>CAWUFW010000408.1:2936736-4286736 GCA_963921515.1 Calotriton arnoldi
GTTGCTGGACCCCTGGGTGGAGAGCCATCCGCTCTCCTGGGCCTGCAACAATGCACATCCTGGGTGAGGTGCTAGGTCTTCTCCCCCAGGATGGGCAGGGGAAGTTTCAAAGGCATGCCGCCTTTGTGAGCTTCTCCAGGCCACTTGCTGTACTCAGCAACTGGCCCCCACCGGTTCTGACCCCCTCTCTGGCGGGAAGACTGGCGGGAAACCCCAAGGGAGGAAAGGGGATGTGCCAGCCTCTGCCAACCCCACCCCTCAGGAGGGGGAGGCGAGGTGAAGCACAACTCCGGGCTCTCGCCATCTTGTAGATGGGGAGCCCTGCCCAATCAGGACTAGGCTACTGCCCCCCTCCCACAGGAGAGGGGCAGGATAGGGGGTGTACCCACCCCAGGGAAGGGACCCATTGGTCCCTGCCCTTTACCTACCTGTAACGCCCCTAAATTTAGTATTTAGAGGCACCCTGAACCTTCCTTGCTCAGATTCCCGCAACCTAAGAAGAAAAAGGACGAAAGAAGACGACCAGCAGAGGAGACTGCAGAAAACTGACTTGGCCCCAGCCCTACCGGCCCGTCTGCAGTTTCCAGAGATCCTTCGCCAAAAATCGCCTTGTCCTACAGCCAGTGACCTCCAGAACCCCGGGGAGGACTGGCTGCCTTCAACAAAGACCGGATCTCCTGTGAACAGCAGCTCTGTTCAAAAGAAACGAGTAGGATCTGCCTCTTATGTTGCCCCCACTTTTTTTCTGATGTTTACACTGGTTTCTGGCTATAGTCAGGCTGGGACCCTGCTAATCAGGGCCCCAGCCTCTCTGTTCTCTCTAAACGATTTGGAGTGCACTCTAGGTGCACTAGTGATTGGATACTATGGTACCTTGAGTCCCTAGTATATGGTACCCTAGGTACCAAGGGCATAGGTACTCCACAGGCCTACCAGGGGCTGCAGCATGCATTATGCCACCCCTGGGAAGCAGACTAAATCTGACACCACAGGCCTGCTACTGCAGCCTGAGTGAGGAAGTGCTAGCACCCCTCACTGAGATATAGGTTCCCTATATCTCTCCTGCACACACATATAACCCTGTCAGTCACCCCTAAGGCAGGCCCTATCAATCCTGAGGGCAGGGTGCTGGGCTTCTATGTGAGGGGGTGCCTCTGCCTGAGCAGGGCCCCTCTGCAGCTCTCAGAGTCCATTCTCTGGTGCTATTTGTGGATGCGGTTAAACCATATACTTTTAAGTGCATTATATCCTCGCGGTAAAATGCTAACTTTGGAATGGCTGCATCGAAACATGTCGTGTTTGGTGTCAAACACCTTGGAATACTACCCCCCGCCAGTCCTGGCGGCGGGGGTAGCATTCCACCCTTCTAGAGGGATAGACATGTACCTACTGTGGAAACGCGGTAGAATCCGACAGAGCCCTGGCATCACAAAATGGATGCCACCAGTCAGACACTGGGCTGCCCTCCTGCTGATGACCAACACTCGCAGTGGAGGGAGCCCCACAATAGATATCCTGTCCCAAGGGGTGTGACCACCTCCCAGACAGGGTTTAGTGTATTGGGGCTGGGTGGGTGCACTCTTAGAGTGCTTTGAAGTCCTGCACTGGGGGAGCAGAAGGCTCCTCTGTGCATATGCCAGTTCAAACCGGCTCAGGGGCTACCTGTCCCTGCTCTGGCGCGAAACTGGACAAAGGGAAGTGGGTGTAGCCACCCACTCCCCTGACCCTCCCATAGGTAGGGTCATAGAGCTAGTCCCTCCCCTCCTTTTAGTATAAGAGGGGGAACCTGTGCATTGCACCCTAGATTTCCCTGGACGACGCTCTACAAGAAGAATCCCGGACCTTCGACGTTCCACTACCTTTGGAAGACTGAAGAATCTCCCTTGGAGTCAAGGAGTGACTCCCCTGCTTGGCAGGCACCAAAAACTGCAAACGACGGTTACAAACTACGCCGCTCCCGCCGGAGTCCGAAGTCCCTGCAGCCCAAGAAGTGGATTTCCTGACTTCTCAAAGGCCATCGTGAGTCCCCAGCGAAGCTGAGGCCAGTGGACCCCAAGAGTAACGAGGAACCGCGACCCCTGGGTACCGTGCACTATTGTCGAGTGCAACCCCTTCACAACGTTCCACGAACTTGTGCTTTGGACCACGTGTGGTCCCAGCCTCAAGCAGGAATCCCTCCTAAGATCTGAGGCCTGCCACGTCCCGAGTGACCGTGTGCCACTGTGAGAATCCTCCCGAGGCGTCTTCGCGATCCCTTGCCAGCCGGCTTGAGGGTCCCCAGAAGACTTTCCAAAGAAACCAAAGGGCTCCCCTGGTTGCTCCAGGCCTGCCCTGACTTACCCTCGCTGGGTGAGTTCCACAGACCTTGCTGGTCTGCGCCATCGACTCTTCACACTTTCCCCGAGACTTGCTGTTACCAAGGCTTGTTGGCCCCGATCGAGTTGCCGACACCGCAGTAAGCCGCAGACATCATGGGACACGCCGTATCCAGCTCCTGGTCGTCGTCGACGCCTCCTGGACCTCGTGGCTGAAGAGTCAAGGCAAGCGTGAACGACCTGAACCCCGCGACGACGGTGGGCATTCATCTTCCTTGCCCCGAGTCACTGCCAAGTTACTTTGAACACTGTCCCCTCTGCTTTCAGGTCATCCTTTCACCGAATCCAGGCTTGGATTCCACCGAACACTTCTTCAAACCATCACAAGCAGCAAGTCTTCTTTGATCGCCATTAAAAACGACGCTGCGACCCGACACCAAAGGACACCTGTGCACCCGGCTTCCCTGGGTGAGGTAACTTCAGCACTACGGTGCTCTTGTGGGTGTGGGCCCTAGAACTACTTACCCTGTAAGTGACTTGCTTGTAGGTTCACCAGAAGTATCCTAAAACTCTTAATTTCCCCGTGCGATTCTCGCACTGACTCGTACATGGTTCGCGTCTGTGTTAGACACACCGCGTCCGACTCCCTTGCAAATCCTATCTGTAGACTGTATCCTCCGACTCATACTGAGTCCGATCGGTGTGTTCGCCTCGAACACGCAAGGGACCTTGAACATTGATATCTCAATCGCTTCTGAGCGCATAGACTCGTACAGGATTCGCATCGGTGCCAGGTCACCGCGTCCGTCCCCTGTGGGTCTCCTACAACTACCTGGGGTGGTTCTTGGGGGTCCCTCGATTCTAGATGCCCTAGACCTAGGTCTAGCAAACTAAGATTGTAATATTCAATTGTGCTAAACTTATCCTGATAATATTTGACTTGTACATATGTTCCTATCCTCTAATCTCAGAGATTAGTAGTGTTTATTAATAAATACATATATATTTGATATATATACCTGTGTGGTGTCTTTTCATATGGTGATTCAAGAGATTGTGTGGTAAAACAAGCTGCTTTACATTCCTTCAAGACTTAGCCTGAAGGCTGCTCTCCACAGCTACCACTAGTATAGCTTTCTATAAAGGTTGTCTTAACCCTATCTACCATAAGAGTCGAATTGTTCTGGTGCAAGGTGTCCACTTTAATTAGTGAACAGCATATACCAGGCCAACTTCTCACTAAACACCAAACAAAGACTCCGAGCCTGCTGAGGAAAAAGAAACCAGACGCCTGGAACCACCACTGCACCAGTCGCCTACAGCCTGAGTTCAAGTGGCCCACCGGTGCCAGCGAGGTCCCCCAGCGCTTCCGAGTCCACTGTGGGTTGACCCCTCCAGGACTCCCCGACGTCGCCTGCAGCCTCTGCACGGAGACCCCCCTCACCCCCCCCCCCCAACCGCGAGTGGCCCGGTAAGGTGAAATCCGACCTCAAAAGACACCCCTGCATCCAGCTGCCCTGCGCCCTGGAGAAGAGAACCAGAGGTGCACCTAGGTCCCCGAGCCCACCAACTTACCTGCCCAGCTGTTGGTTCCTCCTGGAAGTCTTCTTGGACCGAGCCTGCAGCTGAAAACCAAAACCGAAAATCCCCATTGAAATAAACAGGGCACCCGACCTCAAAACAGCACCCTACACCCGGCCGCCCTAGTGCCGTTGAGGGTGCCCCTTTGGTGCTAACTTGGTCCCCAACGTGCCCTGAGCTTAACCCTAGGAGCTTTGCTCCCACAACCCCGTGGCCTGCTTGCCAGCAGCCACCAACCGGAGTCCCCCTATCCTCCATAGGATAACATTGGGCCTCAACACTCTGCACCCGGCCGCCCTAGTGCTGCTGAGGGTGCCACAACAGTGCATCACTGACCCTGGGAGACCCCTGAGTCTAACCCCATAACCCCAACTCAAAAGACCGATTACTTAACTCAAAACCGATAACTCATTTTTTCTCCTAGGATAACATTGACACTTTTTCTTCCAAAAAGTTTCTAAGTGTCGACTTTTGAAAACTGAAAATATTCATCTAAAATCAGCCGAATTACGAAAACGAATTTACTCGCCTGTTATCAGGAGAGATCCCAGTGCTGGATCTTGGTGCCCAGCACTGACCCTGAAAAGTAATCATAACCATACTTACCGGTAACTTGAATTTCTTTCGATAGGATAACATTGCCTGGTTTTTGCTGAAAAAGTTTCTAAGTGTCGATTTTGCAAACTTACAAATATTCGTTAAAAATCGCCTGTATAACAAAAACACATTCTTTCAACTGTTTACAGGAGATGCACCAGTGCTGGATCCAGGATCCAACCCTGAGTTAGAAAAAGTAACAATAACACCACTTACCTGCTAAGTGAATTTCCTCCCATAGGATAACATTGGTGATTCTATGTGAAAAAGTTTCTCAACTTTTAAAATACAATAATATTCCTTAAAAATCACAACTGTAACCAAAACGTTTTTACTAAACTGTTTACAGGAGATGTCCCAGGACTGAATCTAGGATCCAGTCCTGTGGTAAGAAAAGTAATCCAAAAAGTAATCTATTGCATTTAACTAGAAATTCCCATTGAGCTCAATGTATTATTGTGTTTGAAATTGTGTTGCCTAATGCAACAACTGTAACTACCGTGTTCAAAAGTCTATTGCCTATTGAAAAGTATTTAACTAAAGTAACTCATTCTGAGAAAGTATATTTTGATACCTATTGTTGGTTCTAAAATAAAACTATATATTTTGATACAAAACCATTGGCCTAGAGTTCAGTTCTTGAGTGTGTGGCTTCATTTGCTGACTGAGTGTGTACAACAAATGCTTTACACTGTCCTCTGATACTGCCTTACTGCTCGACCAAGCTACCACTTTAGAGAGTAAGGTTATATCTAACTTTAGCCTCTGCCAAACCTCTGGGGACTGTGGACTCTGTGCACATTACCTATTTGGGAACAGTATATACAGAGCCACTTTCTTACATTGGTGGCAGCGGTGGGATACAAACTTGCATTTGTTGGACTACTTGGTTACCATCTGATCACACGACAGAACTCTTAAATTGCCTTTAGAATTCTGATTTTTTTAAATTGGCATTTTTTCCAAATTACAAAGTCTTGTTAGGGCCTTGCTTAAGTCCCTTTAGAATTTTAGAAAATAAAAAATGACTATAGTCAAGGGTAGAGGGGTTAGAACTTTTTGTTAGAATGTCTCAAGAAAAGAACCCAGCTACTAGTGAAGATGATAATAATGACATACAGGACATGGTTGAGGAGCTCGACCTCACCCCTTACCTTCACTTGTCTTTCAAGGAAGTAAGGTCATTATGTAAACTTAAAAATATACCCATGGGCCAGCATCCAACCAAATAAGGGCTCCAGGAGCTCCTGGCTGAGTATGCAAAGGCCCACCCTTCTGAGCATGGTGAAGACCAAGCAGAGGAGGAAATGAGGGAGGAGGATGGAGATGGGAACCCACCTCCACCACTGCCTAGGGAAGACAGGGTCCCTGCACCCTTATTTCCAAGAATTAACCTCTGGGGACCTAGAGGCCACACATGTGGTTCAGGTCTCAGAGGACGTTGAGGACAGCCTCAGTGAGGAGGACAGCCTTTTAGCAAGGTTGGTCAAAAGACTGGACCTAGAGACCAGACTCCTGGCTCTAGAGAAGGAAAGACCGGAGATGGGTTTAGCACCCATCAATGGTGGCAGCAATCAAAATAATAAGGATAGAGAGGAATCTTATGATCCTAAAATCCCCAAAGGGATTGTCCCTAAATATGAGGAGGGTGATGATATCACCAAGTGGTTCACAGCTTTTGAGAGGGCTTGTGAAGCCAGGAGGGTAAAGAGAACTTTCTGCGGGGCACTCCTGTGGGAACTGTTCTCTGGTAACTGCAGAGACAGGCTTCTGACCCTCTCTGGGCCAGATGCAGGGTCCTATGATCTCATGAAGAAAACTCTGATTGAGGGATTTGGACTCACCACTGAGGAGTACAGAATTAGATTCAGGGGGGCTCACAAAACAATTCCTGGATTGATTTTGTAGACTACTCATTAAAGACACTGGGTGGCTGGTTAACTGGAAACAATGTGCATGACTTTAATGGAATTTACAACCTGTTTATGAAGGAACACATTTTAAGTAACTGCATTGATGAGAAGTTGCATCAGAATCTGGTAGACCTAGGTCCACTTTCCCCTCAAGAATTGGGAAGGAAGGCAGACCACTGGGTCAGAACAAGGGTAACTAGGACATCCACTGGGGGTGACCAAAAGAAAGGGGTCACAAAGCCTCCCCAGAAGAAAGATAGTGAACCCCTTAAGGATAAAAGTAAGGAGTCCCAGGCAGCCCCCCAAAAACCTGTCCAGGAGGGTGGGCCCAAAGACACCTCACAAACTAAACCAGGGTACCAAGGTAAGATTACTTACCTCAAAACCGATAACTCATTTTTCCTCATAGGATAACATTGACACTTTTTCTTCCAAAAAGTTTCTACGTGTCGACTTTTGAAAACTGAAAATATTCATCTAAAATCAGCCGAATTACGAAATCGAATTTACTCACCTGTTATCAGGAGAGATCCCAGTGCTGGATCTTGGTGCCCCGCACTGACCCTGAAAAGTAATCATAACTGTACTTACCAGTAACTTGAATTTCCTTCCATAGGATAACATTGCCTGGTTTTTGCTGAAAAAGTTTCTAAGTGTCGATTTTGCAAACTTACAAATATTCGTTAAATCGCCTGTATAACAAAAACACATTCTTTCAACTGTTTACAGGAGATGCACCAGTGCTGGATCCAGGATCCAACACCGAGTTAGAAAAAGTAACAATAACCCCACTTACCTGCTAAGTGAATTTCCTCCCATAGGATAACATTGGTGATTCTATGTGAAAAAGTTTCTAAGTGTCAACTTTTAAAATACAATAATATTCCTTAAAAATCACAACTGTAACCAAAACGTTTTTACTCAACTGTTTACAGGAGATGTTCCAGGACTGAATCTAGGATCCAGTCCTGTGGTAAGAAAAGTAATCCAAAAAGTAATTTATTGCATTTAACTAGAAATTCCCATTGGGCTCAATGTATTATTGTGTTTGAAATTGTGTTGCCTAATGCAACAACTGTAACTACTGTGTTCAAAAGTCTATTGCCTATTGAAAAGTATTTAACTAAAGTAACTCATTCTGAGAAAGTATATTTTGATACCTATTGTTGGTTCTAAAATAAAACAACTATATATTTTGATACAAAACCATTGGCCTAGAGTTCAGTTCTTGAGTGTGAGACCATTTGCTGACTGAGTGTGTACAACAAATGCTTTACACTGTCCTCTGATACTGCCTTACTGCTCGACCAAGCTACCACTTTAGAGAGTAAGGTTATATCTAACTTTAGCCTCTATCAAACCTCTGGGGACTGTGGACTCTGTGCACACTGTACCTATTTGGGAACAGTATATACAGAGCCACTTTCTTACACTATGCCAATGGAAGGGTGTTTGGCCAGAACATCTTGTCTGACTTAGTAAAAGCTGTTCCATCTTCCATGACCATATATTCTAGATCTGAAAACCAACTGAAGATGTTCCACCATTCAATAAAATATTCAACAATAAACCCCGGATCTTGTTTAAGGGAGTATACATAGTGCAACACCGATCTGAGAGAGATAATGCCTCCTGGTACCACGTTTCAAAGTGACGGAGTGTAATGTCAGTGGACTACCGTTTAGAGAGTTGAGAGGCTGCTGCAGATGTTTTTATATTTTTTATCTAACCTGTACCCCTGCTGGGCTAGCAGCCCATTGGCCCTCCCCGTGCAGTTGTCTCCAGCTGCCTTTGTTTAGTCTGTGGGATTTAAATTTTTCTTTTGACCTCAATAGAAATTGCCCGTGGCCATTTGGGACAGACTGCTCATGGCTGGACGAGTTGGTAGTTTCCTTAAGAGGCTGATGACGGGTTCTGTTGTTCAGAGGGCCCCATATTTAAACTGAAGAACAGACAGCCAGAGGGTCCCAGCATGCGAGTTCAGTGCACATCCTGACCTGGACTAGACCCCTTACTGCAAAAATGGAGCAGAACCGTTCTGCATTTCCTAAGATTGGAGGAAGATTTTTTAACTCTGCGAGCAGAGCTGGGGTTGGCCCGGGCCTTTAATGTGCAATTCTGGTCTATATGCAGCAGTAACTGCTATTTCATCTGGTCATCTAGGACACCTTGCCAACGTAGTTCAAGCATTTGAGGAAGGGAACCTTGCTGGTGGCAGTCTCCCTTGTAGGCTTTTTTCACCGATCGTCGACACAGTTGGCCACTCGGCCATTACACTTAGTGCCTTCAGTTGCCTCCTTAAGCCCCTGTGAACGTTTTCCCTCTTCACCCCTGCTGTGGGGGTTGCCCTTCGTGGCTGGAGGTGGTTCTGGACCAATGTGAACCATCCTTCTAACACGTACTGTTGCTGAGATTTCAAGTCTTTCCCGCTCTGTTCCCAGCGTGACTTTCATACATTCACAAGTTTGAATTATTTTTCATCAGGGTACATATCCTTAGTATTAAATGTTAAATCCTAGTGGTAAGTACATTAATTTAACACTGCCTCAGTTTTATACTTTGTGCTATCTAGCCTCCTCCTCTTGTGGTGGGGTACTGTAGCCTAATATGAAGAGACTTTAAGCTGCACTTCCATGGAGGCGAATGTGATAGCACCAGAGCCTCAAAGAATAGAAGAGGGGTGAACTGTATGTAAATCTTTGACAGATACCAATGCTGCAGAAATTTAGTTGCTGGCGGATATCTTATCTCACTGAGTCTGGAATAACGAAGGGAGTGGCGCCGGCACACCCATATCCCTTTCTGCACCTTTAGCCAAGGTTTGCTTTATATTTGGCCCTGCAGGGCTCTGCTCTGGGCACAGTTAAAGATTATCTTTTTGTGGTTGCCAGACCAACCTTCTCTCTAACCTTTTGTGGCTAGATTCCTTAAAGGCCTGCAGCATAGGTTTCACTTCATTCCATTCTTCCTGCCTCAGTGGGACCTCAACTTGGTCCTCAACTTGTGTGCACCGTTTGAGCCTATGCACAATTGTCCTCTTTGGCTTTTGACCATCAAAACTTCCTTTTAGTGGCCATAACACCATCCAGGAGGGTCAGTGAATTCCAGGCATGTAAGCGTGTTGTAGCTAAAAAAAAAAAAGAAGACGGTGCAGAAACTTACCATCTAGAGACGTATTATTCTATACATTAAGATCTGCTATGCATTGGGCATGAAGCAGCCCCCTGGCGGCCACTGCATTAGCGCGTGGTGTCCCGGTCCTGGACCTCTCAGACCGCAACATGAACTTCACTACACGTCTACCAAGCACTGATGCCTTGACATTCGGGTCTGTTGTGATGGGCACTACGCCCTTTCGATCTTGCAGGACATTTTCTAATTTAATTTGCTTTGCAGTCCCCTTTCTAGGGAGGTATTGCTTGGGTATCTATTCTAAGATAAGGAATCTGCAGCTAGAAGTCTCCATCAGATGAACAATTCCTTACCTTCGGTAACGCCTTGTCTGATAGACTATCTAGCTGCAGATCCCTTATTGATCCTCCCAGCTCTGCGAACAGATTGTGGATTTAAGGGACATCCTTCTCATGGCCTTAACTTTTCACACCAGTAGTCAGTTCTCAACGTGGTTCTGCGCTCCTGGTGTGGAAAGTCGCGGAAGTTGCTGACTTCAGCTCTCCGAGGTGGCGCCTATTTAGGTACTGTGTATGTCTCTTCCTGTGCAGATGTGGAGTCGGATGACGCCACCTACTGTCGTGCAGGGGGTATGGCTCAAAACTTTTGGATCCAGTCTGATGCCTGGTCATATTCTACAGTCAGAAATTTGCGTCTGGATAGTCTCTACCAGATAAGGCGTTACCAAATGCAAGTTACTTGTTCTTCCAGATTAACAACTGGGACTAAAACAACCATTTTAACATCTGAAAGTTACCAGAGCTGGAGAATTTAAAATTCCTAGTGACTAATTTAAAAAAACAAAAAACTTTTTATTGAATACTGAAGAGCATAAACAATATAACACAAGATTCGCATCGTATTGATAAGTTACCGACAATGGCGAATTTCTACCGACAGGACACAAGCCGCCCTCCCTCGTCCCCTCAAAAAAGCAGAGATCTCAACGTGGTTAATTACTGAGGATGGGTGGGGTGCAGATTCCACCTCGAGCGCCGTTCCATCTCCCCCAAACAGTCATGTGTGTCGCGTCCCAGAGGCTAATGGTTACGGTTGTCGGGTTATGTTGCTGCATTTTTGGATGCGTCGAGTACAGGCCCCGCTGGTATCAGCCTGGGCGCATCATCAGGCAAACCATCCTAAGCGATGGTTCGTGTTCTGGAATGTTTACCCACTGGTTCATTGTTAGTTGTGCCGCCCCTTTGTATGTCGGGCAGAGCTATGCCGCCCTCGTACCACCCACAGGTTACTTTAAGTGCGATTCGCGCCATGCCTCCGTTCCATAGGAGTGTTGGCAGTATAGAGTTAATTGTTTTGAAATAGTTTGCTTGCACTGGGTATGGAGTGTTATGGAGGGCGTATAGGAAGCGGGGCAGCGCCATCATCTTGAACAGCGCTGCTCTTCCTAGGAGGTATAGCGGGAGTGATCTCCAATGCGGCACATCTGTTTTTAATCTTTCGAAGGGCGAGAGGTGGTTCTTTTTATGAAACAGAGGGATCAGCTTTAGTGAATATCCCTAGATATTTTAATCTGTCTGTGACCACCTGTATCTTGTTGTTTTTGTGGCATCATTGGCGGGGTGCCGTGTAGTATATACATAAGTGATTTTGTCCAGTTAATAGAGTACCAGGACACACGGCCGAAGCTGTCCATTATGTTTTTTGCCCTGGTTAGGGAGCGTTTGGAATCCGCTAGATATAGAAGCATGCCATCTGCATAGAGCGATATCCTATTCTCCCACTGATTTGACCAGAGGAGGCCCCGAATTATGGGATCCATTCTTATCCAGGTGGCTAGGGGTTCAAGTACTATGTCAAAGAGTGGGGACAGTGGGCAGCCCTGGTGGGTGCCACAACGCTATGGGAAAGTGTGGGAAGTTTCTCAATTGACCAGTACCTGAGCTAGTGGTTCTGAGTATAGAAATGTGATCCAACCCAGGAATTTTGGTCCGAATTCAAGTTTCGTTAACACTTCAAAGAGGAACGGCCATTCAATTGTGTCGAACGCCATGCGCAGGGCCGGCTCTAGGGCGGTGCGATGGCACCGGGCGCTGAATTCGGGTGGGGCATCGTATTTGCAAGTATTGTGTGGTTTTAAAAGCACCTGCTGCCACATTCGTGGCCTCCTGAAATTTACAACAAACAATATAAATGTCTAGATAACTCCGGTGATTAATGTTATGTTCTTCTAAGAGATCGGAGGTTTGTCTAATGAAAGTTTTGACTCTTGGCCGGGTCTGGTGGCTCAGTGGACTAATGCATCCACTGCAGGGGCCTGTGTTCGACCTCATGGTCACAGGTTCAAATCCCGGCGGGTCCACTCAGCCTTTCATCCATCTGAGGTCGATAAAATGAGTACCATTGAGTTGGGTAACAATAAACATCTGTTATTCAGCGCCAAGATACCCCGTTTGGGGTGAACGTGCGCTTTACAAATACACGTTATGTTCATGTTACGGTAAGGTAGCGCAGAGGGTTAATATGCCTGCTGCAAAGAACATGTAGTATTCAGATCACAAAGCGCATATAATATAAATAGTTCAGTGGGTTACTGTTTTTCTCCAGAGATCCTTTTGTGACTTGCAGTTTATAAATTAGAATCCTAAAATAGAAGAGTGAGCTTTTAGCTGTCACCAAACAGCTGAATAAAAACTGCAAGGCATAGATTAGAGTGTTATGATTTTATCCGGTCTTTCATTATCCTAATGTTGGAAAAAAGGTTCATTTGAATAGAAATCAATTCTGATTATTAAAAAGAACCCCCTACCATGGTGTTAAGTTTTTAATTCAGTTTGTGCTTCTCCAGACCAAGAACTAGTAAACTATACGGACTACCAGAATGAACGACGTGACACTTGTACCTTGTAGTCCTCAGTCTTATGTAACATTTCCTAGGCACCAATCTACACACCTGTGATTGTCTGTGTAGTGTGTGTGATGTAAAGGGCTCTGACACCCTACACTAGTATGAGTGGCAACGGTGCTATAAAAGGAATTGAACGCACCTGAGAGAGTGGTTATGGAGGCTTGAGGGGCACTGTTAAGGGGGGGATAGTGAGGTAATCCGTAACGGAGGTGGTAATTGGGGGCACCAACAAACATTGTCGCACAGGGTGCCACCAGCGCTAAAGCCGGCCCTGGCCATGCGGGCGTCTAGTGAGAGAAGAATGGCGTCTTCCTGTATATATTTTGCTCTGCTAATTATGCTGTGTAATCTTCTCAGGTTTCGTGCTGTATTTCTGCCTGGCATGAACCCGGATTGATCTGGGTGTATTAATCTGGTGATTATTTGTAATAGACGGGAGGCTAGTAATTTGGCTAAGATCTTTGTTTCAGCATTGAGGGAGATGGGTCTATAGGACATGCAGTCTCCTAGGGGCTTCTCTGCTTTATGTATTGTGACTATTGTGGACATGCATTGATCTCTAGTAAGCACTCCTTGCATTCTTCAAACATCCCTAACAGTCGTGGGACCACTTGTGTGGCATTAAGTTTGTATAATTCTATTGGCAACCCGTTTGGGTCTGATGCCTTCCCTGAGGAGGGCTCTTTCTTCATCAGTTAGGACCTGCAGTGGGATATCTTTTAAGAATTACCGACAGACCTCCGGCACGATTGTAGAGGGCGAATACAGGTCCGCGTAGTAGGAAGCAAACGTTTCTGCTATTTCTATTCTGTCAGTTATGTGCTTGTCGTCTAAGATCAATTGGTGTACCTAGTTGTTATCCATTTCCTTTTGGTCGAGCCATGCCAGTAGCTTACTGGCTTTGTCCCCAGTCTCGTAGATTAGTGACTAACTTTTGATCAGTTACTGCACCCGTCTTGTGGGTGAGGCTGCCACCATACAGTTACCTGTGCAGCCTTCTCGCCCACATATATGGCCATAAGGTGATACTTTAAAGTGAATGCTGACCCATTGCTTCATCTTCCTATTTAAATATAATTAAATTTGGTGACCATGTGGGTCCTTTCCTAGTATCAGTTGTAACTGCCATGATTGAATACCCAGTAGCTCAGCTGAACTAGACTCTAAGGTTTTTTGGTGCTTTGTAGCCCCCCACACCCCTCCCCGCTTGCTTGTTGCAGTTGCCCATATCTTTCAGCCAGTCATTAGGTGTAGGATCTGAAAGAGACAAGTTGGTGACAGATTCCTTACCTTAGAATATCCCCAGGCGTCAGGCTGGATCCGGAAAGTTTTTGCGTAGCAGTACCCTTGCGCGTCGGTAGGCGGCGTCGTCGGCGTCGGGACCGCCGGGATGACGTCGCGGGCAGTACTTGGACGCCGCCCCTGCGCGCTGACGTCAGTTCTTTCTTTTTCCGCGCCAGTAAGCGCAGATCCGGGAAGAGCAGTGCCCTAGTCATTTTTTGACTACGTTTTTTGGGTGATTTTTCACTGTTTTCTCGAAGTCTCTCGACTCCGAAGGTGTTGGTAGGGATGCCCGGCTTCAAGCCATGCGACGCCTGTGGTCGAATGATGTCGATCACAGACCCGCATCAGGATTGTCTCTGCCTCGGCCGTGACCACAACACCAAGTCGTGCTCCGACTGCCGGGCCTTGCATCCGAAGGCTTTGCGAGAGCGGTCTCGAAAGCTCCTCGAGGTCCGGCAGTCGGCTCCGCGCCAAGCCCCGGTCACGTGAGAGGTCGAGGGGCCGGTCGCGGAGTCCTCATCGGTCGTCGGGGTCCAAGTCTTCGCACTCCTCCGGTAAGTCGAAGCATAAGAAGTCGAAGAAGCGTCATCGCTCGATGACTTCCCCTCGCCGGTCTCGCGACTCGGCTGAGGGTCCTGTCGGCACCGCCCCCGCGGCTCCGGGAGTGCCTGTGCGGCCGCCCCTGCATTACCCGTCCTTCCCGGGTTCGGGGGCGACTCCGGCCGAGATGCAGGAGTTCCTGTCGGCCATGGCCCGCCTCTTCGGGCCTCAAGGTCCCCCCGGTGCGCCTTTGGGCCCCGCGGGCCCTGATGGGGTTTCTCCGGCGACTCCGGTCCCGGCGCCGCCTGTCACACCAGCCTCGGTCCCGGCCTCGACCCCGGCTCCAGTGCTGCCACAACCCCGATCGACGCCGGTTGACCTGACGACACCTCCACCGGCGCCGATCTCTCCAGTGCCGTTCCCGACGCAGCCCGGGGCTCCGGGCGGCGTCCCCCGGTTCTCTCCGGACGCGGCGCAGGACCGGCGGCTCGACGCCGGCTCCGCCAATGGGACCTTGGGTCCCACATGTCCCTCCTCCTTATTTTGAACCAGAATTGGAGGACGCAGAGGACTGGGAGGGGTCTGATGACCCTCTCACACAGCAATGTGAGTTTGATCAGGACTGGGCTGAGGAGCTTGGGGATGCCAGTGGTCTGGACACCTCCCCTGACTCTGGCATGCTGTCTCCTTCTTCCGTGGCAACGGAGGAGGGAGCAAACTTTGCAACGGTGTTGCGTAGAGCAGCTGGGGCCTTACACCTCCAGTTGCCTACAGTGGCTGTCAGGACTAACATCCTGACGGAAGTGCTTCAGCTTGCGGCTACCTCCTCGGAGCCACTGCTGCTGTTTAACGAGGCGCTTTCCGACGTTCTTTTGGGCACCTGGTCCAAGCCCACCACAGGGGCTCCTGTGGATAGGAACGTGGCCCGACGCCATCGCCCTGCTCCGGCGACCCCCTGTTCCTCTCCCAACACCCCACCCCTGAGAGCTTGGTGGTCCAAGCCTCTGCTTCCCAAAGCGCCTTCCCTACCGCTCCCCCGGATAGGGAATCCAAACGCCTGGATCAATTTGGGAAGAAGGTCTTTTCTTCCTCCAGTGCTGGCTTGCGGTCCGTCAACACCACTTGCCTCTTGGGCCGATATTCCCACTCCTTGTGGGACTCGGTGGCACAAGTTCTGCCCCAGTGTTCTGAGGAGGTCCAGACACTGCTTTCCCGCACCATTGTGGAGGGAAGAGATGCGGCAAAGTACACCATCAGATGTGGCCTTGATACCGCCGACTCGCTAGGTAGATCGCTTGCAACGACAGTGGCGCTGCGCCGTCACGCCTGGCTGAGAACCACTGGTTTCTCGGGTGATGTCCAAAACACTCTGATGGACATGCCCTTTGATGGGATCGGTCTTTTTGGAAACAAGGCAGACCATGCGCTGGAGCGCTTTAAGGACTCGCGGGCTACGGCCAAGTCCCTGGGCCTGTCTGCTGTACGCCCTCCGCAGCAGTCTGCTTTTCGCCCCTTTCGTGGCCACGGAAGGGGCGCCCAGTCACGTCCGCTGCCCAGCCACCGGCCCGCGCAGCAAACGTCTTCACGTGGCCGAGGACGTGGCTCCCGCCGTGGGGGGTCAGGCAACCAGCGTACGGGTCAGGCCATCAACCCCGCCCCGTACGCGGCCTCCAAGCCCTCCTAGTCCTTCTTTTCAGGTGCACAGCACGCCAGTAGGGGGCAGGGTCCGCCATCACCTTCACCACTGGCGTGCCATCACCTCGGACAAGTGGGTCTTGGACATTGTCCGAAGGGGCTACTCCCTCCCCTTCGAGACCATCCCCCCAGCCATGCCACCTCAATTCCACCGCATGTCAGCGGATCACTTGGTGCTTCTTCAGAAGGAAGTTGCGGCCCTCTTGGCCAAGGGGGCCATCGAGCGCGTTCCGACCCCAGAAGTAGGACGTGGTTGCTACTCCCACTACTTTCTGGTGCCCAAAAAGGACAAGGAGGACATGCGTCCTATCTTGGACCTCCGGAACGTCAATCGCTTCCTCTGGAAGGAGAAGTTCAAGATGCTCACCCTAGCTCAGGTCTTTACTGCCCTCGACCCTGGAGACTGGATGGTAGCGTTGGACTTGCAGGATGCATATTTCCACATCCCCGTCCTGCCGGCCCACCGGCGTTACCTGCGGTTCACGGTAGGCCTCGAGCATTTTCAGTTCACTGTGCTCCCTTTCGGCCTTACCAGCGCCCCTCGGGTGTTCACGAAAGTGATGGCGGTGGTCGCAGCTCATCTGCGCCGGGCAGGGGTTCCAGTCTTCCCCTACCTCGACGACTGGCTGCTGAAGGCAGGCTCGTCCCAGGCAGTCGTCTCCCACCTCCAGACTACGACCGAACTCCTGCACTCGCTGGGGTTCTCCATCAACGTGACGAAGTCACACCTGATTCCTTCTCCACAGCTCCTTTTCATCGGAGCAGTTCTGGATACGACGCAGTTTCGGGTCTATCCTTCCGAACGGCGAGTCTGGGATATTCAGGCTATGATTCCGATCTTTCGGCCTCTATCCTGGGTTTCGGTACGGATGACCCTGAGGCTGCTGGGCCTCATGGCCTCCTGCATCCTGCTGGTAGATGATGCCAGATGGCGCATGCGGGCTCTGCAGTGGGACCTGAAGTTCCAGTGGGCGCAGCACCAGGGCAACCTGTCCGATCACGTCCAGATCTCGGAGGGGACTGCAAAACAGTTGCAGTGGTGGCTCTCGAACCGGCAATGGGTCATGGGCAGATCCCTCTCCCTTCCCCAGCCAGAGCACACAGTTGTGACGGACGCGTCCCTTCTGGGATAGGGCGGTCACATGGGAGAGGCGGATATCAGAGGCCTCTGGTCTCCGGCGGAGTCCCGGCTCCATATCAACCTTCAGGAGCTCCGGGCGATCCGACTTGCACTCAAGGCATTCCTTCCCTCTGTCAAAGGGAAGGTAGTGCAGGTGTTCACAGACACCACCGCCATGTGGTACTGCAACAAACAAGGCGGGGTCGTGGACCCCATGTCAGGAGGCTCTGCGCCTCTGGACATGGCTGGAACATCAGGGCATATTCCTGATGGTTCAACACCTGGCAGGTTCCCTGAACGCCAGGGCGGACGAACTCAGCCGCAGGTGCATGATGGATCACGAATGGCGTCTTCACTCTGAGGTGGCGCAAGGTCTCTTTCAGCAGTGGGGAGAGCCTTGGTTAGATCTATTCGCCACCGAAGAGAACGCGCAATGTCATCAGTTCTGCGCGTTGGAATTTCCAAGGCGGCACTCGCTCGGCGACGCTTTTCGTCGCGAGTGGAGTTGCGGTCTGTTGTACGCCTTTCCGCCTATACCACTTCTACCCAGAGTGTTGAAGAAGATTCGGCGCGACTGGGCCCAAGTTATTCTTGTGGCTCCGGACTGGGCTCGAAGAGTTTGGTATCCCGAGCTACTCAGTATGAGCGTCGATCCCCCGATCCGTCTGCCTCTTCGGGAGGATCTTCTGTCGCAGCAGCAGGGGACGGTCCTCCACCCGAACCTGTCCAGTCTCCACCTCCTTGCGTGGAGATTGAGCAACGGCAGTTGATTCCTTTCGACTTGCCTCCCGAAGTTTGTGATGTGATTCTGGCAGCCAGGCGTCCCTCCACTAAGGTGGTATACGCTGTAAGAAAGTGGCTCTGTATATACTGGACCAAAGTAAGGTACAGTGTGCACAGAGTCCACAGTCCCCAGAGGTTTGGCAGAGGCTAAAGTTAGATATAACCTTACTCTCTAAAGTGGTAGCTTGGTCGAGCAGTTGGGCAGTATCAGAGGACAGTGTAAAGCATTTGTTGTACACACACAGTCAGCAAATGAAGCCACACACTCAAGAACTGAACTCTAGGCCAACGGGTTGTATATAAAAATATAGGCTTGTTTTATTTTAGAACCAACAATAGGAATCAAAATATACTTTCTCAGAATGAAATGCTTTGTTTAAACACTTTTCAAATAGGCAATAGTCTTTTTGATGACAGTAGTCACAGTTGTTGCAAGAGGCAACACAATTTCAAACACAATGCAACATTGAGCTCAATGGAAAGTTTTAGTTAAATGCAATTAATTACTTTGTGGATTACTTTTCTAACCACAGGACTGGATCTTGGATTCAGTCCCGGGACACTTCCTGTAAACATTTAAGTAAAAGCGTTTTGGTTACAGTAGTGATTTTTAAGGAATATTATTGTATTTTAAAAGTTGACACTTTTTCACATAGAATCACCAATGTTATCCTATGGGAGGAAATTCACTTAGCAGGTATGTAGTGTTATCGTTACAGGCAGGCTTGGCGGGTGCAGTGTGTGCAAGGTTCGCGGTTCCTGG
Source organism: Calotriton arnoldi (assembly GCA_963921515.1). Lineage (NCBI taxonomy): Eukaryota > Metazoa > Chordata > Amphibia > Caudata > Salamandridae > Calotriton > Calotriton arnoldi. The sequence continues at coordinate 2,955,365 of CAWUFW010000408.1, forward strand.
CTGCTGCCAGGGATCAGTTACTTGCTTTGAGCAGAGCCACTGCTCGTGGGAGTCCCAGATGCTCAGTCACAAGGTAGCCAGGTCCTCCGGGGTTGGTGAGGTTGCTGGCCACAGGAGGTGCCGAGATTCAGCAGGGTCGAGGGTCGACAGGCCGGTGGGGCTGGGGCCAAAGCAGTTTGTGTCTTCCTCTTAGCAGCTGTGCGGCAGGTCTTCTTTCTTCTTGATCTTCTTTGCTGTTTCGGAATCTGGAATCTGAGGAAGGAAGGTTCAGGGAGCCCCTAAATACTGAATTTAGGGGTGGTTCCAGGTAGGTAAGGGCAGGGACCAATGGGTCCCGTCCCAGGGGTGGGTACACCCCCTATTCTGCCACTCTCCAGTGGGAGGGGGGCAGGAGGCTGACCCTGGTTGACTGGGTCCCCCCATCCTCAAGATGGCGGGGACTCTAGTTTGTGCTTCACCTCGCCTCCCCCACTTTCCAAGCTGTTTCTCCTGTGAACACCGGACGTGTTTTAACTGCAGCTTCTGGTGCCAGCCAGGAACCGCGAATCCCGCACACTCTGCACCCGCCGAATCCGGCCCGAGCTCAAGTGGGCAAATACCCTGAGGAGGTTCCCCCGGCGACCCTGACCCGAGATCCGGCGACCCTGACCTGCCTCAAGCCTCCTGACGACGCCTGCAGCCTCAATCCAGAGGATCCCCCCCTCACCTACCGCAACCAGAGCGGGTAAGAAAATCCGACGTCCCAAGGCACCCCTGCACCCGACGCCCCACGGCCTTGTGTGCCCAACCCAGCGGTGCCTAACCAACCCTCTACATCCCAACTTACCCCTCGAAGTGGTGGTAGCTCCTGGAAGATCCTCGTCCCAGAGACTGCAGTGTTTCTTTGTCCCGGAGAATCTCCATTTAAATCAACAGGGCACCCGACCTCAAAACAGCACCCGGCCGCCCTAGTGCCGCTGAGGGTGCCCCTTTTGTGCTAACTTGGTCCCCAACTTGCCCTGAGCTTAACCCTAGGAGCTTTGCTCCCACAACCCTGTGGCCTGCTTGCCAGCAGCCACCAACTGGAGTCCCCCTATCCTCCATAGGATAACATTGGGCCTCAACACTCTGCACCCGGCCGCCCTAGTGCCGCTGAGGGTGCAACAACAGTGCATCACTGACCCTGGGAGACCCCCGAGTCTAACCCCAGAACCCTAACTCAAAAGACCGATTACCTCGAAACCGATAACCTGTTTTTCATCATAGAGTAACATTGACACTTTTTCTCCCAAAAAGTTTCTAAGTGTCGACTTTTGAAAACTAAGAATATTCCTTAAAAATCACACAAATAACCACAACTTATTTTCTCAGCTGTTTTCAGGAAATGTCCCAGTGCTGAATCTAGGCATCCAGCACTAAGTAAGAAAAGTAACGTTAAAGTAACTTACCTGTGAATTGAATTTCCTTCCATAGGATAACATTGGTGGTTCTATGTGAAAAAGTTTCTAAGTGTCAACTTTTGAAATACAAGAATATTCTTTAAAAATCGTACAAACTACAAAAACGTAATTACTTACCTGTTTTAAGTAAATGTCCCAGTGCTGAATCTAGGAGTCCAGCACTGGATTACAAAAGTAACGCAAAAGTAATTATACCTGCATTTACCTTAAAAAGCCATTCATTTCAATGTACTGCATTTACTAAGTATTGCAACCTACTGCATCCCCTGTAAATCAAATCAAATACAATCTTCATTGCTTTTTAAAACTGTGTACGACAAGTAACTTATTACTGAAAAGAATTGAATGCTTACCTGTATCAGGCTTGCTTGGTTCTAAAATAAATAGCAGTATCTTTTTTTATACAAAAACAATTGGCCTAGAGTTCAGTTCTTGAGTGTGTGAATTCATTTGCTGACTGAGTGTGTACATCAAATGCTTAACACTGTCCTCTGATACTGCCTTACTGCTCGACCAAGCTACCACTTTAGAGAGTAAGGCTCTATCTAACTTTAACCTCTGCCAAACCTCTGGAGACCCTTGGACTCTATACACACTGTACCTCACTTTGGTGCAGTAATATATAGAGCCAGTTTCTTACACAACACCACCGCCAAGTGGTGCTGCTACAAACCGGGTGGGGTCGTGGACCCTATGTCAGGAGGCCCTCTGCCTCTGGACATGGCTGGAACATCAGGGCATTTCCCTGGTGGTTCAACACCTGGCAGGTTCTCTGAACGCCAGGGCAGATGGACTCAGCCACAGGTGCATGATGGATCACGAATGGCGTCTTCACTCTGAGGTGGTGCAAGGTCTCTTTTGGCAGTGGGGAGAGCCTTGGTTGGATCTATTCGCCACCGAAGAGAACGCGCAATGTCAGCAATTCTGCGCGTTGGAATTTCCAAGGCGGCACTGGCTAGGCGACGCTTTTCGTAGCGAGTGGAGTTGCGGTCTGTTGTACGCCTTTCCGCCTATACCACTTCTGCCCAGAGTGCTGAAGATCAGGCGCGACCAGGCCCAAGTCATTCTTGTGGCTCCGGATTGGGCACGAAGAGTCTGGTATCCCGAGCTGCTCAACATGGCCATCGATCCTCTGATCAGACTGCCTCTTTGGGAGGATCTTCTGTCGCAGCAGCAGGGGACGGTCCTCCACCCGAACCTGTCCAGTTTCCACCTCCTTGCGTGGAGATTGAGCGGCGGCAGTTGACTTCTTTCGACCTGCCTCCCGAAGTCTGTGATGTAATCTTGGCAGACAGGCGTCCCTCCACTAAGATGGTGTACACCTGCCGGTGGAACAAATTTGTGGCATGGTGCACAGCAAAGGCTGTAGATCCCCTTTCTGCCCCTCTTTCTGACGTACTCTTGTTCCTTCTCTCTTTAGCCCAGCAGGGCTCTGCTCTGGGCACTGGACACTGCTGCATCTCCCAGCACCTGCGCACACTCCACTGGCTCCCCATTGAGGCTAGAATCACCTTCCATATTCTCAACCACGCACACAAGGCCCTCCACGACACCGGGCCAGCATACCTGAACAGCCGACTCAAATTCCACGCACCCCAAAGGACCCTACGATCAGCCCAGCTCCTACGCCGTGGTCCCCAGCACCAGAAAGACCAGATTGGGAGGCCACTCCTTCTCCTTCCTCGCGGCCAGAGCCTGGAACACCCTTCCGCTCCACCTCAGACAGACAACATCGCTCTCCATCTTCGCAAGAAACTTCAAGACCTGGCTCTTCGACAGACCCCCTCCTTGATGGACTGGAACATGCGCCCCCCCTCCAGCACCTTGAGACCCTTACAGGTGAGTAGCCGCGCTTAAACACCTGATTGACTATCAAGGGCTATCTTTCGGCCATCTCTGCCTTTCTTCGGCTGCCAGATCAGCCTTCTCTTTTCAAGTCCCCGGTAGTTAACCGTTTCTTTAACCACTTAACCGCGGTGGCAATTCCGCCACGGTGCGGCGGTTTAGCGGAGTGGGCGGGGCCGCGGCGGCCAACGGACGTGCGCAGCACTACGGAGGTAGTGCTCGCGACGGCCGTTGGCCGACAGATGCAGCGAAGGGGTTAAAGGCTTAACACATCTTTTTCCTCCAATCCCCTTTGTTATGACTCAGTGGGACTTGAATCTTGTGGTAACTTATTTAATGTGCGCTCCCTTTGAGCTGCTTCATAACTGTCCCTTACGTCTCGACTGTTAAAACTGCTTTCCTGGTAGCCATCACTTTTGCTAGAAGGGTGAGTGAGCTCCAGGCTCTTTCTTCAAAACCTCCTTTCCGGTCATCCGGACAAGGTGGTTCTCCGAACCCATCCTTCCTTCCTAAGGTGGTCACTGCCTTCCACATCGGGCAGACCATTACTTTGCCCACCTTCTTTCCGCATCCTTAGAGGGAGAAAGAGAGGCTCCACCGCCTGGACCCAAAACGTGCGCTCTTATCTGGATCGCACAAAACCGTTCCGGGTGGATGATCAACTTTTTGTTGGCTACGTGGGCACAAAGAAGGGTCGGGCCGTACAGAAACGCACCAATTCTCGATGGGTCGTGTTGTGTATTAAGGCTTGTTACTCTGGCTAAAAAGGAGCCTCCAGTCTGGCTACACGCTCACTCCAGGGCGACAGCAGCCACTACTGCCTTGGGAAGAGGAGTTCCTCTGAATGACATCTGTCAGGCGGCCACGTGGGCATCGCTGCACACGTTCACCAAACACTACAGCCTGGACAGCCAAGTCCGGAGAGACCGCTTATTTGGCCGTTCTGTTCTCCAGGACTTTCTGGTGTGATCTTGATTCGCAGACCCACCACTGGGGTTGGAATTGCTGGGGGTATCTATTCTAAGGTAAGGAATCTATAACGAACGTGTTTCTTTCAGATGCACAAGTTACTTACCTTCGGTAACGATATATCTGTAAGAAACATTAGTTATAGATTCCTTACCGCCCCACCCATCCTCCCTGTTCTGCGAACTGATTTCTTGGGTTAAGGACATCCTTTCAGGGCCCTAGTTTTGTGCACCAGTGGTCAGTGTCTTGCATGGCTCTGCGTTTCTGGCGCGGAAAGTCGTGTACAGAACTGACGTCAGCGCGCGAGGGCGATGTCTAAGTAGCTGCCGCGACGTCATCCTGGCGACCATGATGACGGACGCAGAGCCGACCGACGCCACCTTCCGACGCGCATAGGTACTGCTGACAAACTTTCCGGATGCAGTCTGACGCCTGGGGGTAATTCTAAGGTAAGGAATCTATAACTGTTTCTTACAGATATATTGTTACCGAAGGTAAGTAACTTGTGCTTCACTGTCAGTTGACAGTGATAACTGATGCATCGCTTCTGGGCTGCAGTACCCATCTGGCAGAGGTGGCGATCAGACTCTGATCCACATCCGCCTTCTGGAGTGGAAGGGAGATTTGCTTGGTATTGAAAGCTTTTCTGCCGTCCCACAAAGGGATGCTGGTCCAGATGTTAATGGCAACACTGCTGCCCTTGTGGTACTGCACCAAGCAGGGCAGAGTGAGATCTTGTCTCTACGCCTCTGGACATGGTTCGAAAGTCGGGGCATTTTCCTATTCATGCAACACCTGGCAGTATCGCTAAACACCAGGGTGGTACAACTTGGTCGTTGATGCCTCGAAGACCACAAAAGGCATCTGCATCCGGTGACTCACTCTTTTAGGACTGGGAAGAACCTTGACTAGATCTAATCACCATCATCAAATGTGTACTGTGGCTCCCGGAATCCATATCCTGGATATCTGTCATGCTGCTGTGGGCATCCTTACTCACGTTTACCAAACCCTACTGCCTGGACAGTCAGGTTAGTCATGATGGGCACTTAGCCTGTCCTTTCCTCCAGCACTTTTTGGTCTGGGCCAATTCTCAGACCCACCTCCAGGAAGGTATTTTAGTTTTTATTTTAAAGTAGAGAATTCTAGCTGCAGATTCCTTATCCACGAACAAGTTTTTTCCTTTTTACTTGATATTAAGAAGATTCATCACCCAGCCACTTGATTGAATCATTGTTCAATTGATCTATTTTGCCTATTTTTGATTAACTTTTGAAGAATATTAATCATTGTCATTTTTGTGTTCAGTTAAAATGCACATGTTTGATTGTATTCCTCTTTTTTGTCCACCTTGTGAGTTACGTTGTGATGTCATTGTCTAACACTTTATGGTTATGGAATTATTTAAACATTTACTATGACAATTGTAAAAATTTAATTAATAAAATGAAGTTTTATTGAATTTAAGTGTACACTGAGTCTCTAATATCATGGTTGTGTTTGATCAGGTCTTATATATTGTTTAGACCGATTGTTGCATAGGGGTTTTTCTTCAATTAAGTTTTTTACCTTCAGTGACGCCTTATCTAGTAGACACACTATCTAGCCTCCCATCATTCGTATTGTGCGATCCAGTTTTTCTACCTACAAAGGTCCTTGTAGGCCCTAATCTGCATATTGGTCAACCAGCATTCTGGCGTCTCCTTCTAGCGTGGAAATAGTCACGAAAAGAAGCGGATGTCAGAGTGCTGGGGTGCTGCCTATATAGGTACTGCACATGTCCAATCTGGCACGGACAATGCCTATGATGCCGATGTGGAACCCTCCGCCACCTACAAGTGCAGAGGGGTACTGTTCAAGATTATCTTGATCCAATTTAACTCTTGTGGAATATTCTACGGTAAGGAATCTGTGGCTAGTCTCTACCAGATGAGACATTACCTAAGGTAAGTAACTTGTTCATCAGTGCAACCCGGAAATTAATCTGTTGTGGCAAGCCAGTAGTCTATTCTAAACCAAGTATAAGTATTAGATACACCGGTTCCCTTACGAGAGCCTGCATTGTTGAATTCTCCAAGCATCTTTCGAATGGCCATTGTTGATTATCGCATGCTTTAGCGGCATAGGTGTTTGGGTGGTGCAAAGTGCCACATCTATCTATTTCAGGGCCTATAATCATGTTAAAATCACTTCCCCCAGATAATCGATTGGGGCAGCAGTTGGGAGATGTTGTACTCCAGAAAGTCAGGGCAGTCCACTCTGGAAAAATGTATAGTCTAGTGGTATATTTATCAGTTTACCATTAGCAAGTATGTTTGAGCCCTTGGTATCGTTAAAGATCTGAAGACGGTGGAACTAGAGCCATTTCGTAACTAGGATCGCTACCCCCTGGCATAGGAGGATGTCATTTAGTGCAAACAAGGGCGTTTAGTTGCAGGTTATGGTTTGCGGTGCATATCTTGGAACAGGCAGATATCTGTTGTGCTTCCTTACGTATGCGTAAGGAAGCACAACAGATATCTGCCTGTATGTTAGAGGTTAAGTCCACAGGTATTCAGGTTAGATGAATGGACCACATGATTTGGCTGGCACCATCAATGTTCATGTCTGGTGCACCCAGTAGTGTGTGCTGAAGGTGCTGTGAGTGGGAAGTGTCTTGTACAATGCCAATTAGAGGGTTTTGTTTATATAACAATAAATCCCCAGAGTACTGATCCTCCAACCACTTTGACCCCCCCTTCTCACCCTTGAAAACACAAATATCCAAACAAAGCAGTTACTGCCCCAATAAATACATTACAGGAGATTCTTTGCTGCTGAGATTTTTATGTGAGATTGTAGTTGGGAGTCTAGCCAGCTACAAACTGTGGCCTCGCTCCTGCTGAATTAAGTTTCTCGCCTTGTCCTTCTGTTGGCTAAATCGGTTATCACTAGCAAATTGAAGGAGACTACCCCCCCTTCCACAGCGGCCTGTAGCGACGACCAGGGGATGTTTAGGTGGATGGCGACAGAGCAAAGCCTTGCACAGAGGCAGCAAGCCCTCCTTAGCCAAAGATTGGGGAATCATCCTTGAGAGTGTAAAATTGTTACACGCTGACTAGCTGGTTTAAATAGTCCTTTTTTCGTTCTGCTCTGGACTTAATGGACCCAACCTTCCGCACCTTCAGGATTCTCACTGTTGAATTTATTATAACATGGTTGTATATTAAAGAAAATCCCAATTAAGAAGTTTGGGGGGGACAAAACCTCTGTGTATGACCCCCTCTTGTAGTTTTAGTTACTTGCTCCTCCTTTTGTAATCCCCTGACTGCGTTGATCAGCTACAGATCATGCAGTAAATTAGACTAATTGATAGTTCAGATTGCTGGCCAGTTACGGTGTAGATGCATAAACTTGTCATCTCTTTAAATGTCTTTCAAAAGAGAAATAACACAGCTTTAGTTCCTCACTATCTGCATTAGAGGAGTTGAGTAAGGGGAGAGCAATGGGGAATTTGTAGATGTGGGGCCAGTATATATGAACCAGACGTTTTCTAGAATTTCCCCTCTAATACTAATTGTTGCAGCTTTTTTTTTTTTTAAATTCAGGTCAGTAAGTTATTGTTTTGGACTCTTAATTTTTAATGTTGGTGACAGAGCCACTGTATAACCTCATTAACACTCGTGACTGCACCTTTGTGAGTTAGACTGCATTGGGGGTACGCACAGAAGTATATCAACATTTCATTTTCTTCCTCAGCCTAAGGCACGCCGTCGTACAACCGCAAAAGCCACGGCCTTAAATCCCTGTTTGAATCTTGAAGAAATCATTTCCGAGTCTGAGGAGTGTGGTGAGGAAGTGAACTGTGATGAAGAAGAGGACAGCGAGTGGGCTCCTGTGAAAACCATAAAGGGCTACAGGAAAAGTACCATGGGGGTAAGAATGCCTGTTCCACTTCTTTGCAAGGGTGGGATTTGAGAATTTTTTATTTTTTTTTATACTTGACAGATCTGATTGATACTTCTAAATGCAGATGCCTTACCTTTTGAAGTTCCAGATGTCCGTATAAATGAGTTGAGACACGTGCTCAAGAAGGCCAAATGGGATAAGACTGTTCCATCCTCTTCGTCTCGAAGTTGATCAGTCAGCATTTAAAAGAGCTCATTCCTTCCGCGCTATCCAATTCAGACTAGTTTTTGAGCTTTGATCCGATAGACCCTCAATTTTCTGAGCTATATTCGACTGCACACCTAACTGAGGTCTTATCAGATGTGACTTTACAGTTGTTTTGCACAATTGAGTCACTCTATCATTCCTTAAGGGCCCCATGGATTCGTTGGCCATCCAATCTGCTTTCAGTGAGCATCTTTGTTGTAGGATCAGGGCACATCTGTTGGTGTCTCGTCCCTTGGCCTTACATTTTCCCCTAAGTCTTCACAACAGTGATGCTAGTTGGCATGGCTCATTTTTATCAGTCAGTAATGTGTATTGCTGTAACTCCAAGACTGGCTGCTAAAGACAGGTGCTCGCCTCAGTCTGTGTCCGTCAACTTGAACAAACGTTTGATCACAGTCCACCCAGGGTTTTTTAATTAATGCTTCGAAAAACCCTCTTCGGCCTGTGCAGTGGATTTCCTATATAGTGACCTCCATGGACAGAGTGGCTTTGAAGACCTTTCCACAGAGTCTGGGATATTCAGGCTATGATCCTAATCTCTTGCGCTCATGCCTTTTGTTCCAGCCCAGATGTTTTTGAGGTTTCTGTGTCTCTTTGCCTCTTGCTGCCTGCTGGAGCCTCATGTCTGTTGGCACACAGGCTCTGCAGTGGCACACTTGCCTCCAGTGGACCCAATACTGGATGTTTCTTTATTGGACAAAAATTGGATATTGGACGAGACAGTGGTGGATGGCAGATGCTAGCCTGACATGAGGCAGACCATTCAACATATCTCACCTAGAACTCCTATCTCTGGGCTTGGTCACTTAAATGAAGTTGAAATCCGTGGTCTTTTATGGCATAGCACTGTCACTATATCAACCTTTTGGAGCTGCATGCCATCCTTCTGGCCCTCAAAGCCTTACTGTCTTTCAGAGACAGGTCGGTCTGGTTTATAATGGACAATGCCACCACGTGGTAACACAACAAGCAGTGTGGCCTGATGTCATGAGCCGTCCATGTGGAAGCTCTGGTATCCTTTATGTATTCCGCCTCAGTCGCAGAAACCCCCCCCCGCCCCCCTATCTCCCCAGGACCTGACAAAGATCGGGGGAGTGGGGGGAACTGGGCTCAGCTCCTTTTAACTGGCCTAGCTTTTCCTTGGGAAGTCTGCTTCTATGACCTGTAGGTGGTTTCGTTCAAGGTAGTTGGTGAGCTGCAGGTTGATGGCCTTGAACTTTGGCTGGGTATGGGAGCAGGGAGATAGGCTGGTAATTTTTGAGGTTGCTGGGGTCGGCAGATGGTTTCTTTGGGAGGGGGTCTGATCTTGTGTGTTTCCATGTGTCTGAGAAGGGTGCTGTGGAGATGGACATTGACATGTTGCATTAGTGAATTCCAGAAGCTGTCTGTGTGCAAGCACAATTCTTTGAAAGGAAAAATGGAAAGCACAAGGTCGTGGTATGCAAATAAAGAACAGTTTATTTTTGCCTCAAGATTGAGCGTAAACATGCAGTGACCAACTGTCAATTGTTCTGCCTCACTGGGGTTACATAGAGCTTTTATACATGAGTTTGTGCATTGCAATACTGAAGGAAGATGGCTCTGTATATACTATACCATACTGAGTATAGTGTGCAGAGAGTCCAGTGGAACCCCAAAGGTAGGCAGAGGTAAAAGTAGATAATACCCTACTCTATTTGTGGTAGTGTGGGCGAGCAGTAATGCTTTATCAGAGGGTAGTGTTAAGCATTTATTGTACATACTCAGGCAAGAAATGATGTCACACTCAGACTGAATGCAGACCAGTTTGTTTGTATAAAAATATTTAGTTGTATTTCGTAGAACAAGCCAGGCCTGGTACGGGTAAGTGTAATAGTACTTTGCAAGAATAATGCAGTTAAGTACAGTTTGAATGCAGTTGAATGCAATTGGATTGGTTACAGGCAAGTCACTTGTTCATAAAACAATTGGAATTACTTTTCAGTTACTTTTCATAAAACAATTGGAATTACTTTTCAGTTACTTTTTTGATTACTTGGTACATTACTTTCCAGATTACTTTTTAAGTTACTTTTTCTACTCCGTGTGATATGCCTAGATATCACACTGGGATCTTTCCTAGAGAAGAGGTAAGTAAGTCAGTTTTTGTATATTTGCAGTTTCTTAGGGTTTTATACAAACCAACTCCACACTTTATAACAATTTTCACAAGAAAGCAGTCAATGCAGTCCTATAGGAGAAAACAATGTTATCGGTTTAACGTTAAGTACTTACGTCTGGGAGTTGGTTTTCTGGGGTTAGAACCAGGATTCCACCAGGGTCAAGGATGCACTCAAAACGTCCACAGCAGCACTAGGGCGGCTGGGTGCAGTGCGCTGAGGCCCAATGTTATCCAATTGGGGATAGGGGGCCTCCGGTTGGTGGCTGCTCACAAGCAGGCCACAAGGTTCTGGGAGCAGCGCTCCTGGTGTTAGGCTCAGGGCAAAGGGGGATCCGAGTTAGCACCCAAAGTACACCCGCAGAGGCGGCTGGGTGCAGGGTGCTGGTTTGGGGTCCGGTGCCATGTAGATTTCAATGGGGATTCTCCGGTTGCAACTAAGACTGCAGGCTAGGGGATGAAGATCTTCTGAAGGTGACCACCGGTTGGAGAGATAAGTTGGGGTGCCTGGGGATGCTGGGACACCATCTGTTGGGGCCCCCCAAGGCCGTGGGACGTCGGGTGCAGGGATGTCTTTAGGCGTCTGGTTTTCTTACCAGCTCCGTTCGCGGTTGAGGGGGATCCTCCAGAAAGAGGCTGCAGGCTTCGCTGGGAGATTCGAGACAGGTTAGATCACCAAATCTCAGGTTGGGATCGCCGGGGAGACCTCGTGGTGTTGGGCCACTCAAACTCGGGCTGTAGGCGACAGGTTCAGAGTGGTGCAGACTCGTGGATTTGGCCGGAGTCTGTGGGTGAGCAAATCCAGTGCTCACAGGATACAGTCTTTCTTGTGAAAGGCAGGGCAGGTCCTCTGGGTTCTTGAGGTTGCTGGCTACAGGACACCGGGATTTCGCAGGTTCAAGGTGGGGACAGGCCGGTAGGGCTGGGGTCAAGTCAGTGGGCGTCCTCTTAGTTTCAGCACGGCTCTTCAGTCCTTTTTCTTCCCTTCTTAGTCGGTACTTGTCTGAGGGGGCAAGGTTCAGGGTTGCCCCTTAATACTAGATTTAGGGGCGTTACAGGTAGGTAAAGGTTGGGGCCAATGGGTCCCTTCCTTGTGGTGGGTACACTCCCTATTATGCCACCCTCCAGTGGGAGGGGGACATATGCCTCACTCTGGCTGGGTCCCCCCGTCTGCAAGATGGGGACTGAGTTGTGCTTCACATCGCCTCCCCCACCTGAGGGGTGGGGGTTGGCAAAGGTGGCCTAACTTGGTTTTCCTGCCGATTCTCCCACCCAAGGTGTGGGCCAGAACCGGTGTGGGACGGGTATGCCCAGACGTGGGTCCCGTGCTCTCCATGCCACTGGAGTCCAGCTATCCTGGCTGATGAAGGCTGAAAGCCCGAAACCGGTCCTAGGATGCTTGTTCCCAGTCCAGGGAGGACCTGGCCTGGCAGTTCGGGCTGGACTGTTCCCATTGGGCGCAGGATCAAGACTGATTTGCATATGGCTGGGTCCAAACTGGAATGGCATGGTGAGCAAAAAAACAATGGATTTAGGCCCAGATCTCTGTACTGGGGTGAATGTATGACATTGTTCTGCATTCTGTCCATCAATTGTTCTTTTTGCATTGGCCAGAACCGGTGTGGGGCCACAACCAGTGGGGGCCAGTTGCTGGAAGCAGGAAAGGCCTGAGGTAGCTCACAAAGGCGGCTTTGAAGCTTCCCCTTCGTGGACCCTGCCCATGTTGGGGGAGGAGGCTTGGCACCTCGTCCCAGGATGTGCATTGTTTCAGACCCCCGAAAGCAGTAGGCTCTCGACCCAGGTCAATATGTATCTGAAAGAGACACGTTAGTGACAGATTCCTTACCTTAGAATATCCCCAGGCGTCAGGCTGGATCCGGAAAGTTTTGCGTAGCAGTACCCTTGCGCGTCGGTAGGCGGCGTCGTGCGGCTCCGCGTCAGTCGTCGGGATCGCCGGAATGACGTCGCGGGCAGTACTTAGACGCCACCCCTGCACGCTGACGTCAGTTCTTCTTTTTCCGCGCCAGTAAGCGCAGATCCGGGAAGAGCAGTGCCCTAGTCATTTTTTGACTAAGTTTTTTGTGATTTTTATCACTTTTTTCTCGAGTCGTTCGACTCCGACGGTGTCAGTAGGGATGCCCGGCTTCAAGCCATGCGACGCCTGTGGTCGGATGATGTCGATCACGGACCCGCATCAAGACTCTCTACTGCCTCGGACGCGACCACGACTCCGAGTCGTGCCCCGACTGCCGTGCCTTGCATCCGAAGGCTTTGCGAGAGCGGTCTCAAGCTCCTCGAGGTCCGGCAGTCGGCTCCGCGCACACCCAAGCCCCTGTCACGTGAGAGGTCGAGGGGCCGGTCGCGGAGTCCTCATCGGTCGTCGGGGTCCAAGTCTTCGCACTCCTCCGGTAAGTCGAAGCACAAGAAGTCGAAGAAGCGTCATCGCTCGAGGACTTCCCCTCGCCGGTCTCGCGACTCGGCTGAGGGTCCTGTCGGCACCGTCCCCGCGGCTCCGGGAGTGCCTGTGGAGCCGCTGTCGCATTACCCACCTTATCCGGGTTCGGCGGCGACTCCGGCCGAAATACAGGAGTTCCTGTCGGCCATGTCCCGCCTCTTCGGGCCTCAAGGTCCCCCCAGTGCGCCTTCGGGCCCCGTGGGCCCTTCTGGGGTGCCTACGGCGCCGCCGGCGACTCCGGTCCTGGCAACGCCAGCCCCGGCCTCGACCCCGGCGTTGCCGCAACCCCCATCGACGCCGGTTGACCTGACGACACCTCCACCGGCGCCAATTTCACCGGTGCCGTTCCCGGCGCCGCCCGGGGCTCCGGGCGGCGTCGTACCCCGGTTCTCTCCGCTGTGCATTATTCCGCGGTCTAGTGGTTGGGTCCAAAATCGTAGTCTCTTTTCTCTTTTTTTTTTTTTTTTTTTTTGTGTAGCCCAGGTGGGGCGTCGACGCCCCACCATTTGGTGTCCTCCCGTGATGTCGGCGCGCTTCCTCCGGAAGCTCCCACCCTTGGGCGCCATCTTCAGATTCTTTTTTCCGCCGTTGGGTCTGGATCGTCGCGAGGAGCTCCAGAGGAAAAAAAGCAGAAAGAACCGAGAAAATTGGAGTTTCTTCATCACAAGACAAAGAACGTACAACCGGGACGACGAAGTAGGTGAGAAGTAGGTGAAACTTCGACGTCCGACGGAGAATGCGCACACAGGGGCTCCCTGAGCGCGGGAATGGACAAGACACCATTCAAATTTTGCCGGAACTGCCACCACAAGTTCGCGCAGAAGGACCAGCATCCAGTCTGCAACCTCTGCCTACCGATCGACCATCAAAGTACCGACTGCAACGCCTGTTCGGCATTCGCCCCCAAGACCCTCAGAGTGAGGGACAGACAGAGGAGAGCAAACTACAGCATGCAGGGGCAAGGACAACCTCCGTCGCTGCGTGACCTGGGCCTCTCCAGCGGGGAAGAGGACAACATCGCCGAGGGACCAGAGGACTGCATGGTCGTAGAGACCGATAAGTCGAGGAAGGAGGTAAGAGAGACGTCGACCCCCTAAAACCCCGACAGACTCTCAAATCAGAGCCAAAGTCCTCGAAAGGAGCACTGGCGTCGAAGCAATCTACCACAGCTGCGTCCACAGACAAACAGCCCAGCGAAGAACACAGGCCCTGGGAACCTGATTGGCAGGGACCCAGGGCACATCACGTCAAAGGGCATCAGTAGTCTGGCAAAAAGTGGGGGGGGTTACTGCAACAGAAACCCACTTCCTTACAGCCTGCTTTCGAGGTCCAGACCAAAGTCTTGATAAAGGTGCTTCACGCTGCAGCTAGTTTGACTGAACTGGTGCTCCCCTTCAACGAAGCCCTCACTGACTTTCTCCCAGAGGCAAACCTTGCACAGGGGCCTTTTTGCCTGACGCCATTGCCCTGCCCCATGATGTCAGCCTTCCTCTTACTCCCTGGAGAGCCTGGTTGTTCAGGCCTCAATTTCAAAGGTCAACCCCAATGCAATCCCTTGCCCTCCACCGGACAGGCAATCCAGGAAGCTGGGCACCTTTTTGTTAAGCTTATTTTTTCTTCCACTAGCTTAGCCTTGCGGTCTGAACACTGCACGCCTCTTGGGCCAATACTTGCATGCAATGTGGGATTCTATTGCACAGCTGCGTCACGGGGAGGACGGTGCTATCCTCAACCAAGCCTTAGTGGATTGTCGGAAGCCATCCGGTATGGTCACAATAGGATCTCTCGGGCTTTCCTTATCTGCCCAGTCCCAACAGCAGCCCTTTCGCCACTGCCGTGGCACATATGGGCGTCAGCAGTATTAACCATACCCACCAGTTCAGAAACCTGCTCAGTCGTTTTGTGGGCGGGTCGCAGATCACAAATGATGCAGTAGTCTGAGCCAGTGAGCTGTCCAGTCTCCCACCCCCTCCTGCTGTTGTCTCCTCTAACCCCCTTTAGTCCACTCTCTAGCCAGCACAACCATACTGTTGGTGACAGGATCAGGCACCACCTGCCCGATGGTCTGCGATAAACTCAGTCAAGTATGTGCTACAGATTGTGTAGAAGGGGAATGTCCTATTTGTGGACACCCCTCCACCCATGCCTCCTTGCTCTGTTAGGAAGTACAGGCTCTTGCCAGTAGCAAGGTGTGGTTGTTACTTTTCTTGTTATATCGTATTTAAAGAGATTTGATACTAAATCATGCCACATGTTTTGTGAACAAGAAATTGGTGCATGATATGGTTGTATTTTGGCAACTGGGCAAATATATCAAGATAAATTCTTCATCTCCTGGGTTTAATGGCTTTGTTTTATTTCTGTTTAAGGATGCACTTTTTGCTATAATTTCTTTGGGACTGGTGAAACACGTTCTATGAACACATAATGGGTAAGACAATCCTTTGTCTGTTTTGTTGGGTGTCTATTAGTGAGCCTGCCTGCAAATGTGGTTATAGATCAGTATTTCATGTCTATGTGGGCTGGTCTAGATAATGATATATGCTTCCAAGATAGGTTGGAAGTGGATCTTTAAGAGGTGCATATACGTGTGATGCACTCCACTGGAAGTACAATAGCATATCAGTTTAAGTTCAGAGTGGTGAACTTCTCTGGTGGCTTTTCTTCCCAAGACGTGGAGAAACTGGTACAAATAGTTGCAGACAACATGGCAGCAACAATGTCAAGCCAAATACGGTACAGCCTCTTCTGCAAGAAATCTTTAAATCTGTGAACTTGGACTGAGTTTAGGCAAATTGTTCTGTCATCTGGGTTTCCTGAATACATGACCGGATCTTTTGTCCAAGGAGATCCATTTACCACAAATGAGAGATTGACTGGTGTTAAACGAGGTTTTGGCCAAATGGTGATGGCCTCAGGTGGGTTTGGTTGCTACTTGATAAAGGCAAGGGTCCCGTTTATTTGATAGTTTCCAAGAGGCAATGGATTCTCTGGAGGATGGTTTGTTTTTCGGCCTGTATTCCTCTGATAAATAGGATGGTACAGAAGCTTCATCAACAAATGTCAGCCAGTAGTTACATTGCAGGAAATTACATTGGGAGTCATTGCATTGTGGTAAGTACATCTGGGGTACCTTTATAGCTGGATTTTTGGCAATGGGGTTTCCTTTACTGCGCATCTTTAAACTGCTTTTTTTTTTGTCAATCTAACTTCATAGGTACCTACATTTTGTAACCTTTTTAAAATATATAATATAATCTACTTTTATTTAAAGAGTTCCATTTAAACAATTTTCTAGCAGTGCTCCTGCGTGCTGTTAGGTGGCATTGTGTGGCTCAGTTCTGACTCCATAGTGCCCCATAACAGATTTAGCGGAACAGTGTAGGAAAGTGGGTTTCTGTTGCAGTAACCCCCCCACTTTTTGCCTGATAACTGATGCACTTTTCCTTGGTGTGCCCTGGGTCCCTGCCAATCAGGTACCCAGGGCCTGTGTTCCTTCCCTAAAACTGCATTACAGCCTAAACCCAATTGGCCTCTCTGGCCACAGGTAAGCCCCTGGTAAATGGTACCCTAGGTACCCAGGGCACTGTGACCAGAGGAGGCCTCTAAGGGCTGCAGCACTTATTGTGCCACCCTTGGAGGCCCTGTACCCTGACACACACACACTGCCCTTGCAGACTGAGTGTCTTGGTGCAGAACAAAACAGAGTCGACATGGCACACATCCCTGTGTGCCATGCCCACAAACACACTGCCCTGGCATACCTCAGTCACCCCTCTAGCTGGGTGCCCTATGCCAGTGGTGAGGGTACAGGTGCATGAGCCCTGTGCCCCTACAGTACCCAGGTCCAATTCTGGGCACTGTAAGTGCAGTGCTGCCATTTCAAGTATATGGTGCTGGGAGGTCGTCAGCACGAACTCCACAGCACCATGATGGCTGCACTGAAGACTGAGAAGTTTGGTAACAAACTTCTCAGCACAGTAAACCCACACTGATGCCAGTGTGGGATTTACTGTAAATGCACAACAGAGGGCAACTTAGAGTTGCCCCCTGAACCTAACCTACAATCCACGTCTTGTCTGAGGGGCTGCCTAGGCTGCCACACAGCAGACATGATGCTGGACCCTGGGTAGAGAGCCATCCGCTCTCCGGGCCTGCAACAATGCACGTCCTGGGCAAGGTGCTAGGCCTCTTCCCCCCCTCGCCCCCCCCTGATGGGCAGGGGGAAGCTTGAAAGGCATTCCGCCTTTGTGAGCTTCCCCAGACCACTTGCTGTACTCAGCAACTGGTCCCCACCGGTTCCTCCCCCCATCCTGGCGGGAAACACCAAGGGAGGAAAGGGGTGTGCCACCCTCTGCCAACCCCACCCCTCAGGTGGGGGAGGCGAGGTGAAGCACATCTCCGGGCTCTCGCCATCTTGAAGATGGGGAGCCCTGCCCAATCAGGACTAGGCTCCTGCCCCCTCCCACAGGAGAGTGGCAGGATAGGGGGTGTACCCACCCCAGGGCAGTGACCCATTGGTCCCTGCCCTTTACCTACCTGTAACGCCCCTAAATCTGGTATTTAGGGGCACCCTGAACCTTCCTTCCTTAGATTCCCGCAACCTAAGAAGACAAGCATTTGCAATGCAATAGGTCTCGCATTATTAAAGTGTGAGCTATTGGCATTGCTAAATAATGCAACACCAATAGCTCAAACTTTAATAATGCGAGACCTATTGCAATGCAATAGGTCTCGCATTTTAGAAACTTTGACCTATTGGTATTGTAAATGACAATGCCTTTTAATATTGCAGGTTTTTAAACACCTAAATAAAAGGCATTGTCATTTACAATGGCAATTTCGAGACCTATTGCATTGCAAATGCTTGTTAAGCGACAGAAGTGAAGAAGCATGTGAAGAGGCACTACTCTATTAATTTACCACACCTCACATAACATTAAAGATAAACTGTTATTTTCATCACAGCAACCATGTACCCAAGTCGGGCATTGCATACTGGATAAGGATGGCAGAGCGCAACAGTTGCAACGTATTACATAGAAAATATATACTGCATAGTACTTGCAGGAAAGTTACTTATTTCGCCCTCGGAATGTTTTTATACTGGGGAAATGGAAGTAGGTTTGGCGGCATCCTACATTTCCAAATTTCTGCTCCTAAAGAAGGCTTGAAAGTTGGACCTGACTGTAGTGCAGACTTTGTGTGACATCTGTCGACGCTTGAGGTTCTTGACACACAAATGCACAGTGAATAACAAATGACTCAAAATAAAGTCCTGGTTTGTTGGCAGGGTGCAAATATCTTTTTCAATTGAAACATACCCAACTACCCACAATAAATGTCAAAAACATTCCTTAGCTAAATGCTTTTCAACGAACAGCCCTTTATGGCAACCTGGATAAAGTCCAAAACGAGAGTTGGAATGTAATGCATTTAACGTCAGGATTAAAAAAGAATAAAAAAAAGAATGCTAACAAGAACACTAAACAAATCAACAATGGTTTGGATTGTAAGATTCAATGCAAAATTATCCTTAGTCTTTCGTTAGTCAGCCTTGGCAGTTGTTTTTAAACATGCAAAGCGTCAAAAATGTTCGTTGCTAAACAAAGTAGCATTCCCCGCGAGTTGTAAATCTAGCAGTGAAATTCAATCATTTGTATTAACAAAAACTACATAAAGCTTGCTTTAAAACAATTGTTCTGGTAGGTCGTTGCTAGCTGTAGTTCTACTAAACGTCAAAATTTGACAGAAGGTGCGTGTCTACCATAGCTGCCAAGGTTTCAGATTGCGTATGTGAGGGTGCACACCTCAATAGTTTAAACAACCAGTATGACCTTGCACTCCATTAGCTCCCGAAAAGAAGAATGCCCTACTACATAAAAAAGCAACAGCTGTCCACAAAACTGCCTGAAGGGTTGGCTGTATCATTCGCACAGCCTTAAGGTGTGAATTTTACTTTTGTATTTATTTCCAGTAGGACAACACATTCTGATACGAAATGCTGTACAAAGGACATATTAGTACTATGTAAGGGCACTTCAAATTTAGTAATTTATAAAGACCAAAAATTATTAAATGCCGTAAAATGTAGTTAACAGAGTGGGCAAACAAGACAACATAGTACAATGCAAACTAAAGCACATGTGATGTGCACACTAGGGTAGTGGTGAAATGTGCATATATGTATTATGGAGATCTGAAAGAGACACGTTAGTGATAGATTCCTTACCTTAGAATATCCCCAGGCGTCAGGCTGGATCCGGAAAGTTTTGCGTAGCAGTACCCTTGCGCGTCGGTAGGCGGCGTCGTGCGGCTCCGCGTCCGTCGTCGGCGTCGTGATCGCCGGGATGACGTCGCGGGCAGTACTTAGACGCCGCCCCTGCGCGCTGACGTCAGTTCTTCTTTTTCCGCGCCAGCAAGCGCAGATCCGGGAAGAGCAGTGCCCTGGTCAATTTTTGACCATACTTTTTGGTGATTTTTTCACTGTTTTTTCCATCTTTAAGGTGTCGTAGGGATGCCCGGCTTCAAGCGATGCGGCGCCTGTGCGCGGATGATGTCCGTCACCGACCCGCATTGGGAGTGTCTCTTCTGCCTCGGCCGAGGCCACGACACCGAGTCTTGTCCCGAATGCCAGGCCCTCAACCCGAAAGCTTTGCGAGAGCGGTCTCGAAAGCTCCTCGAGGCCCGGCATCTCGGCTCCACGGAGGCCCCGGTCGCGTGAGAGGTCCAGGGGTCGCTCGCGGAGTGCACACCGGTCGTCGGCGTCGAAGTCTTCTTCGTCCGGTAAGTCTAAGCACAAGAAGTCCAAGAAGCATCGTCGCTCTCGGACTTCGCCTCGCCGGTCTCGCGACTCGGCTGAGGCCCCTCCCGGCACCGTCCCCGCCCCCGCGGCCCCGGACTTGCCTGTGGAGTCGCCCCGTCATACCCGCCCTTCCCGGGTTCGGGGCGGATCCGGCCAAGGTACAGGAGTTCCTGTCGGCCATGGCCCGCCTCTTCGGGCCTTCAGGCCCCTCCGGTGCGCCTTCGGGCCCCGCGGGCCCTGATGGGGTTGCTCCGGCGGCCGCCGGGCGGCTCCGGCCCCGGCGGCCGCCCGGGCCTCCAGCCTCGATCCCGGCTCCGGCTTCGGCCCCGGCCTCGATCCCGGCTCCACAACCCCCATCGACGCCGGTCGACCTCACAACACCTCCGCCGGCGCCGATGTCTCCGGTGCCGTTCTCGACGCCGCCCTGGGCCCGGGCGGCGTCGTCCCCCAGTTCCTTCCGGCTCCGGACATGGACCCGGAGCGACGTCGCTCGACGCCGGCTCCGGCGCCGATGGGACCTTGGGTCCCAACTGTCCCTCCTCCTCCTTATTTTGAACCAGAGGAGGACCAGGAGGACTGGGAGGGGTCTGATGACCCTCTGACACGCAACTGTCAGTATGATGAGGACTGGACAGAGAGTCTAGGGGAGGCCAGTGGTCTGGATACTTCTCCTGACACTGGCATGCTGTCTCCTCCCGTGGCTACGGAGGAGGGGGCCAATTTTGGTACGGTGTTGCGTAGGGCTGCTGGGGCCTTACGTCTCCAGCTCCCTACTTTGACGGTCAAGCCTAACATCTTGACAGAGGTGCTTCAGCCGGCAGCCTCCTCTGCGGAGACTGTGCTGCCGTTTAACGACGCCCTCACGGACGTTCTTTTGGGCGCCTGGTCCAAGCCCAACACAGGGGCTCCTGTGGATCGGAACGTGTCACGACGCCATCGCCCCGCTCCGGGCGACCCCCTGTTTCTTTCTGTCCACCCCACTCCTGAGAGCTTGGTTGTCCAAGCCTCCGCTTCCCAAACCGCCTTCCCTACCGCCTCCTCCGGATAGGGAATCCAAACGCCTGGATCAGTTTGGGAAGAAAGGTTTTTCTTCCTCCAGTGCTGGCTTGCGGTCCGTTAACACCGCTTGTCTTTTGGGCCGATATACCCACTCTCTGTGGGATTCGGTGGCGGATGTTTTGCCCCAGTGCCCTGAGGAGGTCCAGGCACTGCTTTCCCGCGCCATTGCGGAAGGAAGGGATGCGGCCAAATACACTATCCGTTGTGGCCTTGACACCGCCGACTCGCTGGGCAGGTCGATTGCAACGACGGTGGCGCTCCGACGCCACGCCTGGCTGAGAACCACTGGTTTTTCAGGGGATGTCCAGAATACTCTCATGGACATGCCCTTTGATGGAGTCGGTCTTTTTGGGTCCAAAGCAGACCATGCGTTGGAGCGCTTTAAGGACTCACGGGCTACTGCCAAGTCCC
Source organism: Calotriton arnoldi (assembly GCA_963921515.1). NCBI lineage: Eukaryota > Metazoa > Chordata > Amphibia > Caudata > Salamandridae > Calotriton > Calotriton arnoldi. Next base: position 2,976,640 of record CAWUFW010000408.1, read on the forward strand.
TGGGCCTTTCTGCTACACGCCCTCCGCTGCCTTCTGCTTTTCGCCCCTATCGTGGCCACGGTAGGGGCGCCCCTTCACGTCAGCAGCCCAGCCACCGGCCCGCGCAGCAGGCGTCTTCGCGTGGCCGAGGACGTGGATTCCGCCGTGGCGGATCGGGCAACCAGCGTGCGGGTCAGGCCACCACCTCCAACCCGTCCGCGGCCTCCAAGCCCTCCTAGTCCCTCCTTTCAGGTGCACGGCACGCCAGTAGGGGGCAGGGTCCGCCATCACCTTCCCCACTGGCGCACCATCACCTCGGACAGGTGGGTCTTGGACATTGTCCGAAGGGGCTACTCCCTCCCCTTCGAGACCACCCCCAGCCATGCCACCTCAATTCCACCGCATGTCAGGGGATCACTTGGTGCTTCTACAGAAGGAAGTCACGGCCCTCTTGACCAAGAGGGCCATCGAGCATGTTCCGACCCCAGAAGTAGGGCGTGGTTGCTACTCCCACTACTTTCTGGTGCCCAAAAAGGACAAGGAGGACATGCGTCCTATCTTGGACCTCCGGAACGTCAATCGCTTCCTCCGGAAGGAGAAGTTCAAGATGCTCACCCTAGCTCAGGTCTTGACTGCCCTCGACCCTGGAGACTGGTTGGTAGCGTTGGACTTGCAGGACGCGTATTTCCACATCCCCGTCCTGCCGGCCCACCGGCGTTACCTTCGGTTCACGGTAGGCCCCGAGCATTTTCAGTTCACCGTGCTCCCCTTTGGCCTTACCAGTGCCCCTCGGGTGTTCACGAAAGTGATGGCGGTGGTCGCAGCTCATCTGCGCCGGGCAGGGGTTTCAGTCTTCCCCTACCTCGACGACTGGCTGCTGAAGGCGGGCTCTGCCCCAGGCAGTCGTCTCCCACCTCCAGACTACGGCCGAACTCCTGCACTCGCTGGGGTTCTCCATCAATGTGCCGAAGTCGCATCTGATTCCTTCTCCACAGCTCCTTTTCATCGGAGCAGTTCTGGACACGACGCAGTTTCGGGCCTATCCTCCCGAACGGCGAGTCCGGGATATTCAGGCTATGATTCCGATCTTTCGGCCTTTATCCTGGGTTTCGGTAAGGATGACCCTGAGGCTGCTGGGCCTCATGGCCTCCTGCATCCTGCTGGTCAATCATGCCAGATGGCATATGCGGGCTCTGCAGTGGGACCTGAAGTTCCAGTGGGCGCAGCACCAGGGCAACCTGTCCGATCACGTCCAGATCTCGGAGGGGACTGCAAAACAGTTGCAGTGGTGGCTCTCGAACCGGCAATGGGTCATGGGCAGATCCCTCTCCCTTCCCCAGCCAGAGCATACAGTTGTGACGGACGCGTCCCTTCTGGGATGGGGCGGTCACATGGGAGAGGCGGAGATCAGAGGCCTCTGGTCTCCGGCGGAGTCCCGGCTCCATATCAACCTTCTGGAGCTCCGGGCGATCCGGCTTGCACTCAAGGCATTCCTTCCCTCTGTCAAAGGGAAGGTAGTGCAGGTGTTCACAGACAACACCACCGCCATGTGGTACTGCAACAAACAGGGCGGGGTGGGGTCTTGGACCCTTTGTCAGGAGGCTCTGCGCCTCTGGACATGGCTGGAACATCAGGGCATGTTCCTGATGGTTCAACACCTGGCAGGTTCTCTGAACGCCAGGGCGGACGAACTCCAGCCGCAGGTGCATGATGGATCACGAATGGCGTCTTCACTCGGCAGTGGCGCAAGGACTCTTTCTACAGTGGGGAGAGCCTTGGTTAGATCTATTCGCCACCGAAGAGAACGCGCAATGTCATCAGTTCTGCGCGTTGGAATTTCCAAGGCGGCACTCGCTCGGCGACGCTTTTCGTCGCGAGTGGAGTTGCGGTCTGTTGTACGCCTTTCCGCCTATACCACTTCTACCCAGAGTGTTGAAGAAGATTCGGCACGACCGGGCCCAAGTCATTCTTGTGGCTCCGGACTGGGCTCGAAGAGTTTGGTATCCCGAGCTACTCAATATGAGCATAGATCCCCCGATCCGTCTGCCTCTTCGGGAGGATCTTCTGTCGCAGCAGCAGGGGACGGTCCTCCACCCGAACCTGTCCAGTCTACACCTGCTTGCGTGGAGATTGAGCGGCGGCAGCTGATTCCTTTCGACTTGCCTCCCGAAGTTTGTGATGTGATTCTGGCAGCCAGGCGTCCCTCCACTAAGGTGGTATACGCCTGCAGGTGGAACAAATTTGTGGCATGGTGCACAGCAAAGGCTGTGGATCCCCTTTCTGCCCCTCTTTCTGAGGTCCTTCTGTTCCTTCTCTCTCTGGCCCAACAGGGTTCTGCCCTGGGTACCGTCAAGGGTTATCTTTGTGCTATCTCGGCCTTCCTCAGGCTCCCTGATCAGCCCTCCCTTTTCAAGTCCCCTGTTGTTAACAGGTTCTTAAAAGGCATTACTCACCTCTTCCCTCCTGTTCCGTTTGTAATGCCTCAGTGGGACTTGAACTTGGTTCTTACCTTTTTAATGTGCGCTCCCTTTGAGCCTCTGCATAACTGTCCTCTTCGTCTTCTGACTCTAAAGGCAGCCTTTCTGGTGGCCATCACCTCCGCTCGGCGGGTGAGTGAGCTCCAGGCTCTTTCTTGCAAACCTCCCTTTCTGTCTGTTCATCCAGACAAGGTTGTTCTTCGGACGCGTCCGTCCTTCTTGCCAAAGGTGGTTACTGCTTTCCACATTGGGCAGACCATCACTTTGCCCACCTTCTTTCCGCCTCCGCATCCTTCCAGAGAGGAAGAGCGGCTCCACCGTCTGGACCCAAAACGTGCGCTCTCCTTCTATATCGACCGCACGAAACACTTCCGGGTGGATGACCAGCTCTTTGTTGGCTACGTGGGCGCCAAAAAGGTCGGGCGGTGCACAAGAGGACCATCTCCCGCTGGGTTACCTTGTGCATCAAGACCTGCTATTCTTTGGCTAAGAAGGAGCCTCCTGTTGGGCTGCGTGCCCATTCCACCAGGGCAACGGCTGCTACCACGGCCTTGGGCCGCGGTGTTCCGCTGCCGGTTATCTGTCAGGCAGCTACGTGGGCCTCGCTGCACACGTTTACTAAGCATTACTGCCTTGACAGTCAGGTCCGGAGGGACGGCTTCTTTGGCCGTTCTGTCCTCCAGGACTTCCTTGTCTGATCTTTGTTCGCAGACCCACCACCGGGGTTGGTATTGCTGGGGTATCTATTCTAAGGTAAGGAATCTATCACTAACGTGTCTCTTTCAGATGCACAAGTTACTAACTTGTGTAACGATATATCTGTAAGAGACAGTAGTTAGTGATAGATTCCTTACCGCCCACCCATCCTCCCCGTTCTGCGAACTGATTTCTAGGGTTAAGGACATCCCTTTCAGGGCCCTAGTATTTTTCAGACACCTGTGTCAGCTTCTTGCATGGCTCTGCGTTCCTGGCGCGGAAAGTCGTGTACAGAACTGACGTCAGCGCGCAGGGGCGGCGTCTAAGTACTGCCCGCGACGTCATCCCGGCGATCACGACGCCGACGACGGACGCGGAGCCGCACGACGCCGCCTACCGACGCGCAAGGGTACTGCTACGCAAAACTTTTCCGGATCCAGCCTGACGCCTGGGGATATTCTAAGGTAAGGAATCTATCACTAACTACTGTCTCTTACAGATATATCGTTACACAAGTTAGTAACTTGTGCGTTAGGGCCCTCCGAGAAGGTTAACCTTGACTGCTATCTGTTAGCACCACGAAAGAGACTGGCAGAATGGGATCACTTCCCACAAAAATGCAAGAGGAGTAGGACGGTACTTGCTACAAAGGACAGCTCTAAGAAGTAGGTTTTCACCGCACACACACAAGTGAATGCGGGAGCACCTTCAAAGACAATTTAAAAAACCTTAGATACTTAGCATAAAGCAGAGGATGCTGCTCTCCAAAAGTCATAGCCCAAAGAATGTGTGATCCTCTAACACAAGTGCCACCAAAGAGAAGGTGCATAAGAGCCAGGGAATGTACATGGCCCAAAAGATTAGACGATCTATACATTTTTACCTAAAGGAGGGGCCCCAAAGCAATGGAAGCCACTCATGGCATGAACTGAAGCAGTACTTGACAATTTAGTAGGATTGCGGGCTCCAACAAGACAAAGTAGAACAAAGCAGGGTTCTCTTTGAAAATGAGAACTTATGTTAGGAGGGTAGAACCTCCCACACAAGGGGCAACTTCGGGATTATGCATTTGCTGCTAGTCCACAGTTGAGAATAAGTATCACTTCTCGATCTGCAGCCATTTTTGTTACAGAATGTTATGATAGAGTAGGCCCGAAGAACATTTCTATTACGCCAGCGCACAATTTGTTAATTTCAGATTGAAACTGTTAGGTAAAATTCTTGTTATGCCACACATGTGGCAATAGAATGAGAATGACCAGAACACAGGTGGCTGTTGCTCACAGCACTTGTGTTTTTGCGCTTTTAAGCCAAAAATGTGTACTCGTGTTCATTTTTGCATTTCATGCTTAAATATAGTGCTAAATGCTGGTTTTGCATTTTGCATAATTTTGTGCAATCTTTGAAGAACTTCACATAAGCAGATTACACAAATTTCATACATAGCACATGTATTTGGGGGCTCCTTGCAATGTTCACCAATTTAATGCTGCTCAAGTAACACTACCCCTAAACCAGCATTGGGCTACCTGCATTAAAGCACTAGAATTCCACGCACACTATCTAGTTTGAGCTGCACTCGCATCTGTCCTCTCAAGTGAAATTCACTCACCCATTTCACATATCCTTCAGAAACCCCGCGAGCACTCCAGTAGAACAGATCGGTGGTTTATTCATCCGTTGCATAAATATGCAGCGTGAGGGGCACAAGTCTGAATTCGGACACTGACGGCACAGGCTATTATCGTGCCATGGAAGATAAAATGAAGACAACCGAGCCTCGTAATCACGCCTCTTATTTAAGTTAATAGAAAGGCACACGACTGTGCCAGCAGGGCTAAAAAGAGAAAACAAGTCAATACGATTTCACCATTGAGGCTAGTGTGCGTGTAGATGAAACTATATGCATGAAAAAAAATATATAAACATTTAAATCACCGTGCAATCATTCGACCTTTTGAGTAAGTAGGACGGAAACTTTAAAGTTTACAGAAAATCAGTGCATGTTTTCGTCTTTCCTCAAACACTCCCGCTGTCCCTCTGGACACCGCTCTGTACAGCGGTTACGGCACCTGTACAACAAGTCGCCTCTAGGCGCTATCCTGCTGCCGCAGTTTCCCCATTCGCACCGACCCTCTTGCACTCGATGCAGCCGTGCCATGAATTATTACCATGAAAAGCGCCCCTTCAGAGCAGCGATAACACCAGTAAAGACAGGTCGGAATCGGACCTACCTTTTCACCCGCTCGGGTCAGCAATGAGAATCAGTAATTGTAACCAGTGGTGCGCGCGCACCACAGAGGAGCGGGGGCCAGGGAGCGCGGCAGCGAGGCGAACGCCGCGCTGCTGCGCGTTCTGGCCACCGCCGGGAATGGGAGGAGCGAAGGCGGGACATGCGCCCGCACTAGCCCAATCGCGTGCCGCTTTTCTAAAAACGCACGCTACAGCCAATGAGGGCTTCTGAAAACAAAACCACACGCACGAGCGTGTAGGTCGCTTTCAGAAGCTCTTTCAGAGGTCTCGCTGCGCGAGCAGTGCTGCGCACTGCAACGCTAGGCGCGAGACCTAAAAAGGGACGAAAGAAGACGCCCAGCAGAGGAGACTGCAGAGAACAACTGACTTGGCCCTAGCCCTACCGGCCCGTCTGCAGTTTCCAGAGATCCTGCGCCAAAAATCGTCTTGTCCTGCAGCCAGCGACCTCCAGAACCCCGGGGAGGACTGACTGCCTTCAACAAAGACCGGATCTCCTGTGAACAGCAGCTCTGTTCAAAAGAAACATCAAACAAAGACTCCGAGCCTGCTGAGGAAAAAGAAACCCGACGCCTGGAACCACCACTGCACCCGCCGCTTACAGCCAGAGTTCAAGTGGCCCACCGGTCCCAGCGAGGTCCCCCAGCGCTCCAGAGTCCGAGTCCACTGTGGGTTGACCCCTCCAGGACTCCCCGACGTCGCCTGCAGCCTCTGCACGGAGACCCCCCCAACCGCGAGTGGCCCGGTAAGGTGAAATCCGACCTCAAAAGACACCCCTGCATCCAGCCGCCCTGCGCCCTGGAGAAAGGAACCCGAGGTGCACCCACGTCCCCGAGCCCTCCAACTTACCTGCCCAGCTGTTGGTTCCTGCTGGAAGTCTTCCTGGACCGAGCCTGCAGCTGAAAACCAAAACCGAAAATCTCCATTGAAATCAACAGGGCACCCGACCTCAAAACAGCACTCTGCACCCGGCCGCCCTAGTGCCGCTGAGGGTGCCTCTTTGGTGCTAACTTGGTCCCCAACGTGCCCTGAGCTTAACCCTAGGAGCTTTGCTCCCACAACCCCGTGGCCTGCTATCCTCCATAGGATAACATTGGGCCTCAACACTCTGCACCCGGCCGCCCTAGTGCAGCTGAGGGTGCAACAACAGTGCATCACTGACCCTGGGAGACCCCTGAGTCTAACCCCAGAACCCTAACTCAAAAGACCGATTACTTACCTCGAAACCGATAACTCATTTTTCCTCCTAGGATAACATGGACACTTTTTCTTCCAAAAAGTTTCTAAGTGTCGACTTTGAAAACTAAGAATATTCCTTAAAAATCGCACAAATAACCTAACCGAATTTTCTCAACTGTTTGCAGGAAGGTCCCAGTGCCGAACCTAGGTGTTCAGCACTGAGTAACAAAAGTAATTAAAAAGTAACTTACCTGTGAATTGAATTTCCTTCCATAGGATAACATTGGTGGTTCTTTGTGAAAACGTTTCTAAGTGTCAACTTTTGAAATACAAGAATATTCTTTAAAAATCGTACAAACTACAAAAACGTAATTACTTACCTGTTTTAAGTAAATGTCCCAGTGCTGAATCTAGGAGTCCAGCACTGGATTACAAAAGTAACGTTAAAGTAACTTACCGGCGAATTGAATTTCCTTCCGTAGGGTAACATTGACTGGTGTCGAGTTTTGAGACTTTAAAATATTCACCTAAAATCAGCCGAATTACGAAAACGAATTTACTCACCTGCTATCAGGAGAGATCCCAGTGCTGGATCTTGGTGCCCAGCACGGACCCTAAAAAGTAATCACAACTGTACTTACCGGTAACTTGAATTTCCTTCCATAGGATAACATTGCCTGGGTTTTGCTGAAAAAGTTTCTAAGTGTCGATTTTGCAAACTTACAAATATTCGTTAAAAATCGCCTGTATAACAAAAACATTCTTTCAACTGTTTACAGGAGATGCACCAGTGCTGGATCCAGGATCCAACACTGAGTAAGAAAAAGTAACGATAACACTACTTACCTGCTAAGTGAATTTCCTACCATAGGATAACATTGGTGATTCTATGGGAAAAAGTTTCTAAGTGCCAACTTTTAAAATACAATAATATTCCTTAAAAATCACACCTGTAACCAAAACATTTTTACTCAACTGTTTACAGGAGACGTCCCAGGATTGAATCTAGGATCCAGTCCTGTGGTTCGAAAAGTAATCCAAAAAGTAATCTATTGCATTTAACTAGAAATTCCCATTGAGCTCAATGTATAATTGTGTTTAAAATTGTGTTGCCTATTGCAACAACTAACTATTGCATTCAAAAGTCTATTTCCTATTGAAAGTATTTACCTAAAGCATCTCATTCTGAGAGGGTATATTTTGATACCTATTGTTGGTTCTAAAATAAAACTAGCATATATTTTTATATACAAACCATTGGCCTAGAGTTCAGTTCTTGAGTGTGTGGCTTCATTTGCTGACTGGGTGTGTACAACAAATGCTTTACACTGTCCTCTGATACTGCCTTACTGCTCGTCCAAGCTACCACTTTAGAGAGTAAGGTTATATCTAACTTTAGCCTCTGCCAAACCTCTGGGGACTGTGCACACTGAACCTTACTTTGGTTCAGTATATACAGAGCCACTTTCTTACAAACAGCATTTAAGAATCACCCCTGCCCGGTGTCAGTTTCTTGCATCCCGATGCTGATCTGGAGCTCCGCTCCCACCTTTTGGAGTCTTGCGATGACTCCAAATAACCCTTTGAACAATGGTGTTTGGGAAATTATGTTCCAACTGAAAATAACAGGATTCAAGCTGTGCCACGACTACATGAAAAAGATGTCGGTCAAAGACCTGATGAGATGCCTTTGGTGCCTGGACTCCAGCCACGACTCTGGTTTGTGTGGGGGTGGCGCTTAAGTGACTGCTGAGACACGTTACTCATCTGGCACCTATGGGATTTTATAAATGTGAGGTATCTGCAGTTGGAGTATCCACCAGAAAGAGCGCCACTGAAGGTAAGTAACTTGTTTATTTTATTTTTAATATTTCTCGGAATGAACATACCTTTGATAAATTGTTATGCGTAAAAGTCTTACATGTAACTCAGTTCTTAAGCGTACCTAGAGAGAGGATGTGTGTGAAGGAGAATGTGACCAAAGGCTGTTCCTTTGCCCAGACGTCACACTTCCCACAGTATTAGCCCTTTGTAGAAGTTACTCACTCCCTTAAGTTACAAAGGATTGTAATGTATTCACAAAGCGTAATTCACAAAGTTGATGCTTATATAGAATGAATAAATGTATAAGAAATCAAGATTTCAAGTAAAATTTGTTTAACCCTTTATGATTTTTGGTTGGGGCAGAACTCCAATGCAATTATTTTAAGAAACTTTTCTTCTTGGATGTGATGGTGTTAGTATAGGCTGCATAAATAAATATTGGTATAATAGACATGTTCACTCCTAATTCTTTACAGGTAAGTAACCTGTCTCTCTTTCTTTACCAGTGTTCCTGCAAAGGCAGATGTGGAAACAAAATGTGTGGCTGCCGAAAGCTGAAACAAGCCTGTAGAGAAGGGTGTGCCTGTGACTTCAAAAAGTGCCGCAACCAGCCGATTGACGCAATGGTGAGTTACTGCACACTGGTATCAAAAAAAGTGCACTTCACTTCTGTGTGGGGTAGAGCTGACCTCTGCTCTTGAAGTTTTACTGATGAGGGATCATGTGGGGTGGTGGAGCAATATTGGAAGTGAGAATCCCACAAAGACGCACAGCCATGGGAGCGTATGGAGTGAATGGGCACTATTGGACAGTAGGAAGTAGTAACTCTTGTGAAGCCGTCACACAGCCACGGTAATCACCTAATATGTATTTACTATCTAATCACCTGATTCATTTTTATTTATTTTTTCGAGTTTTATATAGTGTGGACTTGACCCGTGGGTATCGAGCTCTTTACAAAGTTTGGATAGACATACAATTTACAAGGAGAGCCCAAAAATTAGTAGGCATACAGGGTAATACAAAGTAAACGGTTGCAGTATACAATAAATGGTGGCGTAAAAGAATTGTAATTTCCAGAGGTAGAGATGTGGGTTTTTTTCAGTTGTATGAAAGACTGATCAGTTAGTTCCAGAGGTAGTAATGGTTGGATTAAAGTTGATTGGTGAGAGAATGTAAGGCAGTCGAACAAGTGAATCTGAAAGACACGTTAGTGACAGATTCCTTACCTTAGAATATCCCCAGGCGTCAGGCTGGATCCGGAAAGTTTTTGCGTAGCAGTACCCTTGCGCGTCGGTAGGTGGCGTCGTGCGGCTCCGCGTCCGTCGTTGGCGTCGTGATCACCGGGATGACGTTGCGGGCAGTACTTAGACGCCGCCCCTGCGCGCTGACGTCAGTTCTTCTTTTTCCACGCCAGTAAGCGCAGATCCGGGAAGAGCAGTGCCCTAATCAATTTTTGACAACATTTTGGGTGATTTTTTTCACTGTTTCTTTTCGAGTCATCTCGACTCCTAGGTGTCGGTAGGGATGCACGGCTTCAAGCCATGCGACGTCTGTGGTCGAATGATGTCGATCACAGACCCGCACTTAGAGTGTGTCTACTGTCTCGGCCGAGACCACGACACGAAGTCGTGCCCTGACTGCCGGGCCTTACACCCGAAGGCTTTGCGAGAGCGGTCTCGAAAGCTCCTCGAGGTCCGGCAGTCGGCTCCGCGCCGCACCAAGCCCCGGTCCCGTGAGAGGTCGAGGGGCCGGTCGCGGAGCCCCCGCCGGTCGTCTGAGTCCAAGTCTTCGCACTCCTCGTAAGTCAAAGCACAAAAAGTCTAAAAAGCATCATCGCTCTAAGACTTCGCCTCGCCGGTCTCGCGACTCGGCTGAGGCCCCTGTCGGCACCGTCCGCGGCCCCGGACGTGCCTGTGGAACCGCCCCCGCATTACCCGTCCTTTCCGGGCTTGGGGGCGACTCCGGCCCAAATACAGGAATTCCTGTCGGCCATGGCCCGCCTCTTCGGGCCTCAAGGTCCCTCCGGTGCGCCTTCGGGCCCCGCGGGCCCTGATGGGGTTGCTCCGGCGTCGCCGACTACTCCGGTCCCGGCGTCGCCCGTCCCGCCAGCCTTGATCTCGGCTCCGGCCTCGATCCAGGCTCCGTTGGTACCGCAACCCTGATCGACGCCGGTTGACCTAACCGCGCCGATGTCCCCGGTGCCGTTCCTGACGCCGCCCGGGGCTCCGGGCGGCGTCGTTCCCCGGTTCTCTCCGGTTCCGGACATGGAGCCGGACCGACGTCGCTCGACGCCGGCCCCGGCGCCGATGAGACCTTGGGTCCCAGTTGTCCCTCCTCCTCCATATTTTGAGCCAGGAGAGCTGGGAGGGATCGGAAGACCCTCTCACACAGCAGCGTGAGTATGATCAGGACTAGGCAGAGGAACTTGGGGATGCCAGTGGTCTGGACACTTCTCCTGACTCTGGCATGCTGTCTCCTCCTTCCGTGGCTACGGAGGAGGGAACACAAATTTCGCAACTGTGTTGCGTAGAGCAGCTGGAGCCTTGCACCTCCAATTGCCTACTGTGGCTGTCAGGACTAACTCTCCTGACGGAAGTGCTTCAGCCGGCAGCTACCTCCTCGGAGCCATTGCTGCCGTTTAATGATGCACTGTCTGACGTTCTTTGGGCACCTGGTCCAAGCCCACCACAGGGGCTCCTGTGGATAGGAACGTGGCCCGACGCCATCGCCCTGCTCCGGGCGACCCCTTGTTTCTCAACATCCCACCCCCGAGAGCTTGGTTGTCCAAGCCTCTGCCTCCCAAACCGCCTTCCCTACCGCCCTCCGGATAGGGAATCCAAACGCCTGGACCAATTTGGGAAGAAGGCCTTTTCTTCCTCCAGTGCTGGCTTGCGGTCCGTCAACACCGCTTGCCTTTTGGGCCGATATTCCCACTCTCTGTGGGATTCGGTGGCGGCCGTTTTGCCCCAGTGTTCTGAGGAGGTCCAGACACTGCTTACCCGCGCCATTGCGGAAGGTAGGGATGCGGCAAAGTACACCATACGTTGTGGCCTTGATACCGCCGACTCGCTGGGCAGATCGCTTGCAACAACTGTGGCGCTGCGTCGCCACGCCTGGCTGAGAACTGGTTTCTCGGGTGATGTCCAGAATACACTCATGGACATGCCCTTTGATGGAGTCTGTCTTTTTGGTTCAAAGGCAGACCATGCGCTGGAGCGTTTTAAGGACTCACGGGCTACTGCCAAGTCCCTGGGCCTTTCTGTTGTGCGCCCTCCGCTAACCTCTGCTTTTCGCCCCTTTCGTGGCCACGGAAGGGGCGCCCAGTCACGTCTGCTGCCCAGCCACCGGCCCGCACAGCAAGTGTCTTCCCGTGTCCGAGGACGTGGCTACCGCCGTGGCGGGTCGGGCAACCAGCGTGAGGGTCAGGCCACCAACTCCGCCCCGTCCGCGTTCTTCCTTTCAGGTGCACAGCACGCCAGTAGGGGGCAGGGTCCGCCATCACCTTCTCCGCTGGCGTGCCATTACCTCGGACAGGTGGGTCTTGGACATTGTCCGAAGGGGCTACTCCCTCCCCTTCGAGACCACCCCCCCCAGCCATGCCACCACAATTCCACCGCATGTCAGGGGATCACTTGGTGCTTCTGCAGAAGGAAGTCACGGCCCTCTTGACCAAGAGGGCCATCGAGCATGTTCCGACCCCAGAAGTAGGACGTGGTTGCTACTCCCACTACTTTCTGGTGCCCAAAAGGACAAGGAGGACATGCGTCCTATCTTGGACCTCCGGAACGTCAATCGCTTCCTCCGGAAGGAGAAGTTCAAGATGCTCACCCTAGCTCAGGTCTTGACTGCCCTCAACCCTGGAGACTGGTTGGTAGCGTTGGACTTGCAGGACGCTTATTTTCACATCCCCGTCCTGCCGGCCCACCGGCGTTACCTGCGGTTCACGGTAGGCCTCGAGCATTTTCAGTTCACCGTGCTCCCTTTGGCCTTACAAGTGCCCCTCGGGTGTTCACGAAAGTGATGGCGGTGGTCGCAGCTCATCTGCGCCGGGCAGGGGTTCCAGTCTTCCCCTACCTCGACGACTGGCTGCTGAAGGCGGGCTCGTCCCAGGCAGTCGTCTCCCACCTCCAGACTACGGCCGAACTCCTGCACTCGCTGGGGTTCTCCATCAATGTGCCGAAGTCGCATCTGATTCCTTCTCCACAGCTCCTTTTCATCGTAGCAGTTCTGGACACGACGCAGTTTCGGGCCTATCCTCCCGAACGGCGAGTCCGGGATATTCAGGCTATGATTCCGATCTTTCAGCCTTTATCCTGGGTTTCGGTCCGGATGACCATGAGGCTGCAGGGCCTCATGACCTCCTGCATCCTGCTGGTCGATCATGCCAGATGGCATATGCGGGCTCTGCAGTGGGACCTGAAGTTCCAGTGGGCGCAGCACCAGGGCAACCTGTCCGATCACGTCCAGATCTCGGAGGGGACTGCTAAACAGTTGCAGTGGTGGCTCTCGAACCGGCAATGGGTCATGGGCAGATCCCTCTCCCTTCCCCAGCCAGAGCACACAGTTGTGACGGACGCGTCCCTTCTGGGATGGGGCGGTCACATGGGAGAGGCGGATATCCGAGGCCTCTGGCCTCCGGTGGAGTCCAGGCTCCATATCAACCTTCTGGAGCTCCGGGCGATCCGACTTGCACTCAAGGCATTCCTTCCCTCTGTCAAAGGGAAGGTAGTGCAGGTGTTCACAGACAACACCACCGCCATGTGGTACTGCAACAAACAAGGCGGGGTGGGGTCGTGGACCCTGTCAGGAGGCTCTGCGCCTCTGGACATGGCTGGAACATCAGGGCATGTTCCTGATGGTTCAACACCTGGCAGGTTCCCTGAACGCCAGGGCGGACAAACTCAGCCGCAGGTGCATGATGGATCACGAAGGGCGTCTTCACTCGGAAGTGGCGCAAGGACTCTTTCTGCAGTGGGGAGAGCCTTGGTTAGATCTATTCGCCACCGAAGAGAACGCGCAATGTCATCAGTTCTGCGCGTTGGAATTTCCAAGGCGGCACTCACTCGGCGACGCTTTTCGTCGCGAGTGGAGTTGCGGTCTGTTGTACGCCTTTCCGCCTATACCACTTCTACCCAGAGTGTTGAAGAAGATTCGGCGCGACCGGGCCCAAGTCATCCTTGTGGCTCCCGACTGTGCTCGAAGAGTTTGGTATCCCGAGCTACTCAGTATGAGCGTAGATCCCCCGATCCGTCTGCCTCTTCGGGAGGATCTTCTGTCGCAGCAGCACGGGACGATCCTACACCCGAACCTGTCCAGCCTCCACCTGCTTGCGTGGAGATTGAGCGGCGGCAGTTGATTCCTTTCGACTTGCCTCCCGAAGTTTGTGATGTGATTCTGGCAGCCAGGCGTCCCTCCACTAAGGTGGTATACGCCTGCAGGTGGAACAAGTTTGTGGCATGGTGCACAGCAAAGGCTGTGAATCCCCCCTCTGCCCCTCTTTCTGAGGTTCTTCTGTTCCTTCTTTCCCTGGCCCAACAGGGTTCTGCCCTGGGTACCATCAAGGGCTATCTTTGTGCCATCTCGGCCTTCCTCAGGCTTCCTGATCAGCCCTCCCTTTTCAAGTCCCCTGTTAACAGGTTTCTAAAAGGCATTACACACCTCTTCCCTCCTGTTCCGTCTGTGATGCCTCAGTGGGACTTGAACTTGGTTCTTACCTTTCTCATGTGCGCTCCCTTTGAGCCTCTACATAACTGTCCTCTTCGTCTTCTGACTCTGAAGACAGCCTTTCTGGTGGCCATCACCTCCGCTCGGCGGGTGAGTGAGCTCCAGGCTCCATCATGCAAACCTCCCTTTCTGTCTGTCCATCCAGACAAGGTTGTTCTTAGGACGCGTCCGTCCTTCTTGCCAAAGGTGGTTACTGCCTTCCACATTGGGCAGACCATCACTTTGCCCACCTTCTTTCCGCCTCCGCATCCTTCCAGAGAGGAAGAGAGGCTCCACCGTCTGGACCCAAAACGTGCGCTTTCCTTTTGTATCAACCGCACACAACACTTCCGGGTGGATGACCAGCTCTTTGTTGGCTACGTGGGCGCCAAAAGGTCGGGCGGTGCACAAGAGAACCATCTCCCGCTGGGTAACTTTGTGTATCAAAGCCTGCTATTCTTTGGCTAAGAAGGAGCCTCCTGTTGGGCTGCGTGCCCATTCCACCAGGGCAACGGCTGCTACCACGGCTTTAGGCCGCGGTGTTCCGCTGCAGGATATCGGTCAGGCAGCTACGTGGGCCTCGCTGCACACATTTACAAAGCATTACTGCCTTGACAGTCCGGTCCGAAGGGACGGCTTCTTTGGCCGTTCTGTCCTCCGGGACTTCCTTGTCTGATCTTTGTTCGCAGACCCACCACCGGGGTTGGTATTGCTGGGGTATCTATTCTAAGGTAAGGAATCTGTCACTAACGTGTCTCTTTCAGATGCACAAGTTACTAACTTGTGTAACGATATATCTGTAAGAGACGGTAGTTAGTGACAGATTCCTTACCGCCCCACCCATCCTCCCCGTTCTGCGAACTGATTTCTAGGGTTAAGGACATCCCTTGAAGGGCCCTAGTATTTTTCAGACACCTATGTCAGCTTCTTGCATGGCTCTGCGTTCCTGGCGCGGAAAGTTGTGTACAGAACTGACGTCAGCGCGCAGGGACGGCGTGTAAGTACTGCCCGCGACGTCATCCCGGCGATCACGACGCCGACGACGGACACGGAGCCGCACGACGCCGCCTACCGACGCGCAAGGGTACTGCTACGCAAAAACTTTCCGGATCCAGCCTGACGCCTGGGGATATTCTAAGGTAAGGAATCTGTCACTAACTACTGTCTCTTACAGATATATCGTTACACAAGTTAGTAACTTGTGCTTTAGGCAGGAGTATTCAGGTATTTGTTGAGCAGAATGGCAGCACAGGTAGTGGTTATGGTGTTCTGAAGAAATATTTGCTGCTCTGGTACATATAGAATTCCCTTTGCCCTTGTATGGTCTGTGTGCTATGGGAGCCACTATTGTAGAGTGGTATAGGGGTTCAACAGTGGCATGGAAGGATTCCAAAGGTGTCGAAAGAAGTAGTCTTATGATTCATGTAGCATTCTTTGTACAATGGTAGCAGGTTGATAGATGAGATGTGCCATGTAGCTTACATGGGAGCAGATCAATGTTGTACTGGGGAAGTAATGTACTGATGTGCAGGCCAGCTGTAGTTGGCACCTTGACAAATAGTCCATGGATAATGTACTGAGTGGTGTAGTACCATAAAACTTTAACACTGCCTTTGGAGGCAGCAGTAGTAATGTTATGCATAGAGCATTAACACTTAATCGCAAGGCATGGATGCCTAGAACGGGCCATAGGTCATCAGTGACTGTGTAGTGTGGGTGGTGCTAATGCTGTGCTACATGGTGTATACCATTGCCATGGAAGCAGATGAGTTCTAAGGGAACAGTAATGTTATGATGGGCCAAAGAATTGACATTTCTGAAGCAGGTGGTTGTGGGTAATTGTTTGCAGTAGTAATGTTCTGCGTAGAGGGCAATAGGTGATGTGCACTCTGGGCAGTGTAATGTTGCATATAAAGCGTTAAGTTATGGGAGAACGGCAATGATGTACTGTGGACTAAATCATATCCGATTGCCTAACACTTTACAGTGCACTGTGTGTGCTGCTAAATTCAAATGCAATTTGCAGTGATCTTTCTGCTTTTTGACTATGGGTGTAAGAATGTGCCAGTGGTGAACAACCCGCCTTCCTTTCATTTTGACACAGCACGCATAGTATCCATTACAATGGATACTTCTCACCGCAGATTCCTCACCATTTGAATTAAACCAGGCACCAGACTTGTTCTAGAACCTTTTCATAGCAATCTCCCTCCTGTACCATCAGATGGCACCATCCGACTCTACAATGGCCTTGCTCCGCTTCCAGGAGCGATGGTGCAAATCCCTATAAGCACCAACTAGTGCAGCTATGTCTGATGAATGCTTGTAACTGTATATTCCTCACCTTGAGAATAATCCTCCGACGGACTGGGTCCAGAACCTTTTAGAGCAGTTCTCCTGTGTAGATGGCACCATGTAGCTACATGCCAATCTTGTTGAGCCAAGCTACATATACACACCACCCATGTGTGCTGACATCCGTTCCTTCCTTTCTGCACCTTCGGACACCGATCCAGAGATTCTCCCTGGTCTTGAACCAGAATTTTCAAGAGAAACTTCTCCATCGGCAAGAGAAATGCAAGCCTCTAAATCTACAGGGTTCAAACCATGCAGGGGCTGTTGCAATTGATATGACGAGCTTCACAACGCAAGTAGGCTTGACACTTCTCAGATACTTTCCTTGTGTCTTCCTGGGTCCTGCTATAGAAGAAACCACCTCCTTCACTGTAGTGATGCGAAGGGCAGCTCAGATGTTAGTTTTCACTTCCATGGTAGGCAATTGTAAATCTAACAACCAAAGTCCTACAACCTGAGCAGTCTCCCACTGAGCTGCTACTACCATTTAATGAGACCCTGAGACCGTTCTGGGCACCTAGACTGAGTCTTGTTTAGGGTCAACAGTTAATAGGAAGGTTGCCCATCGCCATTGGCCTGCACCTGGTGATATCGCACTGTAGAGTCTGGTAGTAAATCTGTCTAAAAGGAGGGTCAGTCTTCATGCCTTCCCTACCACTCCTCCCGATTGATAGTCAAAAAGAAGAGAGAACTTTCTGCTTCACTAGCTTTGCTCTGAGAAGTCCATGCCGGTTGTCTACTCTGCTGTTACTCCCATGCCCTTTCGAATACGGTGACCCAAGTTTTACTGGCTGTTTCAGACCACCTTTGGGCCTCTTACTTAGGCTATTCAACCCTGCAGTCATACAGAGAAATTGTGATAGTCGGGACTGAAGAGGACCGATTGTCTGGGACGTGCCATGGGTACCAAGGTTGGAGTGTTTTTAAGGAGATCAGAATAGCATGTTTCTTGGGCCATTCTGCTTCACAAGGTAGAGCCACTAGCATTTTCAACCTTTTTGTGTTAACCGTAGGTGCTTTAGAGGCTTTCCTATCTGTCAACGCCAGATTCCTCCTTCAGCATAACCGACTTTTCAGCCCTTTCGTGGTAGAGGCTGTGGCTCTTTAAAGACAATGGGGACATAGTGTGTGATCTAGTCTCCTGCCCCTCTGACGTCTGCAACTGAGTAACTGCTGTTGTGTATCTGTGCTGGCAGACAGTCACCCTGTCCGAGGCAGGATCCCCTATTTCCTCCAAGGGTGACAAGTCCTCTGTATTATCATTTGTAGCTCTGCCCTTCCTTTTACCCGCCTGCACTTTCCATAACCTTCAGGGCAGAGAACCAGCTGTCTGTCTTACAGCAGAAATTGCAGGTCCTTTTGGCCAAAGGAGCCATCGAGAGGGTTCTGGCCTCTGATACAGGAACTGGGTCTTGCTTGTGTCTGGTGCTGAAGAACGGAGGCCTCCGTCCTATCCTAGACTATTTTGTCCTCTTGATGTCTTCTTGCAGAAGGACAAATCCAAATGGCTCATGCTATAAGAGGTAGAACAGTAACCTTTTGAAATGTCAGAAGTAGCTCTTCTGATGGATACTACTTTGTGCAGATTCTTTGCCATTGAATATCCCAGGTGCCAGTCTAGATCTGGAAATGTCTGACAGCTCTATGGCACCAGTAGGGAGTGATGGCTCAATGTTGTTGGCAGAAGTGAATCTGCTGTGATGTCACTGAATCCTTATGGCACCCACCCCAGCTCCCTGACATCAGTTCGTTTTTTCCATGCCTTTGGACATTGGTCCGAAGCTTCTGCTCATTCCGAGGTGATGAAAATTTACTTTCAAATTTTGGTGCAGCTTGGGGATCATGTCCCCACCTAAGAAGTTGGAGTTTAATCCCTGCCGTTGGTGTGATGGACAAATGTCCATCTCTGACACACACAATGACTGCTTGTGGTGTCTTGGTTCTTGACTTGATTTTTCTTTGTGCCCTCTGCCTTCAGAAGAATCCTAAGACCATGCAAGAGTGCGAGGCTAAACTTGGTGGCCTGTGTGATGATTGGCCATTGGGTCACCGAAAGTCTAAGACCTGGTGTCGTTTTCATCATACTCGTCCAAAGGGAGACGAGGAGGCACCACATGAAGCACTTCTCCAAAGAGATTAAAATGTAGGAGGTAAGCCTCCTCCTGTGGTTCCACTCTTGCGCCTTCATTTCCAGAAACAAGACTTGATGCCTGTATCTTCTCTGGTATCGCCGACAACATTGGTGCCTGCTGATTCTGCCTCATCTCGCGTGTCCAGCAGTGAGTCCAAGAATACCCAGAATTCTTGACTTCAGGTGCGGATCCAACTTACTTTTTATAGGTAATGCTGGATTTGAGAGCTGCAGTCCCCTCTTGTGCACCTTATGACCCCAGTAGACCTTACGGGGATCCACAAAATAATATACAAATCACCAAGTACTTGTATCCTCAATTAATCAAAGATAAAACGTTCCAGTCACTGTTATTCCAAATCATTTTTTGTTCAGTAAGTTAATCCACTTTAGCGAAGAAGTGTTTCATTATCGCGGGAAATATTTACAATAAAGTTCCTCCAAATCAAAACACACTTCCCTACATTTTTAAACCTTAATTTAAAACCATCCATAAATTAATGATTCTAATTTCACCGGTTAAAATCATAAATAGCCCGAATATCTCCAGCCGAAATGCACTCCTATCCAGTTACACCTCCAACCTGATCTCCGATGTATCCTCAGCTGCCCGATCGTCACCATAATTCCATGTGTAATTCTACAGGGGTCCACTTGGCATCTACCATCGGTTCAGAGCGCTCGTACAGGTGTCTCCTATATGGCGACGGTTGTGCTGTGTTGGGACAGAAAAGTCTGCACCCCAGCCTAGAGTGCCCCAGCTGCATGAATATCAAGTTCCCTCGTACTGATTTTTGGTCATGGGTGAATATTGATTATTGCTTGTCATGTTTAAGCCAGTCTCATGATAATGTGCTCGTTACATATGGAGGGGTGAACCACGGGCTATTTTGGTAAATGGCTTCTGCCCTTACCAGGAGTTAAGTGACATGAGCATGGTGGTGGCAGTATACTCGTTTTGTGTTTAATAGTGATCAGTAGTGTGAATAGGTCTTTTTACCAGTGTCTTTGGTGTGCCTTCTGGCACACTCTTAAAGTTCTGCTGCTGTGTACTTGGCTCTCCCTTGGCCTACATGGTGATTGTGTGTGACACCAGACAGCCTGTGATACTTGCATGTGCGTGCTGGGATGTATGTGTGCGCCTGTGCATTGTACATAACATGGAGGCCTGTGGTTCTCTTTTGGAAGCCCGGGGATTGGAAAGGCTAGTGTAGGTGAGGACTGCAACCCCAGACAGGAGATTTGAATTGTTGACATTCCTGAGGACTTGACTGGACACAGTGGAGAAAAGGGAGAAGCGCATCCTCTGCACATCAAAGGTCTCTGATTCCAGGAAGTTACTAGTCAGAGGAGCATGGGCTCATTCTCAGGAAGATGATGGGTCTGATATGACTGACTCCGTAGGACAATGGAATCTTGGAGGAGGGTAAGGCTTTGAACATTTGTGGCATATTTCTGTGAATGCTGACAGCCAGGTAAACGTCAGGTCCGACGAACACATGTTAAGGCATTTGATGTCTTCCAGCAAATGGGAGAACCCTGGCTAGATCTTTCCACTGCTGCAGAGAATGCACAATGTTGTCACTTTAGTGTGTTGGAGTTTTTACTACCTCTCCTGCCCAGCATTATAAAGATCAGCAACGACTGTGTGCAAGTTATCCTATTTTGACCTGATTGGTCCAGGACTGTGGTACCTGGAACTCCTAGGCATTAGCATCTGTGTCCATCCAGGTGCTGCCTGTGTAGGATCTTCTCACAGCAGCAGGTGGGTACTGCAACCCGGGGATGCAGAATTTGCATCTCCATGCTTGGAGATTGAGTGGTGGCAGTTGACCCCTCCCCCTATAAGTGTCTGTTAACTTGGCAATGGAGCATCCTTCCACAAAATCGGTGTATGCAGTCATCGGGACAAATTTGTGCTGCACTGGACTAAATGACCCATTACAAGGGAAGTAGTCTAAAAATGTTTTTGTTCTGTCCCTACCCCAGCAAGGACTTGCTTTGGCCTCTGGTAAGGCCTACTAATCGGCTTTCATCCTTTTTGCAGTTGCCGGATCAGCCTTCGTTATTTATATCGCCTGTTGTGGCAAGGTTTTCAGAAGGTTTGCAACAGTTATGTCCATCAAAACCCTTTGTGGTGCCACAATGGGACTTGAACTTAGTAGTCACCTTTTTGTTGTGCACCCATTTTGAGCTGCTGCATAGGTGTCCTTTGTAACTTCTCATATATTGAAGGCTGGCTCTCATTACCATAACATTGGCTAGACGTGTGGGGTGTACTGCAGGCTCTTGATCATCCAGCCTTACATGTGTTTTCCGAATTAGTTAAGGAACCAAGCTTCTTTTCTACCAAAAGTGGTCACTCCTTTTCATGTAGGACCTCCAAATAGGTTTATCATCAAAATACACAGTAGCCGTGTTCATGGTGAACACCTATTGCATTTGTTTGATCCACACCTTGCAGTTTTGAGTTCTAATGTCCAGAATCTTGCTTTAAACTATGGCTGAATGAAATTGCCAAAGTTAAAAATTATCTGGGATACTACATAAAATTAAGCAAGAAGTGCCATTAGTCTACTGCTATGCTAGACGTTCAAACTCACTGACGGAAGCACTTTCCCTTCATAGTTTGAGCATCTTTTTATGGCCACCATTTTGATAAGCCTCTGTATAGTGTGTGTGTGTGTGTGTGTGTGTGTGTGTGTGTGTGTGTGTGTGTGTGTGTGTGTGTGTGTGTGTGTGTGTGTGTGTGTGTGTGTGTGTGTGTGTGTGTGTGTGTGTGTGTGTGTGTGTGTGTGTGTGTGTGTGTGTGTGTGTGTGTGTGTGTGTGTGTGTGTGTGTGTGGTGTGTGTGTGTGTGTGTGTGTGTGTGTGTGTGTGTGTGTGTGTGTGTGTGTGTGTGTGTGTGTGTGTGTGTGTGTGTGTCCCTATGATGCTCTAAGCGTTTTGTGCATGCTTTACACCAGGTTTCGGAAACCTGTGCTATTGCATTTGTTGAACTATGGCATTACATTTTGCACTGGTCTTCCACAAATGAAGAGAAACAGTGGTGCTGAGTCAAGTGGATGTGTTTTAGTTATGACCCAGTGCCAACTCTGCTGCAGGAGCTATTTATATTGTATGTTTGCAAAGACTGTACAATTGTAGCTTCTGATAGCGACTTCTAACTGCAGATTTCTCACATTTGAATAATCTTCAGGCGTCCGACTACATCCTGCAACTTTTCAGCAATGCTTCTGCGTGCAAGAAGGTGGCACCTTTTGTGAGAAAGTGCCCTCTTTCTTGCATGGTATGCCCCCACTTTTTGCTGAATTGCTGATGTGCTTTGACTGAGTGTGCCCTGGGCTCCTGCCAATCTGGTACCCAGGGCCTGTGTTCCTTCCCTTAACTGCATTGAAGCCTAAACCCAATTGGCATCTCTGGCCATAGGTAGGGACCTGGTAAATGGTACCACAGGTACCCAGGGCACTGTGACCAGAGAAGGCCTCCAAGGGCTGCAGCACTTATTGTGCCACCCTTGGAGGCCCTGTACCCTGACACTCTCACACTGCCTTTGCAGACTGCGTGTCTTGGTGCAGAACAAAGTGAAGAGTCGACATGGCACACATCCCTGTGTGCCATGCCCACAAACCACTGCCCTGGCATACATCAGTCACCCCTCTAGCTGGGTGCCCTATGCCAGTGGTGTGGGCACACGTGCATGAGCCCTGTGCCCCTACAGTACCCAGGGCCATTCCTGGGCACTGTGTGCAGTGATGCCATTAAGAGTATATGGTGCTGGGAGTTTGTCATTACGAACTCCACAGCACCATAATGGCTACACTGAAGACTGGGAAGTTTGGTATCAAACTTCTCAGCACATTAAACCCACACTGATGCCAGTGTGGGATTTAATGTAAAATGCACAACAGAGGGCATCTTGGAGATGCCCCCTGAAACTCGACCAACTCCCAGTGACCTGACTGAGTGGCTGCCGAGGCTGCCACCACCAGACATGTTTCTGGACCCCTGGGTCGGGAGCTTGCCGCTCTCGGGGGCCTGAAACAATGCACATCCTGGGACGAGGTGACAAGCCTCCTCCCCCAGGATGGGCAGGAAGGAGAAGCTTCACGAAGGAGAAGCTTCAAAGGCATACCGCCTTTGTGAGCCTCTCCAGATCACTTGCTGTACTCAGCAACTGGTCCCCACTGGTTCTACCTCCCACTTTGGGCGGGAGACACGGCGGGAAAAACAAAGTGAGGAAGAGAGGTGTGCCCACCTCTGCCAACTCCACCCCTCAGGTGGGGGAGGCGAGGTGAAGCACAACCTCGAGTCCCCGCCATCTTGAGGATGGGGGGAGCCAGCCAACCAAGGACAGGCTCCTGCTCCCCTCCCACTGGAGAGTGGCAGAATAGGGGGTGTACCCACCCCAGGGAAGGGACCCATTGGTCCCTGCCCTTTACCTACCTGTAACGCCCCTAAATTCAGTATTTAGGGGCACCCTGAACCTTCCTTCCTCAGATCCAGCAACAACAAGAAAAGGAAGAAGGACGAAAAGCCGTGCAGAGCTAACAAGAGGACGACGCCCACTGACTTGGCCCCAGCCCTACAGGCCTGTCTCCCCTCGAACCTGCTCCTGCAAAACCCCGGCGTGTCCAGCGGCCAGCAACCTCAAAACCCCAGAGGACCTGCCTGCCTTCACTTTCCAAGCTGTTTCTCCCGTGAACACCGGACGTGTTTGAACTGCCGCTTCTGGTGCCAGCCAGGAACCGCGAATCCCGCACACTCTGCACCCGCCGAATCCGGCCCGAGCTAGAGTGGGCAAATACCCAGAGGAGGTCCGTCCCCGTCCCCCCCCCCCCTGGCGATCCTGACCCGAGATCCGGCGACCCTTGACCTGCCTCAAGCCTCCTGACGACGCCTGCAGCCTCAATCCAGAGGAACCCCCCCCCCCTACCGCGACCAGAGCGGGTAAGAAAATCCGACGTCCCAAGTCACCCCTGCACCCGACGCCCCACGGCCTTGTGTGCCCAAACCAACGGTGCCTAACCAACCCTCTACATCCCAACTTACCCCTCGAAGTGGTGGTTGCTCCTGGAAGGTCCTCGTACCCGAGCCTGCAGTGTTTTTGTCCCGGAGAATCTCCATTGAAATCAACAGGGCACCCGACCTCAAAACAGCACCCTGCACCCGGCTGCCCCAGTGCCGCTGAGGGTGCCGCTTTGGTGCCGCTTTGGTGCTAACTTGGTCCCCAACGTGCCCTGAGCTTAACCCTAGGAGCTTTCCTCCCACAACCCCGTGGCCTGCTTGCCAGCAGCCACCAACCGGCGTCCCCCAATCCGCCATAGGATAACATTGGGCCTCAACACTCTGCACCCGGCCGCCCTAGTGCCGCTGAGGGTGCAACAGTGCATCACTGACCCTGGGAGACCCCCGAGTCTAACCCCAGAACCCTAACTCAAAAGACCGATTACTTACCTCAAAACCGATAACTCATTTTTCCTCATAGGATAACATTGACACTTTTTCTTCCAAAAAGTTTCTAAGTGTCAACTTTTGAAAACTGCAAATATTCCTTAAAAATCAGCCGAATAACAAAAACGCATTTTCTCAACTGTTTTCAGGAAATGTCCCAGTGCTGAATCTAGGATCCAGCACTGAGTAAGAAAGTATCGATAACCTAACTTACCTGCTAAGTGAATTTCCTCCCATTAGAAACTTTTCCACATAGAATCACCAACGTTATCCAAGTGTCAACTTTTGAAATGCAATAATATTCTTTAAAAATCGTATCTTTAACCAAAACGCATTTACTCACCTGTTTTCAGGAAATGTCCCAGGGCTGAATCTAGGATCCAGTCTTGTGTTAGCAAAAGTAATCTGAAAAGTAATTAACTGCATTTTACTTAAAAAGCTCATTCAATTGAATGCACTATACCTGCAATGTGTTGCAAACTGCTTACTTAAAACTGTAACCAAAACCAGTACAAGTTACACTGCAATTTTGAAGTGTGTTCATACAAGTAATTTACTACTGAAAAGTATTTTTATGCTTACCTGTGCCAGGCTTGCTTGGTTCTAGAAATAAAATAGTATATTTTTTATACAAAACAATTGGCCTAGAGTTCAGTTCTGGAGTGTGTGGATTCATTTGCTGACTGAGTGGGTACATCAAATGCTTTACACTGTCCTCTGATACTGCCTTACTGCTCTCGACCAAGCTACCACTTTAGAGAGTAAGGTTCTATCTGACTTTAACCTCTGCCAAACCTCTGGAGACCCTTGGACTCTATACACACTGTACCTCACTTTGGTGCAGTATATATAGAGCCAGTTTCTTACACCTTTCGGCTCTGCACTGACTCCGGCTCGCTCGGGAAAAGGCATGGAAGGGCCTATATTGCTGTCACTCCTGGATCCTGATGTCAGTTACTTTCTTTCCACGCGAACCTGGAACTTCTCTAGTCTGAGGATGCTTATTTGCACATTTTTCTGAATTTTTACTGTGTGCCTGGGATGTTACATCCTATGACAACCGGTATCTGATGGATATCTAGCCGCAAATTCCTTACCATTTAATTTCCCAGGCATTCGACTTGATCTTGAAGATTTTTCTTCTTTGAGCAATACCCCACCGTGCCGGTAGGTGGCCTCTGCTCCGCATGACTGCGTCGTCTGTACCAGAAGTGACGTCTGCGTCACATATAGGCACCACCTCGGCGTGCTGTCAGTTCTTTTCTTTACGTGCCAGTTGGCACTGATCCAGAGAAGAGCTACCCATTTGTCGATATTTGACAGACTTTCGGTGTTTTGTCGAAGTTTTATTTTAATGAATTTTTCCTCCTGCTGTGTCGAGGTCATGTCTTGGAGGAAGATGGGTTTTAAACTGTGGCGCATGTCACTGCGCCTTGTCTCTTACGGATCCAGATCTTGTCTGTGGAGGTCTCGAGCACGACCACGACATTGTGCTCGGACTGCCGGACCATAGCACCAAAGGCTTTGAGGGAGCAGGCCCTGAAGCTGCTTGCGGCCCAGCAGTTACCGTTACCTGTGTTGGCGGTATGATTCCATTCACTGGGGGGCTCCTCCTGGAAGCCCCCAGAACTCCCGGTAACAGCCTTCCAGGAAGCTAGTGCTGTTGCCGACCCCAGACAGTATCCTCCTCCGCCTCCCAGGGGAAGGTAGAACAATTGGTTCCCTCGTAGGGGATTTCCATGTATAGTTGGAGGGATCTGCTTTCATGGTTACCCCCACTTTTTGCTGGTGTCATTCTGTTTTCTGACTAGTCTGACTGGGATCCGGCTAATCAGGACCCCCAGTCACTATGCTCTCTCCCTAAATTAGACTATGGTAAGTACATTGGTACCTTCCTAATTGGCTACTGGTGAACCCTTCTAAGTCCCTAGTATATGGTACTAAGGTACCCAGGGCATAGGTACACCAGGGGTCACCCATGGGCTACATTATGCCAAGCATGAGACCACTCAAACTGTGACTGAGCTGGTGCTAGCACTACTCACAACAGTTATAAGTTTTCTTATATCTGAGGTCACTGCACTTAAGACCTATAAGTCACCCCTAAGGTAGGCCTTTCAATCCTGAAGGTAGGGTGCTAGGTTAGAAGTGTGAGGGTGCCCTGCATGAGCATGACACCACCTACAAACAAAGGAGTTAATTCTCCAGGCTTTGTAAGTGCGGTCAGCCATTTTAGACATAAAGTGGACATCAAGTCAATTACAAGATGTCTAACTATATATTGACTGCATCAAAACCGGTCATGTTTGGTATCAAACCTGTTGGAATCCTGCTCCAACACCCATCCCATGTACTGGAGGGCTCCTGATGTCCCACGGACATCGAAAGACTCCGTAACACGTGGTGGTTCTGCAACTCCCTCGAGGCCTGACCTGTACTCTCAGCAAGTTTGAGGCCAGTATTCCTCATCAGAACCGCTGGGACCGAACCCCTGTGCACCGCATTGACTTGCCATTTGCTCTGCACTCTAGAGATCTTCGGGCTACAAGAAGCTCCAGCATCTCTTCCTGCCAAGATCAATGACCTCAAAGCAGACCTTCATCTTTGGTGAGCTGCTCTAAGTCCTCTTGCGACTCCTGTGCCTTCAGCCTGTGAGTCCTCTCTAGGGTCTTCTCCTGCTTCAGTGGGCTTCCCTGCTTGCTCGGGCCTGCTCTGAGACTCCTGCACTTGGTGAGTCCCTTGGACCTTGCCGATCCCCAACGTTGCTCCTTCATAATTTTCCATACCGGTTGCTGCTGCCAAGGCTTGTTGGTACTCCTGCCGGACACTAACCCCCTGGTTCTCAACTTCTGACGTGGGACAGCTCGTGCATGGCTCCTGCTCTTCCTTCGTGTCACCTGGTCCTCGCAGCTGCAGCAACAAGGTCACCGTCATCATTCCTGCCTCTTCCGACATAGGTGGGCATTGCTCTTCCGTGCCTCCTGGTCACCTCCGAGTGGCATAGACTGTCCCCTCTGCTTGCAGGTTGTTCACTTGTGGAATCCATCCTTGGATTCCACCGGACTCTTGTACAGTCTTCGCCAGTGGCATTTTTACTGAAGTCCTCCATTGTGGTCTGTCAGTTTCAGATGTCACTTCGCACCTATGCACCCAGCTTCCCTGGTGTAGGTATCCTGGTTCCTCGGTTATCCACGGGTGAGGTGACTCTCCAACCTGGTCTTCCACAGGTTTTTTTTCAGGGTCCACTGAGAAGGGTCCTTCAAAACAGCAACTTTCCTGTTGACTTCTATTGAGTATGCGACTGTTTCCACTCTGCAAACCGCCTCAGTGGGGTTCCTGGGAGCTTCCCTTGGGTAGTTCTTTGTACCCGGCTCTTCTGAGTCTCCTGGTTCAAGTCCCGACTTCGGTCGCAGTACGTGTTGCACTTTCTTAGTATATGGTTTGGTCTCCTCCCCCCCCCGGAGACCACTGTGTATTTTGCTTACTTACCTGTTTGCAATTGAAGTATTCTTGTGTATGTGTTGATATCTCCAGGTAGGAGATATACCAAGGTGTTAATGTGGTGTTTAATCGACATTTGTATATATACACACTGTGGTTCTTTTTCATTTAACCTACACTACATGATTAGATCTGGTAAAACAAGCTGCTTAACATTCCAAGATAAGCCTGAAGGCTGCTCTCCACAGCTACCACTTGGAGCTTTTGATGGCTTTTAAAGACCACTAAAATAACCACAAGGGTTGCCTGGATTAGTGCGAGGTGCTTCACTTAAATAAGTGTGCACCATATACTAAGTCAGCCTCCTACATTTATATGGTGTGGTTGTGTAACCTCACTGTCTGATACTTACCAACCCCTTTAGGACCAGTCGGTTTGTGTTTAAAACCTCCAGCTCAACTTTGGTTAGCTGCGGCTCTGAGCAGCAAGGCAGAGACAAAGAAACATGGGTAAAGCATTTAGACCGCACCAAGGCAGCTGAAGAAATAACTGACACAAGAAATCAGACACCAATTTATAAAAATGGAGCAGATTTTAATATATTTTAGGACACCAATTCATAAAAGATCCCCTAGAAGGTTCCAGAGATGGATATATAAAATAAAGATATATGTATAGTAAATATTCACTTTTTACTCAACCTGCGATCAAGTATTGACACATTTGACTCCTAGAAACGTTTTGAGCAAAATCTTTGGCTAGTTGTATTGTAGTCGGTTAAAGTTACTTTGGGCGACCATCTCAGTTAGGGAGCCAGTCGGGTGGGCCAGTAAGGTTCTCAAATAGTTACCTCAGCAGAGAAAGCAGTTTTCAGTCTGCTCCATGCACTTTAATCCGTTTGGAGGTTCCTATGGCAGTGATTCTGATGCAAGGAATGCAGAATGCTCAAGGATGCTGTGGATGCAATGCAGTCGACTGGAATCTTCCTGCGGCTACTCCTCGGTCCACGGAGGGGCCGAGGCAATTCTAGTCACAGGGTCGACGTCCCTAGAGTCCTCTCGCTCCCTAGTAGTACGTTCACCACTGGGCTACTTGTCTCCTGGTATCAGTCGCAGCCAAATCCTTTCCTGTGCGATAACTTGCCTTTTCGCAAACCAAGCTGCACTCCAACTCTCCCGTGTCCAGCGGACTTTGGTGCAGTTTTGAGCATCAGGTACTGGTCTCTGGTGTGGCATGATGGCGGTTGGCGGTGGTGTGAAGTTTCTGAGCTACCAACTTGCCCCAGCTGGTTTCTTCAGCTGTTGGGGCTATGTGCTGCAATCAAGACGGCCAACTGACCCTTGGTCTCTTGCTTCAGCTGGGCTTTGGAGACTACATCTCCATGAGGAGAACATAGCAGATAGTCCTTTCGCTAGCCATCAGGTCCTTCATGTGCAGTCAACGACACTGCAGGTCTCTTTGCCGGGTCCTTGGAGAAACAGGGCAGGCTTTTTTCCAGTCCAGTCATGGTATAAGTTCTGGGTGCCATTTTTATGATCAGAAATGCCCTCGGGGTAGACACGGTCAGTAGCCAATGACCAGTTTTTTTTTAATGTGGCATCTGACTAACCTAGGAGACACCATTCTGCCCAACCCCACTATCTAGAACCCTTCTCTAGGTGTCTAGAGCTCCGTAGCACAAACTAGAGATGTGCCTACCAAGTGGTCTACACTCCCCTGGAACTCCGGTTTGGCAACTGGCTTCTCCCCTGCCCCAATCATCAGCCTGTCTGCCTAAATAATAGAGCATCTCCTCTCCGAAGTGTTTCCTATTTGCCCTTCAAAGGTGGTGTTTCCTTTGAAGCTCTCCTGTTGGATTACCACCAGTGTGGCTTCTTGCAGAAGGGAGGTAACACCTCCTGTGCAGGCTTCTATGTAACCTTTCCGGGAGTGGTTAGCTTTTTACCCTCCTCAGGAGATGTGCTGTCTGAGACAAGCCCCCATGTGCAACTGTTGAGGGCACTGGAGACTCAAGGCAACATAGTGACAACTTTAGAAAAGTTGCACACTGCAATCAGTTACATTCATTTCGACTTGAGTATCAAGTCGGTCTTAATGCAACAAGTTGTTTGATACCTTAATGTACCAACTTTGGTCACACCGTTCCAGAGTTAGCACAGCTAAGGGGTCAGCGTGTAACTCTGTACCCGCCAATGTGGCAACCAATCTTTCCCCAGTAAAAGTCAACTTCATGTTTTTTTTAAATGCGTGTTCTTCCTTAGTGCTCAGTAAACCTGCCCTTGGGGTGACTTACACATATTCAAGGGGGACATCTGTCTTTGAAACTGCTAGCCTGACTGCCATTTAAAACGATGGCAAACTGGTCCTCCAATCTGCAATGGTGGTCTGGGAGGCTTGTTTTACCTGCATCAAACCCAGGGTGGCACAGCTGGTGCTGGAATCCCTGGGGCTGACTTAACTTGCATGCCATGGGTACCCTGGGCACCATATACTAGGGGCTTACAGGTAAGTTTATGCCAATTGGGTAAAACATACATGTTTTATTGGACACTGAAGGCTGCTTAGCAGACCTTAGTGCACTCCGAGTAAAAAAAAAAAAAAAACGGCAGCATCAGTCCAAAAGGTTGGGGGTTCCCAAACAAAGGGGTATTTCCTGAAGTCAAAGGTCCACTCACGTTCCCAGAGTCAACAAAGCTGTTCTAGAGGCCAGGCTTCGTCCTGCTCCAAGTCTCCGGTAAGCAAAAACAAAGTCGAATTGAAGCTCTGCTCCTTATGGGTCACTTGATGAAGCGCATGGGCAGTAACAGTCCTGGTCCCAAGTTGGCTGACTTTGAAGCAGATTCTGCAGCTTATTCTGGCACAACCCGAGTTTCCGGGGCCTTCAGCCACGTTGCACCAGATCGAAGAGTTCTGCACAGCTGTGCTCAGGCGCTTTGGTTCCCTTTGGACTCCATCTGGCACGCCTTTGAGCCCCACAGAGCTGAGGCCTTCCACCTGGATTACCGCCAGCGGGGTTCGCCTTTGGTGGCAGCTTGCCCTTCTGAGCCACTTATGCCCTTGGCTCCAGTACCGACTGTGCCCACGCCAGGCTTGGTTATGCCAGTGCAGGCTTCACCACCCGAACAGATTGCCACTATTATCCGCTCTGATGCCTACTCTATGCCAGTCCGACGTCACATTTAATCATGTCAGACAGGTGGGTACTCCAGATTGTTTGCACAGGCTCTGCCTTCCACCATCCACCCAAAGGATGACTGAGGAACATCTCTCTATTTTGCGCCAATAAGTGCAAGCTCTTTTGGCATAAGCAGCTTTCAAGAGTACCTGCACCAGAAGTAGGACATGGTGGGTATTCCTGCTACTTTCTGGTGCTCAAGGAGGACTTCCAGTACAGTGTCAGCATTTCTGCATATTGGAGTAACCAATGCTACTTTTTCTCGGAGATGCGTTGTGCCTTGCGTGCTATCTGGGACCCCTAAATCCCTTTCTTCTGGTACTACTCCTTCTCTGAGTTCTCAGAAGATTGACACAGACTGGGACAAAGTAATCCTAGTTTCTCCAGACTAGACCAGGACGAATGGTATCTAGACCTCCTGGGCTTGAGCATCTGCCCTCTAATCAGTCTGCTCTTCTGAGAGGATCTGCTGTCGTAACATAATGGTCAGGTTCTCTACCCCAGCCTTCGAAATCTCCACCTTCATGTGTAGAGATTGAGGGGTGACAGCTGAGCACCTTTGACCTTTCTCTGGATGTGGTTGATAACTTCTTGTCAGCCAGGTGTCCCTCGAGGAGAAACTGTGTATGCCTGTCCATTGGGACAAATTTGATGCCCCAATGGGACTGGTCTTGTCCTTATGTTTCTGATGTGCACTCCATTCAGTCTGCTCCACTGTTGTCCTTTATAGTTGCTTACCATCACAACTATTCCTAGTAGCCATCACCTTCATACACAACCTTCTTCCCAGACAAGCTGGTTCTGTGCACTATTGCAAGCCATCACTCTGCCAGCGTTCTGTGTTCCACCTCACCCCTCAAAGGAGAAGAGGCTTCAACGCTTGTAGCGTAAGAGTGCTCAGCTTCTACATCGATCGCACCAAAGGCCACCGGGTGAAGGATCGCCTCTGTAGGTTTCCCGGTGTGAAAAAAGGCAAGGCGGTGCTGAAGCGTACCACCTCATGCTGGATCGTGCTCTGCGTTAGGATCTGCTACGCATTGGCAAAGAAGCAGCCTCCAGCAGGACTGTGCACACATTCCACCAGGGCCAAAGCTGCCACCACTGTGCTGGCACGCAGAGTAACTGTCCTAGACACATGCTTGGCAGCAACTGGGCGTCCTCCATACATTCACAAAGCACTTTTATCAGGATAGATAAGTCAGCTGAGAGCGGAACTTTTCCTGCTCGGTTCTGCAGGACGTCTGGGTTACCATCCACAGCACTCATTTCATTAGGTACTGCTCTGGTATCTATTCATAAGGTGAGTAATCTGTGGCTAGAAGTCTCCATCAGAAGCAAATCTTGCCTTCAGTACATTCTTTCTGGTAGAGAGACTATCTAGTTGCAGATCACTCATCAATCCT
This sequence comes from Calotriton arnoldi, assembly GCA_963921515.1. NCBI lineage: Eukaryota > Metazoa > Chordata > Amphibia > Caudata > Salamandridae > Calotriton > Calotriton arnoldi. The sequence continues at coordinate 3,008,709 of CAWUFW010000408.1, forward strand.
CCCCTTTCTGTGGTTGGGTTATACTCTTAAGATCCCAGGTCTAGGGATCTGCACACGGTCTACCAGTTTGCTTTGGGTCTCCACATCGGGGGCACGGGCAGTTACGAAAGCAATTGATGTCTGCACGCGAGAGTGGTGCCTACATAGGCCCTGCATGTCCTTTCCGGAGCAGAATGGTGTCCGTGTGTAGCCACAAGACGCCACCTTCCGGAAGCAAAAGCCTTGCTGAAAAGTTTCCGTATCCAGTCTGACACCTGGAGAATATTCAAAAGGTGAAGATCTGCACCTAAATAGTCTCTTCAAGGAAAAGCGTTTCTGAAGGTGAGTAACTTGTTATATGAAATTTAGTTCGAATTGGCATTTCTCAGACTGCTGTTCTGAAACTTGGTCTGCGCTTTATTTGAATTTGATCATTGGTTGTAAATGAAAAACGATCACATGCAACAAGTACTTTATTCTCTCCTCCCCAGGACATCACTGGCTTGGAAGATCGTACCCGAGAGTCTGAGATGACACTTAAGCTCCTGGACCCCACTGAGATCACGGGGGGAGAATCTTTCTTCAACCCACCCTGCATTACACCTACTAAGAAGGTATACCAAGAAAGAGGAACTGGGATCGGGCTTAAGTGCAGTGTAAAGTTGTTTTAGAGGTTTTTTTTTTTTCTTAACAGTTGCTCTTAAATTGTTTTGAAATGTCACTACCATCTGAGGGATGGGCAACAAAATGCATCTTTAATTAGTTTAATGTAACTAGATAGGGTAATGCAGCGGTTCTAGTAACTGGCTCTGTAGGACTCAGGATCTTTTGGGTTTCTTGTCACTAGCGGATTGTGCTGTAGGAAACTTGTTGTACGACAGTATAAATAGTCTGGACGTGGTCTTAATGTGGCCTGTGGCTGAACACCTACAAAGTCAAAGCAATCCAGTGCCTAAAATTTAAAGCAGTTATTTTTTTAACAATTCCAAGCTTACCCTTAGTAGATAGGCATAAGCAGTAAAGCCTTAAGGGTAAAGCGTGTGGTGTGAACACCACAAATTTTACATGCCAGCAACAAATATCCAGGTTAGTTGAAAAGCAGTCAATTTAATGTTTAAAATGGCAAAAAAATAAGGAAACGCATAGAAATCCAAGGATACTAAAACATAAATTAGTGTTTGTTTCAAAAGGGGTTTTTAGAATTAAAAACGCAAGCATACCAACACTGCCTGTGAATTTCAAAAGCAGCCAATATGTGAGGCTGATAGCAGTAATTGTTTTTGGCACTGCGATAAAGCAAACTGACCGTCCCACTGGTGAATGGTTTGAAATACAACTTTTATTTTTAAAGTTTTTGTTCAAATATACTGTTGTACTCCCTTGCAGCAGAAAATGTCCTGTTTTTAAAACTGGTAAATAAAAGCAAATTTCCTCCTCTCCAAACTTATGGCAAGAGAGAACTTCCTCCCTGGTATAACAAAGTTTTCAAACTTGCGGGTAATTTTTTTTCTGAACACCACGGTTTAAGGTAGAAAGTTTTTACTCTCAGCTAGTCTGGGTAAGAGTTAGTGTTGCGCCAACCGGTGTTGCTGGTTTTCTTCCTTGAAATTGCAGCGGAGTTTGTTCCTTGGATCTTCCACACTTTTTCCCAGAAAAGTAAATTTATAGAAAATTTAGTCCTATTCCTGTGGGCCTGTAAGAAGTCAGCTGACCTGACCTTGAGTAGCTTATCTGAAAGACAGTTATAAATTTCCTTACCTTAGTATTACCCTCTGCAGTCAGACCAGATCCGGAGGATTTTTTTCTTAGCAGTACCCCTGCGCGTCGGTAGGTGACGTCAGTCGACTCCGCATCTATCGCTGTGATGACTTTGCGGTGCCTACTTAGAAGCCGCCCCTGCGTACTGACATCAGTTTCTTTTTCTGCGCCAGCCTAGCGCAGATCCGGCGAGAGCTACCCCTTTAGTCACTTTTTGACTAAGCTTTTTTCGACTTTTTGTCTACTTTTTGAGTCTTCCATTCCTGGTGCACGAGGGATGTCCCATCGACGGACCGGCTTCAAACCCTGCGAGGCCTGTCCCAAACTGATGTCTGAGACGGACCCGCACCTCGTGTGCCTTTGGTGTCTGGAGCGCGACTACGACCCGAAGTCGTGCTCCGACTGCTGGGCCATGAATCCAAAGTCTTTTGCGGGAGTGGTCCCGAAAGCTCTTGGAGGCTTGGCAGTCAGCTCCGCGTTGCTCCCGGTCTCGCTCGAGGGGAAGGTCTCGACCCATCACACCTCGTCCAAGCCTTCGAAGTCCTCGGGTAAGTCTAAGCACAAGAAGGCGAAGAAGCACCAGTGCTCTTCGCCTTCTCTGTCGGCTGACGGAATGCGGGATCCGGTCCGTCGTCACTCTAAAGCTCCGTCTTTGGTGCCTTCTTCAGGGATGACTCCGCGCCTCCCTCTGTTTCCTGGAGCCGGGACGTCCCCTGCCCAGCTTCGTTCATTTTACAAAGCCCTCAACAGTATCTTTGGGCAGCCCAACTCTGTTGGCGTGCCTTTGGGCCCCGCAGAACCGGACGCGGGTCCTGGGCCTTCGAATACAGCGCCGGAGGGCCCCTGCGGATCCAGGCCCGAATCCTGATCGATGCCGGTCGACCTTGCTGGGCCTTCCCCGGCGACGATGCCCCCGGCCGACGCCGTCCCCATCCCCCCCAGATGGAGCCGGACCGACGTCAGTCGATGTTGAATCTGACGCCAGAGGGTACTTTTCTTTCCCTGGTGTTCCCCATCGCCCAGAAGGTGGTGATGTGGATTGGGAGGGGTTGCTGGACCCTTTGGCAGACTAGCTTGAAGAGCCGTACTGGAGAGGGGACCTGGGTGATGCCAGTGGCCTGGACACTTCCCCAGACCTTGGCATGCTTTCTCCCCCCTACATGGCTACGGAGGAGGGAGCTTCCTACGCTGTGGTGGTGCGAAAGGCAGCCTAGGCCTTGGGCATGGAGCTCCCTACAGTGGCAGTCAGGACTAATTTCCTGACTGAGGTGCTTCAGCCTGCGACAACCTTCTCGGAACCTCTTCTGCCCTTCAACGAAGCCCTCACTGACGTCCTTCTGGGCACCTAGTCCAAGCCCAGCAAAGGGGCTCCTGGGGAAAGGACAATTGCCCACCGCCCAGCTCCGGGCGATCCAGTTTTCCTCACCCAACATCCTTCCCCGAGAGCTTGGTGGTCCAAGCCTCTTCTTCCAAGGGCGCATTCCCTTCTGCTCTCCCAGACAGGGAATGAAGCGCATGTTCTCTTCCTCCTGCTTGGCACTTTGGTCCGGGAATACTGCGTGCCTCTTGGGCAGATACTCCCATTCTATCTGCAAAACGTTCACGCAAGTGCTGCCTCAGTGCCGGGAGGAGGCCCCGGACATTCTCTCCCAGGCAGTGGCAGATGGGACAGACGCAGCCAAAGTCATGATAAGATGTGGACTGGATACCACCGACTCACTGGGCAGAACGATTGCCACAATGGTAGCCCTTAGGTGCTACGCCTGGTTGAGGACGTCTGGCTTTTCGGGGGATGTTTAGTCAACTTTGCTGGACATGCCCTTTGATGGCTGTTGCCTTTTTGGCGGTAAGCCAGACTCGGCACTCGAGCGCTTTAAGGATTCTCGGGTTACGGCCAGATCCTGGGGCCTCGTGTCCACCCCAGTCTGCTTTTCGCTCCTTTCGTGGCTACAGAAGGGGCATCCCACTGCGTCCAGCCCAGTCCATTCACTGGTCCATGCATGCTGCCCAGCCTCTGCGTGGCTGCGGACGTGGGACCTAGCAACCTTGTGTGTCTGGGAGCCAGCGGGCGGGCCAGTACACCGCTTCCCCCCCACCCCCCCTGCTGCAGCAGCCTCCAAACCCTCCTTGTCTGAGCCTTCAGGGCCATCAATCGCCAGTGGGTGGCAAGATTCTCCATCACGTCGGACAGGTTGGTTTTTGCAAATATTCCGATGGGGCTAGTCCCTCCCCTTCAAGAGTGCCCCTCCCTCCATGCCACCGTGTTTCGATCGCATGTCGGAGGATCATTTGGCACTTCTCCGCCAGGAAGTCTCGGCTCTCTTGGCCAAGGGAGCTATCGAAAGGGTTCCTGCACCAAAAGTAGGTTGTGGTTGCTATTCCCACTACTTTCTGGTGCCCAAGAAGGACAAAGGCCTGCGTCCTATTCTATAACTCGGGGGGGGCCCTCAATCGCTTCCTCCGGAAGGAGAAGTTCATAATGTTAACCTTTTCTCTGGTCTTGTCTGCCCTTGACCCTGGAGACTGGATGGTAGCGTTTGACTTGCAAGACGCTTATTTTCACATCCCTGTCTTGCCTGCCCACCGGCGTTACCTACGTTTCACGGTAGGTCCCTAGCATTTTCAGTTTACCGTGCTCCCCTTTGGCCTTACCAACGCCCCTGGGGTGTACACGAAAGTGATGGCGTTGGTCCAGTTTTCCCCTATCTCAACGACTGGCGGCTGAAGGCGGGTTTGCCCCAGGCAGTTGTCTCCCACCTCCAGACTACGGCGGACCTCCTGCACTCGCTGGGGTTCACTAGAAGTGTGCTGAAGTCGCACCTGACCACCTCTCAGACGATCTTTCATCGGCGCTGTTCTGGACACAGTGCAGTTTCGGCCCTATCCTTCTGAGCAGCGAGTCTGGAATATTCGGGTTATGATACCGATGTTTCAGCCTCTATCCCGAATTTCAGTCAGAATGACCCGGAGGCTGCTGGGCCTCAAGGCCTCCTACATTCTGCTGGTGGATCATGCCAGGTGGCATATGCGGGCTCTGCAGTGGGACCTGAAGTTCCAGTGGGCGCAGCATCCGGGAAATCTTTCCGATGTCGTCCAGACCTCGGAGGGGACTGCAAGTCAGTTTCAGTGGTGGCTCACGAACCAGGATTGGGTCAGGGGCAGATTCCTCTGCCTTCCCCAGCCAGAGTTCACAGTGGTGACAGATGCATCACTGCTGGGGCGGCCACTTGGGAGAGGCGGAGATCAGAGGCCTCTGGTCTACGGCGGAGTCCGGGCTCCACATCAACCTTTTGGAGCTTCGGGCGATTCGTCTTGCACTGAAGGCATTCCTACCATCTGTCAAAGGAAGAGTAGTGCAGGTGTTCAGACAACACCACTGCCGTGTGGTACTGCAACAAACAGGGGGGGTGGGGTCATGGACCCTATGTCAAGAGGCTCTTCGCCTTTGGACATGGTTGGAACATCAGGGCATGCATCTGATGGTTCAACACCTGGCAGGTTCCCTGAACGCTGGGGCAGACTAACTCAGCCGCTGGTGCATGATGGATCATGAATGGCGTCTACACTCAGAGGTGGTGCAAGGTCTCTTTCGGCGGTGGGGAGAGCTTTGGTTAGATCTATTCGCCACCGAAGAGAATACGCAATGTCAGCAGTTCTGCGCGTTGGAGTTTCCAAGGCGGCACTTGCTCGGCGACGCCTTTCGTCGCTAGTGGAATTACAGCCTCCTGTACGGCTTTCCACCTGTACCACTTCTACCCAGAGTGCTGAAGATCAAGCATGACCGGGCCCAAGTCATTCTGGTGCCTCGGGACTGTGCACGAAGAGTCTCGTACCCCGAGCTCTTGAGCATGGCCATTGATCCTCCGATCAGTCTGCCTCTTCGGGAGGATCTTCTGTCGCAGCAGCCGAGGACGGTCCTCCACCTGAACCTGTCCAGCCTCCACCTCCTTGCGTGGAGATTGAGCGGCGACAGTTGACAGCTTTCGACCTTCGTCCAGAAGTCTAACGTCAACTTGGCAGCAAGGTGTCCCTCCACTAAGACGGTATACGCCTGTAGATGGAAGAATTTCCTGGTGCACGGCAAAGGCTGTGGGTCCCCTTTCTGCCCCTCGTTCAGAATTTCTTCTCTTCATTCTTTCTTTGACCCAGCAGGGCTCTGCTCTGGGCACTCTTAACGGCTATCTTGCAGCGATTTCTGCTTTCCTCCGGCTACCAGATCAGCCCCCTTTAAGTCCCCTATTGTAAACATATTCTTTAAGGGCATTATTCATCTTTTTCCTCCATCTCCTTTCATAATGCCCCAGTGGGACTTGAATCTCGTTTTGACTTATCTTATGTGCGCTCCCTTTGAGCCTCTTCACAACTGTCCTCTCAGGCTCCTCACCTTAAACTGCTTTTCTTGTTGCCATCACCTCTGCTCGCAGGGTGAGTGAGCTTCAGGCTCTAGCCTCTAAGTCCCCTTTCTTCTCTGTGCATCCGGACAAAGTGGTGCTTGGGACGAGACCCTCGTTCCTTCCTAATGTGGTTACACCTTTTCACATAGGACAAATTATCACTTTGCCCACCTTTGTCCTAACCTCCGCATCCTCCCAAGGAGGAGGAGAGACTCCGTCTGGACCCAAAAAGTGCGCTGTCCTTCTACCTTCATCTCACAAAAGATTTCTGGGTGGAGGGTCCGCTCTTCGTTGGCTTAGTGGGTGCCAAGAAAGGTCGGGCTGTCCAAAAGCGTACCATCTCCAGATGGGTTGTCCTTTTTATTAAAATCTGGTATGCATTAGCGAAAAAGGAACCTCCAGTGGGGCTGCGTGCTCATTCCACTAGGGCTACGGCAGCAACTACTGCATTGTCACGTGGAGTCCCACTTCTCGACATCTGCCAGGCGGCAACGTGGGCATCTATGCACACGTTCACCAGACATTACTGCCTGGACAGCCAAGTTCAGAGGGCCGGCCATTTTGCCGGTTCCGTCCTCCAGGACTTCCTGGTGTGAACTTGGTTTGCAGACCCTCCTCTGGGGTTGGTATTGCTGGGGTATCTATTCTAAGGTAAGGATTCTATAATTGTCTCTTTCAGATGAACAAGTTACTTACCTTCGGTAACTATGTATCTGTAAGAGACATTGGTTAGTTATAAATTCCTTACCGCCCCTCCCATCCTTCCTGCTCTGCAAACTGACCTCTAGGGATAGGGACTCACTTACAGGGCCCTAGTTGTGGTTTCACCAGTGGTCAGTGTCTTTCATGCCTCTGCACTTCTGGTGTGGTAAGTCGCGTCGGAACTGACAGCGCGCAGGGCGGCTGACACCGCGACGTCATCCCGGCGACCACAACGATGGACACGGAGACTACCAATGCCACCTACCGACGCGCAGGGATACTGCTAAGAACAAATTTCGGTTCCAGTCTGATGCATCAGGGTAATTCTAAGGTAAGGAATCTATAACTAATATGTCTCTTACAGATACATCTTTACCTAAGGTAAGTAACTTGTTCATCTACTTTGCGCCACTCTATCTACTCTGCAAAGCTCCAATATACTCTGCACCACTGCACTCTGACACTTGTCTGCTCTGAAACGATCTACTCTATGCCACTGCAGTCTACGCCACTCATTTCCACTACGCCACTATTATACACCACTGCAGTCTACACCAATGCTCTCTACACCACCTTACTCAAAACCAATACACTCTACATCAATGCACTCTACGCTACTCTATTCTACTCTACACCACTGCAGTCTGACACCTACTCTGCCTCACTGCACTTTGCCACTGAACTCTATACCACTCTACTCGCGGCACTCTACTTGGACACTTTATTCAATGCCACTGCACTCTATTCTGCACCACTACGCCACACTAATCTGCTGTGCACGCCCGCACTTTAACACTGCACTTTACCCCACTCTAATTTACTCTGCACCACTGCACTCTTCACCACTCTGTCTCTACTCCACTGTGTAACACTGCAATCTGCGCTAATGCACTCTCTGCCACTACTCTATACACCTCCACTCTGAAACATAATCTGTGCCACTGCAATCTGATAGACATCTAGCCGCAGATTCCTTAACTCTTGAATTCTCTCCAGGCGTCAGTCTCGATCCAGAAATTTTCCAACAGTACCTCAGCGTGCCGGGGGATGCCGTTGTACGGCTCTGCGGTGATGTAGTCTCCGGATATGACATCAGCGGAGCCATACAAGTCCCCTCTGGCACGCAGACGTCCGTTTCTTCTTTTTCACGCTGTAACGCGGATCCAGGAGAAGCAGTTCCTCAGGCCTCTTTTTGTTTTTTTGGCCTTTAGCGTCTGGAACAGTGTGCCGATGCCTTCAGGCTTTAAAACGTGCGGGACCTGTACGTGGCAGATGTCGTCGACTAATCCGCATACCAGTTGTATGTGGTGCTTGGGAGAGCACCATGACTGAGTGCGACCCCTGTCAGAGGCTGAAGCCCAAGTCGTTACGGGAGCGTTGGATGAAGTTTCTATCAGCTCGGCTGTCCCGTTCGGAATCCAAGCAGCGTCTATCTCCCTCCTGTTCTGAGGCTCCTGCTCGCTGCAGGTCGAGGAGTCGTTCCCGTGGACGTCGCTCGTCGAGGAGTCGTTCCCGTGGACGTCGCTCGTCGAGGAGTCGTTCCCGTGGACGTCGCTCGTCGAGGAGTCGTTCCCGTGGACGTCGCTCGTCGAGGAGTCGTTCCCGTGGACGTCGCTCGTCGAGGAGTCGTTCCCGTGGACGTCGCTCGTCGAGGAGTCGTTCCCGTGGACGTCGCTCGTCGAGGAGCGCTCGTCTAAGTCTGGTAAATCGCACCGAAAGGGTTCAAGGTCATGGAGGGCCTCGTGGAGTCGTAACACTGGTGCCAGTTCCTCCCAGTCCCTACCGGAGGCGGTTGCACAGGAGTCGACCCCAAGTTTTTCACCATATCCTGGTGAGGGGGTGGCTAGGGCCCTAATGGAACTGTATTTTCAGGCTTTACAAGCCTTTTTGGGGTCAGTGCCTCTCGCTTGATTCTCCCTGGAGCGCCTTCGCACCCCAAAGAGGTGGAGGGTACTCTGGTTAGATGTTCGCCGGCGGGTTCCCCCTCAGCGCTGATCGAGGACCCTGGCTCCGTAGCTGGAGTCGCTATGACGTCTGGAAACAGCCCGGTGAGGCTTGCTGCTATGACATCAGTGGCGTCCGCAGAGGGTGTCTTGTCACCACTTTGACTCTTTGCGAAGTGGACGCCGATACGGCGCCGTCTCAAAGTCTTTAGGCGCTGTAGATGCCTTTTCTTGCTACTACGGCCTCTGCTCCATCTCCTCTACATATTGAGGATGAGGAGGCTTCTGTTGCCATTTCCCCAGTGTTGCAGGACGAACCTGCAGGTACTGGTAGTATTGAGCGTTTGGGTGGTCTTGGCCAGACTTGTGCAGGAGGCTCGTTGCTTATTGGTGGGGACGCCAGTCTTCAACCGTCCCCTACCTACGAATTACTGTCCTCTCCTAGAATAGCAACAGAGGCTAGTGCAGCTTTTGCTGGGGTCATTGTAAGAACTTCTGACATTTTAAAGATGCAGCTTACTGTGGTGAGACTGTCCTCTGATCCCTTGTTGGATGTGCTCCATCAAGGTGGCACTGGGGTTGAGCCTTTGCTTCCTTTTGGAGAGTTGGTATATGACATTCTTTTGGGAACATGGGCCAAGCCAATGTCGGGAGGATCTGTTGGGCGGGCCATTGCACACGGTCATCGACCTGCTCCAGATGATCCTGTTTCTTTTTCAGCACCCTAAGGCTAGAGGGCTTGTTGTGCAGGCAGCTTCGGCTTCGCTGAATTTGGAGGCTCCTCCCTCGTTTCCACCAGGCAGGGAGTTTCGATGGTTGGAGAAGTGGCCAAAATCTGTTTGTATCCACTAGTTCGGCCCTAAGGTCTTTGAACACGTCCTGTGTGTTTGGAAGGGCTTCCTTTGCTCTATGGGATTCGGTCGACTGACTCCTTCCTTCTCCAGAAGAAGTTGGAGCTGAACTTTATCAGCTGGTACAGGATGGTTGTGAAATGGCCAAGTTCACTATCAGGTCGGCGATGGACACTATGGATTCCGTAGGTAGGGCTATGGCTAGATCTGTACCTCCAAGGAGGCACACTTGGCTGCGTCAATCTAGTTTCCCTGAGGGTGTTCGGGAGAGCCTAAAGGACTTAACTTTTGGTTGCCTCAATTTATTAGATAGCCATGCTGATTCTGCAGTTCAGTGCCTCATGGCTGGCAACTTGTGATTGGACTCATCACGTCTAGTTTATTTTGGTCTATGATGTCCTCGGCTGTGGTCTGTTATGGCCTTCATGGCATTGGTGGTCTTGAAGTGTAAGCACTGCTTCTTTTTTATGGTAGACTATTACCCTCCGTGTGTGTCTCTTACTTCTCCAATAGGGTTTGCAGCTGGGTAGCTGGTTTAATTTCTTTTCTATTATCTCTGAATAAGAGCTCGGCTCAAGAGACTATACCCTTTTTTATGGGTATATGACTTACTCTGTGGAGTACTGGTTTGCTATTGTATAGCTCATCTGAAAGAAAGTTATAGATTCCTTACCTTAGAATCTCCCCCAGGCGTCAGACTGGATCCGGAAAGTTTTTCGTCAGCAGTACCCCTGCGCGTCGGAAGGTGGCGTCTGTCGACTCAGCGTCCGTCGTGGTCGCCTGGATGACGTTGCGGTAGCTACATAGACGCCGCCCTCGCGCGCTGACGTCAGTTTTTTCTTTTTCTGCGCCAGCAAGCGCAGATCCGGAGAGAGCAGTACCCCCAGTCAATTTTTGACTGAACTTTTTTGTCGACTGTTAGTCCATCGACTCCTTGTGCACGAGGGATGCCTGGCTTTTAAGGCTTGAGGTAACTGAAAGAGTCACGTTAGTGACAGATTCCTTACCTTAAAATATCCCCAGGCGTCAGACTGGATCCGGACAGTTTTTGCGTAGCAGTACCCTTGCGTGTCGGTAGGCGGCGTTGTGCGGCTCCGTGTCCGTCGTCGGCATCTGGACCGCCGGGATGACGTCGCGGGCAGTACTTAGACGCCGCCCCTGCGCGCTGACGTCAGTTCTTTCTTTTTCCGCGCCAGTAAGCGCAGATCCGGGAAGAGCAGTGCCCTAGTCATATTTTTTGACTAACTTTTGGGTGATTTTTCACTGTTTTTCTACTCTAGTCTCTCGACTCCGAAGGTGTCGGTAGGGATGCCCGGCTTCAAGCCCTGCGACGTCTGTGGTCGCATGATGTCGATCACAGACCCGCACTTAGTGTCTCTACTGCCTTGGCCGCGACCACGACACGAAGTCGTGCCCCGACTGCCGGGCCTTGCACCCGAAGGCTTTGCGAGAGCGGTCTCGAAAGCTCCTCGAGGTCCGGCAGTCTGCTCCGCGCCACACCAAGCCCCGGTCACGTGAGAGGTCGAGGGGCCGGACGCGGAGTCCTCATCGGTCGTCGGGGTCCAAGTCTTCGCACTCCTCCGGTAAGTCGAAGCATAAAAAGTCTAAGAAGTGTCATCGCTCGACGGCTTCGCCTCGCTGGTCTCGCGACCCGGCTGAGGCTCCTATCGGCACCGTCCCCGCGGCTCCGGGAGTGCCTGTGGAGCCGCCCCCGCATTACCCGTCCTTCCCGGGTTCGGGGGCGACTCCGGCCGAGATACAGGAATTCCTGTCGGCCATGGCCCGCCTCTTCGGGCCTCAAGGTCCCCCCGGTGCGCCTTCGGACCCCGCGGGCCCTGATGGGGTTTCCCCGGCGCCGCCGGCGACTCCGGTCCCGGCGCCGCCTGTAACACCAGCCTCGGTCCCGGCTTCGGCCCCGGCCTCGATCCCGGCTCCGGTGCTGCCGCAACCCCCATCGACGCCGGTTGACCTAACTACACCTCCCCGGCGCCGATGTCTCCGGTGCCATTCCCGACGCCGCCCGGGGCTCCGGGCAGCGTCGTTCCCCGGTTCTCTCCGGATCCGGACAAGGAGCCGGACCGGCGTCGCTCGACACCGGCTCCAATGCCGCTGGGACTTTGGGTCCCACATGTGTCCCCCCTCCTTATTTTGAACCTGAATTGGAGGACGGAGATAACTGGGAGGGGTCCGATGACCCTCTCACACAGCAGTGTGAGTTTGATCAGGACTGGACTGAGGAACTTGGGGATGCCAGTGGGCTGGACACCTCCCCTGACTCTGGCATGCTGTCTCCTCCATCCGTGGCAACGGAGGAGGGAGCAAACTTTGCAACGGTGTTGCGTAGAGCAGCTGGGGCCTTAAACCTCCAGTTGCCTACAGTGGCTGTCAGGACTAACATCCTGACGGAAGTGCTTCAGCCGGCGGCTACCTCCTCGGAGCCACTGCTGCCGTTCAACGAGGCGCTTTCAGACGTTCTTTGGGCACCTGGTCCAAGCCCACCACAGGGGGCTCCTGTGGATAGGAACGTGGCCCGACGCCATCGCCCTGCTCCGGGCGACCCCCGTTCCTCTCTCTACACCCCACCCCTGAGAGCTTGGTGGTCCAAGCCTCTGCTTCCCAAAGCGCCTTCCCTACCGCTCCCCGGATAGGGAATCCAAACGCCTGGATCAATTTGGGAAGGTCTTTTCTTCCGCCAGTGCTGGCTTGCGGTCAGTCAACACCACTTGCCTCTTGGGCCGATATTCCCACTCCTTGTGGGACTCGGTGGCGCAAGTTCTGCCCCAGTGTCCTGAGGAGGTCCAGACACTGCTTTCCCGCACCATTGCGGAGGGAAGAGATGCTGCAAAGTACACCATCAGATGTGGCCTTGATACCGCCGACTCGCTAGGCAGATCGCTTGCGACGACAGTGGCGCTGCGCCGTCACGCCTGGCTGAGGACCACTGGTTTCTCGGGTGATGTCAAACTCTCTTATGGATATGCCCTTTGATGGAGTCGGTCTTTTTGGGACAAAGGCAGACCATGCGCTGGAGCGCTTTAAGGACTCGCGGGCTACAGCCAAGTCCCTGGGCCTTTCTGCTGTGCGCCCTCAGCAACAGTCTGCTTTTCGCCCCTTTCGTGGCCACGGAAGGGGCGCCCAGTCACGTCCGCTGCCCAGCCACCGGCCCGCGCAGCAAGCGTCTTCGTGTGGCCGAGGACGTGGCTTCTGCCGTGGCGGATCGGGCAACCAGCGTGTGGGTCAGGCCACGAAACCCGGCCCGTCCGCGGCCTCCAAGCCCTCCTAGTCCCTCCTTTCAGGTGCACAGCACGCCAGTAGGGGGCAGGGTCCGCCATCACCACTGGCGTGCCATCACCTCGGACAGGTGGGTCTTGGACATTGTCCGAAGGGGCTACTCCCTCCCCTTCCTGACCATCCCCCCGAGCCATGCCACCTCAATTCCACCGCATGTCAGGGCATCACTTGGTGCTTCTTCAAAAGGAAGTTGCGGCCCTCTTGGCCAAGAGGGCCATCGAGCGTGTTCCGACCCCAGAAGTAGGACGTGGTTGCTACTCCCACTACTTTCTGGGGCCCAAAAAGGACAAGGAGATGTCCTATCTTGGCCCTCCGGAACGTCAATCGCTTCCTCCGGAAGGAGAAGTTCAAGATGCTCACCCTAGCTCGGGTCTTAACTGCTCTCGACCCTGGAGACTGGATGGTAGCGTTGGACTTGCAGGACGCATATTTCCACATCCCCGTCCTACCGGCGTTACCTGCGGTTCACGGTAGGCCTCGAGCATTTTCAGTTCACCGTGCTCCCCTTTGGCCTCACAAGTGCCCCTCGGGTGTTCACGAAAGTGATGGCGGTGGTCGCAGCCCATCTGCGCCGGGCAGGGGTTCCAGTCTTCCCCTACCTCGACGACTGGCTGCTGAAGGCGGGCTCGTCCCAGGCAGTCGTCTCCCACCTCCAGACAACGGCCGAACTCCTGCACTCGCTGGGGTTCTCCATCAATGTGCCGAAGTCGCACCTGATTCCTTCTCCACAGCTCCTTTTCATCGGAGCAGTTCTGGACACGACGCAGTTTCGGGTTTATCCTCCCGAACGGCGAGTCCGGGATATTCAGTCTATGATTCCGATCTTTCGGCCTTTATCCTGGGTTTCGGTACGGATGACCCTGAGGCTGCTGGGCCTCATGGCCTCCTGCATCCTGCTGGTCGATCATGCCAGATGGCATATGCGGGCTCTGCGGTGGGACCTGAAGTTCCAGTGGGCGCAGCACCAGGGCAACCTGTCCGATTACGTCCAGATCTCGGAGGGGACTGCAAAACGCTGCAGTGGTGGCTCTCGAACCGGCAATGGGTCATGGGCAGATCCCTCTCCCTTCCCCAGCCAGAGCACACAGTTGTGACGGACGCGTCCCTTCTGGGATGGGGCGGTCACATGGGAGAGGCGGAGATCAGAGGCCTCTGGTCTCCGGCGGAGTCCCGGCTCCATATCAACCTTCTGGAGCTCCGGGCGATCCGACTTGCACTCAAGGCATTCCTTCCCTCTGTCAAAGGGAAGGTAGTGCAGGTGTTCACAGACAACACCACCGCCATGTGGTATTGCAACAAACAGGGCGGGGTGGGGTCGTGGACCCCATGTCAGGAGGCTCTGCGCCTCTGGACATGGCTGGAACATCAGGGCATATTCCTGATGGTTCAACACCTGGCAGGTTCCCTGAACGCCAGGGCGGACGAAATCAGCCGCAGGTGCATGATGGATCACGAATGGCGTCTTCACTCTGAGGTGGCGCGAGGTCTCTTTCAGCAGTGGGGAGAGCCTTGGTTAGATCTGTTCGCCACCGAAGAGAACGTGCAATGTCAGCAGTTCTGCGCGTTGGAATTTCCAAGACGGCACTCGCTCGACGACGCTTTTCGTCGCGAGTGGAGTTGCGGTCTGTTGTACGCCTTTCCGCCTATACCACTTCTACCCAGTGTTGAAGAAGATTCGGCGCGACCGGGCCCAAGTCATTCTTTTGGCCCCGGACTGGGCTCGAAGAGTTTGGTATCCCGAGCTACTCAGTATGAGCGTCGATCCCCCGATCCGTCTGCCTCTTCGGGAGGATCTTCTGTCGCAGCAGCAGGGGACGGTCCTCCACCCGAACCCGTCCAGTCTACACCTGCTTGCGTGGAGATTGAGCGGCGGCAGTTGATTCCTTTCGACTTGCCTCCCGAAGTTTGTGATGTGATTCTGGCAGCCAGGCGTCCCTCCACTAAGGTGGTATACGCCTGCAGGTGGAACAAGTAGGTGGCATGGTGCACAGCAAAGGCTGTGAATCCCCTTTCTGCCCCTCTTTCGGAGGTTCTTCTGTTCCTTCTTTCTCTGGCCCAACAGGGTTCTGCCCTGGGTACCATCAAGGGCTATCTTTGTGCGATATCTGCCTTCCTCAGGCTCCCTGATCAGCCCTCCCTTTAAGAAACCTGTTAACCACAGGGGACTTGAAAAGGCATTACACACCTCTTCCCTCCTGTTCAGTTTGTCATGCCTCAGTGGGACTTGAATTTGGTTCTTACCTTCTTAATGTGCGCTCCCTTTGAGCCTCTACATAACTGTCCTCTTCGTCTTCTTACTCTGAAGACCGCATATCTGAAAGAGACACGTTAGTGACAGATTCCTTACCTTAGAATATCCCCAGGCGTCAGGCTGGATCCGGAAAGTTTTTTGCGTAGCAGTACCCTTGCGCGTCGGTAGGCGGCGTCGTGCGGCTCCGCGTCCGTCGTCGGCATCGCCGGGATGACGTCGCGGGCAGTACTTAGATGCCGCCCCTGCGCGCTGACGTCAGTTCTTCTTATTCCGCGCCAGTAAGCGCAGATCCGGGAAGAGCAGTGCCCTAGTCACTTTTTGACTACCTTTTTTGTGAATTTTTCACTGTTTTCTTCTACGAGTCTTCACGACTCCTAAGGTGTCGTAGGGATGCCCGGCTTTAAGCCCTGCGAGGTCTGTGCCCGTATGATGTCCATCACGTACCCGCACCTCGAGTGTCTTCTGTCTCGGCCGAGACCACGACACTAAGTCGTGCCCTGACTGCCGGAAACTTCATCCGAAGGCTTTGCGAGAGCGGTCTCGAAAGCTGCTCGAGGTCCGGCAGTCGGCTCCGCGCCGCACCAAGCCCCGGTCACGGGAGAGGTCGAGGGGCCGGTCGCGGAGCCCCCATCGTTCGTCAGAATCCAAGTCTTCGCGCTCCTCCGGTAAGTCGAAGCACAAGAAGTCTAAGCGGCGTCATCGCTCTAAGACTTTGCCTCGCCGGTCTCGCGACTCGGCTGAGGCCCCTGTCGGCATCGTTCCCGCCCCTGCGGCCCCGGACGTGCCTGTCGAGTCACCCCCGCATTACCCGTCCTTCCCGGGTTCGGGGGCGGCTCCGGCCCAAGTACAGGAGTTCCTGTCGGCCATGGCCCGCCTCTTCGGGCCTCAAAGTCCCTCCGGTGCGCCTTCGGGCCCCGCGGGCCCTGATGGGGTTGCTCCGGCGTCGGCGTCGACTCCGGTCCCGGCGTCGCCTGTCCCACCAGCCTTCGTCCCGGCCTCGGCTCCGGCCCCGGCCTCGATCCCGGCTCCGGTGGTGCTGCAACCCCCATCGACGCCGGTTGACCTAACCACGCCTCCGCCGACGCCGATGTCCCCGGTGCCGTTCCTGACGCCGTCCGGGGCTCCGGACGGCGTCGTTCCCGGTTCTCTCCGGCTCCGGACATGGAGCCGGACCGGCGCCGCCCGACGCCGGTTCCGGCGCCGATGAGACCTTGGGTCCCTAATGTCCCTCCTCCTCCATATTATTAACCTGAGGAGGACCAGGAGAGCTGGGAGGGGTCTGAGGACCCTCTCACAACAGTGCGAGTTTGACCCGGACTGGGTTGAGGAACTTGGGGATGCCAGTGGTCTGGACACCTCCCCTGACTCTGGCATGCTGTCTCCTCCCGTGGCTACGGAGGAGGGGGCTAATTTTGCAACGGTGTTGCGTAGAGCTGCTGGAGCCTTGCATCTCCAGTTGCCTACGGTGGCCGTCAGGACTAACCTCCTGACTGAGGTGCTTCAGCCGGCGGCCTCCTCTTCGGAGACTGTGTTGCCGTTCAACGATGCCCTCACTGACGTTCTTTTGGGTGCCTGGTCCAAGCCCACCACAGGGGCTCCTGTGGATAGGAACGTGGCCCGACGCCATCGCCCTCCTCCGGGCGACCCCCTGTTTCTCTCCCAACACCCCACCCCTGAGAGCTTGGTTGTCCAAGCCTCTGCCTCCCAAACCGCCTTCCCTACCGCCCCTCCGGATAGGGAATCCAAGCGCCTGGACCACTTTGGGAAGAAGGCTTTCTCTTCCTCCAGTGCTGGCTTGCGGTCTGTCAACACCGCTTGCCTCTTGGGCCGATATACCCACTCCCTGTGGTATTCGGTGGCGACTGTTTTGCCGCAGTGTTCTGAGGAGGTCCAGACACTGCTTACCCGCGCCATTGCAGAAGGGCGTGATGCGGCTAAATACACCATCCGCTGTGGCCTTGATACCGCCGACTCGCTGGGCAGATCGCTTGCAACGACGGTGGCGCTATGTCGCCACGCCTGGCTGAGGACCACTGGTTTTTCAGGGGATGTCCAGAATACACTCATGGACATGCCCTTTGATGGAGTCGGTCTTTTTGGTTCAAAGGCAGACCATGCGCTGGAGCGTTTCAAGGACTCGCGGGCTACTGCTAAGTCCCTGGGCCTTGCTGGTGTGCGCCCTCCGCTCACATCTGCTTTTCGCCCCTTTCGTGGCCACGGAAGGGGCGCCCAGTCACGTCAACAGCCCGGCCAACGGCTCGCGCAGCAAGCGCCTTCGCGTGGCCGAGGACGTGGATACCGCCGTGGCGGTTCGGGCAACCAGCGTGCGGGTCAGGCCACCACCTCCAACCCGTCCGCGGCCTCCAAGCCCTCCTAGTCCCTCCTTTCAGGTGCACAGCACGCCAGTAGGGGGCAGGGTCCGCCATCACCTTCACCACTGGCGTCCCGTCACCTCGGACAGGTGGGTCTTGGACATTGTCCGAAGGGGCTACTCCCTCCCCTTCGAGACCACCCCCCCCAGCCATGCCACCACAATTCCACCGCATGTCAGGGGATCACTTGGTACTTCTGCAGAAGGAAGTCACGGCCCTCTTGGCCAAGAGGGCCGTCGAGCATGTTCCGACCCCAGAAGTAGGACGTGGTTGCTACTCCCACTACTTCCTGGTGCCCAAAAAGGACAAGGAGGACATGCGTCCTATCTTGGACCTCCGGAACGTCAATCGCTTCCTCCGGAAGGAGAAGTTCAAGATGCTCACCCTAGCTCAGGTCTTGACTGCCCTCGACCCTGGAGACTGGTTGGTAGCGTTGGACTTGCAGGACGCCTATTTCCACATCCCCGTCCTGCCGGCCCACCGGCGTTACCTTCGGTTCACGGTAGGCCTCGAGCATTTTCAGTTCACCGTGCTCCCCTTTGGCCTTACCAGTGCCCCTCGGGTGTTCACGAAAGTGATGGCGGTGGTTGCAGCTCATCTGCGCCGGGCAGGGGTTTCAGTCTTCCCCTACCTTGACGACTGGCTGCTGAAGGCGGGCTCGTCCCAGGCAGTCGTCTCCCACCTCCAGACTACGGCCGAACTCCTGCACTCGCTGGGGTTCTCCATCAATGTGCCGTAGTCGCATCTGGTTCCTTCTCCACAGCTCCTTTTCATCGGAGCAGTTCTGGACCCGACGCAGTTTCGGGCCTATCCTCCCGAACGGCGAGTCCGGGATATTCAGGCTATGATTCCGATCTTTCAGCCTTTATCCTGGGTTTCGGTACGGATGACCCTGAGGCTGCATGGCCTCCTGCATCCTGCTGGTCGATCATGCCAGATGGCATATGCGGGCTCTGCAGTGGGACCTGAAGTTCCAGTGGGCGCAGCACCAGGGCAACCTGTCCGATCACGTCCAGATCTCGGTGGGGACTGCAAAACAGTTGCAGTGGTGGCTCGCGAACCGGCAATGGGTCATGGGCAGATCCCTCTCCCTTCCCCAGCCAGAGCACACAGTTGTGACGGACGCGTCCCTTCTGGGATGGGGCGGTCACATGGGAGAGGCGGAGATCAGAGGCCTCTGGTCTCCGGCGGAGTCCCGGCTCTATATCAACCTTCTGGAGCTCCGGGCGATCCGACTTGCACTCAAGGCATTCCTTCCCTCTGTCAAAGGGAAGGTAGTGCAGGTGTTCACAGACAACACCACCGCCATGTGGTACTGCAACAAACAGGGCGGGGTGGGGTCGTGGACCCTCTGTCAGGAGGCTCTGCGCCTCTGGACTTGGCTGGAACATCAGGACATGTTCCTGATGGTTCAACACCTGGCAGGTTCCCTGAACGCCAGGGCGGACTAACTCAACCGCAGGTGCATGATGGATCACGAATGGCGTCTTCACTCGGAAGTGGCGCAAGGACTCTTTCAACAATGGGGAGAGCCTTGGTTAGATCTATTCGCCACCGAAGAGAACGCGCAATGTCATCAGTTCTGCGCGTTGGAATTTCCAAGGCGGCACTCGCTCGGCGACGCTTTTCGTCGCGAGTGGAGTTGCGGTCTGTTGTACGCCTTTCCGCCTATACCACTTCTACCCAGAGTGTTGAAGAAGATTCGGCACGACCGGGCCCAAGTCATCCTTGTGGCTCCAGACTGGGCTCGAAGAGTTTGGTATCCCGAGCTACTCAGTATGAGCGTAGATCCCCCGATCCGTCTGCCTCTTCGGGAGGATCTTCTGTCGCAGCAGCAGGGGACGGTCCTCCACCCGAACCTGTCCAGTCTACACCTGCTTGCATGGAGATTGAGCGGCGGCAGTTGATTCCTTTCGACTTGCCTCCCGAAGTTTGTGATGTGATTCTGGCAGCCAGGCGTCCCTCCACTAAGGTGGTATACGCCTGCAGGTGGAACAAATTTGTGGCATGGTGCACAGCAAAGGCTGTGAATCCCCTTTCTGCCCCTCTTTCTGAGGTCCTTCTGTTCCTTCTTTCTCTGGCCCAACAGGGTTCTGCCCTGGGTACCATCAAGGGTTATCTTTGTGCTATCTCGGCCTTCCTCAGGCTCCCTGATCAGCCCTCCCTTTTCAAGTCCCCTGTTAACCGGTTCTTAAAAGTCATTACACACCTCTTCCCTCCTGTTCCGTTTGTGATGCCTCAGTGGGACTTGGTTCTTACCTTTTTAATGTGCGCTCCCTTTGAGCCTCTACATAACTGTCCTCTTCGTCTTCTTGCTTTGAAGACCGCCTTTCTGGTGGCCATCACCTCCGCTCGGCGGGTGAGTGAGCTCCAGGCTCTATCATGCAAACCTCCCTTTCTGTCTGTCCATCCTGACAAGGTTGTTCTTAGGACGCGTCCGTCCTTCTTGCCAAAGGTGGTTACTGCCTTCCACATTGGGCAGACCATCACTTTGCCTACCTTCTTTCCGCCTCCGCATCCTTCCAGAGAGGAAGAGAGGCTCCACCGTCTGGACCCAAAACGTGCGCTCTCCTTCTATATCGACCGCACAAAACACTTCCGGGTGGATGACCAGCTCTTTGTTGGCTACGTGGGCGCCAAAAAAGGTCGGGCGGTGCACAAGAGAACCATCTCCCGCTGGTTTACCTTGTGCATCAAGACCTGCTATTCTTTGGCTAAGAAGGAGCCTCCTGTTGGGCTGCGTGCCCATTCCACCAGGGCAACGGCTGCTACCAGGGCCTTGGGCCGCGGTGTTCCGCTGCCGGTTATCTGTCAGGCAGCTACGTGGGCCTCGCTGCACACGTTTACAAAGCATTACTGCCTTGACAGTCAGGTCCAGAGGGACGGCTTCTTTGGCCGTTCTGTCCTCCAGGACTTCCTTGTCTGGTCTTTGTTCGCAGACCCACCACCGGGGTTGGTATTGCTGGGGTATCTATTCTAAGGTAAGGAATCTGTCACTAACGTGTCTCTTTCAGATGCACAAGTTACTAACTTGTGTAACGATATATCTGTAAGAGACAGTAGTGACAGATTCCTTACCGCCCCACCCATCCTCCCCGTTCTGCGAACTGATTTCTAGGGTTAAGGACATCCGTTTCAGGGCCCTAGTATTTTTCAGACACCGATGTCAGCTTCTTGCATGGCTCTGCGTTCCTGGCGCGGAAAGTCGTGTACAGAACTGACGTCAGCGCGCAGGGGCGGCGTCTAAGTACTGCCCGCGACGTCATCCCGGCGGTCCCGTCATCCCGGCGGTCCCGACGACTGACGCGGAGCCGCACGACACCGCCTACCGACGCACAAGGGTACTGCTACGCAAAAACTTTCCGGATCCAGCCTGACGCCTGGGGATATTCTAAGGTAAGGAATCTGTCACCAACTACTGTCTCTTACAGATATATCGTTACACAAGTTAGTAACTTGTGCTTCTGTACCCCCATCGTTCGTCGGAATCAAAGTCTTCGCGCTCCTCCGGTAAGTCTAAGCACAAGAAGTCTAAGCGGCGTCATCGCTCTAAGACTTCGCCTCGCCGGTCTCGCGACTCGGCTGAGGCCCCTGTCGGCACCGTTCCCGCCCCCGCGGCCCCGGACGTGCCTGTCGAGTCACCCCCGTATTACCCGTCCTTCCCGGGTTCGGGGGTGACTCCGGCCCAAGTACAGGAGTTCCTGTCGGCCATGGCCCGCCTCTTCGGGCCTCAAGGTCCTTCCGGTGCGCCTTCGGGCCCCGCGGGCCCTGATGGGGTTGCTCCGGCGTCGCCGTCGACTCCGGTCCCGGCGTCACCTGTCCCACCAGCCTTCATCCCGGCCCCGGCCTCGATCCCGGCTCCTGTGGTGCCGCAACCCCCATCGACGCCGGTTGACCTAACCACGCCGACGCCGATGTCCCCGGTGCCGTTCCTGACGCCGTCCGGGGCTCCGGACGGCATCGTTCCCTGGCTCTCTCCGGCTCCGGACATGGAGCCGGTTCCGGCGCCGATGAGACCTTGGGTCCCTAATGTCCCTCCTCCTCCATATTAAGAACCTGAGGAGGACCAGGAGAGCTGGGAGGGGTCTGAGGACCCTCTCACACAACAGTGCGAGTTTGACCCGGACTGGGTTGAGGAACTTGGAGATGCCAGTGGTCTGGACACCTCCCCTGACTC
The DNA here is from genome assembly GCA_963921515.1 of Calotriton arnoldi. Taxonomy (NCBI): domain Eukaryota; kingdom Metazoa; phylum Chordata; class Amphibia; order Caudata; family Salamandridae; genus Calotriton; species Calotriton arnoldi. The sequence goes on from CAWUFW010000408.1 coordinate 3,030,427, forward strand.
TGGCATGCTGTCTCCTCCCGTGGCTACGGAGGAGGGGGCTAATTTTGCAACGGTGTTGCGTAGAGCTGCTGGAGCCTTGCATCTCCAGTTGCCTACGGTGGCCGTCAGGACTAACCTCCTGACTGAGGTGCTTCAGCCGGCGGCCTCCTCTTCGGAGACTGTGTTGCCGTTCACTGATGCACTCACTGACGTTCTTTTGGGTGCCTGGTCCAAGCCCACCACAGGGGCTCCTGTGGATAGGAACGTGGCCCGACGCCATTGCCCTGCTCCGGGCGACCCCCTGTTTCTCTGCCAACACCCCACCCCTGAGAGCTTGGTTGTCCAAGCCTCTGCCTCCCAAACCGCCTTCCCTACCGCCCCTCCGGATAGGGAATCCAAGCGCCTGGACCACTTTGGGAAGAAGGCTTTCTCTTCCTCCAGTGCTGGCTTGCGGTCTGTCAATACCGCTTGCCTCTTGGGCCGATATACCCACTCCCTGTGGGATTCGGTGGCGACTGTTTTGCCGCAGTGTTCTGAGGAGGTCCAGACACTGCTTACCCGCGCCATTGCGGAAGGGCGTGATGCGGCTAAATACACCATACGCTGTGGCCTTGATACCGCCGACTCGCTGGGCAGATCGCTTGCAACGACGGTGGCGCTGCGTTGCCACGCCTGGCTGAGGACCACTGGTTTTTCGGGGGATGTCCAGAATACACTCATGGACATGCCCTTTGATGGAGTCGGTCTTTTTGGTTCAAAGGCAGACCATGCGCTGGAGCGTTTCAAGGACTCGCCGGGCTACTGCTAAGTCCCTGGGCCTTGCTGTTGTGCGCCCTCCGCTCACGTCTGCTTTTCGCCCCTTTCGTGGCCACGGGAGGGGCGCCCAGTCACGTCAACAGCCCGGCCAACGGCCCGCGCAGCAAGCGCCTTTGCGTGGCCGAGGACGTGGATACTGCCGTGGCGGTTCGGGCAACCAGCGTGCGGGTCAGGCCACCACCTCCAACCCGTCCGCGGCCTCCAAGCCCTCCTAGTCCCTCCTTTCAGGTGCACAGCACGCCAGTAGGGGGCAGGGTCCGCCATCACCTTCACCACTGGCGTCCCATCACCTCGGACAGGTGGGTCTTGGACATTGTCCGAAGGGGCTACTCCCTCCCCTTCGAGACCACCCCCCAGCCATGCCACCTCAATTCCACCGCATGTCATGGGATCACTTGGTGCTTCTACAGAAGGAAGTCACGGCCCTCTTGGCCAAGAGGGCCATCGAGCATGTTCCGACCCCAGAAGTAGGGCGTGGTTGCTACTCCCACTACTTTCTGGTGCCCAAAAAGGACAAGGAGGACATGCGTCCTATCTTGGACCTCCGGAACGTCAATCGCTTCCTCCGGAAGGAGAAGTTCAAGATGCTCACCCTAGCTCAGGTCTTGACTGCCCTCGACCCTGGAGACTGGCTGGTAGCGTTGGACTTGCAGGACGCTTATTTCCACATCCCCGTCCTGCCGGCCCACCGGCGTTACCTACGGTTCACGGTAGGCCTCGAGCACTTTCAGTTCACCGTGCTCCCCTTGGCCTTACCAGTGCCCCTCGGGTGTTCACGAAAGTGATGGCGGTGGTCGCAGCTCATCTGCGCCGGGCAGGGGTTTCAGTCTTCCCCTACCTCGACGACTGGCTGCTGAAGGCGGGCTCGTCCCAGGCAGTCGTCTCCCACCTCCAGACTACGGCCGAACTCCTGCACTCGCTGGGGTTCTCCATCAATGTGCCGTAGTCGCATCTGGTTCCTTCTCCACAGCTCCTTTTCATCGGAGCAGTTCTGGACCCGACGCAGTTTCGGGCCTATCCTCCCGAACGGCGAGTCCGGGATATTCAGGCTATGATTCCGATCTTTCAGCCTTTATCCTGGGTTTCGGTACGGATGACCCTGAGGCTGCATGGCCTCCTGCATCCTGCTGGTCGATCATGCCAGATGGCATATGCGGGCTCTGCAGTGGGACCTGAAGTTCCAGTGGGCGCAGCACCAGGGCAACCTGTCCGATCACGTCCAGATCTCGGTGGGGACTGCAAAACAGTTGCAGTGGTGGCTCTCGAACCGGCAATGGGTCATGGGCAGATCCCTCTCCCTTCCCCAGCCAGAGCACACAGTTGTGACGGACGCGTCCCTTCTGGGATTGGGCGGTCACATGGGAGAGGCGGAGATCAGAGGCCTCTGGTCTCCGGCGGAGTCCCGGCTCTATATCAACCTTCTGGAGCTCCGGGCGATCCGACTTGCACTCAAGGCATTCCTTCCCTCTGTCAAAGGGAAGGTAGTGCAGGTGTTCACAGACAACACCACCGCCATGTGGTACTGCAACAAACAGGGCGGGGTGGGGTCGTGGACCCTCTGTCAGGAGGCTCTGCGCCTCTGGACTTGGCTGGAACATCAGGACATGTTCCTGATGGTTCAACACCTGGCAGGTTCCCTGAACGCCAGGGCGGACGAACCTCAGCCGCAGGTGCATGATGGATCACGAATGGCGTCTTCACTCGGAAGTGGCGCAAGGACTCTTTCAACAATGGGGAGAGCCTTGGTTAGATCTATTCGCCACCGAAGAGAACGCGCAATGTCATCAGTTCTGCGCGTTGGAATTTCCAAGGCGGCACTCGCTCGGCGACGCTTTTCGTCGCGAGTGGAGTTGCGGTCTGTTGTACGCCTTTCCGCCTATACCACTTCTACCCAGAGTGTTGAAGAAGATTCGGCACGACCGGGCCCAAGTCATCCTTGTGGCTCCAGACTGGGCTCGAAGAGTTTGGTATCCCGAGCTACTCAGTATGAGCGTAGATCCCCCGATCCGTCTGCCTCTTCGGGAGGATCTTCTGTCGCAGCAGCAGGGGACGGTCCTCCACCCGAACCTGTCCAGTCTACACCTGCTTGCGTGGAGATTGAGCGGCGGCAGTTGATTCCTTTCGACTTGCCTCCCGAAGTTTGTGATGTGATTCTGGCAGACAGGCGTCCCTCCACTAAGGTGGTATACGCCTGCAGGTGGAACAAATTTGTGGCATGGTGCACAGCAAAGGCTGTGAATCCCCTTTCTGCCCCTCTTTCTGAGGTCCTTCTGTTCCTTCTTTCTCTGGCCCAACAGGGTTCTGCCCTGGGTACCATCAAGGGTTATCTTTGTGCTATCTCGGCCTTCCTCAGGCTCCCTGATCAGCCCTCCCTTTTCAAGTCCCCTGTTAACCGGTTCTTAAAAGTCATTACACACCTCTTCCCTCCTGTTCAGTTTGTGATGCCTCAGTGGGACTTGGTTCTTACCTTTTTAATGTGCGCTCCCTTTGAGCCTCTACATAACTGTCCTCTTCGTCTTCTTGCTTTGAAGACCGCCTTTCTGGTGGCCATCACCTCCGCTCGGCGGGTGAGTGAGCTCCAGGCTCTATCATGCAAACCTCCCTTTCTGTCTGTCCATCCTGACAAGGTTGTTCTTAGGACGTGTCCGTCCTTCTTGCCAAAGGTGGTTACTGCCTTCCACATTGGGCAGACCATCACTTTGCCTACCTTCTTTCCGCCTCCGCATCCTTCCAGAGAGGAAGAGAGGCTCCACCGTCTGGACCCAAAACGTGCGCTCTCCTTCTATATCGACCGCACGAAACACTTCCGGGTGGATGACCAGCTCTTTGTTGGCTACGTGGGCGCCAAAAAAGGTCGGGCGGTGCACAAACGAACCATCTCCCGCTGGGTTACCTTGTGCATAAAGGCCTGCTATTCTTTGGCTAAGAAGGAGCCTCCTGTTGGGCTGTGTGCCCATTCCACCAGGGCAACGGCTGCTACCACGGCTTTGGGCCACGGTGTTCCGCTGCCGGTTATCTGTCAGGCAGCTACGTGGGCCTCGCTGCACACGTTTACAAAGCATTACTGCCTTGACAGTCAGGTCCAGAGGGACGGCTTCTTTGGCCGTTCTGTCCTCCAGGACTTCCTTGTCTGATCTTTGTTCGCAGACCCACCACCGGGGTTGGTATTGCTGGGGTATCTATTCTAAGGTAAGGAATCTGTCACTAACGTGTCTCTTTCAGATGCACAAGTTACTAACTTGTGTAACGATATATCTGTAAGAGACAGTAGTTAGTGACAGATTCCTACCGCCCACCCATCCTCCCCGTTCTGCGAACTGATTTCTAGGGTTAAGGACATCCCTTTCAGGGCCCTAGTATTTTTCAGACACCCATGTCAGCTTCTTGCATGGCTCTGCGTTCCTGGCGCGGAAAGTCGTGTACAGAACTGATGTCAGCGCGCAGGGGCGGCGTCTAAGTACTGCCCGCGACGTCATCCCGGCGATCACGACGCCGTCGACGGACGCGGAGCCGCACGACGCCGACTACCGACGCGCAAGGGTACTGCTACGCAAAAACTTTCCGGATCCAGCCTGACGCCTGGGGATATTCTAAGGTAAGGAATCTGTCACTAACTACTGTCTCTTACAGATATATCGTTACACAAGTTAGTAACTTGTGCTTTAGGGGCGTTACAGGTAGGTAAAGGCCAGGGACCAATGGGTCCCTTCCCTCGGGTGGGTACACCCCCTATCCTGCCACTCTCCAGTGGGAGGGGGGCAGGAGCCTAGTCCTGATTGGGCAGGGCTCCCCATCTTCAAGATGGCGAGAGCCTGGAGATGTGCTTCACCTCGCCTCCCCCACCTGAGGGGTGGGGTTGGCAGAGGCTGGCACAACCCCTCTCCTCCCTTGGGGTTTCCCGCCAGTCTTCCCGCCAGAGTGGGGGCTAGAACCGGTGAGGACCAGTTGCTGAGTACAGCAAGTGGTCTGGGGAGGCTCACAAAGGCGGCATGCCTTTGAACCTTCCCCCTGCCCATCCTGGGGGAGGTGACCTAGCACCTCGCCCAGGACGTGCATTGTTGCAGGCCCTGGAGAGCGGATGGCTCTCTACCCAGGGGTCCAGCCTCTCAGACAGGACGTGGATTGTAGGTTAGGTTCAGGGGGCAACTTTAAGTTGCCCATCTGACATTAAATCCCACATTGGCATCAGTGTGGGTTTAATGTGCTGAGAAGTTTGATACCAAACTTCTCAGTCTTCAGTGTAGCCATCATGGTGCTGTGGAGTTCGTAATGACGACCTCCCAGCACCATATACTCTTAATGGCAGCACTGCACTTACAGTGCCCAGGAATGGACCTGGGTACTGTAGGGGTACAGGACTCATGCACCTGTACCCTCACCACTGGCATAGTGCACCCAGCTAGAGGGGTGACTGAGGTATGCCAGGGCAGTGTTTGTGGGCATGGCACACCGATGTGTGCCATGTCGACTGTTTTGTTTTGCACCAAGACACTCAGCCTGCAAAGGCAGTGTGTGTCAGGGTACAGGGCCTCGAAGGGTGGCACAATAAGTGCTGCAGCCCTTAGAGGCCTTCTCTGGTCACAGTGCCCTGGGTACCATTTACCAGGGGCTGACATGTGGCCAGAGATGCCAATTGGGTTTAGGCTACAATGCAGTTTTAGGGAAGGAACACAGGCCCTGGGCACATGATTGGCAGGAGCCCAGGGCACACTGTCAAAGTACATCAGCAATTCAGCAAAAAGTGGACGCATACCATGCAAGAAAGATGGCACTTTCTCACAATCCGTAAAAGACATAAGTTAGTGACAGATTCCCTGCCAGGGGATATTCTAAGGCAAGGAATCCATCACCAACGTGTCTCCCCAAGATACCCCTAACGCAGAGAACTGCAAGTAAATGGGAAAAGAGTAAAAGTAGGCCCCTACACTGGAGAAAAAAACCAGAGTGGAGGGATGCAGAAGCACACATCAACTGACCTTGTATTATAAAGGAAGGGGTGGAACAATCCAGCAGAACGAAGCATCCTGTCCTGGAGGAGACGAAGCAGACACCCACAGAAGACAAGCCACCCGGAGGGGGGGCGAGTGCGGAAAACCAAACTGAAGGTCCTCGCAGAACGGGGAGGAAGGGCGGGTCGAGAAGGAATCTGCGGCTAGAATCGTCTCTACCAGATACATCGTTACCGAAGTTAAGTAACTTGTACATCTGATAGACTACTAGCCGCAGATTCCTTAACGAAGAATAGATACCCTAGCCATACCCAGAGGGGTGGAGGGCCTGCGAGAGAACCTCCCCAGTAGGAAGAAACACAGGGCCCCAGCAGCGGATGTGTCACAGGGACAAGAAGGGCGGCCCAGCCCTCACGAAGCAGAAGTAGGCGAAGGGAAGGCCAGGAGAACCCAAGCCCATCCAAGGTACAGCCGCCAGAAAACCCCGTAGGGGCAGACTGCGCCAGAGGAGCACCAAGGAAGAAAAGAACCACCCCAAACTCCAGGGAGAAGAGGGAGAACCAAAGGCAGAGCCCGCCGTAGGAAAACACAGACACAGTGATAGGGGGCAGCTGAACAGGCATCAGCCTCAAGGCAGCGGACAAGGCAGGAGCGGCTCCACAGTCAAAAAGCGCAGGCGAAGAAGTCAGTTGCGCAAAGCCCCAGCAGAACAAGAGGCATGGGCACAAGGGAACACACCAAGGGCCACGGCGGTGGACCAGAACGAGCAGACATGCGCCGCCGGCGGCTGGCAACACTATGGAGCAGTGCACCCAGAACAAGCAGGCGCAAGCCGAGGACAGCGGCCAGGGAAATCCAGAACAATCCCCAAGGAGGGGGCCGTGCCAGAGACACACGCCGGCCAACGAAAGAAGTGGGACCAGCCAGAAGATCAGCCAAAAAAGACCCAGAAGCCAAAAGGGGGGGCTGTACCAGCAGCCAACAGGACAGAGGGCCCAACCCAAGGACCCCGAAGGCACGCCAAACCATACGGAACACACAAACGGGCCAATGGAAGCACTAGACCCCAGAAAAAAGGCGGCATTACGCCTCCCATAAAGCACCCGAAGACCGACAAGCCAAGTTTACGGAGGGGGAGGAGGTCGGAGCCCCGCAAGAAGCCGCTGAATGGCGGAGTCCGCATGGGTGTTAAACAAAAGAACCCCATCAAAAGGCAGGTCAACCAGACGCTCCCTAATATTCTCTGGAAAAACGCCATCCCTCAACCAAGCATGGCGCCGGAGAGCTACTAAACTTGCCATAGCGCGGCCGAGAGCATCAGAAACATCTAAAGCCGAACGAAGAATAAACGCGGCCAACTCCCGGCCATCCGACACATGGAGCCGCAGATCAGCGCGGACACCTTCGGGGGAGGCACCAGAGAGAAGGGACTCCACGGAATCCCACAGACTGGAAGTAGCCCTGGCCAACACACAAAGTGTGAGCGCTCGCAAAGCAGCACTAGAGGAAGCGAAGATGTTACGCCCCCACGAAACCAACCACCGGGCCGTGACGGAAGAAACACCACCAAAGGTAAGGAAGGAAAAGCAGTCTGCAGAAGAGGGCCCTGGGTAGAAGGGTGGAAAGAAAGGCAGACTGGATCGTGCGGAGCAGGGCGATGTAGGAGCGGCTGAGCCACCGGATCACCCATGGCAGGACGCCCCCAGAAGAGCAGTATGGAGCGAAGCTTCGAATGGAAGAAGTAGCTCCCGTCCATCCGAGCCCTGATGGAGAACCTCTAACAAATGGTCCGTAGGGAACGGGGTGCCGTGGTCGCCCATGCGCAAAATGCCAGCGGCCGTGGAACTGGCCCGGACAAAAGCCGCACTCTCCTCCGTAGGGCGTCGTGGGGGAGAGAGCAATTCCTCCGTGGGCGATGGCTGTAAATTAAGCCGGCCATCCCGGAGCCCAGCTGGAGGAACAAACGGCCAGCCCCTGAATGGCGGAAGATCCACGGACGAGTGGGGGGCCTTAGGTGCCTCCGGGGAAGGCAGAGGTCGCGGGGACGGTGAAGAGCCCTCCCTGGAAGACGCCGGGCAAAAAGCAACCACGCGGCGTCCCGTCTCCGGGGAAGAGGAGACAAAAAGTTGACAAACATCTGGAGAGATGGGGACCTCTGGGGATGAGTCGACGACCCGACGCCAGCACGGCGCCGTGGAGTCCGCCACAGGCGCCGGTGCGACGTCGACTGGCGCCGGTGCTGTCACCGGGGACGCAGAGTCGACCCCCACCGCCACTTGCGCCCCAGGAGAATGGGGTGGGTCGGAGCCGGGGCGGCTAAAGAACGGCGCCGACGCGACCTCCGATGCAGCCGCCTGCGTGGAGGGCCGAGAGGGACCCGGGGAAGCGCCCCGGCCCCTAGCCAGCACCCGCAGCGCCACCAGGGCCGACAGCCGTCAGCACCTGAGCGGCGTCGGCTCGGCCTCCGGCAAGGCCGCCGCCAGCCCAGAGGACCGAGGGGGACTCTGTGACGAACCGCGAGTCCCGGCGACACCACAGGGACCCCCTCGGGGGTTTGCGGCGAGGCAGAGGCGCCGTGGGCCGAAGAGGGGAACCCCGTAGGGCCGCACCTCGACGACACCACACCCCCAAAACCTGGAGCCGAACCTGCCGGGGCCGGAGCCGCCGGCGACTCCGCGGAAGGCCCTGCACGTGGCAAGGGATCCGCGGACGTCTCAGGAAGAGGAGGGGCCACGGAAGCCTGCAGAGCCGCAGCATAGGCCTCCATTTGGGCCCTTGTCGCCCCAACGCCAGGAAACGGCGGGTAGGGTGGCGACGAACGAGGCCGCATGTCCCGAGGAGAACCCGCGCCCTCCGCAGAACGGGGACCAGGCCTCAGGGACAAGCTATAAGACTTACCAGTGGGCGAGCGACACCCCTGGGGCCTCTGTGAAGGACGGAGGCGGAATCGGCGGTTCTTGGGCCCTTCCGCGGGGGACGGACGCGGTGACGACACCGATCTGGACAAGTGGGCCGAAAGGAGTTTCATCCGGCTCTCCCGCCGGGACTTTGGCTTCAGATGCTGGCAAGCGTTGCAGTCTGCAGAATCATGGTGCTCGCCCAAACACCACATGCAAATCGCCGACATCTAAGAACACGTCTTGAAGCCCGAAGGCATTCGCACACTGTTCCACAACGCAAAAGCGTTGAAAAGAAGGCCTGAAAACAGGTCAGGGACACTAATCCGGATCCGCGTTGCACGCGGAAAAGAAGGAAACTGATGTCAGCGCGCCGGGGTGGGGCTTATGTGACCTCGCTGACGTCACGCCCGCGGACGACGTCGGGGCGGAGTCGCGTGGTACCGCCCCCCGGCGCGCAGAGATGCTGGGGCAAAAAGTTTTCCGGGTCCAGTCTCACGCCTGGGGATAATTCTACCTTAAGGAATCTGCGGCTAGAATCGGCTCTACCAGATACATCGTTACCGAAGGTAAGTAACTTGTACGTCAGGCAGCTACGTGGGCATCGTTGCACACGTTTACGAGACACTACTGCCTGGACAATCAAGTCCGGAGAGACTGCTTCTTTGGCCGTTCTGTTCTCCAGGACTTTCTGGTGTGAACTTGGTTTGCAGACCCACCTCCGGGGTTGGTATTGCTGGGGTATCTATTCTAAGGTAAGGAATCTATAACGGTTTCTTTCGGATTAACAAGTTTTGCAGCGTGAATCTTTCTGGATTCACTATGCTGTGCATTATTCCGCCATCTCGTGGTTGGGTCCGGAATCGTAGTCTTTTTTCTTTTTTTTTCTTTTCTTTTTTTTGTTGGCCCAGGTGGGCGGTGACGCCCCCACCATTTGGTGTACTCGGTGACGTCGTCGCGCTTCCTGCGGAAGCTCCCACCTTTGGTCGCCATCTTCAGATTCTTTTTTCCGCCGTGGGGTCTGGATCATTGATGAGAAGTTCCAGAAACTTTGGACGAAGAATCTCAAATTCAATTATCACCACAGATGATCGTTTCCTGAGACACCGGACGAGGAGACGAGTACCTGAGGCGACGAGAAGGACGACTAGGTAGAAGGTCCACGACCAAAATCTCGACGCCTACAGAGAATGCGCTCACAGGGGGTCCCCTCAGCGCGGTTATGGACAAGACACCGTTTAAGTTTTGCCAAAACTGTCACCACAAGTACGCCCAGAAGGACCAGCTCCATCGCTCCGAGACCTGGGCCTCTCGAGTGGAGAGGAAGACAACATCGCAGAGGGACCGGAGGACTGCTCAGTCGTCTAGGTCCACAAGAATACGTCGAAGGAGGTAAGGGAGGCGTCGACCCCGAAGCACCCAAGCGACGCTCGAAAGAGTGAAGCCAAGGCCCCGAGCGACACTCTTAGAAGTGAAGCCAAGTCCTCGAAGGGAGCGTTGCCGCCGAAACCCTCGACGAAAGCAACAGCATCCAGGGACAAACAGCCGAGCGGATCCTTCGGAAAGGACTCCCAATCGGCAAAAGCCTCCGAAAAACCAAGGGCGTCGAAGGTAACCTCCGAAAAGGAAGTCTCGACACCGAGAAAAGAAGGCCCGGCGTCATCCTCGACGTCCGAGACCGCGAAGAGAGGCGCTTCATCCATCGACGCCGAAAAGGCCCACGAGATGGAGAAAAAAAAGAGATGGCGAGCATCCTGCAACGGAAAAAAGACTTCGACGAAAAGATGAAGCTATACGCCATTCCGTCTAAGCCAACACGCGAAGCACTCGGGGAGGGCGACACCAAAGACATCGAACCCCCGAACCGCTCGACGAGCAGGGCGAAGAGGACTACTACTCGAAGCCGAAGGCAAAGAAGAGCTGCAGTCTTACCGGGACTCGACGTCCTCGGAAGCACAAGACTTAGACTGGCAAGACCTCGACGCAGAATCACCAGAAGAAGGGGTAGACTCTTATCCCTCGAGGCCTTCGCCGCCAGACGACATTGGAGTCTACAATGTGGTCATCCAAAAGGCTGCAGCAACGTATGGGGTCGAAATGCAAGAGGAGAAGGCGAAAGCATGTTTCCTTTTGGAAACCCTACTTCCTCAAAAACCAGGTCCCAGTTCCTACCCATGCTTCCTAGCGTCCTGGACCAGGGAAGGGAGGCCTTCAAAGAACCGGCAGTCTGCAAAGCTGTTACACCTAGGAGCGAAAAGAAGTACAAACACTCCTCAAAAGACCCTGCGTACATCCAAGGGTCAGTGCCAGCAGACTCCATTATCACGGCAACGGCCAGGAAAAGGGCCAATGTGCCCACTAACACAGGTCCACCTCCAGACAAGGAGAGCAAACGAATAGACCTCACAGGACGAAAGGTGGAGAGGAACGCAGCCATACACTGGCGCATCGCCAACTCCAACGTCCTCATCAGCAGACATGCATACCAGCATTGGGATGAAATGAGCCAGCTCGTAACACACCTGCCACAACAACACCAACAAAGGGCTAATCACCTAGTGGAAGAGGGCAAGGCTATCGCAAACACTTGCCTAAAATCAGCCTTGGACGCAGCAGAGAACTCCAGCAGGCAGATGATGATAGGGGTGACTGAAAGGAGACACGCATGGCTCAGGATCTCGGGTTTCAAACCGGAGGTACAAAGTAATATCCTGAACACGCCATTCGACGGCCAGAAACTGTTTGGAGCCCCAGTCGACGAGAAGTTGACGCAGCTTAAGAAGGACAACGAAACTGCGAGGTCCATGGGAGCACTGCAGTTCAGGGGGATGAGAAGAGGAACCCCCTCAAGGCGGCCCAGTGGTAGAGGGGGCAATGCGCCCGCCACTTCCCACCAATCTCCCCAACAAGGATACCAGGGGAACAACCAGGGCCAAAGCCAACAGGGACAACAACAGCAAAATTGGCAGTATCAATCCAGAGGACGGTCCCTTCGAGGACGCGGGTACGGGCGGGGACAGTCCCGAAGAGGGGGTCAGCAGCCCACCTCAAAGTGACTCCGCAAAGAAACCAAACCCTCCCCTATCACCACCAAGGGAGAGGAGAAGTCAACAGAAGGAAAAACTAAGAGACACCCACAGCAAACAAATAACCACCGAGCATACAACCCCGGTGGGGGGCCGAATAGGAAACTTCCTCACACAATGGAGAAAGATTACCACGGACAAGTGGATACTGAACATCATACAGCACGGATACTGCATAGAACTCCAAAAACACCCCCCGGGCAGAAAACCAAGACACCGCCCACTCCCCACAAGGGAGCTCGCCCTCCTACGTCTAGAAGCAGAGGAGCTGCTCAAAAAAAGAGCAATAGAAGCAGTTCCAATCAACGAAAGGAACAAGGGAGTCTACTCAACGTATTTCCTGGTGCCAAAGGTAGACGAAACACTAAGGCCAATACTGGACCTCAGATTCCTGAACAAGTTCGTAAGAACTCAAAATTCAAAATGACGTCACTTCAGGAAGTAATACCCCAAATCCAACAAGGGGACTACATGGCGACCATAGACATGAAAGACGCATATCTGCACATCCCCGTCAACCACAAACGTCTACTAAGATTCTTGATAGGCCAGAATCACTACCAGTTCACAGTGCTAGCCTTCGGGCTCAAGTCCGCACCAAGGGTGTTCACAAAATGCCTAGCAGCAGTGGCAGCGCACCTACGGAGAAAGGGCATACATGTATACCCCTACCTCGACGACTGGCTTGTGAAAGCAGGATCATACAGGCACTGCAAAGATCACATCAAACAAGTCATACAAACACTGTCCAGACTAGGTTTCTCAATACATTGGGAGAAATCATCAACAGAACCGCAGCAGATCAAGATATTCTTAGGGGCACAGATCGACAGCACACAGTCCAAAGTGTTCCCCAGCGAGAAGAGAACTATAGCGCTCCTGAGGGAAACACGTCCTTACCGCAAGGGGCAAGTTCTGACAGTGAGGACGGTGAGCAGACTAATGGGGATGATGGCATCATGCATCCACCTGGTCCCAAATGTCAAGCTGCACATGAGACCGTTCCAAGAATGGATCCAGCAACAGTGGTCACAAGCAACAGGGAGTTGGGAAGATCTAGTGGTTGTCACACACGCAGTGCAGCAAGAAATAGCGTGGTGGAAGGAAGAGAACATATTACAGGGGAAGCCATTCACACAGCCAACTCCAACAGTGACCATCACAACAGACGCCTCACAGCAGGGCTGGGCGCGCACATGGACAGACTCCGCGTCTGGGGGCTGTGGTCACAACAAGATGCAGTGAGACACATCAACTACCTAGAACTAAAAACTGTGTTCCTAGCCTTAAGAGCCTTTCAGAAGCAGCTTTACGGCCAGAAAGTGCTGATACAAACAGACAACACAACCACCATGTTCTACATCAACAAACAAGGTGGAACACAGTCAGCACCGCTATCAAGCCTGGCACAAGATTTGGAGATGGGCCATCCCTCTAAGGATAGACCTACTGGCAATACACCTTCCAGGAATAGACCATGTAGAAGCAGACCGACTCAGCAGGCAGACGTCGGCATCCCACGAATGGGAGCTCAACCAACAGGAAGTGCAGCGGCTGTTTCAAAAATGGGGTACACCACGGATAGACCTGTTTGCAACACTCCAGAATGCAAAATGCCAACATTACGCATCCAGACAACCGGACCAAGGGTCCTTAGGGAATGCGCTATGGATAAGTTGGTCGAACGAATTTGCATACGCTTTTCCCCCGATACTACTGTTACACAAGGTACTCAGCAAATGCAGGAGCAGCAGCATGACACTCATACTGGTGGCACCTCAGTGGGCCAGACAGTCATGGTTCTCACAAATAATGGAAATGGCGCAGGAACCAGCGCACAGGTTCAGCAGAAGGAAAGACCTCCTGACAATGCAAGACGGAAAAGTGCTCCACCCAGAACCAGAGAGCCTCAGCCTAGCAGCATGACTCCTGAGGACCTAGAATTCGCACACCTCAAGCTGCCACCAAGCACTATGGCAGTACTCAGAGAAGCAAGGAGACCCACTACAAGGAAGTGCTACATTGCAAAGTGGAAAAGGTTCTCGCAATGGTGCCTTAAAGAGGGACTGCAACGAAAGGTCACAAAAGAATCAACGGTACTAAAATACTTAACGCACCTACTACACAGCGGGCTGAGCTACTCGTCACTAAGGGTTCACTTAGCAGCCATAGTGGCCTACACCAGGGGAGAAGCGGGGAAAAGTTTCTTCACCTCCCAGGTGGTCAAGAGATTCCTGGAGGGAGCTAAAAGAATAGCCCCCAAAAGGATGCCAGCCCCGAGCTGGAACCTCAACACTGTGCTAACACAGTTGATGACATCACCGTTTGAGCCCATACACAAAACTACACTGCACATGCTCACACTAAAGACGGCATCCTTGGTGGCTATCACGTCACTGCGAAGGGTCAGTGAACTACAGGCTCTTACACTACAAGAGCCCTACTTGCAAATACACAAGGACGGAATTGTCATGAGAACGGACCCACACTTCCTGCCAAAGGTGGTGTCGCGGTTCCATATTAACCAGACAATACAGATACCAAGTTTCTTCCAAAACCATCAACGCCCACAGAGAAGGCGCTACACACGCTGGACGCCAGAAGGGCAGTGATGCACTACATAGAAAGGACAAAGGAATGCAGGAAAACAAAACAACTCTTCGTTTCCTTCGCAAGCAGTTTCTTGGGACGACCAGTAACCAAAAATACCATCGCACAATGGATTGCGCAGGCAATACAACTCTGCCACAAGCAGGCAGGACAAGAATTACAGGAAGCCGCCCAGGCTCACTCAACAAGGAAGAAAGGAGCAACGGTTGCGTTCCTAGCGAACACACCTATCCAAGACATTTGCCAAGCGGCAACATGGTCTTCCGTGCACATGTTCACCAAACACTACTGTGTGGATATCCAGATGAACAAAGAGGCACAAGTAGGACAGAGGGTCTTACAGCACATTTTCAGCAACCAATGCTCATCTTCCACCCAACCACCGCAATGACAGAAAACCGCTACAAAGTCTATGCACAGCATAGTGAATCCAGAAAGATTCACGCTGCAAAACGAATAGTTTCTTACCTGTCGGTGTAGTTTTGCAGCTTGAAGACTTTCTGGATTCACTAGCGATCCCCCGCCTCCGCCAGGAAGATAACATAGGAGGTTAAGGGTAAAACTAGACTACATACAGAGTTTAGAGGGATCAAAAGGAAAATAGGAGGATAAAAGAGAAAGACATAGACGACAAAAACAATAAGAGGAAAAGAAAAAAGAATCCGAAGATGGCGACCAAAGGTGGGAGCTTCCGCAGGAAGCGCGACGACGTCACAGAGGACACCAAATGGTGGGGGCGTCGCCGCCCACCTGGGCCAACAAAAAAAAAGAAAAAAGACTACGATTCCGGACCCAACCACGAGATGGCGGAATAATGCACAGCATAGTGAATCCAGAAAGTCTTCAAGCTGCAAAACTACACCGACAGGTAAACTATTCGTTACTTACCTTCGATAACGATATGTCTGTAAAACATAGGTTAGTTATAGATTCCTTACCGCCCCACCCATCCTCCACGTTCTGCGAACTGACTTCTAGGGTTAAGGACATCCCTTCAGGGCCCTAGTTTTGTGCACCAGTGGTCAGTGTCTTGCATGGTTCTGCGCTTCTGGCATGGAAAGTCGTGTACAGAACTGACGTCCGCGCGCGAGGGCGACGTCTATGTAGCTACCGCGACGTCATCCTGGCAACCACAGCGCCGACAACGGACGCGGAGTCGACCGCCACCTTCCGACACGCAGGGGTACTGCTGACGAAAAACTTTCCGGATCCAGTCTGACGCCTGGGGGAGATTCTAAGGTAAGGAATCTATAACTAAACTATGTTTCTTACAGATATATCGTTACCGAAGTTAAGTATCTTGTTCTTTAAGAATACTACCTTGGTAGTGTCTTTCTTCACTGTAAACTCATCCCGTTATGCCGCTGTGTCCTCCTTGGACTTCACATTGTTCTTCTAAGAGCTATTGTAGAGAGCAAGGGCTCCATTTTCTTCTTGTGATAGCCTTTCACAGAGTTCTGTTGCATTTTCACGCATTAATGGTTTCTTCCAAACCTGTGGCTTCTGTGCGATATGTTTCGCTTCCTAAGTATTTCTTTGAGTGCATCAGAGCTTTGAAGAGGTTTAGCAAGTTGGGTCGTTGCTCTAGTTCACAATTCACATTGTGCATCCTTTGAATGTTATTTGCTTGCGAGTTTTCTTTAGGATAAGAACGGAGTCTTGTTTAGCCATGATTTTAATACCCCAATACAGTCCATATCTACCCATGCTCCACGTTGTGGTGCGGCATACCTTCATGTCCAAGTTATGCGGCGGTATACTTATCCCTTCACGCCGTGGTGCAGTATTTTGGCAACGGTTGCGTTTGGGCCACCTTGCCCGAAGTTATCATAAATTGATGCATCCACCCTTCTAGTGAATGTTCTTGATATATGAAGTTCTGCCTGGTCCACATTCCCTATCTTCTGGAGTGCATGTACTTTTTCTTTCAGCTTTTCTCACTTTGAGGTTTCATGATTGTTTTTTCTTGTTTGCCAATTCAATTTTCTTCTGACAAATCACATATACTGTTGTGGGGGTGGTACACACCCCCCCCGCTCCACCCCTGCCGTTTTCCTGGGGCAGGGGGTTTATGTTGATATACGGAGCATACATATTACTGTGTTGCTGTGTTTCTCATATTGTCATGTATCATAGGTGTTGTAGGTGCCTGTTGTGGACAAGGCTATACTTCTATTAGAACTAAACTTTATGTGCGCCCCTTTTTCGTACATCATTTTGTTTGACTAATTATTTCCTTTAAAAAAAGGCAGAAGAAAGGAACAGAGGGTTCCTTTTTGCTTGCCCTGGTATTCGTTATTATTGAGACTCAAAGATATGTTCTGTCTTTCGAACTTTGATACTGTAGTGGGCAAGTTTTATATGCCCTTGTGTTCTTGCAGTATTCATTGGCCAGTAGGAGTCCATGGAGGGATGGGCCAATAGGAGTATCTGCTGATGCACTACTGTATATGTTCAAGGCGTGTGCTCTGGATGCTCAGACTTTGCATGCTCCTGCCGTTTAGGGCTGGAAAGGATGTTGCAAGTTGGTCTTTTCTTCAAAGGAGTCTATATGTATATCTATATATATTTATATATACATCTTTGGTGTTATTGAATGATTGTGGATGTTTCATATTGTCCACACTATATTGATAATGACAACAGGGTGTTCATATTTCCTTCGGGAAATGGGTTCTGAAGGTCCTATTCGGTTTCCGGTAGGACATCTTTTTGTTAATGTCAGAAACAGCAGAGATTATCTGTCTTCTATCATGCATTTGACCCTCTTGGTCATTCAGTCTTTCCCCTTTTAGTGTACAGGGGTCATGTCTGTCTTCTGTCAGAAGACTCTTAAAGCTTTTTAACTCTTTCCCTTCAAGGACCGATTTTCTCGGGCCTGTACAGTTGCTTTTATTTATATGCTCCATGACATAAGTTATAGGTTCTATGAAGTGCCAAGCTCTTGTTTTACTATTCCCACATGCTCTTGGTCAGTCTTTTGTTGACCGCCTAGTTCTCCTTGAGGACGTTTGTGGGATTATTTCGCAGACCCTCCAGTGGGGTATAGCTATGGTATGTAATTCAAAGTTAAGGAATATGTGGCTAGGTGTCTCTATCAGATGCAAGTTTCTTACCTTCGGTAATGTTGTATCTTGTAGAGACTCAGTCTAGCCACAGATCCCTCAATGCCCTGCCTATCTTCCCCGCTCTGCGAATGACCTTTGAGGTAAGGGTCATACCCTTTAAGTGATGGGTTTATATTCCAGAGATCACTATCTCAATCTATTTTTGAACTAAACAAATCGCTGACCTGGCCACTTAGCTTTTGTTTTGATGTTGCAATAACATCCATCTCCAGATGTGTCGTTGGTAGAGTGGGGGTGTTTCTCTTTAATCTGGTGGCACACCAGTGGGTAGTATAAATTTCTTGTTCTTTCTATAAAAGTCTTATTGGTATCTTCATACCTTTACATTGCTACTGTCAGTATATCGCGTAATTTGTGATCTTAACACAGCCTGGTGGTGTTGTAGGTTCTGTTGGCTTTTGCCATACCATTTATTACCATTGCAGAATGGTTTATAGAGTGCATAGTCTTTTCCCTTTTATAGGGGTTATTCTCCAGGGCGTAGTGTCAGGTAGCCCTGTGTTCGATGATTTCTTTTTCAGGGATGTTCTTCAAACTCCACGTCTATTATTAATATACCATTTGATGTATTCTTTATTAATGTTTCAAAGATTTTGGATCTTTTGTGGCACACTTTCCACATCCAGTTTCTGTAGTGGCTCCGTGTTCTGGCGCGGAAGTTTTCACAGAAGAAACTGACGTCTGCGTGCCTGAGGACTCATGTGGCTCTACTGATGTCATATCTGGTGACGATGTCACCGCGGAGCCGTACGGGACAATCCCCCGGCGCGCAGAGATACCGCTGAAAAATTTCCGGATCCAGACTGGCCCCTGGAGAGAATTCAAAGTTAAGTAATCTGCGGCTAGACTGTGTCCCTACCAGATATAGCGTTACCGAAGGTAAGTAACCTTTACATCATTGCTGTGCCACTCTACGCCACTGTGCTCTACCCCGCACCACTATACTCTACCCTACACCACTATACTCTACCCTACACCACTATACTCTACCCTACACCACTATACTCTACCCTACACCACTATACTCTACCCTACTACATTCTTACTCTGAAACAGTCTACTCTATGCCACTGTGCTCTGCCCTGCACCACTCCATTCTACTCTACCCTGCACCACTCCATTCTACTCTACCCTGCACCACTCCATTCTACTCTACCCTGCACCACTCCATTCTACTCTACCCTGCACCACTCCATTCTACTCTACCCTGCACCACTCCATTCTACTCTACCCTGCACCACTCCATTCTACTCTACCCTGCACCACTCCATCTCTACTCTACCCTGCACCACTCCATTCTACTCTACCCTGCACCACTCCATTCTACTCTACCCTGCACCACTGCATTCTACTCTACCCTGCACCACTGCATTCTACTCTACCCTGCACCACTGCATTCTACTCTACCCTGCACCACTGCATTCTACTCTACCCTGCACCACTCCATTCTACTCTACCCTGCACCACTCCATTCTACTCTACCCTGCACCACTCCATCTCTACTCTACCCTGCACCACTCCATTCTACTCTACCCTGCACCACTCCATTCTACTCTACCCTGCACCACTCCATTCTACTCTACCCTGCACCACTCCATTCTACTCTACCCTGCACCACTCCATTCTACTCTACCCTGCACCACTGCATTCTACTCTACCCTGCACCACTGCATTCTACTCTACCCTGCACCACTCCATTCTACTCTACCCTGCACCACTCCATTCTACTCTACCCTGCACCACTCCATTCTACTCTACCCTGCACCACTCCATTCTACTCTACCCTGCACCACTCCATTCTACTCTACCCTGCACCACTGCATTCTACTCTACCCTGCACCACTGCATTCTACTCTACTTTGCACCACTCTGCACCGCTCCGCTCTGCACTGCTCCGCTCCACTGTCTCTGCAGTCTGTACTATGCCACTCTACTGTAAATCACAGCATTCTACACCACTTACCAGTCAATGCACCCTACACCACCTTATCTGTCAACTACTTTGCAGCATTGCACTTTATGCCACTATACTCTAGTCTACATTTTACTCTGCCACTGCATTTTATGCCACTGCTCTCTGCACCACTCTACGCCAGTGCACTGCTCTACTCTGCTATTGCACTCTAGATCACTTTACTCAAAACCAATGCAGTCTACACCACTGTGCTGTACACCACTTTATTCTAGGCCACTCTACGATACTCGACTCTGATTCTCTACTCCATTAAATTCTGCTCCATTGACACTCCACAGCACTTTACTCTGCCATTCTACTACACAACACCACTCTATGTTCTACACAACTCCCTCTATGCCACTTTACTCCACTCTGACACTACTACACCCTGACAATCTACTCCGCTCTACGCCAATCTACAACACCACTCTACAACAGTACTACACTCTGCGCAACATCCTCTATTCCACTCTACACTACTCCACGACACTGCCACTCCACGACTACTCCACTTTGACACTGTACTCTACTCAATTCTATGCCCTTCACTCTACAAAATGATACGCCACTAACACTCCACGCCACTCATTTACCCCACTAACCTTTGCCCATGATGAATAGCAGCCATTGCTAAAACATTGGCAAGACCAATAGCTCTTGCATAGGTGAGACCTATTGGCTTGGTCAATATTTCTCTCTGCCTCTAATACCTCATCTAATAAACAGTGATTACTTATGAGCGAGGTAGACACTGGTATGTAGTGCTCTGTGAGAAACTGTTATATGTTTTGTAAGATGCCTTATTTCTTGCAGGTCCTGAGTGAAATCAGCGACATTGGTCAAGTGACGTCAATCAAACTGCAGAGAAGAGCAAACCCCACCATCAAGGTACTCCCGGAAGCGCCCCCGCCAGATGCTCAGGAGAATCTCAACCACTCAATTCTGAAGAGGAAAAAGAAAGTTTTAGGAAGCAACAGCAGTTTCTTTGCTGGGTGCACGCCTATCAAAGAGGATGAATGACCCCAAATGTACCTTTCTGAGCCTCCGAGGCGTAGCAAGGAGGAGAGAACTGTCTTCATGTAAAGGCTGCGGGCTCCATGGTCCTGGCTGCCCCAGCACAAACTTGCATTTAAAGTGATTGATGTCCGTGTTTTAGTCAAACCTTTTACTTGAACTCTTCAAAATGAAATTAAATGGCTTTCGCCAGGGATTCTTAACTGGAGGGCGTGAAAACCCTC
The DNA here is from genome assembly GCA_963921515.1 of Calotriton arnoldi. NCBI lineage: Eukaryota > Metazoa > Chordata > Amphibia > Caudata > Salamandridae > Calotriton > Calotriton arnoldi. The sequence goes on from CAWUFW010000408.1 coordinate 3,051,087, forward strand.
AAATCTTCAGCTGCCGTCTGTCTTAGTTGAAACTGTATATATTTGTGTGTTTGTCTGCGCTGGACGTTTGCTAAGCAACAGCTCTGGTCGGTCTTGGAAGCAGAAGTGAAGAGTCCTGGTGAAGTCTGCCTAACACAGGAAACCCATCCTGTGACAGCCTCCTGTGGAAGGTGCTTCTGAGATTTCACAAACGTCTACAAGATGCAAAGCACTAACATTGTGCACCCGCCCTTACTTTGGGTTGGCAGATCTACTGAAATTCATTCACTGCCCTGTGGCGCCTGGTGCGATCAAGTCTTGCAATACAAAGGAGCATGCTCGGGTGTTCCTAAACTTCATGAATCTGTTGCAGTAAAAAAATATATATTTTAATCTGAGGCTGCAAAGCAAAAAAAAAATAATCAAGGTAGCCTTTTGTCTGTTTTTTAAAGTCTTGTTTTTACGTCTATTAATGTTATCTAACTTTAACAATAAACATTTAGCCTAAAAGTCGACTTTTGCAAGATTTGTCTTTTTTAGGAAAGGCTTTGGTAGAGCAGAAATGGGTTTACAGTCGTTCTCACAGACTACTATTTGCAGATTGCTCACTGTAGGAGCTGGCTTAGTATATGGTGCACACTTATTTAAGTGATGCACCTTGCACTAATCCAGGCAACACTTGTGGTGATTTTTGTGTTCTTTGATAACCATAGAAAGATCTCAAAGTGGTAGCTGTGGAGTGCAGCCTTCAGGCTTAACTTGAAGGAGTGTTAAGCAGCTTGTTTTACCAGATCTAATCATGTAGTTGAGGGTAAACTAAAATGAACCACAGTGTTTATATAAAAATGCTTCAATTTGTTACACAACACTCACTAGCACACTGGTATAGCTCCTACACGATATCAACACAAATACACAATAATACTTCAATTGCAATAAGGTTAGTAGCACAAAATACAGTGGTCTCCCAAACCATATATTAAATTGGAATGCGAACTGCAGGAGTGGACGGGACTTGGGCCAGAAGACTCTGAGGAGCCGGAGACACAAGGAACCACTCAAGGTAAGTACCCAGTAACCCAGTGGAGGCTGTGTGCAGAGTGGGAACACAGCTGCATGGGAACACAGCTGCGTGCCCAATGGAAGTCAATGGAGAAGTTGAGGTTGCAGAGGACCCCGAGGAATTCCAATTGAGGACAGAAGGTTGGAGAGCCACCCCACCTGTGGATGCCCCAGAGACCAGGTTACCTGAACCAGGGAAGCCAGGTGCATAGGGGTGAAGAAATGTCTGAAACCTCCATAGACCACAATGGAAGACTCGGAGGAAAGTGCCTCTAGAGAAGGTCAAGAAGTCTGGAGCAATCCAAGCATAGATTCTGGAAGTGAAGAACCTGCAATCCAAGGGGACAGTCTATGCCACTCAGGAGTGATCTTGAGGCACGGAAGAGCAATGCCCACCGATGTCGGACGAATTGAAGGTGACCTTGTCGCTGCAGATGTGAGGACCAGGTGACGCTGAGGAAGACCAGGAGCCGTGCATGAGCTGTCCCATGTCTGATGTCCGGCGGGAGCACCAACAAGCCTTGGTAGCCACAACTGGCGTGGAGTACGAAGGAGCAACGTTAGGACCAGCAAGGTCCAAGGGACTCACCACAGGCCCTGAGCAAGAAGGGGAGCACACTGACGCAGGAGAAGGCCCTCAGAAGGACCCACTGCCACAGGAGCCGCAAGAGGACCCCGAGCAGCTCACCAACAAGGAAGGCCCATGGTGCAGAGGCTAAAATGAGGACACTCCTTGTTGGGAGATGCTGGAGCTTCTTCTAGCCCGAAGATTTTTGGAGTGCAGAACCAACAAACCTCGGCAACGGCAAGTTGATGCGATGTACAGGGGTTCAGTTCCAGCAGTTCTGACGAGGGATACTGGCCTAAACTCCAGTGGACAGGTCAGGCCTTCGAGGGAGTTGCAGGACCACCACCTGTGCTGCTGAGCATTTAGAAGTCCGTGGGACATCTGGAGCAGCATACGGTCAGCTTCGTTGTGGGGGCTGCAGATGCAGGGGAGTGACTCCTTCACTCCAAGGGATATTACTTCAGGTGTCCTTGATGCCCACCGGTCTGGTGAAGACCCTGGAAGAAGCAGACAACCAAGACTTGCAGAACAGCAAGACCAGGAGCAGCAGGTGTATTCCTTGTTGCAGTCTCAGTTCCAGGCGAAGTCTAAGTGTCCATACGGTCAGTGACGTGGTTTCAGGCTGGAGTCTTGTCCCATGGTGAATCTAAGGAACCACCCACAGTTGAGCCCTTAAGTACCCATGGAAAAGGGTTTGAGCTTCTCAGGGGTGGGTCCCTCCTGGAGGAGGGGCTGGATACTCCCATGTGCTTTGTCCAGTTTCATGCCAGAGCAGAGGCCAAGGGCTCTCTGAACTGGCTCAAACTGGAGTATGCATGGAGGGCACCAAATGTGCCCTTCAAAGCAGTCTGGTGGCGCTGGCAAGTGCCCCTAACTCAATACACTGTCATGTCTGGGAGGTGGTCACACCTCCCTGTGACAGGAAATCAATTCTACCTTCCCCTCCTCGAGCTTGGCTCGGAAGCAGGAGGGTAGAGTTGTCTGTGGTTGGCAGCAGCACAAGCTTGCTGTCAGACCATGAAAGGTTGTTACCGGGAGTACGTGGGGGTACCCCAAGGGAGCCCCCCAGTACATGGGATCATACTTCCAAAACTGGAATCAATGTTGGGCTATGATTCAAACATGTTTGATACTAAACCTGACCGGTTTCGGGGCAGCCACTTTATAGTTGGGCTTCTCGTATTGGCTGATATCCATTATGTTTTAAAATGGCTGACCACACTTGTAAAGCCTGGCGAATCGACTCGGGGGTTTGTAGGGGTGTCCTCATGCAGGGACACCCTCACACCTAAAACCAAGCACCCTGTCCTCCGGTCTGAAGAGCCTGACAAAGGGGTGACTTATGTTTTAAGTGTAGTAACCCCAGATATAAGGACACTTGTATCTGTTGCGAGAGATGCAAGCACCAACACACACAGCCTCCAATGGCAGGCCTGTAGTCACAGTTTAATTGGACTCCTATGGGTGGTACAATACATGCTGCTGCCCATGGGAGACCCCTGGTGTACCTTTGCCCTGGGTACCTTAGTACCTTAGTACCATATACTAGGGACTTACAAGGGTACACCAGTAGCCAATTGTGGATGTACAACCGTACCTACCATGGTCAATTTAGGGAGAAAGCACACGGACTGGGGTCGTGATTAGCAGGATCCCAGTCAGACTAGTCAAAAACATACTGACACCAAGCAAAAAGTGGGGGTAACCATGAAAGCAGATCCTACTTTCCTACACACATTTTGGAGAAGTAGATTCAGCCTTAGAGAAGTTTAAAGATCTGAAAGACTATTAGTTATGGATTCCTCACCTTAGAATTACCCCCAGGCGTCAGACTGGATCCAGAGAATTTTTCTTAAGCAGTACCCTTGCGTGTCGGTAGGTGGCGTCGGTTGACTCCGCGTTCGTCGTTGGCGTTGTGATCGCCGGAATGACGTAGCGGTATCTACTTAGACGCCGCCCCTGCGCGCTGACGTCAGTTCCTTGTTTTTTCGCGCCAGCCATCGCAGATCCGGAGAGAGCGGTGCCTTGAGTCACTTTTTGACTATTTTGTCAACATCTTTTCGAGTCGTCCAACTCCTGCTGCACAGGGATGTCATCTCGGCGGATCGGCTTCAAGCCTTGTGGCTCCTGCCACAAGCTGATCTCGCTGACGGACCCCCAGCTTGGGTGCCTCTGGTGCCTGGAGCGCGACCACGCCCCGAAGTCGTGCTACGACTGCCTGGCCATGGCCCCGAAGTCTTTGCGGGAGTGGTCCCGAAAGCTTCTGGAGGCCTTGCAGTCTGCTCCGCGCCACTCTAGGTCCTGGTCGAGAGGGAGGTCGAGGGACCGGTCGTGGAGCAATCACCACCACTCCTCGTCGAAGTCTTCATCTTCGGGTAAGTCAAAGCACAAAAAGAAGGCGAAGAAGCACCGTCGCTCTTCGCGTTCTCCCCGTCGGCCGACTGGATGCGGAAGGTAGTCGTCCGGCTCCGCCCGCGGAGCCGGTTGGGTCGACTCCAGCCCTCCCTCCCTTACTGGGAGCCGGAGCGACCCCTGCCCAACTTCATAGCTTTTATGAAGCCCTCCACTCCATCTTTCGGCAGCCCGACTCCGCCAGCGCGCCTTCGGGCCCTGCGGACTCGGCTGGGTGTTCTAGGCCTTCGATGCCGGCGGCTTCGGCCCTGGCGCCGCAGGGCCCCCAGGGATCCAGGCCTGGATCCGGATCGGTGCCGGTCGACCTTACGACACCTCCGACGCCAAATCCATTGGGCCGCCTCCGCCCCCTCTGACGCCGGTTGTGTCCTCAACAGACGTCGACCCCAGCCTCCTCCTCGACGTGGACACGGAGCCGGACCGACGTCGGTACAGTCGCCGACCGGTACTTTTGTACCCCTGTTCTCCCCTGGTGTTCCCTATTGCCCTGAATGGCTACCAGAGGAGGGTGAGTAGGACTGGGTGGGGTCTGTGGACCCTCTGGCAGACCAGTTAGAAGAACCGGAGAGGAGTTTGGTGAGGCCAGTGGTCTGGACACCTCTCCAGACCTTGGCATGCTATCTCCCCCCTACTGTGGCTACGGAGGAGGGTGCATCATACGCAGTGGTGTTGAGTTGGGTGGCTGAGGCCTTTAACCTTGAGCTTCCTACGGTGGCGGTCAGGGCTAACCTCCTGACCAAGGTGCTTCAACAGGCGGCGGCCTCTTCGGAACCCCTGCTGCCGTTCAATGAGGCCCTCACAGACCTCCTTTTGGGCACTTGGTCCAAGCCCAACAGTGGGCCCCCTGTGGATAGGATGATTGCCCGACGCCACCGCCCGGCCCTGGGCGAGCCCATTTTCCTCTCCCAACATCCTTGGTGGTCCAAGCCTCTACTTCCAAGGGTGACTTCCCTACCGCTCCACCTGATGGGGAATCCAAGAAGCTGGACCATCTTGGGAAGAAAATTTTTTCTTCCTCCAGCTTAGGACTGCGGTCGGTGAACACAGCATCTCTCTTGGGCCGTTACACCCATTCTGTGTGGGACACGATTGCGCAGGTGCTGCCACAGTGCACGGAGGAGGCCCGGGCCGTGCTCTCTAGTGCAGTTGCTGAAGGGAGAGACTTAGCCAAGTTCGCCATACGATGTGGACTGGACACCGCCGACTCGCTGTGCAGGACTATTTCAACGTCAGCCCTGAGACGCTACGCCTGACTGAGGTCCACTGGCTTTTCGGGTGATGTCCAAGCTACACTTTTGGACATGCCCTTTGGCCGTCGCTTGTTTGGCGACAAAGCAGATAACACGCTGGAGCGCTTTAAGGACTCCAGGGCTTCGCCAGGTCCTTGGGCCTCGCTTCTAACTCTCTCCCCGCGCAGTCTGCTTTTCGCCCCTTTCGTGGCTACGGAAAGGGTGCCCCGCCATGTTCCGCCCAGAACATGGTGGCCGGAGACTTGGGACCCACCGTCGTGGGTCTGGGGGCCAGCGGGTGGGCCAGTCCACCAGCGCCCCCCTCTGCAGCAGCCTCCTAGTCGGACCTTTCAGGCCCACCATTTGCCAGTGGGCAGCAGGATCCGCCATCACCTCCCCCACTGGCTCAACATCACGTCGGACAGGTGGGTTTTGCAGATAGTCGGAAGGGACTACTCCCTCCCCTTCCAGACTACCCCTCCATCCATGCCACCTCAATTCCATTGCATGTTGGAGGATCACTTGGCCCTTCTCTGCCAGGAAGTGACGGCTCTCTTGGCCAAGGGAGCCATCGAGCGCGTTCCTGCCCCAGAATTCGGTCATGGTTCGTCTTAGACAACCATAGAAAGCTCTAAAAGCGGTAGCTGTGGGGAGCAGCCTTCAGGCTTAACTTGAAGGAGTGTTAAGTAGCTTGTTTTACCTCTTTAATCATGTAGTGTAGGTTAAACTAAAAAGAACCACAGTGTGTATGTATAAAAATTCTTCTATTTATTACATATCACTCACTAACACATTAGTATATCTCCTACCCGGAGAGATCAACAAAAATACACTATCTGAAAGAATTAGTTATAGATTCCTTACCTCAGAAATTACCCCGTGTGTCAGACTGGATCTGGAGAATTTTTTTGTAGCAGTACCCCTGCATGTCAGTAGGTGGAGTCAGTCGACTCTGCGTCCGTCTGCCTCGTGGTCGCTGGGATGACGTCGCAGTGTCTACTTAGACTCCGCCCCTGCACGCTGACGTCAGTTCTTTCTTTTTCCGTGCCAGCCAGTGCCGATCCGGAGTGAGCTTGCCCCCTAGACATTGTTTGACTAAACTCTTTTCGACTTTTGTCTTCTTTTTTGAGTCTTCGACTCCTGGTAGCGCGAGGGATGCCCCATTGTCAGACCCGCTTCAAGACTTGTGACTCCTGTCACAAATTGATGTCTGTCACGGATCCGTGCCTCTAGTGCCTGGAGCGCGACCACGACCCAAAGTCGTGCTCCGACTGCCGGGCCATGAATCCGAAGTCTTTGCGGGAGGGGTCACGAAAGCTCTTGGAGGCCTGGCAGTCAGCTCTGCGTCGTTCAAGGTCCTGGTCGAGAGGATGGTCTCGGGACCGGTCGCAGTCTTCGCACTCCTCGGGTAAGTCTAAGCACAAGAAGGCGAAGAAGCATTGTCTCGCTTCACCTTCTCCCCGTCCGTCGGCCAACGCGGGACCCGGAGAGTTGCCGCTCTCCAGCTCCGTCTTTGGAGCCCGCTTCTGGGATGGCTCTGCGCTTCCCTCCCTCCCGGAGCGTCCCCTGCCCAGCTTCGAGCTTTTTACGAAGCGCTCCATAGCATCTTTGGGCAGCCTGACTCCACCGGCGTGCCTTCGGACCCAGCAGACTCGGCTGGGGGCCCTGGGCCTTCGATGCCGGCTGTTCCGGCCCCGTTGCCGGAGGGCCCCAAGGATACAGGCCTGGATCTGGATCGACGCCGGTTGACCTCACTACCTTCCCCAGCGCAGATTCCAGTGATGATGGCGCCGGTTGTGCCCCCAACTGGCGTCTACCCCAGCCTCACCCCCGAGTTCAACATGGCGCCGGACCGACGTTGCTCGACGTAGGCACTGGCACCAGAAGGTACATTTGTACCTCTGTTAATTCCTGGCGTTCCCTACCGCCCTGAGTGGCAGCCAGAGGGTGAGGCGGACTGAGAGGGTCTGTAGACCCTTTAACTGACCCGCTTGAAGAGCCAGACTGGCGAGAGGAACTGGGTGATGCCAGTGGTTTGGATTCCTCCCCAGACCGTGGCATGCTCTCGGTACCCCCTCCCCCTGCTACCGTTGCTACGGAGGAGGGAGCTTCGAACGCAGTGGTGTTGCATAGGGCGGCTGCGGCCTTGTGCCTGGAGCTTCCTACAGTGGCAGTCAGGACTAACCTCCTGACAGGTACTTCAACCGGCAGCGGCCTCTTCAGAGCCCCTGCTGCCTTTTAATGTAGCCCTCACCAACATCCTTCCGGCCACTTGGTCCAAGCCCAGCACAGGGGCTCTTGTGGACAGGATGAGTGCCCGCCGCCGCCCTGCCCCGGGCTACCCACATTTCCTGCGGTCGGTGAACACGGCATGCCTTTTGGGCCGTTATACCCATACGGTGTGGGATTTGGTTGCACAAGTGCTGCCACAGTGCCCGGAGGAGGCCCGGGTTGTTCTCACCCGCGCAGTGGCAGAGGGTCGAGACGCAGCTAAGTTCACCATTCGTTTTGGGCTGGATACTGCCGACTCTCTGGGCAGAACGGTTTCCATGTCAGTAGCCTTGAGGCGCTACGCCTGGTTTTCTGGGGATGTCCAATCCACCCTTCTAGACATGCCCTTTGATGGCCGTCGCCTGTTCGGTGACTAGGCGGACTCGGCGCTCGAGCACTTCAAGGATTCTAGGGCTACTGCCAGATCCTTGGGCCTCGCTGCAACCTCTCGCCCCACGCAGTCCGCCTTTCGTAGCTACAGAAGGAGTGCCCCACCACGTTCCACCCAATCTGGCCACCGGGCTGTGCAAGCTACCCAGCCTCTGCATGGCTGCGGACGTGGGACACAGCGACGCGGTTCTGGGGGCCAGCGGCGGGCCAGTCCACCCATGCCCCCTGCAGCAGCCTCCAAACCCTCCTAGTCTGACTTTTCAGTGCTGCCAGTGGGCGGCAGGATTCGCCATCACCTACCCCTCTGACAAACCATCACGTCGGACAGGTGGGTTTTGCAGATAGTCCAAAGGCGCTACTCCCTCCCCTTTGAGACTACCCCTCCCTCCATAGCCAATAGCACTCCATCGAATGTCGGAGGATCACTTGGCCCTTCTCCGCCAGGAAGTTGCAGCTCTCTTGGCCAAGGGAGCTATCGAAAGGGTCCCTGTGCCAGAAGTAGGTGGTGGGTGTTACTCCCACTACTTTCTGGTAATCAAGAAGGACAAAGGCCTGCGTCCTATCTTAGACTTCAGGGCTCTTAACCGCTTGCTCCAGAAGGAGAAGTTCAAAATGCTCACTTTGGCTCAGGTCCTGTCTGCCCTCGATCCCGGGGACTATTTGGTAGCGTTGGACTTGCAGGATGCCTATTCCCACATCCCCGTCCTGCCAGCCCACAGTCGTTGCCTACAGTTCACGGTAGGCCATGAGCATTTTCAGTTTACTGTGCTCCCTTTTGAACTTACCAGTGCCCCTCGGGTGTTCACAAAATTGATGGCGGTGGTCGCAGCTCATCTGCGCAGATCAGGGGTTCCAGTCTTCTCCTCTCAAACTCCTTTTCATCAGAGCAGTTCTGGATACAGCGCTGATCTGAAAGAGACACGTTAGTGACAGATTCCTTACCTTAGAATATCCCCAGGCGTCGGGCTGGATCCGGAAAGTTTTTGCGTAGCAGTACCCTTGCGCGTCGGTAGGCGGCGTCGTGCGGCTCCGCGTCCGGCGTCAGCGTCGTGATCGCCGGGATGACGTCGCGGGCAGCACTTAGACGCCGCCCCTGCGCACTAAAGTCAGTTCTTCTTTTTCCGCGCCAGTAAGCGCAGATCCGGGAAGAGCAGTGCCCTAGTCATTTTTTGACTCTTTTTGGTGATTTTTCACTGTTTTTTCTCACGAGTCTCTCGACTCCGACGTCGGTAGGGATGCCCGGCTTCAAGCCCTGCGACGTCTGTGGTCGTATGATGTCGATCACAGACCCGCATGTAGAGTGTCTCTACTGTCTCGGCCGTGACCACGACACGAAGTCGTGCCCCGACTGCCGGGCCTTGAACCCGAAGGCTTTGCGAGAGAGGTCTCGAAAGCTCCTCGAGGTCCGGCAGTCGGCTCCGCGCCACACCAGGCCCCGGTCACGTGAGAGGTCGAGGGGCAGGTCGCGGAGTCCTCATCGGTCGTCGGGGTCCAAGTCGAAGCACTCCTCCGATAAGTCGAAGCACAAGAAGTCTTAGAAGCGTCATCGCTCCACGACTTCGCCTCGCCGGTCTCGCGACTCGGCTAAGGCTCCTGTCGGCACCGTCCCCGCGGCTCCGGGAGTGCCTGGGGAGCCGCCCCTGCATTACCAGTCCTTCCCGGGTTCGGGGTCGACTCCGGCCGAGATACAGGAATTCCTGTCGGCCATGGCCCGCCTCTTCGGGCCTCAAGGTCCCCCCGGTGCGCCTTCGGGCCCCGCGGGCCCTGATGGGGTTTCCCCGGCGGCGCCGACTACTCCGGTCCCGGCGCCGCCTGTAACACCTGCCTCGATCCCGGCTCCGATCCCGGCTCCGATCCCGGCTCCTGTGCTGCCGCAACGCCCATCGACGCCGGTTGACCTAACTACGCTGGCGCTGATGTCTCCGGTGCCGTTCCCGACGCCGCCCGGGGCTCAGGTCTTGACTGCCCTCGACCCTGGAGACTGGATGGTAGCGTTGGACTTGCAGGACGCTTATTTCCACATCCCCGTCCTGTCGGCCCACCGGCGTTACCTGCGGTTCATGGTGAGCCTCGAGCATTTTCAATTCACCGTGCTCCCCTTTGGCCTCACAAGTGCCCCTCGGGTGTTCACGAAAGTGATGGCGGTGGTCGCAGCTCATCTGCGCCGGGCAGGGGTTCCAGTCTTCCCTACCTCGACGACTGGCTGCTGAAGGCGGGCTCGTCCCAGGCAGTCGTCTCCCACCTCCAGACTACGGCCGAACTCCTGCACTCGCTGGGGTTCTCCATCAATGTGCCGAAGTCGCACCTGATTCCTTCTCCACAGCTCCTTTTCATCGGAGCAGTTCTGGACACGACGCAGTTTCGGGCCTATCCTCCCGAACGGCGAGTCCGGGATATTCAGGCTGATTCCGATCTTTCAGCCTCTATCCTGGGTTTCGGTACGGATGACCCTGAGGCTGCTGGGCCTCATGGCCTCCTGCATCCTGCTGGTCGATCATGCCAGATGGCATATGCGGGCTCTGCAGTGGGACCTGAAGTTCCAGTGGGCGCAGCACCAGGGCAACCTGTCCGATCACATCCAGATCTCGGAGGGGACTGCAAAACAGTTGCAGTGGTGGCTCTCGAACCGGCAATGGGTCATGGGCAGATCCCTCTCCCTTCCCCAGCCAGAGCACACAGTCGTGACGGACGCGTCCCTTCTGGGATGGGGCGGTCACATGGGAGAGGCGGAGATCAGAGGCCTCTGGTCTCCGGCGGAGTCCCGGCTCCATATCAACCTTCTGGAGCTCCGGGCGATCCGACTTGTACTCAAGGCATTCCTTCCATCTGTCAAAGGGAAGGTGTAGTGCAGGTGTTCACCGACCACACCACCGCCATGTGGTACTTCAACAAACAAGGCGGGGTGGGGTCGTGGACCCTATGTCAGGAGGCTCTGCGCCTCTGGACATGGCTGGAACATCAGGGCATATTCTTGATGGTTCAACACCTGGCAGGTTCCCTGAACGCCAGGGTGGACGAACTCAGCCGCAGGTGCATGATGGATCACGAATGGCGTCTTCACTCGGAAGTGGCGCAAGGACTCTTTCTGCAGTGGGGAGAGCCTTGGTTAGATCTATTCGCCACCGAAGAGAACGCGCAATGTCATCAGTTCTGCGCGTTGGAATTTCCAAGGCTGCACTCGCGCCGGCGACGCTTTCGTCACGAGTGGAGTTGCGGTCTGTTGTACGCTTTTCAGCCTATACCACTTCTACCCAGAGTGTTGAAGAAGATTCGGCGCGACCGGGCCCAAGTCATCCTTGTGGCTCCGGACTGGGCTCGAAGAGTTTGGTATCCCGAGCTACTCAGTATGAGCGTCGATCCCCCGATCCGTCTGCCTCTTCGGGAGGATCTTCTGTCGCAGCAGCAGGGGACGGTCCTCCACCCGAACCTGTCCAGCCTCCACCTGCTTGCATGGAGATTGAGCGGCGGCAGTTGATTCCTTTCGACTTGCCTCCCGAAGTTTGTGATGCGATTCTGGCAGCCAGGCGTCCCTCCACTAAGGTGGTATACGCCTGCAGGTGGAACAAGTTTGTGGCATGGTGCACAGCAAAGGCTGTGAATCCCCTCTGCCCCTCTTTCTGAGGTTCTTCTGTTCCTTCTTTCTCTGGCCCAACAGGGTTCTGCCCTGGGTACCATCAAGGTACCATCTCGACCTTCCTCAGGCTCCCTGATCAGCCCTCTCTTTTTAAGTCCCCTGTTGTTAACAGGTTTCTAAAAGGCATTACACACCTCTTCCCTCCTGTTCAGTTTGTCATGCCTCAGTGGGACTTCAATTTGGTTCTTACCTTCTTAATGTGCGCTCCCTTTGAGCCTCTACATAACTGTCCTCTTCGTCTTCTTGCTTTGAAGACCGCCTTTCTGGTGGCCATCACCTCCGCTCGGCGGGTGAGTGAGCTCCAGCCTCTATCATGCAAACCTCCCTTTCTGTCTGTCCATCCAGACAAGGTTGTTCTTAGGACGCGTCCGTCCTTCTTGCCAAAGGTGGTTACTGCCTTCCACATTGGGCAGACCATCACTTTGCCCACCTTCTTTCCGCCTCCGCATCCTTCCAGAGAGGAAGAGAGGCTCCACCGTCTGGACCCAAAACGTGCGCTTTCCTTTTATATCAACCGCACACAACACTTCCGGGTGGATGACCAGCTCTTTGTTGGCTACGTGGGCGCCAAAAAAGGTCGGGCGGTGCACAAGAGAACCATCTCCCGCGGGGTCACCTTGTGTATCAAAGCCTGCTATTCTTTGGCTAAGAAGGAGCCTCCTGTTGGGCTGCGTGCCCATTCCACCAGGGCAACGGCTGCTACCACGGCTTTAGGCCGCGGTGTTCCGCTGCAGGATATCTGTCAGGCAGCTACGTGGGCCTCGCTGCACACATTTACAAAGCATTACTGCCTTGACAGTCCGGTCCGAAGGGACGGCTTCTTTGGCCGTTCTGTCCTCCGGGACTTCCTTGTCTGATCTTTGTTCGCAGACCCACCACCGGGTTGGTATTGCTGGGGTATCTATTCTAAGGTAAGGAATCTGTCACTAACGTGTCTCTTTCAGATGCACAAGTTACTAACTTGTGTAACGATATATCTGTAAGAGACAGTAGTTAGTGACAGATTCCTTACCGCCCCACCCATCCTCCCCGTTCTGCGAACTGATTTCTAGGGTTAAGGACATCCCTTTCAGGGCCCTAGTATTTTTCGGACACCTATGTCAGCTTCTTGCATGGCTCTGCGTTCCTGGCGCGGAAAGTCGTGTACAGAACTGACGTCAGCGCGCAGGGGCGGCGTCTAAGTGCAGCCCGCGACGTCATCCCGGCGATCACGACGCCGACGACTGACGCGGAGCCGCACGACGCCGCCTACCGACGCGCAAGGGTACTGCTACGCAAAAACTTTCCGGATCCAGCCTGACGCCTGGGGATATTCTAAGGTAAGGAATCTGTCACTAACTACTGTCTCTTACAGATATATCGTTACACAAGTTAGTAACTTGTGCTTTCGGGCTTATCCTCCCGAGCAGCGAGTCCGCGATATTCAGGTTAAGATACCGATGTTTCAGCCTCTATCCCGGATTTCGGTGAGAATGACCCTGAGGCTGCTGGGCCTCATGGCCTCCTGCAGCCTGCTGGTGGATCATGCCAGGCGGCATATGAGGGCACTGCAGTGGGACTTGAAGTTACAGTGGGCGCAGCATCTGGGGAATCTTTCCGATGTCGTCCAGATCTCGGAGGGGACTGCATGTAAATTGCAGTGGTGGCTCACGAACCAGGATTTGGTCGGCGGCAGATTCCTCTCCCTTCCCCAACCAGAGTTCACAGTAGTGAAGGATGTGTCACTCCTGGGTTGGGGCGGCCACCTGGAAGAGGCGGAGGTCTGGGGTCTCTTGTCTCCGGCGGAGTCCGGTCTCCACATTAACCTTTTGGAGCTCCAGGCGATCCGTCTTGCACTGAAGGCATTCCTTCCTTCTGTCAAAGGAAGAGTAGTGCAAGTGTTCACAGACCACACCACAGCCATATGGTACTGCAACAAACAGGGCGGGGTGGGGTCGTGGACCCTATGTCAAGAGTCTTTGCCTTTTGACATGGCTGGAACATCGGGGCATATCCCTGGTGGTTAATACCTGGCAGGTTCCCTGAACACCAGGGCAGACTAACTCAGCTGCCGGTGCATGGTGGATCACGAATGGCGTCTTCACTCGGAGGTGGTGCACGGTCTCTTTCTGCAGTGGGGAGAGCCTTGGTTACATCTGTTCGCCACCGAAAAGAATGCGCAATGTCAGCAGTTTTGAGCGTTGGTTTCCAAGGCGGCACTCCCTTGGTGACGCTTTTCATTGCGAGTGGAATTGCAGCCTCCTGTATGCCTTTCCGCCTGTACCACTACTGCCCGTACCACTTCTGCCCAGAGTGCTGAAGATCAAGCGCGACCGGGCCCAAATCATTCTTGTGGCTCCGGACTGGGCACGAAGAGTCTGGTACCCTGAGCTCTTGAGCATGGCAATCAATCCTTCGATCAGACTGCCTCTTCGGGAAGATCTTCTGTCGCAGCAGCAGAGGACGGTCATCCACCCGAACCTGCCCAGCCTCCACCTCCTGCGTGGAGATTGAACGGCGACAGTTGACAGCTTTCGACCTTCCTCCCGAAGTCTGTAATGTCATCTTGGCAGCTAGGCGTCCCTCCACTAAAACTGTATACGCCTTTAGATGGAACAAATTTGTGGCATGGTGCTCAGCAAAGTCTGTGGATCCCCTTTCTGCCCCTCTTTCAGAGGTTCTCCTCTTCATTCTATCTTTGGCCCAGCAGGGCTCTGCTCTGGGCACTCTGAAAGGCTACCTTTCTGCCATCTCTGCCTTTCTGCGCCTTGCTGATCAGCCTTCTCTTTTCAAGTCTCCGATTGTAAATGGGTTTTTAAAGGGCATTACTTACCTTTCCTTCTCCTTTCGTAATGCCCCAGTGGGACTTGAATCTTGTTCTTACTTACCTTGTGTGCTCCCACTACATAATTGTCCTCTTCGTCTTCTTACCTTGAAGACCGTTTTCCTGCTTGCCATCACATCTGCTCGCAGGGTGAGTGAGTTTCAGGCTCTTTCCTCTAAGCCTCCTTTTATTGCAGTTCATCCGGACAAAGTGGTTCTTCGCACTAGGCCCTCTTTTCTGCCCTAAGTGGTTACCTCTTTCCACATAAGTCAGACCATCACATTGCCCACCTTCTTCCCGCCTCTGCACCCTTCCAAAGAGGAGAGACTCCACCGTCTAGACCCAAAACGTGCGCAGCCTTTTTGGCTGTTCTGTTTTCCAGGACTTTCTGGTGTGAACTTAGTTCGCAGACCCACCTCCGGGGTTAGCATTGCTGGGGTATTTATTCTAAGGTAAGGAATCTATAACTAATGGTCTCTTTCAGATGAACAAGTTACTTACCTTTGTTAACTATGTATTTGTAAGACATACATTAATTATAGATTCCTTACCGCCCCACCCATCCTCCCCGTTCTGCGAATTGACTTCTAGGGATAGGGACTCCCTTCCAGGGCCCTTGTTTTGTGCACTAGTGGTCGGAGACTTGCATGGCTCTGCGCTTCTGGTGTGGAAAGTCGTGTCAGAACTGACAGCGCGCAGGGGCGGCTTCCAAGTAGACACCGCAACATCATCCCGGCGACGCCGATACAGTGGGCTCCAGGGGAAGACCAAACCATATATCTGATAACTTCTAGCTGCAGATTCCTTACCTTGGAATTCCTTACCTTGGAATTTCCCAGGCGTTAGGCTGGATCTGGAAACTTTAGCTGAGCAATACCCCTTGCGCACGTCAGGTGGCTCCATTCGTCCCCGCGTGAAGTCCATAGCGTTGGTTATGACGTCGCACCCAGGCGTGCGGACGTCAGTTCTTTTCTTTCCGCACCAGTTAAGCACCGATCCGGGAATTAGCTACCCCTCAGCCACTTTTTGGCAGGTTTTTTCTTGACTTTTGTCAAAGTTTTTAGAATTGACTTTGTTTGCGAGGGATGTCTAAGAGGAAGACCGGTTTCAAACCATGCGGTACTTGTTCCCGCATGTCGGTTACCGATCCCCACCGCATGTGTCTGTCAAGTGCAACCACGATATGAAGTCTTGTTTGGACTGTCGGGCAATGGCTCCGAAGACCTTGAGAGAGCGAGCGATGAAGTTACTTGTGGCCCGGCATTCGACAGTCAAGCGAGACTCCAAGGAGGTCATGGTCCAGTTCGAAGAAGAGGTAGCGGGGCTGCTCCCGGAGCCCTAAGTCCTCTTCCTCCCATTCGAGGTCCTTTGGACACTCTGGGAAGAGGCTTAAGAAGAAGTCTAAGTGGACTTTGTCTTCACCTCAACTGGCGTCTGCCGTCGACAGGTACGGAGCACCGACGCTCTAGGCACGGTTTCGCGGAGCCAGAGTCGACTTCGCGCCTTCCCCCCCCCCCCCCCCCTTTCCGGGAGCAGTAGCGACTCCTGCTCAAATAAAGGAATTTTACGAGGCCATGCGCCCCATATTTGAGCGGAAGGACCCTGCTGGAGAGCCTTCGGGCCCCGGTGGAGAGCCTTCGGGCCCTGCTGGGTCAGAAGGGGCCCCATTGGGTTCGACTGCTTCGGCCACGATGCCAGTGGGGCCTCAGGGATCTGGTTTGACGCTGGTCGTGCCAACGCGACCTTCCCTGGTGTCGAACCCAAAGTCTGCCTGTGACGTCGCCGAAGCCAGTCGGTGGCGCAAGCCCCATCCTCATACCCGATGACACTGAGCCTAAACGGCGTCGATCAATGCCGATTCAGACGTCGACAGAACCCAGAGGTTCTATGTTGTCGCCTGAGCACTTTGAAGATGTGCTAGGCTCATGAGAGGAATGAGTGGGTTCTGGGGACCCTCTTGAGAACCAGGATGTCTCTGAAGAGAATTTGGACTGGTATGGGGAACTTGGGGAGGCCAGTGGTCAGGATACTTCCCCAGATGCTGGAATGCTCTCACCACCTACAGTGGCTACGGAGTGAGGGAGGTCCTATGATATGGTGGTAAAAAGGGCAGCTGAGGTCCTCGGACTAGAGCTGCCCTCCGTGCAAGTCAGGACTATTCTGACTGAGGTGCTTCAACCTGGGGCTTCCACTTACGAACCCTGTTGCCCTTTAATGAGGCACTTACGGACGTCCTTCTAGGAACTTGGTCTAAACCTAGCACAGGGGCTCCTGTGAATAGGACGATTGCTAGCCGCCAACGCCCAGCTCCTGGCGACCCAAAGTTCTTCGGGCAACACCCCACCCCAGAGAGTTTGGTGGTGTAGGCCTCTATGTCCCAAGGCGCATTCCCTTCCGCCCCTTCGGATAGGGAATCCTAGAGGTTGGAGTCACTTGGGAAGATGTTTTCTTCCTCCAGCCTTGCATTGCAGTCGGTGAATACCGCATGCTTATTGTGCTGTTTCTCCCATTCCCTTTGGGAGACAGTTACGCAAGTGCTGTCACAAGTCCCGGAGGAGGCCTGGGCTGTGCTCTCCCAAGCTGTCGAAGACTGGAGGGATGCAGCAAAATTCACCATACAGTGTGGGTTAGATATGACTGATTCGCTGGGCAGATCGATTTCGACGGTGGCCCTGCAACGCCACGCCTGGCTTTGTACCACTGGCTTCTCTGGCATGTCCTAGCTAATTTGATGGACATGCCCTTCGATGGAACCTGCCTTTTTGGGGAAAAGGCAGACTTCCCTGGTCGGATTCAAGGACTCTCGTGCTAAGGCCATATCCTTGGGCCTTTCTTCCACTCCTCATGGCCAGTATTCCTTTTGCCCCTTTCGTGGCAACGGAAGGCGTTTCCAGCCGTGTCAGCCCTACCCCAGCCACCATCCGTCACAGGCTGCCCAAACCGTGCATGGACGCAGTGCATTCCGATCTCGGAATGGAGGCCAGTAGTAGTCTACCTCACTTCCCCTAGCAGCTGCAGCCTCCAAGCACTCCTAGGCTGATTCTGCGAGACCACACTACTGCAGTTGGTGGGAGAATTCGTTATCTCCCCCACTGGATATCCATAACATCAGACAAGTGGGTCTTGCAGATTGTCCAGGAGGGCTATTCTCTACCTTTACTTTCTTTTCCTCCTACTATTCTGTCAAGTCAGGAACGGCTGATGGAGGATCATTTAAGGTTGGTCCAAGAGGAAGTTACGGCTCTTTTGGCCAAGGGAGCTATAGAGAGGGTCCCAGTTTCAGAAGTAGGCAGTGGCTGTTAATCACGCTACTGTCTGATTCTGAAGAACAAGGGGCTACAGCCCATTCCTCAAAAAGGAGAAATTGAAAATGCGCACTCTGGCCCTGGTCTTGTCTGCCCTAGACCAGGAAGACTGGATGGTAGCGTTGGACCTGCAGGATGCGTATTTTCACATTCCCATCCTGCCGGGCTATAGTCGTTACCTGCGGTTCAAGGTAGGCCGTGAGCACTTTCAGTTTACTGTGCCCCCTTCGGCCTTACCAGTGCCCCTCGGGTGTTCAAGGTGATGGCGGTGGTCGCAGCTCATCTGCGCAGGTTAGGGGTGTCAGTCTTCCCCTACCTCGACGACTGGCCGTTGAATGCGTCCTCGTCCCAGGCAGTTGTCTCCCACCTTCAGACTACGGCAAAACATCTGCATTCGCTGGGGTTCTCTATGAACGTGCCAAAGTCACACCTGACTCCTTATCAGACGCTCCCTTTCATCTGAGCTGTTCTGGACACAGTGCAGTTTCGGGCTTATCCTCTCGAGCAGCGAGTCCAGGATATTCAAGCTTTGTTTCCGATATTTCTGCCTCTATCCTGGATTTCGGTGAGACTGACTGAGGTTGTTGGGCCTCATGGCCTCCTGCATCCTGTTAAGACATGCAAGGTGGCGTATGCGGGCTCTGCAGTGGGACCTGAAGTTCCAATGGGCACAGCATCAGGGAAAACTCATTGACATGGTTCAGTTCTCGGAAGGAACTGCGAAAGATCTGCAGTGGTGGTTGACGAACCGCGATTGGGTCAACGGCAGACCCCACTCCCTTCCCCAATCAGATTTGTCGTGACAGATGTGTCACTTCTGGGATGAGGCAGCCATCTGGGAGAGGTGGAGATCAGGAGACACTGGTCTCCGGCGGAATCAGAGCTCCACATAAATTTGTTGGAGCTCAGAGCGGATCGGTTGGTATTGAAAGCATTTCTTCCCTCTGTCAAGGGGAAGCTAGTGCAGGTGTTCACGGACAACACCATCGCCATGTGGTACTGCAACGGGTGGGGTGGGGTCCTGGGCCATTTGTTTAGAGGCCCTGTGTCTTTGGACATGGCTGGAACAGCAGGGCATAACCCTGGTGGTTTAACACCTGGCAGGTTCCCTGAACGCCAGAGCGGACAAACTCGGTGTCGATGCCTAGCGGATCACGAGTGGCGTCTCCAGTCGCAGGTGGCGCAAGGTCTCTTTCAGCAGTGGGGAGAACCTTGGTTAGATTTGTTTGCCTCTGAAGAGAATGCGCAGTGTCAGCAGTACTGTGCGCTGAAGTTTTCCAAGGCGTCAATCGCTCGGCAACACCTTTCGTCGCGGGTGGAGTTCAAGCCTGTTGTACGCCTTTCCGTCCATACCACTCCTACCCAGGGTTCTGAAGATCAGGAGCGACCGGGCCCAAGTCATTCTTGTGGCTCCGGACTGGGCAAGGAGAGTTTGGTATCCAGAGCTTCTGAGAATGAGTTATCTATCCTCCGATCAGGCTGCCCCTTCGGGAGGATCTTCTGTCGCAGCAGCAGGGGAGGGTTCTTCACCCATGCGTGGAGATTGAGCGGCGACAGTTGATAGCCTTTGACTTTCCTCCCGAAGTCTGTAACGTTATTCTGGCGGCCAGGCAGCCCTCCACTAAGACGGTGTACGCCTGCCATTGGCAGAAATTTGTATTCTACTGTACAGAAAGGTCTATTGATCCTCTTTCTGCTTCTTTCTACTGTCCTTTTATTCATTCTAACCCTTGCCCAGCAGGGCTCTTCCTTGGGAACTCTCAAGGGTTACCTTTCTGCTCTCTCCGGCTGCCAAACCAGCCCTCTCTTAGATACCTATTTACAATAGGAGATTTGAAAAGGGCTGGTTCACTTATTATCCTTTGTTATGCCACAGTAGGACCTTAATTTGGTCCTCACCTACCTGATGTGTGCTCCCTGTGAGCCTTTGCACAATTGTCCCCTCCAGCTGTTGACTATCAAAACAGCCTTCTTGGTGGCAATTGCATTGGCCCGGAGGGTGAGCGAGTTGCAGGCGTTATCCAGCTAGCCTCCTTATCTTGTCCTTTCTGGACAAGGTGGTGCTTCGCACCAGGGCATCCTTTTTACCAAAGGTTGTGACCCCATTGCATCTTGGTCAGTCCATCACGTTGCCCACCTTCTTTCTACCTCCGCATCCCTCTAAGGAAGATGAGCGTCTCCACTGACTGGACCCAAAAAGAGGGTGGTCGTTCTACCTTGACCGCACATAAGAGTTCCGGGTGGATGACCAACTCTTTGAGTACATGGAAGCATAGACGGGAAGGGCAATGCAGAAAAGGACCATCTCTCACTGGGTCGTTCTCTACATCAAGATTTGTTATGCCTTGGCAAAGAAGCAGCCCCCTGAGGGATTAAGAGCCCATTCCACCAGGGGAAAGGCTGCGACTACGGCTTTGGCTCGGGGTGTCCCAGTCCAAGACATCTGTCAGGCAGCAACGTGGGCATCTTTGCACACGTTCGCAAAACACTATTACCTTGATGGGCAAGTACGCAGGGTCGGACATTTTGCGCATTCAGTCCTGCAAGACTTTTTAGTCTAGGATGTGAGTCCGCAACCCACCGCCGGAATGGTATGGCTCGGGTATCTAATTCAAAGGTAAGGAATCCGCAGCTAGAAGTCTGTCAGATGAACAAGTTACTTACCTTCGGTAACGCATTATCTGGTAGAGACTATCTAACTGCAGATTCCTTACACCCCCAACCATGACTCCCCGCTTTGCGGACTGATATTGTATGTCTGGGGTTGTTCCCCTTTTCATGGCCCTAGTTTTGCACACGATTACGTCAGTTACTTCGTGGCTCTGCGCTTCTGGCGTGAAAATACGAAAAGTACTGACGTCCGCGCGCCTGGGTGGAGCCTATGTAGGCACTGCAACGTCATAGCCGACGCCATCACACGGAGCCGAATGGAGCCACTCGACATTGCGCGCAAGGGGTATTGCTCAGCAAAAGTTTCCGGATCCAGCCTGATGCCTGAGAAATTCAAAGGTAAGGAATTCAAAGGTAAGGAATCTGCAGCTAGATAGTCTCTACCAGATAATGCGTTACCGAAGGCAAGTAACTTGTTCATTAAGAAAGTGGAATGCGAATTGCAAAGGAGGATGGGACTTCGACCAGAGGAGCCGAAGACACAAGGAACCACCGAAGGTAAGTGACCAGGAACCCCACGGAGGCTGTGTGCAGAGTTGGAACACAGCCGCTTGCCCAATGGAGAAGTCTGTTTGTTTTGCAGAAGGACTCTTCCCAGAGGACCCCGAAGAATTCCAGTGGAGGACAAAGTTGGAGAGCCACCACACCTGTAGATGCCCTGGAGAGCAGGTCACCAGGGAATCCAGGTGCACAGGGGTGAAGAGATTTCGGAAACCTCCGTAGACAATGGAAGACTTGGAGAAAAGTGCCTCTGGAGAAGGTGAAGTCCAGTGGAATCAAAGGGTGGATTCTGGAAGTGAAGAACCTGCAAGCAGAGGGGACATATGCCATTCAGGAGTGACCAGGGGGCACAGAAGAGCAATGCCTACCAATGTCCGGTTCAGACGAGTTGACTGTAACCTTGTCACTGTATCTGTGAGGACTAGGCGATGCTGAGGAAGAGCAGGAGCCATGTACGAGCTGTCCCATATCCGATGTCGGTGACCAAGGGGTCGGTGTCCGGTGGGAGCACCAACCAGCCTTGTTAGCCCCAACTGGTGTGGAGAACTAAGGAGCAACGTTAACCCGGTATTTGTAATACCCCAGTATTTTGTAAAGCGCGAACTAATCACCCCTAATGGTCTCAAGGCGCTGGGGGCCATTGGGGAGATTAAGCAAGCTATTGCCCAGAGTTGCAGGGTGCTGGGCTGAGCTGCCACCGGCGCCGGGAATCGAACCATGAGCCCCATGCTCCGGAGTCAGCTGTCCTGGCTGCTGCGCCACACCTCTCCCACATTGGGACCAGCAAGGTCCAAGGGACTCGCCACAAGCAGGGGAGCCCACTGAAGCAGAAGACCCTCAGGAGGACCTACTCCGCAATCCTGTGACAGGAAACTGTAGGAAGCTGGCTCTGTATATACTATACCAATGTAAGGTATAGTGTGCACACTCAACTGGAACCCCAAAGGTTTGCAGAGGTAAAAATAGATAGCACCTTACTGTGAGAAAGTGCCATCTTTCTTGCTTGGTATGCCCCCACTTTTTGCTGAATTGCTGATGTGCTTTGACTGAGTGTGCCCTGGGCTCCTGCCAACCAGGTACCCAGGGCCTGTGTTCCTTCCCTAAAACTGCATTGATGCCTACACCCAATTGGCATCCCTGGCCACAGGTCAGCCCCTGGTAAATGGTACCATGGGTACCTAGGGCACTAACCAGGGAAGGCCCCTAAGGGCTGCAGCACTTGTTGTGCCACCCTTAGGGACCCTGTACCTTTACACACACACACTGCCTTTTGCAGGCTGCGTGTCTTGGTGCAGAACAAAAGTGAAGAGTCGACATGGCACACATCCCTGTGTGCCATGCCTACAAGCCACTGCCCTGGCCTAGGTCAGCCACCCCTCTAGCTGGGTGCACTATGCCAGTGGTGAGGGCACAGAGGCATGAGCCCTGTGCCCCTACAGTGCCCAAGTCCATCCTTGGGCATTGTAAGTGCAGTGCTGCCATTAAGAGTATATGGTGCTGGGAGTCTGTCATTACGAACTCCACAGCACCACAATGGCCCCACTGAAAACTAAGAAGTTTGGTATCAAACTTCTCAGCACATTAAACCCACACTGATGCCAGTGTGGGATTTAATGTAAAACACACTCCAGAGGGCATCTTAGAGATGCCCCCTGAAACCAACCCGACCTCCAGTGTCCGGACTGAGTGGCTGCCCAGGCTGCCACCACTAGACATGTTTCTGGACCCCTGGGTCGAGAGCCTCTGCTCTCAGGGGCCTGAAACAATGCGCATCCTGGGGCGAGGTGCCAAAGCCTCCTCCCCCAGGATGGGCAGGGGAAGCTTCAAAGGCCTGCCGCCTTTTGAGCTTCCCCAGACCATTTGCTGCTCCCAGCAAACTGGTCCCCACTGGTTCTACCCCCACTTCTGGCGGGAGAACCGGCGGGAAAACCAGAGGCAGGAAATGGGTTGTGCCCACCTCTGCCAACTCCACCCCTAAGGTGGGGGAGGCGAGCTGAAGCACAAACTCGAGTCCCCGCCATCTTGAGGATGGGGGACCCAGCCAACCAGGGACAGGCTCCTGCCCCCTCCCACTGGAGAGTGGCAGAATAGGGGTGTACCCACCCCAGGGACGGGACCCATTGGTCCCTGCCCTTACCTACCTGTAACCACCACTAAATTCAGTATTTAGGGGCTCCCTGAACCTTCCTTCCTCAGTTCCAGATTCCAAAAACAAGAAAGAAGAACAAGAAGACCTGCGTGCAGCTGCTCACAAGAGGAAGACACCAACTTATTTGGCCCCAGCCCTACCGGCCTGTCGACCCTCGAACCGGCTCCTGCTAAACCCCGGCGTCTCCAGTGGTCAGCACCCTCACAAACCCCGGAGGACCGGACTGCCTAGTGACTCCAACCCCCTGGGACTCCCAAGACCAGTGGTACTGCTCAAAGCAAGCAACCAACCCCTGGTGCCAACCGCGAATCCTGCACCCTCTGCACCCGCCGAGCCCGGCCTGTGCCTGAGTGGGCAAATACCAAGAGGACGTCCCCCCGGCGACTGACCCAGAATCCAGCACCCAAGGGCCCTCCTCGACGCTCCTGACGACGCCTGCAGCCTCAGAACCAGGGACCCCTCCAACCGCGACCAGCCGAGGGTAAGATTTCCGACGCCTAAAGACACCCCTGCACCCGACGCCCCATGGCCTCCTGTGCCCAACTCCAGGGTGCCTACCCTTCCCACAGCTTCCCAACTTACCTCTCAAAGTGGTGGTCGCACCTGAAGAATCACCGTCCCCGAGTTTGCAGTCTTTGTTCGTCACGCAGCTTTACCATTGAAAACCATTGGGCGCCCGACGGCCCAAAAGCCCACTGCACCCGGCCGCCCCAGTGCCGCTGAGGGTGCACCAACTACCCTGTTCGACTTGCCCTGAGCAAGTGACCAGGAGCTTTGCTCCCACAGCCGAGTGGCCTGCTAGCCAGCAGCCACCAACCAAAGCCCCCCTGCCGTCCATAGGATAACATTGGGCCTACTCACTCTGCACCCGGTCGCCCCTGTGCCGCTGAGGGTGTAACAACTGTACTTACCTGACCCTGGGGGACCCCCGAGTCTATGCCCAGAACCTTAACTCTGCCAGTCGAATACTTACCCAAAAGCCGATAACCCACTTTTCTTCCATAGGGTAACATTGACTGGTTTCACTCGGAAATTCTTCTAAGTGTGGAGTTTCCCAACTTTAAAATATTCACCTAAAATCAACCGAGTAACGAAAACAGAATATTTTCACCTGCTATTAGGAGAGATCCCAGTGCTGGATCTTGGTGCCCAGCACTGACCCTGAGAAGTAATCACAACGTTACTTACCGCTAACTCAATTTTCTTCCATAGGGATCCATTGACTGGTTTTCTGTGAAATTTCTTCTAAGTGTCCACTTTTGAAATACCAAAATATTGCTTAAAAATCACAACAGTAACGAATTCCGATTTACTCACCTGCTATCAGGAGAGACCTCAGCACTGCATCTTTCAGACCAGTACCGACCCTGAAAAGTAATTTTAACCGTACTTACCCGTAATTTGAAATTCCTTCCATAGGATATCATTGCCTGCTTTTTGTTGAAAAAGTTTCTAAGTGTCGATTTCTGAATCTTACAAATATTCTTTAAAAATCGTGCCAACGATACAAACGTAATTACTTACCTGTTTTAGATAGATATCCCAGTGCTGAACCTGAGACTCCAGCACTGGATTACAAAAGTAACGTAAGCATACTTTGCTTGCAAACTGTATTTCCTTCCATAGGAGAACATTGGTAATTTTACCCAGAAAAGTTTCTAAGTGTCAACTTTTGAAATACCATAATATTCCTCAAAAATCACTACTATAACCAAAACGCTTTTACTTAACTGTTTACAGGAGATGTCCCGGGACTGAATCCAAGATCCAGTCCTGTGGTTAGAAAAGTAATCCACAAAGTAATTAATTGCATTTAACCAAAACTTTCCATTGAGCTCAATGTTGCATTGTGTTTGAAATTGTGTTGCCTCGTGCAACAACTGTGACTACTGTCATCAAAAAGACTATTGCCTATGTGAAAAGTGTTTAAACAAAGCATTTCATTCTGAGAAAGTATATTTTGATTCCTATTGGTTCTAAGCCTATATTTTTATATACAAACCATTGGCCTAGAGTTCAGTTCTGGAGTGTGTGGCTTCATTTGCTGACTGAGTGTGTACAACAAATGCTTTACACTGTCCTCTGATACTGCCTTACTGCTCGACCAAGCTACCACTTTAGAGAGTAAGGTTATATCTAACTTTAGCCTCTGCCTTGCCATTGGGGAACTGTGGACCCTATACACCCTGTACCTTACTTTGGTGCAGTATATATAGAGTCACTTTCCTACACTTACTCTCTATTTGTGGTAGTGTGGGCGAGCAGTAAGGCTTTATTAGAGGGTAGTGTTAAGCATTTGTTGTACACACTCAGTCAGCAAATGATATCACACACTCAAAGACTGAACTTCAGACCAATTGGTTTTGTATAAAAATATTATTTGTTATTTTATTTCCTAGAACCAAGCAAGCCTGGCACAGGTAAGTGATTTATACTTTGCAGTAATAATACAGTTTGAATTGCAATTGTACATATACTTTAGTTTGATTACAGTAGAGTCACTGGTAATTCAATACTTTGAAATATTGTACATATACTTTGTATTGACGTTTTAACAGGGTGTCAAGTGAAGTACTTTACAGATTACTTTTCTTACACAGTGTAGTATATTTTTATAGATTTTCCAACTCCAAACTTAGAAACTTTTTCATAGAAAACAGTTAATGTTATCCTATCGGAGAAAATAGTGTTATCGGTTCAGAGGTAAGTACTTTGTGGGAGTTGGGTTTCTGGGGTTAGAATTAGAAGCCAATAAAGGAGTAATCCAGTGGATATAAAATATCTACGAGATGAGGTATCTATAGAAACAAGGAAAGATTTCCTTTTCTAAAAAGACCCCTCACCAACCTAGTTGGTGACATGCTTCATCATTGGGGTCCCACCCGAGTAGCCGAATGCCACTCGGGTGTGCTTCAACACCTGATTACAGTGGAGCAGGATTATTCACAACAGTGGTGTGAGTGAAAAGGTGAGGTTAAAAATCGTCTCAATTTAACTCCCTAAAAGTTTAATACGGAGCAACAAGACAATGCTAAAAACAAATGTGAGACACCAAATTAGGTTAGATTGACCTGTGGTGTCTATATCTAAAAAAGTGATCGTGGCGGTCTACATGTTTCAACCTGTGTGATATTACCAGGTTTTCATCAGGACCTAGTACAATGGCCCGAGCAGTATGCACACGCTAAGGTGCACCCTACTCTGGGTCAATCGCAAGCCACACCGTGTACTTACAGTGCGTTAACCTTCCAGCCTTCTGTGAAAGGAACAATCTGAAAGTAAGGGAACAAACACACAATCCCCGTTATTTGTGTCTCTTAGCCTTAGATGACCTCTCATACGTGGCTCAATCGTGAGCAATTCAGCGTGGTACATATCATGCTCCTTACATACCATGCGTGATCTCCATTTGGTGTGAATTCACATCTCTATGGCGTTAGTACGCCTTTATAACAAAGGTGGGAAATCCCACCCCCGTATTTTCATACAAAACATCAACCTACAATGTGCTGAATAGCGTGTGTAGGTGTCTTAATGCTCATTGAAAAATGAGCGTAGTTATTTCTGGTAGCTACGCAAAAAACAAGGCATGCGGTTTGAAATAAGCATGCATTGTCAAAGTTAGAAACGGTAATACTGCTTTAGACATGTACGAGGGGAGAAGAGGCTTACTAGGGAATAGCTTTAGTGATGCCTCATAGGCACCGTAGGGAAAGGCGCTGGCTCTAGTCAAACTCTGGGGAAGAAAAATGCATAGTATATCAGCACATACCTTTTATTGTTTGGTATCGGAATTGAGCGGAGCCTACACGCTTGCGATCTATACTTACTACGCCAAACCATGCCGCCCGCAGTCACACCTGGATGCACGTGCTACACGGAGCGCCGAGGATCACTGTCGGTGCTATCGTGGTCTTTTAACCCGGAAGCAGGGTGCGGTGTTTCCTAATGCGTGACGCGTTAGCGGGACGACGTAAGGGGGCGGTATCTTGCCTCCCAATGTGTTACGAGGAGTTCGAACCCAGAGCAAGCTATGCTTTACTCATGACTGAAGTGTATTTTAAAAGGAATTCTCGATTTAAGACCGGTGAATTAAAGTCAATATGTTCATGATGTTAGGAAAAGTACTAGGCGTGATTGAAAGGGAATGATGGTATTGATTTTCAGGATTGGCAACATTACCTTATGTACTTTTAAGTCGCAGGGGATTTATTTGAGAAGAGTCCATCTGACTGTGTAGGGTTTATTAGCCATTGTAGCAGTACTAGTTGTTAATATGACCACTCTTTTCTCAGATAGTTATCTACCCCGAAAGTGCTTACTAAAAATTCTTTAAGTCACTGTTCAAGGAGAAGGATTTAACGTTCTAATTATACTGTCACTTTAGTGGAGGAATAAAAGAATTACGAATTTACTTCTGTAATACTGAGTTCCAAGGGATGTTGTCGTTTAATCCCTTCCTGTGAGTTGAAAGCCTGTAAACCCAGCGTTCTTTTTCGAAAAGGCGCTGTTGGGTATTTTCACGAGTTGGCAATTGCTCTATTATTGTCCATCTCATGTCATTTGGGGTGTGATTCATCTGCAGGAAGTGTTCAGTGAGTCGTGTTGTGGTTTTCCTACACCTGATGGTGCTGCGGTGCTCGCATATACGCTGTTTGATCTTACTTCCCGTCATACCAACGTATTGTAGGCCACATGGGCACGTTATAAGGTAGACCACATTGGTGCTATTGCAATTGGTGTTTGCCCTTTGTGTCCATGTTCTTCCATTTTCTAGGGACAGTGTTTTTGTCGCAGTTGTCAAATGACACACACTGCAATTGCTGCATGGAAAATGACCCACAATATTGGGTAAGCCCCAGGCGTCTAGAACAGTACGCGTGCTGTCTTGCCCCGTTTTTCTGGGGCGGGTGTTTACTAGTGTGTCCTTCAAGCTCCTTGCTTTTTTATAGGAGAATAACGGCTTATCCCAATGTAGATTGCCCGTTTGTAGGATCTTCCAATGTTTATTGATGGAACGCGTCACCTGGTTCGAGACAGTACTGTACGTGGTGACGCATGTCAGTGGTATGTCCTCTTTTGCGGTCACTGTCTTCAAGAAGGGCATCCCTGGGTTGATTCCGAGCGCGCTTCTGACATTTGTTAAGTATCTTATCCGGGTAACCTCTTTCGGATAGTTTATTGGTGAAGTCTGATGCTTAAATGCGATAATCAGTGGTTTTGCTGCAATTGCGTCGTAATCTGAGATACTGGCCATAGGGCAGGTTTTCCCTTAAGGCCCTAGGATGGAAGCTCTCAAATCTAAGCAAGTTGTTCCTGGCAGTTGGTTTTTGGTATGTCCTTGTCTCCAGTCTTCCATTCTCTTTTGTTATTGTGACATCTAGGAATACCATAGTAGTAGGGTCCAGTGTGTGTGTGTGAATCTCAGGTTCCTGTAAGCAAAAAATAAGTGCGAGGTTCCTCTAGATGGTAAGAAAAGCGGGTAGGGGACTGGTGTGGAGAAACAAGGAGGACCACTGAGTGTATGGGAAAGAGAAAAAGGGGGGGAAGATCCCTTTTAGGAACTAGGGCTCTCACACACCCAGCAAGCTAGGTGTCATGCTTCATCATATGAGCCTGCCCCTCGTCAGGTCGGCGCTGCAATACCTGACGGGCACCCGTACCGGGGCTCTTTGTCGGGGATCTTTTGTTCCTGCCGGTAGGTGCAGTGGGGGTAAGGGCCCTAGTGTGTAGATGTGATGTGTGGTGAAAGTAAAATAGGTCAGTTAATCCTAAAAACCTTTATTGGGAAGGTAAACTGCCTAGTGTAAAAGAATGAGAGGGGTACAGGACTAGTACTGGTGTATCTAGTGGTAAATGCCCAGCTCTCAGGTGATCGACATGTTTCGTGCCATTGTAGTCCTATAGATCAAGGCACTTCCTCAGGATCTATTAAAACGCTATCTACACTTCAAAGGTAAGTGAATTTCTACATACCCAGGACACAGGTAGTTGACCTATGAGAAGTAAAAGAAAACATATATAGACAATATAAATATTATGTTCAAACATACTCAGTCCTCAATGTCCACCAAGCTGTTATTGCTATTAAAAGGCCCCACGGATAGTGTGCTACCCAGTGCATACTAAATGTAGTTACTCAAACACACAGTATGTGACAGAGAATGCGATACCGTGATATCTATTACCAAATATCTTCTCTAAAATATTATGGTTAAAACAAAAATAGAGGCAACTAAGTGGATGCAATCGTCAGAACAAACAACTGACTCACCTGGTCTGTAAATCAAGTGTACTTGCAACGGTTAATCAGCGGTACAAGAGGACACCAATTGGGTCCTAAAACAAGAATAAATAGAAGAATACAAAAAGAAACGTGGATCTGTTAAATAAGCTGAATCCGATCAGCTAACGGAATGGTAAATGCCAGAGGGTGCAGAAACGGACGCTTGCCGGAAAAACAACAAGAGCCATCAAGGGAACCTGCCCGAGGTGTGTAGTCAGGTAAGCGGTACCCCCCAATGCCAGGCGGGTCCCCAACAGAATTCAACAACCCGGTAGAACCAGGACTGAGGAACCAACTGGCATGCAAGGATCACCACGGGGCCCGGGAGGATACACGCCATGACCCAAGTAACACTAGGGAGCCTCATGATCTCAGGAGGGCAGTCGATTTGCGGGGATGCAAGTACCGCCGCACACACTCACCTCTGATAGTTGTATGTCGTAACTAAAGCCAACTCACCGGCGAATTAACGCTCCTTGCGTTAAGACCTACCCTGCCGCCGACACCGGGATGGTAGCAGGCAGGGGGCCGGAGAAACATAAATAAGCCAGTCGCAGCCCACTTGTGGGCGGTTCCCATGACGTAGTACGGGATGCGTGAGGTCGTGAACCTAGTGACTGGTGACTCGGCTGGAATGAGTAGCACGCATGATAACTAAAGCAGCGGCCATATTAGAGTGTGAAAATGCTCCAAAGAATATATTTAAAGGAGATACTGAACTCTTAATCGAGTGTCCCTGTTGATGCTTAAAGGGACCTGACCAGGTGAAAAGTAACGAATAATAGTTCGAAACATCTATAACAAGGAATGCTACGAGAACCAACGCCTAAAATTATGGGGGCGTGCTATAAACGTGAGCATGGAACCAAAACCAGTTATGAACAACCCAAAGATTAACTGTGAGAGAGTTGTAATATACAGCATGTGGAAAAAAGCATCGGAGGATTAGCAATCTAATGATCTAAAAGACAAACAACTTGAAGGGAGTCAACCTCATAACTGCATAAGATAGAACATCCAACAAGGTGGTGATAATGCACTAACAGATGCTAATATAGTCCCAAAGTTAAATACTGATATAGACACCTATACAGATGCTCGTCATGCTAACTAGAGTTACTCCATTCAAAAATGGAAGAGTGTAATCATGGCGTAACTCGTCATAGATAAGGGTGCATGGTCTATACTGTGTAAAGGTGGGGGCCACAGTGTAGATAATTCAAGTAAGTGCACCCCACGGTATATCATCATTGAGGCCCTTAGTATGTGTGGATAATCTATACACCCATCTTTGTTCAGCTTTGAACAGTACAGTCTTGGTTACCTGTGGGTATGTTTCTAGGACTATCCAACGCAATGTTTCAGGGGCATGTTGTGTATCCTTAAAATGTGTATACAATTTGGTGGTGACCCTTTGGCACCTGATATTACTTTTATGCTCTGTTATACGGGTCTTAATTGATCGCATAGTCATTCCTATGTATTGGAGACCACAGGGACAGACCAACATGTAAATACATCGTTTAGTGTTACAGTTCGTGTGTCTCTTCAGGGTCCATCTGAAGTTGGACGACAGGGCTATTTCTTTGGATGTAATGGTAAGCGGGCACACACTGCAAGAACCACATGGGTAGTGACCAGTGATTGCCGGAAGGCCCCACAGTGTCCTCTGTGTGTCGGTGTTGTGTTTCCTTGGTCTGGTGTGTATTAAGGTATCCTTAAGGTTACGAGTTCTTTTATACGCGAACCTGGGTTTGGGTAATTGTAGGTCACCAGTGTTTAAAATACCCCAGTGTTTCAAAATGATCCGTTTGATTCGTGAAGAATCTGGGGTAAATGATGTCACACACGTCAAGGTATCAGTGGTTAGTTTAGGATGTACTTCAAGTAGAGACTCTCTGGGGTTGTTCCTCACTCTCTTCAATGAATCTCTTATTTGTTTCTGTGGATAGCCCCTTGCCGTAAGATTGGATGCTAAAATATCGGCTTCTTTTTGTAATCACTAACCAATTTGCAATTGCGTCTAATGCGCAAGAATTGCCCAAATGGCAAATTATCTCTTAATGCTTTAGGGTGGTGGCTGTTGTACAGGAGTAAGCTATTGCGGTCAGTTGGTTTCTTATAGAGAGAGCTGTAGAGACTGCCTGCACTCAGTGTGATGTTTATGTCCAGGAAAGGGACGGTGGTATCAGATGTTGTGTGAGAATTTTAGGTACTCATTCTGGATATTGATCCATCGTACAAAATCTTCGCAGATTGATCGACTTCCATGCCAAAACACCAAAATATCATCAATGAAACGTTTCCAAAGTTTCAAATTGTTGTAATATGGGTTAGTAGTGTTAAGGATTATTTCCCTTTCAAAAGCTGTCATGTAAAGGCACGCCAGACTAGGGGCAAAGGTACTACCCATAGAAGTACCCTGACTCTGATGAAATAGTTGTTGTTTGAATTCAAAGAAATTCTCAGTTAGAGCCAGGGTAGCGCAATCCATTATAAAGGAAATAGGGGTGGATGATGTCCACTCCAATGTATTGAGGGCAGTTTCCACGACTGCTAGGGTGGCTCTCTGGGGAATGTTTGTGTATAAAGCTTCTACGTCAAAAGTGACGAGAAAGTCAATGTCTCCAGTGTCTAATGTTCCCTCAATAATCCTCAAGATATCAGTAGTGTCTTTTACAAAGGTGGGGGTGTTTTTCACAATTGGTTGTAAAAAATGGTCGCAGAAGATGGAAAGAGGCTCGAGGATGGATCCGATCCCGGAGACGATAGGTCGACCAGGGACCGGTAGGACACCTTTATGAATTTTAGGAAGGGTGTAAAAATATGGTGTTCTAGGCTCCTTAGAAATTAAAAAATCAGCTTCCTTACGGCTGATCCACCCATTGGACTCTGCCTCGTAAACCATTGTGGAAATACTCGTCGTGAGACGTGTAGTAGGATCGGTTGTGATGGGAGTATAATATCTCTCATTAGATAGTTGGCGGATGCATTCTGCATCATAATCAGTTGTAGATTGTACTACCGTAGCCCCTCCTTTGTCCGCTTGTTTAATGGTGATGGTCACATCTTCCGCTAGAGCCCTCACTAAAGCTTCCTCTGTTTTGGAAAGGTTATGAAAAGGTGCCTTTCTATTTGGTAGGTCCATTTCGTTCAGAACTGCCTGCTCGAAGGCAAGGACTTCTACCGGAACCATGTTGTTATGTGGAGTAAAGGATGAGGGATTCCTTAGGCCTGAATCATTCTGTTCCCTAGGAACAGTATCTTTAAAGAAAGCTTTCAGTCGTATTGTGCGGAACCAATTATGTATCTCACATTGGTCTCTAAATTTATCTGGTTTGGGCGTTGGCACAAAACCT
Source organism: Calotriton arnoldi (assembly GCA_963921515.1). Classification (NCBI taxonomy): domain Eukaryota; kingdom Metazoa; phylum Chordata; class Amphibia; order Caudata; family Salamandridae; genus Calotriton; species Calotriton arnoldi. Next base: position 3,083,705 of record CAWUFW010000408.1, read on the forward strand.
AGGCCCATCTGTAGTACCTTTTTCTCAGGTTCAGTGAGGGTACGGTGGGAAAGATTGACCACTAGGTCTTGTTTGCTCTTGTCTTGCTCCAAGTATCCATGCCACTGGTCGGTTGGTCTTGCCAATGGACCTGTTTGTTTACTCCTGTTCTGTTGCGTCCTCTTCCTCTGCCCCAACCTCTGTCTAAAAAGGCCTATTGCTGTTGTTAAAGAATTGGGGTGGACCCTGGTAATATTGAGGGAATTGCCAGAAAGGAGGTGGTGGACCATGGTATAGTGAGGGGTCCTGGTAAGGTGGTCCCTGGTAGTATTGATTGGGGCGTCGGTTCCTTCTAGGTGTACTGTTGCCCCCACTGTTAGTACTTGAGTTGCTATCACTAGAGTCTCTCCTATCTGAGCTCTCGTCAGAGGAATAACTCGTTTTTGTGGAAGTGTAATCATCCCTAAGATAGGGGTAAGCCTTTTCTTTAGAGAATTTCTGAATATCTTACGGCAAGGGGCTATCCACAGAAACAAATAAGAGATTCATTGAAGAGAGTGAGGAACAACCCCAGAGAGTCTCTACTTGAAGTACATCCTAAACTAACCACTGATACCTTGACGTGTGTGACATCATTTACCCCAGATTCTTCACGAATCAAACGGATCATTTTGAAACACTGGGGTATTTTAAACACTGGTGACCTACAATTACCCAAACCCAGGTTCGCGTATAAAAGAACTCGTAACCTTAAGGATACCTTAATACACACCAGACCAAGGAAACACAACACCGACACACAGAGGACACTGTGGGGCCTTCCGGCAATCACTGGTCACTACCCATGTGGTTCTTGCAGTGTGTGCCCGCTTACCATTACATCCAAAGAAATAGCCCTGTCGTCCAACTTCAGATGGACCCTGAAGAGACACACGAACTGTAACACTAAACGATGTATTTACATGTTGGTCTGTCCCTGTGGTCTCCAATACATAGGAATGACTATGCGATCAATTAAGACCCGTATAACAGAGCATAAAAGTAATATCAGGTGCCAAAGGGTCACCACCAAATTGTATACACATTTTAAGGATACACAACATGCCCCTGAAACATTGCGTTGGATAGTCCTAGAAACATACCCACAGGTAACCAAGACTGTACTGTTCAAAGCTGAACAAAGATGGGTGTATAGATTATCCACACATACTAAGGGCCTCAATGATGATATACCGTGGGGTGCACTTACTTGAATTATCTACACTGTGGCCCCCACCTTTACACAGTATAGACCATGCACCCTTATCTATGACGAGTTACGCCATGATTACACTCTTCCATTTTTGAATGGAGTAACTCTAGTTAGCATGACGAGCATCTGTATAGGTGTCTATATCAGTATTTAACTTTGGGACTATATTAGCATCTGTTAGTGCATTATCACCACCTTGTTGGATGTTCTATCTTATGCAGTTATGAGGTTGACTCCCTTCAAGTTGTTTGTCTTTTAGATCATTAGATTGCTAATCCTCCGATGCTTTTTTCCACATGCTGTATATTACAACTCTCTCACAGTTAATCTTTGGGTTGTTCATAACTGGTTTTGGTTCCATGCTCACGTTTATAGCACGCCCCCATAATTTTAGGCGTTGGTTCTCGTAGCATTCCTTGTTATAGATGTTTCGAACTATTATTCGTTACTTTTCACCTGGTCAGGTCCCTTTAAGCATCAACAGGGACACTCGATTAAGAGTTCAGTATCTCCTTTAAATATATTCTTTGGAGCATTTTCACACTCTAATATGGCCGCTGCTTTAGTTATCATGCGTGCTACTCATTCCAGCCGAGTCACCAGTCACTAGGTTCACGACCTCACGCATCCCGTACTACGTCATGGGAACCGCCCACAAGTGGGCTGCGACTGGCTTATTTATGTTTCTCCGGCCCCCTGCCTGCTACCATCCCGGTGTCGGCGGCAGGGTAGGTCTTAACGCAAGGAGCGTTAATTCGCCGGTGAGTTGGCTTTAGTTACGACATACAACTATCAGAGGTGAGTGTGTGCGGCGGTACTTGCATCCCCGCAAATCGACTGCCCTCCTGAGATCATGAGGCTCCCTAGTGTTACTTCGGGTCATGGCGTGTATCCTCCCGGGCCCCGTGGTGATCCTTGCATGCCAGTTGGTTCCTCAGTCCTGGTTCTACCGGGTTGTTGAATTCTGTTGGGGACCCGCCTGGCATTGGGGGGTACCGCTTACCTGACTACACACCTCGGGCAGGTTCCCTTGATGGCTCTTGTTGTTTTTCCGGCAAGCGTCCGTTTCTGCACCCCTCTGGCATTTACCATTCCGTTAGCTGATCGGATTCAGCTTATTTAACAGATCCACGTTTCTTTTTGTATTCTTCTATTTATTCTTGTTTTAGGACCCAATTGGTGTCCTCTTGTACCGCTGATTAACCGTTGCAAGTACACTTGATTTACAGACCAGGTGAGTCAGTTGTTTGTTCTGACGATTGCATCCACTTAGTTGCCTCTATTTTTGTTTTAACCATAATATTTTAGAGAAGATATTTGGTAATAGATATCACGGTATCGCATTCTCTGTCACATACTGTGTGTTTGAGTAACTACATTTAGTATGCACTGGGTAGCACACTATCCGTGGGGCCTTTTAATAGCAATAACAGCTTGGTGGACATTGAGGACTGAGTATGTTTGAACATAATATTTATATTGTCTATATATGTTTTCTTTTACTTCTCATAGGTCAACTACCTGTGTCCTGGGTATGTAGAAATTCACTTACCTTTGAAGTGTAGATAGCGTTTTATTCGATCCTGAGGAAGTGCCTTGATCTATAGGACTACAATGGCACGAAACATGTCGATCACCTGAGAGCTGGGCATTTACCACTAGATACACCAGTACTAGTCCTGTACCCCTCTCATTCTTTTATACTAGGCAGTTTACCTTCCCAATAAAGGTTTTTAGGATTAACTGACCTATTTTACTTTCACCACACATCACATCTACACACTAGGGCCCTTACCCCCACTGCACCTACCGGCAGGAACAAAAGATCCCCGACAAAGAGCCCGGTACGGGTGCCCGTCAGGTATTGCAGCGCCGACCTGACGAGGGGCAGGCTCATATGATGAAGCATGACACCTAGCTTGCTGGGTGTGTGAGAGCCCTAGTTCCTAAAAGGGATCTTCCCCCCTTTTTCTCTTTCCCATACACTCAGTGGTCCTCCTTGTTTCTCCACACCAGTCCCCTACCCGCTTCTCTTACCATCTAGAGGAACCTCGTACTTATTTTTTGCTTACTAGTCCTTGTGGGGCATGTACGTTGGACCTCGTTAAATATGCCCTTAGTCCCTCTCTTTGTTGAATAATCTCAGGTTCCTGTCACAGGTATTGATCCACCGGACAAAATCCATTAGTGTGCTTCTTGGTCCTTGCCAAATGGCAAGGACATCGTCGATGTAACGTTTCCAAAACACAATATTCGAGGAAAAAGGGTTGATGTCACTTAGGATGTATTTCTTCGCGAAATCGAAGACCTATAGACCTGCCACACTCTGGGCGAAGGTACTACCCATTGAAGTACCACCAGTTTGAAGGTATAGGGCCCCCTCATACTCAAAATAATTTCTTTTGAGAGCCAGTGTCGCACATTCAAGAATGAAGTGTTTAGGTGTCCTGAAAGTCCAGTCTGTCTCGTTCAGCGCTACTCTGAGTACTTCCAAGGTGTCATCCTGTGGAATACTAGTATAGAGGCTTTCGATGTCAAAGCTCACTAGGATGGTAGCCTCGTCCACATTGATGTCCCTTATGAGGTTCAATAAGCTCTTGGTATCTTTTAAATAGGTGTCGGTGTTCTGGACCAGGTTTTTCAAAAAGAAGTCACAGAAGCGTGACAAGGGTTCAAGAAGGGACCCTATACCTGACACGATGAGTCTCCCAGGAGGGGGAGTTCTGTTCTTATGCATTTTGGGCAAAGTGTAAAAATAGGGCATTTTACCCTCACTGTTGGTTAGGAAGTCTGCTTCTTGTTTGGAAATATACCCCATGGTTTCCGCAAAATTCACCAGGGATTGTATTTCTTTTTTCAAATCCAGGGTGGGGTCGGAAGTAAGAGGGACATAGTTATTCCTGTCCGCCAATTGCCGAAGACATTCTGTATGGGAGGCAAGATACCGCCCCCTTATGTCGTCCCGCTAACACGTGACCGCGTCACGCATTAGGAAACACTGCGCCCTGCTTCCGGGTTAAAAGACCACGATAGCACCGACACAGTGATCCTCGGGGCTCCGAGTAGGACGTGCATCCAGGTGTGACTGCGGGCGGCATGGTTTGGCGTAGTAAGTATAGATTGCAAGCGGGTAGGCTCCGCTCAATTCCGATACCAAACAATAAAAGCTATGTGCTGATATACTATGCATTTTTCTTCCCCAGAGTTTGACTAGAGCCAGCGCCTTTCCCTACGGTGCCTATGAGGCATCACTAAAGCTATTCCCTAGTAAGCCTCTTCTCCCCTCGTACATGTCTAAAGCAGTATTACCGTTTCTAACTTTGACAATGCATGCTTATTTCAAACCGCATGCCCTGTTTTTTGCGTAGCTACCAAAAATAACCACGCTCATTTTTCAACGAGCATTAAGACACCTACACATGCTATTGAGCACATTGTAGGTTGATGTTTTGTATGAAAATACGGGGGTGGGATTTCCCACCTTTGTTATGAAGGCGTACTAACGCCATAGAGATGTGAATTCACACCAAATGGAGATCACGCATGGTATGTAAGGAGCATGATCTGTACCACGCTGAATTGCTCACGATTGAGCCACGTATGAGAGGTCATCTAAGGCTGACACACAAATAACGGGGATTATGCGTGTTTGTTCCCTTACTTTCAGATTGTTCCTTTCACAGAAGGCTGGAAGGTTACCGCACTGTAAGGACATGGTGTGGCTTGCGATTGACCCAGAGTAGGGTGCACCTTAGCGTGTGCATACCGCTCGGGCCATTGTACTAGGTCCTGATAAACCTGGTAATATCACGCACAGGTTGAAACATGTAGACCGCCACGATCACTTTTATAGATCTAGACACCACAGGTCAATCTAACCTAATTTGGTGTCTCACATTTGTTTTTAGCATTGTCTTGTTGCTCCGTATTAAACTTTTAGGGAGTTAAATTGAGACTATTTTTAACCTCACCTTTTCACTCACTTACACCACTGTTGTGAATAATCCTGCTCCACTGTAATCAGGTGTTGAAGCACACCCGAGTGGCATTCGGCTATTCGGGTGGGACCCCAATGATGAAGCATGTCACCAACTAGGTTGGTGAGTGAGGGGTCTTTTTAGAAAAGGCAATCTTTCCTTTTTTCTATAGATACCTCCTCATCTCGTAGATATTTTATATCCACGGGATTACTCCTTTATTTGTTTCTAATTCATATCCCAGGGGGACTAGGAGTATCACTTCAAAAAAAACCTCACTCTATTTTTGTTTAACATTATTACGGCAGCGCACAGCTGAGAGCTGACTTTTTTCCTCAATATTTTGGTGTAGCTTCGCCTTTTACTGACAGACATGGGGGAGAACCAGGGTCTATCATTCTCCACAGAGGAGGTTGGTGCCATCCTAGGGGACTCTACATTGTTTGCAGATGCAAACATAGCACAGACAATATCACAACCAACAGATTGGGGAAAAACTATCGGAAATTAAAAAGAACAGAATCAGGACGATATTACATGGCACCATACTCACTGAATATCTCGGAAACAACATGGCACCGAAAGGGTTATTGGTTACAAATGCACCACGGATCTTCTTAGAAGACCCTACATTTAGAAAGGATTGGGCCCAGATCGCGTGGCATTGTACACGCGACTGGATGGTACTAATCAATAAAACAGCTGTGAGACTATCCGAAACCATACTTGTAGAAATACAACTCACAGAAAACCATATCAGGGCCACCATTACAGGTTACAAAAAAAGACTAGATGAATTAAATAAGGAAATCAATGAGTATAAGGAGAACCTAAAACAGAAGGTACAGAAATTCCCGAAGGATTTGAGACGTTTTTCCTATGTTAAAACCTACCCTTACTCCGCTCCTGACTTTACACCTCCAGTTAGAGCAGAGAAAGACTCAGATCTCTCCAGTAGCGACTCTGAGACCAACAGTAACTCCAGCACAGGGAGTGGAGGGTTTAGATACAGAGGGAGGAATAGATCTCACAACATGTGGGTCACTCCTAATGCCCCAATGATGGGAGGATTTCAGGGCCCGTTCAACCCTCACCAACAATACCAAATGTATGGTTGGCAGCCACCTTTCCAACAACCCCCATTCCAACAAAACTTGTTCAGGCCGCCTTTTTTAGGCAGGAGCAGAAGGGGAAGGGGCAGGAGAAAAGGACATAACCAGGTACATTGAGAACAGGAGAACCCAGTGGGGAACAACACGAGGAGCAAGACAAGGGAGCCACAAGCGGGGACAAGCAACAGCAGGGTTTAGTCACCAACCTAGCATCAAGACCCCTTAGTCCCACGGAAGAGAAAGTCCTCAATAAAGGACTGGGTTTCGTTCCGACAGCAAGACTGGACAAATTCGGTCTCCACTGTGAATTAGCCGTTTTTTTCAGGAAGTTAAAACTAAAGGTCTTCTTTGAGAAACAAGGTCACAAAGTACCAACTGATGACCCCTGTGAGACAGGCTTACGCCTAAAGTCCACGTTCATACCACCTCCCCACACAATCCCGATAGAAATACTAACATTTGAGCAAGCTGTCTTCAATGACATTGAACAACTAAGTGTCAAACAACCCTTTTTTAATGAGTAAAGAGGAGAATTTAGCTCTGGAGATTTTGAAGAACTGTGACAGTTTTATCATAAAACAAGCGGATAAAGGGGGAGGAGTGGTAGTTCAGGACAAAACCGCCTACCATACAGAATGTCTTCGGCAATTGGCGGACAGGAATAACTATGTCCCTCTTACTTCCGACGCCACCCTGGATTTGAAAAAAGAAATACAATCCCTGGTGAATTTTGTGGAAACCATGGGGTATATTTCCAAACAAGAAGCAGACTTCCTAACCAACAGCGAGGGTAAAATTCCCTATTTTTACACTTTGCCCAAAATGCATAAGAACAGAACTCCCCCCCTCACTCCCCCTGGGAGACCCATCGTGTCAGGTATAGGGTCCCTTCTTGAACCCTTGTCACACTTCTGTGACTTCTTTTTGAAAAATCTGGTCCAGAACACCAACACCTATTTAAAAGATACCAAGAGCTTATTGAACCTCATAAGGGACATCAATGTGGACGAGGCTATCATCCTAGTGAGCTTTGACATCGAAAGCCTCTATACTAGTATTCCACAGGATGACACCTTGGAAGTACTCAGAGTAGCGCTGAACGAGACAGACTGGACTTTCAGGACACCTAAACACTTCATTCTTGAATGTGCGACACTGGCTCTCAAAAGAAATTATTTTGCGTACGAGGGGGCCCTATACCTTCAAACTGGTGGTACTTCAATGGGTAGTACCTTCGCCCCGAGTGTGGCAGGTCTATATGTCTTCGATTTCGAGAAGAAATACATCCTAAGTGACATCAACCCTTTTTTCTCGAATATTGTGTTTTGGAAACGTTACAACGATGTCCTTGCCATTTGGCCAGGACCAAGAAGCACACTAATGGATTTTGTCCGGTGGATCAATACCTGTGACAGGAACCTGAGATTCACACACACACTGGACCCTACTACTATGTTATTCCTAGATGTCACAATAACAAAAGAGAATGGAAGACTGGAGACAAGGACATACCAAAAACCAACTGCCAGGAACAACTTGCTTAGATTTGAGAGCTTCCATCCTAGGGCCTTAAGGGAGAACCTGCACTATGGCCAGTACCTCGCATTACGACGCAATTGCAGCAAAACCACTGATTATCGCATTCAAGCATCAGACCTCACCAATAAACTATCCGAAAGAGGTTACCTGGATAAGATACTTAACAAATGTCAGAAGCGCGCTCTGAATCAACCCAGGGATGCCCTTCTTGAAGACCGTGACCGCAAAAGAGGACATACCACTGACATGCGTCACCACATACAGTACTGTCTCGAACCAGGTGACGCGTTCCATCAATATACATTGGAAGATCCTACAAACGGGCAATCTACATTGGGATAAGCTGTTGTTCTCCTATAAAAAAGCAAGGAGCTTGAAGGACACACTAGTAAACACCCGCCCCAGAAAAACGGGGCAAGACAGCACGCGTACTATTCTAGACGCCTGGGGCTTACCCAATATTGTGGGTCATTTTCCATGCGGCAATTGGTGTCATTTGACAACTGCGACAAACTGTCCCTAGAAACTGGAAGAACATGGACACAAAGGGCACACACCAATTGCAATAGCACCAATGTGGTCTACCTTATAACGTGCCCATGTGGCCTACAATACGTTGGTATGACGGGAAGTAAGATCAAACAGCGTATATGCGAGCACCGCAGCACCATCAGGTGTAGGAAAACCACAACACGACTCACTGAACACTTCCTGCAGATGAATCACACCCCAAATGACATGAGATGGACAATAATAGAGCAATTGCCAACTCGTGAAAATACCCAACAGCGCCTTTTCGAAAAAGAACGCTGGGTTTACAGGCTTTCAACTCACAGGAAGGGATTAAACGACAACATCCCTTGGAACTCAGTATTACATAAGTAAATTCGTAATTCTTTTATTCCTCCACTAAAGTGACAGTATAATTAGAACGTTAAATCCTTCTCCTTGAACAGTGACTTAAAGAATTTTTAGTAAGCACTTTCGGGGTAGATAACTATCTGAGAAAAGAGTGGTCATATTAACAACTAGTACTGCTACAATGGCTAATAAACCCTACACAGTCAGATGGACTCTTCTCAAATAAATCCCCTGCGACTTAAAAGTACATAAGGTAATGTTGCCAATCCTGAAAATCAATACCATCATTCCCTTTCAATCACACCTAGTACTTTTCCTAACATCATGAACATATTGACTTTAATTCACCGGTCTTAAATCGAGAATTCCTTTTAAAATACACTTCAGTCATGAGAAAAGCATAGCTTGCTCTGGGTTCGAACTCCTCGTAACACATTGGGAGGCAAGATACCGCCCCCTTACGTCGTCACGCATTAGGAAACACCGCGCCCTGCTTCCGGGTTAAAAGACCACGATAGCACCGACACAGTGATCCTCGGGGCTCCGTGTAGGACGTGCATCCAGGTGTGACTGCGGGCGGCATGGTTTGGCGTAGTAAGTATAGATCGCAAGCGGGTAGGCTCCGCTCAATTCCGATACCAAACAATAAAAGGTATGTGCTGATATACTATGCATTTTTCTTCCCCAGAGTTTGACTAGAGCCAGCGCCTTTCCCTACGGTGCCTGAGGCATGACTAAAGCTATTCCCTAGTAAGCCTCTTCTCCCCTCGTACATGTCTAAAGCAGTATTACCGTTTCTAACTTTGACAATGCATGCTTATTTCAAACCGCATGCCCTGTTTTTTGCGTAGCTACCAAAAATAACCACGCTCATTTTTCAATGAGCATTAAGACACCTGCACACGCTATTGAGCACATTGTAGGTTAATGTTTTGTATGAAAATATGGGGGTGGGATTTCCCACCTTTGTTATAAAGGCGTACTAACGCCATAGAGATGTGAATTCACACCAAATGGAGATCACGCATGGTATGTAAGGAGCATGATATGTACCACGCTGAATTGCTCACGATTGAGCCACGTATGAGAGGTCATCTAAGGCTAAGACACACAAATAACGGGGATTGTGTTTGTTCCCTTACTTTCAGATTGTTCCTTTCACAGAAGGCTGGAAGGTTAACGCACTGTAAGTACACGGTGTGGCTTGCGATTGACCCAGAGTAGGGTGCACCTTAGCGTGTGCATACTGCTCGGGCCATTGTACTAGGTCCTGATAAACCTGGTAATATCACGCACAGGTTGAAACATGTAGACCGCCACGATCACTTTTTTAGATATAGACACCACAGGGCAACTAACCTAATTTGGTGTCTCACATTTGTTTTTAGCATTGTCTTGTTGCTCCGTATTAAACTTTTAGGGAGTTAAATTAAGACTATTTTTAACCTCATTTTTTCACTCACTTACACCACTGTTGTGAATAATCCTGATCCACTGTAATCGGGTATCTGAAAGAGACACGTTAGTGACAGATTCCTTACCTTAGAATATCCCCAGGCGTCAGGCTGGATCCGGAAAGTTTTTGCGTAGCAGTACCCTTCCGCGTCGGTAGGCGGCGTCGTGCGGCTCCGCGTTCGTCGTCGGCGTCGTGATCGCCGGGATGACATCGCGGGCAGTACTTAGACGCCGCCCCTGCGCGCTGACGTCAGTTCTTCTTTTTCCACGCCAGTAAGCGCAGATCCGGGAAGAGCAGTGCCCTAGTCAATTTTTGACTAGCTTTTTTGGGAATTTTTCCACTGTTTCTTTATCGAGTCTTCACGACTCCTAGGTGTCGTAGGGATGCCCGGCTTCAAGCCATACGACGCCTGTGGTCGCATGATGTCGATCACAGACCCGCATTTGGAGTGTCTCTTCTGTCTCGGCCGAGACCACGACACGAAGTCGTGCCGTGACTGCCGGAAACTTCACCCGAAGGCTTTGCGAGAGCGGTCTCGAAAGCTACTCGAGGTCCGGCAGTCGGCTCCGCGCCGCACCAAGCCCCGGTCCCGGGAGAGGTCGAAGGGTCGGTCGCGGAGTCCCCGACGGAGTCCAAGTCTTCGCGCTCCTCGGGTAAGTCGAAGCACAAAAAGTCTAAGAAGCGTCATCGCTCTAAGACTTCGCCTCGCCGGTCTCGCGACTCGGCTGAGGGCACAGTCCCCGCCCCCGCGGCCCCGGACATGCCTACGGAGCCGCCCCCGCATTACCCGTCCTTTCCGGGTTCGGGGGCGACTCCGGCCGAAATACAGGAATTCCCGCCTCTTCGGGCCTCAAGGTCCCTCCGGTGCGCCTTCGGGCCCCGCGGGCCCTGATGGGGTTGCTCCGGCGTTGCCGTCGACTCCGGTTCCGGCGCCGCCTGTCCCACCAGCCTTCATCCCGGCCTCGGCCCCGGCCTCGATCCCGGCTCCGGTGGTACCGCAACCCCCATCGACGCCGGTTGACCTAACGACGCCGATGTCCCCGGTGCCGTTCCTGACGCCATCCGGGGCTCCGGACGGCGTCGGTCCCCGGCTCCGGACATGGAGCCGGACCGACGTCGCTCGACGCCGGCTCCGGCGCCGATGAGACCTTGGGTCCCCAATGTCCCTCCTCCATATTTTGAACCGGAGGAGGACCAAGAGAGCTGGGAGGGGTCTGAGGACCCTCTCACACAACAGTGCGAGTATGATCCGGACTGTGCTGAGGAACTTGGGGATGCCAGTGGTCTAGACACCTCCCCTGACACTGGCATGCTGTCTCCTCCCGTGGCTACGGAGGAGGGAGCTAATTTTGCAACGGTGTTGCGTAGAGCAGCTGGGGCCTTGCATCTCCAATTGCCTACTGTGGCTGTCAGGACTAACCTCCTGACGGAAGTGCTTCAGCCGGCAGCTTCCTCTTCGGAGACTGTGCTGCCGTTTAATGATGCACTCACTGACGTTCTTTTGGGTGCCTGGTCCAAGCCCACCACAGGGGCTCCTGTGGATAGGAACGTGGCCCGACGCCATCGCCCTGCTCCGGGCGACCCCTTGTTTCTCTCCCAACATCCCACCCCGAGAGCTTGGTTGTCCAAGCCTCTGCCTCCCAAACCGCCTTCCCTACCGCCCTCCGGATAGGGAATCCAAACGCCTGGACCAATTTGGGAAGAAGGCTTTTTCTTCCTCCAGTGCTGGCTTGCGGTCCGTCAACACCGCTTGCCTTTTGGGCCGATATACCCACTCCCTGTGGGATTCGGTGGCGGCTGTTTTGCCGCAGTGTTCTGAGGAGGTCCAGACACTGCTTACCCGCGCCATTGCGGAAGGGCGAGATGCGGCTAAATACACCATACGTTGTGGCCTTGATACCGCCGACTCGCTGGGCAGATCGCTTGCAACGACGGTGGCGCTACGTCGCCACGCCTGGCTGAGAACAACTGGTTTCTCGGGTGATGTCCAGAATACACTCATGGACATGCCCTTTGATGGAGTCGGTCTTTTTGGTTCAAAGGCAGACCATGCGCTGGAGCGTTTTAAGGACTCACGGGCTACTGCCAAGTCCCTGGGGCTTTCTGTTGTACGCCCTCCGCTAACCTCTGCTTTTCGCCCCTTTCGTGGCCACGGAAGGGGCGCCCAGTCACGTCAGCTGCCCAGCCACCGGCCCGCGCAGCAAGCGTCTTTGCGTGGCCGAGGACCTGGATACCGCTGTGGTGGTTCGGGCAACCAGCGTGCGGGTCAGGCCACTACCTCCAACCCGTCCGCGGCCTCCAAGCCCTCCTAGTCCTTCCTTTCAGGTGCACAGCACGCCAGTAGGGGGCAGGGTCCGCCATCACCTTCACCACTGGCGTCCCATCACGTCGGACAGCTGGGTCTTGGACATTGTCCGAAGGGGCTACTCCCTCCCCTTCGAGACCACCCCCCCCCCAGCCATGCCACCTCAATTCCACCGCATGTCAGGGGATCACTTGGTGCTTCTGCAGAAGGAAGTTACGGCCCTCTTGGCCAAGAGGGCCATCGAGCATGTTCCGACCCCAGAAGTAGGGCGTGGTTGCTACTCCCACTACTTTCTGGTGCCCAAAAAGGACAAGGAGGACATGCGTCCTATCTTGGACCTCCGGAACGTCAATCTCTTCCTCCGGAAGGAGAAGTTCAAGATGCTCACCCTAGCTCAGGTCTTGACTGCCCTCGACCCTGGAGACTGGTTGGTAGCGTTGGACTTGCAGGATGCTTATTTTCACATCCCCGTCCTGCCGGCCCACCGGCGTTACCTGCGGTTCACGGTAGGCCTCGAGCATTTTCAGTTCACCGTGCTCCCCTTTGGCCTTACAAGTGCCCCTCGGGTGTTCACGAAAGTGATGGCGGTGGTCGCAGCTCATCTGCGCCGGGCAGGGGTTCCAGTCTTCCCCTACCTCGACGACTGGCTGCTGAAGGCGGGCTCGTCCCAGGCAGTCGTCTCCCACCTCCAGACTACGGCCGAACTCCTGCACTCACTGGGGTTCTCCATCAATGTGCCGAAGTCGCACCCGATTCCTTCTCCACAGCTCCTTTTCATCGGAGCAGTTCTGGACGACGCAGTTTCGGGCCTCTCCTCCCGAACGGCGAGTCCGGGATATTAAGGCTATGATTCCGATCTTTCAGCCTTTATCCTGGGTTTCGGTACGGATGACCCTGAGGCTGCTGGGCCTCATGGCCTCCTGCATCCTGCTGGTCAATCATGCCAGATGGCATATGCGGGCTCTGCAGTGGGACCTGAAGTTCCAGTGGGCGCAGCACCAGGGCAACCTGTCCGATCACGTCCAGATCTCGGAGGGGACTGCAAAACAGTTGCAGTGGTGGCTCTCGAACCGGCAATGGGTCATGGGCAGATCCCTCTCCCTTCCCCAGCCAGAGCACACAGTTGTGATGGACGCGTCCCTTCTGGGATGGGGCCGTCACATGGGAGAGGCGGAGATCAGAGGCCTCTGGTCTCCTGCGGAGTCCCGGCTCCATATCAACCTTCTGGAGCTCCGGGCGATCCGACTTGCACTCAAGGCATTCCTTCCCTCTGTCAAAGGGAAGGTAGTGCAGGTGTTCACGGACAACACCACCGCCATGTGGTACTGCAACAAACAAGGCGGGGTGGGGTCGTGGACCCTCTGTCAGGAGGCTCTGCGCCTCTGGACATGGCTGGAACATCAGGGCATGTTCCTGATGGTTCAACACCTGGCAGGTTGCCTGAACGCCAGGGCGGACGAACTCAGCTGCAGGTGCATGATGGATCACGAATGGCGTCTTCACTCGGAAGTGGCGTAAGGACTCTTTCTACAGTGGGGAGAGCCTTGGTTAGATCTATTCGCCACCGAAGAGAACGCGCAATGTCATCAGTTCTGCGCGTTGGAATTTTCAAGGCGGCACTCGCTTGGCGATGCTTTTCGTCGCGAGTGGAGTTGCGGTCTGTTGTATGCCTTTCCGCCTATACCACTTCTACCCAGAGTGTTGAAGAAAATTTGGCACGACCGGGCCCAAGTCATACTTGTGGCTCCGGACTGGGCTCAAAGAGTTTGGTATCCCGAGCTACTCAGTATGAGCGTAGATCCCCCGATCCGTCTGCCTCTTCGGGAGGATCTTCTGTCGCAGCAGCAGGGGACGGTCCTCCACCCGAACCTGTCCAGCCTCCACCTGCTTGCGTGGAGATTGAGCGGCGGCAGTTGATTCCTTTCGACTTGCCTCCCGAAGTTTGTGATGTGATTCTGGCAGCCAGGCGTCCCTCCACTAAGGTGGTATAAGCCTGCAGGTGGAACAAGTTTGTGGCATGGTGCACAGCAAAGGCTGTGAATCCCCTTTCTGCCCCTCTTTCTGAGGTTCTTCTGTTCCTTCTTTCCCTGGCCTAACAGGGTTCTGCCCTGGGTACCATCAAAGGCTATCTTTGTGCCATCTCGGCCTTCCTCAGGCTTCCTGATCAGCCCTCCCTTTTCAAGTCCCCTGTTAACAGGTTTCTAAAAGGCATTACACACCTCTTCCCTCCTGTTCCGTTTGTGATGCCTCAGTGGGACTTGAACTTGGTTCTTACCTTTCTCATGTGCTCTCCCTTTGAGCCTCTACATAACTGTCCTCTTCGTCTTCTGACTCTGAAGACAGCCTTTCTGGTGGCCATCACCTCCGCTCGGCGGGTGAGTGAGCTCCAGGCTCTATCATGTAAACCTCCATTTCTGTCTGTCCATCCAGACAAGGTTGTTCTTGGGACGCGTCCGTCCTTCTTGCCAAAGGTGGTTACTGCCTTCCACATTGGGCAGACCATCACTTTGCCCACCTTCTTTCCGCCTCCGCATCCTTCCAGAGAGGAAGAGAGGCTCCACTGTCTGGACCCAAAACGTGCTCTTTCCTTTTATATCGACCGCACACAACACTTCCGGGTGGATGACCAGCTCTTTGTTGGCTACGTGGGCGCCAAAAAAGGTCGGGCGGTGCACAAGCGAACCATCTCCCGCTGGGTTACCTTGTGTATCAAAGCCTGCTATTCTTTGGCTAAGAAGGAGCCTCCTGTTGGGCTGCGTGCCCATTCCACCAGGGCAACGGCTGCTACCACGGCCTTAGGCCGCGGTGTTCAGCTGCAGGATATCTGTCAGGCAGCTACGTGGGCCTCGCTGCACACGTTTACAAAGCATTACTGCCTTGACAGGTCCGGAGGGACGGCTTCTTTGGCCGTTCTGTCCTCCGGGACTTCCTTGTCTGATCTTTGTTCGCAGACCCACCACCGGGGTTGGTATTGCTGGGGTATCTATTCTAAGGTAAGGAATCTGTCACTAACGTGTCTCTTTCAGATGCACAAGTTACTAACTTGTGTAACGATATATCTGTAAGAGACAGTAGTTAGTGACAGATTCCTTACCGCCCCACCCATCCTCCCCGTTCTGCGAACTGATTTCTAGGGTTAAGGACATCCTTTTCAGGGCCCTAGTATTTTTCAGACACCTATGTCAGCTTCTTGCATGGCTCTGCGTTCCTGGCGCGGAAAGTCGTGTACAGAACTGACGTCAGCGCGCAGGGGCGGCGTGTAAGTACTGCCCGCGACATCATCCCGGCGATGCCGACGACTGACGCGGAGCCGCACAACGCCGCCTACCGACGCGCAAGGGTACTGCTACGCAAAAACTTTCCGGATCCAGCCTGACGCCTGGGGATATTCTAAGGTAAGGTATCTGTCACTAACTACTGTCTCTTACAGATATATCGTTACACAAGTTAGTAACTTGTGCGTTGAAGCACACCCGAGTGGCATTCGGCTACTCGGGTGGGACCCCAATGATGAAGCATGTCACCAACTAGGTTGGTGAGTGAGGGGTCTTTTTAGAAAAGGAAATCTTTCCTTGTTTCTATAGATACCTCCTCATCTCGTAGATATTTTATATCCACGGGATTACTCCTTTATTTGTTTCCAATTCATATCCCAGGGGGACTGGGAGTATCCCTTCAAAAAAACACTCTCTCTATTTTTGTTTAACATTATTTCTGGGGTTAGACTCGGGTCCCCTAGGGTCGAGGATGCACTCTCAAAGCACCCTCAGCGGCATTAGGGCGGCCGGGTGTTGAGTGCTGAGGCCCAATGTTATCCAGTGAGGGATAGGGGGCCTCCGGTTGGTGGCTGCTCAAGAGCAGGCCATGAGGTTGAGGGAGCAAAGCTCCTGGACTTAAGCTCAGGGCAAATGGGGGTTCAAGTTGGCACCAAAGATACACCCTCAGCGGCACTAGGACGGCCCGGTGCAGGGTGCTTGTTTGTTGTCGGTGTGCCCTGTTACTTTCAACGGGGATTCTCCGGTTTGCAAACACGCTGCAGGCTCTGGGACAAAGGTCTTCTGGGTGCAACCACCACTTGGAGTGGTAAGTTATGATGCTGGGGGTTGGCTAAACACCGTCGATTGGGCCACCGAAGGCCGTGGGGCGTCGGGGGCAGGGCTGTCTTTAGGGTCGGATCTTCTTACCAGCTCCTGGTCGCAGTTGGAGGGATCCTCCGGATTGAGGCCCCAGTCGTTGGCTGGAGGCTTGAGGCAGGTCAGGGATCACTGGATCTTGGGTCTGGATCGCCGGGGAGACCGCCTCGTGGTGTTGGGCCACTTGAACTCTGGACATGGGCGACGGGTGCAGAGTGGTGCAGACTCGCGGATTTTTCCAGAGTTGGAGTCTGTGGGTGAACAAATCCAGTGTTCACGGGAGACAGTCTTTTCCTTGGAAGGCAGGGCAGTTCCTCTGGGTTCTTTAGGTTGCTGGCTGCAGGACACACCAGAGTTTTGCTTCTGCAGGTTCCAGGTGGGGACCGGCCGGTAGGGCTGGGGCCAAGTCAGTGGGCGTTCTCTTAGCTATGGCACGGCTGTTCGGTCCTTCTTTTCTTCTTGGTCGTTGCTTGTCTGTGGAGGCAAGGTTCGGGGGTGCCCCTAAATACTAGTTTTAGGGGTGTTACGGAAAGTAAAAGGTTAGGACCCTGGGGTGGGTACACCCGCTTTTATGCCACCCTCCAGTGGGAGGGGGGCATATGCCTCACTCTGGTTGGCTAAGTCCACCCCCCCCAATCTTCAAGATGGCGGGGACTGAGTTGTGCTTCACCTCCCCCCCCCCCTTGAGGGGTTGGGTTGGCAAAGGTGGGCACACCTCCCTTCCTCACTTGGTTTTCCCGCCGGTTCTCGCGCCCAAAGTGGGGGTTGGAACCGGTGGGGACCAGTTGCTGGAAGCAGCAAAAGGCCTGGGGAAGCTCGCAAAGGCAGCAAGCCTTTGAAGCTTCCTCTTCGTCGACCCTGCCCATCCTGGGGGAGGCGGCTTGGCACCTCGTCCCAGGATGTGCATTGTTTCAGGCCCCTGAGAGCAGTTGGCTCTCGACCTAGGGGTCCAGAAACATGTCTGGTGGTGGCAGCTGGGGAGCAGCCACTCAGCCTGGACACTAGTGTTAGGTCATTTTTCAGGGGGCATCTCTAAGATGCCCTGTGTGCATTTTTCATTAAATCCCATACCGGCATCAGTGTGGGTTTAATGTGCTGAGAAGTTTGATACCAAACCTCATTTTTCAGTAAAGCCATTATGGTACTGTGGAGTTCGTAATGAGAAACTCCCAGCACCCTATACTCTTAATGGCATTACTGCACTTACAGTGTCTAAGAACTGGCTTAGATACTGTAGGGGTACAGGGCTCGTGCACCTGTACCCTCACCACTGGTATAGTGCACCCAGCTAGGGGGGTGGCTGATCTATGCCAGAGCAGGTTGTAGGCATGGCACACAGGGATGTGTGCCATGTCGAGACTTCACTTTGTTCTGCACCAAAGCACGCAGCCTGCAAAGGCAGTGTGCGAGTGTAAAGGTACAGGGCCTCTAACAGTGGCACAATAAGTGCTGCAGCCCTTAGAGGCCTTCTCTGGTCACAGTGCCCTGGGTACCTGTGATACCATTTACCAGGGGCTGACCTGTGGCCAGAGAGTGCCAATTGGGTTTGGTCTTCAATGCAGTTTTAGGGAAAGAACATAGGCCCTGGGTACCTTATTGGCAGGAGCCCAGGGCGCACTCAAAGTACATCAGCAGTTCAGCAAAAAGTGGGGGCTACCATGCAGAAAGAGGGCACTTTCTCACAGCCCCCACCTCCCCCCCACGAAAGAGGATGATACTAACCTTTCCCTAGAGAGTCTTCATTGTCTAAGTGGAAGAACCTGGAAAGTCCATCAGCATGGGAAGTCCCAGGTCTGTGTTCCACTATAAAGTCCATTCCCTGTAGGGAGATGGACTACCTCAACAGTTTAGGTTTTTCACCTTTCATCTGCATTAGCCACTTGAGAGGTCTGTGATCAGTTTGAACTAGGAAGTGAGTACCAAACAAGTATGATCTCAGCTTCTTCAGGGACAAAACCACAGCAAAGGCCTCCCTCTCAATGGCACTCCAACGCTGCTTCCTGGGGAGAGGCCTTCTGCTTATAAAAGCAATGGGTTGGTCTTGGCCTTCATCATTGGTCTGGGATAGGACCGCTCCTATACCTAGCTCAGAGGTATCAGTCTGCACAATGAACTGCTTGGTATAGTCTGGAGCTTTGAGAATTGGTGCTGAGCACAAAGCCTCTTTCAGGGTGTCAAAAGCCTTTTGACAGCTAACTGTCCAGTTTACCTTATCTGAAAGAAACACGTTAGTTATAGATTCCTTACCTTAGAATTGCCCCCAGGCGTCAGACAGGATCCGGAAAGTTTTTTCGTCAGCAGTACCTTTGTGCGTCGGAAGGTGGCGTCGGTCGGCTCCGCGTTCGGCGTCGTGTCGCCGGGATGACATTGTGGCAACTACTTAGACGCTGCCCTTGCGCGCTGACGTCAGTTCTTTCTTTTTCCACACCAGCCAGCGCAGATCTGGGAAGAGCGATACCTCCAGTCACTTTTTGACTGACTTTTTTCTCGACTTTGTCGACTTCTTTTTCGAGTCTTCGACTCCTGGTGCACGATGGATGCCCGGCTTCAAGGCATGTGGTTGCTGTAACCGACTGATATCGGTGACGGATCCGCACCGCGTGTGCCTCTTTTGCCTGGAGCACGACCACGACCCCAAGTCGTGCTCCGACTGCCGGTCGATGGCGCCGAAGGCTTTGCGGGAGCGGTCCCGAAAGCTGCTTGAGTGCCGGCAGTCGGCTCCGCGCCGTTCGAGGTAGCGAGGGAGGTCGAGGGACTGGTCGCGGAGCCAACACCATTCGTCCAAGTTATCGAAGTCTTCGCACTCTGGGTCAGGTAAGTCGAAGCGTAAGAAGTCGTCGAAGAAGCATCGTCGCTCTTCGACTTCTCCTCGTCGGTCGGCCGACCCGACGAGGGATGCGGGTGGTGCCCCTCCTGCGGAGCCCGAAGAGTCGTCTCCGCGTTTCCCCTCCCTTCCCGGGACCCGGAGCGACTCCCTCCCAGCTTCGTACGTTCTATGAGGCGATGCATGCCATCTTTGGGTGACCCAAACCCGCTGGCGTGCCTTCGGGCCCTGTGGATTCGGTTGGGGGGCCTAGGCCTTCTCTGCCGGCAGCTCCGGTGCCGCAGGCCCCCCTTGGACCCAGGCCTGGATCCGGATCGGCGCCGGTTGACCCGATTACACCTCCACCGGCGCCGCTTCCTCCGGCACCAATACCGCATTCGACGGGGGCTGGCCTCCATCCGGACGTGGAGCCGGACCGGCGTTGCCCTGTTCACTCCTTGGGTCCCTTTTCGACCAGAATGGCACCCAGAGGATGAGGAGGACTGGGAGGGGTCAGGTGACCACTCTGACTGACCAGTTAGATGACCAGTACTGGTGGGAGGAACTGGGGGATGCCAGTGGTCTCGACACCTCCCCTGACCTTGGCATGTTGTCTCCTCCTACCGTGGCTACGGAGGAGGGAGCGTCGTACGCAGTGGTGTTGCGTAGGGCGGCCGAGGCTCTCAACCTCGAGCTTCCTACGGTGGCGGTCAGGACTAACCTCCTGACAGAGGTGCTTCAACCGGCGGCGAGCTCTTTGGAACCCCTGCTGCCGTTTAATGAGGCCCTCACCGTCCTTTTGGGCACGTGGTCCAGGCCCAACACGGGGGCTCCCGTGGACAGGATGATTGCCCGGCTCCGGGTGACCCCACTTTCCTCTCCCAACACCCCACCCCGGAGAGCTTGGTGGTGCAAGCCTCCACTTCCAAGAGCGCATTCCCTACCGCTCCCCCGGAAAGGGATTCCAAGAAGCTGGACCATCTTGGAAAGACAAATTTTTCTTCCGCCAGCTTAGGACTAGGCCTGGGCAGAATTTGTGTAGTTGCGTTACGCAAAGTTCCGCGAAGATGTAAAAAATCTCCACGAGCTACGCAGAATTCCACGAGCACGCGGAATTGCTTGTTCCGCCCGTTTGCGATGCGTTTTTCCTGTTCAGGGACGCTGTTTGCGTGCTCGGGGGGGGGGGGGGAGAAATATCTTGCGAACTTGCCCATGCGGTCGCCAATTGGCGCGGCCATCTTGTTTCACTTGTCCCGCCCGTTCGCGATGCGTGTTTCCTGTTCGCGAACGCGGATGTTCGATGGTGCGTCCGAATGACGTGTTCGCGATCACACACACTCTCGCGGGATTGCGCGGCCGGCTACCAAAATCTCGTGGCGAACGGATAGGAAAAGTCATCGGCAAACGCAGGGATCCCGGTAAGTCGCTGACGCATGCGCGAACACGCATTTTGAAAGCACGAACAAGGAAAAAATTCCGCTGCATCGCGGAATTTTCGGCAATTCTGCGTTCTCCGCGGAACTGCCAAAATTCCGCGAGCGGAGCGAATTTTACCACCCAGGCCTACTTAGGACTGCGGTCGGTAAACACTGCATGTCTCTTGGGCCGTTATTCCCACTCTGTGTGGGATACGGTTGCGCAGGTGCTGCCTCAGTGTCCGGAGGAGGTCCGGGCAGTGCTCTCCCAGGCTGTCGCTGCCGGGAGGGATGCGGCGAAGTTTACCATCCGTTGTGGGCTGGACACCGCCGACTCTCTGGGCAGGACCATTTTAACGTCAGTAGCACTTCGCCGCTACGCCTGGATGAGATCGACTGGCTTTTCGGGGGATGTCCAGAACACCTTGAAGAACATGCCCTTTGATGGCTGTCGCCTTTTTGGCGACAAAGCAGACAACGCTCTAGAGCGTTTCAAGGACTCACGGGCTACGGCCAAGTCCTTGACCCTCTCCACCCGCCCTGCGCAGTCTGCTTTTCGCCCCTTTCGTGGCTACGGAAGGGGTGCCCCGCTACGTCCCGCCCAGAGCCACAGGCCGCAGCAAA
Source organism: Calotriton arnoldi (assembly GCA_963921515.1). Classification (NCBI taxonomy): domain Eukaryota; kingdom Metazoa; phylum Chordata; class Amphibia; order Caudata; family Salamandridae; genus Calotriton; species Calotriton arnoldi. The sequence goes on from CAWUFW010000408.1 coordinate 3,105,161, forward strand.
TTACCCAACCTTCGCGCGGCCTGGGACGTGGGAACAACTGTCATGGTTCCGGGGGCCAGTCCACCAACCCCCCCTCTGCAGCAGCCTCCAAACCTTCCTAGTCCGACTTTTCAGGCCCATCAAACGCCAGTGGGTGGCAGGATTCGCCATCACCTCCCTCACTGGCGCACCATCACGTCGGACAGGTGTGTTTTGCAATAGTCCGAAGGGGCTACTCCCTCCCCTTCGAGGCTACCCCTCCAGCCATGCCACCGCAATACCACTGCATGTCCGGGGATCACCTGGCCCTCCTCCAGCAGGAAGTTACGGCTCTTTTGGCCAAGGGAGCCATCAAGTGCGTTCCTGTACCAGAAGTAGGTTGGTTGTTGTTCCCACTACTTTCTGGTCCCCAAGAAGGACAAGGGCCTGCGTCCTATCTTGGATCTCAGGAATATCAACTGCTTCCTCTGGAAGGAGAAGTTCAAGATGTTGATGCTCGCTCAGGTCTCGTCTGCCCTCGACCCGGAAGACTGGATGGTAGCGTTGGATTTGCAGGACACTTATTTTCACATCCCCGTCCTGCCGGCCCATCGGCGTTACCTGTGGTTCACGGTAGGCCACGAGCATTTTCAGTTTACCGTGCTCCCCTTTGGCCTTACCAGCGCCCCTCGGGTGTTCACGAAAGTGATGGCGGTGGTCGCAGCGCATCTGCGCAGATCAGGGGTTTCTGATGGATACATCTGCCTGTGGATTCCTCACCTAATGAATATCCCCTGCGCCAGCATTCCGTGGAAATTTTTCGTAGCCCTCCGCGCCGACGAGGTCGTCATGGCGTCATGTCTCCGCACGCCGCTCCGCATGACGTCACCGGAGCCATAAGAAGACCACGTCGGCGTGATGTCAGTTCCCTTTTTTCCGTGCTGTCGGCGCTAACGGATTTTCTGGGACTCTCCTATCTTTCTACTGTTACTTTGTTTCGAGACTTTATTTGTTTCTCTTTTCGACATGTCTGCTCAAAGGAAGTCAGGCTTCAAGCCTTGTAAGGAATGTGGAGGTCACATGTCGATCACTGACCCGCATGATGACTGCCTTTGGTGTCTTTCGAGTGATCACGACGTCGAGGGTTGCTCTTCTTGCAGGAAGATGAACCCGAAGGCGTTGAAGGAAAGAGAGGCTAAACTCTACAGGTCTACGGTGAGGAAGGAGAAAAGGGGTCGTAAACGATTGAGGTCGGAGTCGTCGACTTCGCATGGATCGAAGAGAAGGCACAAGAAGAAGAGGCATGTTTCTCACCTATAAAATGTCTCTAATAGATCAGTTGGCGATTCCTCAGGACCTAGTGACTAGTGATCAGGAAGGATGCAGCGGAGCGGGTAGGTGAGCCGGACTGCTCTAAGCGGGAGCAGCGACACTACGTTGAGTGTCCATATACTCCGCTGCGGTCTGATGAAGCAGCACTTGAATCCTTAAGAGGTTGGCTGCTTTTCTCCGGGGCAACGTCCTACCGAGAGAAGAAGTGGTATGTAGAACCACACCACACACTGTAGATAGTTTTCATTTAGTCACTAGGTCCTGAGGAATCGCCAACTGATCTATTAGAGACATTTTATAGGTGAGAAACATGTTGACCACTAAGGGGTAGAGCGTAATTTTTGTCAGATTAAAACAAAATAGTCGCCCTCCTTCTTCTTTTTACTTTTTAATCAGGTTGTGACCTCTCAAGAATAAAAATAATTATAGAGGATTCCCTTACCTGTTTTAACCCACACACCACATCTTACCAGGCCCCTCACACCCACGGCACCTATATGGCAAGGAACAAAAGATCTCCGATAAAGAGCCCCTTTATGGGTGCCCGTCGAGCATTGCAGCGCCGGCTCGACGAGGAGCAGACCCATATGATGAAGCATGACACCTAGCTTGCTGGGTGTGTGAGGGTCCTAGTTCCGAAAGGAGGTATTTCTCACCTCCCCACCACTCTGAGTACTAACCAGGTGGCCAACTTGCCACCCAGGAACACAGTACCTCTTTTGTCTTCTACCACTATCAAGGGCTATCTCTCGGCCATTTCTGCCTTCCTTCGGCTCCCAGATCAGCCTTCCCTTTTCAAGTCCCCGGTGGTAAATAGTTTCTTGAAAGGCATAACTCATCTCTTTCCTTCTATTCCTTTCGTTATGCCTCAGTGGGACTTGAACCTAGTTTTAACTTATTTAATGTGCGCTCCCTTTGAGCCGCTTCATAACTGTCCTCTGAGGCTCTTAACTCTCAAAACAGCGTTCCTGGTGGCCATCACCTCTGCCAGATGGGTGAGTGAGCTCCATGCGCTTTCTTCTAAGCCTCCTTTTCTATCTGTGCATCCGGACAAAGTTGTCCTTAGGACTCGTCCAGCCTTCCTGCCTAAGGTAGTCACTGCCTTTCACATCGGGCAGACCATCACTTTGCCCACCTTCTTTCCGCCTCCGCATCCTTCGAAGGAGGAAGAGAGGCTCCACCGTCTGGACCCAAAACGTGCGCTTTCCTTTTATTTGGATCGCACCAGACCGTTCCGGGTGGATGACCAGCTCTTTGTTGGGTACGTGGGCGCCAAGAAAGGTCGGGCCGTACACAAATGAGCTATCTCCCTATGGGTCGTTTTGTGTATCAAAGCCTGTTATTCTTTGGCAAAGAAGAAGCCTCCAGTGGGGCTGCGCACCCATTCCACCAGGGCGGCGGCAGCTACCACTTCTCTGGGACGAGGCGTTCCTCTGACTGACATCTGTCAGGCGGCTACGTGGGCTTCGTTGCACACTTTTACGAAGCACTACTGTCTTGACAGTCCAGTCTGGAGAGATGGCTTCTTTGGCCGTTCTGTTCTCCAGGACTTTCTGGTGTGATCTTGGTTCGCAGACCCACCTCCGGGGTTGGTATTGCTGGGGTATCTATTCTAAGGTAAGGAATCTATAACTAACGTGTTTCTTTCAGATGAACAAGTTACTTACCTTCGGTAACGATATATCTGTAAGAAACATTAGTTAGTTATAGATTCCTATAAACACGATCCTGGGCACACGTGGTGGGGGTATACCAATAGTATGGGAGTCTCGTTCAGATAGATCAGTTATTAATGTCTGGATAGAGTTCAGTGGTATTTATTAAGAGAAAACAAAATTATAGAATCAAAGTAACCAGCCGACACGTGTTTCGTCACAAGTAAATTTCCTGTGACTCTTCAGGGCTGGGGAGGATACAAAAATTAAAATGAGGGAATTTGAAAGAAACAAAAGAAAGTGCGCTGTACAAATGATAAAGTAATTCTAAGGGGACGTTGGGAAGGGGGATTAACCCTGAAAATTGCTTGAATAACATTGGTTCAAAATTGCATGATGAAGTAAGTGACTGTCGTGAAAGTGCCGCTCTCATGAAGTGATGCACATGAATAGGTTCGCGGGAAAAGCATAGTAAAAGGTGGAGTGACAATCAAAATGTGCAGGGCACAAGGTAATGGGTGACATTGTGGGTTTCAAGTGTTCGTATGTGATAATAACTTTTGTCGGTCAGCAGAGAAGAAAACAATAACAAAGAATTTCTAAAACATACACTGAGACATAAAGAAAATTATAAAGAAAATAACTAGGGATCAATCGTGGGCAAAAGATCAGGGAACCAACTAACATGGAATATACAGGATAAATAAGGATTCGACAGATCAGGCCGCGGTGCATGGGACCCGGGGTCAAAAATAGAATGACGAACAGTAGAAGGACAGAAACAGGGATCCGTCCAAGGAGTAAACGGAACGGGGAAGGACTCTAGTGAGAGGACCCCATTGAACCAAAAGGGACAGGTACCTTAGTGGAGAGTTCCACGCGAAAAAGCAAGGTCTCACAAGTCAGTGTGAACATCAGTCGTCCTGGGGTCTGGGAAAGACTGAAGAAAGTTACTAGAGTCAGGTGTGTTCCTGAATATAGTACAAGCAGGTGCAGAGCCACGTGTCCTCAAGACGTACGTGGTAAGTCAAAAAGGGGGCCCTAGTGAGAAATGAAAAGAGGGGAAACTCACTTGAGAACCCATCGTGTTTCAAAAGTGGTTCGGAAAACTGGGAGATGTATGAGGGGACTAACCTGGGTATAGGAAAGGAGAGGCCGTCCAGTATCCGGTGCCTAACAAACGTAATGCTGATAATGCCGTGTGTGGCAGAAAAGTACAGCGCTGAAAGATAAAAGGAGACTAGTAAGCAAAGGCGAAAAAAAGTGAGGTGGGAGGAAAAGAGGGCGGCGTGGGGAGGGACTCACCCTGTGATTACGCTGTCGATTACCATCCAGGAAGATGGGCGGGTAGAAAGGCGGGTGCGCCTGCAGGGAGCCACGGAGGAAGCAAGAAAAAGGAAATATAATCAGGGGATAATTGAAAAAACGGGCGGGCTGATGAGCCGGGTGTGCCCGTTAGGGGCGGCCACAATGTGGTGCCACTTACCTGAAAGTAGAGCGAGGAGGGCCGATGGAACCTGTAGCCGTGACCTAATCCGGATGCGGAAGACGGCGGAAAAATTTGTATCCGCTAGAAACACCGGCGCGGTAGAGAAAGACTAGACCGCACACCGGTATTCTAAAAGGTTCCGAAACACGCATGCGTGGGTGCGTGTCAACTGAAACTATGACCTCTTCGTTTGTGAGAGGAAATGTAAACAAAGATAGAAATTGAAAAATTGTGAGAGGGACGAAACTAATGGTGCCCAGAATCAGGATAAGAGGAGAAGAGCTATGATTACATGGAAAGGAGCAAGTGGAAAGTGTGGCTAAAGTAGGCATAGGATGAAAGACCCAATTAAGAAACAGAACACATCAGTAGTGCAACCAGTGGTGAGCGGAGTCGGATGGTAAGGACACCACCTTAGGTGACACACTGAGTCTAGGAGAAAATAAAACATTTCAACATACATGTTAAATTGACAGTGACATGCCAACGGGCGAGTTGATTGGAATCTGCCACTCACTGGGTGGCGTTTTAGTACCAGGAAACAAATAGATACGTGAAAAATATGCAAAATTAGTACGCTGTAAGTTATCAAAAGCAGTTCATGTGTGGGTGATCATTCACCCAAAAAGTAATGGAGCTCATTGTCCGTGTTTAGTCCGTGTTGTACTGTCTGCAGACGCATGATCCATGTTGCTTCCAGACGCCTGAGCCTCAGTTCTCTGTTACCACCTCTGGCCCTGACCATTGCTACATCAAATCCGAAGAAGGAGAAACGTTTTATGGCTCCTTGGTTGGGGCAGGTGGCCGCATGTACTGCCATGGGGTATCTTGTGTCCTGGTGTTGGAGCGCTCTGAGGTGCTCTCCAATGCGATCTTTCAGTGGTCTGATTGTACTCCCGATGTACCAGCGTTTGCAGGCACACTCAAGAATGTATATCACAAATTTAGTGTTGCAGTTAATATTACACTTGATTTGGTACTGTTGCCCATTCACTGCTGTAAAGTTCTTGACTCCGTTCTGGGCCATTCTGCAAACCCCGCAGCACCCGCACTTGAAAAACCCCAGGGTGTGGTTGGTGAGCCACGTGCGGACAGTGAGGGGACATGGTACGCTAGGGCTGAGTCTTGTTTTTAGTGTTCTGCCACGTCTGTAGGTAATTTGGGGTTTGGGGGTGATGACCCCTCTGAGGGTGGTGTCTGCCAGTAGAATGTCCCAGTGTTTGATAAGGCTTTTTCTCATTGCTAGGCCCATGTCACTAAAATCGGTGATCAGTCTAACAGGTTGTTCGTGTTCCGTGATTTTCTTCTGATTTTTGAGTGTCTCCTGCCTTTTTATTTGATTGATTCTCTTTTCAGCTGTACAGATTGTCCGGGCATTGTAACCTCTGGCTTTAAATCTGTGTTTGATATTGGTCAGACATTTCTGAAATTCTATTTCGTCACTGCAATTCCTCCTCGCTCTGACGAATTCCCCGTAGGGGATTGCCTGAATTTGATGGGAGGGGTGGGAACTTTCAGCGTGTAAGATGGTGTTGCAAGATGTCTCCTTTCTGTGTAAACGGCTGTGTAATGTGTCTGATTTTATGTAGATTTCAACATCCAGGAAGGTGATACTGGAGGTGCTGGAGTAACTTGTGAATCGCATGTTCATGTTGTTAGAATTGAGATGTGTGCAAAATGCGTCCAGTTCATGTTGCGATCCTGACCAGATTAAGAGACCATCATCAATGTAGCGTCCCCAGTAAATTATGGAGTGTATCCAGGGTGCCCCTTTGGTGCCCCAGATCCATTTGGATTCCAAGACACCCATGTACAGGTTCGCAAAAGAGGGCGAAAACTTAGAGCCCATGGCCACGCCTTTGATTTGTTTGTACCAGATATTATCTTATATAAAAAAGTTGTTATTCAGAATTATGTCCATCATGGCAACAAGCATGTTAGTATGTTGCCATAGCGAGGCCGGTCTGTCATGTAGTAAACTGGTAATGGCTTCCAGCCCTAATCCTGGTTCTATGGTTGTGTAGAGAGATACCACATCTAAGGTGGCCAGGATCATACCAGATTGCCATTGGACGTCAGCCAAGATGCTCCGGATGTTTGGTATCCTGTAAGTGTGAAGGCAGGTTTTTGACCATGGCGCCCAGGAAAAGGTCTACATACTGTGCTAGCCTCTCTGTGGGACCTCCAATGCCTGACACTATCGGTCTGCCTGGTGGGAATGGAGTGGACTTGTGTATTTTGGGCAGGGTGTATAGCCAAGGGAAGGTGGGCTTGTGTACTTTAAGGTAAAGATGTTCTTGGTCATCGATAAGGCCCAATGAGTGCCAATCAGATAGGCTTTTGTTAATTTTGGTGACAAGTGTAGCTGTGGGATTGTAGGTAAGCTGTTCATAACAGGATGTGTCCTGTAATTGAGACAGGATTTCGTTGTGATAGTCCGTCCGATTCATGACCACCACGTTCCCGCCCTTAGCCTCTCGGATTATGATATCCGTGTTGGATGTTAGGGATTTCAATGCCAATCGTTCGCCCCTGCTAAGGTTGTCTTTGGTTCTGTGGTTTGTGCCAACCACCTTGTGTTCGTGTTTTTCCATGTCCGCCAGGACTAGGTTATGAAATGTGTCAACCGAATTGCCCCCTGGTAGTATAGGTGTCCATTTGGACTTGGTTTTGAGGCCGCTGCTCAGAGTGAGGTCTGTTTCTATGTCTAGTTCTTGGAGAAGCCTCTCCATGTTGATTGGTGTCTCGTCAGAGTCAGCGAGAGATAGGAGTAAATGTGTATCTTGTATATCCCTGATACTTTGCGCACCCGATGAGTTGTCTATGCAAATCTTTCTAATGTTCTGTGTGGTTGGTGGAGTGCCACAGAAGTGTTTTTTAATTTTAAGGCCTCGGACAAATTTGAACAGGTCTATTTTGTGTCGACAAGTATCCCCCTGTTCATGGGGATTAAAGCTCAAGCCTTTGCTCAATAATGAAATCATGCCACTATCGAGATTGTGAGAGGAGAGGTTAACTACCTGTATTCCTAACTCTCCCTGGTTTATTTGCTCTTCCTGTTCCCGGACCTCAGTTTCTTTTTGTACTCTTCTGAGTCCTGCCCTTTTCCCCTCTACGGGTCTTCTGTCTGGGGCTCCTGATCTTTGTTGCGTCCTGTTCTCCTTTCGTATGGCCTGAACTTCCCTTAAAAAAGACGACGTCGTATGGCCAGGTCTAATAGAGCTTCTAGCTTGATTCTCAGTCTCACTGTCGCTGCTTGGGATCGTGTTAATGGAGGTGGAGCTAGATGAAGGAGAAGTAGTCTCTGCTCTAATCTGTTTGTCTCCCTGATGGGTGGTTCCAACCAGCTTATCGTATTTTTTGGCGAAGGTGAAGACACGTCCCTCTCTGTAGTCAGCTTCGTCCCTTTTCAGTTGTCGTGTCTTTCTATCTTTGATTTCGTTTTGGTGTTTAGCCAAGATGTCGTTGAGTATCAAGTAGTTCTTTTCTGTTGCTTCCTGCAAATCTAAATCAGTTATTTCTTTTTCAAGTTCGGCTATTTCTTTTTGTAATTTTGCTACCTTACGTTCTGCGTTCTCAATAAGAATGTTGATCAGTGTATTTGAATTGGAATTAAGAGTTTCTTCCCATTTGCTTAGTAGATCGTCATCCAGATCATCGAATGTGGGGAAGATCTGGGAACGTAGTCCTCTGGGGACTCTATTGAGCCTAAGGTACTGTTTGAGGGTGGCGCTGTCCCACCACCTAGAGTTTTCAGTTTTCTTTAATCTTTCTAGTCTGAGAAATTTTTCTTTAAGACCCTCTTTGCGTGAGGGGTTAGTGCTGATGGATGCTGCACTAATCGTGATCCCCTTGGATAAGTTTTCGAAGAGTTCTGATGCGACCCCGTCTCTATCCATTACCTAATCTGTACATGTGGTGTAGTTGGTGTTTGTACTCTGTGGCTGCCCTTCCTGTAACCATAAACTGACGTCTAGGGGTAGGGCTTTGAGTGTAAACAGGAAGATTGGCGCTCAAACTAGTGCGCGTTGTGTGAGTAATGCTACACAAAATTGTGCGGTGCTGCCAGGTCGGAGGAATAACCCAATAACCCCCGTGAGTGTGTGAGTCGAAGAACCCACACTGGACATATAAACACGATCCTGGGCACACGTGGTGGGGGTATACCAATAGTATGGGAGTCTCGTTCAGATAGATCAGTTATTAATGTCTGGATAGAGTTCAGTGGTATTTATTAAGAATAAACAAAATTATAGAATCAAAGTAACCAGCCGACACGTGTTTCGTCAAAAGTAAATTTCCTGTGACTCGTCAAGGCTGGGGAGGATACAAAAATTAAAATGAGGGAATTTGAAAGAAACAAAAGAAAGTGGGCTGTACAAATGATAAAGTAATTCTAAGGGGACGTTGGGAAGGGGGATTAACCCTGAAAATTGCTTGAATAACATTGGTTCAAAATTGCATGATGAAGTAAGTGACTGTCGTGAAAGTGCCGCTCTCATGAAGTGATGCACATGAATAGGTTCGCGGGAAAAGCATAGTAAAAGGTGGAGTGACAATCAAAATGTGCAGGGCACAAGGTAATAAGTGACGTGGGTTTCAAGTGTTCGTACGTGATAATAACTTTTGTCGGTCAGCAGAGAAGAAAACAATAACAAAGAGAATTTCTAAAACATACACTGAGACATAAAGAAAATTATAAAGAAAATAACTGTAGGGATCAATAGTGGGCAAAAGATCAGGGAACCAACTAACATGGAATATACAGGATAAATAAGGATTCGACAGATCAGATCACGCCGCGGTGCATGGGACCCGGGGTCAAAAATAGAATGACGAACAGTAGAAGGACAGAAACAGGGATCCGTCCAAAGAGTAAACGGAACGGGGAAGGACTCTAGTGAGAGGACCCCATTGAACCAAAAGGGACAGGTACCTTAGTGGAGAGTTCCACGCGAAAAAGCAAGGTCTCACAAGTCAGTGTGAACATCAGTGTCGTCCTGGGGTCTGGGAAAGACTGAAGAAAGTTACTCGAGTCAGGTGTGTTCCTGAATATAGTACAAGCAGGTGCAGAGCCACGTGTCCTCAAGACGTACGTGGTAAGTCAAAAGGGGGCCCTAGTGAGAAATGAAAAGAGGGGAAACTCACTTGAGAACCCATCGTGTTTTCAAAGTGGTTTGGAAAACTGGGAGATGTATGAGGGGACTAACCTGGGTATAGGAAAGGAGAGGCCGTCCAGTATCCGGTGCCTAACAAACGTAATGCTGATAATGCCGTGTGTGGCAGAAAAGTACAGCGCTGAAAGATAAAAAGAGACTAGTAAGCAAAGGCGAAAAAAAGTGAGGTGGGAGATATCATAATCCGAGAGGCTGATAAGGGCGGGAACGTGGTGGTCATGAATCGGACTGACTATCACAACGAAATCCTGTCTCAATTACAGGACACATCCTGTTATGAACAGCTTACCTACAATCCCACAGCTACACTTGTCACCAAAATTAACAAAAGCCTATCTGATTGGCACTCATTGGGCCTTATCGATGACCAAGAACATCTTTACCTTAAAGTACACAAGCCCACCTTCCCTTGGCTATACACCCTGCCCAAAATACACAAGTCCACTCCATTCCCACCAGGCAGACCGATAGTGTCAGGCATTGGAGGTCCCACAGAGGGGCTAGCACAGTATGTAGACCTTTTCCTGGGCGCCATGGTCAAAAACCTGCCTTCACACTTACAGGATACCAAACATCCTGAGCATCTTGGCTGACTTCCAATGGCAATCTGGTATGATCCTGGCCACCTTAGATGTGGTATCTCTCTACACAACCATAGAACCAGGATTAGGGCTGGAAGCCATTACCAGTTTACTACATGACAGACCGGCCTCGCTATGGCAACATACTAACATGCTTGTTGCCATGATGGACATAATTCTGAATAACAACTTTTTTATATAAGATAATATCTGGTACAAACAAATCAAAGGCGTGGCCATGGGCTCTAAGTTTTCGCCCTCTTTTGCGAACCTGTACATGGGTGTCTTGGAATCCAAATGGATCTGGGGCACCAAAGGGGCACCCTGGATAGACTCCATAATTTACTGGGGACGCAACATTGATGATTCTCTCTTAATCTGGTCAGGATCGCAACATGAACTGGACGCATTTTGCACACATCTCAATTCTAACAACATGAACATGCGATTCACAAGTTACTCCAGCACCTCCAGTATCACCTTCCTGGATGTTGAAATCTACATAAAATCAGACACATTACACAGCCGTTTACACAGAAAGGAGACATCTTGCAACACCATCTTGCACGCTGAAAGTTCCCACCCCTCCCATCAAATTCAGGCAATCCCCTATGGGGAATTCGTCAGAGCGAGGAGGAATTGCAGTGACGAAATAGAATTTCAGAAATGTCTGACCAATATGAAACACAGATTTAAAGCCAGAGGTTACAATGCCCGGACAATCTGTACAGCTGAAAAGAGAATCAATCAAATAAAAAGGCAGGAGACACTCAAAAATCAGAAGAAAATCACGGAACACGAACAACCTGTTAGACTGATCACCGATTTTAGTGACATGGGCCTAGCAATGAGAAAAAGCCTTATCAAACACTGGGACATTCTACTGGCAGACACCACCCTCAGAGGGGTCATCACCCCCAAACCCCAAATTACCTACAGACGTGGCAGAACACTAAAAACAAGACTCAGCCCTAGCGTACTATGTCCCCTCACTGTCCGCACGTGGCTCACCAACCACACCCTGGGGTTTTTCAAGTGCGGGTGCTGCGGGGTTTGCAGAATGGCCCAGAACGGAGTCAAGAACTTTACAGCAGTGAATGGGCAACAGTACCAAATCAAGTGTAATATTAACTGCAACACTAAATTTGTGATATACATTCTTGAGTGTGCCTGCAAACGCTGGTACATCGGGAGTACAGTCAGACCACTGAAAGATCGCATTGGAGAGCATCTCAGAGCGCTCCAACACCAGGACACAAGATACCCCATGGCAGTACATGCGGCCACCTGCCCCAACCAAGGAGCCATAAAACGTTTCTCCTTCTTCGGATTTGATGTAGCAATGGTCAGCGCCAGAGGTGGTAACAGAGAACTGAGGCTCAGGCATCTGGAAGCAACATGGATCATGCGTCTGCGGACAGTACAACACGGACTAAACACGGACAATGAGCTCCATTACTTTTTGGGTGAATGATCACCCACACATGAACTGCTTTTGATAACTTACAGCGTACTAATTGTGCATAATTTTGCATATTTTTCACGTATCTATTTGTTTCCTGGTACTAAAACGCCACCCAGTGAGTGGCAGATTCCAATCAACTCGCCCGTTGGCATGTCACTGTCAATTTAACATGTATGTTGAAATGTTTTATTTTCTCCTAGACCCAGTGTGTCACCTAAGGTGGTGTCCTTACCATCCGACTCCGCTCACCACTGGTTGCACTACTGATGTGTTCTGTTTCTTAATTGGGTCTTTCATCCTATGCCTACTTTAGCCACACTTTCCACTTGCTCCTTTCCATGTAATCATAGCTCTTATCCTGATTCTGGGCACCATTAGTTTCGTCCCTCTCACAATTTTTCAATTTCTATCTTTGTTTACATTTCCTCTCACATACGAAGAGGTCATAGTTTCAGTTGACCGGCACCCACGCATGCGTGTTTCGGAACCTTTTAGAATACCGGTGCGCGGTCTAGTCTTTCTCTACTGCGCCGGTATTTCTAGCGGATACGAATTTTTCCGCCGTCTTCCGCATCCGGATTAGGTCACGGCTACAGGTTCCATCGGCCCTCCTCGCTCTACTTTCAGGTAAGTGGCACCACATTGTGGCTGCCCCTAACGGGCACACCCGGCTCATCAGCCCGCCCGTTTTTTCAATTATCCCCTGATTATATTTCCTTTTTCTTGCTTCCTCCGTGGCTCCCTGCAGGCGCACCCGCCTTTCTACCCGCCCATATTCCTGGATGGTCATCGACAGCGTAATCACAGGGTGAGTCCCTCCCCACGCCGCCCTCTTTTCCTCCCACCTCACTTTTTTTCGCCTTTGCTTACTAGTCTCCTTTTATCTTTCAGCGCTGTACTTTTCTGCCACACACGGCATTATCAGCATTACGTTTGTTAGGCACCGGATACTGGACGGCCTCTCCTTTCCTATACCCAGGTTAGTCCCCTCATACATCTCCCAGTTTTCCTAACCACTTTTGAAACACGATGGGTTCTCAAGTGAGTTTACCCTCTTTTCATTTCTCACTAGGGCCCCCTTTTGACTTACCACGTACGTCTTGAGGACACGTGGCTCTGCACCTGCTTGTACTATATTCAGGAACACACCTGACTCGAGTAACTTTCTTCAGTCTTTCCCAGACCCCAGTACGACTCTGATGTTCACACTGACTTGTGAGACATTGCTTTTTCGCGTGGAACTCTCCACTAAGGTACCTGTCCCTTTTGGTTCAATGGGGTCCTCTCACTAGAGTCCTTCCCCGTTCCGTTTACTCCTTGGACGGATCCCTGTTTCTGTCCTTCTACTATTCGTCATTCTATTTTTGACCCCGGGTCCCATGCACCGCGGCGTGATCTGATCTGTCGAATCCTTATTTATCCTGTATATTCCATGTTAGTTGGTTCCCAGATCTTTTGCCCACTATTGATCCCTACAGTTATTTTCTTTATAATTTTCTATGTCTCAGTGTATGTTTTAGAAATTCTCTTTGTTATTGTTTTCTTCTCTGCTGACTGACAAAAGTTATCACGTACGAACACTTGAAACCCACAATGTCACTTATTACCTTGTGCCCTGCACATTTTGATTGTCACTCCACCTTTTACTATGCTTTTCCCGCGAACCTATTCATGTGCATCACTTCATGAGAGCGGCACTTTCACGACAGTCACTTACTTCATCATGCAATTTTGAACCAATGTTATTCAAGCAATTTTCAGGGTTAATCCCCCTTCCCAACGTCCCCATAGAATTACTTTATCATTTGTACAGCCCACTTTCTTTTGTTTCTTTCAAATTCCCTCATTTTAATTTTTGTATCCTCCCCAGCCCTGAAGAGTCACAGGAAATTTACTTGTGACGAAACACGTGTCGGCTGGTTACTTTGATTCTATAATTTTGTTTTCTCTTAATAAATACCACTGAACTCTATCCAGACATTAATAACTGTGATCTATCTGAACGAGACTCCCATACTATTGGTATACCCCCACCACGTGTGCCCAGGATCGTGTTTATATGTCCAGTGTGGGTTCTTCGACTCACACACTCACGGGGGTTATTGGGTTATTCCTCCGACCTGGCAGCACCGCACAATTTTGTGTAGCATTACTCACACAACGCGCACTAGTTTGAGCGCCAATCTTCCTGTTTACACTCAAAGCCCTACCCCTAGACGTCAGTTATAGATTCCTTACCGCCCCACCCATCCTCCCCGTTCTGCGAACTGATTTCTAGGGTTAAGGACATCCTTTCAGGGCCCTAGTTTTGTGCACCAGTGGTCAGTGTCTGGCATGGCTCTGCATTTTCTGGCGCGGAAAGTCGTGTACAGAACGGACGTCGGCGCGCGAGGGCGGCATCTAAGTAGCTACCGCGACGTCATCCCGGCGACACGACGAACGCGGAGCCAACCAACGCCACCTTCCGACGCGCAGAGGTACTGCTGACGAAAAAACTTTCCGGATCCAGTCTGACGCCTGGGGGTAATTCTAAGGTAAGGAATCTATAACTAACTAATGTTTCTTACAGATATATCGTTACAGAAGGTAAGTAACTTGTTCTTTGGGCGTCTTCTGGGAGGTAAGTTCTGTGAGGGGAGCCACAATGGACCCATACCCCTTCACACTACTCCTGTAGTACTCAGTCAAGCCAAGGAATGCCCTGACTTGGGTCTGGGTTGTTGGAGCTGCCCAGTCCAGGATGGCCTGGATCTTGGGCTGTAAGGGTTGCACTTGGCCTCCACCAACAAGGTGGCCCAGGTATACCACAGTTCCCTGCCCTATCTGGCATTTGGATGCCTTGATAGGCCTTCAGTTTGCAGGGCTCTTTAAACCTTCCCAAGGTGGATCAGGTGATCCTGCTAGGTGGAGCTAAAGACAGCAATATCATCTAGATATGCTACACTAAAGGACTCCAATCCAGCAAGGACTTGATTCACCTACCTTTGGAAGGTGGCAGGGGCATTCTTTAAACCAAAAGGCATAACAGTGAACTGATAATGCCCATCAAGTGTGGAGAATGCTGTCTTTTCTTTTGCTCCTGGTGCCATGCCAATCTGCCAGTACCCTGCAGTTAAGTCAAAGGTTCTTAGAAATTTGGCTGCACCCAATTTATCTATCAACTCATCTGCTCTTGGGATAGGGTGAGCATCTGTCTTGGTGACAGAGTTGAGCCCTCTATAGTCCACCCAAAACCTCATCTCTCTCTTTCCATCCTGCGGATGAGGTTTGGGGACCAGAAGCTTACCTTGACTTGATCAGACTGTCAATAGATTTTGTTCTTGACAGGTGCACTGTCACCAGTGTCCACATCATGGGTACACCAGTTTGTCTGACCAGGGGTCAAGGAAAAGAGCTTAGAATACTGCTGCAAGACTTGCTTGCAATCAGTCTGCTGTTGGGCAGTGGGAGTGTCTGAAAAGACAAGTCCATCCACTGATCCATCTTTGGGACTGTATAAGAGGAGGTCAGGGAGAGGTTCACTTTGTCTCCTGATCCTAATCAGTCACCATCAGCATGGTGATGTCAGCCCTGTCATGAAAAAGCTTAAGGCGGTTCACATGGATCACCCTTTTGGGTGTCCTGCTTGTGCCCAGGTCAACCAAGTAGGTGACCTCCCTTTTCTTTTCTAAGATGGGGAAAGGTCCACTGCATCTGTCCTGGAGAGCCTTTGGTGCCACTGGCTCCAAAACCCACACCTTTTGCCCTGGTTGAAATTCTACCAGTGCAGCTTTTTCATCATACTAGTAATTCTGAAGCTTCTGGCTGGCCTCAAGATTTTTGGCAGCTTTTTCCGTGTACTCTGCCATTCTGATGGATACATCTGCCTGTGGATTCCTCACCTTATGAATATCCCCTGCGCCAGCATTCTGCAGAAACATTTTCCTAGCTCTCCACGCCGACTAGGTCGTCACAATACCACGGCTCCGCTCGCGACTCCGTATGACGTCACTGGAGCCATAAGAGAGCCTCGTCGGCGTGATGACGTCAGTTCCCTTTTTTCCGCGCTGTCGACGCGTAACGGTTTTCTGGGACTCTCCATACTGTTTCGAGTTACTTTGTTGTTTCTCCAGGTTTTACTGTAGCTTTGCGATGGCGACTTCGAGAGTCAGAATTCAAGCCCTGTAGAGAGTGTGGGGGTCATATGTCCATCACTGACCCGCATGAGGACTGCTTGTGGTGTTTGTCATCGGACCACGACGTGGAGGGCTGTTCATGCTGTCACAAGATAAACCCGAAGGCCTTGAAAGAACGTGAGGCCAAGCTTTTCATGGCAAAAGCAAGGAAGGAGAAGAGGGCGAAAAAGATCCAAGTCGAAGTTGTCTACTTCGCATGCTTCGAAGTCGAGGAAGCACAAGAAGAAAAGGAGGCATGGCTCTCGGTGTCGTTCGTCGAAGGGAAAGGCTTTGAGATCACCTTCTCCGGCGCCTCGACGTCGACAAAAAGACTGTCTCAATCGCCTTCGCCATCTCCTCAGGTGACTCCGGAAAATTCTCCTTCTCCCAAAGGTACTCCGGTGCGGTCGCCGACGCCGAGGGGCTCTCCGGAGTCGGAGGGATTACCAGTTCAGGGCGAACCCTCTCCTGTACACGAGACTGGGCCCGTGGCTCCACCTGTGGATCCGACTGTTCCGACGTCGGAGGCTCCTCGTGTGGATTCTGACTCTGCTCCGTATCCTCAATTTCCTACACCGGGTTCAGATCCTTCACATTTTTTAAATGCTATGTATGGTGTGTTTGCCAAGGCAGCCTTCCCCTCTGGAGCACCTTCGGGTCCCGTGGGTCCGCTGGCCTTCAATTTGGGCGTGCCTCAACATTATGCCCAGGCACCTTTCGTGCCCTTTATGCCGACAGCGCCGTCATGGCAGTTTCCGGCTCTGAGGTTTTCAACGCCGTATAAGGAATACCCGGCGCAGTCTGGTGGCCCTTCCTCTCGGCTTCGTACGGCTCCGATTCCTGCATCGGACCCTCGTCCGACGCCGGCTCCGGAGCTGTCGGTGTGGCGCCGCCGACGACGCAACCGAAGTTGCCTTCGAGGAGTGTGAGAGAAGTTGGCCTGGTATATGCTGTCCACTAATTAAAGTGGGCACCATGCACCAGTCCAAACGACCCTTATTGATGATTAGGTTAAAGACCACCTTTATTGAAAGCTATCCTAGGGGTAGCTATGGAGAGCAGCCTTCAGGCTAAGTCTCGAAGGAATGTAAAGCAGCTTGTTCTACCAGATCATAACCTCCTGAATGACCAAATGAAAGGAGAACCACACAAGGAATATATCAAATATATGTATTTATTACTAAACACTCTCTACTAACCTCTTTATGAGATTAGAGAACAAAGCACACAATATTAAATCACTAGAATGACAGTAAATAGCACAATACACAGTGGGCTCCAGGGGGAGACCAAACCATATACTAAGAAAGTGGTATAACAACCACGACTTGACTAGACACAGTGGCTAGAGCACGTAGAATCGCTGGGACCCCAAGGAACCACCCAAGGTAGTGACACAGGGGACCCACGGAGGACGGATGCTGTGTGTGAACACAGGCGCGAGCTCCGTACAACTCTATGGGAAAGTCGCGGTTGGAAATTTAAAGATTAAGGACACTTCGGAGAGGACTTTAAGCAAACCCAGCTAAACATAGAAGGTTCTAAGGCAAGCACCCTTGAGAGTACCAATGTACCCGTGTTACCTATCCCAGAGGAGCCGGGTGCATAGGGGTCAAGTGATGTCGGAAACTTTTGTCGTTTTCAATGGAGTGATGCGACAAAGTACTGCTGCCGGGAAGATGAAAAGTGTCCGGTGTGATTCAAGCCTGGATCGGAGATGAGAAGAACCTGAAAGCAGACGGGACAGAGTCTGGGTCACTTCACAGTGACCAGGGGCACGATAGACGAATGCCCACCGATGGGTGCTTCAGGTGAGAAGAGGTGAAGCTTGACTCTGCAGCCACGGGGACCAGGAGACGTCGACGACAAGTCCGGAGGTGAGCTGTCCCACGAAGGATGTCGAGTGCTGGGGGGGGGGGGGCGGGCGGTCAGTGTCCGGATTGAACACCAACAAGCCTTGGCAACTGCAACCCACGCGGGCAGAGGAAAGAGGCTTCTGTGAGGACCAGCAAGGTCCTGGGGACTCTCCAAGCTATGGAAAGTCAGGGCACGTCTGGAGCAACCAGGAAAGCCCACGGAAAGTCAGTTACCTTCACAGGGACCCACAGGCCAACAGATCAGGGATCGCGAAGGGACCTCAAGCTGAATCACTAAATACCAGCCCACGGAACACTCGTGGAGTGTAGGCCGGAAATCTTCAGTGGAATTACTGCTCGGGGTCAGGACTACAAGTAGCCCAAAGCACAGCTTCAGGGGTCGCCGAAAAGCATATGCTGTTGCAAATGTACACGGTGCACAGGGGTATGGGTTTCACGGTCCACACGAGGGATACAGGCCTCAGAATTGCTGAGAGCGCAGATCAACCTCAGAGACCTCGGGAACCCACCTCCTGTGTTGCAGAATTCTTCGGAGTCCTCCGGAGCTCGGGAGATGCAAACCAGTCAGATGCGTTTAGGTGCCTGCCTTGCAGGGGAGTAACTCCTTTTCCCCCAAGGGAGATTTCTTCAGTCGTCCAGCGTCGTGCAGATCGTCGAAGTACTTGGTTTCTGTAGCAGAATTTAGTCCAGGTAAAATCTAAAGTCCTGTAGTCAGGGGTTCCTATTTTATACCCAAGGAAGGGGTGGGACAAACTCTGGGGACCCACCTATGGGAGGGTCAGGACAGAGGGGTGGCTACACCCATGTCCTTTGTCCAGTTTCGCACCAGAGCAGGAGCAAATGGCTCCTGCAACCGGTTTGAGCTGGACTATGCACAGGGACACCATATGTGCCCCCAGTGCAGACATCAAAGCACTCAGAGTGCACCCACCCAGCCTCAATACACTAAAGCCTGTCTGGGAGGTGGTCACACCTCCCTGTGACAGGAAACCTATTGTCCAACCTTCCCCTGCCGGAGTTTCATCCAGCAGCAGAAGGGCAGACTCGTGTCTGTGGCTGGCAGCATCCATTTTGTGATGCCAGGGTCAAGAAAGCTGGTACCGGGTGTACCGGTGTTGTCATATTTCTCCCTCTAAGAGGGTGGAATCATACCTGCCACACCAGTTACTGGTGTGGAGGTATGATTCCAAGGTGTTTGACACCAAACACGACATTTTTCCATGCAGCCGTTTTAAAGTTAGCATTTACCGCGAGGTTATAATGCACTTAAGTATATATGGTTGGCTGCATCACAAACAACCCCAGAATATAGGTTCCGAAGGCTGCAGAGGGGCTCTGCTCATGCATGGGCACCCTCTCACATAAAACCCAGCACCCTGCCTTCAGGAGTGATAAGGCCTGCCATAGGGGTGACTGATAGGTTTATATGTGCAGTGATTAGGATAGATATAGTGAACCTATATCTAAGTAAGGGGTGCATGCACCACCTTACACAGGCTGCTGTAGCAGACCTGTTGTGTCATTTTAAATGGTCTCTCAGGGGTGGCATAATACACGCTGCAGCCCCTGGGAGGCCTCTGGGGTACCTAGGCCCTGGGTACATAGTATACTATATACTAGGGACTTATAAGGGTACCCCAGAATCCAATCTGGAGTGTACCTAAAGTACTTGCAATCAATTTAGAGGAGAAAGCAGATAGACTGGGGTCCTGAATAGCAGGATCCCAGTCAGACTAAGTCAAAAACAGTGAAACATCAGCAAAAAAGTGAGGGTAACTATAAGAAGCAGATCCTACTCTCCTACAGAGAGAGGCACAGAGACTGTTGGAGGAAGAACAGTATCAAAGAGAAGAGGTTGAAGAGGGCGAGATAGAGGAGTCTGTCGACGATTTCGAGGGACTTCAGGAGGCTAGTGGACTGGACACCTCCCCAGAGTGGGAGCTTTCTTCTTCAAGGGGTTCTCCACCTCAAGAGGTTGCTCCGTATCATTCTGTTATTAGAAAGGCTGCAGAGCTTTTGTATTTACAATTGCCTACAGCAGAGTACAAACCAAATTTGCTCACAGAGGTTTTGCATTCGCCATCTTCGATAGTTGAGCCACTGTTGCCTTTTAATGAGGCTTTAACTGAGCCTATCCTGGAAGTGTGGCGTAAACCTCTCTTCTCCTGCTGTGTCTAAATCTGTGGCAAGGAGATATAGGTCTGCTCCAGGAGACCCTCCTTTTCTCTCTTCACATCCGTCCCCGGAAAGTTTGGTGGTACAGGTGTCCTGTTCTAAACAATCTACAGGCGCTTTTCCGCAAGCTCCTGCCGACAGGGACTCTAAGAAGTTAGAGCAATCGGCTAAGAAAGTCTTCATCTTCTAGCATTTCACTAAAGTCAACCAATGCTACCTGTTTGTTGGGACGTTACATACACGCCTTAATGGATTCTGCTAAGCAATTGGCACCCAAGTTGCCTGATGAGGAGCGTGATAATTTTATGGAGGTTCTGACGGATGCTCAGGCTGCTGCTCGTCGGGTTATACAGTCTGGCCTTGACACAGCTGATTCGGTGACCAGGGTTATGAGCTCCTCCATAGTTTTCCAGATGTACAGGCTACCCTTCTTGATTTGCCCTTTGATGGTTCAAAACTTTTCGGAGAGAAGGCTGATTCTGCGCTTCAGAGATTCAAAGATAGCAAGGCCACGGCAAAATCCTTAGGGCTGCAAACTCAGTCAAGGGGGTTTGGATATAGGAAGTATCGAGGATTTGGAAGGTCTTCCTTTCGTAGCTTACGACAGCCTCAGCAACAACAGCAGCAAAATCCTCTTTACAAATCCTACAGAGGGAGAAACAGGGGTCGCCAACGTGGGTCGGCCCGCCAACTCTCCTCCTCTACCTCCCCTGCTCCCCCTGGTAACGCAGGAAAGCAGCCCTAGATCCCCCATCCTGGAACATGTGGGTCCTGTAGGGGGTCGGCTGTCTCACTTTCTACAGGGTTGGAAATCGGTCACTTCAGACCTTTGGGTTTTAAACCTTGTAGAGAATGGGTATGCCCTTCCCTTTCGGGAATTTCATCCTCCTTACCCTCCTTGCCAAGGTTTCTGTTCGGAAGATCATTTGCTTCTTCTCCAGAAGGAGGTCCTTGCCTTATTACAAAAAGGTGCGATCGAGGTGGTTCCGGAGCAGGAAAGGGGTCGGGGATGCTAATCCCGGTATTTCCTGATTCCCAAAAAGGATGGCAGGTTACGTCCGATCTTGGATCTCAGGGTCTTGAATTTTTACCTCAAACAGGAGAAATTCAAGATGCTGACCCTTGCTCAGGTTCTTCTGGCGCTGCAGCAAGAGGACTGGATGGTGTCGATCGATTTGCAGGATGCGTACTTTCACATCCCCATCCTGAAGTCGCACAGGAAGTATCTCCGTTTCACGGTAGGGTCGCAGCACTACCAGTTTGCGGTCCTCCCTTTTGGTCTTACTACTGCACCTCGAGTCTTCACAAAGGTGATGGCAGTGGTGGCAGCTCATCTCAGGAGGTCGGGGATCCCAGTTTTCCCTTACCTGGACGACTGGCAAGCGGAGTCGCCGGAGATGGTGCTTCATCATCTGCAGGTAACAGCTCAGCTGTTGTTCAACTTGGGTTTTTCAATAAATGTGCCCAAATCTCACCTGGTGCCTTCTCAGCGCAACCTGTTCATAGGGGCGGTACTGGATACTACTGTCTCGAGCTTTTCCACCTCCACAGAGAATTCTCGACATTCAGGAGATGATTCTTTTGTTTCACGATGGAGCGGTTGTTCCAGTCCTGAAGGTCCTACGCCTGCTCGGTCTGTTCGCTTCCTGCATTTTGTTGGTCAGTCATGCACGCTGGCATATGAGGGCACTCCAGTGGTGCCTCCGCAGGCAGTGGTTTCAACACAACGGAGATCTCATGGAGTCAGTCAGAATCTCCAGAGACGCTGCAGCGGAGCTGACTTGGTGGAGTGTGCAGGGCAACCTGTCTCAAGGAAAGCCCTTTCAACATCCTCCACTGGTGGCCACAGTGATCACGGATGCCTCCACTCTAGGGTGGGGTGCTCATCTGGGGGATCTGGAGGTCAAAGGTCTTTGGTCTCCAGAGGAAAGGTTGCTTCACATCAACCTTCTGGAATTGCGGGCGATACGTTTGGCACTAAAGGCTTTCCTTCCTTCCCTTCGTGGTCCGTCAGTTCAGGTCCTGACGGACAACACTACCGCGATGTGGTACATCAACAAACAGGGAGGTGTAGGGTTGTTTCGTCTGTCGAGAGGCTCTGCAACTCTGGTCCTGGGCTCAGGGCCATCAGATTTGTGTGTTTGCAAATCATCTAGCCGGAGTGCTGAATGTTCGTGCGGACAGTCTCAGTCTGCATTACTCGGCTGATCACGAGTGGCAACTTCATCCGGAGGTGGTCCATCACATCTTCGAGATGTGGGGGTCCCCTCGGTTGGACCTGTTTACCACTCACGAGAACGCGCACTGCCTGTTCTGCAGTCTCCAGTATCCGATGCTGGGGGACGCGTTTCAGTTGGATTGGAGTTCACAGCTCCTTTACGCGTTTCCTCCCATACCCTTGATTCCTCAGGTTCTGAGGAAGATTCGTCAAGACCGGGCCCAAGTTATATTGATCGCTCCATATTGGCCAAGAAGGGTGTGGTACACAGATCTACTTCGCCTCTCTTCGCACCCTCTGCTCCGTCTCCTTCTCAGGGCAGACCTCCTCTCGCAGGGACAGGTTCTACACCCCCACCTCCAGAGCCTGCATCTTCATGCCTGGAGATTGAACGGGGCAACCTGAGTTCCTTCTCTCTCCCGCCGGATGTGTTGGATGTTATTTTATCGTTCAGGCGACACTCCACTAAGTCTATTTACTCCTCCAGATGGTCTAGATTTGTTAAATGGTGTGGAGAGCGATCCATTGATCCTTTAAAGGCCCACTTGTCAGATATTCTTCAGTTTTCGCTGTTTTTGGCCCAGCAGGGTTGTGCTGTGGCCACTGTTAAGGGCTATTTGTCGGCATTATCGGTGTTTCTTTGTTTGCAGGATCAGCCGTCTTTATTTAAATCTCCCATTGTTTTGAGATTTATTAAGGGCCTTACCAATAGGTTTCTGCCTACTCCCTTTGTTATGCCTCAATGGGATTTAAATCTTGTTTTGACTTTCTTGATGGGTTCCCCGTTTGAACCCTTACATAGTTGTCCTTTGAGACTTCTGTCTTTTAAAACGGTCTTTCTTATGGCCATTACCTCAGCAAGGAGGGTAAGTGAGCATCAGGCTCTTAGTTCAAAACCCCCGTTTTTGACCATTCATGCTGAAAGGATGGTCCTCAGGACCAGGGCTGCTTTTCTGCCTAAGGTGGTTACTCCCTTCCATCTAGGACAGTCCATTACTCTTCCTGTATTCTATCCTCCCCCTCACCCTTCCAAGGAGGAGGAGAGACTTCACCGCCTGGATCCTAAAAGAGCGGTGAGCTTTTATTTGGATAGGACTAAAGACTTGCGATTGGATGATCAGCTCTTTGTGGGCTACGTTGGACGCATGAAGGGCAAGGCTGTGCACAAGCGCACTCTTTCCAGATGGATCATCTTGTGCATCAAGATCTGCTACTCCCTGGCTGGTAAGGAACCGCCTGATGGTATTAGAGCTCATTCCACCAGAGCCAAGTCATCCACTTCTGCTTTGGCCAGAGGTGTTCATGTAATGGACATTTGTAAGGCTGCGACTTGGGCCTCCCTCCATACTTTCGCAAAGCATTATTGCTTGGATTCTGAGATGAGGAGGGAGGGCCATTTTGCGCGCTCTGTCCTGCAGGACTTTTTGGTATAGAAGGGTGGACACCCTCCTCCGGGAGTGGGACTGCTGTGGGATTCTATTCATAAGGTAAGGAATCCACAGGCAGATGTATCCATCAGAAGAACAAGTTACTTACCTTCGGTAACGCTTTTTCTGGTGGATACAGTATCTGCCTGTGGATTCCTCACTGACCCACCCTCCTCCCCGATGTCCACCCTTGTATACCTTAAAGGTGGCATTGTTTAACATGTTTGTTTTGCATTGTCTCTTCTATCTGCCTTTGTGTAGCTTATAGGGAATGCTTTTATTCTTTGGCTTTCCTTTTAATTTTACACTGTGTATTGGTGTGAATATTGTGTACTGTGTATGCTTTGAATCTGTTGTCGGTCCACCTGTTCGCCTCGGAGGCACGGAAAAAATGGGTGGAACTGACGTCATCACGCCGACGAGGCTCTCTTATGGCTCCAGTGACGTCATACGGAGTCGCGAGCGGAGCCGTGGTATTGTGACGACCTCGTCGGCGTGGAGAGCTAGGAAAAAGTTTCCGCGGAATGCTGGCGCAGGGGATATTCATAAGGTGAGGAATACACAGGCAGATACTGTATCCACCAGAAAAAGAGTTACCGAAGGGAAGTAACTTGTTCTTCTGGGCCCTAGGCCTAGTATAGTCCACAATGTCTTGTTGGGGTTCTTGGAGAGGCTTCCCCCAACCCTCTTTTACAAGACAGAGTGGTCCCCTGATAGGATGGCCAAAGTAGAAGGTCAAAGGGGGAAAACCCTACTCCCTTCTAAGGCACCTCCCTGTAGGCGAAAAGCAAGCATGGTAAGAGGACATCTCATCTCCTTTTGAGTTTTTCAGGGAGCCCCATAATCATGCCTTTCAATATCTTGTTAAACCTCTTAACAAGAACATTGGTTTGTGGGTGATAGGGTGTAGTAAACTTGTGCTGCACTCCACACTCTTTCCACATTGTGTTTTAGGTAAGCAGACATTAAGTTTGACCCTCTGTCCAAAACCACCTCCTTAGGAAACCCCACCCTGGTGAAGACACCAATGAGGGCCTTGGCTACTGCAGGAGCTGTAGTAGTCCTAAGTGGAATTGCCTCAGGATACCATGTGGCATGATCCACTACCACTAGTATAAACTTGTTTCCTGATGCTGTGGGATGTTCAAGTGGACCCACTATGTCCACACCTACCCTTTCAAAGGGAACCCCAACCACTGGTAGTGGAATCAAGGGGGGCCTTTGGGTGTCCACCTGTTTTGCCACTGGCTTGACAGGTGACACAGGAGCTGACAAACTCCTTTACTTTCTGAGACATCTGGGGCCAGTAAAAGTGGCTAACTAGCCTTTCCCAGGTTTTGGTTTGGCCCAGTTGTCCAGCTAGGGGGATGTCATGAGCTAAAGTTAGTAGGCATTCCTTGTACTTCTGAGGCACTACCACTCTCCTAGTGGCTCCAGGTTTGGGGTCTCTGGCCTCAGTGTACAGTAGTCCCTCTTCCCAATTAACTCTGTGGGTACCAATGACCTCTCCCTTTTCCTGGGTAGCAGCTTGCTGCCTCAGGCTTTCAAGAGTTGGACAGTCCTGCTGTCCAAGGCACAGCTCTTCCCTTGATGGTCCCCCTGGGCCTAAGAGTTCAACCTGGTATTTATTTATTTATTTGGAAAGTTTTATAAAGCGCGAACATGACCCTTGCGGGTATCAGAGCGCTGTACACAAGACGAAAGCATGAATAAACTCCGTACAATGGAGGTCAACAATGTGAAACAACAAGGAGTACATAATCAAGATCAGGGCCCTGGTAGTGGGCCACACTAGATCAAATTCTCCTAGAGTGCAAAATATTTCCTGTAACATTCAGCAAAACAATCAAAAGTGAACTCGACACAACATAATAAAGTAAGTGACAAAACTGTAGGGCGAGGGCCCTAGGGTAAAATAACAATTATCAACCAATCCTAGATAAATGGAGAGCGATATGTTGGGATAAATGTCAAATCTGTCAACATGGGGACAAGCAAAAGAGTACACGATGATGCAGTTAATGATCACTCGGTGGGGGGGAGGGTTATTCGACAAAAGATGGTTCTGGGCTAACCATTGTTGAGTTTGCGAAAGAGCCTCATTTAAAGTTTTAATGTCATCTGGAGAGATTTTCAAGTAAAGTTGCGTGTCATCTGCGTACATGTGGTAAAGAATGTTAGACTGGTTCAGAATGACAGTGAGAGGTTCCATAAAAAGGTTG
This sequence comes from Calotriton arnoldi, assembly GCA_963921515.1. Lineage (NCBI taxonomy): Eukaryota > Metazoa > Chordata > Amphibia > Caudata > Salamandridae > Calotriton > Calotriton arnoldi. The sequence continues at coordinate 3,130,891 of CAWUFW010000408.1, forward strand.
AAGAGCGTGGGCGAGAGTACGGATCCTTGCGGAACTCCAATCCTGACCTGGGTACTAGAAGCAAGGGACTGGTTGAGTTTAATTCTTTGTGTGCTCTTATGCAAGAAAGAGGAAAACCAGATCTGAAAGAAACACGTTAGTTATAGATTCCTTACCTTAGAATTACCCCCAGGTGTCAGACTGGATCTGGAAAGTTTTTTCGTCAGCAGTACTTCTGCGCGTCGGAAGGTGGCGTCGGTCGGCTCCGTGTCCGTCGTCAGCGTCGTGGTCGCCGGGATGACGTCGCGGCAGCTACTTAGACGCCGCCCTCGCGCGCTGACGTCAGTTCTTTCTTTTTCGGCGCCAGCCAGTGCAGATCCGGGAAGAGCGGTACCTCCAGTCATTTTTTGACTGACTTTTTCTCGACTTTTGTCGACTTCTTTTTCGAGTCTTCGACTCCTAAGATGCACGAGGGATGCCCGGCTTCAAGCCATGCGGTTCCTGTCATCGGATGATGTCGGTGACAGATCCGCACCGTGTCTCTTTTGCCTGGAGCGCGACCACGACCCCAAGTCGTGCTCTGACTGCCGGTCAATGGCGCCGAAGGCTTTGCGGGAGCGGTCCCGAAAGCTGCTTGAGCACCGGCAGTCGGCTTCGCGCTATTCGAGGTCCCGGTTGCGAGGGAGGTCGAGGGTCCGGTCGCGGAGCCATCACCATTCGTCCAAGTCTTCGAAGTCTTCGCACTCTGGGTCGGGTAAGTCAAAGCATAAGAAGAAGTCGATGAAGCACCGTCACCCTGCGACTTCCCCTCGTCTGGCGGCCGCTCCGACGAGGGTGGTGCCCCTCCCGCGGCTCCGCGCGCGGAGCCTTTCCGGGACCCGGAGCGACTCACGCCCAGCTTCGTACGTTCTATGAGGCGATGCATGCCATCTTTGGGTGGACCGAACCCGCCGGCGCGCCTTCGGGCCCCGTGGACTCGGTTGGGGGGGGCCTAGGCCTTCTCCGGCACCGCAGGCCCCCCTTGGATCCAGGCCTGGATGCGGATCGGCGCCGGTTGACCTAATTACGCCTCCACCGGCGCCGCTTCCACCGGCACCACTACAGCGTTTGACGATGGTCCGCCCCCCAGCCGGCATCGACTCCGGCCTCCACCCAGACGTGGACCTGGAGCCGGACCGGCGCCGAGAGGGGTTTTTGTGCCCCTGTTAACTCCTGGGGTCCCTTTTCAACCAGAATGGCACCCAGAGGATGAGGAGGAGGACTGGGTGGGGTCAGGTGACCCTTTGACTGACCAGTTGGACAGTGAACAGGACTGAAGAGGAACTGGGGGATGCCAGTGGTTTGGACACCTCCCCTGACCTTGGCATGTTGTCTCCTCCTACTGTGGCTACGGAGGAGGGAGCGTCATACGCAGTGGTGTTGCATAGGGCGGCCGAGGCTTTCAACCTTGAGCTTCCTACGGTGGCGGTCAGGACTAACCTCCTGACAGAGGTGCTTCAGCCGGCTGCGAGCTCTTTGGAGCCCTTGCTGCCGTTCAATGAGGCCCTCACCGACGTCCTTTTGGGCACGCGGTCCAGGCCCAACACGGGGGCTCCCTGGACAGGATGATTGCCCGACGCCACTGCCCAGCCCCGGGCGACCCCACTTTCCTCTCCCAACACCCCAATCCGGAGAGCTTGGTAGTCCAAGCATCCACTTCCAAAAGCGCATTACCTACCGCTCTCCCGGAAAGGAAATCCAAGAAGCTGGACCACCTTGGGAAGAAAATTTTCTCTTCCGCCAGCTTAGGACTGCGGTCGGTAAACACTGCATGTCTCTTGGGCCGTTATTCCCACTCGGTGTGGGATACGGTGGCACAGGTGCTGCCTCAGTATCCGGACGAGGCCCGGGCAGTGCTCTCCCAGGCTGTTGCCACCGGGAGGGATGCAGCGAAGTTTGCCATACGTTGTGGGCTGGATACCGCCGACTCTCTGGGCAGGACCATTTCAACGTCGGTAGCACTTCGTCGCTACGCCTGGATGAGGTCGACTGACTTTTCAGGCGATGTCCAGAACACCTTGATATAGATACCTTTTGATGGCCGTCGCCTTTTTGACGACAAAGCAGACAACGCTCTAGAGCGTTTCAAGGGCTCCCGGGCTACGACCAAGTCCTTGGGCCTCTCCACCCGCCCTGCGCAGTCTGCTTTTTGCCCCTTTCGTGGCTACAGAAGGGGTGCCCCGCTACGTCCCGCCCAGAGCCACAGGCCGCAGCAAGTTACCCAACCTTCGCGCTGCCAGGGACGTGGAAACAACCGTCGTGGTTCCGGGGGCCAGCGGGCGGGCCAGTCCACCAACCCCCCCTCCGCAGCAGCCTCCAAACCTTCCTAGTCCGACCTTTCAGGCCCATCAAACGCCAGTGGGCGGCAGGATTCGCCATCACCTCCCCCACTGGCGCACCATCACGTCGGACAAGTGGGTTTTGCAAATAGTCCGAAGGGGCTACTCCCTCCCCGTCGAGACTACCCCTCCAGCCATGCCACCTCAATACCACCGCATGTCGGAGGATCACCTGGGCCTTCTCCAAGAGGAAGTTTTGGCACTCTTGGCCAAGGGACCCATCGAGCGCGTTCCTGTCCCAGAAGTAGGTCGTGGTTGCTACTCCCACTACTTTCTGGTCCCCAAGAAGGACAAGGGCCTGCGTCCTATCTTGGATCTCAGGAACGTCAACTGCTTCCTCCGGAAGGAGAAGTTCAAGATGTTGACGCTCGCTCATGTCTTGTCTGCCCTCGACCCGCAAGACTGGATGGTAGCGTTGGACTTGCAGGACGCTTATTTTCACATCCCCGTCCTGCCGGCCCACAGGCGTCGCCTACGGTTCACGGCAGGCCACAAGCACTTTCAGTTTACCGTGCTCCCCTTTGGCCTTACCAGCGCCCCTCGGGTGTTCACGTAAGTGATGGTGGTGGTCGCAGCTCATCTGCGCAGATCGGGGGTTTCAGTCTTCCCCTATCTCGACGACTGGCGGTTGAAGGAACGCTCGCCCCAGGCAGTTGTCTCCCACCTCCTGACTACGGCCGACCTCCTGCATTCACTGGGGTTCTCCATCAATGTGCCGAAGTCACACCTGATTCCCTCTCAGAAGCTCCTCTTCATCGGAGCGGTTCTGGACACGACGCCGTTTCGGGTCTATCCTCCCGAACAGCGAGTCCGGGATATTCAGGCTATGATTCCGATCTTTCAGCCTCTATCCCGGTTTTCGGTCAGAATGACTGAGGCTGCTGGGCCTCATGGCCTCCTGCATCCTGCTGGTCGATCATGCCAGGTGGCGTATGCGGGCTCTGCAGTGGGACCTGAAGTTCCAGTGGGCGCAGCATCAGGGGAATCTGTCCGATTGCGTCCAGATCTCGGAGGGCACTGCACGTCAACTGCAGTGGTGGTTGACGAACCTGGATTGGGTCAATGGCAGATCCCTCTCCCTTTCCCAACCAGACCACACTGTGGTGACGGATGCCTCCCTTCTGGGATGGGGCGGCCACATGAGAGAGGCGGAGATCAGAGGCCCACTTTTCTCCGGCGGAGTCCGGGCTCCACATCAACCTTCTGGAGCTGCGGGCGATTCGTCTTGCACTGAAGGCATTCCTTCCCTCTGTCCGGGGAAGAGTAGTGCAGGTGTTCACGGACAACACCACCATGTGGTACTGCAACAAACAGGGCGGGGTGGGGTCGTGGACCCTATGTCAAGAGGCCCTCCGCCTCTGGACATAGCTGGAACATCAGGGCATATCCCTGGTGGTTCAACACCTGGCAGGTTCCCTGAACGCCAGGGCGGACGAACTCAGCCGCGGTGCATGATGGATCACGAATGGCATCTTCACTCTGAGGTGGTGCAAGGTCTCTTTCAACAATGGGGAGAGCCTTGGTTAGATCTATTCGCCACCGAAGAGAACGCGCAATGTCAGCAATTCTGCGCGTTTGAATTTCTAAGGCGGCACTCGCTAGGCGACGCTTTTCGTCGCAAGTGAAGTTGCAGTCTGTTGTATGCCTTTCTGCCTATACCACTTCTGCCCCAAGTGCTGAAGAAGATCAGGCGCGACTGGGCCCAAGTTATTCTTGTGGCTCCGGATTGGGCACGAAGAGTCTGGTATCCCGAGCTGCTCAACATGGCCATCGATCCTCCGATCAGGCTACCTCTTCGGGAGGATCTTCTGTCGCAGCAGCAGGGGACGGTTCTCCACCCGAACCTGTCCAGCCTCCACCTCCTTGCGTGGAGATTGAGCGGCGACAGTTGACGTCTTTCGACCTGCCTCCTGAAGTCTGTGATGTAATCTTGGCAGCCAGGCGTCCTTCCACTAAGACGGTGTACGCCTGCCGGTGGAACAAGTTTGTGGCATGGTGCACAGCAAAGGCTGTGGATCCCCTTTCTGCCCCTCTTTCTGAAGTCCTCATGTTTCATCTTTCTCTACCCCAGCAGGGCTCTGCTCTGGGCACTATCAAGGGCTATCTTCCGGCCATCTCTGCCTTCCTTCGGCTTCCAGATCAGCCTTCCCTTTTCAAGTCCCCAGTTGTAAGCCGCTTCTTGAAAGGCATAACTCATCTTTTTTCTCTAATTCCCTTCGTTATGCCTCAGTGGGACTTGAACCTGGTGTTAACTTATTTAATGTGTGCTCCCTTTGAGCCACTTCATAACTGTCCCTTACGGCTCTTAACTCTCAAAACTGCGTTCCTGGTGGCCATCACACCTGCCAGGCGAGTGAGTGAGCTCCAGGCGCTTTCTTCTAAGCCTCCTTTTCTCTGTACATCCGGACAAAGTTGTCCTTAAAACTCATCCATCCTTCCTGCCCAAGGTTGTCACTGCCTTCCACATCGGGCAGACTATCACTTTGCCCACCTTCTTTCCGCCTCCGCATCCTTCGAAAGAGGAAGAGAGGCTCCACCGTCTGGACCCAAAACGTGCGCTTTCCTTCTATCTGGATCGCACAAAACAGTTCCGGGTGGACGACCAACTGTTTGTTGGCTACGTGGGTGCCAAAAAGATCGGGCCGTACACAAGAGGACCATTTCTCAATGGGTCGTTTTGTGTATAAAATTATGCTATTCTCTGGCTAAAAAGGAGCCTCCAGTGGGGCTACGCGCCCATTCCACCAGGGCGACGGCAGCCATTACTGCCTTGGGGAGAGGAGTTCCTCTGAACGACATCTGTCAGGCGGCTACGAGGGCATCGTTGCACACGTTCACCAAACACTACTGTCTGGACAGCCAAGTCCGGAGAGACGGCTTCTTTGGCCGTTCTGTTCTCCAGGATTTTCTAGTGTGATCTTTGTTCGCAGACCCACCACCGGGGTTGGTATTGCTGGGGTATCCATTCTAAGGTAAGGAATCTATAACTAACGTGTTTCTTTCAGATGAACAAGTTACTTACCTTCGGTAACGATATATCTGTAAGAAACATTAGTTAGTTATAGATTCCTTACCGCCCCACCCATCCTCCCCGTTCTGCGAACGGATTTCTAGGGTTAAGGACATCCTTTCAGGACCCTAGTTCTGTGCACCAGTGGTCAGTGTCTTGCATGGCTCTGCGTTTCTGGCGCGAAAAGTCGTGTACAGAACTGACGTCGGCGCGCGAGGGCGGCATCTAAGTAGCTGCCACGACGTCATCCCGGCGACCACCACCACCACCACCACCACGACGCCGACGACGGACGCGGAGCTGACCGACGCCACCTTCCGACGCGCAGAGGTACTGCTGACGAAAAAACTTTCTGCAACCAGTCTGACGCCTGGGGGTAATTCTAAGGTAAGGAATCTATAACTAACTAATGTTTCTTACAGATATATTGTTACCGAAGGTAAGTAACTTGTTCTTTAGGACCGGTCCCGCTAGACCCATCCTACATTGAAGGTTAATCAAGGTTTCATGTTTGATGTCGAATGCAGAAGACAGGTCCAAAAGGATCATCAGACAAGGGACATTTTGATCAAGGGATTTCAGGGCGTCATCCACAATGTGTGTTAGAGCAGTTTCAGTACTATGCCCTGCTCTGAAACCGGATTGATAGAGGTCCAGTAGTTGAAATTTCTCTATATAGTTGCAGAGCTGCTTGTGGACGCATTTCTCGAGCAGTTTGGCTAACGTCATGATGCTGGTGATAGGTCTGAAGTTGTTAGGATCAGATAAATCCAAGTTGGGCTTCTTAGGGATGGGAGTGACTTGCCCAATTTTGAGGCAATCTGGGATGCTCCCCTGCAGGAGAGATTCATGAATGATCCGCGACCAAAGGGGTAGAATGGCCAAGTTGAGGTCTTTAAAAAATTTAGCAGGCAGTGGATCATTGAAGTGATTTAGAGTTGCCATATCGTGGAGTAGTTCTGTGCAATCTGGCAGGATAAAGGAATTCCAAGAGGCGTCATTTTTGAGAGAACAACCGAGAAAAAAGGAGACTGCCGAGGGAACCACCGGCTCCGCTGGAGATGTGTAGATTAGAGGCGGCACCATGAGAGTGACAGGTTGCAGCTCCAGTTCAATTTTCCTAGTTTTTTAGTGAAGTGCACTGTGCAGTCCTCCCCACTAGGAAGCCGACTCACGGAAGACAGGTTTGGGTTGGGAGTGTAGTTTGCTTGCTGTTTGATGATTTCAAATAGCATCTTGGGTCTGTTTTTAGCGCCGTCCAGTTGAGCCCTGAAATGGTCAGTTTTAGCAATGCAGATTTTTTTTTTATTGTAGGCGCTTCTCATTTTCCTTAGCTGATAGAGGCTAGTGGTGGAAGGCTCGTTTCTCCAGATCCTCTGAAAGCCTAAGTTTACGGCGTTCGTCATTTAGGGAACCATTAAACCAATGTTTGGATTGTTTGAGTGGAATCCTTTTAAGTTGTTTCGGCGCAATGGTGTCAAAGATATTAGCCACAGTGCTAATGTAATGATCAGAAAGATCATCCAGGTTGGTCATGTTGGGGGGAGGCTGAAGTCTATTCATAGTGATGGAAGTAAGAGCATTGATGTTGACATCTCATGTTGCGAGACAATTGTTTAGCTTTAAGAGGTTGTCCCTTTCTGCTAGTGGTCTTTTCCAGTACGTGGAAGGCAATTTGATGATCCAACCAGTCGCAAGGTAGGATGTCACTCATTTGAATGAAATTGTCTCCAGCAATAATGAGGTCGAGGGTGGCGCCTTTGTTGTGGGTAGGTCCCTTACAAAACTGAGAGAAGTTGAGATCGGAGAGGAAGGTCTTAAAGGAGCTGACTAAAAGATCATTGGAGTCATTCCAATGGAGGTTAAAGTCTCCAAGGAAGATATGGTATAGTTGATCCGAACATGAGCTAATGACCTCCAAGATTTGCTCTATGAAGATCAAATTGTCACCCGGTGGATGGTAAATCAAGTGAAGCACACAATCTTGCCCTTCTTCCAAATTTCTGTCAGTATCTCACAGGAAGATAGCGGGGCATTCTGAGATTGTTTTATGGTTAGACTGGAACGATGAATGCAAGCAATGCCACCCCCCATTTTCCCCGGCCGATCACATCGGATAATGGCACAATCAGGCGGTACTAAAATGTCGAACAGGGGAGGAGGCATCGTTGAGCCAGGTTTCCGTGAGAATCAAGTCCAAATCTTGCGCTAAGATGAGTACAGAAATGTCAGCAGCATGTTTCACAGCCGATCTGCAATTGAGCAGCATCAAATTAATGTGCGGGGAGGTGTTAATCTCTTCAATATAAGCAGTAGTTATTTGGAGTAGGTTTTCCTTATTAACTGGTCTGGAGTTGACCCTGGGTTCCCTGTCAGGGGAAATAGCGGGGATGTTAATAACGGATTTAGAGGAGGCGAAAGACCCCATACTACTGTACGAGAATACAAGAGCGAGGGTGTCTTCAGCCAACAGCTGAGGCTGAAACCTGCGAGGTCTGGAGTGATGGTTAGGCATAGGCCTGGAGATCCACCTGGAACTAATTGGGAAAAGGATTGTTTGACCCCATCCCGAAGACTCCAGGTGTATTGCAATGCACATACCCAAGTGGAGGGTGTAAATTCCATACCCTCCATCTTCATGGAGAACTGTAGTAGGGACTGCATGACTTTTGACCACCAGGAGATCCTGCTTGAGGTCAGCGAACTTCTCCTCAAGGTAAGGCCCGTTGAAGCACTCTTCAGCCGCCCCAGTAGGAGACGAACGGCGGGATCCCAAAGATTGGAGGGAACTGGAAGGTACAGTAAGACCCTTACTGCAATTACAAGGGGAGCTAGAGTTCCGCTTTAGCGTGGATTTGTCATCAACCAAGGATAGACTATCAGCAAGATATGATGCAAGAGAGCTGCACCGGACCAAGGTAGGGCTTGGTAGCTGGCACGTTGGTATCAAAACAGGCAATAGGAGAAGCACAGGAGGCAGAAACGGGTGTGAAAGGGTTAGGCTCAGTTCCCTCTGGGGTGTCCAAGTCCTCTCCCTGACGAGAGGGGTCCTGATCCTCTTGCTGTACAGAAGCTGGTTTCCCAGTCTTCTTACCTTTTCTCTTGGAAGGTTGGGCCATACTTTCAGGCTCCAACACTTCTTTTTCACCCTGCTTTTGGCTCTGTGCTCTGGTTTTCACACACACACTCTGGGATGTCCAGCATTGCTGCATGGGTTTTTAATTCTACCTCAGCCAATGCTGAGGTTTCCAGGTCATTAACAAGCAGACATGCAGCTGGAAGCTTTGGATAGACCACTACCTGTTTCATGCCAGCAAACCCCCACCCCCCGTCTAATGTCACCATAGCCATTGCATGGTTAGTGGTGACACTGTCAGCATTGGTGACTGGGTAAGTTTTCCCAAACAAGTATTGCTCTGGGGAATCCGGTGTATCTCTCACCATAGTGACACTGGCACCTGTATCCCTCGGGGCCTCTATTCTAGTCCCATTGATCCAAGGGTATTGCAAGTATTTCTTTGAGTTGGGTGGCCATACAGCTAAAGTGGCAAACTCAACTTCCCCTTCTGTGACTAGAACTGCTTCAGTGTGCAACCAGATTTTCTCTTGGCACACTGCTGATCCCATATGGAGACTGGCTACACCAGGAGTAGCTGTAGGAGGACTAGGGGACTTCTTTTTAGGACAAGTAGCATCTCCAGTTGAGTGTCCCAACTTGTTAGTTGTTACACCAGGCCTTTAAAGGATCAAAGTTCTTTCCCCTGTACCTATTATTGGACTGGGAAGAGTTTTGGGACCCACCCCCCTGTGCAGGTTTCTGGGGCCCTTTTGAAGACAGGCTTTTTTCTTGGGGATTCTCACCACCTTTCCCCTGGGGAGGTTTTGTAACCTTTTCTTTTGGTCACCCCCAGTGGTTGTTTTTGTCACCCTTGTCTTGACCCAGTGGTCTGCCTTCTTTCCCAATTCTTGGGGAGAAATTAGACCTACGTCTACCAAATGCGGATGTAACTTTTCATTAGTGCAATTACTCAAAATATGTTCCTTCATAAACAAATTGTAAAGTCCATTGAGATCATGCACATTGTGTCCAGTTAACCAACCATCTAGTGTCTTAACTGAGTAGTCAACAAAGTCAATCCAGGATTGGTTTGGGGTTTTGTGAGCCCCCGTGAATCTATTTCTGTATTCCTCAGTTGTGAGCCCAAAGCCCTCAATCGGAGTTCTCTTCATGAGATCATAAGACCCAGCATCTGCCCCTGAAAGGGTCAGGAGTCTGTCCCTGCAGTTACCAGAGAACAGTTTCCAAAGGAGTTGCCCCCCAGTGTGACTTCTTCACTGCTCTCATTTCACAGGCCCTCTCAAAGGCTGTGAACCATTTTGTGATACCATCACTCTCTTCATATTTAGGGACAATCCCTTTGTGGATTTTGGGATTGTAAGATTGCTCTTTATCCTTATCTGATAGAGACATCTAGCCGCAGATTCCTTAACTTAGAATAACCCAGGCGTCAGACTGGATCCGGAAAACCTTTTTCCCCCAGCAGTACCTCTGCATGCTGGGGGGCGGCGTTGCCCGGCTCCGTCCTGACGTCATCCACGAAAGTGACGTCAATGGAGCCATATAAGCCCCAGGGCGTGCTGACGTCAGTTTTTTTTTTTTTCCTTTTCCGCGTCCCAATGCGGATCCGGGAGAAGTGGTTCCTCTGGCCTGTTTTGCTTTCAGGCCTTCATGACACCTTTTTGCGGCGGGAACAGTGTGCCGATGCCTGCGGGTTCAAGTCGTGTGCGTCCTGTTCGCGGCAGATGTCAGCGACGGATCCACACGAGATCTGTATGTGGTGCTTGGGTGAGCACCACGACTCCGCCGAGTGCGACGCCTGCTGGCAGCTGAAGCCGAAGTTCCTGCGGGAACGACGGATAAAATTGATGTCCTCCCGGTTGTCCCGGTCAGAACCCTCGCGGCGCTGCCCTCCATCTCCAGCGGAGGGATCCGAACAGCGCAGTTCTTCCCACGCTGAGGTTCCTGTTCGGGACAGGTCCCGGAGTCGTTCACGTGGACGTCGCTCGCCTGCCTCAGGTAAGCACCGGCAGAAGTCACGGAGGTCGTTGACCTCGCACAAGCGTGACGTCGGGGCCCACTGCTCCCGGTCTTCACAGGACACAGCCCTTCAGGAGTCGACCCCAGCCTACCCACCGTTTCCTGGTGCGGGTGCGACTCGGACCCAGATGGAGGCCTATTCCAGGGCTCTGCAGGCCATCTTTGGGTCACCCCCTCTCCCTGGTGCACCTTCGGGCCCCACAGTGGGGGTAGGGACTCAGGTCGGGGGTTCGCCGGCGGGTTCGCCCTCGGCGCCGACCGAGTGCCTTGACTCCGGTTCCGGGGTTGCTGCGACGTCGGAACACGGCCTGGAGGGGCATCCCACTGCGACGTCTAGCCCTCCTGATGCGTCTTCACACAGCCCTGCGGGGCTCCCTGCGTCGTTGCTGGATGCAGCTGCAGTGCGGAGCTCGACTCAGAGTCGACGTTGTTCCTTCCCGCAGGCTCCTGCCTTGGTGGAGGTCGAGTCGATGCCAGTCCGACGCCGGGCGGACGAGTCCTCTTCGAGGTTCGTCGACGTCGATCCAACGCCATCTTGACATCGGTCGACGCCGGTTCCGTCCCCGGCTGTTCACCTGCTGGTAGAGGGCGTGACCCCAGTTGGTTCTCTACCACCAGGGTTTTCTCACTGCTCCACAGGGCAGGGACCCATGGCGGAGCAGGGGCCCATGGGGCACTGGCCGGCTCATCATTTTGCAGGGCCTTTGTCATTGGGTGGACGGCTTAGCCTGCAGCCGTCCCCAACAGATGACTTGCTGTCTCCGCCTCGGATGGCCACGGAGGCTGGTGCTGAGTTTGCGAGGGCGGTTCGCAGGGCTGCGGCTATCTTGCAGATGCAGCCGCCCTCTGTCTCCCTGCATCCGGATCCTTTATTGGTCCTTCTCCACCAGGGCACGGTGGATGTGGAGCCCTTGTTGCCTTTTGGCGGGGTCATTGTATGATGTCCTTCTGGGGACTTGGGCCAGGCCCTCCTCAGGGGGGTGGGGGGGCACGTGAGTCGTGCTATTGCACATCGCCATCGCCCGGCTCCAGACGACCCTTCCTGTTTGTCCATCCATCCTGGGGCTCAAGGACTTGTAGTCCAGGCAGCGCTCCCTTCCTCTCCTCCTCTGTTGCTTCCTCCCACTCGGGAGTCTAGGTGGTTGGAGTCATGTGGCCGCAGTGTCTTTGCGTCCACCAGCTCAGGCCTTCGGTCCATGAACACGTCCTGCGTGTTTGCTCGGGCTACTTTTGCCCTTTGGGACTCCGTCGAGCAGCTCCTTCCTTCTTTGCCGGAGGGCCCTCGTGCTGACCTGGTCTGGATTATTCTTGATGGCCGCGACATGGCGCAGTTTTCTGTCCGGTCGGCCATGGACACCACTGACTCCGTGGATCGGGCGATGGCCAGGTCAGTTGCTCTGCGTCGCCATGCGTGGTAACGCGATGGCAGTTTTCTGGAGAATGTTCGGGAGCGACTCACAGATCTGCCCTTTGATGGGGTCCATCTATTTGATGAGCATGCCGACTCAGCGGTCCGGCATCGCCTCTCTGGATTCCGATGAATGCTTGGTTCTTTTAGTCCTCTTGGTGGACTTGTGTTTTTGTATGCAGGGTTGTCACTGCTTTTATGATTTCCGTCTCTGGGTCCAAGACGTTATTCCCCAGGAGAGTTGTATGGCTGCTCCGCCATGTTTTTTCCTTCCTTTGGTGCAGCTGGGCCAGCTGATTCTATAATTCTTTCGACCTCTTCCTATGAGCTTGTCTCAAGAGGTGTCCCTTGCTTTTTAAAGGGATGTGACTTACCCTATGTGGGGTATTAGTTCGCTATTGTGTAGCTGCTCTTCCTTGCAAGGAAGTTCGGAGGCTCCTGTGGAGCTCTCTTAATTATTTTCTGTCCCCATGGGGAATTTTCCTGTGGCTGGTGGAACGCCTCCTCTGTTGAAGACCCACGGACTGGCGTGTCCCTCTCCTGGAGCTTCTGTATTGCTGCCTACGGTTGTTCCGTTGCACTCATGCATCTGTGGATGCCGCCTGCTCCGGTGTGGTGTTGGGGTTCTGCCGTATCTGGATCGCCCCAAGGGGGTTCACGTCCTCCTGCCTTGCATTAGCTCTACATTCGGCCCCTAGCACTTGGCTGTCTTGGGCATGGGTACGTGTCCCTTTGGGCGCTTTGTTCCGTTCCACTCCAGCTCGGTTCTTTCTGTGTTCTGGGCGGGCACCACATGTTAGTCCACACTGGGTGTGTGCTCTATCACGGGGGACCCGTAGTGTTCCTTGAGCCACTGTATGGGCTGTGTTGTCTTCTTCCCTGGTGATGGGAACGGCTTGGGCACACCCTGTTTGGGGTTTGCCTCTGGGCAGTAGAGTTTTCGTCAGGGCGGATCCCGGTTCCCGGACTGGGCTCTGGTTTTTCTGTTCGTTGTCTCACACGGCTCAGGTGTTTCTCCTCCTGGCCTCTGCTGCGATTTTCGACAGACGTGTTCTGTCCCCGGATGATCTCTGGCATCATCCTGTCTATATATATTCTTTTTCAGACATTCTGTCTGAGGGTTTCTGCCTCCTTCTTCCTTAGTGTGGTGGTCAGTATCCCGCCTGTTTCGCGATGATTTGGTTTTTCCTTCCCGATCGGGGGGTTGGGGTCACCCTCTTTCGTGGATGGACTTGTGTCCTGATAGGTTCCCCTCAAGGCCGTTGGTGCCTTTTGGGCGACTATTCTCTAAGGGTACTCTTCCAGTTTCCCCTTGGTTGTCACTTTCTTGACTTTCATCTATTTCTATGTGCTGTGTACGCACACGAGAGGGCAGGCATGCGTGCGGGGTTCCCCTGCGGTGGTTTCTGGGGATTGTTCCAGATTCTCTCTCTCCCCCCCTCATGGGAGATAGCTGGGGTGTGTCCGGCTTGCCGGTGGCCCTTTGTCATTGCACCTGTGGGTGCGTTTAACTGGGTGTCTACCTAATGCGCCCGCCTTCTCTGTCGGCGCACACAGGTTGTTGCTGTTACGCTTCTTTGGCCTAGGCATTGCGTGGTGTGGTTTTCACGGTACCTGATGTCTGGTCCGTGTATTCTTGTAATTCACATCGACGTATCTCCTGGTAGTCGTGGTTTGTCTGTCTCGGCATGATGCCTTCTTCCCCTGGTGTTTCATTTGCTGGCACCTGATGCTGTGCCGCTCAAATTGTGGGTTCTGTCATACTGTCCCTTCGCTGGGACTTTTGCCTCTTACGAATCCTGGGATTCTCTACTTAGTTTCCCTCTTTTCGTGGCAGTTATGCCACTCTGCCATTGTACACTGACCCTTCTGGTTCTGTTTCATCCCTGTCTAGCTGGTAGTGGATTTGTACCATCCTCTGCCGGATTGTGGTGTCTTGCCTCCCTTCTCATGCTCCACCCTGCACTTTGTGGTCTGGTATCGGCTACGCTGGCCCTGCTGAGCTTTATGGGTCTGGTGTCAGCCCCGCTGGCTTTGCTGTCCCCACCTTGTTTTAGTCCATGTTATTGGTGGATTACTTCCCTTGGGAACTTGGTGGTTTTCAGTCGCAGACCCTCCTCCACTGGGGTATGGCTTTGGTATCTATTCTAAGTTAAGGAATCTGCGGCTAGATGTCTATCAGATGAACGAGTTACTTACCTTCGGTAACAATGTATCTGGTAGAGACACAGTCTAGCCGCAGATTCCTTAACGCCCACCCATCTTCCCCGATCTGCGAGGGCCTTTCCAGGTGGGGTTCTACCCACTTGCCTCCTTACAGGTGGCACTGGTCTTCCTGAGGGGTGTTCTGATTCACCTGCCTCCGGGACTGGGTGTGTCATTCTGTTTTTGGCACGTTGGCTCTCCACCCATTTTGGTTCTTGGGTGGCTCCGTTGCGTGCATTTCAATGCTTCTCCACCCTGGTTCCTCCGGTGTGGAGATTCTCATGTTCTTTTAACCTCCCTCCGCCCTCGTCTGTTTCTGCCCATTGCTTGGGGTCTCCTTGTCTATGCTGCAGTCGAATGGGTTGTGCTTCTATTGCCTTTGCTCAGTTCATAGGTCATTGTGGGGGGTGTGGTGGGCATCTTTTGTTGTTCACTCCTGGTCACTTGTCATAAGCCGTGTTGTTCCAGTCTTGCTGTCCTTTAAGGTTACAGCCTGTGGTTACTGTCTGTCTTTCATATAGTTCCATCCTGTGGTTACAAATTTCCCTTCATTTGTCATGCCATTCATTTCCACTGCCGTTTCTTCTTACGGTGTAGTGTAGTTCCTATTTCCCTAATAGGCTCTGCGCATTGGAATAATATACCCTATAGATTCGACATAGGACTGAGGTCAGTATGTCCCTATCGAGTATATTAAACTTAATTACTTTGTACCAGCTAACCCAGAGGCCACTAGAAACTTCTTGTAAACAAGAAGGGAGTAGTTTCTGGCAACCGCATAAACATGACAACTTTGTTTCCCTTTAGAATCGGAACACTCTCAGAATCGTGGAAACAGATAAGTTTCACTCAGCTAATCGTGCATGCTTAGTTTCTTCAGAGTTACACAGAAAGAATAGACGGGCGTTTCAATAAAAGGATTTATTGAACAGTCTTGTTTCTCGTGTAAGAGATATGAGCTGTTATGATCACAAGACAGTATGCGAGATATATTATGTACAGCGTAAGCATTAGAAAGAAATATCTGAAAGAAACACGTTAGTGATAGATTCCTTACCTTAGAATATCCCCAGGCGTCAGACTGGATCCGGAAAGTTTTTCGTCAGCAGTACCCCTGCGCGTCGGTAGGTGGCATCGTGCGGCTCAGAGTTCGTCGCTGGCGTCGTAAGCGCCGAGATGACGTCACGGAGACTACTTAGGCGCCACCCATGCGCGCTGACGTCAGTTCTTTCTTTTTCCGCGCCAGCAAGCGCAGATCCGGTTAGAGCACGTACCTTAGTCACTTTTTGACTAGTTGTTTTTTGGGACTTTTGTCTCTAATTTCTATATTTGACTCCTGGTGCCACGTAGGGATGCCTGGTTTTAAAACCTGCGGGGCCTGCCGCCGTACGATGTCGGTGGCCGACCCCCATGGCGTCTGTCTCTACTGTCTAGAGCGCGACCATGACTCCCGGTCATGTTTCGACTGTCTGGCCATGGCTCCGAAGGCTTTGCGGGAGCGGTCCCGAAAGCTGCTAGAGGCCCGACAGTTGTCTCCACGCCGTTCCAGGTCCAGGAGTCGCTCGAGGGACCGACGGCGGAGTCGCCATCATCGCTCCTCGGGGTCCAAGTAGTCGCCCTCGTGTTCCGGTAAGCAACGTCATAAAAAGTCGAAGAAGCGCGTACGCTCTCCGACCTCCCCTCGCCGGTCTTCTGACGCGGACGAGGGGACCCGGGGTCTTTCCCCCGCGGCTCCGTTGGAGCCTGTCAGACCCGCGGCCTACCCGCCATACCCGGGTCCGTCGGTGACTCCGGCCCAGGTGCAAGAGTTTCTTGCTGCCATGGAATGCCTTTTCGCTCCTAGGGCTCCCGCCGGTGCGCCTTCGGGCCCTGCGGTCCCTTTTGGGGGCCCTTGGTTGCTGCCGGCTCAGGCCCCGGCACCCCAAGGTCCTCCGCCAGCAGCCCCGGCGCCGCAAGGTCCTTCGCCGGTGGCTCCGGCGCTGCAGGGTCCTCTGCCGGCGGCTCCGGCGCCCCCTGCGGCTCCCTTCCCGGCTCCGCCCTGGGTGCCGTTCGGCCCACCTCCGCCTTTGCCCGCGTTTCCAGCTTGGAACTCTGATTGGGCCTTGGAGCTGGAGCGGCGCCGATCGGCGCCGTTCCCGGCGCCGGTGGAGCATTTCTTTTCCCCTGTGCCTCCCTCGCTGTTGCAGCCTGTGCCTCGGGTAGTTGGGGAAGAGGACTGGGAGGGGTCGGAGGACCCTCTTGCACGTCAGTGTGAGTCTGAACAGGAATGGGCAGAAGACTCAGAGGATGCCAGTGGCCTTGACCTCTCCTCTGAGCCTGGGTTTGTGTCTCCTCCCACTCTCATGGAGGAAGGCGCCACCTACACTGTGGTGCTCCGTAGAGCAGCTGAGACTCTTGGCCTTGAATTACCTACTGTTGCCCTCCAAACTAACCTCCTTACTGAGGTGCTTCAGCCTACAGCGGGTTCTGTGGCACCTCTGCTTCCGTTCAATGAGGCCTTGACTGATGTTTTGATGGGTACCTGGTCTAGGCCAGCCACAGGGGTCCCTGTGGATAAAAATGTGGCCAGACGTCACCGTCCGGCACCGGGTGACCCTGCCTTTCTGACAACTCATCCGACACCGGAGAGCCTGGTCATTCAGGCTTCCACTTCCCAAACAGCATTCCCTACCGCTCCGCCGGATAAGGAATCCAAGAAGCTGGAGCAGCTTGGCAAAAGGTTGTTTTCCTCTGCCAGCCTGGGGCTGCGGTAAGTCAACACCACATGCCTCTTGGGCCGCTATTCTCACGCTGTGTGGGACACGGTGGCGCAAACTCTGCCCCAGTGCCCCGAAGAGGTTCGGGCTGTGCTTTCCCAAGCTGTTGCAGAGGGGAAGGATGCCGCGAAGTTCGCCATTCAGTGTGGGTTGGACACCGCGGACTCTATGGGAAGAGCAATTTCCACCACAGTGGCCTTGCAGCAACATGCCTGGCTGCGGTCCATGGGGTTTTCGGGGGATGTCCAGAGTTCCCTCATGGACATGCCTTTTGATGGTACTCGCCTTTTTGGCGATAAGGCAGACAGTGCGCTGGAGCGTTTTAAGGACTCTCGGGCTACAGCCAAGTCCTTGGGGGTCTCCACCTCCCGCCCAGCCACGTCTACTTTTCGTTCCTTTCGTGGCCGCGGTAGGGGCGCCTCTACACATCCGTTCCAAAGGCCTGCGCAGAACCAGCCTCAGCATGGCCGCAGGCGTGGTGGCCGCCATGGCGGCACAGGGGGCCAGCGTGCGGGTCAGCCCACCTCCGCTCCCACAGCATCCGCCTCAAAGCCTTCCTAGTCCGCGCTTTGGGGTGCACCCCACGCCGGTGGGCGGCAGGATTCAACATCACCTCCCCCACTGGCGCTCTGTCACTTCGGACAGCTGGGTGCTACAAATAATCCGAAGGGGCTATTCCCTCCCTTTCGAGTCTGCCCCCCGTCCATGCCACCTCAGTTCCACCGCATTTCGGGAGATCACTTAGCGCTTCTCCAACAGGAAGTCACGGCCCTCTTGGCCAAGGGGGCCATCGAGCGCGTTCCTGGGCCAGAAGTAGGACATGGATGTTATTCCCACTACTTTCTGGTCCCCAAGAAGGACAAGGGGGGCTTGCGCCCCATCTTGGACCTCCGGAACGTCCATCGCTTCCTCCGGAAGGAGAAGTTCAAGATGTTGACTCTGGCTCAGGTCTTGGCTGCCCTGGAGACTGGATGGTAGCGTTGGACTTGCAGGACGCATATTTTCACATTCCTGTCCTGCCGGCCCACCGGCGTTCCCTGCGGTTCACGGTAGGCCAGGAGCATTTTCAGTTTACCGTGCTCCCCTTCGGCCTTACAAGCGCCCCTCGGGTGTTCACGAAAGTGATGGCAGTGTTCGCAGCTCATCTGCGCAGGTCAGGGGTGTCGTCTTCCCCTACCTCGACGACTGGTTGTTGTAGGCGGGCTCGCCCCAGGCAGTAGTCACCCACCTTCAGACTACGGCCGACCTCCTGCAGTTGCTGAGGTTCTCCATCAGCGTGCCGAAGTCGCACCTGAGTCCTTCTCAGATGCTCCCCTTCATCGGAGCGGTTCTGCATTCGACGCAGTTTCGGGTTTATCCTCCCGAGCAGCGAGTCCGGGATATTCAGGCTATGATTCCCATCTTTCAGCCTCTATCCCGGGTTTGTCAGGATGACCCTCCGGCTCCTGGGCCTGATGGCCTCCTGGCTAGTGCAACATGCCAAGTGGCATATGCGGGCTCTGCAGTGGGACCTGAAGTTCCAGTGGGCGCAGCATCAGGGCAACCTGTCCGATCTTGTCCAGATCTCGGAGGGCACTGCACGACAATTGCAGTGGTGGCTCACGAATCGCGATTGGGTCAATGGCAGATCCCTCTCCCTTCCCCAACCGGAGCACACAGTGGTGACTGATGCGTCCCTCCTGGGATGGGGTGGCCACTTGGGAGAGGTGGAGATCAGAGGCCTCTGGTCTCCAGCGGAGTCCCGGCTCCATATCAATCTTTTGGAGCTTCGGGCGATCCGACTTGCACTGAAGGCATTCCTTCCCTCTGTCCGGGGAAGTGTAGTGCAGGTGTTCAGACAACACCACCGCCATATGGTATTGCAACAAACAGGGCGGGGTGGGGCCGTGGACCCTATGTCAGGAGGCTCTGCGCCTCTGGACATGGCTGGAACATCAAGGCATTACCTTGGTGGTTCAATACCTGGCAGGTTCTCTGAACGCCAGGGCCGACTAACTCAGCCGCCGGTGCTTGATGGATCACGAATGGCGTCTGAACTTGGACGTGGCGCAAGGTCTCTTTCTGCAGTGGGGAGAGCCTTGGTTAGATCTATTCGCCACCGAAGAGAACGCGCAATATCATCAGTTCTGCGCGTTAGAATTTCCAAGGCAGCACTCTGTCGGCGACGCTTTTTGTCGCGAGTGGAGCTGCGGTCTGTTGCACGCCTTTCCGCCTATACCACTTCTGCCCAGAGTGCTGAAGAAGATTCGGCGCGACCGGGCCCAAGTCATCCTTGTGGCTCCGGATTGGGCACGAAGATACTGGTATCCCGAGCTACTCAACATGGCGATCGATCCCCCGATCCGACTGCCTCTTCGGGGGGATCTTCTGTCGCAGCAGCAGGGGACGGTCCTCAACCCGAACCTGTCCAGCCTCCACCTCCATGCGTGGAGATTGAGCGGCGACAGTTGACAGCTTTCGATCTTCCTCCCGAAGTCTGTGATGTCATTTTGGCAGCCAGGCGTCCCTCCACTTAGACGGTGTACGCCTGCAGGTGGAACAAGTTTGTGGCATGGTGCACAGCGAAGTCTGTGGATCCCCTTTCTGCCCCTCTTTCTGAAGTCCTTCTGTTCCTACTATCCTTGGCCCAGCAGGGCTCTGCTCTGGGCACTGTCAAAGGTTATCTTTTGGCCATCTCCGCCTTTCTCCGGCTTCCAGATCAGCCTTCTCTCTTTAAGTCCCCGGTTGTTAACCGTTTCCTCAAAGGCATTACACACACGTTTCCTCCCGTGCCTTTCATAATGCTTCAATGGGACTTAAATCTTGTCTTGACCTATCTCATGTGCGCTCCCTTCGAGCCCCTTCATAACTGTCCTTTACGTCTTCTTACTCTAAAGACGACTTTCCTGGTAGCTATCACCTCTGCCAGAAGAGTGAGTGAGCTCCAGGCTCTTTCTTCTAAACCTCCTTTCCTTTCTGTTCATCCCGACAAGGTGGTTTTAAGGACTTGTCCTTCTTTCTTGCCAAAGGTTGTCACGCCCTTCCACATCGGGCAGACCATCACTTTGTCCACTTTCTTTCCGCCTCCGCATCCTTCAAAAGAGGAAGAGAGGCTCCATCGCCTGGACCCAAAACGTGCGCTCTCATTCTATCTAAAGCGCACACAACAGTTCCGGGTGGATGACCAGCTCTTTGTTGGCTACGTGGGCGCCAAAAAAGGTCGAGCCGTGCACAAACTCACCATCTCTCGGTGGGTTGTTTTGTGCATCAAAGCATGTTACTCCTTGGCTAAGAAGGAGCCTCCTGTGAGGCTGCGTGCCCATTCTACCAGGGCAACAGCAGCCACTACTGCCTTGGGACGCGGCGTTCCCTTGCAGTATATTTGTCAGGCAGCCATGTGGGCCTCGCTGCACACATTTACCAAGCATTACTGCCTTGACAGTCAAGTCCGGAGAGACGGCTTCTTTGGCCGGTCTGTTCTCCGTGACTCTGGTGTAATCTATTCGCAGACCCACCACCGGTGTTGGTATTGCTGGGGTATCTATTCTAAGGTAAGGAATCTATCACTAACGTGTCTCTTTCAGATGCACAAGTTACTACTTGTGTAACGATATATCTGTAAGAGACATTAGTTAGTGATAGATTCCTTACCGCCCCACCCATCCTCCCTGTTCTGCGAACTAATTCTAGGGTTAAGGTCATCCCTTTCAGGGCCCTAGTTTCATGGCACCAGTGGTCAGTTAATTGCATGGCTCTGCGTTCCTGGCACGGAAAGTCGTGTACAGAACTGACGTCAGCGCGCATGGGTGGCGCCTAAGTAGTCTCCGTGACGTCATCTCGGCGCTTACGACGCCAGCCACGAACGCGGAGCCGCACGACGCCACCTACCGACGCGCAGGGGTACTGCTGACGAAAAACTTTCCGGATCCAGTCTGACGCCTGGGGATATTCTAAGGTAAGGAATCTATCACTAACTAATGTCTCTTACAGATATATCGTTACACAAGTAGTAACTTGTGCAATACTGCGCTAGCATTATCTTTTAGCTATGACACATATATTCATATACATAAATAACATAAGCTAAAAATGCGAGTACTCATAAGATGCTTCTCTAACTAGTTCTACCCCAGTGTACCTAACCTAAGTGTAGTGCAAGGTAAGAAGTAGGTGATGTATTCTATAGTATGGTATGCTATGGTATGCCAAGAGTCTGGTATGCCAAGAGTCTGGTATGCCAAGAGTCTGGTATGCCAAGAGTCTGGTATGCCAAGAGTCTGGTATGCCAAGAGTCCCTCTAGGTTCTAGTCCGCTCCATACCTTGAGAATGAGAGAGGTGGGAATCTCTTTCCGGGTCTCGAACTCTAACACCCCGTGAAGGGAGTCGGAACACTCGAAGCTGAATTCTCTGCGAGCAGGGATGACAGCGTCTCTTGTCAGTGCGTCAGGCCGGGACACGGGCTCCTCTAAAGTCTAGGTCTCCTCCTTGCTTGGGCAAGGGAAGGTATATTTATACCCGGTAGGTGCCTTGGAATGTTAGCATTGACATAAAGTCGGGCAGAGGAAGACGTCAGGAATGAACCCTTAAGGAATAGCGGTTCATGCATAATAAATGAGTTCTTGGAGAAATCAATAATCCTGTGCTAGGGGAACTCCCAAGAGCTTAAGGGTCTGGTTTCTAAGAACTCGTTGTGACGTTGGGGTGGACGGATGTAGGTGACCATGCCTGTATTTGGATAGCATGGCTAATGCCTAAATAAGGACTGGGATCTTATGCCTATATAAGGGCAATGCGAATTGTGCCTATATAAGGACATGTTTCAGGAAAACCTATATACGGACACCTAAAGCGGAATACAACACCCACTCCACTTTCGAATGAACAATAGTACTAAATGCTAAACATTAAATGCTAACCATTAAACTGAGTACCACATGTTGCTAAAAACATTTCTAAAAGCATATTAAAAGAAGTTGTTTTAAAAAAGCTGTTGCTAAACATGTAATGCAATAGGTACTGTACATTTTAAAGCATTTTTTCATTCTAAGCATATATTGGAAATAAATGCAACATGAATGATAAAACAGAAATATATACATATGACGAAATGGTTGACAAGTTTTCAAAACTCAAAGCCATTTCGTAAGATGACAATGTGTCCCTGGAAGTATTCAAAGAAGTCCGTTCTATATGAATAGTTCTACTGTAAGCAGATTGAATTGCCAATTATTTTCAAAAATAGAGAGCAATTTTTCGGAAGAGTTCCAAGTTTTGTTTTGTTTTGAAAATATGGAGGTCAAATTCATTGCGTCCCTCGTACACTGTGAGCCGAATCAAAGTCAGTGTATGGGTCTGGTGTAAACATGAAATCATCTATTCCTGTAGACAAAAGATCGTCTAACGATGTCGGTGACAGTTGGAATACCTCATTTAGAAGGTTAACTGCACAGAGATGTGAAGCATCGCCTTCAGCATAGGATGCTGCAGCAATGTTCGCGTCCGTTGTTACCTGTGACAAAGTTGTTAACCCATTGTCGACCACAGTGAGAGATTTCTCCAAGTTAATACGATCAAGCTCACGTATTCTTTCTGCGGCCTCTGCCTGTGAAACCTTCCATATTTCATTATAAGCAGCATAAATGCCGGCATATATGAAACATTTTTGATGCGGTTTTCTTGGTCCTAGCAAGAAATCCCTACGGTCTGCGTCTTCTTTAAGTAAAGATAAGTGTTGTTTCACATCCTCGAGTGTAGATTTTTGTAACCAGTCGAGGCACAATTTTCCTACACTATGTTGTAACTACCCCCGGATGTTGTCGTTGAACATAACGTGGGTCTGGCCTATGGATAGTAAAGCCCTGTATTCTATTCAGGAATCTTTCTTGACAGATGTTTGTGTCTGTGGGCCAGAGCAACCATTTTTCCCAATCAGGATCTGATCTGTTGTTTTGTAGTATTGTGTCTACTATGACCGCTCCCTGTGTAGTGCTATTACTTGCAGGTGTTGGTACAGAAGGTGTGTTCATGTCTTTGATCTTTGCTAAACCAAGGCAAGACGTTTGTTGCACAGTGTCATTCAAAAACATTATTTGCTGTGGGATGATACAGGCTCTAAACAAAGCGTCTATCCCCTGCACTTGCCAATCTTTAGAACCCCAGACAGATTTTGTCGATTGTGTCTTTCCAAAAGTCAAATCCTTGTCTAGACAGCTGGGTAATAAAGGCTGCAGAATAAATCTGTTTTGTATTAGTTAACATAATTTTCTGTCCTGTTTTGTTTACATTCTTATAGTAAAATGTTTCTGGTGGTGTAGGACAATGTTCCCATTGGTTAAGCATAAACACATTTCTAGGTGTTGCAGATTTATGCAAAAAATGATGACCATAGTGGTTGTAACAATAAAGCTGTTCGTAGTCTGATGAACCCTCTAAGTATTCATTGTTGGAGAACGCAGCAGACCTTTCTAGATCAGACATATCATTAACAGTCTCAAAGTCCCAATCAGAATAGGTACTGGAGGTAATAAAGTCACTTAATGAAATTTTAAATAAATGTGGAATATTCAAAAGTTCAGTCGGGCCGAATATGTCAATCGGTTTTGTCCCAAACTAAACCATCCTGTATAGGAACGGCTGTGATGTTCACTGCTGACAAGTCTCTTGCTTCACGATGGGAAGATTTGTGTGGTTTTAAAAGTAAGTTCACATTTTTACTTTCAGTGTCCATACGAATGTATCTGCCATTTATAAGCATGCTAAGAGTCATAACCAAAGCTAGCCAAAACAGAAAGAAAAATATTCCAGAAATAATCCATATTTCAATCCATGGTGAAACCAGATAAGTCTCTTTCAGAAATTGAAAAAGGTCTTGTACTTGTTTTTTGAAAGTTTTTGAGGCTGGCGTCGTTTCAGGCTCACTCGGATCCTCAGAAAACGTATCAAAGTTAATGAAATAGCCAGAAGCAGTTCGGTCAATTGTTGAAATTGCATCAGGATTCGTAGAAATCGCTGGAACCAGTTGATCACGTGTTACGTTGGTGTAGACAGGTGTAGCTGGACAAACTGTTACTTGAGTTTCAAGAGGGACGAGTTCCATAGCATTGTTGCTTAGTCCTTCATCTCTTACTGCTGAATTCTCGATGGTTATGAGTCTTTCAGTCTGAACCTCTTGGATAGTAGCGAGAGGAGTGCGTCTGCTACTAGGTCGGAGTCCACGAGGCCTACTATTTAGTATTGGCCACATACTGTGGTTTGATGAGGTCGATTGACACAAATCTTTTCTCCTTTTTCCAGCCAGGGCGGCAGAAGTACTGTTCTTGTTCCGTGGATGGCTAGGACAGGTACTGGTTGTCTGTAAGAAGGTCCAAATTCCTTCTTGTCCGCAATCTTCTCTCTGACTAGATCCCCAACTTTTGGGATCCAGACAGGCCTTGCTGGGACTGCCGGTTTTCCCCCAGTGGTGGTTGGCTTCAGGAACACGTTGCTTTGTTTCGATCTTATTTCATTTAGATCCTGTTAAACAGCCAAACGATCTTTGATATCAAAGGGTTTATTTTTCACCACTGTGCCTTTACATTCTAGATCAGGAACCCCCATTCTTGTCCCAAATAGGACCTCTTATGGAGTGACCCCCCCTAGAGAACTTCTTGGCAAATTATTTAATGAGCGTTGGACCCCATAAAGATGTTTGACCCACCCATCACCCGAACCTAATACTCTAGCTGTTATAGACTGCTTTATGTCCCGGTTTTTCCTTTCCACAACAATTTCCCTCAGGATGAAACGGAGAGGAGTACCGCAATGCTACGCCCAAACTGGCCATGGCTTCTTTGTAAGCCAGAGAGCTAAACGCAGGGCCCTGGTCAGAATGTAGTGTGCCAATTGCGTATGTGCCGATAAAGACTCGCAAATTTTTTATTACAGTTCGCGCGTCAGCCGAGCGCTGAGGCCACATCCATAGCAACCTTGACTTGGTATTTGTGGGATTGCATTTGTCCAAAAGGACGCCTGCGCGTAGATAGTCTAATGCTGTCTAACAATGGTGTCTGTACTGGGCAGGCTACTTCGTAGTCTGATGGCGTTCTGCAACACGCTGTCTATTGCAGTCTATGCAGTCATCGATGAAGATGTGAATCTGTGTATTCATTCCAGGCCACCAGTACATCTCTTTTAATGTTAATATTGTTTTAGAGATCCCTTGATGTGACAGACCCTCCCACATATGTGCTTCATAAATCAAAGCTGCTCTACATTCCATGTTTGGAATTACCCTATCCCCCCACTCCAGGGATTCGAGCAAAAGTACTTGAGTGGAAACTTCTTTGGTAACGCTGCACCACTGCCTTGGCTTGAAGCATTGACAGCCAACAATATCTCACTGTCTATTCTCATTTTTGAACGAGTGATTGCAGCTACGGAAGCCGTCTGAACAGCCCCCTTTGCGGCTTCATCAGCCAATGAATTCCCTGCAACGTGAACGCCATCACGTTGATGACTCAGCGTGTGTATCACGTGAGCTTTTGGTAGTTCATTTCTCAACTGAACTACTTGTTCCCAAAGCGTTTTATGCTTTATTGTGCCACCTTTTGCATCTTTGAACCCGTTTTGGAGCCAATTCTGTATATATTCATTATACGACTGAACACAGTAAAAGAATCGCACACTGTAAGTGTGGGGAATTCGCGATCTGTATTTTCAAGTGCCAGTTTGAATGCTTGTAGTTCAGCTCACTGAGCTGTACAATCTCCTAGAGATTGAGTTTTAGTGACCATTGGTCTGAAGTTACCATCTTGCATGCGACCTTTAACGATTGCGCACGCTGCACTGTAAGCTTGCTTACTCCCTGTAGCGGGTTGTGCTGATCCGTCAGTATAAAGTATAAATTCGTACTGATCTAGAGGCAAAATTTCAGTGGGCAGAGGACATTCATGTTCATATCGCAGGAACGCTTGTGTTTTTAGATCAGGATCAAAACATATTCAACATCTGTTGCAGCAAGAGAATTAACCCATTGTATCCATCTAGGATTTAAAGCTTTTGCATTTGGAATGCTCGCTTTGTAACCGCCTCTAAGGCTGGTACTGGAGTTACGACAATAATGCGTTTCCCTTGGGCTAGAGCTCTTTCTTTTGCTACAGCGGTTTGAACTGCTGTCAGTATTTTTTCAGTTGAAGTGAAGCACATTTCTGCTTGTGTATACAAATGTGATTTGTATGCTATTGGTACTTTTTCACCCTCATTAAATGTTAAATAGGTGAATCCGCATTGCCCCGAAATTATTCGGATCACTAAATTGCGTGTATTTACGCGTGTTTGTAAGTGATTTGTTGCTAACATGTTAGCTTGGAGTGAACGCAGGATTTCTGTGTGTTCGTGTGTCCAATGTTTTGTTGAAACTTCAGGTTTGATTAATTCGTAGAGAGGTTTAACCCTTTCTGCGTAATTTAGAATGGAAGTTCTTCCAAAATTTAGGAAACCCAAGATGGATTGTAAATTTTTCAGCGTTTTTGGAGGTTGGAGCAGCGCGCACTTTTCTAAAAGTTAGCTACCAGGCTCTTGCCTTCACTTGAAAGCTCATATCCTAGGAAAAGGACATTGAGATGGGCAATTCTGGATTTTTAAAGTTGAATTTATAGCCTTCAGAGGCGAAGCCCAATATAATGGTATTCACCCTATTCAAGTGCCTATCTAGGTCATCGTCTATCAGATAGATGTCATCGACATATGACAATGCCTCATTATCATAAATTTGTAGTAACTCCGTTACCCTTGCTGAGAATAACCCTGGGCTGTTTTTGAACCCTTGTGGGAGTCGACAAAAGTGACGCTGGGTCCCCATTATGGAGAATGCTGTTAAGTACCTGCTTTCAGGTGCTATGTTTTGACAAAAGAAACCATTTGAAATGTCCAATGTGGTTTTATATTTTTTGCGCACAATGTTATTCATTAATGCTGTACTATGTGCATTTTGCACTGCAAATGTTTTGGAACAAGTGTTCAAGTGTCTGTAATCTAAAACTAGACGATATGTATTGTCTGGTTTGGATACAGGAAACAAAGGATTGTTCATTGAGGAGGTGCATGTTTCTATCACCCCTTGGTATTCAAGTTGATCTAGGATCTCCCTGACCTGTTTTTTAGCTTCTTGCTTTATTGGGTACTGCCTTTGTGCAGTAGGTTGATTTTTTTAGCTGTATTTTATGGTGAGGTGAGTCCTCATCCCATCCTACATGATTTTTGTATAATGCTGGGGCCTGGGCAACTGTCCATTTCCTGGCATAAGTATATTTTAGGTGAATTGGAATATGGTTGGAGAAGGCTGGCATAATGTCCTCGCCATGTGGGCACTCCCTGACAAAGTGTGGTGGCCAGTCTTTTTCTGCTAGTAGTAAATCATAACCCCTTGAAAGTTTCTCCCAAAAGAGTGTTTTCACTTTTCTTGGTATGTCTCCCTCCATTCGGAGTGTTATTTCATATAACTTTTGTGGAGTACTAACCCTGGTGTCTACAGTTTCTACTGTGATGTACTCATTCAAGTCCACTATCTCCAGAAGTTCCTTCAGGCTCTGGCGAGCTATTGTTACTTCTGCTGCACTGTCCAGCATTGTCTGAGCCCATTCTCCGTTCTTGAGCTGTGTTCTCAGTATTCTCGGCATGTCTGATCTTCAGACCTGTTACCTTCTTTTTTGTGAATTGAGGCTTTGATTTATTTTTCTGAACGTGTTTATCGTCTTTGGATTTCACGCGTACTTCTGTGTTCTGACCGTCCTCTTCTTTCTGATGTCTGTGACGATATCTGAAAGGTACGAGAGGAACGTGTATCAGTATCTTGATACCTGTCAGGTTTTCTTAAATTATTCCTATTCCTGAGGTTATACCTCCTTTCAGAGGGCTCCTTTTGAGGAGACCTACCTCGGGATTGAGAACGTGTCTCGTTTGAATTTTGTTTATTAGTTTCCCACTTCTTTTTAGAAGATGTAGGATTTTGTTTAATAGAGTCCTTCTCAGGACTTTCAGATAGTTTTGAATTCAATGGTTTTCCACCCAAACTATCTCTGCCTAATTCTGCATAAGATTGTTCTATTATTCTGGGTAGTTCATGTTGATGTTCTGTTACATCAAATTCCCTTAAGCGTTGGCGGATCGCCACTGATGCTGCCTCCCCTTTAATATTAGATAATATTATTGTTGAGACCTGGTCGAAGTTTTTCAGTAATTTCATACCTAAATTCAGAGCAGGTTCTGCCCCGTATTAGTTTTGAATTTGTTTCAGGACATCTGGTATTACTGCAATTGACGGAACACCATGGGTTTTAGTATAAATGGCAGCAAAGACTGCGCCCCAAATGGTGCAGTCTTCCAGTTGTGGTGTGATCCCCATTGGTAAACAGATTGTTAGGATTCTGTGTTTTTCATAAGGGCTAGAATTTGGAAATACTGCTTTGATTTGAGTAATTTTTTTGAGCTATCCAGAATGGAATTTGTTCACGTTTTGTGGGCATTTTACCCATGACTGCGTGTAAAGTCTGTGGAGTAATTTTTAGTGTATTCCCCTGTTGAGGGGTTAATTTGGAATGGTCATTGGTGGTTGGACTGTGAAAGTCCGCATGACATATTGGACTAATTGTCTGTAAATTTTTATTAACTCTTGTAGTTGAGTAATTCCTCTTCTGACATTTCATCGGTCAGGATGAGGTGTGTAGCCGGCTAGAATCGGCCATGTTGCTCCTGGTCTACCTAGTGGACCGAGCCTGGTAATGTTTTTGTGATGTTTTAGGGTGCCTTTAAACCAGAGATTATGCTTCTGGTATGTGAGTGGAATTTCAATATCCTCGAATGGAATATATTCCTCTGGTGGTTCATCTTCTTTAAAGAAGTGAAACACTCTTGTTACTGGATTTGATTCTGGGAATACTATCCATGAATAGAATACCTCTGTCTGAAAGGATTCGTGGGCCTCTATCACGAAAACTGCTCTACCGCCTCTTGGTGATAGGCCGTGTTTTATAAGTTTTAGAGTGATGGCTCTCCTTAAGTTTGGAGGGATGTTTAAAGTTAAAAGCTATTACGACTGGATCAGCCGCAGCTACACCGTTCTCTGTGGCAGTATCCCCGGTCAGGGACATTGTTTTTTGAAAAATGTAGAACAAGTTTCAAGGAAACAAAAGATAAGGTGCACAATATTTTGGAACACTGTATCCTTCAACGTTGAACAAACCAAACAGCTAATATATAGGATTTTTGTCCTATTCAGCTTTGGCGGATACTTAACCCTACCCACTCCAGACGTCTTATGGAGTATGTGAGTAGGGGTCTCTGAGAGAAAAGCACGACTGAGTTACTCAGTATCTAGCGTTAAATTAGTGCCTTACCAAACGTTGGGCGCCATGTACTGTAGTTTCTATTTCCCTAATAGGCTCTGCGCATTGGAATAATATACCCTATAGATTCGACATAGGACTGAGGTCAGTATGTCCCCATCGAGTATATTAAACTTAATTACTTTGTACCAGCTAACCCAGAGGCCACTAGAAACTCCTTGTAAACAAGAAGGGAGTAGTTTCTGGCAACCGCATAAACATGACAACTTTGTTTCCCTTTAGAATCGGAACACTCTCAGAATAGTGGAAACAACAGATAACAGTTTCACTCAGCTAATCGTGCATGCTTAGTTTCTTCAGAGTTACACAGAAAGAATAGACGGGCGTTTCAATAAAAGGATTTATTGAACAGTCTTGTTTCTCGTGTAAGAGATATGAGCTGTTATGATCACAAGACAGTATGCAAGATATATTATGTACAGCGTAAGCAGTAGAAAGAAATAATACTGCGCTAGCATTATCTTTTAGCTATGACACATATTTATATACATAAATAACATAAGCTAAAAATGCGAGTACTCATAAGATGCTTCTCTAACTAGTTCTACCCCAGTGTACCTAACCTAAGTGTAGTGCAAGGTAAGAAGTAGGTGCTGTATTCTATAGTATGGTATGCTATAGTATGCCAAGAGCCTAGTATGCCAAGTCTCTGGTATGCCAAGTCTCTGGTATGCCAAGTCTCTGGTATGCCAAGAGTCCCTCTAGGTTCTAGTCAGCTCCATACCTTGAGAATGAGAGAGGTGGGAATCTCTTTCCGGGTCTCGAACTCTAACACCCCGTGAAGGGAGTCAGAACACTGGAAGCTGGATTCTCTGCGAGCAGGGATGACAGCGTCTCTTGTCAGTGCGTCAGGCCGGGACACGGGCTCCTCTAAAGTCGAGGTCTCCTCCTACTTGCTTGGGCAAGGGAAGGTATATGTATACCCGGTAGGTGCCTTGGAATGTTAGCATTGACGTAAAGTCGGGCAGAGGAAGACGTCAGGAATGAACCCTTAAGGAATAGCGCTTCATGCATAATAAATTTTGTAGTGGCTCCGCGTTGTGGTGCGGAAAAGTTTCACTGTAGAAAACTGACGTCAGCACTTCGGGGGGGTCTTATATGGCTCCATTGACGTCACTTCCGTGGACGACGGCAGGATGGAGCCGGGCGACGCCGCCCCCTGGCGTGCAGAGGTACTACTGGGGGAAAAGGTTTTCCGGATCCAGTCTGACGCCTGGGGGATATTCTAAGTTAAGGAATCTGCGGCTAGACTGTCTCTCTACCAGATACATCGTTACCGAAGGTAAGTAACTCGTTCATTAAGTAAATTGCTGCCACCATTGATGAGTGCTAGGCCCATCTCTGCTCTCTCTAGAGCCAGGAGTCTGGTCTCTAGATCCAATCTTTTGGTCAACCTGGCTAGCAAGTTGTCGTCCTCATTGAGGCTGTCCTCAATGTCCTGAGTAGAACCTGGTCCACCTGTGTGGACTCTAGTTACTGAGAGGTTTATTCTTGGAGTCAGGACCACTGGTGCCCTTCTCTCCCTGTGAAGTGGGGGGTTGGATGTTCTCCTCATCCCCTCCATCATCTTCCACATCTGAGAGGTCTTCACCATTCTCAGAGGGATGGTCCTTAGCATACCCAGCCAACAGCTCCTGGAGCTTTTGTCTGGTGGGATGGGACCCCATAGTTATATTTTTAATTTTGCATAGGGACCTTAACTCCTTGAAAGATAAGTGGAGGTAAGGGGTGAGGTCGAGCTCCTCAACCTGATCCTCTATGCCATTGTGGTTATCTTCATTAACAGCTGGGTTCTTCTTAAGAGACATTGTTAAAAAAGAACTTCTAACCCCTCTTATCCCTAGCTAAAGTGAACTTTTATTTTTCTAAAATTCTCAAGGGACTTAGCCAAGACCCTAACAAGATTTTTAGTAATTTGGAAAAATCTGTCGATTCAAAAATCAGAATTCTAAAGACAATATAAGAGTTCTGTCGTGTGATCAGGTGGTAACCAAGTTAGTCTAACAAATGCAAAGTTGTATATCCCACCGCTGATCCACCAATGTAGGAAGCTGGCACTGTATATACTATACCAAAGTGAGGTATAGTTTGCACAGAGTCCAGTGGAACCCCAAAGGTAGGCAGAGGTAAAAGTAGATAGCACCTTACTCTCTATTTGTGGTAGTGTGGGCGAGCAGTAAGGCTTTATCAGAGGGTAGTGTTAAGCATTTGTTGTACACACTCAATCAGCAAATGATTGCACACACTCAAAGACTGAACTTCAGACTGGTTGTTGAAGGCAGGCTCGTCCCAGGCAGTACTTTCCCACTTCCAGACGACGGTGAACCTCTTGCATTCGCTGGGGTTCACTATCAATGTGCCGAAGTCACACCTGACTTCCTCGCAGTCGCTTCCCTTCATTGGGGCGGTTCTGGACACGGTGCAGTTTCGGGCCTATCCTCCCGAACTGCGCGTCCAGGATATTCGGGCTATGATACCGAAGTTTCAGCCTCTCTCCTGGATTTCGGTGAGACTGACTCTGAGGCTGTTGGGCCTCATGGCCTCCTGCATCCTGCTAGTGACCCATGCACGGTGGCACATGTGGGCTCTGCAGTGGGATCTGAAGTTCCAATGGGCACTGCATCAAGGAAACCTCACCGACCTGGTTCAGATTTCAGAGGGCACTGCGAAAGATCTGCAGTGGTGGCTGACGAACCGCGAGTGGTTCAAGAACAGATCCCTCTCCCTTCCCCACCCAAATCTGTCGTACGGACGCATCCCTTCTCGGCTGGAGTGGCCATCTGGGGGAGGTGGAGATCAGAGGACTCTGGTCTCCGACGGAAGCCAAGCTCCATATCAACGTGCTGGAGCTTTGGGCGATCCGACTGGTACTGAAAGCCTTTTTACCGTCAATAAAAGGAAGGCTTGTTCAAGTGTTCAGACACTACCGCCATGTAGGACTGCAACAAACAGGGCGCAGTGGGGTCGTGGACCCTCTGTCAGGAGGCCTTGCGCCTCTGGACTTGGCTGGAATGTCAGGGCATTTCCCTGGTGGTTCTACACCTGGCCGGTTCTCTGAACGCCAGGGCGGACGATCTCAGCCGAAGGTGCCATGCGGTTCACGAATGGCGTCTCCATCCGGAGGTGGCACAAGGTCTTTCAGCAGTGGGGAGAGCCTTGGTTAGATCTGTTCGCTTCCGGAGAGAACGCGCAATGTCAGCTGTTTTGCACGTTGGAGTTTCCAAGGCGGCACTCGCTCGGCAATGCTTTTCGCCGTGAGGGGAGCTCAGGCCTCCTATACGCCTTTCCGCCCATACCACTCATGCCCAGAGTGCTCAAGAAGATCAGGAGCGACCGAGCACAAGTTATTCTTATGGCTCCGGACTAGGTCCTCCACCTGAACCTGTCCACACTCCGCCTCCTTGCGTGGAGATTGAGTGGCGACAGTTGACAGCTATTGACCTTCTTCCTGAAGTCTGTGAGGTTATCTTGGCAGCCAGGCGTGCCTCTACAAAATCAGTATACGCCTGCCGATGGAAAAGTTTTGTAAATATTGTACAGATCGGTCTATTGACCCTTTATCTGCTCCCCTTATCTGAAGTCCTTCTCTTCATACTTTCCCTGGCCCAGTAGGGCTCTGCTTTGGGCACTTTGAAGGGCTACCTTTCGGTCCTTTCTTTTCTTTGGCTGCCGGATCAGCCATCCTTGTTCAAATCTCCGATAGTGCAGAGATTTTTGAAGGGACTAACCCATTTATTTCCCCCTTCACCTTTCATCATGCCACAGTGGGACCTTAATTTGGTACTCACCTTCTTGATGTGTGCACCGTTTGAGCCGTGGCATACCTGTCCTCTGCGGTTGCTCACCATCAAGACAGCTTTTTTGGTGGTAATAACCTCTGCCAGGAGAGTCAGTGAGCTACAGGCACTATCTTCAAAGCCTCCTTACCTGGCAACCTTTCTGGATAATGGAGTACTCCGGACTAGGGCAGCTTTTCTTCCTAAGGTGGTAACACCTTCCATCTGGGACAGTCTGTTACCCTGCCCACCTTCTATGCGCATCCGGAAGAGGAACGTCTCCACCATCTGGACCCAAAAAGAGTGTTGTCTTTCTACCTTGATAGAACCAAAGAGTTCCGGGTGGATGACCAACACTTTTTAGGGTACATGGGTGCAAAGCGAGGTCGTGCTGTCCAGAAGAGGACTGTATCCCGATGGATTATCCTCTGCATAAAAATGTTATGCCTTAGCGAAGGAGCCCCCTTAAGGACTTGGGGCCCATTCCACCAGGGCAAATGCGGCCACCACGGCTCTCCAGCATTCCTGTTTCGGATATATACCAATGGTATTGCTTGGATATCTGTTCAAAGGTAAGGAATCTACAGCTAGATGTCTCTATCAGATGGACAAGTTACTTGCCTTCGTTAATGCCTTATCTGGTAGAGACATGATCCAGCTGCAGATTCCTTACCGACCTACCCATCCTCCCCGCACTGCAGAATGTTTTTTTAAGTGTCTGGGATATCCACTTCAGGGCCTTAGCTGTTCGTTAACACACTATGGTCAGTCACTTCATGGCTCCGTGCTTCTTGCATGGAAAGTCGTGAAAAGTACTGACGTCAACACGCCTAAGTGGCGGTTATATTGACGACGCGGACGTCACCACGACGACTAACACGACGCCGACATCAGGCGGAGTCGACCGACGCCATCTACCAGTGCGCAGTGGTACTGCTACGAAAAATCTTCCGGATCCGGCCTGACGCCTGGAAGTTCAAAGGTAAGGAATCTGCGGCTAGGTCATGTCTCTACCAGTTAAGGCGTTACCGAAGGTAAATAACTTGTCCATTAGGCCGAAGGCTCTATTAACAAAAACATTAGTTTGAAGCTGGCATTATCACGCCAGTTTCTCGAACGAAGTTCATCTGCACTTTGTACATAGAATAACAACGAATGGCCCGATCTCACTGGTGTCTGCAGGTGTTGCAGGCAGGTCTGGTTTGCGGGACTGACTTCAGGACAAGCCGTCATCAATGCATCAGCACCCGCACAAACCAGGGAAGGTGCTTGTCGCTCCTGCCTCATGGGCACCACTGTGCCTAAGGGATGGCGCAGTGTGTTTTGGGCAATCGCGCTACACCCTTACCCTTAAACCCCCTCATCCCCTAAACCCCTCCACACCCTTAGCCCTAAAAACCTCCCCCTTCTCTGAGCCAAAAACCGCCCCCTTCTCTGAGCCTAAAACCGCCCCCTTCTCTGAGCCTAAAACCGCCCCCTTCTCTGAGCCTAAAACCGCCCCCTTCTCTGAGCCTAAAACCGCCCCCTTCTCTGAGCCTAAAACCGCCCCCTTCTCTGAGCCTAAAACCGCCCCCTTCTCTGAGCCTAAAACCGCCCCTTCTCTGGGCCTAAAACCGCCTCTTCTCTGAGCCTAAAACCGCCCCTTCTAAAAAGTTAAAGTATCCCTTGTCGGAACAACCAGGACCAAACCCCTGTGCACTGCGTCGACTTGCCGTGGCCAAGTCTTGTTTGCTCTGCACTCCAGAGATCTTCGGGCTACAAGAAGCTCCAGCCTCCAGCATCTTTTCCCTCCAAGATAAGCGTCCTCACTGCATCCTCTGCACCGTGGGCCTTCATCTTTGGTGAGCTGCTTGAGGTCCTCTTGCGACTCCTGTACTTTTTTGCCTGTGGGTCCTCCTGAGGGTCTTCTCTTGCTTCAGTGGGCTCCACTGCTTGCTTGGGCCCTGCTCTGACTCTCCTGCTGTTGGTGAGTCCCTTGGATCTTGCTGATCCCAACATTGCACCTTTTTTGGCTGCCACACCGGTTGCAGCTACAAGGCTTGTTGGTGCTCCTGCCACACTGACCACCTAGTCACCGACATCTTACGTGGGACAGCTTGTGAATGGCTCTTGGTCTTCCTCCACGTCACCTGGTCCTCACAGCTGCAGAGACAAGGTCACCAGCGACTTCAGAACCTCCCGACATTGGTGGGCATTGTGTTTCCATGCCTCCTGGTCACTTCTGAGAGGCATAGGCTCTGTTCCTTCTGCTTGCAGGTTCTTTATTCCCAGAATCCACCCTTGGATTCCACCAGACTCTTCAGTCTTCTTCAGCGACATCTTCTACAAAGTCCTCATTGATGTCCATGGCAGGTTCTGACCTCACTTCACCCCTATGCACCTGGCTTTCCTGGTGTAGGTAACCTGGTTCCCGGGGGCTATCCACCGGTGGGGTGGCTCTCCAACCTTCTATCTTCCAAAGGGTTTCTTCAGAGTCCTCTGGGAAGGGTCCTTTTTCTTCAAAAATGCAACTTCTCCATTGACTTCCATTGGACACGCTGCTGTGTTTGCACACAGCTTCTGTGGGGGTCCTGGGTACTTACCTTAGGTGGTTCCTTGTGTGCCCGGCTCCACTGGTCCAAGTCCCCTTCTCCTTTGCAGTTCGCATTCCACTTTTTTAGTATATGGTTTGGTCTCCCCCTGGAGATCACTGTATTTTGTGCTACTTACCTGATTGCTTTTGAAGTATTCTTGTGTATTGTGTGATATCTCCGTGTAGGAGGTATACCAACGTGATGGTGATTTTGTGTTGTAATAAATACTTATTTTTGCTAAACATTGTGTGGATTCATTTAATGTAATTTACACTACAGGTTAAACTGATAAAACAAGCTGCTTAACACTCCTTCAAAATAAGCCTGAAGGCTGCTCTCAACAGCACCACTTTGAGAGCCCTCTATGGTTATCAAAGACCACTAAAACCACCATAAGGGTTTCTTTTATTTGTGCAAAGTGCACCACTTGAAGAACAAGTTACTTACCTTCGGTAATGATGGATCTGTAAGAGACCTAGGTTAGTTATAGATTCCTTACCTTACAATTACCCCCAGGCGTCAGACTGGATCCGGAAAATTTTCTTAGCAGTACCTCTGCGCGTCGATAGGTGGCTCCGGTCGACTCAGCGTCCGTCGTCTGTGTCGTGTTTGTTGCGGTGCCTATTTAGACGCCGCCTCTGCTCGCTGACGTCAATTCTGACACGACTTTCCCCGCCAGAAGCGCAGAGTCATGCAAGACACTGACCACTGGTGCGCTAAAACTATGGCCCTGCAAGGGAGTCCCTGTCCTTAGAAGTCAGTTCGCAGAGCGGCGAGGATGAGTGGTGCGGTAAGGAATCTATAACTAACCTATGTCTCTTACAGATATAACGTTACAGAAGGTAAGTAACTTGTTCATCTGCTAGAGACAGTTATAGGTTCCTTACCTTAGAATAGATACCCCAGCAATACCAACCCCAGAGGAGGGTCTGCGAACCAAGTTCACACCAGAAAGTCCTGGAGGACAGGACGGGCAAAATAGCCGTCTCTCTGGACTTGACTGTCCAGGCAGTAATGTCTGGTGAACGTGTGCAAGGATGCCCCCGTGGCTGCCTGACGGATGTCAAGGAGTGGAACTCCACGTGCAAGAGCAGTGGAGGCAGCTGTAGCTCTGGTTGAATGAGCTCGGAGCCCCACTGGAGGTTCCTTTTTTGCCAAAGCGTAACAGCTTTTAATACAAAGGACAACCCATCTAGAGATGGTACGCTTTTGAACAGCCCGACCTTTCTTGGCGCCTACATAGCCAAGAAAAAGTTGATCATCCACCTGGTAATCTTTTGTGCGGTCAAGGTAAGGCGGACAGCGCACGTTTAGGGTCCAGACGGTGGAGTCTCTCTTCCTCCTTGGAAGGGTGCGAAGGTGGGCAGAGTAACAGTTTGTCCAATGTGAAAAGGTGTAACCACTTTGTCCAGATGCACAGAGAAGGAGGCTTAGAAGAATGAGCTTGAAGCTTACTCACCCTGCGAGCAGAGGTGATGGCAACATGGAAAGCGGTCTTCAGAGTGAGGAGCCTGAGAGGACAGTTGTGAAGAGGCTCGAAGGGAGTGCACATAAGATAAGTTAAGACAAGGTTGAAGTCCCACTGGGGCATTACGAAAGGTGATTGAGGAAAGAGATGAGTAATGCCTTTAAAGAATCTATTTACAATAGGGGACTTGAACAAAAGTGGCTGATCTGGTAGCCGAAGGAAAGCAGAGATGGCGCGCGAGAGCCTTTTAGAGTGCCCAGGGCAGAGCCCTTCTGGGCCAAAGAAAGTATGTACAAAAGGACCTCTGAAAGAGAGGCAGAAAGGGGATCCACAGCCTTTGCTGGGCACTATGCCACAAATGTATTCCATTGACAGGCGTATACTGTTTTAGTGGAGGGACGCCTGGCTGCCAAGATGACATTACAGACTTCGGGTGGAAGGTCGAAAGAAGTCAACTGTCGCCGCTCAATATCCACGCAAGCAGGTTGAGGCTGGACAGGTTCGGGTGAAGAACCCTCCCCTGCTGCTGCTGCGACAGACGAGCCTCCTGAAGAGGCAGTCTGAGTGGAGGATCGATGGCCATGCTCAGGAGCTCTGGGTACCAGACTTTGTGCCCAGTCCGGAGCCACAAGAATAACTTGGGCCCGGTCACGCTTGATCTTCTTCAGAACTCTGGGCAGAAGTTGTACAGGTGGAAAGGCGTACAGGAGGCCGCTGTTCCACTCGCGACGAAAAACATCGTTGAGCGAGTGCCGCCTCGTAAACTCCAACGTGCAGAATTGCTGGCATTGCGCGTTCTCTTAGGTGGCGAACAGATCTAACCAAGGCTCTCCCCACCGCTGAACGAGACCTTGCACCACCTCTGAATGAAGATGCCATTCGTGATCTACCAGGCACCGGCGACTGAGTTCGTCCTCCCTGGCGTTCAGAGAACCTGCCAGGTGTTGAACCATCAGGGTCATGCCCTGATGTTCCAGCCATGTCCAGAGACGAAGAGCCTCTTGAAATAGGGTCCACGACCCCGCCCTGTTTGTTGCAGTACCTCATGGCGGTGGTGTTGTCCGTGAACACCTGCACCACCTTCCCCTTTAGAGTGGGAAGGAATGCATTCAGTGCCAGGTGGATTGTCCGGAGCTCCAGAAGGTTGATATGGAGCCCGGACTCCGCCAGAGACCAGAGGCCTCTGATCTCCGCCTCTCCCATGTGGCCACCCCAGCCCAGAAGTGATGCATCCGTCACCACTGAACTCCGGTTGGGGAAGGGAGAGGGATCTGCCGTTGACCCAATCCTGGTTCGTTAGCCACCACTGCAATTGACGTGCAGTGCCCTCCGAGATCTGAACACAATCGGACAGATTCCCCTGATGTTGTGCCCACTGGAACTTCAGGTCCCACTGCAAAGCCTGCATATGCCACCTGGCATGATCTACCAGCAGGATGCAGGAGGCCATGAGGCCCAGCAGCCTCAGGGTCATTCTGACCAAAACCCGGGATAGAGGCTGAAAGGTCGGAATCATAGCCCGAAATATCCCAGACTCACTGCTCGGGAGGATAAGCCCGAAACTGCATCGCGTTCAGAACCGCTCCGATGAAAAGGAGCTTCTGAGAGGGAGTCAGGTGTGACTTCAGCACGTTGATAGTGAACCCCAGCGAATGCAGGAGGTCTGCCGTAGTCTGGAGGTGGGAGAAGACTGCCTGGGGCGAGCCCGCCTTCAACAGCCAGTCGTCGAGATAAGGGAAGACTGGAACCCCTGATCTGCGCAGATGAGCTGCGACCACCGCCATCACTTTTGTGAACACCCGAGGGGCGCTGGTAAGGCCAAACGGGAGCACGGTAAACAAAGTGCCCGTGGCCTACCGTGAACCGCAGGTAACACCGGGGGCCGGCAGGACAGGAATGTGAAAGTAAGCGTCCTGCAAGTCCAACGCTACCATCCAGTCTCCAAGGTTGAAGGCAGATAGGACCTGAGCTAGTGTCAACATCTTGAACTTCTCCTTCCGTAGGAAGCGGTTGACGTTCCTGAGATCCAAGATAGGACGCAGGCCTTTGTCCTTCTTGGGCACCAGAAAGTAGTGCGAATAGCAACCACGACCTACTTCTGGGGCAGGAACTCGCTCGATGGCTCCCTTGGCCAAGAGCCGTAACTTCCTGTTGGAGAAGGGCCAGATGATCCTCCGACATGCGATGGTACTG
Organism: Calotriton arnoldi; assembly: GCA_963921515.1. Lineage (NCBI taxonomy): Eukaryota > Metazoa > Chordata > Amphibia > Caudata > Salamandridae > Calotriton > Calotriton arnoldi. The sequence goes on from CAWUFW010000408.1 coordinate 3,170,095, forward strand.
AGGCGGCATGGCTGGGGGGGTAGTCTCGAAGGGGAGGGAGTAGCCCCTTCGGACTATTTGCAAAACCCACCTGTCCGATGGGATGGTGCGCCAGTGGGGGACGTGATGGCGAATCCTGCCGCCCACTGGCGATTGGTGGCCCTGAAAGGCCAGACTAGGAGGATTTGGAGGCTGCTGCACAGGGGGCACTGGTGGACTGGCTCGCTTGCTGGCCCCCAGACCCACGGCGGTGGGTCCCACGTCCCCGGCCGCGCAGGGGCTGAGCAGTTTGCGCCGGCCTGTGGCTCTGGGCGGAACGTGGCAGGGCACCCCTTCCGTAGCCACGAAAGGGGCAAAAAACAGACTGCGGGTGGTGGAGAGGCCCAAGGATTTGGCCGTAGCCCAAGAGTCCTTGAAGAGCTCTAGTGCATTGCCTGCTTTGTCGCCGAACAGGCGATGGCCATCAAAGGGCATGTCCATCAGGGTAGCCTGGACATCCCCAGAAGAACAAGTCTACCTCAGCCAGGCGTAGCGTCGAAGGGCTACCGATGTTGAAATAGTCATGCCTAGCGAGTTGCCGGTGTCCCGTCCACATCGTATGGTAAACTTGGCTGCGTCTCTCCCCTTGGCGACTGCACGGGAGAGCACGGCCCGGGCCTCCTCCGGGCACTGGGGCAGCACCTGCGCTACCGTATCCCACACAGAGTGGGTGTAACGGCCCAACAGACATGCAGTGTTTACCGACCGCAGTCCCAAGCTGGAGGAAGAAAACATCTTCCCAAGATGATCCAGCTTTTTGGATTCCCTATCAGGGGGAGCGTTAGGGAATGCGCCTTTGGACGTCCAGGCTTGGACCACCAAGCTCTCAGGGGTAGGGTGTTGGGAGAGGAAAGTGGGGTCGCCTGGAGCGGGCGGTGGCGTCGGGCAATCATCCTATCCACAGGAGCCCCTGTGTTGGGCCTGGACCAGGCGCCCAAAAGGATGTCAGTTAGGGATTCATTGAACGGCAGCAGCGGCTCCGAAGAGCTCGCTGCTGGTTGAAGCACCTCTGTCAGGAGGTTAGTCCTGACTGCCACTGTAGGTAGCTTGAGAGCCTTGGCCGCCCTACACAACACCACTGCGTAAGAAGCTCCCTCCTCCGTAGCCACGGTAGGAGGAGACAACATGCCAAGGTCTGGGGAGGTATCCAGACCACTGGCTTCCCCCAACTCCTCTCTCCAGTCCGGTTCATCCAACTGGTCAGTTAAAGGGTCTCAAGACCCCTCCCAGTCCTCCTCACCCTCCTCTGGTTGCCAATCTGGCCTGAGAGGAACACCAGGGTAGAACAGGGGTACAAAAGTACCCATCGGCGTCGGTCCGGCTCCATGTCCAAGTCAGGGTGGAGGCCGGTGTCGACGCCGGCTGGGGACACAACCGGCGTTGGCTGTGGACGTGGTGCCGGTAGAACCGGGGGAGGTGTTACAAGGTCGACCGGCGCCGATCCAGGCCTGGATCCAAGAGGACCCTGCGGTGCCGGGGCCGGAACTGCCTGCGTCGAAGGGCCAGGGCCGCCAGCCGAGTCTGCGGGGCCCGAAGGCACACCGGCGGAATCGGGCTGCCCAAAGATGGCATGCATCGCTTTGTAAAAGCTTCGAAGCTGGGCAGGGGTCGCTCTGGGTCCCGGAAAAGGAGGGAAACTCTGGGCCGACCCTTCGGGCTCCGCACGCGGAGCGGGCACCATCTGCATCCTTTGTCGCGTCGGCCCACGGCAATGGCAGTCATGCCTGTGCTTGATGAGGGGTCACGTAGGGTGGCATAATTTGTGCCTTGGGTAGCAGGGGGTACCATTTACTAGGGACTTAGAGGGTGTTAAAGGTTTTGCTGATTGGGGAACAATTGTACAGTTTTTAGGGAAAAAACACCGGTACTGGGGACCTGGTTAGCAGGAACCCAGTACATTTTAGTCAAAGTTGTATCAAATCCCAGGAATAAAGTGGGGGTACTGCAACAAAAAGCCTGTTTCCTATACAAGCACCACCACTCCCCTCCCCCCCCGCCCCCCATCACCAAGCCCACAGGCCAGGAGACTCAGCCAAACCTGTGAGAGCCTTCCTAGTCTGTCGGGCTAGGAAGAGTAAGGAAACAGGCTGGATTGTTGCAGGGCCTACTCTGCCTTACATCCTCCTATTTAGGTCATTCCCTCTGGAGAGCTGATCTACCTCAACACTGTTCGAACCCGATTTAAAATGCTCTTTGTCTACTTCTTTAGTGTCTTTGCCCAGTCTCTTGGTTTTGGGATCAGAGGTATCCACCTCTGCTAGCCATATCTTAGACAGGGCAACCCCCAACTTACCCAAAGAGGTTACCCACAACTTGAGTAACACCACCATGACCAACAGGGTCAGGGGGCCTAGCTTGCTATTTGACATGGGGTCAGACCACCATGCCAAGAACAGTGCAGCAATAAAGGCTAACACCCAGCAGAGGCCACTGACAGCTGTCAGTGCCCAGAACCACACCTTTAGCCCTTCACTGACATGCAAAGGTGCTAACTCACTGGCTTCTTTGGATTCAGGCTGCCTGTCTGTGGTTTTAGAGTGGGGGGGGTTACTACATCCTGTAGCAAACACCCTCCTTTCACTCTCTCCTCTGTTAGCCGTGAAGCCACCATCTCATGCTTAACAGTTGCCTGACTAGGCAGGACTTCTTGTGGGTCAGGTGGGGCTGTACCAGTACAACTTTGGGGTTCTCCCCTAATGGGGTAGAATCTCCTTGGCTCTTTGGCTAAAAGGTGCCCACCTATTCCACACCTCCTCTTTTGCCTCTTCTTTTGGGGTTTACTTGCACTAGCTGCAGCCCCCCCTCCCCCCCCCCCTCCAGAATCTTTGGATGAGACTGGCACTGAACCAGTACCTCTTTTTGGCTCAGAGTGGAGAGGTGTGGTGCAGCGGCCAGGGCAGCTGACTTCGGAGCACAGGGTTCACGGTTCGATCCTCGGCTCCGGCGGCAGCTCAGCTCAGCACCATGTGACTCTGGGCAATAGCTCACTTAATTTCCACGACGGCCCCCAGCGCCTTGAGACCCGTAAGGGTGAGTAGTTCGCGCTTTACAAATACGGATTTATTTTTTAGACCAACCTCTGATTGGTCAAGAAGCGAGTCAAGGGGGAGGTCTTTACTGACTACTAACCTTCTCCAACTAAGGAACCCAGCTATTTCTAGGGGCACTACAACCACAGGCCTAACAGACCTCCTCTGGGAAAGGCCTTACTCTTCTAGTCTCACCTGGGTTATACTGGTTTCAGAATACAACCTGCCAAGTACAAGTGTGACTGGCACAGGTATCTCAGGGCATTGGCTAGGATTCCATTCACCAGCAGGTGGAAGTGTTTGCTTCCCTCTGGAATTTCCAACTCACCTTTTGGCCCCACTTTTCAGTTGAAGGCTAGAAGGACTTCCTCATCTGAAGAATCACCCTCAAAAGTTACAGTAGCAACCCCTGGAGGTACACTTGTGGGTTTATTTTTAGGACAGGACAGGTGCTTGGCTAGGTGCTCTGTCTGCTTACATTGAAGGCACCAAGCCCTCTTGGGGTCCAGTTCTTACCTTGGTACCCACTTTTGTTTTGTGAGGTCTCTCAGGGCCCTCCCTCCTGGACAGACTTTTGGGGACCTACAGAGGCCTCCTTACTTTTACCTTTGTCTTCAGAGTGGTCCACCTTCTTCTATTGGGGGCTTTTTGGCCTTTCATTTGGTCACCCCTACCATGCCTAGTTTTGGACACTGGTTTTTACCCAATGATCAACCTTCTTCCCCAACTCTTGGGGAGACACTGGGCCTAGGTCCACTAGGTATTGATGCAACTTCTCATGAACACAATTACTTAACAGATGCTTTTTCATAATTAAGTGATAAAGCCCATCATCATGCACATTGCTACCTTTTAGCCAACCACCTAGTGTTTTTACTGAAAAGTCTACAAAATCAACCCAGGACTGACTCTGGGGTTTTCTGAGTCTCCCTGATCCTGTGTTCCTCAGTGGTGAGTCCAAATCAGGGTATCCTTCATGAGGTCATCGGACTCAGCACCTGTCTCATTCAGTGTCAGGAACTGTAGGAGGCTGGCTTAGTATATGGTGCACAATTAATCTGAAAGAGACAGTTAGTTATAGATTCCTTACCTTAGAATTAACCACAGGCGGCAGACTGGATCCGGAGAATTTTTTCTTAGCAGTACCCCTTGTGCGTCAGGTGGCGTCGGTCGACTCCGCGTCCGTCGTCGGCGTCGTGTTCGCCGGGATGACGTCGCAGTGCTAATTTAGACGCCACCCCTGTGCGCTGACGTCAGTTTTCTTTTTCCGTGCCAGCCTAGCGCAGATCCGGAGAGAGCTTCCTCTTTAGTCACTTTTTGACTAAGCTTGTGTCTACTTCTTTTTTGAGTCTTCGACTCCTGGTGCGCGAGGGATGTCCCATCGTCGAACCGGCTTCAAGCCCTGCGATGCCGGTCATAGACTGATGTCTGTGACGGACTCGCACCTCGTGTGCCCCTGGAGCGCGACCACGATCCAAAGTCGTACTCCGACTGCCGGGCCATGAACCCAAAGTCTTTGCGGGAGCATTCCCGAAAGCTCTTGGAGGCCTGGAAGTCGGCTCCGCGTCATTCCCGGTCTTGCTCGAGAGGAAGGTCTCGAGACCAGTCGCGGAGTCCCCACATCTCGTCGCACTCCAAGTCTTCGATAAGTCGAAGCACAAGAAGAAGGCGAAGAAGCACCGGCGCGCTTCGCCTTCTCCCAGTCTGTCGGCTGACAACGCAGGACCCGGAGCGTCGTCGCTCAAAGGCTTAGTCTTCAGTGCCTACTTCTGGGACAACTCCACGCCTCCCTCAGTTTCCAGGAGCTGGAGCGTCCTCTGCCCAGCTTCGTGCATCTTTTGAAGCTCTCCACTCCATCTTTGGGCAGCCTGACTCCGCCGGCTCGCCTTTCGGGCCCCGCGGAGCTGATTGGAGGTCATGGGCCTTCAATGCCTGCGGCTCTGGCCCCAGAGGACCCATGCCTGGATCCGGATTGACACAATGCCATCCCCAACCTCACCCCTATGATGGAACCAGAGCTGGATTGACGTCAGCTGACGTCGAATCCGACGCCAGAGGGTACTTTTTCCCCTCTTTTTATCCCCGGTGTTCCCTATGGGCCAGAAGGTGGTGATGAGGATTGGGAGGGGCCACCTGACCCTTTAACAGACCGGCTTGACGAGCCGGACTGGAGAGAAGACCTGGGTGTGACGCCAGTGGTCTGGACACTTTCCTAGACCTTGGCATGCTTTCTCCCCCTACCATGGCTACGGGCGACCTGGCTCCAGGCGCGAAGGGCAGCTGAGGCACTGGGCCTGGAGCTGCCTTCAGTGGCGGTCAGGACTAACCTCCTGACAGAGGTGCTTCAACCAGCGGCAACCTCTTCCGAACCCCTTTTGCCGTTCAACGAAGCCCTCACTGATGTCCTTCTGGGCACCTGGTCCAAGCCCAGCACAGGGGCTCCTGTGGAACGGACGATTGACCTGCCGGCTCCGGGCGACCCAGTTTACCTCACCCAACACCCTTCCCCCGAGGGCTTGGTGGTCCAAGCCTCTTCTTCCAAGGGTGCATTCCCCAGACAGGGAATCCAAGAAGCTGGATCATCTTGGGAAGCGCATGTTCTTACTCCAGCTTGGCACTGCGGTCCGTGAATACCGCGTGCCTCTTGGGCCGATACTCCCATACCATCTGGGATACGGCTGCGCAGGTGCTGCCTCAGTGCCCGGAGGCGGCCCGGGCCGTTCTCTCTCAGGCAGTGGCAGATGGGAGGGACGCAGCCAAATTCATGATAAGATGTGAACTGGATACCACCGACTCACTAGGCAGAACGATTGTCACGTCGGTAGGCCTTCGGCGTTACGCCTGGCTTTTTGGGCCATGTCCAGTCAGCTTTTCTGGACATGCCCTTTGATGGCCGGTGCCTTTTTGGCGATAAAGCAGACTGTGTTTGAGCGCTTTACGGATCATCAAGCTCCGGCCAGGTCCTTGGGCCTCGCAGCGTCGTCCCGTCCACCTCAGTCTGCTTTTCGCCCCTTTTGTGGCTACGGAAGGGGCACCCCACCACGACCTGCCCAGTCCAGCCACCGGTTCACGCAAGCTGCCCAGCCTCTGCGTGGCCATGGAACCCAGCGACGCGGGTCTGCGAGCCAGCAGGCAGGCCAGTCCACCCACCCCCTGCAGTGGCCTCCAAACCTTCCTAGTCTGAACTTTCAGGACCACCAAAGGTCAGTGGGCGGCAGGATTCGCCATCACCTCCCCCACTGGCAAAACATCATGTCAGACAGGTGGGTTTTGCAGATAGTCCGAAGAGGCTACTCCCTCCCAGTCAAGACTACCCCTCCCTCCATGCCACCGTCTTTCGAGCGCATGTCTGAGGATCATTTGACGCTTCTCTGCCAGGAAGTCTCAGCTCTCTTAGCCACGGGAGCCATCAAGAGGGTTCCTATGCCAGAAGTAGGTCATGGTTGCTACTCCCGCTACTTTCTGGTGCCCAAGAAGGACAAAGGCCTGCATCCTATCTTAGACCTCAGGGCCCTCAACTGTTTCCTCCGGAAGAAGTTCAAAATGCTAACCTTGGCTCAGGTCCTGTCTGCCCTGGGGACTGGATAGTGGCACAGGACTTGCAGGACGCCTATTTTCGCATCCCCGTCCTGCCAGGCCACAGACGCTACCGGCGGTTCAGGGTAGGCCACGAGCATTTTCAGTTCACCGTGCTCCCCTTTGGCCTTACTAGTGCCCCTCGGGTGTTCACAAAAATGATGGTGGCCACAGCTCATCTGCGCCGATCAGGGCTTCCAGTCTTCCCCTATCGCGACGACTGGCTGTTGAAGGCGGGCTCCCCCCAGGCTGTCGTCTCCCACCTCCAGACTACGGCGGACCTCATGCATTCGCTGGGGTTCACCATCAACATGCCGAAGTCACACCTGACTCCCTCTCAGACACTCCCTTTCATCAGAGCTGTTCTGGACACAGTGCAGTTTCGGGCTTATCCTCCCGAGCGGCGAGTCCAGGATATTCAGGCTATGATACCGATGTTTCAGCCTCTATCCCGGATTTTGGTTAGAATTACCCTGAGGCTGCTGGGCCTCATGGCCTCCTGTTTCCTGCTGGTAGATCATGCCAGGTGGCATTTACGGGCTCTGCAGTGGGACCTGAAGTTCCATTGGGAGCAGCATCAAGGGAATCTTTCAGACTACACCGGGCCGTAAGAAGTCCTCACGGCCTGCCTGCCCCAGTACTCGCAGCGCAGCTTGCACATTGTCATGATCCGGCGACATCTCTGCTGATTCGTTGCAGGTAGGCACTTCGAATTTAATAACTAACTAACCTCCTCAATCGCTACACAAAGGACTCCCTACGACTAATTCAAAACTTCCCTCCCCGGTGGTGCCAGGTGTCAGGAAGAGGCTGGGTCCTCCTCTCCTGACACCTTTATAGCCCACCCTAATCCCTCCCTTTACCCAATCCCTTGACCCCCTCTCCACCTTGTCCTGCCGGCCCCGCGCGAAGTTCCCCATGGGGAGATTGGTCTGCGACCTTCACTTCCCCCGTGGCCCGACATTGTGTTGTTGTGAAAACTGCAATCGAGATATTCAAACACAAAAAAAAAATACTTCACATCCACGTACCTTGAAGAAATGCGTATCTACAAGGGACATATACGTGGAGTTAGGAATAGAAAATCTGTACTTACCTGCTGATATTTCGGTTTTGGTGTTTTTATCCTCGATGTCCTGTGCCATCGATATTCTGGTTTCGATATTCAGGGGGGGACATTGTGCAATCTGTCTTACTTTGAATTTTTCTACCCTGCTTTGGGAGAACGGGAACATAAAAGGAAAATGGAAGTAGATCTGCAATATGGTGCATATATATATATATATATATATATATATATATTTTTTTTTTTTTTTAATGAGGTCCTCTCAAGTTGCACATCAAGATTATTTGAACTGCCTGCAAACCGGTAACTCATCCAAAACCTGTGGGAAAACGAGGACCTGGCTGGCAAGCCATTGATTATTGGAACATCTTGAGCATGGTGCAGACACTTGGTCTTGTTGTAGTGAGCCTCAGCAAGGCCTACCAGTGCTTAGGGGTTCTCCCTTCTCTGCACAGAGTCCTCAGACACTTAGGAAGAAGTTGGCACAGAAACTGGAAATAGAAAAGACAGAGTTTATTAAACCTCATGAGGTGGAGCTAACATTCACACATCACCCTTCAGTAATGCATGAAGTAGCACACTGAATGAAAGGATCCTGGTCCTTTTATACCCACACAGGGGCTCAAATGAAGGCGGTACTAACACAAATGCTGGTTTTAGGCACATATAAGGTCATACAGAGAATGCACAGTCGACAAGTGAGTGGAGCTAACAGTTTCTACTTTTAGTAGACACATCCTGACATTTATAAACTCGGAACAGCTGCAAGCTCAACTGAGCATGTGCAAAGCAAGAGGAACTAAATATAACTTGTCTCTAGGCAGATTTCAAGAGCAGTTGACAGGAAGGTAGGACAGAGCACATGGCGAGCACATGGTAGCACATGGCAGCCAAAATGGCTGCCAGAAATACAAAATGGATTCCACAAAGCGGACAATTTAGCCTCTAAATACAGGCTGTCTTCAGTTAATGCTTAACTTAAATGCTGCCAAATTACAACAGACGACCCTTTCAGCATTGGCTGAAGACATTCGTTTATCTGGGGTAATCTAGATATTCATCCCGTACATCTATTAACATTATTTCGGCCACCTCTTTATTCAACATTTGTTGGGCCTTTGTTTCAGCAATGTTCCCTCTGGCAGGTATACAAGCAGAAATGCAAATGGAGCAAAGCATTGGACCACATTGGATACATACACAGCATGTAAAAAATATTATAATTATTACACACAGGATAGTAGCTTCCAGCCCCAAGCAGAAACAAGAGTCCAAAACCATCCAGCAAAAGTCCAAGTTCCAGTCTCTGGATGAATTTCTGCAGCAATCTTATGCAATTTTGATATTGCGTCATATACTGAAGGTGAGTGATCTGGTATGAATACACAACAGCTGCTACCGATGATGCGACATGCACCACCTCGATCAGCCAAAATCACGTCTAGCACCATCCTATTCTGGAGTGCTACAATCCTTGCAATCTGTAGTTCTTCTGTAATGTTCCCAAGTGCCATAGCTGTCTGATTAGTAACAGCTTCCACAACACGAGTCAGTCGTCGGATTTTCCTGCTGTTTAATGCAGCACCCACAAAGAAAAATAAGCCCAAGTTGAAATCAACATATTGTTGTAGGGTAGTGTCGGTTTGGTCAACTTCATCCATACTTATTGTCCTCTTATTTCTGTTTTTGGAAATGTCATTGTACAGTTTAAAATCACGGTGATACAATGCAGGTGCCAGAAACACAGGGGGCAACAGAAAAGATACATAGCAGATTCCTGACCACCCAACAGGTAATTGATAATATCCGTTATTTCCACACACAAAATACGTATTATGCGAGGCTGTGAAAGTGCTCTTATTGGCACCTTCAATGGTCAGGATTACAGTACACTCGCTCCTCCCCACTGGAATTCTTCCAACACTACAAATACACAAATCTGCTTTAGCTTTTGTCACAGAAATCACAAAAGGTCCAATGTTCTTTATTATTCTCACATTTGTGAAAACATATGGTGTTGAAATATTGTCCGGTTGATACTCTTCCCATTCCCATTTAGTCCCTTTGGCTTGTGGATAACCTTCTTTATTTTGATAACACACTTTATTAAGTTGAAAAATAATCCCACCTACTGAAGGCTTTCCATATGCAAACAAAAGCGCATACCAAGCTTGACAAGAACCATTGTGAGAAAATGGAAGAGGAATAAAAGGTGTTCCTCCTTTCTTTTGATGTGCAGGTATCATCCCACACACCCAACAGTTGGTAGTATTTGTAGCATTGTGAGTATGGTGCAACATCTGGATAAAAGTATTGTTCAGGTAAGATTGTCGATGCTTTTGCTCATGGTAAGGAAGAGTAAAGTAGTGGTGTTCCACGGGTACTGGCGTAGTGGCAACAAAAAGCTGTCGAACAGGAGCCACCTTCTCGATGTACCACGTAATTGCTGCCATAGCCACCATAGCAACAACAAACCCTACAGCACAAATGATTTGTTTTTTCATTTTAGCAGCAGTAATGATTGATCTTTCTGAAAACTTGTTGAAAACAGTCGTTGGAGCTCTTCTCCCTGGGCAGCCGCTGATTTCTTGACCATGGGCCAAAGCGGGTGTCACTACACTAATACAGGGCTGATCCCCCTCCCCTTGCCACAATGGCTCTCCGTTTCACTAACCCAGGGCGGTAGCTCAACCAGTCTTTTTCAAAACTGCAGATCCTTTCCTCGGTCTCAATTGATATCTGGATACTCCAGTGATCGTGTGGTCCGGGAAGACTTCCGCAGATTCGTCCAGGTGAGATAGCTTGGCCTTTCTCCGTCTCCAGAATCTCTCGATGGTCGGTCAACACAGCAGGTTCCACCAAGGCAGGCGACACACGTTTGCAGTGTGTGCTGTGGATCCAATTCTTTCTGTTTGTCACTCGAACTGCTGTTCTTGTCGCAAGGAGCACCTGCTCTGGTCCTCGCCACCTTGGCTCCAAGCTGTTCGATCTGTCAAAGACCTTGACCATTACATGGTCACCAGGACGGAGTTCGTGGGCCTCACCTGTAGATCTGTCAGGAAGAGCTTCTCGAACCTGTTGATGAATAGAAATCAAACTGTCAGTTAACTGTGCCAAATAATCATTCATCAGAACACAAGGAACATCATGTATGGGGCGTGGCTTAGGAATTCCCCAAATGTTCATTGGTCTTCCAAACACCACCTCATAGGGGTAAGACCTGATCGTGAATGTGGCACCGATCTTATGGACAACAATGCCAAAGGTAGGGCATCTGGCCACTTTAGAGACGTGGAAGCCAGTATTTTCGCCAACTTTGATTTTAGAGTAGCGTTATACCTTTCCACCAATCCTGCTGATTGCGGGTGGAAAACTGTATGGAATTTCTGTTTGATCCCTAATCCTTTCAGGACATGCTCAACAACTTGCCCAATAAAATGAGGTCCATTGTCACTCCACAAAAGTTTACAAACACCGTATCTAGGGAAAAACTCCTTTAGAAGCACCTTTGCTGTTGTGAGAGCAGTATTATCCTTCGTAGGGTATGCCTCTATCCATTTGCTAAAGGCACATACCACCACTAGGACATATTTCAGATTATTGCAGCGTTCGAGTTGGATGTAATCCATCTGCAAAACTTCAAAAGGTGCGGTTGGTGTAGCAAACCCTCCTGTAGGAGTTCGTGTCCCTTTTCCAGGATTATACTGCCAACAGATCAAACAGGACTGTACTACCCTTTTGGCTGTGCTAGCAATTTCAGGATGCTCCCAAACTTGTGTAAGCAATGTAGTTATTGCTAGAGCTCCAACATGTGCCAGCCCATGTGCCATTTGAACCATAGGTTGTAAATAGGCCGCAGGCATTTTCCACTTATTCATTTCTTTGTTACGCCAACAACCCTCATCATCTAATATTCCTTCTTTAGACCATTGCTCAAGCTCTTCCACAGAAGCAGATCTCTGTATATCCAATACTTCCTCTCTAGCATCATGCCAACGCTCAGCTTGTGATTTCACTACGTACATGGGTGTAGTGCTTCGCTGCATCGCAGTCTCACGGGCTACGCGGTCTGCAAAGGCATTGCCTTGTCCTATTTTGTCAGTCACTTTCTTGTGTGCGCTACATTTCATAATAGCAACTTTCTTTGGGTATGTAAGTACAGTCAAGAGATTATGCACTAACTCTCCGTGCATTATCTGCATCCCATGGGATGTAAGAAAGCCTCTTTCCTTCCAGAGTAGGCCAAAATCATGAATTACTCCAAAAGCATAGCGACTATCCGTGTAAATGTTCACACACAAGTCAGTGCTAAGCTCACACGCTCGTGTCAAAGCTATTAGTTCAGCTGCTTGAGCCGACTTCTGAGGTATGCGAGCTGTTTCCACTACTGTCTCAAGCGTGGTAATTGCATAAGCAGCTGAAGTCGTGCCATCTGGTAACTTCAAACAGGACCCATCAACCCACAGTTCCCCATCTACATCTGGAAGGGCGTATCTTGCAAATCGATGCGACCCTTTGTCTGTTCCTCAGTAAGGAATATACAATCGTGAGGCTCCTTTGACTGAGACTGAGTCGCAGGATATGGCAACAAAGTGGCGGGGTTCAGTGTCGCACATCTCTTCAAGGTAATATGAGGTGCTAGCAGTGTCAATTCGTATCCTGTCAAGCGAGCACTAGTTAAGTGCTGAGTCTTAGTCTGATTCAAAAGGGCATCTACTGCATGGGGTACTAGCACCAACAGTTTGTGTGACAAAACTATCCCTTCACTCTGACGTATGGACACAGCCGTTGCTGCAACTGAACGGAAACACCCAGGCAATGCACGAGCAACAGGGTCAAGAACTGCAGAAAGGTATGCGCAAGGACGCTGTTTGTCCCCGTGTGTCTGTACTAAAACTGACAATGCACATCCTTCTTTCTCATGTACATAGAGTGTAAAAGCCTTCGTGTAATCTGGTGTGCCTAACACTGGTGCAGAGCAAAGAGCTTGTCTCAACTGACAAAAAGCATTTTGACATTCATCTGTCCATGGAAGGGGGATCGGAGTGTTTTTAGTCAAAAGTGCTAGCAAGGGCTTAACAATGTGTGAAAAACCCAATATCCATTGCCTGCAAAACGAAGTCAGACCAATGAATGCACGGACATCTTTCTGCGTGGAAGGTACTGGGGTGTCTAAAATTGCTTGAATGCGATCTGGTGTCAGTGCACGGCCCTCCTTAGACAGAAGGTGTCCTAAATGGGTCACCTTCGGTCTACAATATTGCAATTTCTTTCGTGATACTTTATGGTGGTGTGTAGCAAGAAAAGAAAGCAAAGACAAAGTGCATTTCTCACACTGCTCAGGTGTATCGGCTGCCAACAAGATGTCATCGACATATTGTATGAGAGCCACTCCTTTAGGCAAGGTAAAGGAATCAAGCTGTCTCTTCAATGCTTGACTGTAAATACTAGGACTCTCAGTATAGCCTTGAGGAACTCTACAAAATCTGTATGATCTATTATTCAAAGTGAAACCGAACAAATATCGGCTATCAGGATGAATAGGAATCGAGAAGAAGCGTTCTTCAGATCAATTACAGAAAATGTAGTTGCTGTTGGAGGGACCAGGGTAAGCAATGTCGTTATGTCAGAGACTACAGGGTACTGTGGTACTACAATCTTGTTGACTTCTCTCAAATCGATAATAAATCTATAAATCCTAGTGTCAGTATCTTTTTTCAAAATGGGAAGAATCGGACTATTGCAAATATTGTAAGGAACTTCTTCCACAACCCCCACCTTAATTAAATCATGTACAATACGTGTGAGTGCTTCTTCTCCTTCTCGAGAAATTTTATACTGAGGCAGTCTTGGCAATAAAGCGCCCTCCTTGACACTAATATGTACTGGTGGAATAACCATTTGCCCTACATCAGTGTCCGAAGTAGCCCACAAAGTACTAGGGAGTGAGGCTAGTGCAATGTCCTCTTTAACAATACAAGATCTCTCAATCATAGGGTAGTTGTCATTCAAAATAACCCGTACTCCTTCCGGAGAACATCTTATCGTAGCCCTGAAATATTTAAGCATATCAAGACCCACAATATTGTCTGGTGTGTTTGGAGAAAGCAAAAACGGACATGTATCAATATCAAATGCAAGTGGTTGTGACAATGGGCTAAGGGAAGGTGTTCCATCGAAACCTATCGATGTAATGGTTAAGCCAGACAGGGGAGCCCTTGGAACCAATTGTTTAGACAAGGCGCTACGAGTAGCTCCTGTATCAACCAGAAACTGATCAGTAGAACCCAAAACATGTGCTGTAACATAGGGACCCCTCTGATCTACTGGAACTTCAATTGATTCCTTACCCCATCCTAGGCAATCCTATGCATAAGCAGAATCTTGAAAATCAGAGGGCACATAGTCAGACATTTGATATTGGTTCCTTCTATCAAAAGTGTTAAACCCATTCGTCCCACGTGTATTAGCATCAAACCGAGCACGATCATTCGCGCTTCCTCTAGGCCCTTGATATCCTGAACGATTTCTCATTTGTCCCCGACCACGTAGATTCTGCTGAGCACGCAGCACTGGATAATCAGAAAGCCAATGTCCAAATTTTTGCAGTACGCACACTGATCAACAGACAAATTCGAACGGGCAGAGGAAGGAAAGGACGAACCATAAGATCCACGTCCACCTCTATCATTATCTCTAGAAGGCGGACCATAAGCTTGAGCCAACATAACCTTTGTTTTCAACTGTTTAGACTTTTTGTCCTCATTACCTTTGGCTTCTAATTCTTGCCGCTCATAATACTGGGCCATAGTTAAAAGAGAAACCGGAGAAGATGTAGTCCATGAACTCTCACTGGCCTTTAAGCGACTAGCTATTCCTGGCAAAAGGTTTGCGACATATTTATCGACAAACAGATGCCTACCTGTGTCATCTGTCAATGACTGGCCACTAAAATCGTGAAATGCTTCTTCAAAGCGTGTGAAGAAGTCAGAAACTGATTCATCTACCTTTTGCTTGCAAGACGCTAGCACTGTCCAATCTATCTTCTTAGGGGAATGATCGTCTTTAACTTAACTAATATAGCTGCCGGAAGATTTAAAATTAACTGACACGGTTTCTGTGCAGGTTCTCTATCTTCATCTAACCGCTCTAAATCTTTCCACAATGCTCCAAATGTCGCATTATCATCTATTTTGCGCACAGTTCTCCACATATCAGGCGGTAATATTAATCCAAAAAACAAATCAATATCAGACAGAGTCATAGTACAAGAGCTGATTGCACCCTCAACTTCCTCATAAAAGGCTGCTGGATTCTTTCG
This sequence comes from Calotriton arnoldi, assembly GCA_963921515.1. Lineage (NCBI taxonomy): Eukaryota > Metazoa > Chordata > Amphibia > Caudata > Salamandridae > Calotriton > Calotriton arnoldi. The sequence goes on from CAWUFW010000408.1 coordinate 3,185,105, forward strand.
CGGGTCAGGCAATGCATTTTTAAGGGCCATAACATCTGCTCTATTCCAAGGAGTGTAAACCCAATTATAAATAAAGTACCCTTTCGCATTAAGAGAAGTCTTATCATCCTCTGTACCCGTTCCTTTAGGAGGAACATATAAAGGCGCGGCTTCCCGCATGGGTTTCACATGAATTACAACATTCTTATCTGTTTCAGGAGTAGGAGTTCGTGCCATGCTGATCTGAGATGCTAGTGCAGCTGTTTCTGCTGCCTTTTTCTCCTCTCGCAAACGGGCTGCTTCAACACGCAGTTTAACCAAGCGTCTGATCGTGTCAGCCACCTGGGAGAAGACAAAAAGACCGTCACGTAATTGTTTACAGTTAGTTGCTACATCATCGGGCTCCACTTCTACCGAATACTTCCTAAATTGTTCAATAACCTCTGCAGCAAATGTATCGGTAAAATATATTTGCTCCCTTTCCTGCCATCCTTTTATACTATCTAAAAGTTCAGAGGCAGTGGTAGTACTACTGAACGGCTTTACGCGCAGTAGATCTGATGTCAGATGCACGCTCAGCAGATAGCATGGAACGAGTTTCTCGAGCTTTGTCCTGGTCTGAAAAAGAGTCCTCATCTGACTCATGAGGAGCAGAAGAAAAATATACGGAGGTGGAGAACGATCTAATAACAAGAAATCATCTTGCGGTTTATTAAGGATAGGATAAAGGGGCTGCCTAACAGCGTATTGGCCAGTTACCTGTAAATGGCGTTCCCTATCTTCCCTCTCTTTAATTTCTTTCATCTCCTTGTTTTTTAACTCTAATGCTTTCGCATAAATGGTCTTTCGCTGTTCTTTGTCAATCAAGGCTTGCTCACGCTTCAATCGCTCACGCACTTCTTTCTCCCACATTCGCACACAATCAAACATATCTTGCCTAGTCTTGTGTTTAAACATACATTGTTCCACATACTGAATCTTTCGCAAATCAAATGACCCATATATAGGCCAACGCAACTCAGGGTCTTTACTAGTATATTTATTCCATAACGTGCAGTACATTATAGAAGAAATACCATACTTAATATACATATCCCTATTAGGCGTCCCCTCCGGGAGGCTGGTTGTGCTTCGTCAAGTCTCAAATTGGTACCACTACAAAAGCAACACATCCTACGAAGTGTGCTGAAAACAGGCATGCCAAAAAATAGTGCAAAATATGCAGTATTATAATCAAAGTAGCGCTTAAGGTACTCTTCGTACGTTGCGCTGTTCAAACAATTTTAAATAGAGAAAATTCTCCTCATTACCTGCCTATATGTATTGCAATACATATATAATTACAAAACAGATTCCAAAATTGGCCAATTATACAAACAAAGCCACAGTAAGTGTTACTAAAACTACCTTACCAGTCAAAGGCATCAAACCAACAGCAAGTGCCGCAAAACGGCTCTTACCAATCAAATGGTGTCCAGGTTCCAACTGCCAAGTTCTCAAATCGACCAAATGGTCACTGCACGGCGAATCAACAGAAGAGATCTCAGTCAAGGACCGGCGCCGCCGAGATGGTCAGATCAGAAAGAAAGGAAAAACGCCGTGGGTGCCAAGACTCAGGTCTCCTCAGGCAGCGATCGCGTCCAAAAGCGAGATTCCAATCCTTCGTCGCGACCAGTCCTTCGGGCATCCGAGTCGTTGATGAGTCCCACGTTGGAAGCGCCAATTTGTTGTAGTGAGCCTCAGCAAGGCCTACCAGTGCTTAGGGTTCTCCCTTCTCTGCACAGAGTCCTCAGACACTTAGGAAGAAGTTGGCACAGAAACTGGAAATAGAAAAGACAGAGTTTATTAAACCTCATGAGGTGGAGCTAACATTCGCACATCACCCTTCAGTAATGCATGAAGTAGCACACTGAATGAAAGGATCCTGGTCCTTTTATACCCACACAGGGGCTCAAATGAAGGCGGTACTAACACAAATGCTGGTTTTAGGCACATATAAGGTCATACAGAGAATGCACAGTCGACAAGTGGGTGGAGCTAACAGTTTCTACTTTTAGTAGACACATCCTGACATTTATAAACTCGGAACAGCTGCAAGCTCAACTGAGCATGTGCAAAGCAAGAAGAACTAAATATAACTTGTCTCTAGGCAGATTTCAAGAGCAGTTGACAGGAAGGTAGGACAGAGCACATGGCGAGCACATGGTAGCACATGGCAGCCAAAATGGCTGCCAGAAATACAAAATGGATTCCACAAAGCGGACAATTTAGCCTCTAAATACAGGCTGTCTTCAGTTAATGCTTAACTTAAATGCTGCCAAATTACAACAGTCTGTGGTACAGTTCAGTGGCAAGACTCATGCTGGATAAGGATGCTTCCGGCTGACAGATTCATACCCACCAGTAGGAAAGTGAGACAAGCTTGCTCCAAAATACAGGATTAGCCACTTGGAACGTAAGAGTGCTTGATCAACATGTGATATTTATTTTGTGACACTTATGTAAAAAATAAAAATAAAAAGATACAGCGCCCACACGCGTCGTCGGCGGCAGGCAGGGGGCGCATTTAATGGATGCTGAAGAGAGTACACTGAAGGGGGCCATTATACTCCTCTAAGGAGAGTGACCAGATTTTGTGAACTAAAAACTGGGACAGGCCAGACATACAAGTAGGACTAAAGGATTTAGCCTTGCTTTCATGTATGGCCAGTCCAGATTTGTGTTTGTGGGGGAGGGGCAGGGGTGCGAGTGTGCGTTTCTGTGATTGCGTTAGTCTGTGTTGATATCTTCCTCAAGTAGACATACACCATCGGTAAGTCATTTCTCTTTCTTTCAGGCACTGCAGAGGGAGCCCGGAGGGGAGACATAGTGGGGAGCAGGGCAGGGGGTCTCAGGGTAGAGGTCCTCCTGTCATAGCTAATGTTATGTAATCCCTGCCCTGCTCCCCACTCTGTCTCCCCTCTGCTGGGAGCATGCAGCTGACTTCCCCTGAGCTGCCTGAAAGAAACAGAGAAATGACTCGATATAGCACACCTTTCAGTTGTCCTTTGCAAGCCGACTGACCTTTGCCTGAAAAACCGGAACATGTATTTGAAATAAAGGAAACCGGGACTGTCCGGGGAAATCCTGGACTTCTGGTCACCCTACGTCTAAGTATGCAAGAGGACTGTCCATCGGGATCGCGCCAGTGTCGCCCTTATGTGGTGGTATGGGGGCTTTTGAACGGTGTAGGCCTTTGTCTTGTTAATAATAAATAATTCCCCTGATGTGGCTGATCGCAGTTTATTTGGGCTCTGCTGGACGCAATAACACCCTCCGAAGATACCTCAACAATGTGAGCAGGTGACTTGACCTGCATTCTTGAAGGTAGCATGGATAGATACTTGTCCAGTACTATTGTACAACCTCCCGCTTGACCTCTATTACTTGAAATTTGGGCTAAACCTGCTCCATTAGGCTATCACAAGAATATTTTGTGAGACATTATATATTCAACACCAACATTGTAGTAAAAAAGACGTTTTTATTAATTTTGCTGAATACTTTGCTTGTTTTCAACAATAGTATCAGGAAGTGACCAGAATTTTTTTTTCCTTAAAAAACATGCATATTACAAAATCTTTTTTTCATATTTCTTTTTTTATACATTTCATTAATGCACAGTTGTATATTTATTTACACAACAAAAATTATAATCTTCAGTGCACCCCTAAATACATACATCAACTCAAATCACTTCATTAGATCCACATTCATTCTCAATCAAACCATACAGACTAGCAATCAACCCTGAAACACATACACATCTTTGTCCCCTTCTGACCAGGATGTGTAAGGTCTCAATTTATTTATTTATTTATAGAGCGCGGCATTCATCCCCAAGGATATCACGGCGCTGGATAGCGAGAAATCGTCGAAGGGCTGCTGGTAGGGTAGGAAATATGTTGGATGTTAGGCCTTGGGGAACAGAAGTTTTAAGTTTTTTTCCTAAAAGCTAAGTAGTTGGTCATGAGGCGTAGATCTTGGGGGAGTTCGTTTCCATTTCTTAGCCGCCAAATATGAAAACGAACGTCCTCCTGCCCTCACTTTCCTTATACGCTTTGTCCTGGCCAGCGCTTGATGGAGTGACCGTAAGCTCCTTGTGGGGATGTAGAATTCAATTTTGTTCTGTAATATTCTGGGGCCACATTGATGCAGCGCTTTATGTGCATGACTGAGTAGTTTAAACACCACTCTCTGTCGCATGTGTAGCCAGTGAAGATCTTTCATGCACGTTGATGCTGAGCTCAGTCTGCTTTTATTGCACACCAGTTTGGCTGCAGCGTTTTGAAGCACTTGTAGGTGTGTGAAAAGGTACTCTGCCATGCCTACGAATAAGGCGTTTCCATAGTCGAGCTGACTGACAAGCAGGGCCTGTGTAACAGTTCTTCTACAGTCCAATGGGATCCAAGGGAAGAGTCTGGTTAGTAGTTTCAGAGTTGCAAAGCCCCTTCCACAAAGGGCCCGCACATGGTCCTTCATGGAAAGGGTGTTATCAATGAGGATGCCTAGATTTTTTTGTACATTGCTTGGGTGCTGGGGCATCTCCCACGGTTTGAGGCCACCAAGTGGCATCTCATATTAAGTTGGCTCCTCCGAAGAGCAGGATTTCTGATTTCCCTGCATTAAGTTTCAGACAATGCTCAGACATCCAGTGTGCCATCTCTGAAAGGCAGTTGTGCAGTTTTACTTTAGTAACATCAGGTCTTTCCTCGAGGGCTACCATCAGCTGTGTGTCGTCCGCATAGGAGCAAATACTGAGACCCCATTTTTTGCTGATTTTCGCAAAAGATGACACACAGCTGATGGTGCTGGGTTTGGATAAGAAGTGACCCAATTGTACCGTTTGTGTTCTGTTGCTCAGGAACGAGCTGAGCCACTCTAAGGCTTTAGAGTGGATTCCTTTTTCATAAAGGATTTCCAGCAATCTGTTGTGTGAGACCGTGTTGAACGCTGCCGACAGGTCCAACAATATCAGGGCTACAGCTCCCCCCTGATCGGTCCGCGGTCTGATGTTGTCCAGGACTGCCAGCATCGTTGCCTCTGTGCTGTTAGTGGCCCTGAAGCTGGTTTGTGAGGGGTCTAACAGTTCGTTGGACTCTAGGTAGTTCGATAGTTGTCTATGTACCAGCCTCTCCAAAACTTTGGAGAGGTATGGGAGTTGAGAAATCGGCCGATAGTTTTCAGGATTGTGGACGTCTGTTCCTGCTTTTTTCAGCAGGGGGGTCACTACCGCCTGTTTCCAGGTATCTGGAAAGGCGGCAGTGTTAAGGGAGTTGTTGAGCAACTGCGTGACGTGGGGGCATAAGACTGCTGCGATCCGGGCAAAGATGAAATGGGGGCAAGGGTCTAGGGGACATCCTGATTTAACTTCCCCCATCGCTTTCAAGACCTCGGTCTCTGTAAGGGGGGAGAAGTTGCTCATCCTGGATGGAGCCTCTGGGTGGGGAGTCCAGTGTTACCAGTCGGTTAAGTCTGTCTTGGTGTTCGGATTGAAGGAGGAATATATTTTACTTATTTTATCCGAGAAGAAATTGCTGATTTTTTTCACAGGCTTCTTCTGAGGGGGGCAGTGTTTGGGACATACTAGCAGGTTTACGGAGTTCCCTTACTATTTTATACAGTTCTTTTGCTGAATTGCAGTTTTCCTTAATTCGTAGCGCAAAGTAGGTCTTCTTTGCGTTTCTTATGGCGTAATTGTAGGTCCTGAGTTCGGACTTGTACCGTAGTCTATCTGTTTCCTGCTTAGACAGTCTCCATTGGTATTCGGTTGTTTTGCACTTTCTTTTGAGTGCCCGGAGTTCAAGTGTGTACCACTTCTCGGTGGTGGGTCTTTGTGACTGCTTATGTTTTATCTTAGGTGCATACAAGTCCAACGTTTTTGTAATTTCTGTTTCAAGGTTTACTGCTCCCATGTTCACTGGGAGAGCACTCAGGGTCTGCGTGTTGTCAGGGGTGAAGTGAGACTGAAAAGATGCTTGGGTAACTAGCCTCCAGGCTCTGTTGGCAACCTGCGGGGGCTTACAGGGTTTTGTTGGTTTTACCGGCAGACCAAGTGAAAAGGATATAAGTGAATGGTCTGTCCATGGTAGAGGTTTTATCTCCTGGATAAGTGTGGATTCGATGTTGGAGAATAGTAAATCTAATGTATGCCCTGCTGTATGTGTAGGCCCCTTGATCCACTGCTTAAGTTGGAGGATCTGCATGTCACTTTCCAATTGTGTTACAGCATGGATGTTTGCTTTTTCAAACATACAGGGAAAAGTTGGGTGAGTAGCCTAGTGCTGAGTTCAGCTTGGTGTCCGGGAGGATTATAAATCACTGCTCCAGCAAGTATCGTGAGGCCATCTTTGGATAGCTGGAATGATAGTGTTTCGTGCTCACCCTGTTGTGCCACTTGGACATGCAGGCAGGTCGGGTAGTCTTTAAACAAGATAGCCAACCCTCCTCCCTTCCGTCCGTGTCTGTCTTGTTTTATTATTTTATAGTTGGCCGGTAGGGCATTTGAAATGTCAGGGGAGTTGTTTCCGTCCAGCCAGGTTTCAGTTATGAAAACAAGGTCGGGGTTCCTCTCATTGAGGGTGTCCCAAATGTCGAGGGAATGTTTTGGTACTGACCTGGCATTAAAGTAAATGCATGACAGTTTGCACAGGTCTGCTTCTTCATGAGAACGGTCACGTTGTATCATACTGCTCCATTGGAAGCCAAGGCAGGAAAACGGGCCCTCCGTGTGCCCTGGGTGAGCTTTTGAGTACAGTGTGTTATTATTAGCTACGTTATGAGAGATGGCTAGAAGTGCGCGTCTTGTGTATCGGTGAGCAGTACTCGGGGCTGGTTTGCCAGAGGCAGGGATCCTGGCCCCGGACCATGTCGTGGGCTGAGCGCATATAACTAGGTCGACGCGCGTTTCGGTGGAATAAGCCTTATGTTGACCACCTTCTTCAGAACCTTCTCAAGTCATGAACTTTTCATTTAGGTGCAGGGGTACCTAGGATATTTAAATAACATGTCTCAATAGCCCATACAAAAATCATTTAATGTTGATAAAACCAAATACCATACTTAATAAAACAAGCATTGGCATAGCCAATAGGTCTCGCCTTTGGGACCTTATAAGTGTTTAGCCATGCAGCACATTCTCACCCACCGGGCAGATTTCTGTAATGGAACTAGTACTTATGTAAAGTGCTTTGATACCTTCATTCGCGCTACATAATGCAAAAAATAAGAAGGAATGAAAGGAGAAGTGCTTGCAGATTTCTGAGGTGGGGAGCGAAAAGATAAGTTAAGATTGCATTATATAATGCCAGTACCAAATCAGAAAGCGAGCACAGTAGAGAAAATCAGGAGCCGAATTGAAAGCAGGCAAAAGTGAGTTATCCCAGTGTGCAAGTGAAGGCGGGGCTGGAGTATGCTGCATCTTGGTGCCGAGTAACAGATGTTTATTGCCAACCAAATGAATGTTAATTAGTTTGTCGGCCTCTAGTAGGATGAAAGGCTGAGCAGACACGCTGGGGTTCGAACCTGCGGTTGTGAGGTCAAACATAAGATTAATAGGGTGGAAGCGTCTGCCCACTGAGCCAACAGAATCGGCTTGGACCAGAGCGGACCGGGCAGGCTAACTGAGTCTGGCTTATTGTCGGTATTTTCGTGCTGCTTTATGTTTCTAGAGAAGCAGCGGCTGAAATGCAAGGTTTTCGCGTTCAACCGGACACTGCAGTCTGGAGTCATTTGAAAGTAGTGTGGATGGACATAATAAGCTTATTTGTAATTTCCCGTGAGGCTCTGGCCAAGGCCCGCTCATTAGACGGTGCTGACGATTCCACTGAAAAGTAAGATGTCACCGTAATTGATTTCGTTTCTGTTCCTTTGTGTTTTAGAGTAAATGAAAGCACACTCTTGTGGAGGTGGGGTGGAGGGGACACGCCTTCTAATGAAAGCGGCAAGGTCTGGAAATGAAACCTGACCCAAACAGATGGCAGCCTGCGCGCCGCTGCTGCTGGCTCCCGAGAGCAAAACGCTCTGGGAGTAATACATTTCCCAAAAAGCAAAGAATGGCGCGAGAGAGAAGTGGGGGCGAGTGAGCACAGCAGCGCGGCGAACGCGCTAATTAAAAACAGATGGTGACATGACCCCGAACAGATGGCGCCCCTGCTCGTAACCGCAAGCCGTAGGCGGATACATTCCCTGGGAAAGGTGGGACATGCACCTGCCTTTGCCCAATTGCGTGCTGTCTTTTTATAAAGACGCACGCAAAGCCCAATAGAAAAAATGCTAAAAAAAAAAACCACATGCACAAGCGTGTGAAAAGTCCAGAGTGATTCCAAGAGGTCGTTTTTCTAGAGCAGCGCATGCGCGCCCAGCTAGGCTCGACCTAAAAAGGGAAAGAAAAAACTGGAAAAGGTTTTTTTCATACAAAAGAGAAAAGATGAAAGATTCGAAATGTGCGATACAAAGGTTTCCCTGCCAGATTGTTACCAGTGCATTGTATTTTCAGAGCCACCACTGCCACCAGGATATAGAAAGAACGAAAAACGAGTATAGGTAGGTGTAAGAATGCACCCGCTCTTGCCGCATGCCATACTGTGTTTACAAACCATGCATAGAAATGTCAAAATCTTGATATTCCAAGTGCTTGACCGGTGCATTCACGCATGCGTCAATAGGGGAGATGTAAGATACTCCAATGAGCACTATTGCAACTTACAATCAAATGCCATCTAAATGGATTGCCCGGAATACTAGTGTTTAGCTGGCAGCCTCTCTTTTATGGTAGATCCTCCGAATCAGACCAGAACTTCTCCTTGCTGGACGAGTTCAATGATACCTGTATCGTATTCTGAACAATGGAAAGACGCTATTAAGAATAATGTTCTCTATTGCGGTAGTTCTATTTAGATCTGCTAAATTCATTGTCATGCGCAAGAATACCTTGCTCTTGTGGATTATACCGCTAATCCTTTTTGTTGAAAGGTGTACGTATCCATACTTTGTCGAGGGTGTACACCGCCGTCTGTAGGTAAATTTCTATGCCTCTGGAGATCATCAACATATTGGTGTTTATGCAGTCAATGATCCAGTAGCGGATATACCTTGCCCTCATTGATAGGGATAAATACCCCCAAATGTATATACACACCTTATATGTATGTGCGTCCCAAGAACTCAGTTCATACGTTCTTAAAAAGATCTATTATTTTTTTTATATATCTATAAAATGTTCAGCAAACACTCAAGGAACTTTTAATTTTCATGCTGTCATGTTGATACTGTTCAAACAAGAAAAAATAAGGAATATATGAAAGCACACATATGTGGTGGTATTCCCAATATAAAAGGTTGTGCTAGGATGGGCATTGTACACATCCGGTGCCACAGATAAGACTTCTATTACAGAACTGCTGTTTATGCCCCTTGGTTCGGCCCCCCACTCCCCAAGGGGAGGGGGATAGTGGCTGGACCGGGGGCCTTAGTGGAGGCCACCCCCAAGGAGCAGAACCCGAACACGACTGGGTGGAGACAAGAGAAGGGAGGCAGGGAAGGGCTGGACCAGCAGATCACAGTGCTGGGTCAGACCCCAGACAGGACTGGGTGGGGACAAGAGAAGGGAGGCAGGGAAGGGCTGGACCAGCAGATCACAGCGCTGGGTCAGACCCCGGACAGGACTGGGTGGAGGCAGGGAAGGAGCGGGACCAGCAGATAACAGCGCTGGGTCAGACCCCGGACAGGACTGGGTGGGGACAAGAGAAGGGAGGCAGGGAAGGGCTGGACCAGCAGATCACAGCGCTGGGTCAGACCCCGGACAGGACTGGGTGGGGACAAGAGAAGGGAGGCAGGGAAGGGCTGGACCAGCAGATCACAGCGCAGGGTCAGACCCCGGACAGGACTGGGTGGGGACAAGAGAAGGGAGGCAGGGAAGGGCTGGACCAGCAGATAACAGCGCTGGGTCAGACCCCGGACAGGACTGGGTGGGGACAAGAGAAGGGAGGCAGGGAAGGGCTGGACCAGCAGATCACAGCGCTGGGTCAGCTCAGTCATAAATTTAATCATAGGGATGTGGGGGTATTTAATCGCAGGCACCTAGCACAGGGTCCTCTTTCTCCTGGGAATTTCTACAAGAGAAGACCCACCCGCCCGCTTAGGAACAGGAAGCAGAGGTGGGGAGGTTGGGGGGGGACAGGGAACATTTGTCGCAGAGGCATAGCTGACTTACAGGAGGTCCTTTGGTATCAGAGGTTGGGGACAGGTTGCGAAACGGGAACAGACCACAAACTGGACAGTCAGAGCAGCGAAAACGACGTGCAGCAACTGATGGAACTAGTTTTATCTCTTAGGCTTCCGGCGTATGAGGTAATACGTCAGCGACGCCACGCTGACGACGGGCAGAGCATGAAATCTAAGCTGAGGTCTCTGCTACTAGCTTGGGCGCCATATTGGTACAACATATTGCTTTCGTGAAGTGAGGCACAGCTGAAGACAGGGCTAAGATCTCTGCTGCTACCACGGGCGCCATATTGATCTATATCTGTACATATGAATGATGTTTTCATATACACATTCCTAAACTGCGATGCATGTCCAGGATGTACTCCAAATAAGCCATGACAGTCATTGACTGAAGTAATGACCCCGATAGACTGTACTGATGTGTGGAGGGAGCTGCACCAACTGATCGACAATTTTCATGCCATTCAGCTACTCATAAGCCATACAGCAGGTTGGACTGAATGTTGATTTCAAGAGATCTAGTCAGGATGGTCCAGATAGCAGGTTGTAGGAAGCTGGCTCTCTATATAGTGCGCTAAAACGAAGTACACTGTACAGAGTCCAGGGAGACCCAGATTGGTATACAGAGGCAAAAGTAGAATATACTTACGCTCTATTTGTGGTAGTGTGGGCGAGCAGTTAGAGGGTGTGTTACAATGCCTTATCTTTTTCCCCTTTAATTCCTGTATACTTTTAATCCTGGCACTTGCCACACAGTTAGTTGTGATTCCAATTAGAATTGGATTCTCTGGTCATTCTGCTATTGGACCTGGACTGAGCAGTACTGTGCCTTGTTCATTAAACTCCTTACATCTTCCTCTGGATTTTATGGCTCTTTATTCATGGAAATTTAACACTGGCGACGAGTTTCAGCGTACCTGCTACTACTGAAGGCACAGGAGCGGTACAACCTACTTTTGAGATTTTGAACTTACATTTCTACTGGAGCGAGACAAGATTTTGTGATTTCCTTCGACAACCTGAATGTGGATGTCAATTTTATTATCCACCACCGTATCTGCTTTTTTCTAACACCTGCTTGCTGTTTCTATGGACACCAAATCCTTTTTCAACGTTTTTGAGTCATTCTTTACCTGCTGCATTTTTCAACTGATCTGCCGTTTTACAGTTGCCCACGCGAGCACAACACAACGCGCCTGCTTACCGGAACACCATGGAAACAGTAAGCGTCTGTGAAGATTCTCCGGTTCTTCACTGATTGGGAAGACGACGCGCTTGGATTCCACGCGTTTGGATTCCCCTGACGATCTGCATCACACGTCATACGTCGTATAACGCTTCGACATCCCATGGTGGCGTATTTACGTCATCACGCTATCCGCCATCTTGGTTCATCCACATTGTTTATACCCAATTCCACCAAGGAAACTAACATCGTCGATGCGCTCGACTGAGCATTAATACAGAAATTCCTGTCAACGTCCATGCGCACGACTGCGCATAAAACATAAATACTGTGCATCAGTAATTTTTTGGGAGTCTTGGTCTTAAGGTACTTGCATTATTTTATATTTTTCAGTGAAAGTTGATATTCCTTGTTTCTGCACATCATGCTGATGTGCACAGCTACCACAACTTATTAAGAGTTATTTTATCCTTCATTTAAATAAGGTTATATTGCTCCTATGTATTGAGGGACATTTGCCAACTATTGTTACTATTCATAGAACATAGTTTAGGTACTATTTGGTCATTTTTTAATATTGTTCTTTTAACTGCATTACTACTATTTTATTCCACCATGCAATTTGAGCCTCCTACTAAATTCCTACAATCCAAGGGTGACCCTCCCATTCCTTGGACCAGGTGGAAAGAGGAATTTTTTAACTTGTATGAAGGCCATTGATGGGAATAGAATGGGAAATGAAAGAAAGAAAAACATCCCTCTTCATTGCCTGTCAAGCTGTTTTTAGAACCCTACCCATGGTTCAAGGTGACCTCGGTGTTTTTGATGAGGCGCTCTTGCGCATGGAGACAAGGTTTAAACCCACCACCAGCATAGCACTTAATAGGTATACATTTTATACCAGATCACAAAGAGATTCAGAGTCATTTGATGATTTTTTTTAACTGGCCTTAGAACCCTTGTGATTTCTTGTAATTTTGGCGCCATAGCAGATGAGATAAGGGATCAAATTATTGTGAATGTTAGAAGTAAGAAGACACAGGAGCAATTATGGGTGTTAGGTAATCCTAATTTACACAACACCATTGCCACAGCCAAAGCATTCGAACAGTCCGAAAAATGGATGAAGACCATTGAAGACGTCCATGCTAAAAGTGATAAAAGTAACAAAGGTTGTGATGAAGTTTGTGCTATGAATAATATCACTAAAAGTTCCCCAATAGGAAGGAATAGTGACGAGTGTGATTTGTTATAGATGCGGTAGTAACAACCATGTTGCATCCTTCAACTTTTGCCCAGCTATAGGTAAAGAGTGTAACAAGTGTGGTAGACTGGGACACTTTGCCAAAGCTTGTAGAGATATGGCCCGTGGAGGATTTGATTATATCACCTCTAGGAGTGGTGCCTAAAAAAGAACCAGGGAAGTACAGGATGATTCACCACCTATCATGGCCTGAAGGGAGGTCAGTAAATGAATTTATCACGGAGGAGGACTTGAGGGTGCTGTACGCCTCAGTGGATGATGCGGTCTGCCTGGTGAAGTTATGTGGGCAGGGAGCAGAAATGGCGAAGTGTGATGTGAAATCTGCGTTTCGTTTGCTGCCCATACACCCGGCGAATTGTTCGCTACTGGGGATGCAGTTTGGAGGCGCCATCTACGTGAACAAGGTCCTGCCGATGGGTTGTGCGATTTCTTGTGCACTTTTCGAGATGTTCAGCACTTTCCTACAGTGGGTTTTTGTGAGGAGCAGCGCTCACCGGGAAGTGTCTCATTACCTGGATGACTTTTTGTTCATAGGGAAAGGATCCTTGGGAGATTGTGGGAGGGCGCTGCATCATTTTCAGGAATTGTCCAGGGCATTTGGGGTCCCCTTGGCAGCAGAAAAACGGCTGGGCCCAGCTGTAGACTGACTTTTTGGGTATTGAGCTGGACTCGGTCCAATGGGTGGCGAGGCTGCCTAGCGACAAAGTGGCGGACGTCCAGGCTTTTCTGCTGTAAGTGGTGGGTGAGAAGAAGATTGACCTGAGAGCAGTACAACAACTGCTGGGTTTTCTGAATTTTGCTTGCCTGGTGGTGAGAGCGGGGAGAACTTTTGTCGGCGCCTCAGCATGGCCATGTCGGGGGCAGTGCTACCACACCACAGGATTTCAATGGGGGTCAGGGCAGACATGAGAGTTTGGCAGATGTTTTTGGATGATTTCAATGGGTTGTCTTTCTGGTGGGGAAAAGGGGGCATGTGATGGGGGGCTTTATTGCCATGGTTGACGAAGACGGTGCCGCAAAGAGACTGCCCAGACATGCTAGTTCTACATTTGGGCGAGAGCGATCTGGTGAGCCTATCAGGACTGATAGGCTCACCAGATCGTTCACTTTTATGCCTCTCGCCTGACAGATGCAGAGGGATTTAGAGGCGATAAAGCGGAATTTTGGCTGGAACATGCTTAATATGTACTGAGTTCGTGCCTCGCAAAGTTTGGAGGGGGGCTGTCAAGCACGAAGCCATTAAAAAGGCCCACAGGAAATTGAATAGGGCAATGAGGGTTTTCTGTCAGGCGAGCGGCATAAAAGTGATTGCTCATGTGGGGCTAAAGTTGGAAGAGCCTTTATTGTTCAGAGACGATGGGGTGCACCTTCCGCAAATGGGGAACGCATACTACATGATGGAAATGCTTGATGCGATTAGTAGTTTGTGGAATTAGTCCATCTGGTGCCGCAGGGAATACTGAGAGCGGGCGAAAGGTGCATAGAAATTGGTTGAGGGGGGCAGGTAACCACCCTACGGGGGTTCCCTGGTTAGCAGTACTTTGGAGGGGTGGTGAGTCACATAAGGGCGGATCCACCCTTCGGGGAGGGAGATTGGGGGGAGGTACACAGGTGACTGATGGGCTGTTGCGGGATGCAATGAGCAACGGAAGAAAATCAAGAGAGGCTGTTGGAGGGGAAGTAAAGCGGAGAATGGGGAGGTGGTCGCAGAGTGAAAGGGGAGGAGCGAAACAGGTGAGATGGTTTGAGGATGGCTGGGGAGAATGAGTGGTATGATTATGAGTAGGCTTTCCTGTTTTCAGTTTCTATTTTTGGTAAATTCTGGTGGGGTTTTTTCAGTGTTTTCAAGTGTTTTCAATACGTTAGAAAAACAGTTATCAGTGGTTACACATTTTGGAGCCATTAAAAACAACAGAAACAGTGTTTTTTCGGTGTTTATGGAATGTTTTGCTTTTATTATTGCTTGCTTTCTGCACTGATAGCGCATGGTATATAGACAGTGTACGTATAGTGTATATGAGGTCCAAATAGATTTTTGCAAATTAAACTTATTGTAGTACACCATACAATGCTTCTTCCGTGAGTCTTTGGTCATGTGTGCTTGCTCTTTCCTTCCCATGTAAACTTCTGTGAAAAGGCCCTCTCAACATTGGCACTTGAGAAGGGCAACGCCAAAACAGCCAGTACACAATTTGTTAACTCTGGCCACTGACATAGCTTTACATGCCAATACTGGTGCAGTTGAAGATTGCGATTCTCAGGGCAGGTTCTGCAACAATTGCATTGAGCTGGGTACTTATGCCCTCAGAGTTATTGAAGCGGTCAAAAATGAAGCAGCACTTTTGAAACTACAGAGGAAATTCCCCTTTACGGAAGGGATCTACAACTTGTACAGAGTACCACAGTGAGGTTTCATTGACTTCAAATGCCATTGGTGGTGAAGGGACATTTCTATGCATCATTGCAAGCCATTTCTCATACATTGTAAAATAAAAGTTCCTGAATTGCTCTTCAACATTGCTTTGCTTACCAAGTGGCAAGCATTCTAACATGGAACATGTTGCAGTGCCAAAGTCTCTAAAGGTGTCGCCCAGCTTACTCTCCAGGAGATGTTTCACATCTACACCAATTATGCTGAACACTTGGCAGACCAGGGTGTTTTCAGACTCTAGTTTTTTTTTATTATGTACACTACAGCAGTTATGTTGTCCTGTAAAAATCTAAGAATGCAGTAGAGTGTACTTTTTTCCACATCACTATCAATATGCGACCAAAGATCCTCACATTTCTTGCCTTTGGCATCATCACTCAGCAAGAATTCTGTAAATGGTTGCCACATGGATAATATAGCATTCATAGCCCCTTGGACTGAGAACCATCAGCTAAGGGACACAGTTGGGATGACTCTTTCTTTGATGCCACACAAAGCACGAAATGATAAATATTTGTGTTTTAGTTCCTGTGCATAAGAAAACAGTGCACCAGAATGGACTAAAAAGTCGTAACTCTGAAGATTGTAAAGATGCTTTCAGCATACCATCTAACAAGTGGCAAGGATCTCTTACAGGGAAGCAGCTCAGGTATCAATTTTGACAGGTCATAACACAAAGTTTTCATATACATAGCTGAATCACTGCAAATAAGAACAATATCACTCCAATCTTTGAACTTGGAAAGAACCTTTTTTTGCAGAGCATTCCAAGTGACACTGCATTCCATGTTTTCCAAAAGTCTGGTGTCATGTTTTCACCACTATCCAAGATGCTTGGTGATGTCGATCTTTTCACATATACTTGTCACTATACCTTGCATTGAATGTTTAAAGCCTGAGGTGTTGGCAATTCACCTACTATCAATACTGACTCACTAGAAACTGGGGGCAGATGTATTAAGGGTTTTTACCCATTCTCTGTGGGTAAATGTGATAACACATATTAGGAAAGATTCTTATGAAATCAGCCATTTTACCTATCGGTGAAAGAATCAAACGCAGCCAAAATATCAAATATGATTTTGATATTTCCTGATTCTCTACAATTTATAAAATAATTAAATAAGACCTAAAACATGCTTCTAAACCCTGCATCTTTAGACCAAAGACCACAAAACTGAAAAAAGGAAGAAGAAACAATATTTTAGTGGCATCCCTAAACAACAAAACTCAAGCAGAATAATGTTAGCCCAGACTTTCTTGCTGCTAGCTTGTATAACAAAGTTGCATTGTATTGGCCCCTTCAGGAAGAAAAAAATGACTTTCACTCTCTTTTTCCTTTCTTTGAATGGCATTTAGTTTGTGCAGGTGTTTTTCCAGTGTTTATATGTTTTCACTGGTGAGGGCTATTTCTCTTTCAGTGGGGTTTTATCAGTTGTTATAGGTTTAAACCTAAAACCAGACAGCCTAATAATGAGAAAGTGATATACTTGCATTTGATGTTTGTTAATAAAGTTAACTGTTGCAACCTTATCCTAATAAAATGGCCTTTTACGCTTCAAGTAACAGCGTGGAGTGTAGCTATTGCGCGATGACCTAAGCAAGCAAGTACCCGGTAACCGCTAGCAGCGTGGACAGAGGCAGGCCAGCACAGTGGGAGCAACAACACAGGGAACAACAATGTTGCAGGTCAACAGGACACTCCTGCCACAGCCACGCACCTCGAAAACCACACTGTCTGTGCGACACACAATCGCAGCCTCAGAAATCGACGCCCGGCACCCAAGCCCCTGCCGTGAGCTCTGCACCACACGTCCATCATGGACAACAACCCCCGCAGATAAAAGGCGTGATCGGGAGAGCAGGCCTCCACTCTACGGCGGCCGGTCAGCTGACAGATTTTCCAATTTGTCAATAAAACTATCTCATTTATCAAACCTCCCTACTCCTCTCATTTGGTTCCATATTTCAGACTGGACTGCTGATTCTGCCCGGACCCACTTCAGCAGATCCGCTCTCCATTTCTGCAGGGGGGGTACAGAGGACTTCCCCGCCCTGGCAATGCCACGCTTGGTTAAGGCCCAGGCTCCTGACACCATGGATGTGTTTATGCTTGGCTGATGTTGGAGTTAGGAGTGTACTTCCCTCTATGAATTGACCTGTCAATCATCTGTCCACAGTATTCTTGTAGCCAATGTTCAGTAGTAGAAGCAGATCTCACAAGATCGGGCAGCAGAAGATCACACATTTCTAAGGTTGCATCGATCTTGCAGTC
The DNA here is from genome assembly GCA_963921515.1 of Calotriton arnoldi. Classification (NCBI taxonomy): domain Eukaryota; kingdom Metazoa; phylum Chordata; class Amphibia; order Caudata; family Salamandridae; genus Calotriton; species Calotriton arnoldi. The sequence goes on from CAWUFW010000408.1 coordinate 3,202,506, forward strand.
TCAGCCCTCAGCAGATCATAAAATATCTCTTCATAAGTCATTGCATAACCACCACAATAGCAATGAAATTAATTCTAGCAACCAGGAAATGCTTCTATAACGTATATCATAGCTGACGGCAGCAATAAGTGAACCCATTTCACCTTCAAATACCATTTTGTTGTTTCTGTGAAATTGTCTATTTTCTCGCATGCAAAAGTCTCATTTTCTGAATACATGGTCTCCATGTTCCTGAAGCCGTGTCTTTTTATTTTTAATTGTTTAATAAACACATTTGGTTTCCAAACATTAACATGCCTTTTCCTGAAGATACCACCATTTCGCCCATTGCCTCCGTCTTTACTTGTTCAGTACAGCTCGAACCCAAATTGTCCTTCCCATTCCTGGCTCCTACTCTCCTTACATTTGTCGTCACTACCTGTCCTCCCACTTCTACCCACAAACCCTCCTCTTTCTCAGGTTCCTGGCTTACCATGGACCTTCCTGGAACAAACCCAACTGGACCTCACTCTCTTATTTGCTTGTTGAACTGTTTTTCTTCTATCCGGTTTGATGTCTTCTCTTGTTTCAGGGTTGAGTTCGCTATATAGGAGTGCTATAAATAAACACGGTTTGCGTTTCAATTTTTGTGAAAACTCACATTTTGTACATAGCTCTGTGTGTGCTGTCTTCATCAAGTCATGGTGCCACGCGTGGACAGATCTTCTCTCAGATGTCCATGTACGGCCATCGACGCTCAAAATGAAACCTCACATGGACATGTCCCGAGTTAGGCTGACATATGTCACCATCATATGTCAAGGGTGTCCCCTGTATGCCACAGACAGCCTGTATAGCCCACACCACATGCCGGACAGGGCCACCACGTGCCAGGACCCCCACTACCGCAGAGGGTTGAGCCAAGGCTACCCACTTGATCTTAATTAAGACTACCACATGCCCTTGCGGCTCGCTAGAGACTGCAAGCCACTACATGTCCTAACATCCTTGCATTCAATGCTCATGCATGCTCACACATACATGCCCAGTCAGACACACTGACATAGCTAGGCAGGCACACACATCCTCACATTCAATGCTCATGTATGCTCACACATACACACCTGCATGCCCAGTCAGACACACTGACATTGCTAGGCAGGCACACATGTCCTAACATCCTTACCGAACCGTGAACCCTGTGCTCCGAAGTCAGCTGCCCTGGCCGCTGCACCACACCTCTCCACTCATATTCAATGCTCATGTATGCTTGCATGCTCACACATACACACACACCTGCATGCCCAGTAATACACACTGATAGATCTAGGGAGGCACACATGTCCTAACATCCTCACATTCAATGCTCATGCATGCTTGCATGCTCACACATACACACCTGCATACCCAGTCAGACACACTGACAGAGCTAGGCAGGCACACATGTCCTAACATCCTCACATTCAATGCTCATGCATGCTTGCATGCTCACACATACACACCTGCATGCCCAGTCAGACACACTGACATGGCTAGGCAGGCACACCTGTCCTAACATCCTCACATTCAATGCTCATGTATGCTTGCATGCTCACACACATGCATGCTCAGTAAGACACTGACACAGCCAGGCAGGCACACATGCACTAACATCTTCACATTCAATGCTCATACATGCTTGAGTGCTCATACACATACACATACACACACGCAGCGAGGCAGACACACATGCCAAGGCACAGAGATACACATGCTGTAATACAGTCTCTCTTTTACATGTGTTGTGAGACATATTTACACATATATTCATGGAGCCCCGCAGGCCTCTGTGAAAACAGAAAAGGTTCAGAAGAGGTCACTCTCCTGCTCTTTATGACTGTGTAGTCTCACACACATGTTTCTTACTGGCCAAGAATGTGCTGATGGAGGGAGCCAGTGAGTTAAAAATAGCTCAGCAGGTTGGCAGAAGAGAGGGGCACTGGTCGAGAGCTCTGGCACAAATGGAAACCTGGTTCCACTTTCATCGAGGGCATTGAAGGGCACGGTGGAGGTGGAGTAACCGGGCTACAAGGGCAGGGGTACTGGAGTGTGGAGAGGGCATTGGCCATGTGTGGGTCTTCATGTAGGAGCAGTAGGGGGTGCAAAGGTCAGAGGGAGGTGACACCCACTTTCCTTGTGAAGGGGATCATATTAAATGATCAAACTGGCCTTATTCCCGGTTGCATGACAACCTATAACATACGCATGCCCTTTGCCCTCGTGCGTCAGAGTGACTCAGACCTGCACCCGCTGCGAGTCAACCCAGTTTCATGGAGCCACTTATTCGGTCCCTTAACCCTAGGCGTGGGGTAAGGGACCGTGGAATGGGTCTGCCTGCTGTTCACACAGCCAGAGGCACATGTGAGAGTGGTGGCCTGTTATCAAATGCCTTGTCTACAGAGACACTAGACATGGGTGCAGAGGGCTTTCTAGGATTATAACGTGTCTATTTGGAGGACGAGCCCCTCTGTTCCTTTTTTAGGTCGAGCATCAGGGCGCATGCGCTGTCTGCAAGACCTTTTGTCATCAATAAAAGCACTCTATTCCCACCTCTCGTTTACCGTTGGTGCATTCCAGCATCACTCTTCTTTACAGCCTTCTGTCTCGTCTTTGCAGCCGATACCTCACTTCCTTTTATGGGTGAGGAGCACCGGTAAAGTACAGTGTACTGACGCTTCCGCCTTTATTTCCTGTTTGGGAGACCTTTTTTTTTTTCTTTATTATGCTTTTGGCTCGTCGCTGGCTCAGCACGTATTTCCCTTAAGTGTTTGTGTTTTTTAGACTTCATTAGTGCAGCATCCGTGGGCGCGCTTCACAAGCCTTTCTTTTATTTGCATACTTGCCTGCCTCTGCTCAGGAACTCGACCTGGCTCACAGCCAACTCAACCCGGCTCACAGCCACGAGGCTCCTTTTAACTGAGCACTTCCATCAAACAAAAAAATTGAGTTATTGTACAAATTACTCCACCACTTGGCCACATGATTTTATAATTTAAAATAATCGAGTTAATAAACACTTCTGTGTTTATTAAAAACAACCGCAAAGAAATTACCATCTCTGTCGTTATTTCCAAGTGGGGGAACATTGAGGCCGTTTTCTGCAGGCAAATCGCCACACATAAGGAGTTTAAAAAAAGTTTTTTAAAAAACCAGATTCCAAACGCATCTGGAACAGAAAAGTGTAACGTCTACAGCCATTTAAACATTTTATAAATTCTTAATCATCTGTTGGGTTAAAAAAAAAAATCTGCAGAGCGTGCTTATTTTTAGCCGAAGGACAATTTAATATTACATAACAGCGCCCATGGCAGCAATTTAATATTACATAACAGCGCCCATGGCAGCAAAACGCAGTGGAATGAAGCTCCGCAAACCAGCTCCAAACTGCTCGTTTCTCTACATTTCAGTTTGACTGTTAGCTTAACTGCTGATTTCTATTCAAACCTTAGGTGTTCATTTACTTAAATATAACCGAAATACTTCTTCTGAAATGTTTGTGGGCTGCCCGACGTCCACAAAGGGGTCCCTCCTAAGAGGGCGGCCCCTTTAGTGCCACAAGATGGCACACGGGACAGCCCTGCGTCGCGAGACCCCTTTGGGGTCCCGCTTGTCATTTCCGGCCCAGGTGGGGAAGGGGAGAGGTATAAGTTCCTCCCCCGCCCACCTAGCGGCCTCTTTCTCCTCACCCCTGACGCCATTTGGACGTGCCCCGCGGGAGCTGCCAGCATTAGTTGCACGGTGAGTGCATTTGTCCATTCGCCCCTCCCCCTCTATCACCCGGTCTCCCCAACGGGGTTGCACCCGGGGCAGGGCGGCCCGGTCAGGCGAGCCGCCTTAGGGGGGGTGGTGCTGGGCTGGGCTGGTCAGCTCCCTGGGGTTGTTAACGGGGTATCCTCCGGCCCCTTCCCCGGCCTCGCGTTGGTGTGGGGGCCATCTTAGACAGAGAATGGTGTGCTGAGAAATGGCCCAACTCTTGGCACAAGAAGATGATCACGGCCAACATCACGGTGTTAGAGTTGTTCCCAATAGTGGTAGCTTTCCACCTGTGGCCTGAAGTACTGGCAGCTAAGAGGGTCCTCTTTTGGTCTGACAACCTGGCAGTAGTGCAGGCCATCAACTCCCAGTCAGCGAGTTGCCCTCTGGTTTTGTGCCTCTTGAGGGAGTTGGTGCGGGCGTGTCTGTACAATAACGTTGAATGCAGGGCGCGACACATTCAGGGGGTGCAGAACACAGCGGCTGATGCTCTCTCTCGTTTTCAGTGGCGCCGGTTCCGGGAGGCGTGGCCGAGAGCGGAGATGACCCCTTTCTCCTCACCCCTGACACCGTTTGGACGTGCCCCACGGGAGCTGCCAGCATTAGTTGCACGGTGAGTGCATTTGTCCATTTCCCCCCCCCCCCTCTATCGCCCGGTCTCCCCAACGGGGTTGCACCCGGGGCAGGGCAGCCCGGCCCGGTCAGGCAAGCCGCCTTGGGGGGGGGGGGGGGCTGGTCTGGTCAGCTCCCTGGGGTTTGTTAACGGGGTCTCCTCCGTCCCCTTCCCCAGCCTCGCGTTGGTGGGGGCCGGGGTCGGTGTTGGGGGCGGCAGCTGTCTCTCCAGCACCCACGCCCCTTCGTTCGTCCGTGTGGGAGGGTTGCCGCTATCAAGTATTGCGGCCTTTTCCCCACCGCCGTGCAGGGGACAACCGGGAGGCGGTATCAACTGGATTGGTGCAGGCCCGGTTGCTTGGTAAGAGCAGGGGTCGCGCACCTTTGCCCGCCACCCCCCCCTCCCCCGATCGCGATCACCCCAGCGGGGTTGCACCGAGGGTGGCCCGGCCACGCCGCGAGCCGCCGTTGGGGGTGGGGGGGGAGGCGTGGGCAGCTCCCTTGGGGTTTCTTCCGTCCCTTAAGGGCTGCCCCTGGCCCCGCGTTGGTTCTGGGGAGTCGCTGTTTCTGGGGGTCGGCGTTGGGCGCCAGCTGCTTCACAGCACCCCGCCCATCATGGTGGGTCTCGGGTGGGAGCACTGTGGTCTTGTGCCCCCTCCAGGGCCGGGGGGGGGGTCAGGGCCGGCGGGGCCCAGGCACACGTGGGTTGGCCAAGTCCTGTAGGCCACAGCGAGCGAGGCCTGGGCCCACGTGGCTGCCGAATACTGCAGGCCGCCGCAGCAGCAGGGGTGGGTGTCCAGGCCCCAGCTGCGTCGGGGGTAATTAAGGGGCGAGCACCATTGCCTTGGAGCCTTCGGGGCCGGTGCATCCGGCGGCTGGGGGGGCAGCGCATGCAGCGTGGCGCCCCAGCCGGTGCCACAGTAAGTTGGAGCCGTGGTTGGGCATAGGTTGCCCCGGCTTGTGCCGCACATTAGGACAGGGCCTCGTGGTGGACAACGGGCCAACACCATGAGGCGGGCGCCCGGGACGGGAGTTGCGGGCATAGCGGGCCCAAATTCTTGGGGGGTCCCGGCGCAGCGGTGTGCGGCCTAGGCCTGAGGTCGACTGCCTCCCCCGCCCCCCCCCTGCGCGTCTACCAGTCCGCGGGGCACGGCGCGCCTTATCAGCAGGGGCCTGGTTAGGCAGGGTGGATTTCCCGCTCCTCCCGCATTTCCGGCGATGCACGGTCCCTCCCGGCAGCGGCACCCGCAGGGGCTGGAGGTGATGCCGTAAAGGGCAACAGAGGAGGCGTAGCAGGCTCGACTGCGGAGCATCGCCGGTAACTCCCTGCCGCCGGTGCTGCCGTGCGGGCGTTCAAGGCTCCTGTGCCTCTGTGCTGCCCCTGCCCTTTACTCGGGTAAGCGCGGATTCAGTTGCACATTAAATAGACACATTAGTCTAGGCATGCGTCACGGGGTGCTAGGCCCGTGATCCGCTTATCAGCAAGGAGGATTACGATGGCTAGGGGGGCGGAGCGGCAGGCGGGGGGGGGCAACATCCACTGAGGATGGCTGGTCCCCCGCTCCATCCTTGATTCTGGGCAAGCACTTAATCTCCCCACGCCTACCAAATAATGAATGTATCCTTACTGGAGCTCATGTTATGCGCTCCAATACATTCGGGTCGAGTTCGCGCTATATAAATCTGCAAAAAACAACACAATTTTGGGTTTCTTTGCGGGGATGCACAGGCGGCGCCCTGGTTGCCTGTGTTGCGGTCCTGCCCCTTCATATCTTGTATCAAGGGTTGGGACATGTATGCAGCACCCGGGCGGGAATGTTACGCTAATGCATGTCTTGCTTTGTGTCCTAGCCTTTCAGTCGGGGCCAAGCAGTTCGCCACCACCCGCTTTACCGGCCCCGCCCAGACAAGGATCATTCAGGTACAGATGGTCTGGGCACGACAGGCGACGCCACCTTGGCATGGCCAGGGTACAGGTTAAAAGAAATGTCCCATTTGGAATCTAACATTTGTTTACTTGCAGGGCTGTCTCTCTCGTTCTCGGTCCTTCCCGCGAAGCGTCTGGCGACGCACGACCCCACAGCAGGTCGGAGCGGGTCATTAGGGAGACACCTCATAGGCGGTCCTGCGAAACGGGAGGAACAGCAGAAATAGGAGCAGCCCCCCTCATCCCCGCACGCAGAGCACACACTGAACCGGCCTTTTGGCACGTCACGCCCCAGGTCCACTTCCGCTACCGTACAATAAATTGGTGGTCCGCGTGGCGACAGAGGTCAGCATGGATAGCCAGGGCTCCCCTCCCCTTTTCCCGGAGAGGTCCCAGGTCAAAGGCCTGGCGTGGGCCACGGGCATTATGAACGCTACCGAGCAGGAGGACTCTGGCATTGTCAGCGATTCCCTCACTACAGAACAGCAGCCCGGCGCAGAGGCAGGCCCCTCTAGGCCCAAGCGTGTCCACAGGCCCACGATCTGGGACTTCCCGGCTGATCCACTGCCGCCACCCAGAATTAGACAAGTTCAAACCCCCCAAGGAAGTCGTTCCAGCGCCGGGTGCTCCCCCGCCCCCGGGGACGCCCACCCCGATGGACAGTACCGCGGCCCCAGGTAACTACGCCACTAGGGGCGAGCTTGCCAAGCTCATGGACACTATGAACAGTTTTATGTCACAGCTTAAAGCGGGTCCTGTTGGCCCCAGCCCCGCGCATCTGGGCGACAGCATTAGCTCAAGGGAAGGGGGGACGCTAGCGGCTGCGAGTGTATGGTCAGCATGTGTTAGTGAGCCGTTGGGGCAGCGGGGGGCCATTGCTGCCGCAACCCGGGAGGTGTCAAAGGATGGGGCCAGCCCTCCCGCGATTGGTTTTGCAACCCCTACCTCAGGGGGGGATATCAGCGCGCCAGCACCCGTCTTGCCCCCCCCCCCACCCCCATCCAGCCCGGTGCCACCTCTGGGCGCCACCAGTACGGCGGCCGCAATTGTAGTGTCTCTTCTCACCCCCACGTTAAGTATGCCGGCCCCCCTTCACACCCCCACCCCCGCCACGGCCCGGCAAGTCACCTCCACCCTGCTGCTGTCAGGCCGTTGCTCGCTGGCCTGGCAAGTGCCCCAAGCAGCCAAAGAAGGAATTTGGAGGCGCGAGTTTATAGACATTTTTACCCTGCTCATGTTAGGTCAGGAGGGCCTGGACGCCAGGAAAATAGGAACGAAGGAGGATGATAAAAAAAGTAAAGTACCAGCCTTGGCCAGATAAGAACTTAGAGAACTGGCTCGAGGCTTCTCTATCTTGGCTGCTGTGACGATGGAGAAATTTCCAGAGTTGGGCCCCGGTCTGGTGCAGTACTCCAGGACGATACACAACGAGGCTATGAAGTGGGGGAGAAGTGGCTGGTTGAATTATGACCGGGAGTTCAGGAGGAAAATGTCCCAGTGCCCGGAGATGGGGTGGGACCAAAAAGAGGTTCAGCTTTGGATGGACCACAAGGGCTCCTGCACGCAGCTGAGTGTAGGCTCCCAGGTAAAAACACAGGTGGGACAGTCTTCGTCCAGGGGTCCTTTCAGGCAGGCACACGGGGCTTTAAGCAGACAGTTCGGGGAGCGCACAGGGGGAAACAGAGGGGGCTTCAGGAGGTCTCCCCGGGGACATGCCGCCTTTTAACAATGGATCCTGCTCCTGGGGTAAGACGTGCAAGTTTTTGCACGCATGCAACATATGTGGCGGGCCCCACCCAGCGTGTTCTTGCCACACGAAGCAGTATCGCCAGCCGGCAAAGGTGGGCAACAAAGTTGAGGCCAGAAGATCACTAGTATCTCAAGCTCCTTCCCCCCACCCATCGCCTGGCCCTGCGCCCCACCCTGTCCCCGCGACCAACTCAGACCTAACTGTGAGCCTTATCACCACACCTAGCTCCCCAGCATCCTTTCGCGCAAAGGCCTGTCCCCTGTCAGCCTGGCCAACATCACGCCCCTCCTCAGATGGTACCCCAACGAACCAGACAGCCGCTTGCTACTGGTTGGTTTCAGCGACGGCTTCAAGATCCCCTATGTGGGCCCCCTGGGCAGCAGGGAGGCCGACAACCTTAGATCAGCTAGGGAGCGACCAGAGGTAGTTCGGGCCAAGGTAGAGAAGGAGAGGGCCTTGGGCAGGGTGGCGGGTCCTTTCCTGCAACCCCCGTTGGACAACTTTGTGGTCTTGCCCCTGGGGGTGGTGCCTAAGAAGGAACCAGGGGCTTTTCGGCTAATTCACCACCTCTCATACCCGGAAGGGGCATCAGTTAACCATGGGCTGGAGGAGGGCACCTGCTCCGTGTCGTATTGTACTCTGGACGTGGCATTGGACTTAGTCAGGAGGGCGGACAAAGGGGCCTGGTTAGCCAAGGCAGACATCGAATCTGCCTTTCGCTTGCTACCAGTCCACCCGAGCAGCCATCACCCGCTGGGTTTCAAGCTGGAGGGCAAGTCCTTTATGACGAATGCATGCCCATGGGTTGCGCTGTGTCCTGTGCATATTTTGAGGCGTTCAGTTGCTTCCTGCAGTGGGCTCTCCAGGAGACCTACGGGGTGGAAGGGGTGACCCATTACCTAGATGACTTCCTGTTCATAGGGAGTGATGGCACGCAGGACTGTAAGCAGGCCCTTGCGGACTTCGAGAAGTTGGCCAGTCACTTGGGGGTCCCCCTCGCGCCAGGTAAGATGGTGGGTCCGGCGCAGGTCTTAACTTTTCTGGGGATTGAGTTTGATACCATCGCAGGGGAGTCCAAACTGCCGACAGACAAGGTCCGTGACCTAGCACAACAAATCCAGTCAGCGGTGGGGCAGGATAGGGCCACCTTGGAATCCATCCAATGCCTCCTGGGGAAACTGAATTTTGCGGCTAGGGTCATCCCAGCGGGGAGGGTGTTTGCCAGAAGGATAGCCAGGGCCACTGCCAAGGTCAGAAAGAAGCACCACATGGTGAAACTAAGCAAAGGAATGAGACAGGACCTGGTCATGTGGGCGGAGTTCCTGGCCAACTTTAACGGCTCAGTAATTTGGAGGGCTCCCTGGGCGGGCAGCCCGGACCTAGCTCAATTTACAGATGCGTCGGGCAGAGAAGGTTTCGGGGCCATCTTAGACAGAGAATGGTGTGCTGAGAAATGGCCCAACTCTTGGCACAAGAAGAAGATCACGGCCAACATCACGGTGTTAGAGTTGTTCCCAATAGTGGTAGCTTTCCACCTGTGGCCTGAAGTACTGGCAGCTAAGAGGGTCCTCTTTTGGTCTGACAACCTGGCAGTAGTGCAGGCCATCAACTCCCAGTCAGCGAGTTGCCCTCTGGTTTTGTGCCTCTTGAGGGAGTTGGTGCGGGCGTGTCTGTACAATAACGTTGAATGCAGGGCGCAACACATTCATGGGGTGCAGAACACAGCGGCTGATGCTCTCTCTCGTTTTCAGTGGCGCCGGTTCCGGGAGGCGTGGCCGAGAGCGAGAGAGGAGATGACCCCTTTCTCCTCACCCCTGACACCGTTTGGACGTGCCCCACGGGAGCTGCCAGCATTAGTTGCACGGTGAGTGCATTTGTCCATTCCCCCCCCCCCGTCTATCGCCCGGTCTCCCCAACGGGGTTGCACCCGGGGCAGGGCGGACCGGCCCGGTCAGGCAAGCCGCCTTAGGGGGTGGGGGGCTGGTCTGGTCAGCTCCCTGGGGGTTGTTAACAGGGTCTCCTCCGGCCCCTTCCCCAGCCTCGCGTTGGTGGGGGCCGGGGTCGGTGTTGGGGGCGGCAGCAGCTGTCTCTCCAGCACAAACGCCCCTTCGTTCGTCCGTGTGGGAGGGTTGCCGCTATCAAGTATTGCGGCCTTTTTCCCACCGCCGTGCAGGGGACAACCAGGAGGCGGTAGCAACTGGATTGGTGCAGGCCCGGTTGCTTGGTAAGAGCAAGGGTCGCGCACCTTTGCCCGCCACCCCCAGCCCGATCGCGATCGCCCCAGCGGGGTTGCACCGAGGGCGGCCCGGCCACGCCGCGAGCCACCGTTGGGGGGCGGGGGCGGGAAGCGTGGGCAGCTCCCTTGGGGTTTCTTCCGTCCCTTAAGGGCTGCCCCTGGCCCCGCGTTGGTTCTGGGGAGTCGCTGTTCTGGGGGTCGGCGTTGGGCACCAGCTGCTGCACAGCATCCCGCCCCTCATGGTGGGTCCCGGATGGAAGCACTGTGGTCTTGTGCCCCCTCCAGGGCCGGGGGGGGGGAGGAGGTCAGGCCGGCGCGGCCCGGGCACATGTGGGTCGGCCAAGTCCTGTAGGCCTCAGCAGCAGGGGGGGTGTCCAGGCCCCAGCTGCGACGGGGATAAGTAAGGGGCGAGCGGGGCCTGGGCCCACGTGGCGGCCGAATACTACAGGCCGCAGCAGCAGGGGTGGGTGTCCAGGCCCCAGCTGCGTCGGGGATAATTAAGGGGCGCGCACCATTGCCTTGGTGCCTTCGGGGCCGGTGCATCCGGCGGCTGGGGGGCAGCGCATGCAGCGGGGACGCCCCAGCCGGTGCCACAGTAAGTTGGAGCCGTGGTGGGGCATAGCTTGCCCCGGCTTGTGCCGCACATTGGGACAGGGCCTCGTGGTGGACAACGGGTCAACACCGTGAGGTGGGTGCCCGGGACGGGAGTCGCGGGCATAACGGGCCCAAATTCTTGGGGGGGGGGGCCCGGCGCAGCGGCGTGCGGCCTAGGCCCCTGCGCGTCCACCAGTCCGCGAGGCACGGCGCGCCTTATTAGCAGGGGCCTGGTTAGGCAGGGTGGATTTCCTGCTCCTCCTGCATTCCAGCGATGCACGGTCCCTCCCGGCAGCGGCACCCGCGGGGGCTGGAGGTGACGCCATAAAGGGCAGCAGGCGGCGTAGCAGGCTCGACTACGGAGCATCGCCGGTAACTCCCTACCGCCGGTGCGGCCTTGAGGGCGTCCAAGGCTCCTGTGCCTCTGTGCTGCCCCTGCCCTTTACTCGGGTAAGCGCGGATTCAGTTGCACATTTAATAGTCGCATTAGTCTAGGCATGCGTCACGGGGTGCTAGGCCCATGTCCCGCTTATCGGCAAGGAGGATTACGACGGCTAGGGGGGCGGAGCGGCAGGCGGGGGGGGGGCAACATCTACTGAGGATGGCTGGTCCCCCGCTCCATCCTTGATTCTGTAGGACAGGAACAAGGGAACCCTACTCACGCGGAACCAGGGTAATAAACTTATTATCAAAGGACAAAGGCTCCTGTGGACACTTAATGAAGTAATCTCAATGTATATGAGCACAATGGCAATATATTGGGTTATAGAGATATTGGAGAGAGAAGGAAGCAAATACACCTCTGATTTGACTTCGACAAGTTGCATAAACGAACCATTGTCCACCAGCACTGATCACTGTATCTAGTGCTGTATACTGTACATATATATGTAAATGGTCGTTTATATTAAGCATTGGAAACCTTGTATATATTTCACATATATGTCACTAATGTTCTAGGTTCCGTTTTCACTGGGACACCTTTTACTCAGAACCATATGTCCAAATGCACTATTGTGTAACAGTATTTCATTTCAAGGATTATATAAATATTTTTGATTCAAAAACAAATCAGAGGTGTATTTGCTTCCTTCTCTCTCCAATATCTCTATAACCCAATATATTGCCATTGTGCTCATATACATTGAGATTACTTCATTAAGTGTCCACAGGAGCCTTTGTCCTTTGATAATAACCATCCTTGATTCTGGGCAAGCACTTAATCTCCCCACGCCTACCAAATAATGAATGCATCCTTCTGGAGCTCATGGAATGCGCTCCAATACATTCGGGTCGAGTTCGCGCTATATAAATCTGCAATAAACAACAACACAATTTTGGGTTTCTTTGCGGGGTTGCACAGGCAGCGCCCTGGTCGCCTGTGTTGCGGGTCTGCCCCTTCATATCTTGTATCAAGGGTTGGGACATGTATGCAGCACCCGGGCGGGAATGTTACACTAATGCATGTCTTGCTGTGTGTTTTAGCCTTTCAGTCGGGGCCCAGCAGTTCGTCACCACCCGCTTTACCGGCCCCGCCCAGACAAGGCTCATTCAGGTACAGATGGTCTGGGCACGACAGGCGACGCCACCTTGGCATGGCCAGAGTACAGGTTAAAGGAAATGTCCTGTTTGGAATCTAACATTTGTTTACTTGCAGGGGCGGTGTCTCTCGATCTCGGCCTTCCCGCGAAGCGTCTTTGGCATCTTTTAGTGTCAGAAAATAGTTGGGCTCATCATTATTTAAACAGTTTATCTTTCGTAATGAGCTTGGTGTCCGTGTTCGAGGGCCGTTTCGCGCTATAGAAACGAACATGCATAATTAAGTCACTGTCGCGTGGCCCCGACCCTTGGGCACATTTTCAGCCTGCACCGGTTAATCCATTCTCTCGCTGGGTTTTTCAGGTCAGAGGGCTCTGCAACAAATTAAGTGCACATCGACAAACCACATGACCACAGGCAGTTTGCTTGGCTTCGAATCGAGCTTTGACATTGGTCGTGTCCACCTCATGGTGCTATTGTTGGTGTCACCATGGTCATAGTTCCCGCACGCGCGGGTCAGTGGCCGTCGAGTGCAAGCTGTCACAAGGCCGTGGGTGAAAGGAGTTTCTGTGCAACTCATTGCCAACCAGTGGGTTGAACAAACAACTCCATACACACAACCGTTCCTGGCCCTGCTTTAGTGGGGGCAGGGGAGTGAGCTGAGCTGAGTTATAAGGAAGTTGGTCGTGAGCTTGACATGACCGGTTCTAGTGGGTCAGTGGGCTATCACCTCCACTGCAGGAATCAGGTTTGCCCTCAGGGTCACATGGCTCTAATCCCGGTGGGCACACTCAGCCTTTCATCCTGCTGAGGTTGATAAAGTGAGTACCATTGAGTTGGGATCCACAACTCTGCTCTGGGTGGCAGTACATGGCGTTATATGTTTTAGGACACAGCACAAATGCGTGGGGTTATTCATAGTAAAATGAGTTGTCGATTGGGGGACAGGTAAGGGTGTTTCCCGGGGTGACCCAACTGGGGGGTCACAAGTGAAGAAGCAATGGGCGTCCGCCTTGTCTGGGCCCGGCAGTATTACCTAACACTTCTTCTTGGCAATACACATCCTCTTTAGTGACGGGTGTGGCTCGTTCAGTGGCCTCGTCACCTTTAAGTATTGCTGGAATCCTGGTAGTGGGTAATGTCTGGGGGCAGTCACGGGCCAGAGGGCGGGTGAATTGCATTATTCCCTCTCGAGGGAGTGGGAAAGAAGCAGATCTGGATCGTGTTTCTTCCAGAAGTGTTAATACAACAGGCACATTACATGTGTGGCATAGGGGTTATTGTCACAGCTGCATTCTTCATACATTTGGGTCAGGGGAGGCAGCTTTGCCTTGCAGAGTCTGACAGTAAGGACCTTGATTAGTCTTAAATAGTTTTCTTCAAACGCTTGCATAGCCACAAGGGTCAAGTGTCGGGCCAACCCTGTCAGGCAGTTGGTTGCGCTGCCTGGTGAGAGGTGCAGGGGGGGATGGGCCCTGCAGCGTCAGTGAGGCAGGTGTACTAACGTGGGGGTGTGGGGTGCCTCCTTCCAGCACAAGCTTTGTTGTGCAGCAGGGCATGGCAACACCCGGTTGGGGAGATAGGGATGCAGCAGCTTCCCAGAAGAGCCTTAGGGGGTGACTGGGAGCACACACAGGGTTGAAAAGAGAGCTCCAGCGTTTTAGGTGCCTTGAATTTTTATTTCTCGCACGAGCAGAGCCAGCCATGCTGTTATCTTTTCACACCAGGGTCACCTTTTACTAGTCAGACCAGCGTGAAGTAATTATCTGCTGGGCCTGCTTGGTCACAGCAGGTTTAGAGGCTAGGATGGACAGGTGCCTCAGAAGCTCGGAGGCAGGCACGCCTGCGGATGTCTTGGAAAGTTCCCTGAGGGTTACTGTCATGAAGGCCAGGGATAGAGAAACTTCCATTGTTTGGGGGGGGGGGAGGGCATACTCGCAGTGAACGATGTTATATCTATTCCACTGCAGCGCCAGCTGGTTTGGGGCCAATGTCTCAGCAACCAAAATCCAGAGTGAATTTAAAATACAGCTTTTGCTGTTGGGCTCAATGAGAGTTTCGGTGGCGGAGTGGTGTTGCCACGTCCAGCCATATGCATAGGTTCCAGTTCAGGATCCGAAGGAAGCAGATTTTGGGGGCATCTGGGTTTACCTCCAAGGGGTGGTTTTCGTATAACTCAAAGGGGTTGTTTCCGGAGTTGATTTTTCCGCCTGGCCAGGAGGGCTGCTTGGCATCCGAAGTCTCTTGCATATTGCCTGTCTTGTGTTCCCCAATTACTTCACACATTTATAGATATGTCCTGGTTCATTGCGTTGTTTATTAAGGTTTCCATTGCAAGACATCCATTGCTTAAGGCCACTTGCTCCGAATTGCTTCAGAAGCGGCAGGCACGTATCCTGTTAGAGACAGTCACCAACGTATATATGTCTTTTGGTCCACGGGAGAAGGACACGTACGCTCAACGTTTACGAACGGGAGCGATAGGGGAGGAAGTGCCACAGAGTAGATGGGCACTTACGCTCATTGTATACTAACTGGAGCAATAGGGGATGAAGTGTCAGAAGGGGCACGACTAAAGACGTTTGAAACTGCAGGTAGCACATTTGGTTTTGTGCATGCTAATTAGGCCTTTTAGTATTGTGGTATTTGGTGTATGATCAGTACGAGTTAGTCTCAGGGATGCTCGGTGTTAATCTGTACGTCTTGTGATTGAAGGGACGATTGGCCTTTTCTGACTTGCCCTTGTCCATTATTCGTTCCCGCAGAGCCGGGTGTAACGATGGTACCCTTCCCTAGATGCATGGCGCCAAGCTGTCCCTAGGGTCCCTCTTAGGACTCAGCTGGCTATCTTACTACAGAATTGGTTATCAAGCAGTTGGCATCATCGTATCCGACTCACACTTTACATCTGGCCTTTGAGACCTTGTGACGGGGGAGGGTCTTTCAAACTGTGACTCTAATTTTATTTTATGCATGTTATCTTTAAAAGAGGTTTCTTTAATTTGGCAGGACTTCAAATGCCCAGTTAAATGCCACTTGATTTTCTGTCTCCTTGTTTTAATAATGGCGGTCACAAAGTGATGAAGGGACATTGTAGCTGCCTGCAATCTAAGTGCTTGATCGGGTGATGCTTTCCTGTACCAATCGGTCCACAGTTTTCCACACTAGGAACATGAACTCTTGGTGCTACCTTAACGGCAGTATCTGTCTTGACATATGCTTCTTTAGTAAGAGAGCTCAGTGGGTTAAGGCGTACACTGCAAAGATCTGTTGGTAACCATCAAAGGTTTGCTTCCAAGGTTTGTAAAGTTGATGAGGGGGGGTCATGTTCCGCTGCAAAGCTCTGTGCATAATCTATAGGTCACAGATTTGAATACTAGTACATGTCATGATGTGTTCTTGCAATTAGCAGAGAGTTCGAGGTGTAATCTTCAGGTCAAGATCCTTTTCTAACAAGAGAGCTCACTGGGTATGTGCCTGCTTCAAACCCCATGTAATGTTCAGTGCATAAGGAGCTAGCTCAATCTTTCACTCATTGAGTGTGATAAAATTAGTACCAGTAAGTGGCAGGTTCCGCTGGGCGCCCACCTCCGGGCCACTTGCAGGTTGTTTATGGTGTTCTCTAAGGGCAGAGGAGGGGTCTTGGCAAAGTGAACCTGGACCGAATCACCTACCTCATTTCACAGGATCACTCCCTGTTGGGTCTATCCAACGATCCTCCCTATTAGCATGTAGTACTGCAAGATTTTGAACAGGGTCAAACAGGCAGGGGATTGACTTGGGGAGGCACAAAAGACTATTATCCCTGGGTACGGGACCATGTCGCAACATTGTTTCAATACAGTTGTATCAACAATCCGGGGGAGGGGCCAACCTGTGGCCAGTTAACAGGATCGTCCCTCAGCATAACCAGGGTGGGTGCACCGGTACAGCTATGCATCATCAGTCATAACCCTTAGTCGGATGGGGATTGGAGTCTGTTCAGTCTGCCCCCCCCTGTTCTCACCACCCCCTTGCCGGCTTCCTGGTATACACTAACAGAGGTGGCATAGGGCCACTCACGCCAGGGTTGGGTCGGAAGGAGGGTGACTCAGCTGCGATAGATCGCTGTCAGACGGTGAGGATCCTGCAGGCAATTGGAAAATAAAGGGCAGGCTAGTTGTGCGTAGTTTCTCCAGGGTCCTACTAGCCAAAAGCATGGCCCCTGTTTGACACACCGGGATACCTCTTACAACCGCTGGCTTATGGGCTACATCGCTAGTTTCAACAGTCAGCCTGGCGGGTTGCGCTAGTTTGTCATGCCATATGAAGCAGAACACTGGGGTCAGGTGCGATGCCATGGCATTACTGGGCCATACAAGGGCAGATGGGTACAGTGCCAGGAACCGCGTGAGCTAGTGGCTAGATCTAAGTACGACAGGTCTGGGGTGGCTTTGAAGATACAGGATGCGGTGCTCTCGGGGGCTTCCCTCAAAATAACTCTAAGAAGATCTAAGACGGACCAGTCCGGGGAGGGAAGGGTGTTCTGGCTACACAGTCTGTGTGATGGCAGGTATTGCCCATTGGGCCTGTTCGCCGCCTACCTGGCCCTGCGCCCGGCAGTAGGTTATCTTCTCTTGCATGCAGACGGCACGCCCCTTACGAAGTTCCAGGTGGAACACATAATGCACGCATGCCGGCGCTGTCAGGCAACATGGTTCCGGGCAAGCGTTTCTGCTGCCACTCTTTCCGTATAGGGGCAGCAACAACAGCATTTAGGGAAGGCTTGGCAGCAGAATGTATCATACAAGTGGGGCGGTGGGAGTCCCAATGTTTCAAGAGATACATACGGCCATGAGCTCATGAACATTAATGTTGTTTCAGGCACCGGAGTCCCGGTGACTGGCAGGAGTGTTGTGAAGTGTAATTTTCTGTTTGCAATTTTGGTGTGCTGTGGTGTCAACAAACGTTTTGCAACATCACACGTCTTTATTTGCCAGGAACAAAGGTCTGGGTTATTGGCCATTCTGGCGTCTTGAGACTGGCACGGTGGGCTGAAAGCAGGAATTGGAGGCATGGCTTTTCCAACACCGAGATAATTTGGCTGGGGCACCCAGGCATGCGATGCAATGGGTTGTTGGGCAAACTGCAGCAGAGACTGGGGGGAGGCAGCCGTCCTCCCAACGTACTAGTTATACATCTGGGGGGGAACGACCTGACTGCCCTGGGGAAGAGGACATTGCTTCAAAACATGAAGACCACAATGTGCAAATTCAGCAACCAGTTGGGGACATGTGAACTTTGGTGGTCTGAGATCACCCCCCAGCTCCTGTGGCATGGAGCTCGGTCAGGGTAGGCGATGGAGGCTGCGTGCAGGAGGGTCGACGGCGCTATGCCTAAATTCACCGAGCAGAGGGGATTTGGCTTCATTAGACATGGGTTGCTGCACGCCAAATCCACAGGGTGTTTCGAGGACGATGGGGTGCATCTCTCCAAAATAGGCATGGACTTGTTATTGCTGGATCTGGGGGAGGCCCTGGAAATAGCAGGATGTAAGCAGGAATGCCGGCCTTGGTGGGGGGGCCCTGGCTGCGACGGTCGCCACACCCAGGGCTGTGGCGGAGTTACAGGGCGATCCAGAGACGGAAAGGTACTCAGGGGTAACCTCTTCATGAGCACAAAGGGTGCTGAGGCCGTATATCCCCAGGAAGTCTTTGTGGTGGACCCTGAGGTGCGACGGCGCCCCGTCTGTTCTACGGGCGGTTGGAAACCTGTACAACCGGGGGTCGCTTGAACGCTCCGCCCCTCGTAGGGGGGGGGCGTGAGTAATGGGGTGGACTGACGGTTCACCGGAGGTGGGAGGGGCTATCCCCTCACCATAACCGCTAAGCACCGATTGGCTAAGGCCACGATGCAAGTTGGCCCATCAGGTGGTAGGCCGCGAGGGGCGGCTTGCCTTTGGATCGCCTGTAAGATAATAACCCACCATGTTGGCATAGTTGGTATGCTAATAAACCTGCAGCAATTTTCTCCACGAAAAAAGTGTCTTGTCTGTTTATTTATTCGGTATGATGCTGCATGAGGGGTGGTGAGTGTTGCCGATATTGGCACTATGTGGGCTGCCCGACGTCCACGAAGGGGACCCTCCTAAGAGGGCGGCCCCTTTAGTGCCACAAGATGGCACACGGGACAGCCCAGCGTCGCGAGACCCCTTCCGGGTCCCGCTCGTCATTTCCGGCCCAGGTGGGGGAAGGGGAGAGGTATAAGTTCCTCACCCGCCCACCTAGCGGCCTCTTTCTCCTCACCCCTGACGCCGTTCCCTCCCTACCGCTTACCCGGCGTAATCAGGGTGGGGGGAAGAGACTTCTAATCTGTTGTTTTGTGTTGCAGGCGGAGTTACAGGGCGATCCAGAGGCGGAAAGGTACTCAGGGGTACCCTCTTCATGAGCACAAAGGTTGCTGAGGCCGAATATCCCCAGGAAGTCTTCGCGGTGGACCCTGAGGTGCGACGGCGCCCCGTCTGGGAGGGGCTATCCCCTCACCATAACCGCTAAGCACCGATTGGCTAAGGCCACAATGCAAGTTGGCCCATCAGGTGGTAGGCCGCGAGGGGCGGCTTGCCTTTGGATCGCCTGTAAGATAACCCATCATGTTGGCATAGTTGGTATGCTAATAAACCTGCAGCAATTTTCTCCACGAAAAAGGTGTCTTGTCTGTTTATTTATTCGGTAGGATGCTGCATGAGGGGTGGTGAGTGTTGCCGATATTGGCACTATGTTTTTTCGCCTGATTTCCTTTCTTTCTTTATCACAGCAAGCGGCAAGTCCTTCGAAAGCACAATAACAAACAAACCGGAGGATGCAACATTTAAAACTGTGACGGGGCGGGCTCGCAGCGCAAGAGACATGAGCCCGATTTAGAGTGGTGGTCTGCAGTGCCTCTACCTACCGCTCTTATCTCCTCTCAGCAGGACGACTGGAGGTCACATCAGGAAACTTTATTGACACCGGGAGAGGTGGAAAACGATGTCGGTCCCTTTAACTGGAACAGCCACTGTGACGAGACTCCGCCCACGGCAGACGTCATCACGTTCCCGTCCTTAAGTTCCGGAGAAAATAGGAAGTGGATGTGCGGCGACACCGGAGAGGAGAAAGGAGAGCCGGGAGGAGGATCGTTTATCGAGAGCCAGAGAGGAGTACCGGAGGAAGACGGAAGGAACAGAGGAACGAGAGCACCAGGAGCCCGAGCTGAGCCAGGAGGCCAACGTCCCCACGTATCGCCGAGCCACGCTCCAGGAGGAACGTGGCTTACACAGGTACGAGACAAGTTCTCGGGGTGGGTGGGGAGAAGGGACAGCCCGACTACGTAAACGGGAACCCTACAACCCCCTTTAAAGAATCCTCACGCACCGTTTGTTCCCTCACCCCCGAGCACTGGTCACATCCCTAAGAAAGGAAATCGTGCACAAGAGTGGGTGGTGCTTCCTTCACTCCCCGACCCCCCTGCCTAGTAGAGAACCTCCTGACACATACTTCTCTTCTTCCCTTCCATGCCCCATTTAAAACGGACGGAAGCGCGGAGACAGCCGACCAGCCCCGTGTAGAGGAGGCGAATCCCGCAACAAGAAGTCGAGGAGCTTCAAGCACGACGGACCCCTCCACGTTTGCGACTGATAGACTAACAAGTCGACACAAACGTGTCTTTGGGAAAATAAAACCATATTTGAGTAGACCTGGTCCCCGACCTATTATTACGACCCCGCCACAACTGGTGTCAGAAGTGGGATTACCATCGCAAACCATCAGTACACCCGTGATGGAGACGGTAATACAACACCTAATCAAAGGCCAGGAAAAACTAGAATGGGCCATCGAGAGACAGATGACCTCCGCCCAGGCAGATCGCGAGGTGTTTAAGAACACCATAACAGCACAATTAGAGGGCCTGCAAAAAGTGGTACACGACCTAGCACCCCCATACAAGGGGAGAGACGAGCCCCCTCCCACAACCTCTCTGGTGTATCCCTCCAGAAGTACGTACCCGGGGAGGATCCGGATGCGTTTCTACTGAACTCGAACGGGCCGCCAGAGCGTGTGGCTGGCCCGAAGAGAAATGGCCGTTCTTTTGGCGCCCCTCCTGACCGGTGAGGCCCAATCGGCGTATCAAGTCGCCAACGCAACAGGGATTACCGCATACCAAGTGATCAAAGACGTGATCCTGGATCACCTAGGCCTGGATGCTGAGGCCTATAGGGTCCGGTTCCGTAAGGAAAGGGGCTATCTGGCGAAAACCCGAAAACTTTGTTTTTCCGCCTAAAGATGGCAGCAGACAAATGGCTCAAACCTGCCACTAGCACAAAAGACGAGATCATGAACAGGGTATATTTAGAGCAATTTATGGAAGTGCTGCCATACGGCACCCAGAGATGGCTCAGACAACATCCAAGCCTCTCAGTGGAGCAGGCCATCGAAATGGCAACCAACTATTCGCGAGCTCAACCTCGTCTATGGTTAGGGGACACTGAAAAACCAACTAAGGGAGGCATGCCCCCTAATCCTGAAAAGAAAGCAAAGCATTTTGTTGATGTCTCTAAACATAGACCTATCAGAGCAGAGATGCCCATCTTCCGGGGACCCCAGTGTTTCAAATGTGGCGAATGGGGCCACATCGCCCGTCTGTGTCCCAGGAAGAAGACAGCGGAGGAACCTATGGAGGTTGGGTACATCCCCAAGGCCGTGCTGTACACCGCGGAGATGGGGTCATCCTTTTATGTACATGTACAGGTGAATGGGAAGCCGATAAATGCCTTACTAGATTCTGGGTGCAAACAGTCGGTAGTACAGAAGAATCTCGTCCTCCCCTCACAGTATGTCCCCGAAACCTTAGTACACATTCGGTGTGTACACGGGGATATTAAGCCATATCCCCTTGCAAGGGTTACCATGGTCCTTAGGGGAGGCTCTCCATGTACAGTGAGGGTGGGGGTGGTCGATTCCCTACCCGAAGACCTTATCCTGGGGGTAGACAATCCTGATTTCATAAACCTGTTCCAAGATAATGTCGGGAGAAAAGCAAGCGATCAGGGAACACCCATCCCGGCCTTCACTACCCCAGACCCCTGGTTGTTAGACCGTAATTTTCGGTTTTCCCAAGCTAACGATACCACTCTGTTTAATGCCTGGGAAGCTGCACACGTCAACCAGAGCAACCCATCCTATGCTTATCCCCGCTTTCTGATCAAGCAGGACCTTTTGTATCATGAGGGTGGCCCAGGAGACATAATGCAACTCTTGGTGCCTGTACCCTTCAGGGAGCAGATATTATTCTTCTCACACGCTCACCTCACAGCAGGACACGCCGGCACGGAGAAAACTACCCAGAACGTGTTGCGTCATTTTTATTGGCCCGGTATCTACAAAGACATTCAAAGGTATTGTCAGACATGTGGCATATGCCAGAAGAAAAATATGCAACGTCCTCCGGCAGTTCCGCTCCAACCCATGCCAATAATCGGAAAACCTTTCGAAAGAGTCGGCATGGATTTGATAGGCCCTTTGCCAAAGACTTCCAAAGGCAACCTCTACGCATTAGTGATTGTGGACTATGCCACCAGATTTCCGGAGGCGTTCCCACTCAGAGCGCCCACTACGAAGAACATTGCTGAAAGGATCGTGGAATTATTCTCCAGAGTAGGATTCCCCAAGGAAATACTGACGGATCAGGGGACGCCGTTCATCTCCAGGCTAATGAAGGAAGTGTGCCGTACCTTGGATCTACAACACCTACGTACGTCAGTATACCATCCCCAGACAGATGGCCTGGTTGAGCGGTACAACCGATCCCTAAAGACCACTCTGAAGAAAATGCTCACCGTAGAAGGCAAAGAATGGGACCGACTCCTACCCCTAGCATTGTACGTATTACGAGCCCAAGTACAGAGCAGTCTGGGTTGTTCTGCATTTGAAATGCTATACGGACGGCATCCGTAACTCTACTCGAGATAACCAAAGACGCCTGGGAGACGGAAGAAGAAAATGACCAGAAATCACTGCTGGAATATACACAACAGCTGAGGTCTAAACTGGGAAAACTAAGAGATCTGGCGTACTCCAACCTGGAGAAAAGCCGAGAGAAACAGAAGAAATACTACGACAGAGGAAAGAAGTGGAGGAAGGTGTCGGTCGGTGACTGGGTGTTGGTCTTACTCCCCTCCTCTACTCAGAAATTCCAAAGTGAATGGATGGGCCCTTATAAAGTGTTGGAGGCCTTAGGCAACACCACCTACCGGGTTGGAATATCACCGACTCGAAAGCAGTGTTACCACATCAACCTATTGAAGAAATGGTTGGGGCCCTTACCGAAAGCAGCCCATCTGACCTTGCCAACCTCTTCAGGAAACTCTACACTCAATCACCTCGTAGTCAATGAGGACCTCACCGAGGACATGAGGAAAGATCTCCTGCACACGTTGATCCCGTTCTCCGCCACCTTTTCAGACACACCAGGGAAGACCACGTTAACCGAACACAAGATTGAGACCCAGGCAGGAAAGACAGTAAAACAGAGACCATACAGGATACCCGCGGCAAAGAGAGCAGACGTAAGAAACGAGGTACACGAGATGCTCCGGCTTGGCGTTATACGTCCGTCCAAAGCGACTGGTCGTCACCCATCGTGATGGTCCCCAAGCCAGATGGAACAACATGCTTCTGTATGGACTTCCGCGCACTAAACGCAATATCGACCTTCGACGCCTACCCGATTCCTAGAGTCGATGAGCTCATCGAGAAGTTGGGTGACTCTAAATACATCACAACGTTTGATTTAACAAAGGGGTATTGGCAGGTACCCCTTCGAGAGGAGGACCGAAAGAAAACCGCGTTTTCAACCGAAGACGGCCTATTCGAATTCAATGTACTCCCGTTCGGGCTCCACGGGGCCCCCGCAACGTTTCAAAGACTTATGAACAACATTCTTCGGGACTATCCCTCGTTTTGTTCAGCGTATCTGGACGATATAGTTGTCTTTAGCGCAAATTGGGGAGAACACCTACAACACCTAAGAACCATCCTACAAGCACTAGAACAGGCCGGACTCCACATCAATTCAAAGAAATCGCGAGCAGCCTATCAGAAGGTGAAGTATCTGGGATATGTTCTGGGAGCTGGGATGATCGCCCCACAGAGCGAGAAAGTAAGAGCCATAGCGGATACGCCTTTTCCGAACACGAAGCGAGAACTACGTGCGTTTCTAGGTCTGGTTGGGTATTACCGACGGTTTGTTCCACAGTTTTCGGAGCTCGCTGCGCCATTGACAGACAACCTTCGCAAAGAAGCCCGACAACAGCAGTTAATGCACCCCACAGAAGAGATGCTGGGTGCCTTTCAGAGCCTAAAACGAATCATCACCACAAGTCCCGTACTATGTTCCCCAAATTTTAGCAAGACCTTTTTTTTGTCCACCGATGCATCCGAATCAGGGCTCGGCGCAGTTCTATCTCAGTGTGGAGAGGACGGACTAGAACACCCTATCTTATACATCAGCAGGAAGTTGTTTCCCCGGGAGAGCAAGTACCCAACGATTGAGAGGGAATGTCTTGCTATTAAGTGGGCAGTTGATAAGTTGCGCTATTATTTAGAAGGGCTACCATTCATTCTGTACACGGATCATGCCCCCTTGCAATGGATGTACCGGAACAAGGCCCAGAACCCCAGGGTACTCCGCTGGTTTTTGTCCTTACAGCCTTTCGCCTTTGAGGTACGTCATCGGAGGGGGAAGGACAATGGAAACGCAGATTACCTATCTAGGGTGTCCCCTCTCCCCGATCGGGAGAATCCATGGGGGGTGGTGTGTGACAGGGCGGGCTCGCAGCGCAAGAGACATGAGCCCGATTTAGAGTGGTGGTCTGCAGTGCCTCTACCTACCGCTCTTATCTCCTCTCAGCAGGACGACTGGAGGTCACATCAGGAAACTTTATTGACACCGGGAGAGGTGGAAAACGATGTCGGTCCCTTTAACTGGAACAGCCACTGTGACGAGTCTCCGCCCACGGCAGACGTCATCACGTTCCCGTCCTTAAGTTCCGGAGAAAATAGGAAGTGGATGTGCGGCGACACCGGAGAGGAGAAAGGAGAGCCGGGAGGAGGATCGTTTATCGAGAGCCAGAGAGGAGTACCGGAGGAAGACGGAAGGAACAGAGGAACGAGAGCACCAGGAGCCCGAGCTGAGCCAGGAGGCCAACGTCCCCACGTATCGCCGAGCCACGCTCCAGGAGGAGCGTGAGCTTACACAGGTACGAGACAAGTTCTCGGGGTGGGTGGGGAGAAGGGACAGCCCGACTACGTAAACGGGAACCCTACAACCCCCTTTAAAGAATCCTCACGCACCGTTTGTTCCCTCACCCCCGAGCACTGGTCACATCCCTAAGAAAGGAAATCGTGCACAAGAGTGGGTGGTGCTTCCTTCACTCCCGACCCCCTGCCTAGTAGAGAACCTCCTGACACATACTTCTCTTCTTCCCTTCCATGCCCCATTTAAAACGGACGGAAGCGCGGAGACAGCCGACCAGACCCCGTGTAGAGGAGGCGAATCCCGCAACAAGAAGTCGAGGAGCTTCAAGCACGACGGACCCCTCCACGTTTGCGACTGATAGACTAACAAGTCGACACAAACGTGTCTTTGGGAAAATAAAACCATATTTGAGTAGACCTGGTCCCCGACCTATTATTACGACCCCGCCACAACTGGTGTCAGAAGTGGGATTACCATCGCAAACCATCAGTACACCCGTGATGGAGACGGTAATACAACACCTAATCAAAGGCCAGGAAAAACTAGAATGGGCCATCGAGAGACAGATGACCTCCGCCCAGGCAGATCGCGAGGTGTTTAAGAACACCATAACAGCACAATTAGAGGGCCTGCAAAAAGTGGTACACGACCCTAGCACCCCCATACAAGGGGAGAGACGAGCCCCCTCCCACAACCTCTCTGGTGTATCCCTCCAGAAGTACGTACCCGGGGAGGATCCGGATGCGTTTCTACTGAACTTCGAACGGGCCGCCAGAGCGTGTGGCTGGCCCGAAGAGAAATGGCCGTTCTTTTTGGCGCCCCTCCTGACCGGTGAGGCCCAATCGGCGTATCAAGTCGCCAACGCAACAGGGATTACCGCATACCAAGTGATCAAAGACGTGATCCTGGATCACCTAGGCCTGGATGCTGAGGCCTATAGGGTCCGGTTCCGTAAGGAAAGGGGCCTATCTGGCGAAAACCCGAAAACTTTGTTTTTCCGCCTAAAGATGGCAGCAGACAAATGGCTCAAACCTGCCACTAGCACAAAAGACGAGATCATGAACAGGGTATATTTAGAGCAATTTATGGAAGTGCTGCCATACGGCACCCAGAGATGGCTCAGACAACATCCAAGCCTCTCAGTGGAGCAGGCCATCGAAATGGCAACCAACTATTCGCGAGCTCAACCTCGTCTATGGTTAGGGGACACTGAAAAACCAACTAAGGGAGGCATGCCCCCTAAACCTGAAAAGAAAGCAAAGCATTTTGTTGATGTCTCTAAACATAGACCTATCAGAGCAGAGATGCCCATCTTCCGGGGACCCCAGTGTTTCAAATGTGGCGAATGGGGCCACATCACCCGTCTGTGTCCCAGGAAGAAGACAGCGGAGGAACCTATGGAGGTTGGGTACATCCCCAAGGCCGTGCTGTACACCGCGGAGATGGGGTCATCCTTTTATGTACGTGTACAGGTGAATGGGAAGCCGATAAATGCCTTACTAGATTCTGGGTGCAAACAGTCGGTAGTACAGAAGAATCTCGTCCTCCCCTCACAGTATGTCCCCGAAACCTTAGTACACATTCGGTGTGTACACGGGGATATTAAGCCATATCCCCTTGCAAGGGTTACCATGGTCCTTAGGGAGGCTCTCCATGTACAGTGAGGGTGGGGGTGGTCGATTCCCTACCCGAAGACCTTATCCTGGGGGTAGACAATCCTGATTTCATAAACCTGTTCCAAGATAATGTCGGGAGAAAAGCAAGCGATCAGGGAACACCCATCCCGGCCTTCACTACCCCAGACCCCTGGTTGTTAGACCGTAATTTTCGGTTTTCCCAAGCTAACGATACCACTCTGTTTAATGCCTGGGAAGCTGCACACGTCAACCAGAGCAACCCATCCTATGCTTATCCCCGCTTTCTGATCAAGAAGGACCTTTTGTATCATGAGGGTGGCCCAGGAGACATAATGCAACTCTTGGTGCCTGTACCCTTCAGGGAGCAGATATTATTCTTCTCACACGCTCACCTCACAGCAGGACACGCCGGCACGGAGAAAACTACCCAGAACGTGTTGCGTCATTTTTATTGGCCCAGTATCTACAAAGACATTCAAAGGTATTGTCAGACATGTGGCATATGCCAGAAGAAAAATATGCAACGTCCTCCGGCAGTTCCGCTCCAACCCATGCCAATAATCGGAAAACCTTTCGAAAGAGTCGGCATGGATTTGATAGGCCCTTTGCCAAAGACTTCCAAAGGCAACCTCTACGCATTAGTGATTGTGGACTATGCCACCAGATTTCCGGAGCGTTCCCACTCAGAGCGCCCACTACGAAGAACATTGCTGAAAGGATCGTGGAATTATTCTCCAGAGTAGGATTCCCCAAGGAAATACTGACGGATCAGGGACGCCGTTCATCTCCAGGCTAATGAAGGAAGTGTGCCGTACCTTGGATCTACAACACCTACGTACGTCAGTATACCATCCCCAGACAGATGGCCTGGTTGAGCGGTACAACCGATCCCTAAAGACCACTCTGAAGAAAATGCTCACCGTAGAAGGCAAAGAATGGGACCGACTCCTACCCCTAGCATTGTACGTATTACGAGCCCAAGTACAGAGCAGTCTGGGTTGTTCTGCATTTGAAATGCTATACGGACGGCATCCGTAACTCTACTCGAGATAACCAAAGACGCCTGGGAGACGGAAGAAGAAAATGACCAGAAATCACTGCTGGAATATACACAACAGCTGAGGTCTAAACTGGGAAAACTAAGAGATCTGGCGTACTCCAACCTGGAGAAAAGCCGAGAGAAACAGAAGAAATGCTACGACAGAGGAAAGAAGTGGAGGAAGGTGTCGGTCGGTGACTGGGTGTTGGTCTTACTCCCTCCTCTACTCAGAAATTCCAAAGTGAATGGATGGGCCCTTATAAAGTGTTGGAGGCCTTAGGCAACACCACCTACCGGGTTGGAATATCACCGACTCGAAAGCAGTGTTACCACATCAACCTATTGAAGAAATGGTTGGGGCCCTTACCGAAAGCAGCCCATCTGACCTTGCCAACCTCTTCAGGAAACTCTACACTCAATCACCTCGTAGTCAATGAGGACCTCACCGAGGACATGAGGAAAGATCTCCTGCACACGTTGATCCCGTTCTCCGCCACCTTTTCAGACACACCAGGGAAGACCACGTTAACCGAACACAAGATTGAGACCCAGGCAGGAAAGACAGTAAAACAGAGACCATACAGGATACCTGCGGCAAAGAGAGCAGACGTAAGAAACGAGGTACACGAGATGCTCCGGCTTGGCGTTATACGTCCGTCCAAAAGCGACTGGTCGTCACCCATCGTGATGGTCCCCAAGCCAGATGGAACAACATGCTTCTGTATGGACTTCCGCGCACTAAACGCAATATCGACCTTCGACGCCTACCCGATTCCTAGAGTCGATGAGCTCATCGAGAAGTTGGGTGACTCTAAATACATCACAACGTTTGATTTAACAAAGGGGTATTGGCAGGTACCCCTTCGAGAGGAGGACCGAAAGAAAACCGCGTTTTCAACCGAAGACGGCCTATTCGAATTCAATGTACTCCCGTTCGGGCTCCACGGGGCCCCGCAACGTTTCAAAGACTTATGAACAACATTCTTCGGGACTATCCCTCGTTTTGTTCAGCGTATCTGGACGATATAGTTGTCTTTAGCGCAAATTGGGGAGAACACCTACAACACCTAAGAACCATCCTACAAGCACTAGAACAGGCCGGACTCCACATCAATTCAAAGAAATCGCGAGCAGCCTATCAGAAGGTGAAGTATCTGGGATATGTTCTGGGAGCTGGGATGATCGCCCCACAGAGCGAGAAAGTAAGAGCCATAGCGGATACGCCTTTTCCGAACACGAAGCGAGAACTACGTGCGTTTCTAGGTCTGGTTGGGTATTACCGACGGTTTGTTCCACAGTTTTCGGAGCTCGCTGCGCCATTGACAGACAACCTTCGCAAAGAAGCCCGACAACAGCAGTTAATGCACCCCACAGAAGAGATGCTGGGTGCCTTTCAGAGCCTAAAACGAATCATCACCACAAGTCCCGTACTATGTTCCCCAAATTTTAGCAAGACCTTTTTTTTGTCCACCGATGCATCCGAATCAGGGCTCGGTGCAGTTCTATCTCAGTGTGGAGAGGACGGACTAGAACACCCTATCTTATACATCAGCAGGAAGTTGTTTCCCCGGGAGAGCAAGTACCCAACGATTGAGAGGGAATGTCTTGCTATTAAGTGGGCAGTTGATAAGTTGCGCTATTATTTAGAAGGGCTACCATTCATTCTGTACACGGATCATGCCCCCTTGCAATGGATGTACCGGAACAAGGCCCAGAACCCCAGGGTACTCCGCTGGTTTTTGTCCTTACAGCCTTTCGCCTTTGAGGTACGTCATCGGAGGGAAGGACAATGGAAACGCAGATTACCTATCTAGGGTGTCCCCTCTCCCCGATCGGGAGAATCCAGGGGGTGGTGTGTGACAGGAGCGGGCTCGCAGCGCAAGAGACATGAGCCCGATTTAGAGTGGTGGTCTGCAGTGCCTCTACCTACCGCTCTTATCTCCTCTCAGCAGGACGACTGGAGGTCACATCAGGAAACTTTATTGACACCGGGAGAGGTGGAAAACGATGTCGGTCCCTTTAACTGGAACAGCCACTGTGACGAGACTCCGCCCACGGCAGACGTCATCACGTTCCCGTCCTTAAGTTCCGGAGAAAATAGGAAGTGGATGTGCGGCGACACCGGAGAGGAGAAAGGAGAGCCGGGAGGAGGATCGTTTATCGAGAGCCAGAGAGGAGTACCGGAGGAAGACGGAAGGAACAGAGGAACGAGAGCACCAGGAGCCCGAGCTGAGCCAGGAGGCCAACGTCCCCACGTATCGCCGAGCCACGCTCCAGGAGGAGCGTGGCTTACACAGGTACGAGACAAGTTCTCGGGGTGGGTGGGGAGAAGGGACAGCCCGACTACGTAAACGGGAACCCTACAACCCCTTTAAAGAATCCTCACGCACCGTTTGTTCCCTCACCCCCGAGCACTGGTCACATCCCTAAGAAAGGAAATCGTGCACAAGAGTGGGTGGTGCTTCCTTCACTCCCCGACCCCCCTGCCTAGTAGAGAACCTCCTGACACATACTTCTCTTCTTCCCTTCCATGCCCCATTTAAAACGGACGGAAGCGCGGAGACAGCCGACCAGACCCGGTGTAGAGGAGGCGAATCCCGCAACAAGAAGTCGAGGAGCTTCAAGCACGACGGATCCCTCCACGTTTGCGACTGAAAGACTAACAAGTCGACACAAACGTGTCTTTGGGAAAATAAAACCATATTTGAGTAGACCTGGTCCCCGACCTATTATTACGACCCCGCCACAAAAACCTTGCTTTTTTGCCACATTTTTCCTGTGCCGTACAGTTTATTTCGAAGAATTACGCCTATTATATCATCGTCGAGTCCAGGTAAAAAAAAACACACATTGCTTTGTAGAAAGAACACAGATTTTACGTGGTAAAATAAGTAGGCACAGTATGTTCACCATATGGTATGCATAAAAAATATCTCAGTATAGTTCATGCAGCAAAGACTGAAAGAATCAGAAAGAACCCATGATAGCGCTAAAAATTCAAACTAGGATTCGTTCAGAAGACTGAAACGGAGATTAGCTCCGCCAATCAGAAAGTGCGGCATTCGGGCATTAACCTGCATTAAGGCCGGGTAGCTTTATTTGTTGCAAGTCTAAACTTCAGGTGTGCTCACAAGCCGTATAGAAAAGTATAGCGCTTTCAGAAACACTGATGGGAATGCCATTACCAAACTAGTAGGTTAATTATCTCCCCATCCATCGTTGGTACGTTACATTTTAGTATTAGGTGATAATGCAATTAATTATGGGGGATTGTTCCCAGCTGGGTCAAGTTGCAAAGGGGGTTTTCAACTCGTGGTTGAGTAGATAAAGTAAAACAGCTCCCAGCAAGGCCCCACGCCCCCTTCCCACACAGGTAACAGTGGGATGGTCACCATTATAAATCACTTCAAATGTGATGGTGCTTTTTGTAACGTGAAGGAAATCTCTCAGCTAATCAAATAATATCCCAGCAGGAACTATTGAAGCAAATTATCTCCTAGTTTACCAGTGACTTACTATCTCACCAGACATGCGTGGCACCCTGGGCATACGTTTTAACAAGCATTTGCAATGCAATAGATCTCGCATTCGCGCTATTGGCATTGTAAATGACAATGCCTTTTGTTAATGTGTTTTGAAAAGCTACAAGCGGTACGTAAACACGCACTTTGTACATATAGTCGTTGCTTACGAGAAGCGAGGCTGGCAGTAGCTGCGCCTCTTTTACTGCCAGCCTCTAGTAAGCAAGGACTATAAGTACAAAATGGGTGTTTATGAACCGCTTGCTGTTTTTTTTTTATAAACACAAATAAAAGGCATTGGCATTTACAATACCAATAGCTCAAAGTCTCGCAAATGCGAGACCTATTGCATTGCAAATGCTTGTTTCCTTTACCTCCCCTCTTTTGGAAGTATTAATGACAGCGTGCAGCTGTGGGAATTGAACAAGTATCATTGTTTCACAAGGCACATACAGGACCTACTCCTCACACACACAAAATCCTTTCTTCTTTTCCCTCTAACTTCCATACACATGAGCACTATGGCTGAGATCACGGGCCTTACTTTCTCAACAGAGAAGGTAGAACATAT
Organism: Calotriton arnoldi; assembly: GCA_963921515.1. Taxonomy (NCBI): domain Eukaryota; kingdom Metazoa; phylum Chordata; class Amphibia; order Caudata; family Salamandridae; genus Calotriton; species Calotriton arnoldi. The sequence goes on from CAWUFW010000408.1 coordinate 3,233,973, forward strand.
CTTATCCACCATTTCCCCTTTTGAGGGTCTAGGACATTTAGAACCTCTGATAGGAAATAAAGACTGGGATGAAATGAGCACATTAAGAAAAGAACAGATCAAGACAAACATACACGGCATTATGATGACCGAGTACCTACGAGAGAATGCAGCCCTCCCCAAGGCCTAATAGTGAGGAACGAGCCGTTCATCTTTCAGCCTGACAAAGCCTTCAAGAAAGACTGGTCTCTCATATCATGGCACTGCACACGAGACTGGCTAATCCTCATAATAAAGACAGCGACACGACTATCCCAAGAGATGAAGAATGAAATCCAGACAATCGAGGTTCGTCTGAAAACATACCAATGCGTTAGCTTACTGAACAAGAGACTGGAGGAACCCAAACAAACAATGAATGAATTTGAAACATCACTAAAACAATGCAAGTTCCACAAACTTAAAAAAAGACACTGGCAAGTTCAGTCATGAAAAGGTCTACCCTTATATCAGAGATGATTATATCCCATCAGGAAGAAACTCCGGATACAACACTGACAGTGACGCATCAGATTCCAGATCGAATAGCTCTGGATCCAACACAGATAACAATGGTACTTTCAGAGGCAGATGCAACCACAGGAGAACCTTCGGACAAACCCAAAACAGAACCTGGGGCCCCCATCAAGGCCCTACATACCCAGGACCATTTTATGGCCCTCCACATCATTTACAACCACTGCCTTTTAACACCTGGAGTGCCCAACCTCCCTTTGGGAACAATCAACAGAACCAGTATGTTCCTTTTTTTTTAGGGACACGTCCAGGGCATCAGAGAGGCAGGTCGAGGAAGAGGACACAAGTCCAATGGGCCGAAGAACAAGAACAAGTCGGAGTATCCACACGGAGCATGATGAGCAACAACCAAGCAGGCCCGAGCAGCCGCCCAGCCTGATAATGAACCTAACTGCTAAACCACTCATCCTACCTCAATCTCAGGTACTGGAGAAAGGCTTAGGTTTTGTCCCCAAGCCTAACTGGACAAATTCAAATTGAGCTGTGAAAAAAATGATTCATCAGAAAACTCAAGTTGAGAGCATATTTCATGGACAAACCAATGGATACGGACAGACAAGGAGACACTGGACTACGAACAAAATCAACTTTTAGTCCACCACCATCGGCAATCCCAGTAGAAATACTGGCGTTTGAAAAAGCGGTCATGAATGAATTTGGCAAAATCAACCCAGACACCCTGAAACATTTTCACAACACCACCAAGGAACAAAAGCAGGCTATCAGAGAACTTACTGCAGATGAAAACATTGTGATAAAACCAGTGGATAAAGGAGGAGCAGTGGTTTTGCAAACAACGGAAGCATACCAAACTGAATGCCTCCGCCTACTTAGTGACCCAGAAACTATGAACCACTCCAGGAAGACCCAACTGAATCAATAAGGATACATATCCTCACTATGACAGAAGAAGCTGTCACACAACTGAATTTCACGACAGGAAAGTGATTTCCTAATTAACAAATCTCCAATCACCCCATACTTTTACACCATTCCCAAAATACACAAGAATCAGACGTCCCCACCAAGATGACCCATTGTGTCAGGGATCGGCTCTATTTTAGAGATTCTGTCAAAGTACGCGGGCGCGTTCTTACGACCTATCATACAAAACACAGACGCTTACCTTAAGGGCACGAAAGATGATCTAAGTCTTCGTCACAACATCACCTTTGACCCTAAGACACTGATAGGCTTGGATATATAGAGCCTACACACTAGCCTCCCACATGAAGAAACTCTTAATATGATTGAGAACGCACTTTTTGAGGTTGAGTGGGATTACCAGACCCTAGAAACGTCATAATGGAGTGCTGTAAATAGGCCCTCACCTCCAATTTCTTCAGATTTGAAGACACATTGTACCTGCAAAAACACGGGACCAGCATGGGCAGCACTTTTGCACCGAGCATATCTGGTTTGTATGTACAGAATTTTGAAAAACACAAAATCCTAAACCAACACAATCCATACCTCAGCCACATTAAGATTAGGCCTGGGCGGTGAACTCCGCACCTTTTGCGGAGTTTTCTGCACTCCGCGCTCCACGGAACTTGCGGAGTGCAGAAAACTCTGCTCCGCGTTGTGCAGCGGAGTTTCCCCCCCCCCCGCTCGCAAGCAGTAAGTTCGCGAGCGCGAGCTGCCGCTCAGGTAGAAATTCTACCCGAGCGGCAGGAAGTCCAGTGCAAACGGCGGTTCGCACTGCACTCCGCCACTTGCGGAACTCCGCAGAGTTTTTTAGTCACTTCGCGGAGTTCCGCATAGCGAAACTACGCAAACTACGCCCAGGCCTGATTAAGGTGTGGAAACGCTATATCGACGATGTCCTAGGAATCTGGCTAGGAGATGAGACCCGTGCTTTGTATTTTTTCAATGGCTAAATATACAGAATACCTTTTTGAAATTCACATACACCATCTCTAAAACAGACCTTGTTTTTCTGGACCTGAACATCATTCCAGAGGAGGGTGTCCTGAAGACTACCACCCACATTAAGACCACAGCAAAGAACTGACTCCTTATGTTTGATAGTTTCCACCCAAGACATCTGAAGGAGAATCTACCATTTGGGCAATTCCTAAGACTAAGACGAAATTACTCCAACCTGAATGACTATAAACAACAAGCCAAAACTTTATCATCAAAGTTGGAAGCAAGAAACTATCCCAAGAGAATCAACTCCAAAGCAATGATAAGGGCAAAGAACAATCATAGAAAGGCCTTGCTTGGGATACTTCCACCGAAAAAACAGGAGGAACGACCAAGCTGGATCACGACCTCTAACACAGCTTCCAATCAAATAAGCAAAATTATCAACAAGCATTGGTGCACTTTAAACAGTGGTACCCTCCAGTTTCCCAAATCAATGTTCTCTCACTAAAGAGAGTGGAGTCTCAGGGATATGCTAGTACACACACGACCGCTGATCAACGACACCAGAGAAACCTAAATGCGTTTTTTTCCGGTCAAAGGACATCACCCATGTGGGAGTTGTAGTGTTTGCTTCTATACCAAATCGACACGTACAATCACATATATATATATATGTAAGTAATTTAACATTTAATAACAACACCACATGGGACCTGAGACGGTTCACCAACTATAACACTGAATGTGTGATATATATGATCACCTGCCCATGTAAACTACACTACATTGGGATGACCAGCAGGAAAGTAAAAGTGAGTATCGGCGAACACTGTAGCAACTTAAAATGCAGGCGAGCCACCACAAAAATGAAATCTCATTACATAGAACAGAACCACACCACAAGTGACTTTCCCTGGATCATCCTAAAATGAGTGAACCAAGAATCACAACTTTTAATGGTCTGAATGAAAATATCCCTTGGGGGTCACTTCATTAGATGAATCTGTTTTCTGCTCTTTATCTTCCCTTTGTGGAAGTTTCTGTAACAAAAAGAGACAAGCCTTTTTTCTTTTCCCTTTACCTTCAACAGGGCGCAATTTTTCAATAACAATTTTTCATATAAATATATTTTTTTCTAGATATTTGTATATTTCAAAACCCTGGATATGTGTTACTGTTTTTCCAAACCCTGGACTTTTGTTGTTTTGCAATACCCTGTTTTTTTTTTATCCAAAGAGATTTCTCAGTCATTTTTATAAGGTTCATATCTGTTCACATTACAATATTTTAATAGTCCTGCTGATATAATTATGATCTCAGTTGCATACACAAAGGAAATAGTCCTAATGGCAGGTTTCCTTTCCCACTCCGGCATACCAGGAAGTAGTGCCACCAATGGCAGCCATTTTGAAAGTCAGCGTCCTAGTTTCCCCAAGCACGAGGACGCTGCGCTCACCGCGAACCCGAGTAAAAGAGCCTGCCATTGCAGGCTCAAGGAACCTACGGAGACACGGGCGGGCACGAACCCTTAAGCAAGGGAGTAGCATTGAGGCAGTGAGTACGGCATAGCCACTTCAGGACACAGATGATCGCTTTACCTACGATTGTACCAATAGCATTAATCCTTTTTTGTAACTCCTACTGAATACTTCGGGGGCATTTCTCTCATCTATACTTTATACAGAGTGTGATTACAGGCGTCCCCTTCCCCATAGGGTCTCATGTTGCAATTAAGAGGCAACTAATATGTATGTGCTCTTTTATATTTCATATCATTATTGATCACTTTGTGTTTTCTGTGTGTTTGTCTTGTTAGTGCCTATTGTGTCTTTTAAAAGCGGTAAACCACTTTTGGTAGCACTTGAAGTGATCACCTTTACTGTGAGAAATATATCCTGTTTTTCCACACAGGTGAAATTTGATTATGTTTTGGGGCACAATGATATGTGCTCAGAATTGTTATCATAACCATGCTTTCTCCATCTATTGTGATATTAACACCAATGGGTGCTGTATACATTCATTATAATTATTTTTCACTAATTTGTTTTTCTCCTGACTGATAGGAGATATAAGAGTGGTATCAGGGAACTCGCAATCTTGGTCCTGAAGAATAGCCTTGGGGTAGGGCTAGAAACATGTCGACCAGTGGAACTAAGCGATACCAAAGGGGATGATGGACGGAACGTTTGAGCCAATCAAACACTCACCCCCCGTCAACTGATCTGGGTTTAATCCATCATCATTCTTTAGCTCACTCTGCCACCCCAGTTCAGACATGGCCATATGCAAATCAGTCTGACCCTGTGCCTCATGGGAACAGTCCAGCCCGAACTGCCAAGCCATGTCTTCCCTGGACCGGAAACCAGCATCCTGGGACCGGTTTCGGGTTTAAAACCCTCATCAGCCAGGCTAGCATGAATCCAGTGGCAAAGTGAGCAAGGGACCCACGTCTGGGCATACCCTGCCAACTTAGGGCAAACAAAGCGATACCAAAGGGGATGATGGACGGAACGTTTGAGTCAATCAAACACTCACCCCCAGTCAACTAAGGCACATTGTCCCCTTTAAGTTCCCATTCTTTTCCCCATATTTTAACCATACCGGATAGAGGTAATAGTAAAGAATTTTTTCCTACTAGCCAGGTATTTTTAATTTCCTTTCCCCCCACTCACACTTCAAAACTTCATCCAAACACATAGTGCCAACTATAAGTGCTCCTACGTACCCGTAGGTCGTAGCATGCTCCGTTCCGCAGCGGAATGGGAAGAACCCGATGATGAAACATGCCACCAAGGGGAAACCTTGGTGGGTGAGGGTTATCTAAGGAAAACACATCGTTTTCCAACAAACATCAGAGTGGAAAGAAAAAACCCTTCTTCTAACAAGGGCTCTCGCTATGTGCAGATGCACCAGACAGGGCTGCCCTCTGTCACAGTTGCTTTTTGCAATAGCGATGGAACCCCTGGCCTGTATACAACGTGAATTCCATGCAGACAGGAGAGATATACATGGGAGGGCGCAAAATGTAGATTTCTCTATACGCAGATGACTTTCTATTACATGTTCATTGCCCTGACCTCAACATATCTCCACGTATTAGGGAGGCTCTCCTATTTTGGGGGTGTTCAGCATCCGCATGTATTTGACAAGCCGAAGATATTTCCTTTGACTGGTTACACAACACACCCTCAAGTTGACTACCCTCCCGACTGGAAAGACGAGTCGTGGGCTCTTTTGGGATCAGAATCCACAGGGATCACAATGTAGTTGGAAGGGAACATTACACCCCCCTGAACACCAACATGTAGGAACCAAGAGGTAAACGGATCGGCTTGATGCCTTTGCTGGCTGGTAAAGTGGCTCGTATCAGGATGATGGTCCTGCCTAGACTGCTTTACCTCTTTCACTCTCCTGGTATCACTGCCCGGGACACTTCGAACGAGGTCCAGTCTGCACTTGCTGCGGACAGGGAAGCAACCAGGGGTAATTGGAAGACTTTGACCCTCTCCTACGATAGTGGAGTGCTAGCGTCCCTGATATCGCCCCACCTTTAGTACTATGTGTCACTGCCATGCATGCAAGACATTGGTATAATGACAACGCAGGGCTCCCCTATGTACAATAGAGAGAGGGTGTGGATCCGATCCCATGGCGCGCCAGGCTCCGGCAGGGGAATCTGGTGGGCTGTACGGTATGAGCTTGGCACAAACGTGACAGTACTGGGTCCTTGATATTGTATATTCCTCCATGATTCCTATTTAGTGCAACCCTATTGCCCAGGAAACATTCAAACCTAAAGCCATGACGAAATTAGACGCAATTAGAACTTGGGCCAACTCTATTGTAATTGGACGTTTATGTCCACGCAGGGCTTCCGTAATCTGAGCAAGGAATCCAGCTCACTCCTATTTTTATACTTCAGGATACTGCACACATTAAAATCTGATAATATCTGGTGCCCCAATGAGCCTAGACAGGTAAATATTTAGTCAAAGATTATCCAGGCCCAGGGGGTGATCCAATGGGTATCACTGGTTTACAGAGATGTTGGCACGGCTGGGAAGACTGGTATGGCCGCCTACTCTAAGGTGTGAGCGAGTGCCATCGGTGAGGAAATCACTGAAGAGCAATGGTTGCTCAACTGTGTGCACAACTGAAAGTGAATCATTGAACAATAAGCATTGATTATCACCTTCCGAGTCCGTATGCCAAATATCTCACGCACCAGCCTTGCTCCATAGAATGGACTCAGGGAATGTGACCCATGTCGTAGATATTGGGCGGGCGGAGCCGATTTCATGCATCTGGCTTGACAATGCACAGACTTAGTGAATACTGGACAGAAATCTCTGAGGTGCTGAGAGAGATGACCATTGACTGCTGTTGATGTCCTCTTTGAAGGTTCTCCTGCCATCAATGGTGGCCAATAAAGGACACTATGCCAACAGGGCGTTGCTTCTAGCTAAAAGGCGGAAAGCCTTATGGCTCTTGAAAGGCAGTCTTGCAATCAAAGGATGGGTCAGGGACCTAATATGTTGTAATGACAGAATGGACACATATGTGATGTTGTTGCCACTTACTTCTTGGCCCAAAGATTTTTGGGATCCCCTGAGGCAGTATCTACTGGTGAATCCCCGCCCTGATGAACCAGCAGCTGTGATTGGAGAAGTGTTGTGATGCAATGTAGGTTTACAATGTCTGCCGTGCACCAGGGCCATTTGTGGTAGTCTGGCTGCGATCAGTGTGGTACTAAGCCTGGATTAGCTAGCCAAGCAGCAGATGACTACAGGTGTGAATGTGTTTTTGCACCGTGGGGCTTGCAGGTGATTGTAAATAATGTAAACTCTTGGACACCGGGGCCAGTTTTACTAACGTTTTACGCTCGGTTTGGATCACAAATGTGATGTAAACCAGCCCAAAATATTTTTTTTGTAATTTACTTTCCAGTGCAAAACTGTGAAAGTTTTACACTGAAAGTAGCGCAAACCAGTGCAAAGCACAGCTTTGCGTTACTTTGCGTCAAGTGGGGGTTCCATGCGTGGTACATGGGCATTCTCATGCAACCACCTGTGGTTTTTTAAGCAAAACCCTATTTACTAACATTGGTAGACAGAGATTTGTGGCAAAAACTACAACATGAAGCTCGCCTTCCACTTGAAAGCAAGCATGCAGGCTGCAATATGCGGCACACATACAAAGTTTTAAAAGTTGTCTCACATATAGCATTTTGTGCTGGAAAGGTCCGCTTCTCAGCCACATCGCCCACCCAGCGCTCCAAACAAGGACCCCCCTGTGCCATCTAGGTTAGCGCTACACGATGGTTAGCCAACAGTCGCAACAAATGTAGAAATTTAAATACCATTTTCTGACCCACGTCCCCTGAAAGACAAACAGAAGGTTCTGCAGTACATGAGATCGGTACCACTGTGTGCACCCTTGTAAGCACACTCCAATGCCTGCACTAGCGGGCAATTCCATGCCAAATGTAAACAAGCATATTGCAATGCAATAGGTCTTGCATTTTCAAAACTTTGACTTATTAGTATTGTAAATGACAATGCCTTTTATTATTGTAGCCTTTTTAAACCCATAAATAAAAGGCATTGTCATTTACAATGCCAATAGCTCAAAGACTCGCAAATGCGAGACCTATTGCATTACAAATGCTTGTTTTATATCTCGCCCCAAAATGGGCAATTACGCCATAAACGGTAATGGTGGCGCAAGTTACCATTACCACCGCCCAGCAGAGGGGCGGGCAAGTGCACAAACGCTTTTTACAGCATTAGTAAATTAAGTGTGTCACCCGGGAACAAGAACCAATAATAAAAAACATTGGCAAAAGAAATGTTCATCATGTACGTAAACCTTTTTCCATCAAAGCTTGCTGATAGAAATCCAGTCAGTGCAACCAAACATGAGGGATTTTAGTACCCCGCCGTGTACTAGTTTAAAGTATTTGAGTGGTTTTCCTTTCTGCAGCGCAAAGTACGACCCCTGCAATGACGTATTACAAGCTACAGTTCAGTCTGTGTGGCTGAAGTCAATTTGTGCACCAAACACTATTCAATTGCAAGGACAAGCTTGCTAAGCCACGTCCAAAGCACCCACCCTGGAATGTCATATAAATCCGGCACCGCGCTGAGTATGTTAAAACAAAAAATACAAGCAGTATCGCGCGAAGCGGGTGAAAGTTTAATTAAATAAAAATAACATCACGCAAAGCGTGTGCTATGAGCATCCCCTAAATGTTTTAAAAATAATAGTAACTGCGTGATGTACGTGAAGCGGGCACCATAGTAATTAAATGTTTTAAAAATAATAGTAACTGCGTGATGTACGTGAAGCGGGCACCATAGTAATTAAATGTTTTAAAAATAATAGTAACTGCGTGATGTACGTGAAGCGGGCACCATAGTAATTAAATGTTTTAAAAATAATAGTAACTGCGTGATGTACGTGAAGCGGGCACCATAGTAATTAAATGTTTTAAAAATAATAGTAACTGCGTGATGTACGTGAAGCGGGCACCATAGTAATTAAATGTTTTAAAAATAATAGTAACTGCGTGATGTACGTGAAGCGGGCACCATAGTAATTAAATGTTTTAAAAATAATAGTAACTGCGTGATGTACGTGAAGCGGGCACCATAGTAATTAAATGTTTTAAAATAATAGTAACTGCGTGATGTACGTGAAGCGGGCACCATAGTAATTAAATGTTTTAAAAATAATAGTAACTGCGTGATGTACGTGAAGCGGGCACCATAGTAATTAAATGTTTTAAAAATAATAGTAACTGCGTGATGTACGTGAAGCGGGCACCATAGTAATTAAATGTTTTAAAAATAATAGTAACTGCGTGATGTACGTGAAGCGGGCACCGTAGTAATTAAATGTTTTAAAAATAATAGTAACTGCGTGATGTACGTGAAGCGGGCACCATAGTAATTAAATGTTTTAAAAATAATAGTAACTGCGTGATGTACGTGAAGCGGGCACCGTAGTAATTAAATGTTTTAAAAATAATAGTAACTGCGTGATGTACGTGAAGCGGGCACCATAGTAATTAAATGTTTTAAAAATAATAGTAACTGCGTGATGTACGTGAAGCGGGCACCATAGTAATTAAATGTTTTAAAAATAATAGTAACTGCGTGATGTACGTGAAGCGGGCACCATAGTAATTAAATGTTTTAAAAATAATAGTAACTGCGTGATGTACGTGAAGCGGGCACCATAGTAATTAAATGTTTTAAAAATAATAGTAACTGCGTGATGTACGTGAAGCGGGCACCATAGTAATTAAATGTTTTAAAAATAATAGTAACTGCGTGATGTACGTGAAGCGGGCACCATAGTAATTAAATGTTTTAAAAATAATAGTAACTGCGTGATGTACGTGAAGCGGGCACCATAGTAATTAAATGTTTTAAAAATAATAGTAACTGCGTGATGTACGTGAAGCGGGCACCATAGTAATTAAATGTTTTAAAAATAATAGTAACTGCGTGATGTACGTGAAGCGGGCACCGTAGTAATTAAATGTTTTAAAAATAATAGTAACTGCGTGATGTACGTGAAGCGGGCACCATAGTAATTAAATGTTTTAAAAATAATAGTAACTGCGTGATGTACGTGAAGCGGGCACCGTAGTAATTAAATGTTTTAAAAATAATAGTAACTGCGTGATGTACGTGAAGCGGGCACCATAGTAATTAAATGTTTTAAAAATAATAGTAACTGCGTGATGTACGTGAAGCGGGCACCATAGTAATTAAATGTTTTAAAAATAATAGTAACTGCGTGATGTACGTGAAGCGGGCACCATAGTAATTAAATGTTTTAAAAATAATAGTAACTGCGTGATGTACGTGAAGCGGGCACCATAGTAATTAAATGTTTTAAAAATAATAGTAACTGCGTGATGTACGTGAAGCGGGCACCATAGTAATTAAATGTTTTAAAAATAATAGTAACTGCGTGATGTACGTGAAGCGGGCACCATAGTAATTAAATGTTTTAAAAATAATAGTAACTGCGTGATGTACGTGAAGCGGGCACCATAGTAATTAAATGTTTTAAAAATAATAGTAACTGCGTGATGTACGTGAAGCGGGCACCATAGTAATTAAATGTTTTAAAAATAATAGTAACTGCGTGATGTACGTGAAGCGGGCACCATAGTAATTAAATGTTTTAAAAATAATAGTAACTGCGTGATGTACGTGAAGCGGGCACCATAGTAATTAAATGTTTTAAAAATAATAGTAACTGCGTGATGTACGTGAAGCGGGCACCATAGTAATTAAATGTTTTAAAAATAATAGTAACTGCGTGATGTACGTGAAGCGGGCACCATAGTAATTAAATGTTTTAAAAATAATAGTAACTGCGTGATGTACGTGAAGCGGGCACCATAGTAATTAAATGTTTTAAAAATAATAGTAACTGCGTGATGTACGTGAAGCGGGCACCATAGTAATTAAATGTTTTAAAAATAATAGTAACTGCGTGATGTACGTGAAGCGGGCACCATAGTAATTAAATGTTTTAAAAATAATAGTAACTGCGTGATGTACGTGAAGCGGGCACCATAGTAATTAAATGTTTTAAAAATAATAGTAACTGCGTGATGTACGTGAAGCGGGCACCATAGTAATTAAATGTTTTAAAAATAATAGTAACTGCGTGATGTACGTGAAGCGGGCACCATAGTAATTAAATGTTTTAAAAATAATAGTAACTGCGTGATGTACGTGAAGCGGGCACCATAGTAATTAAATGTTTTAAAAATAATAGTAACTGCGTGATGTACGTGAAGCGGGCACCATAGTAATTAAATGTTTTAAAAATAATAGTAACTGCGTGATGTACGTGAAGCGGGCACCATAGTAATTAAATGTTTTAAAAATAATAGTAACTGCGTGATGTACGTGAAGCGGGCACCATAGTAATTAAATGTTTTAAAAATAATAGTAACTGCGTGATGTACGTGAAGCGGGCACCATAGTAATTAAATGTTTTAAAAATAATAGTAACTGCGTGATGTACGTGAAGCGGGCACCATAGTAATTAAATGTTTTAAAAATCAAGGCGTGCACTGTAATGAAACACAGAGCGGCGCACGAGTGTATAAAACTTGTGCGGGTGACAGCCTGTAAAGCGCATGGCGCACTGAATGTTGCAGGAATGCATGACTAAATAAGACGTTACGTAGTAAAAGGGCCAGTCCTCATGGGAGGTTATAAAGAACTCCTCTCTGCAACTCTGTTCTGTCTCATCCCAATTAATAAAACAGAAACCTCACATACCCTTGATAAAATAAGAAGTAATTCTATCTTTACATGCAAAAATGCATATAGTCATCTCACAAAAGTGAAAATGAAAATACAGCAGGCAGTGAGAGAGGTGATGATTTTGGTGTCCTCCCTAACCTAGGGAGAAAACCAAGCAGATGCCTTGAACACAAAGAGTACATCATGCTGAACGATTCGGTGGTGGTCCCATCCTCCTAGGACCACCCCAAGCACAGTTATGGGCAAAAATACAATCCCAACCAAAGGCCCTGCAAAGCATTATGGGACGATATTCTAGAGTGCAGTGAATATTATAGTATCCAATATCAAAACATTCCTCAAGGGGCAGGCTCTATGGCTCAGCTGAGAGCTAATACTATAATATTCACTGCACTCTAGAATCTTGCCCCATAATGCTTTGCTGGGCCTTTGGTTGGGATTGTATTTTGCCCATAACTTTGCTTGAGGTGGTCCTGGGAGGATGGGACCACCACCGAATCGTTCAGCATGATATGCTCTTTGTGTTCAAGGCATCTGCTTGCCCTCCCAAGGTTAGGGGTGACCCCAAAATCATCACCTCTCTCATTGCCTGGTATTTTTCAAAGTTCACTTTTGTGAATTGGTTATATGTTTTTTTTTTTTTTTTAGCATGTAACAGTAAAGTTGATTTATCAAAGGGTTGTGGGTGCAATAGCTAACAATGCGTAGTTAACAAATCTTTGCAACCTCTGCTAGCGGAGCCCACGGTTAGTTATAAATGAAGACAAGGTGGTACTAAAGAGGGACTCACCAGGGGCGTAACACAGGCCCCCGCAGCCCCCGCGATGCGGGGGGGCCCCGCGCTCCATGGGCCCCCTCACTTATAATGAATGAATGGTGCGCAGTGCGCACGCAACGCCCGGCGGCCCGGCCTCTTAATAAATTAAATGGTGTGCAAGGCATGCACGCCTGGGCCCCCTCCGGCCCGGGCCTCAGAGGCTCATCTATGATGATCATTAATTATTAATAATTTGTGCGTGCGCACGCTCGGATGGGCCTCAGAGGCTCGCCCACGGCCCCGCGCTCTTCATTAATGAAATGGTGGTGCGCAACAACTTCTGCGTAGCGGCGCGCGGGCCCCCAGCCGGGCGGCCGGGCCTCTGAGGCTCTTCATAATTAAATGGTGGGTCAGGGTGGGTACGCGCTGCGCGCAGTTGTTTCCGCGATGCGTCTGCGCGTTCTCCACGGTGTGGGCGGGCAGGGCTGGTGAGGTGACCAATGCCCTGATTGCATTTGCCATGATGATGACATGCGCATTGAGCGCGAGCGCGCGCGCAATTAAAAGTGCGCGTGAGACAGACTGGTGTGGCATCCCAGGACCCAGCCACGCTCCTACTACGCAGGACTGTCCGAAGACCGAAGTCCATCACCGGCCATAAATAATTTGAATTAATTTATTACTAGCCCCCCTGGCTGGCTAGCCTTGCCCTGCCTTGCCTTCTGCTGCCTGCCCGGCCGGCCCGCCTCTCGCCTACCTCTCTGAAGCTGCAGCCTGCAGGCCAGGCCCGGCCCCAGCCCTCAGGTCAGGTGAGTCTACTCTGCGTCGGAGCCTAGTCTTCCACATGGGTGATTTGACCTTCCTCCCCAGTCTCACTTTATTTTTAGAGCATTCCAAATGTGTACACTACAACCGCAATAATTAATTTTATTAAAAGATACCCAAACAGACTTTATATCCCTTTCAACTACAAAATGATGTTAATAATACCGTGCTTTTATTGGCCTACTTAAAAAAATTATTCAAGTTGAAAAATAGGTTCCTTTTGACTACATTTCTATAAAATCCGTGCAGAAAGCTAATGAAAATGGAGTTTTAATTCTATTACACTCTACGCTGCCAATAACAGGTGGTAATGAATTAAATATAAAATATTTGCATATTTTACATAGTATTCCTTTTAATGACCGATGTTCAGTTTCTAATTTTAGCTGCTTGTGCAAGGCAACGCAAATGATTATAAATTGTAGAATAAACAAGCGGAAGTAAAACCTGCATGTTTAAAATGTATAAGAATAGCAATCTTTGAGAATGGGTGGTTTGTACTTTACTGTCAAACTATGCACAATGTAGCTAAATGGCGGGAAAAACAACGTAACCCAGAGCCTCTTATCTGGTTAATACCTACATATAAAACATTGTGTCTTCAGAAATCCCACTCTGTTACGAGGGAACCAATGGCCATAGATTTGTTTATGAAAAATGAAGCAGCAACTAAAACGGCGAGAACATAGACTAATACGACATTCCTTGTTAGGAAATGATTTCCATGTAATTTAAATGTATGCATGAATATGTAATACATGAACCTCCAGTGGAAATGCCTCTTGACTTAAGTAGACATAGCCCCCCATTCACATACAGCCTTCTAAAACCCCTTTCCACTGCCATATTATCAATTACCTATTCTCTTTCTGCACTCAGCATTCAAATTGAACGCATATCGAAGGTACACACACTTTTGTAGGCAGTCTCCGGCAATCCAACCAGACCTATGCCTGGTCCTACCTTGCGCATCACCGAGACGTGCTGGAATGCTCCAAAGTACCACCTTTAGGTTAGAGGAGATCTTCGTTAGTTATTCCACCCATTCATACCAGAAGGAAACTTTACACAGGCCTCACAACCAAGACGGCTGCTTCCCAACTAGATCTTCTACTTCTCACCTATTTCATTGAATCCATCTGAGATGTGGACCTTCCTCCCCTGCACACAGCGCCGGGCTGAGAGTCTGTTTAGTCCCTGTAATCCCAGAGAGTTGCCAGGATTCACCATCCACTGCTATAATTGTAGATCATGCCCTGCAACAGCCAGCCTGATGTCAGCTGGGGAAGAGCCCTTCTAACTACTCTGCAATATAAGCTTCTATATGACACTAACTGGCATTGCTGCTTCACTTATCACTCCATGAATTATTCTATGGCACTTCATTCTTGGACTTTGCTCTTCTGGCACAGTATTACGTGAAGATTGTACTTTGGTATAGTATTACAGTGCCATATGAGGTTTTATGTCATGTACCCCACATCTACTTCCTCTACAAATTACAAGAAAAGATTTAAAATGGCCACCTTGACAAGACACCCAGAGTACCTCAATGTTGTAGTTTACATGAACATATAAAGTGGCCCGGCTAAAGCAGACATCCTGTTCTTTATGAAACATCCCAAGGAATGGCAAGAAACTTTCCTGAAAACATTCAATATTACGCAGGTAGGTCGCAAAGACACAGCCATCAATGCAACCGATCAAAAAAAGCTCAACACGAACATTCATTTTCAACCACACATTGATCCAGGCCAAAGACAGAAACCTAAGGAACTTTGAGGAAATGTCCACAACATCGTGCACACCAAAAGGAGGCTGGCAACACCTGGGGTACCAGCATCCTCACTCTCAACTACTACATTAAGAAAATAAATATCTCAGAGCAAACATCATACCAAGATCACAAAACACCACAGAGCAATAGTACAACCTTACCGAGCTTCAATATGGATGACTTTAGTTGAATGTTTTTTTTGTGATTTCATAAATGTGAAAGATATGCTGTGAGCTAGTGCCAGTGTGGTTCCTAAGAAATAATTAAAATACTGGAAGTCTTAATATTTTATTTGTAGCATCTGATGAACTCATATTCAATTCCTTAGTACATTTTTCACAAACTGCCAGATCTTAATTTCACCTTAGTGTCCTGGCGCTATGATCAATTTTAAAATGGTATTTTCCAGCCAGGCGTAAATTCAATAGAATAATTAATTCATTGGACTAGAGAGGGAGCAGTTCGCGTATGCAACTGTGCCTATGTTAAATTGCGATAGCGGTAGCAGGCACATGCATTCCAGTGAAAACAGCAGGAATAAGAAGCAAGTGGCTTTAAGGGGTTTGTGTGCTGGCAGCTAGGTTTGAACAGCCCCTATGGTAAGGAAGGCCAACCTCTCCAGCTGGCTTCAGAGGACCATGTGAGGGTTTGAAAACTGGATTGACAGACATTTCAGGAATGTATCTGCTCTTCTTGGGAAGAAACTTTTGAGTTCAAAGGAGGTGTTAGCTTTGGGGGAATTCTGTCATATCTAATTCTTCCCAGAATTGCATGTGAGTGTTGGAAAGCAAATCTCACAAAACTTAAGTTACCTCATACTATGATAAAAGAGATATGCTTTTGGTGGGAAATTATTTTTAGTAATAGCTAGTTTTCCTCTGATACATTGGGAGAATTGCCACTTAATAGACTCTGTACACCTCTTTCTCACCGTTCATGACTTGATGAATGGAAGTATGCAGATTAACTTTCTCGGTTGACAGTGAAAAATATTTGGAATTTATCAGACCAAACACTTCAATTGTTTTCCTGGAAAAGATGTGGCTGTTTACAGACTGTCCTCTAAACATCGCCTCACACACATTGAGCCTAGTTTCACTTGGAAGATCGCTTTGCCTACTGGAAACTGTTTGCCACGAATTCCGTGATTTGGAAATAGCCCTGTGAATTTCCAGAGGTATCTGTGCTTGAGGCCCAGTTAACCCATAGTATTGGAATCTTGAAGTGGACTGTGCCCAGTTGTGTGGAGGTGAACTCTTCCCATGGGGGCTATTTTCCCGTCTAGGACAATATTTCCTTAAATGCACATGGTCTGAAAGAAAGAGCACTGTTGTTCCTAGTTTTAATTGTTATTCATTATGTATCTCTTAGAGTCTGCAATAAATTTGTGGTCCTTTTAGCCACGTTTGGGCATATTTTCAGGTTGGTCCCCTTTGGGTGTTATTCACTTTATCTTTATTTTTGACAAAGGTTTCCCATTAGATTTACCCGAGCCCCAGTATACAGTATCCAAATATGTCCTGATTAAAATGTATGGAATGCACATTTTACATTTTCATGATTTTACCTATTTTCTTTTTCCTTTATTTTTAGGTTTAAATATTTTTAGTAAATTGTATACATGAACATCACAAATAAGACTTTTCCCTGTTCCTCCCTTCTGCTCCCTCAGAAATGAGAAAGGCGGCCCGTTAGCTAGAAAGTCCACTCCATGACACTGTGCTCACTTTATATGACATAAGGGTATCTATCCACTTCCTATAAGGTAGCTTTCCCATCAGCATCGAGCTGCCTCCTACCCCCTATGTGTTACCTATCGGCTGGCTTATGTGTTCAGGGTAATTTCCTGCACTTTTTCCGCCACACACGCTCTTCTCATTCATAAGACTTTCAAGCCTCTAATCTGCCTCTATGAATTTCAGACAGTGCTCTAAATTAAACATCAACAATACATGTCAGGGTTATGGGCACTCCAACCACCCACAAAGCGCAAAGGGTTAATATGCCTGCTACAAAAAACGTGTACCATGCAGATCACAGAACTGAGTGTGAGTAAACTATGAGTAGAGCTTTAAAAAATGAAATGTTTGTCAGAAAGGTGCTATAGAGAGATGAGGTGCATTGTTGGTGAGTGGTAGTGAGGGAATTCATGGAAAAGGAGGAGGGAGGGTGCGGCAAAAAAGACTGTCAGATGCCAACCAGAGACTTTTTGAGGCATGGGCAAAGTGGCCTCTGGCCCAGGGTCCCAGACTTTCAGGGGGCCCCCTGATAAAACCAGCTCTGTTCTGTAGAGTCTTGCCCTGATGACATTAAATGATTCTTGAACAGATTGTTTTAAATACAACTTTGCTTTGCTTCAATATTTGTGATGTGTGGTTCGAGCAGGTCGGCGTGGCGTCGTTGGCTCAACATCCTGTGATACTGGGGATTGGGGAAAAATCATTAATCTCCCCGTGCCTAACAAAAAAGTATGTAGTTCTTTCCAGTGAGTCCCTGTGTATTTCGTTCCATCATGGACTTTGCAAACTCACTATTAACACTGTTAGTGAGTTCGCAAAGTCCATGATGAAATGAACTAAATACATTTTTGTTAACACACTCTTTGAAGTGCTTCAAAAAGTGTTAATGTTTATATAGCGGGAACGCGACCCGAAAGTATTATCGCAGCTGGCTTTAAATGAGCGCGCCAGTCAGTTCTTGACTTTCTGTGTATGAGGACTGGAGGGAGGACACTGACTGATACCGATTGTGTCCTCCGTGTGTACTGACTGGCGCGCTCATGTAAAGCCAGCCGCGCTAATACTTTCGGGTCGCGTTCCCGTTATATAAAGATTAACACCTTTTGAAGTGCAGAGTGACTGCTTCTCTAGATTTTGTCTACAGAAAGTGAACAATACGTTAATCATAATATTTCTTCTTGAATGTTTCTGTTTAGTTGTTTGTTTAGTTGTTTGCAGTTTAAATTAAAAAAAATCTGTGAGGTTCTCTGCATTGTATCTTGAAGTCTGTTATGAAGCTATGTGGTTATAGTGAATAAGCAGCTACCATGTTGTTGTTATATGACATGCCTTTATTAATGTAATAACTGCACTTTCACAATTGCTTTATTAACCTTCTTGCTTCTCACATTTGCTTGAAAATGCACCATTTACCCACTCTTTTTTCAAAATTTTCTCAGGAGGAGAACCCCCCCGAACCCCCCTTTAATGGTTCAGGCTCGCTCGCTGCGCTCGCTCGCCGTGGTGCTCTCCCACACAACGTTTACGCCTCACCATTTTCATATGTCACCAGCCACCACTGGTTGTCAGTCAAGTTTTTATGGAATTCCAGGTTTGGGTTAGGCTTTCAAAGTTTCATGTTAGTGTCCATTAATGTCAATTCTAATTCTGACCCTTCATAGTTATTCTTCAGCCATAGGCAGTTCCTGAGACAATAGGACCGCTCCTTGGCATTGTTCGGATTGCTGCCGTTCCTGAGGCAATAGGATCGCTCCTTGGCATCGTTCTGATTGCTGTCTCAGTTAAATAATCTGCTTTTGACATTATTGTTACAAATGGCGTAGCTTATATGTTAAGAGGGTTTCCCACTTTCTCATTAGAACGTTGAGAAAGACAATATAGAGGTATTTCATTTAAATGTTGGAGGTTTCAAATCGAAATATGCCAGATTTTTGGGCGGTGGGACAAAGTGGTAGGTGGTGGGCCAGGCCACCGGGGGGGGGCCTCCCTGTGTTTTGCAGGGGGGCCACCTCAAGTTTCGTTACGCCACTGGGACTCACAACCTATTTACGAATCAGAAGCCAGCATTTACCAAGGACACAAGCCAATGAAAAATATGGGTGGAGAGTGGGCTGGGCTTCAAGTGCATACTCCAATACAGCATGCCTCGCAGAGCAGCGCATGCGTTGCCCAGGCTCAACCTAAAAAGAAGCTACAAGGCAGTTCGGTGGTTGAGTTTGGTCCATTTTGTGCAAGGTCAAAAAGTTTATGTATGTGCGGTGCAGAAAATGAAAATGCGTTACCTTGAATCTAGCATTACTCTAGATGGATTTCACCAATGCACACATTCGAACCCACTGTGCGTCTGCAATGTGTGTCCCTAGTTCGTTACTCAAAGCTGAACGTGTTGGGGGAGGTGTGTGGGTCTGGTTAGTAGTCATGGCTTTGAGGAGTAGAGAGACCAGATGTCATCCCTTCCCAGTTCCAACAAGCCCCGGAAAACATGAGAAGAGCTCGGGGCTGCAGGGATTAAGGTCCATATCCCCTGAACTATAGCAGTGAGGCCCGTGTGTTGCAGAAACTGGCCCACGCCCCGGTAGCGGAAGCCATCAGTCTCCCACTGGAGAGGCAGCTTTGGCAAGGTCTCAGGGGCTCGGGAGAGAAGTGTCCCAAAGGGAAACACTAAATATTTATTATAGTTAATCTGGAGGCCCGAAACCTCCCTGAACTCATCCAAGTGCCCCTACAACAGGGGGAGGGAGCGTCTGGGTGCTGTGAGATAAACAAGCATTGGAAATGCAATAGGTCTCACGTTATAAAAGGCATTGTTATTTATAATGCCAATAGCTCAAACTCTCGCAAATGCGAGACCTCTCTAATGGTGGCCGCGCCTCTTTCTTTAGACGCTGCTCGCCGTATACAGGTTACAGCGAGCAGCGTCTAAAGAAAGGGGTGTGGCCAGCATTAAAGAGAAAGCGTATATGGTGCACTTGCACCCAAAGCGAAAAAAAATTAATTAAAAGGTTCTGTAGCGCAGCTGCTAAAATGAAAGCAGCCCGTGATGTTAATTAAATAAATAAATAAGCGCGGCCGCTAAAGTGAAAGCGGCCTGCGATGTAAATTAAATAATTAAATAAGCGCGGCCACTAAACTGAAAGCGGCCCACGCTGTAGATTAAATAATTAAATAAGCGCGTCTGCTATAGTTAAAGCGGACCGCGCTATAATTTTAAAACAAATATAAAAGCAGGCGGCCTGCTGCAATGTCGTGGGTGGAATAGGGGAAGATCATTGAAGAAAATAGTGCTCACCGACTAGCTAAAGCAGGCCGTGTAACAACACAAGTACAAAGTCCAGTCGTTATGGGAGGTTACAAATGCAGACAAGGCGGTACCAAGGAGAGTCTACTAAGCCTATTCACAAATTAAAAGAAACGATTTCGCAAGGACAATAACAGGAGCCAATTGAAAAGATGGGCGGGGAAATGGGCGGAGCGTCTATGCCGTACCTCAATACAGCATCCCTCGACCTAAAAAACGGTGCTGTCAGCATATAGAGACACCAGGTGGAGAGTGTCACCCACCTTAATTCCGACTGTTTGCCATCTGCTGACGGACACAAATGGCCAGTGGTTCTAATGCTAGGAGCTGCGAGACCGGGAAGCCCTGTTGCGTTCCCCTACCATCTAGCCAACTATCTGAGCATAATTTACCAACCCGCACCCTAGCCATGGGGCTGGTGTACAGAAGCCTCAGCCAACCTCGAAATTGTGGAGCAACTCCCATGGCCTCCAGAATCTGCATGAGGTACCGCAAATCTTCTGGGTCAAAGGCCTTGGAAATATCAATGGAAACAATGGTGAGCTCCTCGTCCTTACCCTCCACCTCCTGAAGGACTTGCATTAACATCCGAATGTTCATGGGGATGAGCCCACATTGGTCCTCATGTATTAATAGTGTAAATACTGGGTGTAACCCAAGGGACAATGCCTTACAAAGCACTTTCACATCTTTGCTGATCGTAATGAGTGGTCTAAATGAGGATGGATCAGAGCTATCCGACCCTGGCTTTAGCATCATAGAGATGCAACCCTCTTGCATGGACTCTAGGAGTACACCGGTGTCTTTGGTTTCTAAATAAACCTTAAGCAAGTGCTGAGTAATAGAGGGAGAGAAGGCCTGCTAAAACTCCACAGGAAAGCCTTCGCTGCCCGGCTCCTTTCCCTGGGCAAGAGCCGAAGGGCTGCCCGAATCTCTTCCAGTGTAGGATCTGCCTCAAGGTCCAAGACGGCTTCCCCGGTCCAACCGAGGAAGTGTCACTGCAGTCAGAAATGCAGTTATGCGATTTGGGTCAGGAAGATGGGGGCTGTAATATACTTGTTCTAAGTGGGATTTGAACACGTCAAGTATTCCCACTTGTGTATACGTATCTCAACCCTTGGAAGGCTTGAGATGAAGTATGGGGGAGAGAGGGGTCTCCCGCCTGAGAATCCATGCCAATAAACTTCCAGAGCTATCTCCCTTCCTATGTAGAAGCTGGCGATAGGATGTGTAGGTATCTAGTCTGTCCCACACCTCAACTACCGGTCGCAGCACCTCTAATTCCCTCTGTCTCCCCACCAAATTATGTGGAACAAGTTGTTGTATATGTGTTAATTCTTCCTCCTTTCGAGTTGGGTCTGCCTGCAGCACATGCCTAACCACACATGTAAGTCCAATGCAGCGCCCCCGCAGCACAGCCTTCATTGCCTCCCACTCAGTAGATCTATGGCAGGTTGAAGACCAAATTAATCTTTAAAAAAAATCTGACAGCACCTCTGTCAGTACCTCTCTTACCTCGGCATCCTGGAGGTCATGGGTGAAAGGGTCCCGTCCCTTCTGACCTCGCAGAGTACCGGAGCGTGATCCGATAAGTATCGAGACATATAGGCCACCCTGACAACCTCCCCCCTCCAATGACGCCAATAATAAGACACAATCTAATCTACTGTATGTATTATGCATGAGGGAATAGCAAGTGAACTCCTTCGCAGAGGGGTGGGTATTCTTCCATATGTCACATAGCCCCAGGTTGGGGATGGCCTCCTGCAGTGACGAGGTCATTCTAGGCTTAGTGTTCTGTTGTGGCGGATGCCTATCTAGTTCCCTGTTCAAGATGCAGTTAAAGTCGATTGGCCAAAGTACACGGCAGTCCAATGTCCGCAATACCACATCTTGCACTTTTGGAAAGAAGTGCCCATCATCAATGTTAGGTCCATAGGTTTAACAATAGCTATATCATCTAGTCTGCCCTACACCAGGAGATAGGACCCTCAACATCAGCGTCCATATATGTAAGGGCAAATGGAACTCCAGGTGCTCTCCATATAAGAACCCCCCTAGAAAAAGTCGAATAGTTAGCATAGTAGATTTATCCCCTCCATCTCTGATGGAGAAATGGGGCCTTCCGTAAGGATTTCATATGATGTACAACTGTTTTATCATAATTTCAGAAATATTTAGATTTGGCCATCTTTCTAGCCTCCATGTCAGAGAAGTGCATCTCCCATAAACAGGTGATGTCAGCAGCACTTCTCTTATGAAAGGAGAGAACCCTATAGCACTTCTTGTTGGTGGCCAGGCCCTGCACATTCCAAGAGATGAGCTTTCATGTTTCAGACTTGCCCATTGGTATTTAGGGTGTGCGTGGAAATTGTGGCGCCCCTCCCCGTGACAAGATGACTGCGACCCGTGGACCAACATTAGAAAAACACATAACATACTAGCCCCCACCCCGGTATTATACAAGTCCAAGTAATTCGATGTGACAGGACATACACTATGGCTGGCCTGTCCGCCAAAGACACCAACATGTGTCAACTCTAATTTTGAGAAGTCCCTCCCCCCACAGTAACATAAGGCGCATACCTCCATGCATATTCAAATAGGAAACCATAAACTCAAAGTATCCGTCCTCTAAGTGCCACACTCCCCAGGTGAGGAGACCAGCTCTGCCGCAGGGACAAAGACGAGGACCCAGCAGCCCACCTGCCAAACCATGCTACATTTGGAGTATCAGACCTCCACGAGCCCCAGCAACAATGGATATTGCAAATCCCCCATCCCAAGTGAGATAGAGGGACAGCAAAGATCCCCTATGGACATATAAAAAAATCTTCAAAAATGATAACTACGGTGTCCCAATTCCAGGAACGAAATTACTACAGTGGGATGGAACGGAAGAGTTCCCTCCCTCTGGGGGATTGCCAGTTAACAAAGTCTCAGGCAGCAGGGAGTGCTCAACATCAACAGAGTTCATGGTGCCATCCTCTCTGACCACAATGAGTGTAAGGCTTTACGAGTCCGGCAGGCTCCTGCCACTATTCCTGTGGCGCCTACTCCCACCCCATCTTGTGCAGATGTGGAAGGTGTCTGCAGCACTCAGGATGTGTACAGGGATCCTGTCCGACATGTCCAACCAGGCGTCCTGAAGGCATTCGAAGAAGTGGGATTTTCTTGCTGCAAAGACGCAGTTTTGCTGAATAGAGGAGCATATACTTCATGTTCATCTCCCACAACTTCTTCACCTCCAGGAAGGATTTGCATTGCTCCTGCACCTTTTGGGTGTAGTCTGGAAAGACTACAATGTTGTGATTTTCAAATTGTGGGATTGGTGTTACTCTGGCAGCTCCCAAGATAGCGTCTCTATCCCTGTAATTAAGTACTTTAGAAACTAGGGCCTGCAGTGGCTCGCCCAGAGGAGACGCGGGGGCCAGGGCCCAGTGTGTCCTTTCAATGCTAAAGAAGTCAGACAGGTCCTTAGGGCATAGTGTGTGCTTCACCCAGGTTTCCAGGAACCGCTCCGCTGAGAGACCCTCTTCCCTTTCAGGGAATCCCAGGTGTACATTATTTCGACGTGATCGTCCCTCCGCGTCCTCCACTCGGTTTTCCAATGTTGTTGTAACCAGTGTCATTTGGAAGGCCTGTTGTTTAAGCAGACGCACCTCACCCTGCAGAGAAATTATACTGGTCTCTGCATTGTCCACTTTATCTGCTACTTTCCGGAGATCAGCGCACAGCAGGGTCACTTCAATGGAGACTCTCGCAATCTGCCCCTCCAGCGCTGCTCTAGAGCCCTGCATAGCCTCCAGAAGGGCCGCACAGGAAGGCTCCCTCGGTTGCTCTGGTGAGAGGTCCAGAGTCACCGACTTGCCCTGGCGAGTAAGTCTATGAGTAGGATTTTGCGGGGTAGGGTACTGCGTAATATTGCCTATCCTTCCCCATGCTGGTGAGGAGGGAAAGCAAGCCATCCCAGCATAGTCTCTAAGAGCTGGCAGGGACCAGCTGCAGGAGAGGGATGCCCCCAGGTGAAGATCTGAAGCTAGTGGGGTGCTGTCTCAGGGCCTTCTGGAGTATGATGGATGGTGAGAGTGTCCAATGGTTCTGCGGTGAGGCCCACGGGTATATGAGCTAGTTGGGCAGGGCTCCCGCTCTAGGGCACCCAATTCCTGGGAGGGCACCGCGCCCCTGGCCGGGCAGCCCCACCTCTATTCAAGCTCTCCAGCAGGGCCCAATATTCTCCCCCAACTCACTGCAGGCTGGGCGAAGCTCAACCTGCCAGCGACAGGTTTTGTGTGGTACTCCTCTGTGTTCAGGTACAGGAAGATGTCCACGGCCCTCCAAGGCCCCCAAGGAAGCAAGTGCTAAGCCCCCCCCACCCCGCACAGCACAGGAAGGACCCCAAGCCAGGCCCACAGTCCACTCACCCCAGCTCTTGCCACCCTGTGGGGAGGACTTATAGGGCGTGGCCACAGATCGGGAGCATTGTTCCTCTGCAGGATGTCGCCGGACTAGTCGGGTCACTCCGTGCCCACGAGGATCCAACTGGGAGCCCCTCCAAGGGCAGCTAAGCCCGGTCTCAGCACCACCTTGGGGCAGTCTTACTCCTCCAATTCCAGCAACAGGCACTCCCATGCAGGAAGAAGGTGAGACGAAAGTTTATTGCCCAGGCCCCCAGCAGCCCCCACAACTAGTGCCAGTTCCTTTACTAGCAGCAGCAGCCTCCCGACCCGAGGGGTCTGAACAGCGGTCCGCGGAGGCCGAGCGGTAACATGGGGGACGCCCAAGCTGGGCCTTTGTCTCCACTCTCCCAGGGCGCCCTAGCCACCTCGGGGGAGGGGGGACGTATCAGGTGGAGACAAAGTCTGGACGCCCCAAAGAAGGCCGCCTCGCCATTCGCGAGGGCCCACACACAGCCACCAGGCCCCCTGGGGGCAAAAACAGGGAGTCAGGGGCAGCACGAGGGCAATGGCGGGGCCTGCATCCAGCCTCGCCGCGGGTCCCTGCCAGGCCCGCCGAAAGCAGCCCCAAACTCCTCGATGCAGGTGGGAGAAGTGCTGACACCGCGCTGGGTCCGCAGGCTGCTGAGCAGGCCTTTGGTCCCTCCCAAGCCTCCACGCGGCAGGGAGTGACCGCCACTCAGCGAAAATCCCACTTCAGCAGGTCCAGGTAGGATGTGGCATATGGATGGCTCAGTATTCTGGAGGTAGGTGCAGGATTAATACAGGATTAAGCGGTGGAGAGATGGAGCTCCCTCAGGGCACTTCCTGTCGGCCATCTTGCCTGTGCCTGGCCACACCCTCCTCATGTCCTTAACTTTACTGGTAAAAACACAACTTGATTTCTGACCAATGAATGTAAAAAACATTCAAGTAATCCATGTCAGCGATTTTGTTCCTGTTTATGTTTCACATTTTACTTAATCTTGCTTGCCTAAGACAGTTAGCTATTGCCAGGATGTTTGTTTTGTGATTTCTTTCGTGGAGCATATTATTCTTATATAGTGCATCCTTTAAACTGAGTCGCTTCCAGGTGTTTGTAACAGGTCACGATTGAGAGCTCTGGAGCAGCTGTCAGTGGGTTATAAAGGTGTTCAGAATACATGATCATCCAATCCTTGGCCTCCCTGCAGAGCGCACAGAGCAATGATCATGTATTGCAGTCGCAATTGTGATTCCGTGCAAATGTCTGTGAAGGAGGTACGCGGTTGACGAAATATTGACATTCTAAAGTATAATACAGCGCTTACAGGTGAGTGGGTGCGTTGTGTATCTGGAGGTGGTGAAATGAAGGAGATGCGAGGAAGTACATTCAAGAAAGAGCGCTGAAGAGGGAAGAGAAGAGGTTTAAGGTATGCAGATGGACGAGCTGTGGAGAGAAAATGGCGTACATGTCCAACTTAAAGTGAACATGACAGGAGTGATAGAGACACTCTGATGACCACTGCCCCTTCCACAGGAGTCAGTGATGTTCCATTCACAGTCTCATCATTTCAGAACTGAATCATTTTTAATATTAGTTATTTACAACACAATCATTATTGTTATTCAGTTATCTTAAACTCTGTCTAACAACCATTGACAAAGTCAATAGTCCTGGCTGGTTTTAGGTGTCTGTCTGTTGTTCTGTTATATATCTGGATGCAGTAGCAGAAAGCGCAGCAGGGAACCAAAATACTGGTCAGGTGGCACACTGTGGGAATCACAGACATTTAATTTACATGTTTACGCCACACCCCTAAATATATAGGCCGCATCCCTTTTAGAGACCCCCCCCCCACTTTTTTCATCCCACTTAAAGACTTGCACTTATACTAAGGAAAACTATTATTCCATAACCACATGTAGTAAAGCACATGTGAACACCGTTTTGCACCGTATGCCTCATAGCCATCTACATTTGCTGTAATATGATCACAGATTGCTGTAATACCATGGTCACAGATTGCTGTAATATGATCACATATTACTGTGATGCCATTCTCAAAATGCTGTAATATGATCCCAGATTGCTGTAATGCCATTCTCAGAATACTGTAATATGATCCCAGATTGCTGTAATGCCATTCTCAGAATACTGTAATACGATCCCAGATTTCTGTAATGCCATTCTCAGAATACTGTAATATGATCCCAGATTGCTGTAATGCCATTCTCAGAACACTGTAATATGATCCCAGATTGCTGTAATGCCATTCTCAGAATACTGTAATATGATCCCAGATTGCTGTAATGCCATTCTCAGAATGCTTTAATATGATCATAACAATTAAGAAAACCGGGGTAACCCAGTATCCCTCGGAACCTGGGTGTTGACGATACACTCTACAGTGTAGTTCCGTCGGGTAGCAAATAATTACTTTAGATATGCAATAATGATATAATCATTCAACAAAGAACATGAATTCTTAAAAACAAACACACTACACCAATTCTTGATCAAAAAAGTGTATATATATTTCTCTTTTTTATATATATGTCAAATCTTGTTCATGAAGAGCAGGCTGCCATACAATACAAAGAGAACGTGGTTCAATGGTGACTGTTGTGACATGAGGTGAATAAAGTGAAAAACTGGAAAGGCAAAATGAAAACACAAATACATAAATAACACAAATTTGAATGTCTGCCCAAGTGATTAAATGCAGTGGTAACCAGACTCTTCAATTATTTATGGTTACACTGTTTTCGGACATGAGAGATTGGCATGTCGACGTTTCGACCCAAAATGTCTGTTTTATGAGGACATCACGGTGGGTCTTCTTCAGGACAAAAGAAGGGGGTGTGACAGCCTAGTAAAAAGAAGAAGGGGACAAATTGTTTAGGTGTGTGTGTTTATAAAAGATTAATGATAAAAAGTAGGAGAGTCATGTCTAGACTCACCAAGTCATGTAGAAACAAACTCCTCCGATTCTGGATGGAGTGAAAGTGGGGCGTCTTGTCAGGGCATCTATAAAGAAGGAGATTGCCTTAGTAAAAAAGGGAGGAAGGTGGAATTTCCTTCGAGGGTGGCGTGAGAGTAAACTCACCATCAAGAATGAAAATGACCATGAGGGAATGTTCCTCTCCAAGTGTAAAAGAAGCGTGGGCTCTCTTCCTAATGGGTCAATGTCTGCATCAGGAGCTGGTTATTCAAGGGGAACGCTGTAAATATAAAAAGCGTCATAAGTAACGCTACCTCGAGGTAAATGGGTGTAAAGCAAGTGAGTAGTAAAGACTGAGCTTCACTTACCCACTTTGCGGGGAAAGGAATACCGAGACTGATCTTTGTTCTGATCAGGTCTGGTTGCGTGTTTCCCGGATCACAGCGTATTGTTAACCTTCCTAAGTAAGGTGGATACAGCTGTTGAGAGAGGGGAGGTTTAGTCAGTAGCAAATCGGGGCAGGAGATTGTCCCGATGAGCACGGTGGTTAGGAGGAAACCTCACCCGTGTGTTCCACTTGCGGCAAAAAAACTGAGCTCTCTCCCGGTGTCTTCTCAGCCGAGTGACACTAGTGGAGGAGGTTTCCGCATACAAATGCGCGTCATTTGCTGACATGTCCAGGCGGGGCAAGGAGCCTACGTAACACGTCAGATCCTGTGTAAATGGAAGGGCAGGGAGATGGAGCAAGTGTTTGAGTTCTCCATGGCAACAGAGTGAAGCACCATCCCTAGGCAAGAAATGTAATGGATTACGAGTGAAACCCAATTGTCTCAGGGAATATGGGAGCAGAAAGGAGAATCTTGTGGCTGAAAACACTTTGCATATTTAAACACAGTAAGATTAGCTATTTACAGTTGCACACGTTACAATGTAGGTTCTTAGTCACAAGGCAACTATGATTCATCAAGCATGATTGATCTACATGATGACGGAGTGAAGCAACGTTCCTCCGCCGGACCTACATACGTTATTGTATGAGAAACATCTATTGTATTTTACGTAATTATATGAGAAATATCTATTGTGGTCTGACATGCTTGACATTGTTTCATATACGTGATTGGAGCCACGAGCTCCTCCTCCCCTTTGCTCCAATATAAGGGGGGTTTCTTGATACCCATAGTAGGTCCGGCGGAGGAACGTTGCTTCACTCCGTCATTATGTAGATCAATCATGCCCTGACAAGACGCCTCACTTTCACTCCATCCAGGATTGGAGGAGTTTGTTTCTACATTACTTGGTGAGTCTAGGCATGACTCTCCTACTCTTTATAAACACACACACACCTAAACAATTCTTCCCCTTCCTCTTTTTACTAGGCTGTCACACCCCCTTCTTTAGTCCTGAAGAAGACCCACAGTGATGTCCTCATAAAACAGACATTTTGGGTCGAAACGTCTACGTGCCAATCTCTCATGTCCGATAACAGTGTAACCATAAATAATTGAAGGCTCTGGTTACCACTGCATTTAATCACTTGGACAGAGATTCAAATTTATGTTATTTATGTATTTGTGTTTTCATTTTGTGTTTCCAGTTTTTCACTTCATTCACCTAATGTCTCAACAGTTGCCATTGAACCACGTTCTCTTTGTACTGTATGACAGCCCGCTATTCATGAACAAGATTTGACATATATATAAAAGAGAAATATATATACACTTTTTGATCAAGAATTGGTGTAGTGTGTTTGTTTTAAGAATTCATGTTCTTTGTTGAATGCTATATCATTATTGCATATCTGAAGTGATATGACCATAGATTGCTGTAATGCCATTCTCAGAATGGTGTAATATGATCATAGATTGCTGTAATGCCATTCTCAGAATGGTGTAATATGATCAGAGATTGCTGTAATGCCATGATCACAGATTGCTGTAATATGATCACAGATTACTGTACTGCCATTTCCGAATGCTGTAATATGATCACAGATTGGTGTAATGCAATTCTGAGAATGTTGTAATGTGTTCGCAGATTGGTGTAATGCCATTCTAAGAATGGTGTAATGTGATCACAGATTGCTGTACTGCCATTGTACCAATGCTGTAATATGATGACAGATTGCTGTAATGAGATCACGGATTGCTGTAATGCCATTCGCAGATTGCTGTAATATGATCACAGAATGGTGTACATTCTCAGAATGTTGTAATATGATCATATATTGCTGTAATGCCATTTTCAGAATGTTGTAATATGATTAGGGCTCCCGGCTTTATGGTATTTTTTTTTTTTACATTTCCGTCTGTATTTATCCATATTTATTTTTTGCTAATTTTATCTGTATTTATCCATATTTATTTTGGGTTTTGTGAAAAAATGAATCTGAAATGAGTATATTTCTACATTTATTTGACCGATGAAGATGCACTCATGCCTGAACGAGTGACAGGTTTCTGGGATATAAACACACTCAGATGATAAAATATGCTCTTATAAGAAAACATGCCCATTTTAATATCAAGGTTGTGCATATCTATTGCTGTTTAAGGCTCTTTACAAAAATTCCTTTATTTTTTTATCGCCCTTACCTTACGATCGACAGAGTTATTGGCCTGGTAGTCATGATTGACAGCATTTGGAATCACTCAAAAACCAACCCAATTTCCGCTTTTATCCACATTTAAAAATAAATACAGACAGGAAAATAAATGGTTTTCTGTCTGTATTTATCTGTAAAAATCAGTAAAAATGGAAAACAGGGAGCCCTAAATATGATCACAGATTTCTGTAATGCCATTCTCAGATTGCTGTAATATGATCCCAGATTTCTGTAATGCCATTCTCAGAATGCTGTAATATGATCACAGATTGCTGTAATGCCATTCTCAGATTGCTGTAATGTGATCACAGATTGCTGTAATGCCATTCTCAGATTGCTATAATATGATCCCAGATTGGTGTAATGCCATTCTCAGATTGCTGTAATATGATCCCAGATTGGTGTAATGCCATTCTCAGATTGCTGTAATATGATCCCGGATTGCTGTAATGCCATTCTCAGAATGCTGTAATATGATCCCGGATTGCTGTAATGCCATTCTCAGAATGCTGTAATATGATCCCAGATTGCTGTAATGCCATTCTCAGAATGCTGTAATGTGATCCCAGATTGGTGTAATGCCATTCTCAGATTGCTGTAATGTGATCCCAGATTGCTGTAATGCCATTCTCAGAATGCTGTAATATGATCACAGATTGCTGTAATGCCATTCTCAGATTGCTGTAATGTGATCCCAGATTGCTGTAATGCCATTCTCAGAATGCTGTAATATGATCACAGATTGCTGTAATGCCATTCTCAGAATGCTGTAATATGATCCCAGATTGCTGTAATGCCATTCTCAGATTGCTGTAATATGATCCCAGATTGCTGTAATGCCATTCTCAGAATGCTGTAATATGATCACAGATTGCTGTAATGCCATTCTCAGAATGCTGTAATGTGATCACAGATTGCTGTAATGCCATTCTCAGATTGCTGTAATATGATCCCAGATTGCTGTAATGCCATTCTCAGAATGCTGTAATATGATCCCAGATTGCTGTAATGCCATTCTCAGAATGCTGTAATATGATCACAGATTGCTGTAATGCCATTCTCAGATTGCTGTAATGTGATCACAGATTGGTGTAATGCCATTCTCAGATTGCTGTAATATGATCCCAGATTGCTGTAATGCCATTCTCAGAATGCTGTAATATGGTCATAGATTGCTGTGATGCCATTCTCAGATTGCTGTAATGTGATCACGGATTGCTGTAATGCCGTTCTCAGAATGTTGTAATATGATCACAGATTGCTGTAATGCCAGTCTCTGAATGCTGTAATAGGATCACAGATTGGTGTACATTCTCAGACTGGTGGTGTTACCGTGAAGGACCCAACAATCACTATGTGAGACAGACTACAGATTACACACATCTCAGCAGAAACTGGTGTAACTCCTCGAGCCACCTTTGCAGAGATATACCAGGATGGCAGGTAAAATGGATTAGTAAACACAGTTAGTGCTGTAGCGGACTGAGGGCAATCTGAAGGTCGCAGGCTTTATAACAAATGCGGTAACCAAGGTGCAGTTTGGCTCATCAGGCGGGCAGGGCAGCTTAGGTCAGTCACCGCTGCCTGCCCTTGGATCGCCTTAAATTAACCCACCACGTTGGCATACTTCTTGTATGAAATAAACCTGCAGCAAACTGTTGTCCAACAAACCTCTGTTTTTGTGTGATTATTTATTGCAGTGCATGCGATGTTCATTGTGAGAAGTTGGCCTGGCATATGCTGTCCACTAATTAAAGTGGACACCTTGCACCAGGGCAAATCGACTCTTATGGTAGATAGGTTTAAGACAACCTTTTAAAGAAAGCTATCCTAGTGGTAGCTGTGGAGAGCAGCCTTCAGGCTAAGTCTCGGAGGAATGTAAAGCAGCTTGTTTTACCATATAATCTCTTGAATCACCAAATGAAAAGACACCACACAGGTATATATATCAAATATATATGTATTTATTTCTAAATAACTCTCTACTAATCTCTTTATGAGATTAGAAGACAAACATATGCACAAATCAACGTTTCACAATAAGTTAAGCACAAAATATGGCTGGGGCCCTAGGGGCGTACCAGACCATATACTAAGTAAGAGACTTAGAAACAACGACTTGCAAGGAGACAAGGCCTAAGGCCTTCAGAAGTGCTGGGGCCTCACGAAACCACCCAAGGCAGGTAAGTAAAGGACCCACGGGGGACGCGTGCAGTGTGGATACACAGGCGCGAATCGCCGTTAACTTCAATGGGGCAAGTCGCGGTTGGAAATAAAGAGTTTTAGGATACTTCGGGAGAACCTACAAGCAAGTCACTTACAGGGTAAGTAGTTCTAGGGCCCACACCCACAGGAGCACCGTAGTGCTGGAGTTACCTCACCCAGGGAAGCCGGGTGCACAGGTGTCCTTTGGTGTCGGGTCGCGGCGTCGTTTTCAATGGCGAACAAAGAAGACTTGCTGCTTGCGGGAGCTGAAGAAGTGTCCGGTGGAATCCAAGCCTGGATTCTGAAGAAGGATGACCTGAAAGCAGAGGGGACAGTGTTCAAAGTCACTTGGCAGTGACCCGGGGCAAGGAAGATGGATGCCCACCGTCGTCGGTCGCTTCCAGGTCGGTTGCAGGTGCCTTGACTCTTCAGCCACGTGGTCCAGGAGGCGTCGACGACGACCAGGAGCTGGATTCGGTGTGTCCCTCGACGTCTGCAGCTGACTGCGGTGTCGGCAACTCGATCGGAGCCAACAAGCCTTGGCAGCCGCAAGTCTCGGGGAGATGAAGAAAAGTCGATGGCGCAGACCAGCAAGGTCTGAGGGACTCACCCAGCGAGGGTAAGTCAGGGCAGGCCTGGAGCAACCAGGGGAGCCCTTTGGTTTCTTTAGGAAGTCTTCTGGGGACCCACAAGCCAGCGGGCAAGGGATCGCGAAGACACCTCGGGCGGAATCACTCAACAGGGGCCCACGGTCACTCGGGACGGTGTAGGCCTCTGATCTTCGGAGGGATTCCTGCTGGAGGTCGGGACCACACGTGGTCCAAAGCACAAGTTCGTAGAACGTTGTGAAGGGGTTGCACTCGACAATAGTGCACGGTACCCAGGGGTCGCGGTTCCTCGTTACTCGGGGGGTCCACTTGCCTCAGCTTCGCTGGGGACTCACGATGGCCTGGGAGAGGTCAGGAAATCCACTTCTTGGGCTGCAGGGACTTCGGACTCCGGCGGGAGCGGCGTAGTTTGCGACCGTCGTTGTCGTTTTTGGTGCCTGCCAAGCAGGGGAGTCACTCCTTGACTCCAAGGGAGATTCTTCTGTCTTCCAAAGGTAGTGGAACGTCGAAGGGCCAGGATTCTTCTGTAGAGCGTCGTCCAGGGGTTATCTGCTTTGCAATGGCAAGGTTCCCCTCTTATACTAAAAAGAGGGGATGGACTAGCTCTATGACCCCACCTATGGGAGGGTCAAGGGAGGGGTGGCTACACCCACTTCCCTTTGTCCAGTTTCGCGCCAGAGCAGGGGCAGGTAGCCCCTGAGCTGGTTTGAACTGGCATATGCACAGAGGAGCCTTCTGCTCCCCCAGTGCAGGACTTCAAAGCACTCTAAGAGTGCACCCACCCAGCCCCAATACACTAAACCCTGTCTGGAAGGTGGTTACACCTCCCTGTGACAGGATGCCTATTGTTGGGCTTCCTCCACTGTGAGTTTCGGTCATCAGCAGGAGGGCAGCCCAGTGTCTGTGACTGGTGGCATCCATTTTGTGATGCCAGGGCTCTTTAGGATTCTACCGCGTTTGTCCACAGCAGGTACATGTCTTATCCCTCTAGAAGGGTGGAATGCTACCCCCGCCGCCAAGATGGGCGGGGGTAGTATTCCAAGATGTTTGACACCAAACACGACATGTTTTGATGCAGCCATTCCAAAGTTAGCATTTACCGCGAGGATATAATGCACTTAAGAGTATATGGTTTAACCGCATCCACAAACAGCACCAGAGAATGGACTCTGAGAACTGCAGAGGGGCCCTGCTCATGCAGAGGCACCCCCTCACATAGAAGCCAAGCACCCTGCCCTCAGGATTGATAGGGCCTGCCTTAGGGGTGACTGATAGGTTTATATGTGTGTGCAGGAGAGATATAGGAAACCTATATCTCAGTGAGGAGTGCTAGCACCACCTCACCCAGGCTGCAGTAGCAGGCCTGTGGTGTCAGATTTAGACTGCTTCCCAGGGGTGGCATAACACATGCTGCAGCCCCTGGTAGGCCTGTGAAGTACCTATGCCCTTGGCACCTAAGGTACCATATACTAGGGACTCATAAGGCACCACAGTATCCAATCACTAGTGCACCTAGAGTGCACTCCATGTCGTTAGAGAGAGCAGATAGACTGGGGCCCTGAATAGCAGGGTCCCAGTCCAACTAAGTCATAAACCAGCAAAACACCAGGAAAAAAGTGGGGGCAACCATATAGTCAGATTCCACCTTCCTACATAACCCCCCAAACGAAAGGAGATAAGGCTAACCTTGGCCAGTTGAGCCTTTATTGACTAAGTGGCCATATAAGGAAGCACCTGCACTAGCATGGTTGCCCCCTGTCTTATGGTCCACTAAGCAATCCCTCACCCTAAGGGTATGAGAGGGTCTCCACCATGGGGAATCACTACCTGTGGTGTGCTTTGGTAAAGTACCAGGCTGGTGAGGTGTCTGAGTAGGGAAGTGTGGCCCTAGGAATGTTGGCCTCAGCTTTCTCAGCTCACTGGTCACCATGTATGCCTGTCTTTCCATGACTGAGTGGTACTCTGCTCTAAGGGTCAACCTTTGACTGCCTACAGCCGGGGGTTGGGTCCCTTTGGGTGGAACACTGGAGGGACATGGCATGTTTGGAACCTTTTGGTCCCAGGTTTGCCCTTGCCTAACAGAGTCCTTCTGGGGGAGGTCCCTACATAAAGGTATGGGGGATCCCTCAGTGGGTTGAGGAATTTCTACCTGGCTAGGGCTACTAGCCTGGGTGCCCCTAATCTGCTGATGGGGGGTTCCTCTGGACAGGGGGCCCTGGGGGTCCACTGACCTCCCTGACCTCTGCAGCCCTGGGCTCACTGAGGCAGGGTAGAGAGGGGCAGGTTACCTGCTCCAGACTGGGTACCACCTTGTAAGGGTCCTCTGCCATCAGGGGGTGGCCAGGCCAGGCCTGACTACCTCTGTGGCAGTTCCTTCACTAGGGGTAGGGTCAGTTCCCTGAGGAGGCTGACCCTTACCTACTGTCTGGAGGGAAGAAGACTTTTCTTCAACCCTTGTGCTCTCTTCTGGGGGAGAGTGGGCCATTCTTCCAGGCTCCATCTCTCCAAAATCTTGGGCTGGGGCTGTGGCCATCACAGCCCCACTAACCTTTACAGGGACACCCAACATCCTAAGATGGGTTTGGTGTTCAACTTCAGCCCAGGCTGAAATTTCCAAATCATTGCCCATCAGGCAATCTACAGGTAGGGTTGGGGACACTGCCACTCTTTTTGGGCCTGTGACCCCCTCCCAGCTGAGATTGACTATGGCCATGGGGTGATCTGTTCTGACACCATCAATGTTGGTCACCTGGTATTTAAACTCAGGTAAAAGCTGGTGAGGGGGACTAGTTTCCCTGCCACCATGGTGACACTAGCCCCTGTGTCCCTAAATGCCACAGCTTTCTGACCATTAATCATTGGCTCCAGTCTGTACCTGCCCAATGCTATGGGACCCATGGTAAAGGTGGCATATCCTACACCACCATCAGAATCTGAGGAGTCTGTTGAGGGGGTCCTGTCTAAACTAGGGCCCACCTCTGTTCCTCTTGCAAAAGCACCTAACTTTTTGGGTGCACTACTCCCAACTGGAGGATTACTACTGGTAGTACCAGGAGGGGTGGTAGTAGTTGTTGGAGGAACATTTTCTTTATTGCCATTCCTGGGACAACTGGGATCAGATTTCCAGTGCCCAGGCTTTTTACAGACATGGCAATAGGGTTTCTTTTCAGGAGAGGAAGGAGTTTGGGACCCACCCCCAGAAGAGGAATTTTGGGGCCCTGTAGTGGACTTATCCTTGGATTTATCCCCACCTTTCTCTTGGGACTTGGTAGAATCTTTCTTGTGGTCACCACCCTGATTCTTAGGCCTTACTCTGGTTCTGACCCATTTGTCTGCCTTCTTTCCCAATTCTTGGGGAGAGGTCAGATCAGAGTCCACCAGGTACTGGTGTAAAAGCTGGTTTTGACAATTATTAAGGATCTGTTCTCTCATCATTAGATTATAAAATCCTTTGAAATCAGTAACCCTACTGCCAACCAGCCAACCCTCCAGAGCCTTGGATGCACAATCTACAAAGTCTGTCCAGTCCTGAGTCTGTGCCTTCTGGGTATCTCTGAACTTCAACCTGTACTCTTCAGTGGTTAAGCCAAACCCATCTATCAGTGCACTCTTCAGGACCTCATAATTATCAGCATCCTCTTCTCTAACAGTGAGGAGCTTGTCTCTACCTTTATCTGAAAAGGAGAGCCACAAGATTGCTGCCCACTGCTTTTGGGGGACCTGCTGTACTCTACAGGCCCTCTCCATAGCAGTTATCCACTTGTGGATATCATCCCCACTCTGGTAGGGAGGAACAACCTTGCTCAGGTTCCTATGGTCAGGGACATATTCTCTGCTTCTAGGGACACTGTTGCTGCCACCAGGGGGTTCTAAACCCTCCCTTCTGGAAGCTCTCTGGATCTCCAGGGCTTCTCTATCCAGTGCCAACTGCTTGGTTCTGAGGGCCACTTTGGCTTCCTCATACTGGAGCAGTTTGCACCTTCTCTCAGAGGAGGTCTCTCTTAAGTTAAAGTATGAGCTCCTCTCTTGGACAAATTCTCTGCCAGAGTGATAAGAGTGCTCAGATTCCCTGGAAGGGGATCTGTGCCTCTCATCCACTCTGCCAGTTCTCTTAGGGAGAATTCCTCTGTCCTGTTCAGGCTCCTTGAAGCCTGGCCCTTCAACCACAGAGTCTTGGTCATTCTGATTTTCATCATCTGACCCAGATACTATGACTGACCCACCCACTGATTCAAACCCTTTAGCTCCTAGAGCCAATCTAAGGTCATCTGCTGTTAGCAGATCTATCAGGTGCAGGGTTGAGGGACTCTGTCCTAGTCTCAGGTGTCTGTCAACACACATGGCTCTCAAGTCAGAGAAAGCCATGTCCTTATACTGAGGCTGAGTGGATCCACTGGGTCCACCCTTCAAGGACATTCTAGTGTTGTGCAGTGTTGTACTACCTACACTAGTTTGTGGCCTACTGATCCTAGCTTGAGCTGTGGAAAGGGTGTGCTATCCCTTTGAACACAGCTCTAAGTTCAGTAGAACTTATTGATACTAAGCTTGACTTTATATGTACCTTGAGTACCTATAATGGTTTTCAGTTAGTAATTCAAATAGAGATTTTCTGGTAAAACAATGGCAAGCTGGAATCCCACACGCTGCCCACCAATGTGAGAAGTTGGCCTGGTATATGCTGTTCACTAATTAAAGTGGACACCTTGCACCAGGGCAAATCGACTCTTATGGTAGATAGGTTTAAGACAACCTTTTAAAGAAAGCTATCCTAGTGGTAGCTGTGGAGAGCAGCCTTCAGGCTAAGTCTCGGAGGAATGTAAAGCAGCTTGTTTTACCATATAATCTCTTGAATCACCAAATGAAAAGACACCACACAGGTATATATATCAAATATATATGTATTTATTTCTAAATAACTCTCTACTAATCTCTTTATGAGATTAGAAGACAAACATATGCACAAATCAACGTTTCACAATAAGTTAAGCACAAAATATGGCTGGGGCCCTAGGGGCGTACCAGACCATATACTAAGTAAGAGACTTAGAAACAACGACTTGCAAGGAGACAAGGCCTAAGGCCTTCAGAAGTGCTGGGGCCTCACGAAACCACCCAAGGCAGGTAAGTAAAGGACCCACGGGGGACGCGTGCAGTGTGGATACACAGGCGCGAATCGCCGTTAACTTCAATGGGGCAAGTCGCGGTTGGAAATAAAGAGTTTTAGGATACTTCGGGAGAACCTACAAGCAAGTCACTTACAGGGTAAGTAGTTCTAGGGCCCACACCCACAGGAGCACCGTAGTGCTGGAGTTACCTCACCCAGGGAAGCCGGGTGCACAGGTGTCCTTTGGTGTCGGGTCGCGGCGTCGTTTTCAATGGCGAACAAAGAAGACTTGCTGCTTGCGGGAGCTGAAGAAGTGTCCGGTGGAATCCAAGCCTGGATTCTGAAGAAGGATGACCTGAAAGCAGAGGGGACAGTGTTCAAAGTCACTTGGCAGTGACCCGGGGCAAGGAAGATGGATGCCCACCGTCGTCGGTCGCTTCAGGTCGGTTGCAGGTGCCTTGACTCTTCAGCCACGTGGTCCAGGAGGCGTCGACGACGACCAGGAGCTGGATTCGGTGTGTCCCTCGACGTCTGCAGCTGACTGCGGTGTCGGCAACTCGATCGGAGCCAACAAGCCTTGGCAGCCGCAAGTCTCGGGGAGATGAAGAAAAGTCGATGGCGCAGACCAGCAAGGTCTGAGGGACTCACCCAGCGAGGGTAAGTCAGGGCAGGCCTGGAGCAACCAGGGGAGCCCTTTGGTTTCTTTAGGAAGTCTTCTGGGGACCCACAAGCCAGCGGGCAAGGGATCGCGAAGACACCTCGGGGCGGAATCACTCAACAGGGGCCCACGGTCACTCGGGACGGTGTAGGCCTCTGATCTTCGGAGGATTCCTGCTGGAGGTCGGGACCACACGTGGTCCAAAGCACAAGTTCGTAGAACGTTGTGAAGGGGTTGCACTCGACAATAGTGCACGGTACCCAGGGGTCGCGGTTCCTCGTTACTCGGGGGTCCACTTGCCTCAGCTTCGCTGGGGACTCACGATGGCCTGGGAGAAGTCAGGAAATCCACTTCTTGGGCTGCAGGGACTTCGGACTCCGGCGGGAGCGGCGTAGTTTGCGACCGTCGTTGTCGTTTTTGGTGCCTGCCAAGCAGGGGAGTCACTCCTTGACTCCAAGGGAGATTCTTCTGTCTTCCAAAGGTAGTGGAACGTCGAAGGGCCAGGATTCTTCTGTAGAGCGTCGTCCAGGGGTTATCTGCTTTGCAATGGCAAGGTTCCCCCTCTTATACTAAAAGAGGGGATGGACTAGCTCTATGACCCCACCTATGGGAGGGTCAAGGGAGGGGTGGCTACACCCACTTCCCTTTGTCCAGTTTCGCGCCAGAGCAGGGGCAGGTAGCCCCTGAGCTGGTTTGAACTGGCATATGCACAGAGGAGCCTTCTGCTCCCCCAGTGCAGGACTTCAAAGCACTCTAAGAGTGCACCCACCCAGCCCCAATACACTAAACCCTGTCTGGAAGGTGGTTACACCTCCCTGTGACAGGATGCCTATTGTTGGGCTTCCTCCACTGTGAGTTTCGGTCATCAGCAGGAGGGCAGCCCAGTGTCTGTGACTGGTGGCATCCATTTTGTGATGCCAGGGCTCTTTAGGATTCTACCGCGTTTGTCCACAGCAGGTACATGTCTTATCCCTCTAGAAGGGTGGAA
Organism: Calotriton arnoldi; assembly: GCA_963921515.1. Classification (NCBI taxonomy): domain Eukaryota; kingdom Metazoa; phylum Chordata; class Amphibia; order Caudata; family Salamandridae; genus Calotriton; species Calotriton arnoldi. The sequence continues at coordinate 3,273,626 of CAWUFW010000408.1, forward strand.
TGCTACCCCCGCCGCCAAGATGGGCGGGGGGTAGTATTCCAAGATGTTTGACACCAAACACGACATGTTTTGATGCAGCCATTCCAAAGTTAGCATTTACCGCGAGGATATAATGCACTTAAGAGTATATGGTTTAACCGCATCCACAAACAGCACCAGAGAATGGACTCTGAGAACTGCAGAGGGGCCCTGCTCATGCAGAGGCACCCCCTCACATAGAAGCCAAGCACCCTGCCCTCAGGATTGATAGGGCCTGCCTTAGGGGTGACTGATAGGTTTATATGTGTGTGCAGGAGAGATATAGGAAACCTATATCTCAGTGAGGAGTGCTAGCACCACCTCACCCAGGCTGCAGTAGCAGGCCTGTGGTGTCAGATTTAGACTGCTTCCCAGGGGTGGCATAACACATGCTGCAGCCCCTGGTAGGCCTGTGAAGTACCTATGCCCTTGGCACCTAAGGTACCATATACTAGGGACTCATAAGGCACCACAGTATCCAATCACTAGTGCACCTAGAGTGCACTCCATGTCGTTTAGAGAGAGCAGATAGACTGGGGCCCTGAATAGCAGGGTCCCAGTCCAACTAAGTCATAAACCAGCAAAACACCAGGAAAAAAGTGGGGGCAACCATATAGTCAGATTCCACCTTCCTACATTCATCATGTGTGGGGAGGGTTGCCTATGTCAGCACTATGACTAGTGCCAGACCCTAGAGTGCTGATGTGTGCTGGGGTGGGGTCGAGGGGCTGAACGGGGTAGTAAATACTGGAAAAGAGGAGCTACAGTTGTGAAACACAGAGGAGTCGCAGGCTTCCCTTGCATTCTAAATTCACAGGGAAGCAGGTCAGTGCTTTCCATCTGACATCACGACGGGTAGCCAGACTTGGAGAGCCATGCCTATAAAAGTTAAACTACAAATCCCAGCATGCAAGGTGATGTCGACTAAAAGGGACGACTCGTAGGAGGTGCCATGTCCACCTGGCATGGAGACCCTTGCAGCTGTGAACGTGCCAGTACACGCAAATCCATGCACGTGTCCTCGTGCAGTCTAGGGTCCTTCTTTGCGTTCTGGTCCCTGCAGTCCTGGTGACCCCGTCTACAGGCTGGCGATCAAAGCCTCCATGTGTTGCACCTGATCTTTGGGCTAGTAGGTAGGGTGGAATGCCAGAATATTTCAGCACAGGTCTGATCACTGTTTGATTTTTATTTTTTGCAGATTTATATAGTGCGAACTCGACCCGAAGGTATTGGAGCGCTTTACATGAGCACCAGTTACTACACAAGGACACATTCACTGGGAGATGAAGTGATTTGCCCAGATGCTGAGCCACCGCTGAGACTCGAACCTGGTTCCCCAGCTCCAAAGTCAGCAGCTCTGGCCATAAGGCCACATCCTTTCAAATTTAGTACATAAAATAGTTTACTATTTGTTATGACAGGAATGCTGGTCGGGTCACTTTAGGGCTGCGTTACCACAATTGACGCTACATCAATGCCTTATGTCATACATATGTGGGCATAGTGGTACACATAAGTGCACTATGCCCACTTGTATGCAATAAAAACAAACACACTACACCAATTCTTGATTAAAAAAGTGTATATATATTTCTCTTTTTTATATATATGTCAAATCTTGTTCATGAATAGCGGGCTGTCATACAGTACAAAGAGAACGTGGTTCAATGGCAACTGTTGAGACATTAGGTGAATGAAGTGAAAAACTGGAAACACAAAATGAAAACACAAATACATAAATAACATAAATTTGAATCTCTGTCCAAGTGATTAAATGCAGTGGTAACCAGAGCCTTCAATTATTTATGGTTACACTGTTATCGGACATGAGAGATTGGCACGTAGACGTTTCGACCCAAAATGTCTGTTTTATGAGGACATCACTGTGGGTCTTCTTCAGGACTAAAGAAGGGGGTGTGACAGCCTAGTAAAAAGAGGAAGGGGAAGAATTGTTTAGGTGTGTGTGTGTTTATAAAGAGTAGGAGAGTCATGCCTAGACTCACCAAGTAATGTATGCCAACAAGGTGACTTTTTCACCTTTTCACTCTCTTACACATTGGTCCCCATACAGTAGGCTACTTGCATCAGTCAAAATAACACATCAACTCTGATTTCTGACGCATTGCCGTAGTTGCGTCAGTCCTATGACCAACGTCAGCATCGTGTCACTTTTTAGCTGAATGCCTTGTGGCATCCTACACACGGATGAGTCAGAATTTCTGCCAACGCCACCCACCCCTGCTGGCCCTTTAAAGGGTAGATCTATTGTAATTGTAATTGCATTTATATAGCGCTTACTACCACTGATGAGGTGTTGAAGCGCTTTTTTTCAGCAAGCAGCATGCTAGTCCGAAACCCAAAAAGGATTAGTGGTGAATTAGTATAATGTAATATGAAATAAATTTGAGCGGTGGACATTTTAGTCTGTTATTTGGATTAAAAAAGTATAGTGGAGCGATAGAAGACACCCCTCCGTGTTCCCCCTGTCCCTGTGGGATGTGTGGCCCCCAGATCCCGTGGGACGTGCCCCTGCTGCAGTTCCCGTCTCAGGCAGGGCCTTTGTTAAAGTTAATTAACACATTCCAGCACCGCCTGCACCATTGTGCTCCTGACTGTGGGGTGCGCTCTTTAAACTTCAGGCCCCGCCTCCTGCTTGTCTTCTGTCTGGGGATGAAGGTCAGGGGGTGTTGTCAAGACAACCCCAGAGTGTCAGATGGATTGAAAGATTGAGTACAGCTACCATTGTGGGCTGGAGGGCCCTGGAAATGCTGGGGGTGAGGGAGGAAACGAGCTGCCATGGTGAGCTAGAGGGCCCTGGAAATGCTGGAAGGCGGTGTGGGGGGGTGTAAGGAGCTGCTAGGGTGAGCTGGAGGGCCCTGGAAAATGCTGGAAGGCGGTGTGGGGTGTAAGGAGCTGCTAGGGTGAGCTGCAGGGCCCTGGAAATGCTGCTTGCAGGGTCTGTCTGGTTAGGGGAGGAGCTGTGGGGAGAGCTGCAGGGCCCTGGAAGCGCTGCTTGCAGTGTCTGGGTGGGGAGGGGTGGAGCTCTGTGGGTGAGCTGCAGGACCCTGGAAGCGCTGCTTGCAGGGTCTGTCTGGGTGGGGGAGGAGCTGTGGGGTGAGCTGCAGGGCCCTGGAAGCGCTGCTTGCAGGGTCTGTCTGGGTGGGGGAGGAGCTGTGGGGTGAGCTGCAGGGCCCTGGAAGCGCTGCTTGCAGTGTCTGCGTGGGGAGGGGTGGAGCTGTGTGGGTGAGCTGCAGGGCCCTGGAAGCACTGCTTGCAGTGTCTGGGTGGGGCAGGAAATGGAGCTGTGTGGGTGAGCTGCTGGGCCCTGGAAGCGATGCTTGCAGTGTCTGGGTGGGGCAGGAAATGGAGCTGTGTGGGTGAGCTGCAGGGCCCTGGAGGTGCTGCTTGCAGGGTCTGTCTGGGTGGGGGAGGGAGGGAGTGAAGCTGTGTGGGTGAGCTACAGGGCCCTGGAAGCGCTGCTTGCATGGTCGGTCTGGGTGGGGGATGTGAGAAGTTGGCCTGGTATATGCTGTCCACTAGTTATAGTGGGCACCTTGCACCAGTCCAAACGACCTTTATTGATGATAGGTTTAAAGACAACCTTTATTGAAAGCTATCCTAGTGGTAGCTATGGAGAGCAGCCTTCAGGCTAAGTCTTGAAGGAGTGTAAAGCCGCTTGGTTTACCAGATTATAACCTCTTGAATAACTAAATGAAAGGAGAACCACACAAGATATATATAAAATATATGTATTTATTTCTAAACACTAACTACTAATCCCTTTATGAGATTAGAGTTCAAGATACACAGCATCACAGTATTAAAACGACAGTAAATAGCACAATACACAGTGGGCTCCAGGGGAGACCAAACCATATACTAAGAAAGTGGTATAAGAACCACGACTTGACTAGACACAGTGCCTAGAGCACGTAGAATCGCTGGGACCCCAAGAAACCACCCAAGGTAGTGACACAGGAGACCCACGGGGACGTGTGCAGTGTGAGAACACAGCCGCGAGCGCCGTAGGATTCAATGCGGAAAGTCGCGGTTGGAATTTTAAAGTTAAAGGACACTTAGGAGAGGACTTTGAGCAAACCCTTTTAGACTTAAGGGTTTCTAGGGCCAACACCCACGGGAGCACCGGAGTACTCGAGTTACCTCACCCAGGGAAGCCGGGTGCATAGGTGCCAAAAGGTGTCGGGAATCGTCGTCGTTTTCAATGGCGATCTGCTGCAAAGTGCTGCTGCCGTGAAGGAGAAAAGTGTCCGGTGTGATCCAAGCCTGGATCGAGGATGTAAAGAACCTGAAAGCAGAGAGGACAGAGTCTGGGTCACTAGCCAGTGACCAGGAGCGGAGCAATCGAATGCCCACCGATGTCGGGTGCTTCAGGTGCGAAGAGGTGAAGCTTGACTCTGCAGCCACGGGGTCCCGGAGACGTCGACGACAACCAGGAGCCGGATTCGAGCTGTCCCACGAAGGATGTCGAGTGCTGGGGTGTGGGTGATCGGATTGACCACAACAAGCCTTGGCAACAGCAACCCATGCAGGAAGAGAAAAGATGCTTCTGTGCGGACCAGCAAGGTCCTGGGGACTCCCCAAGCAATGGAGAGTCAGGGCACGTCTGGAGCAACCAGGGAAGCCCAATAAAAGTTAGAGTTGCCTTCTTGGGGACCCACAGGTCAACGGACCAGGGATCGCGAAGGGACCGCAAGAGGAATCACAAAATGGCGACCCACGGAACACTCGTGGAGTGTAGGCCGACAATCTTCGGTGAAATTACTGCTCGGGGTCAGGGCTGCAAGTAACCCAAGGCTCAGCCTCAGGGGTCACCGGAAAGCTGATGCTTCTGCAAATGGTCGCGGTGTCCAGGGGTTCGGGGTGCACGGTCTCCACGAGGGATACGGGCCTCAGACTTGCTGTGGGCACAGATCGACCTCAGAGATCTAGGAAAACCCACCTCCTGTGTGGCAATATCCTTCGGAGTCCGTCGGAGCTCGGAGATGCCAACCGGTCAGTTGCGTTAAAGGTGCCTGCCTTGCAGGGGAGTAACTCCTTTACTCCAATGGAGATTCTTCAGTCGTCCAGCATCGTGCAGATCATCGAAGTACTTGGTTTCTGGTATCAGAGTTTAGTCCAGGTGTAATCTAAAGTCCTGTAGTCAGGGTTTCCTACTTTATACCCAAGGAAGGGGTTGGACAAACTCTGGGGACCCACCTATGGGAGGGTCAGGAAAGAGGGGTGGCTACACCCATTTCCTTTGTCCAGTTTCGCACCAGAGCAGGGGCTGTGTGCCCCTGCAACCGGTTTGAGCGGGACTATGCACAGGGACACCAAATATGCCCCCAGTGCAGACTTCAAAGCACTCTGAGAGTGCACCCACCCAGCCCCAATACACTAAAGCCTGTCTGGGAGGTGGTCACACCTCCCTGTGACAGGAAACCTATTGTCCAGGCCTCCCCTGCGGGAGTTTCGTCCAGCAGCAGGAGGGCAGACTCGTGTCTGTGGCTGCAGCATCCATTTTGTGATGCCAGGGCTCTGTTAGCTGGTACCGGGTATACCGGTGCTGTAATGTCTCTCACTCTAGAAGGGTGGGATCATACTCCCACACCAGTTGGGGGTATGATTCCAAGGTGTTTGACACCAAACACGACAGTTTTCCACGCAGCCACTCCAAAGTTAGCATTTACTGTTTGGTTATAATGCACTTAAGAGTACATGGTCTGGCTGCATCACAAACAACCCCGGAATGAAGATTCCGAAAGCTGCAGAGGGGCTCTGCTCATGCATGGGCACCCTCTCACATGAAACCCAGCACCCTGCCTTCAGGATTGTTAAGGCCTGCCATAGGGGTGACTGATAGGTTTACATGTGCAGTGATATGGAGAGATATAGGGAACCTATATCTCAGTAAGGGGTGGATACACCACCTTACACAGGCTGCTGTAGCAGACCTGTTGTGTCATTTTACAAAGCTTCCCAGGGGTGGCATAATACATGCTGCAGCCCCTGGTAGGCCTCTGGGGTACCTATGCCCTGGGTACATAGTATACCCTATACTAGGGACTCACAAGGGTACCCCAGAATCCAATCTGGAGTGTACCTAAAATACATGCAATCAATTTAAGGGGGAAGCAGATAGGCTGGGGTCCTGAATAGCAGGATCCCAGCCAAACTAAGTCGAAAACCAGCAAAACACCAGGAAAAAAGTGGGGGCAACCATGCAGTCCGATTCCACCTTCCTACAGGGGAGGGGTGGAGCTGTATGGGTCAGCTGCAGGGCCTTGGAAGCGCTGCTTGCAGTGTCTGGGTGGGGAGGGGTTGAGCTGTGTGGGTGAGCTGCAGGGCCCTGGAAGCGCTGCTTGCAGTATCTGGGTGGGGCAGGAAATGGAGCTGTGTGGGTGAGCTGCTGGGCCCTGGAAGCGATGCTTGCAGTGTCTGGGTGGAGGAGGGGATGGAGCTTATGGGTAAGCTGCAGGGCCTTGGAAGTGCTGCTTGCAGGGTCTGTCTGGGTGGGGAGCGGTGGAGCAGTGTGGGTGAGCTGCAGGGCCCTGGAAGCGCTGCTTGCATGGTCTGTCTGGGTGGGGGAGGGGTGGAGCTGTGTGGGTGAGCTGCAGGGCCCTGGAAGTGCTGTTTGCAGGGTCTGTCTGGGTGGAGAGTGGTGGAACTGTGTGGGTGAGCTGCAGGGCCCTGGAAGTGCTGCTTGCGGGGGTCTGTCTTGGTGGGGGTGGGGTGGAGCTGTGTGGGTGAGCTGCAGGGCCCTGGAAGTGCTGATTGCAGTGCCTGTCTGGGTGGGGGAGGGGTGGAGCTGTGTGGGTGAGCTGCAGGGCCCTGGAAGTGCTGATTGCAGTGCCTGTCTGGGTGGTGGACGGGTGGAGCTGTGTGGTGAGCTGCAGGGCCCTGGAAGCGCTCCTTGCAGTGTCTGGGTGGGGGTGGAGCTGTGTGGGTGAGCTGCAGGGCCCTGGAAGCGCTGCTTGCATGGTCTGTCTGGGTGGGGGAGGGGTGGAGCTATGCGGGTGAGCTGCAGGGACCTGGAAGTGCTGATTGCAGTGCCTGTCTGGGTGGTGGAGGGGTGGAGCTGTGTGGTGAGCTGCAGGGCTCCTTGCAGTGTCTGGGTGGGGAGGGGCGGAGCTGTGTGGGTGAGCTGCAGGGCCCTGGAAGTGCTGCTTGCAGGGTCTGTCTGGGTGGGGAAGGAGCTGTGGGGTGAGCTGCAGGGCCCTGGAAGCGCTGCTTGCAGTGTCTGGGTGGGGGGTGGAGCTGTGTGGGTGAGCTGCAGGGCCCTGGAAGTGCTGTTTGCAGGGTCTGTCTGGGTGGAGAGTGGTGGAACTGTGTGGGTGAGCTGCAGGGCCCTGGAAGTGCTGCTTGCGGGGGTCTGTCTTGGTGGGGGTGGGGTGGAGCTGTGTGGGGAGCTGCAGGGCCCTGGAAGTGCTGATTGCAGTGCCTGTCTGGGTGGTGGACGGGTGGAGCTGTGTGGTGAGCTGCAGGGCCCTGGAAGCGCTCCTTGCAGTGTCTGGGTGGGGAGGGGCGGAGCTGTGTGGGTGAGCTGCAGGGCCCTGGAAGTGCTGCTTGCAGGGTCTGTCTGGGTGGGGGAGGAGCTGTGGGGTGAGCTGCAGGGCCCTGGAAGCGCTGCTTGCAGTGTCTGGGTGGGGGGGTGGAGCTGTGTGGGTGAGCTGCAGGGCCCTGGAAGCGCTGCTTGCATGGTCTGTCTGGGTGGGGGAGGGGTGGAGCTGTGTGGGTGAGCTGCAGGGCCCTGGATGTGCTGATTGCAGTGCCTGTCTGGGTGGTGGACGGGTGGAGCTGTGTGGTGAGCTGCAGGGCCCTGGAAGCGCTCCTTGCAGTGTCTGGGTGGGGGGTGGAGCTGTGTGGGTGAGCTGCAGGGCCCTGGAAGCGCTGCTTGCATGGTCTGTCTGGGTGGGGGCGGGGTGGAGCTGTGTGGGTGAGCTGCAGGGACCTGGAAGTGCTGATTGCAGTGCCTGTCTGGGTGGTGGAGGGGTGGAGCTGTGTGGTGAGCTGCAGGGCTCCTTGCAGTGTCTGGGTGGGGAGGGGCGGAGCTGTGTGGGTGAGCTGCAGGGCCCTGGAAGTGCTGCTTGCAGGGTCTGTCTGGGTGGGGAAGGAGCTGTGGGGTGAGCTGCAGGGCCCTGGAAGCGCTGCTTGCAGTGTCTGGGTGGGGGGTGGAGCTGTGTGGGTGAGCTGCAGGGCCCTGGAAGTGCTGCTTGCGGGGGTCTGTCTGTGTGGGGGTGGGGAAGGAGCTGTGGGGTGAGCTGCAGGGCCCTGGAAGCGCTGCTTGCAGTGTCTGGGTGGGGGGGTGGAGCTGTGTGGGTGAGCTGCAGGGCCCTGGAAGTGCTGCTTGCGGGGGTCTGTCTGTGTGGGGGAGGGGTGGAGCTGTGTGGGTGAGCTGCAGGGCCCTGGAAGTGTTGATTGCAGTGCCTGTCTGGGTGGTGGACAGGTGGAGCTGTGTGGTGAGCTGCAGGGCCCTGGAAGCGCTCCTTGCAGTGTCTGGGTGGGGAGGGGCGGAGCTGTGTGGGTGAGCTGCAGGGCCCTGGAAGTGCTGCTTGCAGGGTCTGTCTGGGTGGGGAGTAGTGGAGCAGAGTTGGTGAGCTGCAGGGTTGCAGGGCCCTTTAAGCGCTGCTTGCAGTGTCTGGGCTGGGGAGGGGTGGAGGTGTGTGGGTAAGGTGCAGGTCTCTGGAACCGCTGCTTGCAGAGTTTCTCTGGGTGGAGCTGTGTGGGTGAGCTGCAGGACCCTGGAAGCGCTGCTAGCAGTGTCTGGGTGGGGAGGGGTGGAGCTGTGTGGGCGAGATGCATGGCCCTGGAAGCGCTGCTTGCAGTGTCTGGGTGGGGGTGGGATGGAGCGATAGGAGCTGCCAGAATGAGCTGGAGGGACCCGGAAGCGCTTCCAGGGTGTGTCTGGGTGGAGGGGGTGAGGAGGGAAAGGGGCTGCCACCCTGGCCAGTAGTACGCTGACTCTTGATCGGGTTAACAGTAATAATTACAGATTTCTCAACAGGTCACGCCGCCCCTTGCTGACGCTCTGCTGATCCCAGGAGGCAACAGCTCTTTCGCAAAGAGCTGGGATCATTTCCAAAAATAAAGTTTAAAATAGCTTTCGAAAGTTGTTACCCGCTGCCTCGGGACAGCTCGTCCAGGGTGGCTGTGAGGTCACAGGCAGGAGGGAATTGTATGAAAAGAAATGTTGGGGGTGGGGGTGGGTCACAACCAGCAACACAATTCAGAGGCCTGGTGTAGTAGGGTGACACCTGGCATGGAGGCTAATGCTGGACACGACTGTAAAACATTCAGGACAAAGGGTCAAAATACAGGACAAAAAATTCACAACAATCAAAGAGAATTAAAGAGGAGGGAGAAATCGAGATCAGATGGGAGACACCGCAACTGATTCAAAGGGGTGTTACTAAGAACCGGACAAACAAGGAGGAGAAGAAGGGGGGACAATTCCTAAAAGAGGGGCCGCCATGAGTATCGGAAAGCATCGCGAACCTTAGGATTTGTCTCAGCAGAGAGAAGAGAATGCAGGCTGCCCGGGGTCCACGAAGGAGACCCGCTAAGAGGGCGGCCGCCTTAGTGCCACAATATGGCACAGGAGGCAGCCTCCCAGTGTTTGGGACCCTCAGGGGTCCGGTGTGCCGCGTCACTTCCGGGTAGAGGGGGAGGGGGGGTACATATACCTCTCCCTGCCCTCTGGGCGCCCTCTTTGCCCACTACCCTGACGCCGTTTCCCTCCCTACCGCATACCCGGCGGTCAGGCAGTGTGTGGGGGTTTTGTCTAATGTATTCTTTTGTGTTGCAGGCAGAGTTACAGGGCGATCCAGAGGCTGTAAGGTACATACGGGTACCATCTGCAGAAGCACAACAAGGGTGCAAAGGCCAAATATCCACAGGGAGGTCCTCGCGTTGGACCCTGGAGGAGCGACGGCGCCCCGTTAGCCCGAAGGGCGGTTGTGGACCTGAGTAACCGGGGGTTGCCTGGCAGGCTCCGCCCACTTATGGGGCGTGAGCAAGGGCGTGGGCTGTTGGTCCACCGGTGGGAGGGGTCTTCCCTCCCCCAAAATATGGCAAACACAGTTGGGTAGGGCCACGGTGTAATTTGGCTCATCAGGTGGCAGGCGGCGAGGGGCTGCCTGCCTTGGGATCGCCCGTAAGATAACCCACCATGTTGGCATATTTGTAATGCTAATAAACCTGCAGCAGTTTTCTCCACAAAGAAGGTGTCTGGTCTGGTTATTTCTCTAGGAGAGTGCTGTATGGGGGGATGGCGAGTGTTGCCGATATTGGCACTAACAGAAGAGGCACTGTCAGATGGTTGAACAAGCAGCACCGACGCACCCTGGCAAACTCTGCTGGTGCAATGGTCCGCAGGTCGTGCTTGTGAAGGGTGAGCAGGGGCCAGACCCCTTGGAAGGTTGTGCCCTGGGTCAAACCAGTGATCTGGCTCATTCTTAAGTGCCAAAGTCTATGTAGAAACTTCAAAATATTTGGAATGTAAATTACACAAACAAAATGTAAGAACTTGATAAAGATGTTAAAATGTAAGAAGTGTTTCTTTAACACGTGGTAGTGTTTTCCCCTTTATATGTAATTAGACCCCAGATTGAATCGGGTACCTGTCGCTACCTAGGGATTAATATCCACCATTCTCCCACTGATTTAAAGGATGAAAATCTGGGCAGAGCGACATGGTCCCTCCGAGCCCAGTTTGATTTTTTGGCTTTTGGTAATGAGCCGTGTGGCACTCATGAACATGGTGCTGCTACCCCGGTTTTTGTATTATTTTGCAAACCTTCCCCTGTTCATCCCTCATTCCTTCTACAGACATGTCCCACGTCTGATTTTGGGGCTCCGCCGGGTAGCTCTTTCCACTCGAAAGCTACCCGTGACTTTGGGTGGATTAGCCCTTCTGGACTTAGAATGTTATTATTTAGCTACACAGCTCCAATGGGGGCTTCACTGGCCGCCCCCTGCATGAGATGGGGTTTACCCATATAGATTTTAAGGACGGCTTACTGCATTACTAATTTTTCCCTGCTGACCATTCGCCCGAACGCCACCCTGTGGTATTCCGCACATCTTTCTCTTGCCTTACTAGAACCAGTAAAATTCACTAACATGAAGAAACCCTACCCTCCTGCACTACCTTTGCTAGGGCTTCCCACAGGACTCAGGGCAACTCATCGCATGCTGCAGGCCTCTCAAAAATTGGGGGATTGTTTTGAGGTCGGCAAAATACTAGTCTTCCAAACCCTTATAGCAGACTACAGTCTTCACCCGGGTCATCTCCTTACTTATGAACACCTTAAACTGTCATTAAATGCCCTATTTCATGTCTTGCACAACGGACCCTGGCATCCTTGCTGCGCTATTGGTACATTCGGCGTATGACTTCCGGCCGCAGGCATGGGGGATGTTCAGAAGGTGGCGCCATACTCCCAGCATACCAGGACGCTTGAACAGAAGAAGTGGGATTATCCCAGGATTTTTACTTCAAACCGCACTGTCGACATTTCAGCATCAAAACTACCAGACACCTATCCATCTATGCACTGTATAAAATCGAATTTTGAATATCTGAATATTTGTGAAGCCTTGAGAAAGCTTGACTTCTAAGGGCGAAACACGTGTCGGCTGTCGTTCCAACTACAATACTATAACACTTTGGAACAACCAGGATGTAATTAATAAATTACTTTCTCAAGATAACCCAAGTCAACTGTTTTTTCAACGAGACTATACCGCGGAACTACAAAGGGAGTGCCAAAGCGCTCTTTAAATACACGCATTATCTACATGCTCAATCTCGCCATACTCCCAGCATGCACCGGAGCAGAAGCACTCCGCACTCGTTGCTGATCCCGGAGTACGGGGAGCTCTTCCAAAGGTCCTGGCCTGATCTCAGGGTGTAGGAGCAGGTGATGTCCACAAGGTGACGCTTTGCTCGCCCGTGGCTGCAGAAGTGCTACCTTCCTCTGAAAGAGCCGGAATCTATCACTGCTGAGCTGGAGCAGGTAGGGAGGTTGCAATCAGTGATTGTTGTTTCAGTCTGCACAAACAGGTGATGTCCACAAGGTGGCGCTCTGCTCCCCAGGGCCTGCTGCCCTCCTCTGAGCAGGAGCGGGGAGGTGCGCTCAATGCATGCTGTTTCAGGCTGCACAAACAGGTGATGTCTACAAGGTGGCGCTCTGCTGCCGTGTATGTTCCTCCCTGTAGCAGCGAATGCCTCCAACCCACCCCTTGGGAAGCTGGAAGCCCTCAGGAGTGTGCTCCCAGCCTCATCTTCAGAGTATAGAGGCAGGTAAAGCCCACAAGGTGGCGCTCTGCTGCCGTGCATGTTCCTCCCTGCAGCAGTGACTGTGAAGGAAGCCCTCAGTGAGCAGGTGAGAGCTCCCAGCCTCCTCTGAATGCGCTTTATAGTGTAGAGGCAGTTGATGCCCACGAGGTGGCGCTCTGCCTCCGTGCATGTTCCTCGCTGTAGCAGTGACTGTGAAGGTCGCCCTCAGGAGTAGGTGTGAGAGCAGGCGATGCCCAGGAGGCGGCGCTGTCCGCCCCAGCCGCACCTCCTCCTCTGCTCCTCCCACGCTCGGAGGGCCGGCTGCACTCTGACTGTCTGGGGCAGGTGAGGGAGTTGGGGAGAGCTGTCGGAGAGTCCCGAGAGGAGACCGGAGTACCCCGTGGACGGAGGGAGCCGGAGGGGCAGGTACGTCACCCCCACCCCGGTCTGTTGTAAACGTAAACTTTATTTAATGATCGAGCGCATCGTGAAAGTTTAGCAAACAGCATGTTGTACGGACGCGTCTCTCGTACACAAGGTGAAGTCGATGCTTTGATTGTGGTTTTTGTTTCCTAAAGTGTACTTTGTGCCGTCCTGGGAGTCAAGGAAACAAATCCCCGCACAACTTCTCTAAAAGATTTTACACAGACGTCTGGTCAATGGCTGACTTTTAATTGATCTTGTGGGGCGGGGCTGGCGGGGGCAAGCCGTGTAAGCGGCTCAGCGCCCACTTGTTTACCCCCCTCGTGTTGGAGTCACCCTCGCCCCGTCCCTAGAGCCACCCTTGCACTGTCCCTGGAGCCGCTCTCTCTAAATTCCCATGTACTGACCCTCAAAATCTCTATATTTTGGGCCGGGGTCCTCTGCGCCTCGAGTCCATACTCGTAACAACACAGCGCTATACAAGTCTCTGCAGCACTTGCAGTTGTACTAATGTGCGGGCGGGGCGTGGGCGGATGAAGACCCGGGGCGTTTAGATGCAAACTTGATGAAAAGTCATGGAAGTGGGGTGTGTGGGTGGGTGGTTGTCTTGGCCCCCGGGGGTACTGACACAACAGGGTTCTGACGGGGGCGGGGTTGTTGCAGGGGGGGGGGGGGGGCACAGTACGGAGACGGCGTGTTTCGAACAACTCCGGGTGGCCTTGGTCCGGGGGTTCGTAGACTCCACACAGGTTGGTCCTGGCTACACAGGTGGGGGCCAGTACTGCTGCAGGTGGGGGCCAGTACTGCTGCAGGTGGGGGCCAGTACTGCTGCAGGTGGGGGCCAGTACTGCTGCAGGTGGGGGCCAGTACTGCTGCAGGTGGGGGCCAGTACTGCTGCAGGTGGAGGCCAGTACTGCTGCAGGTGGAGGCCAGTACTGCTGCAAGTAGAGGCCAGTACTGCTGCAGGTGGGGGCCAGTACTGCTGCAAGTAGAGGCCAGTACTGCTGCAGGTGGGGGCCAGTACTGCTGCAGGTGGGGGCCAGTACTGCTGCAGGTGGGGGCCAGTACTGCTGCGAGTGGGGGCCAGTACTGCTGTGAGTGGGGCCGTTATTGACCCAGGTGAGCAGGGCAGGTACAGGTGGGGTGAGGCACAGGTGTTCTTACACTTGCCTTCAGGATTGGGGGTGCGGTGTCTTGTAAGTACATGTACGCTTGGAATGGGTGGTGTCGGTATTGGTGCAGGGGGACTTCCAAGTAAAGGTGACTTCAGTACTGCTGCAGGTGGGGGCCAGTACTGCTGTGAGTGGGGTCGTTATTGACCCAGGTGGGCAGGTACAGGTGGGTTCTCGGTAAGTGCAGGTGGGTTGAGACACAGGTGTGCTTACAGGTGGCTTCAGGCTTGGGGTGGGGTGTCTAAGCTCAGGTACGCTTGGCATGGGTGGTGTCAGTGTTGGTGCAGGTGAAGTAAAGGTGACTGCTGTAGGTAGACTTGTCAGGTGCAAGGGGTTTGGTACAGGGAGTTTGGCAGAGGCGGGTTCACTATTAGTGCAGGTAAGGAGGCACTGAAGACCTCAGTACCGGTGAGCTCAGTACTTGTGCATGTAAGGAGGCACTGGTGACCTCGGTACCAGTGAGCTCAATACTTGTGCAGGTAAGGAGGCACTGGAGACCTCGGTACCGGTGAGCTCAGTACTTGTGCATGTAAGGAGGCACTGGTGACATCGGTACCAGTGAGCTCAATACTTGTGCAGGTAAGGAGGCACTGGAGACCTCGGTACCGGTGAGCTCAGTACTTGTGCAGGTAAGGAGGCACTGGAGACCTCGGTACCGGTGAGCTCAGTACTTGTGCAGGTAAGGAGGCACTGGAGACCTCGGTACCGGTGAGCTCAGTACTTGTGCATGTAAGGAGGCACTGGTGACCTCGGTACCAGTGAGCTCAATACTTGTGCAGGTAAGGAGGCACTGGAGACCTCGGTACCGGTGAGCTCAGTACTTGTGAGCTCAGTACTTGTGCAGGTAAGGAGGCACTGGAGACCTCGGTACCGGTGAGCTCAGTACTTGTGCAGGTAAGGAGGCACTGGTGACCTCGGTACCGGTGAGCTCAATACTTGTGCAGGTAAGGAGGCACTGGAGACCTCGGTACCGGTGAGCTCAGTAATTGTGCAGGTAAGGAGGTCCAGGTGATCTCGGTACCACTGGGCTCGGTACTGATGCAGGTAAAGAGTCACATGTGACCTCGGTAGCAGTGGGGTCAGCATTAGTGCAGGTAAGGAGCTACGGGACATCTCCAGTACCACCCTTGTGACCCCGTGCAGGGTGCAACCCCTACACCCCGTACCATAGGTCCTGGAGAGAGATGGCAACTTTGGGGAGCAGTAGTGATGGCTGCTGGCCCCCTCTATACATTACATCCAATGACGTGTTGTCTCTTTGCTTTTAATGAATGTCAGTGTTAACAATTATGTGATTGTGAGCAGGGCACAAGTCCTAAAAAAAGAAGTGGGGGGACTAACCTAGTTAATCCGAATACAAGTGGCATCACGGCGCGCGACATCACAGGAAGTGGCACCATAAGAAGTGACATCAGATCTTGAGCCCTCACATATACGTTTAGCAGGTCTATCATGAGTACATTTGAGCACATTTCGAGTATACTTGCAAACCCTCCTGATTGAGGCAGAACATTCACACTTTTGAAAGCTATGCATAAAACAATGTTGCCTTTTGTCAGCGCAAACTTCCTCTACCCATAGTGCTTTACAAGAAAAAATAGTGGTACTTAAATTATTTCAACGCCTCCTCAGGGGTAGTAAGCACTATATAAATGCTATTTATTTTGTGAAAAATACTGGGAAAGACCAACACATCTGACATTCTTACAGTGAATGCATATCTCCTAAACAGGGACTGAACAAAGTGAAAAGCTGCCTCTCTTAAGCATGTGTGAAGTGCTAACAAGGTGTGAGCCTTTGTTTCCCCTCTGCTGCATTCAGGGCCGGACTGGGAACCAAAACCGGCCTGGCAAAGTGTTCGGCTGGCCCCCCGGGGGTTGGGGGTGCGGCGGAGCACTTTGCCAGGGCCGGTTTCAGCCGATTTTGTCACAGGGGCCGATATTGCAGCTATGCTGCAAAAACGGCCCTGTAACAAAAACGGCCCCCCAGGGGCCCAAAACCAGCCCCCACCCTGGCGGCCCACCGGGGAAACGCCCGGTGCCCGCTACGGCCAGTCCGGCCCTGGCTGCATTTGTTTCTAAGTGTGAGGCTCCTGACTGCTCCCAGCCAGGAGACTCGAACAAAAGGAGGCCTGATGACCCCTCAAATTTGGGCCTTTGTTCTGGGCGCAGCTGGAGTCCGAACTAAGGAAGCCGCCTCCCTGCCTGCACGTTGTTGCAATCGAAAGCAGACAACGTGCAGGCGCTGCAGGATGTGTCCCGGTGTTTGCAAATTACACCGGGACGAATTCCGCATATTTTTTAGTGGGGCCCAAATTCTTGGCAGGGTGGACAGTGTCCACCCTGTGAAAATAGTGGGTGGACACCGTCCACCCGCGTGTACCCCCGACTCGAGCCCTGATTGTGAGCACAGTCCTCACCGTGAACACCAGGATGTGCACGAATGAGACCGGTCTGGTTCCTCTCCAGCCTCTAAGACCACCAGCAGTGGCTGATGGGGACCCCACCTTTGTATAAATGGCGCGTGCAAGATGGTGGCCGGCTGCTGCTGCCCTCAGACCCAAAGGCCACCGTCCACATCTCCCCAGGGGCTGTTCTGATGAGAAGCACAACACGTCTAGCCAGAGCTGCCCCTGGGCAATCTGTGTGAGGGCAGTAGCCACCACTGCCGCAGTGCATGCTGGGAGCAGGACCAGCAGGGCCAGAAGCGGTAAAACCTGGTCCCATCGGAGTAGTGAAGCAGGGGAGTAACTTAGTCAAAAACGTTAGGGGGTGTGAGTCTCTGAGATTTCCCAACTAGCAACATGGTGGACCCAACTGAGAACTGTAGCGACGGCTGAGGGCCCTGAACGGGAATTATGGACAAGCTTAGGGGCATTAATGTAGAGTTATTTAGTTAAGCAAGGGCATTCTTGGTCGCAGTAATATAGTCGTAAGCCCCAACACAAGTTAGCGTAGAACTCAGTGTCTAGTATGCATTTGCAAACTGCAGTAACTATAGCTAAAGTTTTTTAGCATCTGCTTTAAAAGGCACGATGGAACACTTAAAATTGGAAACAAACAGCTTTTACCTGAAAATGTAATTTTATTGATTGTTTTCCACAGGTCTGGAACTATCAGAACCTTTGTACACTATTTAATAGAATCCAACCAGTCTGTTATCATTCTATATCAGTTTGTGTCTTTTGGAAGCATTCTGTGGATCAGTTTATCATTGCCACGTTAAACCTTTAGGCCACATAAACCCCAATTCACAAAAGAGCAGAGGACCAAAATCATAACACGTGGAACCTGTACGAACAATAAAGCATTGCTTGTGTCGAGGAGCAAAATAAAGTGGGACCTTAAACCGAAACGTGTCGATCCTTGAGAAGGCTCCACTTTGAACCTGTGCTGTCCAAGTTGAGTTCATCCGCGATATCTGCTTCACAAGTGATGAGGATCAAATGATTTAAGCGCTCATCTGTCATTGTGGATCTAAGATAATTCTTTACCAGTTTTAGTCGGGTACAACTACGCTCATTGCTAGTAACTGGTACCAGCAGTGCCAGTTTGTAAGCCAAAGCAAGATGTGGATACATGTTAGCTTTGCCAGATCGGAGCTTTGCTGCTTCATAGCGAGTAGTTTTCCCGGATTTAGTAATGTCTTTACTCATCATTTCGGCTCTTGTCTCCAAAATATCCAAATCCGATTCCTTTAAGTCCGGTGTCTCCAACCAGTGCACCCTGATATACCTGTAGCTCACAGACACCTTCAGAGTAGCTCCCAGACACCTTCAGAGTAGCTCCCAGCCTTGAGTTCATTTTTAAATAAGCACAGGGTCACATTTTCCTTTTAAAATTAAGGGAAGAGTGTGTTTATTTTACATCATCAGGCTACAGATCGAAGGACCTGGTTTTTTTGTTGTTGTTTAAATCTGTTTTTATTAGTTTTAATGAACAGAGCAGCAGATATTCACATCACATGTCGTCATTTGTTTAGGTTACATCCACTCCTTTACAGCATACAGGTTTAAGTTTTGCATAGAGTTAATTTGTGCATAACAGCCACATTGTAAGCATTAAGTACTCTGTCATTGTATCTCACTGTGTGTAGCCCATTTAGCCACATGCGTGCTGTCGGCCATTAGTGATGTTTCATCAGTATTGTACTGGTGTGTGAGCTGTGGCTCAGCCTGCCAACTCGGGAAGCGGGCAATAACGTTTGGGACAACTTAAAACTAGGACAATAGTGTTTTTTAACTCGAACTAGAGCAACCCCTCCCGTTACCCATCTCGTTAGGCGTGTACGCGCCTCCTCCTCGCGATCTGTAATTACACGGTACTAGGACTGAATCTGGTGGTATCTGATTGTGGTTTTGCTGGCAGTCCCTCTCCTCTGCTCTCTTTGCTATTAACGCGTCTCTTCTAATTCACGCTGTGCAGTGTTGATGGGAGCCAGTATGTCAACGCCTCGTCTCTGCAGGTCACATAGAACCGTGTCCCAGTATGTTGCAATTTGGATTTTGCGTAGGCCTAGCGTGTCCTCCCTAAGTAGCACAACACTTTCCGCTTTAGCCCACACCTGCAGGGAGCGGTTCCAAGCCAGTGCCTTGGGGGGGCTCAGGCAGATATCAGGGCCTGATAATGAGCAGTGCTCAGACAGATTTGACCCAGGCTGGGGCACAGAGGTGAAGAACTGTGGCAGTGATGGAATGCTTTTAGATGTGAGAAATTGAAATGGTGCGTTAACCTCATGATTAAGTAAACACTTCATTTACATTTTCTCCCATTTCAGTGTCGCATTTACAAACAGCAGGCCTCGTGCTCCCTGTGGTCTTTAGACACTGTGCCATACTTATTACTGTAAAATTGCATTGTTTTTTTAAATGCAAGAAATTTAAAGTAAAGAAAAATATATCAATGAGATATCAAGTCTTAATGTTTTTCTCCACTTTCAATTAGGCCAATTAAGTCTTAATGTTTTATGAAGCATGATTCTTCACTTTAAATTCCTCCCATTTAAACAAATGGCTGTATTTTTTAGTTCTAAATATGGCACCGTGTTTACTGGCCACTGAGAGCAAGATAACTGCTGTTACTAAATGTGACACTTTGAAATGGAAGAGAACTGAAATGATCTTACGGAATCCATATAAAGATATTTTTCTCCCATTCAAAGTGTCACCTTTAGACACAGCAGGCATCTTGCTTCCAGTAGCTGGTAGACATAATGCCATATTTATAACTGAAAAATACAGCCATTATTTTAAGTGGAAGAAATGTAAAGTACAGAAAAATGTTCCATATTATAAACCTTTTTGCAGAACAGTTTTCTGCAATTTAAATTTCTCCCATTTAAAAAAATGGTTGTATGTTTGTGTTTTACTTCTAACGGTGCCCATATGGCGAAAGGTATGTCCTGTGCCACTAGTACATACGACACAGGCTCTGTCACCCAAACACATATATATTCCATTCATTCGCACACATGTTCATACATCCCCAAAGACCACGCTCTCACTGACACTCATGGCAGGCCTGTCATAGTGCCCCTAGTCAAAGTATTTTGTTCAAACCCTAGCATCTGGCCCTATGGACATTAGGCTTGCAGTCACTGAAGCTGGGCGTGGGGGTCTCTGGTAACAATGCGCGAGTTGCTCGGCCTTCAGTAGCTCACGATGATTTTACTGATCGGAAGTAGCTCTCACTACAGAAAAGGTTGGAGACCCCTGTGCTAGCTCTTCAAAAAGAACCAGCTCTGCAAAGCTCGATTTTTAAAGACTGGGAGATAAACATTGAGTGTTTTTAAGTTGTATCCCACACAAGGTCACTGAGTCACAAAAGGACAAAAAGTTAAAATTAAAAAATAACACTTGTACTTCAAAAGGGGCAATTCTTTTATTTATATAGTCTCTGGTTTATGCAACTTATTCCGATGTCAGGGCTGCCTTTAGCACCGGGGACTCCCGGTGCGACAAACTTTTTCGGCACCCCACTACCCCCAATGACCTCCTTCTCCACGGATTTCCTCACCACCACCATCATCTCTCCATAGACTCTCTTGCAAATGCATTTCATTTGTTTTATAGCGCTATTCGTACCAGTGCAGGGTGTCAGAGCACTTTACATTACACATTAACTAGGCAGAGACCATGAATCATACCTGTGTGAATCAGTCTATAGGAAACGTTAAATAAGACCATGAGGATTACAAGGTGCAGGAATCACGTCCAGTAGGCAGCATGTTTTAAGAGTGGCAGGTCTGAAGAAACAAAAACATAGGATTTAAAACATACCACAGTGGTTGGTTATACAAATAAGAATGTATTTCCATCCAAACGATTCCTTTTTTTAGGAACATTAGGATAATGAAAGACTGATGAAAAACATAATGTTCTTACCTATACCATGCAGTTTGCCTGCAGCTCTTTGATAACAGCTCATAGCTCACTGTGCTATACTAGGATTGTAATTTATAAACCGCAAGTAACAAAAGGATCTCTGTGACAAAAACTGAAACCCACTGAGCTATCCACATAAATGCAGTTCTCTGCACTGTACACATTCTTTGCAGAAAGCACATTAACCCTTTGCGCTACAGTCAACACTGCCACTAGACAAAACTCCGACCTCTCTCCAGCAGCAACACAACATTCAATCACCAGCGTGGAGGGTTTTCTTGACATTTTTACTGTTGCCTGAATCCTGCAGGAACACACGAGGAACTCTGCAGCTAGCGCTTTTAATCCAAGTTATTTCCTAACACCGTGACCCCCAACATAGCGCCCCCGAGCTCAGCGCCAGGTGCTCACCGCCCTAAAAGCCGGCCCTGTCCGATGCCCAGCTGTTGGTCATCCAAAACGATATGCACAAGTTTTAAACTTCAAATGCATGTTCCCAGTATCATGTAAGAATTCAGTTTTATTGCCTGACTTTCTTACAGTGCAGCTGATAAATTGACGGCTGCTTCAAAGCACTTGTTGGCAGGACAATACATGCATACATACATACATACATACATGAAACTCGCACATCAGATTTTCCGAACAAGGCGAGTACATATACATGGCAGGTGCATATGCGGCCTATGGTAGACAGAAATGTAAATATACACACCTGTAGAGCGTCGGTCTCCCGCCCCCCCCCACGTTCCGGTCCACCTGCCGTCTCACCAGCGAGCACGGCGCTCCCAGAACACACAAGTAGAATTCCAATTGTGGATACAATCACTGGCCTGCAGAGACGTGCATGGCACGGTGCTGCCCGAATGCAGCGCCACACCCTGGCAAAGGGATGTTAGGTCACTGAGGGGTCACCCCAGCAGCACAGTGGAGTGAGTGACAGGCGGCGAGAGGCCCATTGCACTGGCCCCATTGTGCCAGTTTTATTCGGATGTGTGTTTTGAGGTCAGTCCCTGTCTGTGCTCTCACGTTCTCCCTCCTCCTGGGCCCATTGATCTGAATAAATGATTATGGGCAGCAGAACCGACTATGCTGCCTCGTAACCAATAGAGCAATTTTTTGGGGGTGTGGGCGTTCCACCCCATACACCCCCCCCTGAAGCTACGCCCCTGTAGTTAATGCTTCGAGGATGCACCACCGATGACTACTAGTGGCTTACAGCCCAACAGCCAAAGCCCGGACATGCTAGCGAGACGTTCCCGCCAGCTCACTGAACTCTGCAGTGTTACCCTCCTCCTTATAAAGTTGGGATGCATGCTTGCTTGTGACGGGGACTGAGGCCTTCATTACGAGTGGCCCACTAACTTGTGTGATATTTATTGCGCCTGATAAAAACATGCTCTGCTGAGTGCGATAAATACCACCCAATTATACTTTTTGGGGGAATAACATCTGGATCACCAGTGGGCTGGTCCCAGAAGTGTCACAGATCCACACTTGGCCTTCGGTGAAACTACAAAGAGGTTCAACACCGAGTAGACTGGATCCCAGAAGAGTCCAGAGCCACAACTTGGGTTCCGGTAACCCCCCACCCCCGCCTGAGTGAATCCGGGGTCAATTACTAGTGGGCTTGGCGGCAGAAGTGTCCTAGAGACAAACCTGGGGGGACATGCCCCTGTGGGTCTTTGCAGATGTCACCAGTAGGCTTCATGGTGCCAGAGGTGTCCTAGAGACAAACCTGGGGGGATATGACCCTGTGGGGCCCTGCAGATGTCACCAGTAGGCTTCATGGTGCCAGAAATGTCCTAGAGACAAACCTGGGGGGATATGACCATGTGGGGCTCTGCAGGTGTGTATCACCAGTAGGCTTCATGGTGCCAGAGGTGTCCTAGAGACAAACCTGGGGGGTTATGACCCTGTGGGGCTCTGCAGCTGTGTCTCACCAGTAGGCTGGGTGCCAGAGGTGTCCTAGAGACAAACCTGGGGGGATATGACCCTGTGGGGCCCTGCAGATGTCACCAGTAGGCTTCATGGTGCCAGAGGTGTCCTAGAGACAAACCTGGGGGGTTATGACCCTGTGGGGCTCTGCAGGTGTGTATCAGCAGTAGGCTGGGTGGCAGAAGTGTCCTAGAGACAAACCTGGGGGGTTATGACCCTGTGGGGCTCTGCAGGTGTGTATCAGCAGTAGGCTGGGTGGCAGAAGTGTCCTAGAGACAAACCTGGGGGGTTATGACCATGTGGGGGCTCTGCAGGTGTGTGTCACCAGTAGGCTTCATGGTGCCAGAGGTGTCCTAGAGACAAACCTGGGGGGTTATGACCCTGTGGGGCTCTGCAGGTGTGTATCAGCAGTAGGCTGGGTGGCAGAAGTGTCCTAGAGACAAACCTGGGGGGTTCTGACCCTGTGGGGCTCTGCAGGTGTGTATCAGCAGTAGGCTGGGTGGCAGAAGTGTCCTAGAGACAAACCTGGGGGGTTATGACCTTGTGGGGCTCTGCAGCTGTGTGTCACTAGTAGGCTTCATGGTGCCAGAGGTGTCCTAGAGACAAACCTGGGGGGTTATGACCCTGTGGGGCTCTGCAGCTGTGTGTCACCAGTAGGCTGGGTGCCAGAGGTGTCCAGGAGTTGCACTTGGGGTTCTCTGACCCCCACGGGGCTCTGCAGAAATCTGTAAAAGATAAAGCCCTCAAGATAGCGCACTGTGTAACGTGTTTAGTGCAAAAATAACCCGCAAGCATTTCCAATAAGCGAGGCAAGTGCCGTTTCCACAGACCAGAGCTTCGCCCTCGATCAGTTTGGAGCTTGTGATGCTGCGAGCCATAAATCTTGCAGTTATAATTCTACAGTTTTTGCCAATACAAGTGAATGGAAGCAGGAACATGTGACACAAGTGAAGCTTGCAGGCAGTCGCTAATGAGCAGGTGCCAAGATCTTCTCGTGGGAGGGAAGGTGGGAAAACTTTGAAAAGAAGATAGTTCATACTAACAGGAGCTGATTCTACTAGTTTCTAAAATCGTTGCTTCGTTGTGCCAACTTCTGAATCAGCTAAAATTTGCAGACCTGGTTCAGCAGAAATGTACAGTGTAATAACAAAATTAAAATTCATTTAAAATACCATACTAAGGATTTAGTGGTCTTCATCAGGTTAAACAACAAGATTGCAAATGATGCCATGCAACAGCCCATGTTAAGGCATACGTGGCCAAACTGTGCTTGGGGTTCTCTGACCATGGGAGGTTGTCTAGAGGTCCATCACCAGTGGGCTCGGTGCTGGAGCAAGAATCCCAGAGCCACACTCGGCGTTCTGTGACCTTGTGGGGCTGTGCACCGGCCCATCACCTCGCTTGCGAGGAGGCTGCAGAGATCCAATACGGTTCTGTGTGGTCTTTTCTTGGAGGTACACATCCCAGATTGCCCCAATGGTACACTGTCTTACCGCCTTCATTATCCAGATCGGCCATTCCTGGACAGGAGACCATTGACTCCAAGTTGCAAGCACTTTTGTGAAACAAGACAATAGACTCTGAAAAGTCTATGAAAACCCTATACTGGGAGACAAAACAAGTTTCTGAGGCAAACCCTCTTCTGTGCAAACACACAGAGCTCCGACATTAACGGTGCAGGTCTCTGCAAAGTGTTCTACAAGCTGTATGTCTCTGTGAAGCGTTCTCCACGATGCCTTCATGGAGTGCCATCTTGGTCACGGTGCACGGTAGAGTTGGCTAACTCTAGTTCTTTGTTTGTTATATGCTGATCGCGGTCCACATTTTGTGAAGTGTTTTACCTTCAGTGGTTCTGCAGTGATGAGGCGGCACCACTGGAGTCCTGACTCTTAGCAGGAGATCCAGCAGTCTGATCACCCTATGCAGGATAAAAATGGACAGTGTTTCCTACAGGAGTTTGAGGATCCTTGTAATTGTGAGCACTTGATCATTAACGAACAATTGTCAGCTCCCGAACGGTGTATTTTGTGTGAAATATGGGTACTCAAAGTTGAGATTTTCTGTTTGTTGTCAATGCTTTCTATATTTTGTTGCTACTTCTGTTGGTTTTCTTTTTAACTGGGTCTGCACTGTGGCTGGTCGTTCCATCTTTATTGAGATTGTAATAATTTTTACACCTCGCACTGTTTCCACCGCTGCAGCGCCTCATTTGAGCTAGGCCTTGTCTGAGTTACTCAATGGATTTAACCGGCTTTGGAGGTCCAACTGAGCGAGCACTCTGCCCCCTGGCCAGTAGGGAACATGTCACGCTCCTTCATTTCTGCTAGGAGCCTCTTCAACGTCTGGATCCAGGAAGAGGCCTGACCAGCCAGTTAGCAGTGGTGCACCTGACCGTGATATATGCAGACAGGTTTGTTTCACTGTGCTGGACTGGAGCAGACACCAGAACTGATGGGGCAGCATAAGCCCTATTCTTAGGATAACCACACTTCGAAAACCAAAAACCAGGACCTTCCACAAATCCAGAAATAGGTTCACAATCTTGCATCGACCTAGGCACTGACGACCCTCGAACCTTTCAACAGGTGCAGCGCCTAGCCTTGGATTGCAGAGCGCCGGGCGAGAGCACGCAGTCTAGACCTTTTCAAAGAGGTTGCTACCTATGTGTCCGTCTAGAGCAGAGTTACTTAGGCTGTGGCTGGGCTGCTCCAGATAACATTGACATATGATTTAACAGATACCCCCCAATACATGGAACACCAAAGAATAAACACAAACAGCAGGTCTCCAACTGACCACAGCAGCACTTTCAGGATGCTGGTTTGGAATAGAATCGTGGCAGAACTTGCATCTTCACTTCACTAATTCATTCACCTATACATTCCTCTCAGCGACTTAAGCACCCACTTCGGAAATCTGACTTTCACTCATGCTGTACCTGTTTATATTCTGTGAGAGAAGGAAGCTTGCGTTTTTACTGCCATAATGTCCTTGTTCCGTGTTTAAGTGAAGCTTGCAGTGCTGCTGTCCGATTTGTACCTCTTCTGTGATGGGAAAGGCTTAAACTGATTCTGTCCTAGCTGTACCTGTCCTCTGAAGTCCTGTCCTAGCTGTACCTGTCCTCTGAAGTCCTGTCCTCTGAAGTCAGGAAGCTTGCACTGTTTCTGCCCCAGGTGCATCTGTATTCTGAAGAGGGGCGTTTCCAATGATGCTGCTTTCTTATGAAAGTACAAGAGATGTTTGAATGCACTTCCATAACATGCCCAGGCCAGCCAGAAGGTTTTTTTGGACCAGTGCAGACACACAAGCTGCTGCGCCCTGACCCAGAGACTCTGGTGTTCAGTCACAGCTTCCTAGCTTGTCCAAACTGTGTGACTCTGGGCAATTACCTTTCTTTCCTCTGCCTCCTTTTCTGTGATCATCACAATTGAGTACCTTGAAATAATTCAGTTCAGGGTGCACACCGTACAAAAACCTTTCTTGTATATTGTATAATAGACCATAATGTTGCTTTATTAATGAGAACAATAAAGGCCTTGTATAGGTGGCACTAGACAACTGACTTGTCATCTTGGATCATTCAATCCTTGGTTCCAGCGCCGGGCACTTTCTTTCCAAAGCATCTGTGCGTTTAACAAAATTTCATTCATTCACTAATAAAATTATCATTAGGGCAAAAGTGAAAATAATGAGATGCCCATCCAGGATCAGAACTGCACAACGTCCAATCAGGAAACCTGGTTTCAATCCTGGCTACCGAGCTGGATCCTTTCTCCGGGTGGAAAGGATTTGCTTCACTGATTCTAATAAAGGCCACCCAGTGCAATCATATAATCTAAGGTGCTAAAGTGAAACAGTCCAAAATACAGTTTTTGTTTTAAAAGTTCACACCTCAGCTCAGTGGCGGGCACCGCAAAACTAAAGTGCGGGTGGGGGGTGAGGGGAATTATAGGATAATAATTAAAAAAACGTACCTGTCCTGCTGATGCTGACGGCCACCTCGGGGCTTCTCTTCTCCCAGTAGTCACTGGGGCATAAAGCATAGGCTTCCCACCCAATCCAGACGCTGCATTCATGCTATGACAAGCAAAAGAGCAGTGTGGGGATTAGCGTGAGCGCGCTGGTCTGACGCTCGCTCAGGCACAGGGAGCCTACAGCTTTTCTCCAACGCGGCTGTTAACACAGCTAGGTTGGAGAAACCTAAGTGCGCATGTCTGTTTGGCCGGCCTAAGACAGCCGGCCAAACCGACATGCGCACTTTACAGAGCCCATCACTCCTCCTCCCTGCCAAGGCCCGGCCACCCCCACCCAAGACTCTGGCTCAGTCACCGGAAAATAAAATGATATTGTTTTATCATTTTATTTTTCGTTGACTGACTCTGACCAGTGGGGCGACGCTCCTCCGCCATTACGGATGAGCCGCCCCTACCTCAGTTATAAAGTGTCAAGTCAGCAACACTTGCAGCAGGTTAGGAGGTCCAGGATGAGCTAAGAGCTGCTCTCCTCTTCCTTCACTGCGCTGATTTTCCAGACAGGATGGAACACAGATGGGGCTGCTCAGAATTATGGGACCTGGCCGTCACTGCCACTCCCTAGTGGTACAGGTAGCGAGGCAGGAGATGCTTTGGTGTTGGACACCGAGTTCAGGATCTCAAGGCCTATGCACTCCCGCTTGCCACACCCAGTCAGCTGGGAGGGTGGCTTGGCAGCGTGGACATGACCTGTTTCACAGCGCAGGCTACGATTACAGCGCAGGCTATGAATACATCGCAGGCTACGATTACAGTGTGTCACCCTGTGAAACATGCTGTATGTTCTGACAGCCGCGCCAAAAGCACATTGTGAGGCCTCTTCAAGAAGTGTAGTCTAAGAAAATTGGCCCCATCGCCCTCCCCATCCTGTTTCTGAGGCTGGTGACCATGCCACATGAAGCGTGGACTATTTTACAATACTTGATGTGAGATACCTATACTCCTGGGGAAGACGCCAACTTCGTAGGGGCAATATTCGAGTACCGAAACATGTTGATGGAAAAGAGAAGTGGGGTTCCTTGCTCTGCCCTTCTGTTTGTAATCTTGTGGTAGGGAGACGCCATTAAACAACGTTTTAGCTTGCCCACATACAATTTTATTGTAAGTCTAACCGTGTATCAAGGGAGAACATAAATGTCGACATATGAGGCATAATCACATCAAAACTAGGGAGCCCACAGCTAGGGGGCTGTGCAAACAGTGAACAGTAGTACTCGTGAATGTTTCCCAGGGCAAGATATGGAAACCACTGATGAAGGCTATCGCACTAGGTAGATAAGTGTTTATCTTCCTATACGAGTACATGAATGTACGTGAAATCCATAAGAGGCTTTTTCTTCTAGATATTTTGTACTTCTTATATGATTATGGAAATTGTACAAAAGCCTTTTACCGCCTCACTCTTTAGTGTATTAGCTACCTGTGTTGTACCTGTCCTGTATGTGTGAGGATTGTGCTAAGTTCCTTATACTCCTGCCACTTTTCCTTAACTAAATATTTGTGTTAGAGAAAGTTGTGCTGCTGCTAACCATGTTGTACGTTTCTTGCATTGTAAAGCTACACAAAAGAAAACAAGCATTGGCATAGCCAATAGGTCTCGCCTTTGGGACCTTTTAATTGTTTTGTCACATCTGCTGCTTAATCAGTCACACACAATTTTAGCAGGGGCAGCAAGAGTGCTGGGTGAGTGAGAAGTGTTAGAAGCAGCTGCTTTAGAGCCGAGCGTGCTGCGCTCATAAGCATCCCTGTGTGTGGGTGAGATCCAGAGTATGGTTATTTGCTCAAATCACAATGGTAAGCCTGTGCCTTAAAATGAAACTCCAAGCAAAATAAAATTACCCTTGAACTTAGTGGTGATCGAGTCTACCAATGCACCAGATCTTAAGGTAAAAAGGGTAACTTATAAGGGAATAAGGTAAGCGCAAGGTGCCTGGACCCTTTTCTTGTACTTTCTGCAGTAAACGGGAGGTGGGCGGAGTAAAGACGGCACGGACAACAGAAGGGGGGCAGGAGACAACGAGAGGGGGGGGGGAGAGTAAAGACTGCATGGACAACAGGAAGGGGGGCGGGAAGAAATTTAACACGACAACGGGAGGGGAGGGATTAGAAAGCAGATATTTAAAATCTAAAAACCATGAAAACGGGTGCCGTGCGAGGCAACACGGCGTCCGAACATACCCATAAAAAAAAACATGAAACCGGGCGAGGCAGCGTGGCGCCCGAACAGACCCCCCCAAAAAAAGATGAAACCGGGCGCCTGATGGAAGGTAATGTTACCTTTTGTCGAAAACCATAGTCTGGCACCGCTCACCGTGAGTGGCCTATTTAGAGCGCGTGCTCTGCTCCCCGCGCGCCACTATAAAATGTTTCCGCAATAGATAATTTATAGGCGGCACTGTGGTGACATGGTATTAATTCAGACTAAAGTACAGCGCCGGGGGAGACCTCGAAGAATCCCTCAAGCAGCTCCAACAATCATTGGCACACTGGACTTACTGTTTACTGGCGAACTCACTCCGAACAGGTATCATAGCCTGGGAGGCAGCGCAGAGCCCGAACACACCCATAAAACAAGCAAAAGCACGGCGCATTGTGTGTAACCTGACCCACGAGGAATGCAGCTGCCACCCTGCGCGCCGCTGCTCGCTCCCGAGATCAAAACGCCGTGGGAGTGAACATTAAAAAAGAGGTGGGACTTGCGCCCGCCTTTAGCCATTTGCGTGCTTTCATTATTGAAAGACGCACACAAAAGCCAATCCTATGTGTGGGAGGAGTCAGACCCACACGGAGTAAACACATACTTGTTTTAATGCATGATGTGAGTGAAAGAGTGAACCCTTACAAAAGATGTGAGCAGAGTTACTTTTGATTTTACGCGTGAAACAAACATTTTTTTTTTTTTAATGGAGTAGTCGACTTTGTAAAATTTTAAAACATAGGTGAAGACTTAGTATAACTTTTATAACATAGCTGACAAATGTGGTATTTTAGCCAACGGCACTTTGTATGCTGAGGTTTTTAGTCCATGATGAAACTGTTTAAAACAAAACTACAAACCCCACAATGCAACCTGCCATTGGTTGAAGAAAACAAAAATAGATGATGGAGTCCTCTGTCCTACTTCCAAAGTGGAGAGTTGTAAAATGCAAAATAAAAGTTTGTTTCTGGTCTTCTTGCCTGTTTTCTCGTAGGCAATGGGGGGGTCAAAAAGCCCAGTGGGTGAGGGGGCGGAGATGCCTCTCAGATACAGTTGCAAGCACCTCACTGTTAATTGGCTAACAGGCTAACACCCTTTAGAAAACCTGCAATAGGCGGCATTTACCAGAACATTGCAAGGAGCAACAGTTAGATGTGTCTAAAGACACTCAGAAAGGAAGAATAATGTCCTGTCGCCGCTCTTCCCGAGCTC
The DNA here is from genome assembly GCA_963921515.1 of Calotriton arnoldi. Classification (NCBI taxonomy): domain Eukaryota; kingdom Metazoa; phylum Chordata; class Amphibia; order Caudata; family Salamandridae; genus Calotriton; species Calotriton arnoldi. The sequence goes on from CAWUFW010000408.1 coordinate 3,303,279, forward strand.
GTCCTCTGCCCGGACGTAATGGGATTTAGGAGGCGCATTTACACCACAACTGCGAAGCGCCCGTCCCGTTGAACAGGTGCAGCACGGGCTGCAAGTGCAGCCCCTCGAGTGACACCGATAACGCTTACTCTGCAGAAGGCCGGTATTCCTGAACGCATCCTTGGCTGGGGCGTGAAGTGCCCTGCTTGAACAAGTGCAGCACGGGCTGAAAGTGCAGCCTTGCGAGGGCCGCCAGTGGACCCCCTCCTAGGGTCACAGAAAGACTTGCTAGACATCCCAGCATAGAAAACACACAGAATGAGACACTAAGGGGAAATTAAATACAGCTTTAACTGTACTATTTGTATTAATTACATTGTGTTCTGATAAGGGCTGCTGACTCATACTGCACTTGTGAGACATGTAAACTTGCCTCCCTCTCTGCTAACAGGGCCATGTGCTAAATATACTGACATTTGCTGGGTCTCAAACCCTTGACTCTTACAGTAAATCCGGGATGCTTGGCCACCCTACCACAAATTGACATTCCTTGAGACTGACCAGAGGAATCTGACATTAACCCCCAACATCCACCAAGTCCTATCTTCAGGCCCTGCACTGGCGGCTTCCGGTGCACCAGGGCCATGATACTCACATGGCGGTGAATGAAGATGGAAGGTCCAAGATATTTACAAAATCTAGTACAGCAGCATTTCCCTCTTCAGAACCTAAGATCGGTTTCGGGAATGCTTCTTACCTCTATAGTTCACTGCATAGGTATCGGAGGCCGTTCCTACTTTTTCCACAGCCAACCAGTGGAATCTCTCGCCATGTGATGTGCGCATTCATTGCCCATCTTTAAGAAGAACCTGAAAACCTGGCTTTTCAATCTTAACTAGTTTCTCCCCTCCAGACATGCAGTGTATCTTTGAGCCGGACATCCTGAATGGGGTAGCCGTAAGCACTTTATAAAAAGCTATTTAATTCAACCTGAATGAGAGACAGGCCAAGAAAGTCCTTGAGGAGAATTGTGGCTAATGGGATAGAGGGAAAGAAAGGAACACTGGAGGCAGCGAGTCCCAGCCTGACTTGAAACCCCAGTCTTCAGAAACTGGGAGGATGAGGGAACCCCAGCCAGGATAGTATGACTGACAACGCAAACAAAGGAACTTAGAAGCATTAACCACTGAATATTGCACCCAAGGGAATAAGGAGAACTAAAGAAGGGGAAAAAATAACAAAGTGTAGGGGTGCAGAAACAGGAGCGAACTTGGTTATGAACAGTCGCAAGACCAAAATGTTTGGCAGACACTGGCTTCCATGTGCAGCTGCTACTTGTACTGTCCCTGCCCCTGCTGCCCTGGAAGTACATTATGAGATTGACAAGCTACATTCCCAAAGCCAGGCCCTCGGAGCCGGCAGAGGTGATAGCGCTGCTGTTCTTCTAGCTGATTTCTTTTATGTAAGACATGAATGCGAGTGATATGTAAGAGATGACCGGAGACCTCCGTGTCCTTCATTACATGGTCACTCTCTGCTTCTATAGGGTGTCTTGCAGGTAACTGAGAAATGAGTGTGTGACCTCTCCCTGATAGAGAAGCAGCCCCCCAACTCTGAAGACTGGACTTAAGATGTTCTGCCTCATCCTCTATCCCAACTTGGGTGGCTAAAATAGAAGGATCAAGTTGAGGAATGCCCTCATCTTCTTCTAGTTGGGATGACACAGCGGCCTTCCCATGTCTATTCCCTACACAAGAGGCAAAAAGCATGTCTGACGTGAGGACACTTCATGGACTTGAGCAATCCAAAGTTTTTATGATCTGCCTGAACTGGGACAGGATGTTGAGCTTCTTCAAGAGATGGCCGCCATTGTCTGAATGCCTCTTTTATAGCCAACAACTCCTTGTTGCAGAGGCTGTATTTACATTCAGGTGGTAAGTGTCCTTGAAAAGGAAAGTTTCTGGATGCAAGGCCTCTGAGAATTGGGTGTCTTTGCCATAAAATAGCCCTATTGCAAAAGAGGAAGCATCTGCGACAAAAAATTCTAGTGCTGTCACAATGTCTTAAAATGGGTGCAGATGTAAATGCTTCCTGTAAAGATTTAATGACCTGTTATTCTTCAGATCCCTGCTAGAAGGAAACATCTTCTTAGTCAACTGAGTAATTGGTAATAGAATGGTAGAAAAGTCCTTGATAAAATGTCAATAGACGTTTGCAAAACGTATCTCTTTCACATTTGTTGGCGTGGGCCATTCTTTCACTGTAGAAACGTTGCCAGGATCAGCATGATTCATGCACCCAGCAGATCTCCGAAGATGTCATTGATAGATCTTGAAACAGAGCAAGGACATTATATAACCTAAAAAGCTTTATGAGATATTCAAAGTGGCCTTAATGAGTGTTCAAGTCTGTCTTCAGTTGGTCTCCTGCACCAGTTCTTATGAGATCGTTTGCACCCCTGAGATCTAACTTCAAAAACACTTTGGCTATTTTCTTGTGATCCAAAAGGACCGAGATTAAGGAGAGTGGATAATGATTCCTTATGGTGATGGCGTTTAACTCCCGATAATCCACGCTGGAACGGTACTCCTTGTTAGATTTCGGTATGAAGAAAATGGGTGCCCAGGCAGGTATGGTGGAATGTTTGATGAATCTGTTCTAGAGACTCTCCTCTAAATATTCCTTCAGGATGGCGGCATCTTTGACGGAGTGGATAAATCCTTCTATGAGGTACATTGGCTGCCGGTTGTATGTCTATAGCGCAAGCTTATTTCTTGTGAGGAAGCAACGTATCTGCTCCTTTACGGAAAAACACATCCAGGAACTCAATCTATAAAGGAGGAATTTCAGTCTGTGGTCCAGATGCGGTATCTGCTAGGCAAAGATGCTGTTGAACCCTCTCCATCCCGTAACTACGGAAGCAATGACGGGTCGAATGCTTTGATGAGAAGGTGATAGTAGATGATGCCCAAATACTGTTTGGATAATTAGCTGTGTCGTAGTGATAATTATTAGTGGAAGAGATTTCCTGCTCAAGTCTCCTGAAGTCAGTGTCGTCAGTCAATGCCCTTGATTTCTTCATCTCTCTGTTTCTTCCGTACAGAGATTCAGGCCTTCTTTTGGAAGCTGTTGTTCATAAAGCACCCGGAAGCCACACAATCAGTCGGTGTTAAAATCCTGACAGGCTCTTCTGGAGTTGCTAATTCCACTTTCATCACAAAAGGAGCCTTCTGGCTGGCACTCTGCTGCAAGTCTTCTGTGGTTGTCCATGGTTTTTCTTTCACTACTGAATATTTCCATGATAGCATCAGGCAATCGCTCAGTGTTTGTTGCGGAAAGTCAGGTCACTTCTTAAGAACAGTCTTTTTACTTCTCTCCTCTTCTTCTGGGGTAAGGGGCTACCTTATGTTTCCAATCTACATCAGTTCTTTGCCTCCTTCGGTCTTACAGGTGGTTGCCAGAACTCCCACTGGGGGCACTTGTCTGGGTAAAACCCATCATTGGCTGCGCTGTTGTCGGTCTAAAGAGCCAAAAGCTGTGTGTTTGGTTAGTTTCCACCACTGATCAGGCATCTCTAATCTCATTGTTTAATCTGTGATCGAGAGCAGCAGTCCCCGCTTCGGCCTAAGAGGCCAGGGATGGAAAGTGGCTAATATAACTCATCAAATCTTTAGCTCCTTGTATCAATTCCCGAAGCCCTGGGGGGGGGGGTAGAATCTGTCAGGTATTTTTTTTTTAATTTTAACAAACACTACTCAGAACTTTTCTAAAATGTATCATAATTTGTAAGTCCAGGATTGTGAGTATCAAACGCGTAGCCACAATGAAGCGTCTTTCATGAGGCACGATGATACATATATTATCTTGCCTGGTCTGTTTAAAGGAGCAAGAGTTGGGACAGTAAGTGTGGATTGCAATGGGCTGAAAATACCTGAAAATGCTGAGGGTTTCCTGAAAAGTTTTCAGGTGGTTCTAATCCCATAATATAGTTGGAACCTCTTCCTATGTTACTGACTTGACTTTTAGTCCCTTTAGAAGAGGTCACGGCTCCGTCAATCCCCTCCAGGCTTCTGTCACGCCCCATCTCTGTGCACCACTCCTACTGGAGTGTGGAAGGGGAAAAAAAACCCTCACCCAATCTAAAAGTGGCATGCTTCATCATCGCGTTCACCCTGACTCCTAAAGGTCCTGGTGGGCTCAACCATATTTCAGGGAGCTCTTATGAAGATAGTTACAAAGGGGGCGTGATTTTAAAGATAAAATTCCTCATCCTTTCTCTCGCTCCTCATTGGTTATTCTTTGCTGTCCTCCCCTTTGCCAATCAGGTTAAAGCTACAAAGGTGAATAGTTCTATTGCGGTTTACGTCATTTCTCCCTCCTTCCTGTTGGATGGGTGGAACCCAGGTTGGAATTTTAGCATTTCTCAGAAACCCCTCCCACCCCCTCTTACCCACCTGTTAGAAGCGCTGTGTAAGGTTCACTGCCAGATGTTGCATCACATAGGACAGCCCTCAGCCTCCTGCTTGTATTCCCCTATTAAAGGTGTGGCAGGAGTGCTGACAGGTGCCGGTACTCTGTTTCAAACTAAAGAAGTGCAGGTACTCAGCACTGGACAGTACCTGCCCATTTGAAGCTCTGGCTAAGGCAGAGTATGAGGAGGCAAACGTTAGATCTGGCTTGACACTGCTCTCTCTGCTCCTCAGTGATCCATCATACCCGAACAGTTTAAGAATTTGCTCTGTTCTTTGACAATAAAGTGAAATCCGTTGTCATTGCCAGACCGTCCTGATTCCCAACTCAACCTGAACAACACTTGCAAATCTAAGAGTACAGCTATTGACTTATCCTGCTCTATATAACGCAGACTTGGCCCAGAGATGTTATAATGCATTACGATACAAATAGACCATTGCATAAGAATTATGAATTACCCGATCATAAATATTGAGTAGAAGATGTGAATATGTATGAGGCCAGGGAAAGAATTGCACAGTATCGAGGTAGAGGGGAGGAGCCACAGAGCAGGTCTCGGGCCAAGGCTGGTTCGAAAGTGTTACACGAAGACGAGAAAGGAACTGCGTATAAAACAGGAGGCTTCTGGATAAGGTTTAAAGACCGTCCCTGTGTATCAAACAGGAGGCTTCTGGATAAGGTTTAAAGACCGTCCCTGTGTATCAAACAGGAGGCTTCTAGCTGAGGTTTAAAAGACCGTCCCTGTGTATGAAACAGGAGGCTTCTGGATAAGGTTTAAAGGCCGTCCCTGTATATCAAACAGGAGGCTTCTGGATAAGGTTTAAAGACCGTTTTGTGTATCAAACAGGAGGTTTCTAGATAAGGTTTAAAGACCATCCCTGTGTATCAAACAGGAGGCTTCTGGATAAGGTTTAAAGGCCGTCCCCGTGTATCAAACAGGAGGCTTCTGGATAAGGTTTAAAGGCCGTCCCCGTTGTAGGAGAGTAGGATCTGCTTCACATGGGTACCCCCACTTTTTGCTGATGCTTCACTGTTTTTCGACTTTAGTCTGGCTGGGGCCCTGCTAATCGGAACCCCCGCCTAGCTGCTTCCTCTCTAAAATGGTTTCCATGTGCCTTAGGCACATCTCTGATTGGAATCTGGAGTGCCCTTGTAAGTCCCTAGTATATGGTAAACTATGTACCCAGGGCATAGGTACCTCAGAGGCCTGCCAGGGGCTGAAGCATGTATTGTGCCACCCCTGGAAGGCCAACCAAAAGGACACCACAGGTCTGCTACTGCAGCCTGGGTAAGGTGGTGCATGCACCCCTTACAGTGATATAGGTTACCTATATCACTACATACATACACACATATAAACCTATAAGTCACTCCTATGGCAGGCCTTGTCAATCCTGAAGGCAGAGTGCTTGGTTCCTATGTGAGAGGGTGCCCCTGCATGAGCAGAGCCCCTCTGCAGCGTTCGGAGACCCTTCTCTGATGCTGTTTGTAGTGCAGCCTGACCATATACTCTTAAGTGCATTATAACCTTGCGTTAAATGCTAACTTTGGGATGGCTGCACGGAAACATGTCGTGTTTGGTGTCAAACATCTTGGAATACTACCCCCCACCAGTTCTGGCGGCGGGGGTAGCATTCCACCCTTCTAGAGGGAGAGACATGTACACACCGGCCTGCCCGGTAACTTCTTTCCAAGCCCTGGCATCACAAAATGGATGCCGCTGCCACAGACACGGGTCTGGCCTCCTGCTGCTGACTGAAACTCCGGCAGGGGAGGCCTGGACAATAGGTTTCCTGTCCCAGGGAGGTGTAACCACCTCCCCAGACAGGATAATGTGTATTGGGGCTGGGCGGGAGCACTCTCTGGTGCTTTGAAGTCCTGCACTGGGGGCACACTTGGTGTCCCTGTGCATACCCCATTTCAAACTGGTTCAGGGGCTTCCAGCCCCTGCTCTGGCACGAAACTGGACAAAGGGAATGGGTGTAACCACCCCTCTTCCCTGACCCTCCCATAGGTGGGTTCCCAGAGTATGTCCAACCCCCTAACTTAGTATAAGTATGGGACCCCAGTCCTTAGGACTTTAGATTTACCTGGACGAAACTCTGACACAGAATCCTGGACCTTCGACGCTCTACTTTAAGATTAGAGGACTGAAGGATCTCCCTTGGGGTCAAGGAGTGACTCCCCTGCTTGGCAGGCACCAACGAAGCAATTGTCCGGTCTGCATCGCTGAAGCTCCCGCCGGACGCCGAAGTCTTTCCATCACCAGAGGTGGATTTCCAGACTTCCCCGAGGCTGCCCTGAGTCCCCAGCAAAGCTGAGGCCCGTAGCTGTCGTGGGTAACGTGGAACCGTGACCCCTGGACACCGAGCACATTTGCAAGTGCATCCTCTTCCTGGTCTTCCACGAAGTTGTGCTTTTGGCTCCGAGTAGCCCCCGCCTCCAGCACCGACTGCACCGAAGATCACTGGCCTCCACTCCACGAGTGTCCCGTGAGCCAGCTCTAAGTGCGTCCACTCGAGGCTCCTTCGCGGTCGCTAGTCCGTTGGCTAGTAGGCCCTCCCGAAGGCCAATCTTCTTCTGCTTGGGCTTCCCTGGTTGCTCCAGGCGTGCCCTGACTTACCCTCGCTGGGTGAGTCCCTCAGACCTTGCTGGTCTGCACCACCGTCCTTCTTCTATTTCCACGAGACTTGCCGTTGCCAAGGCTTGTTGGGTCCAATCCGGTCGCCGACACCCCTGCAATCGACAGACGTCGTGGGACAGCTCGAATCCAGCTCCTGGTCGTCGTCGACGCCTCCTGGACCTCGTGGCTGAAGAGTCAAGACGACAGTCAACCTACCTGAAGCACTCGACATCGGTGGGCATCCGCTCATCGCCTTCCTGGTCACTGGCTAGTGACCCAGACTCCGTCCCCTCTGCTTTCAGGTTCTTCAGATCTTCGATCCACCTTTGGATCCACCCGAACACTTTCGACTTGGCCGCCAGCAGCACTTTGCAGCAGATCGCCATTGAAAACGACGACGAAACCCGACCCCGAAAGACACCTATGCACCCGGCTTCCCTGGGTGAGGTAACTCGAGTACTCCGGTGCTCCCGTGGGTATAGACTCTAGAACCACCCAGTTCTAAAGGGGTTTGCTCCAAGTCCTCCTCTAAGTGTCCCTTTTCTTTAAAATTCCAACCGCGACTTTCCCCATAGAAGTCAACGGCGATTCGCGGCTGTGTTCTCACACTGCACGCGTCCCCGTGGGTCCCCTGTGTCACTACCTTGGGTGGTTCCTTGTGGTCCAAGCACTTCTACAGGCTCTAGGCCTTGTGTCTAGCTCAGTCGTGGTTCTTATACCACTTTATTGGTATATGGTTTGGTACGCCCCTAGGGCTCAAACGTGTATTTGTGCTATTACTGTTGATAACTAACTTATAACTTATGTACTTCGAACTCTAGCCTCATAAAGAGACTAGAGGGGTGTGTTTAGCAATAAATACATATATTTTGAATATATACCTGGTGTGGTCCTCTTTCATTTGGTCTCTCAAGAGATTATAGACTGGTAAAACAAGCTGCTTTACATTCCTTCAAGACTTAGCCTGAAGGCTGCTCTCCATAGCTACCACTAGGATAGCTTTCAATAAAGGTTGTCTTTAACCTATCTCCAATAAGGGGTTGTTTGGACTGGTGCAAGGTGCCCACTATAATTAGTGGACAGCATATACCAGGCCAACTTCTCACATTGGTAGCAGCGATGGGATTCCAGCTTGCTATTGTTTTACCAGATAATCTCAATTGAATTGATCAACTGAAAACCACTAAGTGTACCTTAGGTACATATAAATCAAGCTTAGTATACAGTAAGTTCTACTGAACTTAGAGTTGTGTGTTAAGGGATAGCACACCCTTTCTACAACTCAAGAGAGTTTAGTAGGCCACACTAGAGTAGGTAGTGCATACACCACACCTCACTAGTAATGTCTTCAAAGCCAGGACCCAGTGAGTCCTTGCCAGAAGCCAGTGGGCTTCTTCCCTCCAAGTATGATAATCTCCCATTCTTGGAATTGAGAGCATTGTGCAATACTAGGAAGCTGAAGGCAGGCAAAAGTGCTAGCACCCAACACCTCAGGGAGGTGTTACTGGCTGATGATCTCAGCAGGCCCCTAGGGTCTGAAGGGGTAGGCAGAGAGGGTGGGGCAGAAAATGAGGAAGGGGTCAGGGGTGAAGAAACCCAGGGCCCCCCCTCTGAAACTGGCCAGGAAGGTGAAAATAACCTTGACCTGGAAAACCCAATTCCTCCTGTGGAGGAGGAGGAGGAGGATCAGAATGACCTCCCCTTTGTCCCCCCAGGAAGAATTGTGAGTGTGCCCAGAAGGCCTAGATCTCCTTCTCAGGAGTCTAACCACTCTGACACCTCAGTAGGGACCTCTGTCTCCTCTCATGGAAGGGAATCCTCTCATGAGAGGAGGAAGAGACTGATTCAGTATGAGCAAGCCCAGCTTGAACTCAGAAAACAGCAATTGGCTATAGACAGGAGTCCCTAGATCTCTATAGAGAGAGAAAAAGATGGGACTAGAGTCCCATGGTGGCAGCAATTTCCCCAGAGATAGGGAAAGGTCTTATGACCATAGAAACCTGAGCAAGATTGTCCCTCCCTACCAGAGTGGGGATGACATCCACAAATGGATAACTGCACTGGAGAGGGCCTGTAAAGTACAGAGGGTCCATCAGGAGCAGTGGGCAGCAATCTTGTGGCTCTCCTTTGCAGACAAAGGTAGAGACAAGCTCCTCACTGTAAGAGAAGAGGATGCTGACAATTACAAAGTCTTGAAGAGTGCTCTGATTGATGGGTTTGGCCTAACAACTGAACAATACAGGTTAAAGTTCAGAGATACCCAAAAAGCACAGACTCAAGACTGGGTAGAATATGTGGATTGTTCTGCTAAGGCTCTGGAAGGTTGGTTGATGAGCAGTAAGGTGTGTGACTTCACAGGATTGTACAATCTTATCATGAGGGAGCAGATTCTTAATAACTGTCAAAATCAGCTGTTGCATCAGTACCTGGTGGACTCTGATCTGACCTCTCCCCAAGAATTGGGAAAGAAGGCAGACAAATGGGTCAGAACCACGGTGAGGCAGAAGGTACAGAACCAAGGTGGTGACCCAAAGAAGCAAGATTCTAAGAACTCTGATAAGGGTGGGGAGAAGGGTAAAGACCAGAAGTCTTCACAAGGCCCCCAAAAATCTTCTTCAGGTGGGGATTCACAGCCTAACAAAGGGAAAGGCCAAAAGAAACCATGGTGCAAGGTCTGTAAGCAAAAGACCCACTGGACCAGTGATTGCACCAAGTCCAAAGACTCTACTCCAGCCCCCACCAATGCCCCTAAGGCACCTGCTCCCCCTAGTGCAGTTACAGTTGGTGGTGGGACTACACAAGCCAAGGGTTTAGTAGGGTTGACCCTGGGTAAGGAGATGAGCTCTGACCTAGTCAGAGAACTCACTCAGGATGTCCTAGTCTGTGATGGAGGCATGGATGTGACCTCCTCTTTGAGTCCCAGTAATCTGGGCAAGTACAGGCAACAGCCCTTAATCAATGGAAAAGAGGCTTTGGCATTTAGGGACACAGGGGCAAGTGTCACCATGGTGACACAAGACCTTGTGGATCCTGGGCAGATTATACTTGGTGAAATGTACCAAGTGACCAATGCTAGCAATGTCAGAACAGACCATACTCTGGCAGTTGTTAACTTCTCCTGGGGAGGGGTAACTGGCCTTAAGAAGGTTGTGGTAAGTGCAGACCTACCAGTTGAATGCTTGCTTGGCAATGATTTAGAAACTTCAGCTTGGGCAGAAGTGGAGCTCAGGACCCATGCAGAAATGCTGGGCATCCCTGCAGATGTGTTTGCTGTGACCAGGTCACAAGCCAAAATGTCTAGCACTGAACAGGCCTTCGATTCTGGAATAATGGACCAAGTGCCCTCCAAGAAGAGGAGTAGTAGGGTAAAGGCAGTGCCTTTCCCCTTGGCTCAGAAGGAAGATCCGTCTCTTGAGGGGGATGATCTCAGTCCTGAGGAAGGAACTGTCCCAGAGGAGCTTGAACCTGACCAGGTTGAGTTCTTGGGGACAGGGGGCCCTTCCAGGGCAGATCTGAGCCAGGAGCAGCAGAGCTGCCCCTCTCTTGAACCCCTCAGACAGCAAGCTGCTGCTGGGAAAGCTAGTGGTCCCCATACAGTGTATTGGGATGATGGACTCTTGTACTCCGAGTGTAGAGACCCCAAGCCTGGTGCCACCAGGAGGTTGGTTATACCTCTGAAGTTCAGGGGCTTCCTATTGACCCTAGCCCATGACATTCCCTTAGCAGGTCACCTGGGCCAGAACAAGACTTGGGACAGAATTGTCCCTCACTTTCACTGGCCCCACATGTCTGAAGACACCAAGGAGTTTTGTCGCTCCTGTGTAACCTGCCAGGCCAGTGGCAAGGCAGGTGGCACTACAAAGGCCCCCTGATACCACTACCTGTGGTGGGGGTTCCCTTTGAAAGGGTGGGGATTGACATTGTTGGTCCCATGGATCCCCAAACAGCATCTGGGCACAGGTTTATCCTGGTGGTAGTGGATCATGCCACCAGGTACCCAGAGGCTATTCCCCTTAGGACCACTACAGCACCTGTGGTGGCAAGAGCCCTCCTGGGAATTTTCTCAAGAGTGGGCTTCCCTAAGGAGGTTGTATCAGACAGGGGTGCTAACTTTATGTCTGGATACTTGAAAGCAATGTGGAAGGAGTGTGGAGTGACTTACAAGTTCACCACACCCTATCACCCACAATGCAATGGTTTAGTTGAGAGATTCAACAAAACCTTGAAGGGCATGATTAAAGGGCTCCCAGAGAAGCTTAGGCGAAGATGGGACATACTCTTGCCCTGCCTTTTATTTGCATACAGGGAGGTGCCTCAAAAGGGGTTGGCTACAGCCCTTTTGAACTTTTGTTTGGTCACCCTGTCAGGGGTCCATTGTGCTTGATGAAGGAAGGATGGGAGTTACCTCTCAAGCCCCCAAAGCAAGACATAGTGGACTATGTACTTGGTCTCCGCTCCAGGATGGCTGAGTACATGAAAAAGGCAACTAAAAACCTTGAGGCTAGCCAGGAACTTCAAAAGCCTGGCATGACCAAAAGGCTGTACTGACTGTTTACTAGCCAGGACAGAAGGTGTGGGTGTTGGAGCCAGTGGCCCCAGCAGCTCTCCAAGACAAATGGAGTGGACCCCATACCATAGTTGAACAGAAGGGTGAGGTTACCTACTTAGTAGACCTAGGAACACCCAGGAGTCCCCACAGGGTTCTCCATGTCAACAGATTAAAACCATATGTGGACAGGGCAGACATGGGCTTGCTCATGGCTACTGATGGACAGGAGGAAGAGAGTGACCCACTCCCTGACCTGCTCTCCCAGAACCCTGATGGGTCAGTGGATGGTGTAGCCTTGGCAGGCAGCCTCACTGCCCAGCAGCAAACTGATTGCAGACAGGTGCTCAATCAGTTCAGGCACATATTCTCACTGACACCCAGTCAGACCACCTGGTGCACTCATGAAGTGGACACTGGGGACAGTCTGCCTATTACAAATAAGATTTATAGGCAACCTGACCATGTCAGGGACTGTATCAGGACAGAAGTCCAGAAAATGTTGAATTTGGGAGTTATTGAACCCTCAGATAGCCCTTGGGCTAGTCCAGTGGTCCTTGTGCCAAAACCTCACACCAGTGGTGGGAAAAGAGAGATGAGGTTTTGTGTGGACTACAGGGGTCTCAATGCAGTTACTAGGACTGATGCCCATCCAATACCTAGGGCAGAGGAGCTAATAGACACTTTGGCCTCAGCCAAGTATCTAAGCACATTTGACCTGACAGCTGGCTACTGGCAGATCAGACTAGCTGATGATGCAAAGCCAAAGACAGCATTCTCAACCCCTAGTGGGCATTATCAATTTGTGGTAATGCCCTTTGGTCTGAAGAATGCACCTGCCACTTTTCAGAGGTTGGTGAGTACAGTCCTTACAGGAAAGGAAGCCTATAGTGCAGCATATCTAGATGATATTGCTGTCTTTAGCTCCACCTGGGAGGATCACCTGGTCCACCTCAGAAATGTTTTGCAGGCCCTGCAGAAAGCAGGCCTGACTATCAAGGCCACCAAGTGCCTGATAGGGCAGAGTCAGGTTGTGTACCTGGGCCACCTTGTGGGTGGAGGCCAGGTTCAACCACTGCAGAGCAAGATCCAGACCATCATGGACTGGACTGCTCCAACTACCCAGACTCAGGTGAGAGCCTTTTTAGGCCTGACTGGGTACTATAGGAGATTTGTCAAGGGGTATGGATCAATAGTGACACCCCTGAATGACTTAACTTCCAAGAAAATGCCCAAAAAGGTTCAGTGGACAGTTAGCTGTCAAAAGGCATTTGATGACCTAAAGCAGGCCATGTGCACTGCTCCCATTCTACAGAGTCCTGATTACTCCAAGAAGTTCATTGTCCAAACAGATGCATCTGAATTGGGGGTAGGGGCTGTACTGTCACAATTGAATGATGAAGGTCAGGATCAGCCAGTAGCTTTTATTAGCAGAAGGCTGACCCCTAGAGAGAAACGTTGGTCAGCCATTGAGAGGGAGGCCTTTGCTGTGGTCTGGGCTCTGAAGAAGTTGAGGCCATACTTGTTTGGTACTCACTTCCTTGTTCAAACAGACCATAAGCCCCTCTTATGGCTAAAACAAATGAAGGGTGAAAACCCCAAACTGCTTAGGTGGTCCATTTCCCTACAGGGGATGGACTTCACAGTGGAACATAGACCTGGGAGTAACCATGCCAATGCAGATGGACTCTCTAGGTACTTCCACTTAGAACATGAAGACTTAACTGGACAAGGTTAGTTTAATGTCCCTACGTTTGGGGGGGGGGGGGTTGTGTAGGAGAGTAGGATCTGCTTCACATGGGTACCCCCACTTTTTGCTGATGCTTCACTGTTTTTCGACTTTAGTCTGGCTGGGGCCCTGCTAATCAGAACCCCAGCCTAGCTGCTTCCTCTCTAAAATAGTTTCCATGTGCCTTAGGCACATCTCTGATTGGAATCTGGAGTGCCCTTGTAAGTCCCTAGTATGTGGTATACTATGTACCCAGGGCATAGGTACCTCAGAGGCCTGCCAGGGGCTGAAGCATATATTGTGCCACCCCTGGAATGCCAACCAAAAGGACACCACAGGTCTGCTACTGCAGCCTGGGTAAGGTGGTGCATGCACCCCTTACAGTGATATAGGTTACCTATATCACTACATACATACACACATATAAACCTATAAGTCACTCCTATGGCAGGCCTTGTCAATCCTGAAGGCAGAGTGCTTGGTTCCTATGTGAGAGGGTGCTCCTGCATGAGCAGAGCCCCTCTGCAGCGTTCGGAGACCCTTCTCTGATGCTGTTTGTAGTGCAGCCTGACCATATACTCTTAAGCGCATTATAACCTCGCGTTAAATGCTAACTTTGGGATGGCTGCACGGAAACATGTTGTGTTTGGTGTCAAACATCTTGGAATACTACCCCCCGCCCGCCAGTTCTGGCGGTGGGGGTAGCATTCCACCCTTATAGAGGGAGAGACATGTACCCACCAGCCTGCTCGGTAACTTCTTTCCAAGCCCTGGCATCACAAAATGGATGCCGCTGCCACAGACACGGGTCTGGCCTCCTGCTGTTGACAAACTCTGGCAGGGGAGGCCTGGACAATAGGTTTCCTGTCCCAGGGAGGTGTAACCACCTCCCCAGACAGGATAATGTGTATTGGGGCTGGGCGGGAGCACTCTCTGGTGCTTTGAAGTCCTGCACTGGGGGCACACTTGGTGTCCCTGTGCATACCCCAGTTCAAACTGGTTCAGGGGCTTTCAGCCCCTGCTCTGGCGTGAAACTGGACAAAGGGAATGGGTGTAACCACCCCTCTTCCCTGACCCTCCCATAGGTGGGCCCCCAGAGTATGTCCAACCCCCTAACTTGGTATAAGTATGGGACCCCAGTCCTTAGGACTTTAGATTTACCTGGACGAAACTCTGACACAGAATCCTGGACCTTCGACGCTCTACTTTAAGATTAGAGGACTGAAGGTTCTCCCTTGGGGTCAAGGAGTGACTCCCCTGCTTGGCAGGCACCAAAGAAGCAATTGTCCGGTCTGCATCGCTGAAGCTCCCGCCGGACGCCGAAGTCTTTGCATCACCAGAGGTGGATTTCCAGACTTCCCCGAGGCTGCCCTGAGTCCCCAGCAAAGCTGAGGCCCGTAGCTGTCGTGGGTAACGTGGAACCGTGACCCCTGGACACCGAGCACATTTGCAAGTGCATCCTCTTCCTGGTCTTCCACGAAGTTGTGCTTTGGGCTCCGAGTAGCCCCCGCCTCCAGCACCGACTGCACCGAAGATCACTGGCCTCCACTCCACGAGTGTCCCGTGAGCCAGCTCTAAGTGCGTCCACTCGAGGCTCCTTCGCAGTCGCTAGTCCGTTGGCTAGTAGGCCCTCCCGAAGGCCAATCTTCTTCTGCTTGGGCTTCCCTGGTTGCTCCAGGCGTGCCCTGACTTACCCTCGCTGGGTGAGTCCCTCAGACCTTGCTGGTCTGCACCACCGTCCTTCTTCTATTTCCACGAGACTTGCCGTTGCCAAGGCTTGTTGGGTCCAATCCGGTCGCCGACACCCCTGCAATCGACAGACGTCGTGGGACAGCTCGAATCCAGCTCCTGGTCGTCGTCGACGCCTCCTGGACCTCGTGGCTGAAAAGTCAAGACGACCGTCAACCTACCTGAAGCACTCGACATCGGTGGGCATCCGCTCATCGCCTTCCTGGTCACTGGCTAGTGACCCAGACTCCGTCCCCTCTGCTTTCAGGTTCTTCAGATCTTCGATCCACCTTTGGATCCACCCGAACACTTTCGACTTGGCCGCCAGCAGCACTTTGCAGCAGATCGCCATTGAAAACGACGACGAAACCCGACCCCGAAAGACACCTATGCACCCGGCTTCCCTGGGTGAGGTAACTCGAGTACTCGGGTGCTCCCGTGGGTATAGACTCTAGAACCACCCAGTTCTAAAGGGGTTTGCTCCAAGTCCTCCTCTAAGTGTCCCTTTTCTTTAAAATTCCAACCGCGACTTTCCCCATAGAAGTCAACGGCGATTCGCGGCTGTGTTCTCACACTGCACGCGTCCCCCGTGGGTCCCCTGTGTCACTACCTTGGGTGGTTCCTTGTGGTCCAAGCACTTCTACAGGCTCTAGGCCTTGTGTCTAGCTCAGTCGTGGTTCTAATACCACTTTATTGGTATATGGTTTGGTACGCCCCTGGGGCTCAAACGTGTATTTGTGCTATTACTGTTGATAACTAACTTATAACGTATGTACTTCGAACTCTAGCCTCATAAAGAGACTAGAGGGGTGTGTTTACTCTATAACCCCTCGTGGGCCACTACAGGACCCCACAGAGGCAGCCGCCTCCCTGGAGCCCGCCTCACCACCCTCGGCTCTCTATTCAATAACCCCCTTGAGGGCCCCCCGCAGGACCCCACACTGGAGCCCGCCTCACCACCCTCGGCTCTCTATTCAATAACCCCCTTGAGGGCCCCCCGCAGGACCCCACACTAGAGCCCGCCTCACCACCCTCGGCTCTCTAGTCAATAACCCCTTGAGGGCCCCTACAGAAGCAGCCACCCTCCCTGGAGCCCGCCTCACCACCCTCGGCTCTCTATTCAATAACACCCCCTGACGGCCCCTACAAGACCCCACACTGGAGCCCGCCTCACCACCCTCGGCTCTCTATTCAATAACACCCCCTGACGGCCCCTACAGAAGCAGCCACCCTCCCTGGAGCCCGCCTCACCACCCTCGGCTCTCTAGTCAATAACCCCTTGAGGGCCCCTACAGAAGCAGCCACCCTCCCTGGAGCCCGCCTCACCACCCTCGGCTCTCTATTCAATAACACCCCCTGACGGCCCCTACAAGACCCCACACTGGAGCCCGCCTCACCACCCTCGGCTCTCTAGTCAATAACCCCTTGAGGGCCCCTACAGAAGCAGCCGCCCTCCCTGGAGCCCGCCTCACCACCCTCGGCTGAGTCGGCTCTCTATTCAATAACACCCCCTGACGGCCCCTACAGAAGCAGCCGCCCTCCCTGGAGCCCGCCTCACCACCCTCGGCTCTCTAGTCAATAACCCCTTGAGGGCCCCTACAGAAGCAGCCGCCCTCCCTGGAGCCCGCCTCACCACCCTCGGCTGAGTCGGCTCTCTATTCAATAACACCCCCTGACGGCCCCTACAGAAGCAGCCGCCCTCCCTGGAGCCCGCCTCACCACCCTCGGCTCTCTAGTCAATAACACCCCCTGACGGCCCCTACAAGACCCCACACTGGAGCCCGCCTCACCGACCGCGGCTCTCTATTCAATAACCCCCTTGAGGGCCCCTACAAGACCCCACACTGGAGCCCGCCTCACCACCCTCGGCTCTCTATTCAATAACCCCCTTGAGGGCCCCCCGCAGGACCCCACACTAGAGCCCGCCTCACCACCCTCGGCTCTCTAGTCAATAACCCCTTGAGGGCCCCTACAGAAGCAGCCGCCCTTCCTGGAGCCCGCCTCACCACCCTCGGCTCTCTATTCAATAACACCCCCTGACGGCCCCTACAAGACCCCACACTGGAGCCCGCCTCACCGCCCGCGGCTCTCTATTCAATAACCCCCTTGAGGGCCCCTACAAGACCCCACACTGGAGCCCGCCTCACCACCCTCTGCTCTCTATTCAATAACCCCCTTGAGGGCCCCCCACAGGACCCCACACTAGAGCCCGCCTCACCACCCTCGGCTCTCTAGTCAATAACCCCTTGAGGGCCCCTACAGAACCAGCCGCCCTCCATGGAGCCCGCCTCACCACCCTCGGCTCTCTATTCAATAACACCCCCTGACGGCCCCTACAAGACCCCACACTGGAGCCCGCCTCACCGCCCGCGGCTCTCTATTCAATAACCCCCTTGAGGGCCCCTACAAGACCCCACACTGGAGCCCGCCTCACCGCCCGAGGCTCTCTATTCAATAACCCCCTTGCCTTGAGGGCCCCCCACAGGACCCCACACTGGAGCCCGCCTCACCGCCCGTGGCTCTCTATTCAATAACCCCCTTGAGGGCCCCTACTAGACCCCCACACTGGAGCCCGCTTCACCACCCTCGGCCCTCTATTCAATAGCTCCTCGAGGGCCCCTACAGGACCCCACAGGAGCAGCCGCCCTCCCGGAGCCCGCCTCACCACCCTCCGCTCTCCCGGGTAACCCATTAACTCCACTGGTGTGTGACGCCTGGCCCTCCACCGCGCTCTCCCAGTTAATCCCTAAACTGCCTCCCGGCACCAAGGCGCTACAAGGTGACCCCTAAACTGAAGCTGCCATGGGGTGGCCACGCTTAGTAAACAAAAAATATTCCACGAACATAGAAGTAGGACTATACTTGAGCATTGACCGAGGGGCACAGAATAGCTGGAATGAATGGTGGTGTTCAACAACATAGAATCCACAGACGAGGCGCTGAAGGGTTATTAAATGTAACACTTCCACACAATTAATTCAATTGGTTTCTCATAAGGTCAGTTAACCAGTCCTGCACTGCAGCACATGAAGATCGCCGCCTCTGTTCAGTGGTGTCACTATGAAAACTTAGTTTACGGAAATCTGTTGGGACACATGATGGAAAACTGGTATTATCCTGGAAATTCCAGGATTTGGTCATCTTAACCTGCCTCCGAGTACCCCACTTCTCCACGGTGACCCCTAAACTGCAGTCGAGCTGCCACCAGGTGCCGCCCAATCGACCCCAACTGCTTAAAGCCTACTGGCCTTTACAAACGGTAGTCACAATCAATAAGGGAGGCCTACTGTCTTTGTCATAACATCAAAGTAAGCAGACCAGACCTATGACATCAGACACAACGTTTCCCAGTGCCCCAGTTAGGCCTCTATCCCCGTCACTGTCGCCACCTCAGGCCTACTGTTGTGAGCATAAGCTTTTCCACACGGTAACCATCAGCACACACACATAAAATGATAACGGTATACAGAATTACCGCTGGCAAGGCTAAATGCTCTCTCTCTTAACGGGGCTTAAGAAGGATTCTCACAGCGCAGGTCTTCCTTATGCACGGTTTGTCACAGAGGTGACCAGTACTCGCGTCCTTGCGTACTACGGTAATCAGTAAGACTCCATGTGACAAAATACACATCTGTAGGCTTTACTATCGAGGAATAACGATCCACTCTTTAATGCCTGGTGACTTTGCCATATGCTTTTCACAATAAACATGTCAGTCCTGCTGCCTTTATCGTAACATTTCATAATGAAGAGATCAGGCCTGCAGCCGGGCTCATTGACTTTCCTCCATAACCAACTCAGTCCAGCTGTCTCGAGCTTAAGCTTTGCCACAAGCCATAAAGTGCAATCCAAGCAGTCTTTATAGTGGAAGCACACATCTGTGGCCCAATCAAATCCTGTACTCAGGAAACCAACATGTGGGTGGAGCTTAAGCCCCTTTCTGAGTTGTACTGTGAAAGCTCTTTCTTGTTGATTACATTAGGTCCAGCGACAACTGTGCTGTCAAGACAGACCTAAAACTGCATGTAGATTAGTGGAGCCCTGGGCATCCCATAATGCTCTCAAACACAGGACTTCACTCTGAAGCTTAAAGGTAAGGATGGAATGGGATCTGTGCTGCTGCCATAGAGAAACAATCCTAAATGAGCTGCTTATCTTAGGCCCTTTAACAGCATTAACCTTCTTTGAGTGCGCCCCAGAGGAGGCCTCGCCACCTCCTGTTGTAGGCTGGATACTCTGTGGGTTTGGCTGCCTTCCCTAGGGTGCCATATTGATGCTCGCTCGGGCAGCAGGACAAACGGCAAAATAACCACAGCTGTGTGAGGGGAAGCACTCTTTCTGTGGAAGCATACAATCAGTGTGTACTCCTGTCCACCCACGTGTTGGCGGAGCCAAAGTCCTTGTCTCTAGCACTCCTGAAAGCTCTGTTTTTAGATGGATTACATCAGGTCTGCCAAACAAGATCTAACAAGGGAGCAAGTGGCCGAGCAGCACTTTACAGCTGCCTCTCCGTTCTAAGATGGATAGATAGATGGATGGATAGATAGATGGATGGATGGATGGATGGATGGATGGATAGATGGAAATAAAAATGAAAAAATAAACAAGAGAGTGAGACAAAGAGCAGGATAGGTAGTAAGATCAAAGTGTGCAGAGGGCTGGTATCACTCTGCCGCTACTGGACCTTCTGGCCTTAGGACGGTCGCATTCATTTGGAGTGGGAACATAGGCCCGCTCATGCATATGTGGCCCCGATATCTGCCCTCGAGCACAGAGTTCCTACCCCTCCTGATATGTCACCTCGTTTGCAGTCTGAGGGACTCTACACTCATGACCACTCATCGTGGGTCTTTTTGCGTCAACCTAGAAGTGAAAACAGCAAAGCGTTAAGGCACTGTCCAGTGCATGTGTGCAGTGCAAGGATCTGACGCGCCTGTGCCCGTGAGTGCCCAGCGAGGGGACAGGCAAGCCTAAATCCTCTGGCTGAGAGATTACTGCACAAAAAGATGGTGGATGGAATGCTGAACAAATCATTCACCCCCCAGTCACAGATCTGGGTTAAATCCATCGTTTTTTTGCTCACCATGCCACCCCAGTTTGGACTCAGCCATGTGTAAATTAGTCTTGACCCTGTGCCCCATGGGAATAGTCCAGCCCGAACTACCAAGCCAGATCCTCCCTGGACCGAAAACCAGCATCCTGGGACAGGTTTCAGGGTAACGTCCCTCACCAGCCAGGCTAGCTTGAATCCAGTGGCACAGAGAGCACGGGGCCCAAGTCTGGGCATACCCTTCTCACTTAGGGCGACTATAACTTTTACTACTGGCACCTAGCAATGTTGAGTGCGTTGTTGTGATATATCTGTGGGAGCTGAGAGTGGGGCGGGGAATTGTTAAGCACTGCTCCACCTACATTTTCTCCGGGGATTCAGCCTGACTGCTCATGCAGTCTTACCAGTGGTAAGCTAAAGTACCAGGTGAGACCTGTTCACCTCTGTGGCCATGTGGGCAACCATCCATTACCTGCAGTTCCTGTCTTCCAACACAGGCCTTTGCTCCCTGGATAGCAGTGAAGCTCGAACTGTCAGAGGTGACTCTGCAGCACTTCTAAATACAGACATATCTTTGGGCTTCCAGGGAATAGGCCGTACCTGTAGGACGGGAGCGCCAGATCAACGCCCATATTTTCAGGGCATCCGTATTAGATAAATTTACATAAATAAATCTAAATGGAAGTTATTTACAAAGTCAGCAGCTATGCAGACAGTCTGGCATGGAGGCCGGGACACTGCTGGGAGTAGCCGTGCGCTTTTCAAGTCCCGCAATTCATTCATTCATACAGCCCTCCTGGACCTGCGTTTGACACCCCAGTTCTGCGGACTCAGTAGCCACTCTTATGTTACAGTTAGTGTCTAAGACCGGCCCTAGCTTTATTTTATTTCCTTGGCTATTTTTATGTAGCATCGAGTCTGCCTGGAGCCGTCCTCGAGGCACAAGTGCACGCGAGGGAAGGAGTAAGTGCAGATGGACTGGGAGAAACATTGGTGTGGCCCACAGTGCTTTGAATGGCCATTGGAAGAACCGCAGCAACAGGGTTTACATTTGTGCTGCGAGATGTACCGTCTTGGCGCACGTGCTACTTGCCGAAAAAAGCGCTTCGACGCCTCGTCAGGGGTAGTAAGCGCTATACAAATGCAATTACAATACAATACCTGAAGGTTTGTTGATTTACCCCCAGCACTGATGGTCGCCCTATACTACTTGTTTGCAACTTGCACTGCAAGGAAACCATACAGTCTGATATATATATCTCTATCTCTATCTCTATCCTCAACTCTGCGTCCAGGCTGACCCTCAACCTCCCACTCTACGTTCACATCACCCAGCACCTCAAAGAGCTCCACTGGGTCCTACTCCACAAACGAGCACTCTTCAAAGTCCTCACGCACACATACAAGCCTTTCACAAAGAAACCGACGCCTTGGCTCTTTAGCTGGTCCCTGACACTGGCTCAGCCCCTACAGCTTCTGCGCCGGGCTACCATCCCGGGTGAGCTGTGTGCTGTACACATCAATGCAACACGCCACATAAAATGTAACATATAAAACGCAGCACATACACAGAAGATATAAAACACACTCTAAATACATGTTTCCCTGGGATCTGGTGCTCCACTTAGCACTGTAGTGAAGCGCCTAGTGCGCCTACGTGGACGGCAGCGCATGTCTCGTGCTCAGGGCCGTTCACGCCTAGAATGGAGGCCATGAGGGCCCGGGGGTTACTGAACCGTCTGCGAAGGACCTTGGAGGCGACAGGCTGCAGGGTCTCATGCCTGCTGCACACGGGCCCCGCCCTCCTTGAAGGGAGGGGCAATGAATGGCCTCTTTGTGGGGTTGGGTTATGTTTGTGCACTGAAGCGTCTCTCCTACCCATAGAGAAGAGGGCGCAGGGCATGACTACGGGGGCCCTGTAAGGGTCACAAAATGTGCTCACCTCCCCGAGTCCGTCAAAGGGACCTGGGACGGACGAAGCAGCCGTGGCAGCCCTCACTGCAGGCCCGTCTACAAGGCGAGCAGCATCGGGGTAGTTAAAGGGACGGGGGACACTTAATCTGCCCAGCGCCTGCTGGACTTCCCAGGACTGGTGGTCGATGATGCATAAGTGCAAACACTCTCTTTATTTTTAAATACATATTTATACTGCTTCTTTGCAGTTTTCTTCTTTTAGCAGATGAGGGAGCTGTAAGTAAAGTGATGCCCAGGGTCACATAATTTAGTTTTGGGGAAAGGGCAATCTGGGATTTGAACTCGAGCCCCCGGCGTACAGAGTATTGAAAGTAGCCGCAGCAGTGCTGGCAACGGGTGTGTTATTGCTCCTAGAGCCGCAGTCTCACCGCCGCCATACCTTATGCTTACATTAAGAGTAAAGACACACGTGCAGTATTCCGCCCCGAGGAGCAGTGAGCTCTGCGCGTGAGTGGTGCGCCTCAGCACCGCTGGCGCACTGTTAATGCTTCGTTCCCAGCGCCTCTAGGCAGGCACTGCCAGTGCTGCTGCTCTGCTAGTGAGGCAGTACTGGTACCTCGAACACAGGCTGCCAATCAGTGAGTGGGACAGTGGCAGCATCTCCC
Organism: Calotriton arnoldi; assembly: GCA_963921515.1. NCBI lineage: Eukaryota > Metazoa > Chordata > Amphibia > Caudata > Salamandridae > Calotriton > Calotriton arnoldi. The sequence continues at coordinate 3,325,986 of CAWUFW010000408.1, forward strand.
TGCAGGACGGTCTTATCTCTGATTGGACAGTACCTGCACAAGGCACCGCCACAGCTCTGCTGGCGAGATGGAAATCAGCTCTTTTCAGCAGGGCTTATGTATTACAGTACTGGCACTTCTCAGAAGGGCTGAAGTACTACAGTACTGGCACTTCTCATCAGGGCTGATGCACTACAGTACTGGTACTTCTCAGGAGGGATGATGCACTACAGTACTGGTACTTCTCAGGAGAGATGATGCACTACAGTACTGGCACTTCTCGGGAGGGCTGATGCACTACAGTACTGGCACTTCTCGGGAGGGCTGATGTACTACAGTACTGGCACTTCTCGGGAGGGCTGATGCACTACAGTACTGGCACTTCTCGGGAGAGATGATGCACTACAGTACTGGCACTTCTCGGGAGGGCTGATGCACTACAGTACTGGCACTTCTCGGGAGGGCTGATGCACTACAGTACTGGCACTTCTCGGGAGGGCTGATGCACTACAGTACTGGCATTTCTCGGGAGGGCTGATGCACTACAGTACTGGCACTTCTCGGGAGGGCTGATGCACTACAGTACTGGCACTTCTCGGGAGGGCTGATGTACTACAGTACTGGCACTTCTCAGGAGGGCTGATGCACTACAGTACTGGCACTTCTCGGCAGCGCTGATGCACTACAGTACTGGCACTTCTCGGGAGGGCTGATGCACTACAGTACTGGCACTTCTCGGGAGGGCTGATGCACTACAGTACTGGCACTTCTCGGGAGGGCTGATGCACTACAGTACTGGCACTTCTCGGGAGGGCTGATGCACTACAGTACTGGCACTTCTCGGGAGGGCTGATGCACTACAGTACTGGCACTTCTCAGAAGGGCTGAAGTACTACATACAGTACTGGTACTTCTCAGCAGGGCTGATGCACTACAGTACTGGCACTTCTCGGCAGCGCTGATGCACTACAGTACTGGCACTTCTCGGGAGGGCTGACGCACTACAGTACTGGCATTTCTCGGGAGGGCTGATGCACTGCAGTACTGGTACTTCTCAGAAGGGCTGAAGTACTACATACAGTACTGGTACTTCTCAGCAGGGCTGATGCACTACAGTACTGGTACTTCTCAGAAGGGCTGAAGTACTACATACAGTACTGGTACTTCTCAGCAGGGCTGATGCACTACAGTACTGGCACTTCTCGGGAGGGCTGATGCACTACAGTACTGGTATTTCTCAGAAGGGCTGAAGTACTACAGTACTGGTACTTAGAAGGGCTGAAGTACTACATACAGTACTGGTACTTCTCAGCAGGGCTGATGCACTACAGTACTGGCACTTCTCGGGAGGGCTGATGCACTACAGTACTGGTATTTCTCAGAAGGGCTGATGCACTGCAGTACTGGTACTTCTCAGAAGGGCTGAAGTACTACATACAGTACTGGTACTTCTCAGCAGGGCTGATGCACTACAGTACTGGCACTTCTCGGGAGGGCTGATGCACTACAGTACTGGTATTTCTCAGAAGGGCTGAAGTACTACAGTACTGGTACTTCTCGGGAGGGCTGATGCACTACAGTACTGGTACTTCTCGGGAGGGCTGATGCACTACAGTACTGGTACTTAGCAGGGCTGATGCACTACAGTACTGGTACTTCTCAGGAGGGATGATGCACTACAGTACTGGTACTTAGCAGGGCTGATGCACTACAGTACTGGTACTTCTCGGGAGGGCTGATGCACTACAGTACTGGTACTTGGGAGGGCTGATGCACTACAGTACTGGCACTTCTCGGGAGGGCTGATGCACTACAGTACTGGTATTTCTCAGAAGGGCTGAAGTACTACAGTACTGGTACTTCTCGGGAGGGCTGATGCACTACAGTACTGGTACTTCTCGGGAGGGCTGATGCACTACAGTACTGGTACTTAGCAGGGCTGATGCACTACAGTACTGGTACTTCTCAGGAGGGATGATGCACTACAGTACTGGTACTTAGCAGGGCTGATGCACTACAGTACTGGTACTTCTCGGGAGGGCTGATGCACTACAGTACTGGTACTTCTCAGGAGGGATGATGTACTACAGTACTGGCACTTCTCAGGAGGGATGAAGTACTACATACAGTACTGGCACTTCTCAGCAGGGCTGATGCACTACAGTACTGGTACTTCTCGGGAGGGCTGATGCACTACAGTACTGGTACTTCTCAGGAGGGATGATGTACTACAGTACTGGCACTTCTCAGGAGGGATGAAGTACTACATACAGTACTGGCACTTCTCAGCAGGGCTGATGCACTACAGTACTGGTACTTCTCGGGAGGGCTGATGCACTACAGTACTGGTACTTCTCAGGAAAGCTGATGCACTACAGTACTGGTACTTCTCAGGAAAGCTGATGCACTACAGTACTGGCACTTCTCAGGAAAGCTGATGCACTACAGTACTGGCACTTCTCGGGAGGGCTGATGCACTACAGTACTGGCACTTCTCGGGAGGGCTGATGCACTACAGTACTGGCACTTCTCGGGAGGGCTGATGCACTACAGTACTGGCACTTCTCAGGAGGGCTGATGCACTACAGTACTGGCACTTCTCAGGAGGGATGAAGTACTACATACAGTACTGGCACTTCTCAGCAGGGCTGATGCACTACAGTACTGGTACTTCTCGGGAGGGCTGATGCACTACAGTACTGGTACTTCTCAGGAGGGATGATGTACTACAGTACTGGCACTTCTCAGGAGGGATGAAGTACTACATACAGTACTGGCACTTCTCAGCAGGGCTGATGCACTACAGTACTGGTACTTCTCGGGAGGGCTGATGCACTACAGTACTGGTACTTCTCAGGAAAGCTGATGCACTACAGTACTGGTACTTCTCAGGAAAGCTGATGCACTACAGTACTGGCACTTCTCAGGAAAGCTGATGCACTACAGTACTGGCACTTCTCGGGAGGGCTGATGCACTACAGTACTGGCACTTCTCAGCAGGGCTGATGCACTACAGTACTGGTACTTCTCAGGAGGGATGATGCACTACAGTACTGGTACTTCTCAGGAGAGATGATGCACTACAGTACTGGCACTTCTCGGGAGGGCTGATGCACTACAGTACTGGCACTTCTCGGGAGGGCTGATGTACTACAGTACTGGCACTTCTCGGGAGGGCTGATGCACTACAGTACTGGCACTTCTCGGGAGAGATGATGCACTACAGTACTGGCACTTCTCGGGAGGGCTGATGCACTACAGTACTGGCACTTCTCGGGAGGGCTGATGCACTACAGTACTGGCACTTCTCGGGAGGGCTGATGCACTACAGTACTGGCACTTCTCGGGAGGGCTGATGCACTACAGTACTGGCACTTCTCGGGAGGGCTGATGCACTACAGTACTGGCACTTCTCGGGAGGGCTGATGTACTACAGTACTGGCACTTCTCAGGAGGGCTGATGCACTACAGTACTGGCACTTCTCGGCAGCGCTGATGCACTACAGTACTGGCACTTCTCGGGAGGGCTGATGCACTACAGTACTGGTACTTCTCGGGAGGGCTGATGCACTACAGTACTGGCACTTCTCAGAAGGGCTGAAGTACTACATACAGTACTGGTACTTCTCAGCAGGGCTGATGCACTACAGTACTGGCACTTCTCGGCAGCGCTGATGCACTACAGTACTGGCACTTCTCGGCAGCGCTGATGCACTACAGTACTGGCACTTCTCGGGAGGGCTGACGCACTACAGTACTGGCATTTCTCGGGAGGGCTGATGCACTGCAGTACTGGTACTTCTCAGAAGGGCTGAAGTACTACATACAGTACTGGTACTTCTCAGCAGGGCTGATGCACTACAGTACTGGTACTTCTCAGAAGGGCTGAAGTACTACATACAGTACTGGTACTTCTCAGCAGGGCTGATGCACTACAGTACTGGCACTTCTCGGGAGGGCTGATGCACTACAGTACTGGTATTTCTCAGAAGGGCTGAAGTACTACAGTACTGGTACTTCTCAGAAGGGCTGAAGTACTACATACAGTACTGGTACTTCTCAGCAGGGCTGATGCACTACAGTATTGGCACTTCTCGGGAGGGCTGATGCACTACAGTACTGGTATTTCTCAGAAGGGCTGATGCACTGCAGTACTGGTACTTCTCAGAAGGGCTGAAGTACTACATACAGTACTGGTACTTCTCAGCAGGGCTGATGCACTACAGTACTGGCACTTCTCGGGAGGGCTGATGCACTACAGTACTGGTATTTCTCAGAAGGGCTGAAGTACTACAGTACTGGTACTTCTCGGGAGGGCTGATGCACTACAGTACTGGTACTTCTCGGGAGGGCTGATGCACTACAGTACTGGTACTTAGCAGGGCTGATGCACTACAGTACTGGTACTTCTCAGGAGGGATGATGCACTACAGTACTGGTACTTAGCAGGGCTGATGCACTACAGTACTGGTACTTCTCGGGAGGGCTGATGCACTACAGTACTGGTACTTCTCGGGAGGGCTGATGCACTACAGTACTGGCACTTCTCGGGAGGGCTGATGCACTACAGTACTGGTATTTCTCAGAAGGGCTGAAGTACTACAGTACTGGTACTTCTCGTGAGGGCTGATGCACTACAGTACTGGTACTTCTCGGGAGGGCTGATGCACTACAGTACTGGTACTTAGCAGGGCTGATGCACTACAGTACTGGTACTTCTCAGGAGGGATGATGCACTACAGTACTGGTACTTAGCAGGGCTGATGCACTACAGTACTGGTACTTCTCGGGAGGGCTGATGCACTACAGTACTGGTACTTCTCAGGAGGGATGATGTACTACAGTACTGGCACTTCTCAGGAGGGATGAAGTACTACATACAGTACTGGCACTTCTCAGCAGGGCTGATGCACTACAGTACTGGTACTTCTCGGGAGGGCTGATGCACTACAGTACTGGTACTTCTCAGGAGGGATGATGTACTACAGTACTGGCACTTCTCAGGAGGGATGAAGTACTACATACAGTACTGGCACTTCTCAGCAGGGCTGATGCACTACAGTACTGGTACTTCTCGGGAGGGCTGATGCACTACAGTACTGGTACTTCTCAGGAAAGCTGATGCACTACAGTACTGGTACTTCTCAGGAAAGCTGATGCACTACAGTACTGGCACTTCTCAGGAAAGCTGATGCACTACAGTACTGGCACTTCTCGGGAGGGCTGATGCACTACAGTACTGGCACTTCTCGGGAGGGCTGATGCACTACAGTACTGGCACTTCTCGGGAGGGCTGATGCACTACAGTACTGGCACTTCTCAGGAGGGCTGATGCACTACAGTACTGGCACTTCTCAGGAGGGATGAAGTACTACATACAGTACTGGCACTTCTCAGCAGGGCTGATGTACTACAGTACTGTTACTTAGAAGGGCTGAAGTACTACATACAGTACTGGCACTTCTCAGCAGGGCTGATGTACTACAGTACTGTTACTTCTCAGCAGGGCTGATGCACTACAGTACTGGTACTTCTCAGCAGGGCTGATATACTACAGTACTGGCACTTCTCAGGAGGGCTGAAGTACTGCAGTACTGGCACTTCTCAGCAGGGCTGAAGTACTGCAGTACTGCCACTTAGAAGGGCTGATGCACTACAGTACTGGCACTTCTCAGGAGGGCTGATGCACTGCTGTACTGGTACTTCTCAGCGGGGCTGATGCACTACAGTACTGGCACTTCTCAGGAGGGCTGATGCACTGCAGTACTGGTACTTCTCAGCAGGGCTGATGCACTACAGTACTGGCACTTCTCAGGAGGGCTGATGCACTGCAGTACTGGTACTTCTCAGCGGGGCTGATGCACTACAGTACTGGCACTTCTCAGCAGGGCTGATGCACTACAGTACTGGCACTTCTCAGGAGGGCTGATGCACTACAGTACTGGCACTTCTCAGCAGGGCTGATGCACTACAGTACTGGCACTTCTCAGGAGGGCTGATGCACTACAGTACTGGCACTTCTCAGCAGGGCTGATGCACTGCTGTACTGGTACTTCTCAGCGGGGCTGATGCACTACAGTACTGGCACTTCTCAGCAGGGCTGATGCACTACAGTACTGGCACTTCTCAGGAGAGCTGATGCACTACAGTACTGGTACTTCTCAGCAGGGTTGATGTACTACAGTATTGATACTTCTCAGGAGGGTTGATGCAGTACGGTACTGGCACTAATCAGAAGGGCTGAAGTACTACAGTACTGGCACTTCTCAGGAGGGCTGATGCACTACAGTACTGATACTTCTCAGGAGGGCTGATGCACTACAGTACTGGTACTTCTCAGGAGGGCTGATGCGCTACAGTACTGGTACTTCTCAGGAGGGCTGATGCACTACAGTACTGGTACTTAGGAGGGTTGATGCACTACAGTACTGGCACTTCTCAGGAGGGCTGATGCACTGCAGTACTGGTACTTCTCAGCGGGGCTGATGCACTACAGTACCGGCACTACTCAGCATGACTGATGCACTATAGTACTGGCACTTCTCAGGAGGGCTGATGCACTACAGTACTGGCACTACTCAGCATGGCTGATGCACTACAGTACTGGCACTTCTCAGGAGGGCTGATGCACTACAGTACTGGCACTTCTCAGCATGGCTGATGCACTACAGTACTGGCACTTCTCAGGAGGGCTTATGCACTACAGTACTGGCACTTCTCAGGAGGGCTGATGCACTACAGTACTGGCACTTCTCAGCAGGGCTGAAGTACTACAGTACTGGTACGTCTCAGCGGGGCTGATGTATCACAGTACTGGTACTTAGCGGGTCTGATGTACTACAGTACTGGTACTTCTCAGGAGAGCTGATATACTACAGTACTGGTACTTCTCAGGAGCGCTGATGTACTACAGTACTGGTCCTTCTCAGCTGGGCTGATGTACTACAGTACTGGTACTTCTCAGGAGGGCTGATGTACTACAGTACTGGTATTTCTCAGGAGAGCTGATGTACTATAGTACTGGTACTTCTCAGGAGGGCTGATGCACTGCTGTACTGGTACTTCTCAGCGGGGCTGATGTACTACAGTATTGGTACTTCTCAGGAGGGCTGATGCACTGCTGTACTGGTACTTCTCAGCGGGGCTGATGTACTACAGTATTGGTACTTCTCAGGAGGGCTGATGCACTGCAGTGCTGGTACTTCTCAGCGGGACTGATGCACTACAGTACTGGTACTTCTCAGAAGGGCTGAAGTACTACAGTACTGGTACGTCTCAGCGGGGCTGATGTATCACAGTACTGGTACTTCTCAGCGGGGCTGATGTACTACAGTACTGGTATTTCTCAGGAGAGCTGATGTACTACAGTACTGGTATTTCTCAGGAGAGCTGATGTACTACAGTACTGGTACTTCTCAGGAGAGCTGAGGTACTACAGTACTGGTACTTCTCAGGAGAGCTGATGTACTACAGTACTGGTACTTCTCAGGAGTGCTGATGTACTACAGTACTGGTACTTCTCAGGAGAGCTGATGTACTACAGTACTGGTTCTTCTCAGCTGGGCTGATGTACTACAGTACTGGCACTTCTCAGCAGGGCTGATGCACTGCTGTACTGGTACTTCTCAGCGGGGCTGATGCACTACAGTACTGGCACTTCTCAGGAGGGCTGATGCACTGCAGTACTGGTACTTCTCAGCGGGGTTTGATGTACTACAGTATTGGTACTTCTCAGGAGAGCTGATGCACTGCAGTACTGGTACTTCTCAGCGGGGTTGATGTACTACAGTACTGGACTTCTCAGGAGGGCTGATGCAGTACAGTACTGGCACTTCTCAGAAGGGCTGAAGTACTACAGTACTGGCACTTCTCAGGAGGGCTGATGCACTACAGTACTGATACTTCTCAGGAGGGCTGATGCACTACAGTACTGGTACTTCTCGGGAGGGCTGATGCACTACAGTACTGGTACTTCCCAGGAGGGCTGATGCACTACAGTACTGGCACTTCTCAGGAGGGCTGATGCACTGCAGTGCTGGTACTTCTCAGCGGGGCTGATGCACTACAGTACTGGTACTTCTCAGAAGGGCTGAAGTACTACAGTACTGGTACGTCTCAGCGGGGCTGATGTATCACAGTACTGGTACTTAGCGGGGCTGATGTACTACAGTACTGGTACTTCTCAGGAGAGCTGATGTACTACAGTACTGGTACTTCTCAGGAGTGCTGATGTACTACAGTACTGGTCCTTCTCAGCTGGGCTGATGTACTACAGTACTGGTACTTCTCAGGAGAGCTGATGTACTACAGTACTGGTACTTCTCAGGAGAGCTGATGTACTACAGTACTGGTACTTAGGAGCGCTGATGTACTACAGTAGTGGTGCTTCTCAGCGGGGCTGATGCACTACAGTACTGGCACTTCTCAGGAGGGCTGATGCACTACAGTACTGGTACTTCTCAGCGGGGTTGATGTACTACAGTATTGGTACTTCTCAGGAGGGCTGATGCACTGCAGTACTGGTACTTCTCAGCGGGGTTGATGTACTACAGTATTGGTACTTCTCAGGAGGGCTGATGCAGTACAGTACTGGCACTTCTCAGGAGGCCTGATGCACTACAGTACTGGTACTTCTCGGGAGGGCTACTGCAGTACTGGTACTTCTCAGAAGGCCTGAAGTACTACAGTACTGGCACTTCTCAGGAGGGCTGATGCACTACAGTACTGGTACTTCTCGGGAGGGCTGATGCACTACAGTACTGGTATTTCTCAGGAGAGCTGATGTACTACAGTACTGGTATTTCTCAGCAGGGCTGATGTACTGATATTTCTCAGCTGGGCTAATGTAGTACAGTACTGGTGGTACTTAGGAGGGTTGATGTACTAGCAAAGAAAAGTGTCAGTACTCACTGCAGGGCTGCACTCCTCCGCAGGGCTGCTGTTCTAGCAAAGGACAGTGTCCACACTTATCAGTAGGGCTGCTGTACTAACAAAGGACTGTACCTGTACTTTTGAGCAGGGCTGCTGTACTAACAAAGGACTGTACCTGTACTTCTCAGTAGGGCTGCTGTACTGACAAAGGACAGTTTCCACACTTTCAAAAAATCTTTTTTTAGAGTTTTATATAGGGCTAACCAGACCCGAGACTTCGGGTATCAGAGCGCTTTACATGAGCACCAGTTTCATTGCAGAAGGACACATTCATTTTTGTTAGGCACAGGGAGATTAAGTGATTTGCCCAGAATCACAGGATGTTGAGCGTCATTGCCGAGACTCTAACCCGATTCCCCAGCTCAGAGGCCACCCGCTCTAGGTGTAAGGCTACATCTTCTCCCACTTCATCACCAGGGCTGCTCTACTAACAAAGGACTGTACCTGTACTTCTCTGCTGTACTAAGAAAGGGCAGTTTCCACACTTCTCGCCAGGGCTGCTCTACTAACAAAGGATTATACCTGTACTTCTCAACAGGGCTGCTGTTCTAAGAAAGGACTGTACCTGTACTTCTCAGCAGAGCAGCAGTGCTAACAAAGGACAGTGTCCATGCCTCTAAACAGTGCTGCTGTACTAACAAAGAACAGTAGCATCACTTCTCTGCTGTACTTTTATTATGGTGGTACCATTGAAAGAAGTGACCCGATTAGGGCCACCCGGGTCACTCGCGACCACCTCTCAGCCTTCCATACAAATGAAGAGTCGGTCAGACAGTAGAGAATACAAACCAAGTATATTTTATTTCAGCCACACTCGAGCGGAGTCCGGTCTGACCAGCCTCCTTGGATTGCTGCAGAGGGACTGACTTCAGCAAGCATGGCGATACATTATGTACAATTCAGAACAAATAAAGACACGCCCTGACTGGAAATTTCCAGGTGGTAGCTGGCAAATAAAGGGGATACAGAAGGATGAGTCTGGATCCTTAGACCGGGTACATGCTATCTCAGCGCCAAGGTCACTCTGCCTGTGCCCGCAGCTCTAAGGGTGGGAGCAGGCCTATCTAGTGGGAAAGGTATGCACTAATAAGAACAGGGTATTCATTACTACAGCAGGGCTCAACCTTGGAGAAAGGAAAAATATCGCAGCTGCTTTCAGCTGGGGCATAGAGACAGAAGTTAGTTTCAATCGTAACTCAAAATGGCGGCCGAATATAAAATGGTGCCGCAAATGCTAACTTAAGACGTGCAATGCATGAACAATACAGCTAAAAGATTTTCATTCCAACAGACCCCCCTTTTAGCATTTGCTAAACCATTGCAGAATTGGGAATGAAAAAGATGTAATATGCCGAGAAACAAAAGACATCAACACTCAGAAATATTCATATATTCAGTATCGGATATTGACATTGCAAGGGATGATGCAGAACCAAAAATGCCCTCGTCAATCTGCATCATGATGGCAGCACTAATGGCATGAGCAGTCTTTTTCCATTTAGGGGTGAGAACACTTAGACAAGAAGTACAGCAGGTCGGGAGACAGTGTATGCAAAGACAACATGTGAAGAAAATACCGGAAATCACAACTAGAAAGATAAGGATCTTCCAACCCCAGGATGTGAACATACCCCAGAATCACCCGAGAGTCCAAGTACCATTTTCTTGGTGTATATCAGACGATGGTCTATACAATTTTTGTATGGCAGCATACACATTGGGGGCGTGGTCAGGTATGTACACAGAGCAGCTACTGCCAATAACGCGACAGGCCCCTCCCCGGTCAGCAAGGATGACGTCGAACACCATCCTGTTTTGTAAGGTGACAAGCCTCGTAGCCTGGAGCTCAGAAGTAATATTGGTCAGTATCCCTGCTGTTGTATTGATAACTCCTTCCACAACCCTTGTGAGCAGACTAATGTTAAGGCTATTGGACATGGGGCCCCAAAAAGGTACAATACCCTTCATGGCATCTTCAAACTGTTGCAAAGTGGTATCTGTCTGATCTATATCTTGTGTGTCAATAACCCTTCTGACTCGGGACAAGTATACACTCCTACGCTGCAGCCGATGACCTTTATGGTAATTGGACGGAGCTGAATACACAGGGGGAAGGAGAAAAGAGGGATAACACTGGCCCGACCGTCCCCCCGGGAGCCAAACATAGGCTTGGGATCCACAGACAAAATAGACATTAGGGGGTGGTATTAAGGGCGGACTATCGTTCGTTCTCAATCCGTATGTGGAGTTGCAGCTGCCCTCCCCCACCTTTATCCTCCCTGTCCCTTGAACACAAAAACTAGCCGTTGTGTTAACCACGGACACTGGTATTGGCTTGTCCTCCGTAACATTGCAAGCCTGGAAGGACTGGAAATACTCTGACGTGTTAAACCCTTGGAAATCAGCCATTTCCATTCGAAACCATGTCTTGTTCTTTACGCTTTTGTATGCGCTCATACTGGACTTCAAAAACAATTTACTAAATGCCTCATGTCCTGTCGGACCTTCGGGGGGAGCCATGTGCTGGAAATGTACATTCTGTACCACAGTGCGAGAATCAGCAGGTGTCCTGTCCATGGCATGGGAGTGGGGATGGGGGCGCACCATACTGAGCAATTCAAACCAACCCTCACAACTACTGATGTATGACTGTGGCATGGACAACAAGTTATCACTTTTGAGTCACAGATGGAAGCAATCCACAAACCCAACAATTCGTTGTATTCGACACCTCGTGAGCCTGATGCAACATTTTTATGAATACATTATCTGTATAAGATTTTCGGTGCTCTCCTTTGTGAGGGGCCAAGGTAACAAACATGTGTTCAGGGGGAATGGGTGTTGTACCAACCAAAGAATGTACAGGATACTTCTCCAGAAACCAGGATATTCCCAATACAATTATTAGCCCAAATGCAACTATTGATGCACTGACTATTTTACTTTTTGTGGACCAACCCCGCACTGGACGCGGTGGTGCAAATGGCTGTTCCTCCTCAGTAATAGGCCGGCCAAACGGATACATTATGAAACAAGGAAAGAGGAATGCAATAAAACTGATGGTAAGGGCAAGTGTTCCCAATGTCCGTCAGAGCCTCACTGGTAGACTCCTATTGTTCATCAACGTTGGCGCTCTTGAGCACTGGCGGTGGAGCTGCTCAGTCCTAGCTCTTGATGAATCCCACGTCGTCCAGGATAATGTACCCCCCTCCAAGGGAGCACGTTCAATCTATCCTGTCCAATGTCCGAACAATGCACCAATCTTGCCTCACCCTAAACTAACACTGTTGGTACTATTGGCAAAGTACACCCTGACTTGCACAGTCCATCCCTAACTAATCTGACTTCTCCTTTGGTGCACTGTCCTTCATCTGAGGGCGCATGTTTTACCTGGTGACTCCAGGCACAGAGGGGTCAACAAAAAGGGGCTCAGGCACAGAGGGGTCAATGGAAAGGGGCTCCTGAATGGCCCTGATCTTCGGGGGCACTGCCGCATTTAGCACCTCATTATTTTCGGCATCCGTTTGGGTCCATGTTGGAATCGCATCGCTGAACGGGATGAACTGGGGCACCTTCTCATGCTTCGAATCCCCAATGCCCTCCCTTACCCACTGATCATAGGGCAAAGGTAGGGGTAGTGCTGCGGCAGTGATGGGAATGAATCCAGTTCTTTCGGCCGGCGACTTTTACGGCTGTGCGGGTAGCAAGGAGGACCTGGACAGGTCCCTTCCAGCGGAGCTCCAAACTCTTTTTCCGCTGGAGGTTCTTCACCAAGACAAAGTCGCCGGGCCGAATATCATGTCCGGGCCCCTCGGGTACAGGTGGTAGGGACTCGTGTATCTGTTGGTGAATAGAACGCAGACTTTTAGTTAACTCACACAGGTAATCTGTCAGCAAAGGATACTCAATTTCCGAGAATCTACGCGGTCGCGGGACGCCCCAGACCTTCGCCGGGTGTCCAAACACGACCTCGTAAGGTGACAATCCTGTCCTAGAATGCGCTGTTGTTGTTGTGGACAAAAAGGGCCAATGGTAAAGCATCTGGCCACTGCAACCCTGTTGTCGCCTGAATCTTTGCCAATTTCAGTTTGAGAGTACCGTTGTACTTCTCAACCAAACCTGCTGACTGGGGGTGATTGGCTGCATGGAACTTCTGTCTGATGTGTAGTCCCTCACAAACTAGCTGAATAACCTTGGCATTGAAATGACTTCCGTTATCACTCCAGATGAAACGGGGCAAGCCGAAGCGAGGAAAGAACTCCTTCAGGAGTATCTTTGCAGTCGCAATGGCTGTATTCTCTTTAGTGGGGTTAGCCTCAACCCATTTACTGAACGCACAAACAACCACCAACACATACTTCACATTATTGACCCTGTCCATTTCAATAAAATCCATCTGGAGGACCTCAAAAAGGAAAGTGGAAGGTGCAAAATTACCGGTTGGTGTAGGGGTACCCTTGCCATGATTGTGCATCATTGAGTGTTTTACCAAATGTGCAGCTGTCTTGGAGATGTTGTCATTTTGCCATATGGGGTCTAACAACTTGCAAATACCCTTAGCACTGATATGAGCTGGGCCATGGGCCATTGTCACTACGGGAAGAACATATGCATCTGCTTCCCTGACTTGTCAATCCAACATCCCTCATCATTCAAATTTGCTGTACTTTCTTGCCACACCGCTAATTCCTCTACCGTGGCCTCACTCTGGATCTCCTTCACATTTTCTAGTGTATCCTCAAACATGGAGAACTCGGGCACCCACCTGGCGGGACCTGCTACAAACATTCTTTTCATCTTTGTTCGTGCTATTTCCTTAGCTGTCTGATCCGCAAAAGCGTTCCCCTTACCCACATAGTCAGTAATTTTCTTATGGGTGCTGCACTTCACTATGGCCACTTTCTGAGGGAGTGTCAAAGCGGACAGAAGCCTATGTATAAGAGGACCATGCTGAATGCGTGCCCCGTGGGAAGTAAGGAACCCTCTCTCTGCCCAGAGCCACCCAAAATTATGGGCGACCCCGAAGGCATACTGGCTGTCAGTATAAATATTAACAACCAGTCCCTCGCTCAACTCACAGGCTCAAATAAGGGCGACTAGCTCTGCAGCTTGGGCCGACTAATAGGGTACTCGTGATGTCTCAACTACCGTGCGCAGTGTTGAGTGCGTATGCAGCAGTTGTAGTGCCATCTGGTAACTTAAAGCAAGAGCCATCGACATATAGCTCCCCTTGGGGGTCAGATAAGGGAACATCAGTGAGGTCTACCCGTCTCTTCCTCAGTCCGGAAGATACAATCATGTATGTCAGTCTCCTCATTCTCAGAAGGGAGGGATAGTAACATGGCTGGAGTCAGAGTGGCACAGCGTTTGATCGTAATGTGCTTTTGGAAGAGCGTTAGCTCATAACCGGTCAGACGCGCACTGGTGAGGTGTTGTGTCCTTGGCTTATTCAAAAGTGTATCCACAGCATGGGGTACCATGACTATGAAGTCCGTATCGAGTACGAGTCCCACCGACACTCTTATTGAGACGGTCACAGCTGCGACTGCTCTTAAGACAGTTCGGGAGGGCTCGGGCGACAGGGTCAAGTACAGCAGAGAAATAAGCACACGGTCGTTGCTTATCCCCGAATTTTTGTGTTAAAACAGAAAGCGCACAACCACCCAGCTCATGGACGTACAATACGAAGCACTTTGCATAGTTAGGGGTACCAAGCACTGGAGCCGAGCAAAGCGCAGTTTTAAATTGCTCAAAAGACTGTTGACACTCTGGTGTCCAAGGCAGGGGTTCATGCACTTCTTTTAGTGTTAGGGCAAGCAGGGGCTTAATAAGCAGCGAGTAGCCAGGTATCCACTGCCTGCAATAGGAAGTGATACCTATGAAAGGGCGCACATCTTTCTGAGTTTGCGGGACAGACATTTTAACAATGGTACTGATGCGCTCAGGAGTCAGTCTCCTACCCTCCTTCGACAGTAGGTGACCTAAGTAGGTGACCTCCTGTCGACAATACTGACATTTTGAAAGGGATACCTTATGACCATGGTCAGCTAGATGAGCAACAGTTTAACCGTACTATCTCTGCAACCTTGTTCTGTGTCTGAGGCAATGAGCAGGTCGTCAACATATTGAAGTAATACATTACCTGTGGGGAGCGACAAGGAATCCAGCTGGCTTTTCAATGCCTGAGTATAAATACTCAGACTTTCTGTATAGCCTTGTGGAGCTCGACAGAATCTAAAGCTTCTACCAGCTAGGGTGAACCCGAACAGATACCTGCTGTCAGGATGACTAGGAATACGGAAGAATGCATTTTTCAAGTCAATGACAGAAAAGAATTTGGCAGAAGAAGGAATCATTGTCAAGAGAGTCGTAATGTCGGGGACCACCGGAAACTGAGGAATCACTATTTTGTAAACTTCACGCAAATCAATCACAAAACGGTAAACATCTTCGTGATACTCAGAAGGACCCAAAGGCGTCTGTTTGAGGATCGGAAGAATAGGGCTATTACAAACATTAGCAGTCGTCTCCTCAACCACTCCTTTCTCAATCAAGTCTTGCACAATTTGAATCCAAGCTCGCTCACCTGCCTGCGGTATCTTATACTGAGGAATGCGGGGTAAAATAGCACCTTCCTTGACACATATCGAAACAGGCGATATCTGCAAAAAACCCACATCTGTGTCGCCCGTTGCCCACAGTGTGGGTGGCACATCTTTAAATTCAGCAGGGAGAGGGGCATCTTTAGAAAGACACTGTGTAGCGCACACAACATTCGGACCCATTGTCATGTAGACACCCTCCGGGGAGCAATAAATTGTGGCATGCAATTTCTCCAATAGATCCAGGCCCATTAAATGTTCTCCACAATTAGACGTCCATAAGAACGGTGAATCCACAGTGAAAGGACCAATAGTCAATGCAAGAGGTTTGGAAATGGGGCTCACAACCGGTACACCAGAAAAACCTACCGAAACATTATTATGGCCAGACAGAGCCTCCCCAGGGACCAAGGAACGAGAAATGGAGTTCGTTGCACCTGTATCCACCAAAAACTCCTTAGTCGAACCATGCAAATCCGCACTAACGTACGGACCACGTTGATTTACAGGTATCGGAACTGGTCCCTCACTCTGTCCCTGGCTGCCCTAGCTGTAAGACATCCCTGTCACCTCATCCGTATCAGTCATCATGATAATACTGTTTGCCCCGAGGGTCGTCAAAGTAATTTTGATCTGTTCGGCCCTCCGATGTCCCAGCTGTCTGAGCTCTGTCCTGGCCACCATCTCCACGACCCTGTCCACGAGACCCTCGTACTCTTGGGACCACCTCCTTCTGCAACAACACAGGACACTCGCTGCGCCAGTCTCCCTCCTCCTTACAGTACGCACACTGGTTCGGTCCTACAGGCGTACCATTCCTGCTAGTACGGGGAAGCTGTTGGGCCATACCACCATGTCCTCTACCATTCCCTCGAGACGCCTGTTGCAACAACACCTTCGTCTTAGAATCTTTATGCTTTTTCTTCACCTTCTCCTCATTTTCCCTGTGCTCATAATACTGTGCCATATTCAAGATAACAGAAGGAGAAGATGTGGACCAGGTACTCTCGGAAGCCTGTAATCGAGTGGCAATCTCGGGGAGCAAATTTGAAACAAATCTACAAACAAACAAACGCACACCACCTTCAATCGACCAGTCTTGTCCACTATAATCCAGAAACACACTTTCAAACCGGGTGAAAAAAATCAGACACACTTTCATCTTTCTTCTGACGACAAGCCGATAGCTTGTCCCAATCAATCTTTCGGGGTGGAATAAGAGAATGCATACAAGTGATAATTCGGCCAGGCAAAGCAAGTATCTCTGCCTTAGGCTTCTCACCAGGCTTCCTCATCACTGTTGAAGAGGCTGCCTCGGTCCATTCTTTGTAATACGCAGTAGGATTTTTCCGAGGGTCAGGTAACTGAGTTTTAAGGGACAAAACCTCACTCCTTTTCCATGGAGTATAAACCCATTGTTCCTGAAAACGGGCCTCTACCCTTGGTCTAGTCACATTATCATGCTGATCCCGTAACTCTGGCATCTCAGGATGGTATATAGGATGCACCTCCCTCATCGGAAACTGAGACACTGGGGTGGGGCTCTTCTCCAGCAGCCTTCCCCGATAAGCAACCAACGTCACAACATTACCAAAGACATGAGCAGTCTCCATATCAGTAACATACACATGATCCCTAATATCGTATATGATCTGCGGTGCTGCACCCTTGAAATGCTGCTCCCAAAGACTGATCAGAGTAGCCGACATGCGCTTAAGGGCATGTTGCTGTACAAAGGGCTCTTAATCTTTCATCACACTCCACACTGTAAATGGGGTTACGAGCCCACTGTGCTGCCTGCATCTCCCACATCAGATCGGACCAATGTCTGCCCCATGCGCTCCTTAAATTTCGTCCAATCTCTATCCTCGGGGCCGGGCACCGGTGTCTCACTACTCAGTGATGTCGGGGAATGGAGGAACACAGTGGGAGTAACAATAGATGGAGCAGGCACTAACGTCATTGTCGGCTGCGTCGTGGGTGTAAGAGCTGGAGAGAGGGATGCCGAAACAATAGGTGTTGCAGGAGTGCTAACGGACGCAGTTGCCACAGACGGCGAAGACAGAGCAAGGACAGGAGGTGCCGTGGCCAAGGAAGTCTGATCAACAGTGATAGAAGCAGAAACAGCAGCTACAGCAGAACCGGGTAGCTGGGCTCGCTGAGGAAGAGCGGGATATACCTTCTGTGGGGCGTACGGGGGTGGGGGTCGAGCATCTAGCAATTCTTCCACAAAAGCATCATGCTCTTCTCGGACTACATAAGATTTATCAATATTCAGTCTAAACCTCCTATCTTCACGTTCAATTCCTATCTCTTGTTTCTCTCTATCATGTGCTACAACTTTGAGTCAATGTTTGCATTCTCCCCTTCCGGGCCTTTCTCTCTGCTTTCATTTGTCTCTGTTTAGCCTCTTTTTGCTATGTTCTGAGGGAATCAAACATTATTTGCCTACTTCTTTACGCAAACAATTTCTCCTGTAAAAAACAAATTTTTTGTTCATCTAAAGTGCCCGTCAATGGCCACTGCAACTCTGCATTGTCCCTCGTATATTTGTGCCATAATGTACCAAACATAATAGGGCCAATGCCATGTTTTACATACATGTCAAAATTCGGAATGCCTTCCGGAGGCGCTGGCCGACTTTCTTCCAGTCGAGCATCAGCAGAAAAACAACAGGAAACCAAGAAACGACTCAAACAAGGCATTTTCAAAAGTAAGCCAAATTCGTTGTCTTACCTAACACAATGTTCAGAAACACCATGTATCCAAAGCAGTCCTCAGACCGTACCAAAGACAATTCAAAATCGGTCCTCAGACCGTACCCAAGACAAAGCGAAATGGTACCATATCCAAGAGCCAAAACAAACTCACCTGGCGCACTCAGGTCAAACAAATGTATTCTCCACTGCCGACTCTTTGGACCAAACGGTCGGATCCAAGGGTTTCGCCGTTCAGGACCCCAGTTGGGCGAGGCACCAACCGATCAGACAGACTGGGCAGCTGCGAGTTCAGGACTCTCTCGTGCAGGGATCCTTGGTCCGCCCGTCCGACCCGACAATGGCCCCGACCTCCTCACCCGTCCGCGGGCGAGGAAGGGTCACCCGATGGAGTCCCTGTTCGGGCATCAACTGAAGGAAGTGACCCGATTAGGGCCACCCGGGTCACTCGCGACCACCTCTCAGCCTTCTATACAAATGAAGAGTCCGTCAGACAGTAGAGAATACAAACCAAGTATATTTTATTTCAGGTACACTCGAGTGGAGTCCGGTCTGGCCAGCCTACTTGGATTGCTGCAGAGGGACTGACTTCAGCAAGCATGGCAATACATTATGTACATATCAGAACCAATAAAGACACGCCCTGACTGGAAATTTCCAGTTGGTAGCTGGCAAACAAAGGGGATACAGAAGGATGGGTCTCGATCCTGAGACCGGGTACATGTTATCTCAGCGCCAAGGTCACTCTGCCTGTGCCCACCGCTCTAAGAGTGGGAGTAGGCCTATCTAGTGGGAAAGGTATGCACTAATAAGAACAGGGTATTCATTAATACAGCAGGGCTCAACCTTGGAGAAAGAAAAATATTGCAGCTGCTTTCAGCTGGGGCATAGAGACAGAAGTTGGTTTCAATCATAACTCAAAATGGCGGCCGAATATAAAATGGTGCCCCAAATGCTAACTTAAGACTTGCAATGCATGAACAATACAGCTAAAACATTTTCATTTCAACACCATAACTTCTAGTTAGCTTATCTATGCTAGTAGTAGATGTCACTTTCGGGTGGTCTCCTTGCAAGGGACAGCAGCAGCACCGCGATGTTAGTAATGGGCGGGGCCAGCATTTCTCTGCAGGGCTGTCCCTTTTAAGAGCGTTGCGCCCGCACTTCAGCGGAGTATCTGTACAGTACTACGAAGGGACAGTGCCAGTACTTCACAACAAGGCTGCTCTACGTAGAAAGGACAGTACTAGACTGTCCAGCCGGGGGGCTATGCGGTTATTGGGGCAATGTCGATACTTCTAGCAGGCCTTTTCTAGATTAGGTGTAATTGCAAGCACTCGCACGCAAAGCTGCACACAGTTTTTTGGGACAGTGCAGGCACTTTCTGCAGGGTGGCCCCACTTTATTGGGACAGTCTCAGCACTTTATGTATGAAGTGAATTTGTAGTTGCCAAGTAACTGCATCACATTGTTACCACCGGGAATGATGCAATATACTGAATTATGACCATCAAATAAGCATTGCCACCTCCCTAAAATGCCAGGACAAGTGTAAGTGAGATCATCCTTCTTTGACCTTCAGTGATGTCATGGGCTTGCCCCCTTGTCCCACCCTCAGCCCTTCCACAGCCTCCTACTGGCTCTAGCGGGCTGGGCATGGTGGGGCCGCTGCCTTCATGACCCCTGAACTCTGGGGTAATGAGCAGGTCAGGAGTACCAAAGGCCCAGCCAGGGATGTTGGCTTCTAAAACTGGCTTTCACTGATTGTTGTTCTACAACCAGGGCTTTAAGTGGGCCAGGTCTCTCTGAGTCTCCGACCCGACAGTAATTAAAAACAGACATTGAAACTGGTCCCTATGGTCACGTCCTTCACTGCAGTGGCAAAAACCACTATCTATTTCTGAACAACAGATGTAAAACAAGCTATCTGCTTCTCGTGCCAAGCTCCCACTGCTCTCTGCTTCTCGTGCCAAGCTCCCACTGCTCTCTGCTTCCTGTGCCAGGCTCCCACTGCTCTCTGCTTCCTGTGCCAGGCTCCCACTGCTCTCTGCTTCCTGTGCCAGGCTCCCACTGCTCTCTGCTTCCTGTGCCAGGCTCCCACTGCTCTCTGCTTCCTGTGCCAGGCTCCCACTGCTCTCTGCTTCCTGTGCCAGGCTCCCACTGCTCTCTGCTTCCTGTGCCAGGCTCCCACTGCTCTCTGCTTCCTGTGCCAGGCTCCCACTGCTCTCTGCTTCCTGTGCCAGGCTCCCACTGCTCTCTGCTTCTCGTGCCAGGCTCCCACTGCTCTCTGCTTCTCGTGCCAGTGTCCCACCGCTCTCTGCTTCTCGTGCCAGTGTCCCACCGCTCTCTGCTTCCTGTGCCAGGCTCCCACTGCTCTCTGCTTCTCGTTCCAGGCTCCCACTGCTCTCTGCTTCTCGTTCCAGGCACCCACTGCTCTCTGCTTTTCGTGCCAGGCACCCACTGCTCTCTGCTTCTCGTGCCAGGCTCCCACTGCTCTCTGCTTCTCATGCCAGGCTCCCACTGCTCTCTGCTTCTCGTGCCAGGCTCCCACTGCTCTCTGCTTCTCGTGCCAGGCTCCCACTGCTCTCTGCTTCTCGTGCCAGGCTCCCACTGCTCTCTGCTTCTCGTGCCAGGCTCCCACTGCTCTCTGCTTCTCGTGCCAGGCTCCCACTGCTCTCTGCTTCTCGTGCCAGGCTCCCACTGCTCTCTGCTTCTCGTGCCAGGCTCCCACTGCTCTCTGCTTCTTGTGCCATGCAGCCATCGCTCTCTGCTTCCTGTGCCAGGCTCCCACATCTCTCTGCTTCTCGTGCCAGGCTCGCACTGCTCTCTGCTTCTCGTCCCAGGCTCGCACTGCTCTCTGCTTCCTGTGCCAGGCTCGCACTGCTCTCTGCTTCCTGTGCCAGGCTCCCACTGCTCTCTGCTTCCTGTGCCAGGCTCCCACTGCTCTCTGCTTCCTGTGCCAGGCTCCCACTGCTCTCTGCTTCCTGTGCCAGGCTCCCACTGCTCTCTGCTTCCTGTGCCAGGCTCCCACTGCTCTCTGCTTCTCGTGCCAGGCTCCCACTGCTCTCTGCTTCTCGTGCCAGGCTCCCACTGCTCTCTGCTTCTCGTTCCAGGCACCCACTGCTCTCTGCTTCTCGTTCCAGGCACCCACTGCTCTCTGCTTCTCGTTCCAGGCACCCACTGCTCTCTGCTTCTCGTGCCAGGCACCCACTGCTCTCTGCTTCTCGTGCCAGGCACCCACTGCTCTCTGCTTCTCGTGCCAGGCTCCCACTGCTCTCTGCTTCTCGTGCCAGGCTCCCACTGCTCTCTGCTTCTCGTGCCAGGCTCCCACTGCTCTCTGCTTCTCGTGCCAGGCTCCCACTGCTCTCTGCTTCTCGTGCCATGCAGCCATCGCTCTCTGCTTCCTGTGCCAGGCTCCCACAGCTCTCTGCTTCTCGTGCCAGGCTCGCACTGCTCTCTGCTTCCCGTGCCAGGCTCGCACAGCTCTCTGCTTTCCGTGCCAGGCTCGCACTGCTCTCTGCTTCCTGTGCCAGGCTCGCACTGCTCTCTGCTTCCTGTGCCAGGCTCCCACTGCTCTCTGCTTCTCGTGCCAGGCTCCCACTGCTCTCTGCTTCCTGTGCCAGGCTCCCACTGCTCTCTGCTTCCTGTGCCAGGCTCCCACTGCTCTCTGCTTCCTGTGCCAGGCTCCCACTGCTCTCTGCATCTCGTGCCAGGCACCCACTGCTCTCTGCTTCTTGTGCCAGCAGCCCCACCCCTCGCCCCCTCTGTGCCCCAGCCTTCCTCAGTTTGTCTTCTCTCGGTAAATAGTGTTTGTTGGGTCGCCTGGTGCCCAGACCCGAGGCCTGTTTGCTCGGTGACCACAATCTTACTTACAAATGAGCGTCTTGAAACTGTAAATATTGAGTTTAGCATTCATTAGGACGCGTCTCCACGCCGTCTGCGCCCCGAAGCCGTGATCCTGGAGCTGTGAGCAGCCAGACATCGACTTCTAGAAGCTTCTCAGTTCATTGCTTCTGCTGGGATCATAACCCAGGCCCTGTACACGTCACATGACGCAGACGCCGATCTGCACGTCATAAACATGCGCCAGGACAGCCGACAGCGCCCCTCGACCACACTAGCAGATACACTACACAATGCCTACAGCATAAGATAAGACAACACATGTTGGAAGGCGTTACTAAGAAATATACCCTTTGGCAGCGCTGTCAGAAAGCGTAAACTCCTCTCCTGGAGAAGAGTGTGGCTCTGCCTTTTGTAAGAAAACATTATTCCAATGCTGAGGAAGAGCCCGGCCTCATTTCAGGAAAGGAATGGGTAAAGATCACATTACTTACTAGTAATCTTCCTTACTCGTTACAGTCCTTACTCTGAGCTATTGCTTATACTTAAAAAAAAATATTTTTTTAAACTTTTATTTTACCAGCTTTTCTCTAAAGAGCCTTTTACGAAAGTAAAGACAGTCTAAACTTTAGACTGTCTTTACTTTCTTAAAAGACTCTTTAGAGAAAAGCTGGTAAAATAAAAGTTAAAATATATATATATTTTTTTAGACTCTAAAGGGAGAACCAAATGACGGTTTATTGCCTCAGGTAACAACAAGTCCAGAAGATGGTTGTGCACCTAGCACTGCAGGTCAAGAGGGTCCTCCAGGGGCCATACGATGCAAGGTGCCCCGGGGGCCGTACAGTACAAGGTTCCCCGGGGGCACAATGGGCATTCTCGTCTACTTTCATCACTTTGGTATTACAGAAGGCGCCACAGATGGTCATTATGAGGCTCCAGTTGTACCAGTGCACCATGTGCGCTGACGCAATAACAAAGGGGTGTTCCCTCACTTGCATGAGGGTGTGGCCCCAAGTAAATAAGGGACCCTTTTTGCCTTTGAGCCTATGTCAATTGTAGAAATGGGCGCAGGTGCAAGAAATCTGTCAGGAGGCGTACTGGCTGTGTGCCACTATGAGGGAGTGCACAGTGCGCCCCTAGGACTAGGATGTCCAGGGACCCCCCCCCCCGACCATCCCCCCTGCAGGCGGGTGCTGTTACATACTGCACCTGCCTGTGGGAGGACCCATGGCATTCCTTGAAATGGAGGCCTGGACCACTGCCTGCAGTGAATGAAGCAGCCTGTCCGCCACTCACTGGTGCTCTCATCCCAGTGCAGGGCCGTTCCAGCATTAGTCACAGTTCATTTGCTGTAACTGGACACCATCTTGGTGTGCGCTGTGCGCACAGTGGGAGATTTTGCAGGAGAGATGGTTTAGGACAGTACATGATCATAGACCTCAAGTCTCACTCATTGCGAGTGAGACTCACACATTTGGCAGTCGAGTTGATCGCTCTCTAACAGGCTAACTGTTAAACCTGCTCGGATGGGCTATGACCTTCTCTCTACATGCACCTTTGTTCAGAGATCTGCTTTACTTAGAGGGGCTTCTGGGAGCTACAATAGCTTCAGAAGGTAACCCAAGCTCTGGGGAGACATCACACAGACTCCTTCATTTAATGGGAGAAACTGCATTGCACACATCTGAGTGCTGCTCCACAACCTTTGTCATCCATCTGTCTACCTTATTGACGTTTTGGTGTCAGTCTATAAAACTTTTTTTTTTTTAATTAAAAAAAAAAACCTTTATTAGTGCCAGTTGATTCCATACACAGCGTATTGCCTACATCCCAGGCGGGCCGGCAATGCAAGGTGACACATGATATAGCATTAGAGGCGGCAGAGGGGATACACAGCAAGCCGCCTACAACCGCATCGGGCTCAGTCTATAAAACTTACATGCATTTTAATTGTGTCATTTAATCCATGTCAGTTCTCATGTTGTGACTGTCAGAATTTGTGTGATATCACTTATGATGGCTTCAAATATGCTAAGTAGTTGTATGAATTTTCAGAACTTGAGAGCTCTGCGTGGTGCGTCCATGGGCTGGTGTCTCGGCGTGGGCTGGTGTCTCGGCGTGGGCTGGTGTCTCGGCATGGGCTAGTAATGAGAAAACAAAGAGGGTCCCTGACTAGTCTGGATGTGTTTGGAGAAGGAAGCAGGGAAATAACAGAGTAAACAACAACAAAACTTCTCCAAAACTATCATATAATCAATTGCAATCTGTCCATGATGCGTACAGACCGTTCTAATATAGACCAATGGTTTTTAAAGTTTATTTATCTAAAATACAAAAATACATATTCAATAAATCTTTTTTTCCTTTTGTATTTAAATCTTCATAACAAACAGAAGGACAAATACATATTAGAAATATTTTCATATAGTACATTTGGGAGCACCCACAACAACATTGTAGTTAAACATTAACATACAAAACATGAAATAACAGTGCAAATGAAAAAACTCATAAAACATCTTACAACTAAGACAATACAGCAGCAAGTGAACAATGAACATACAAAGCAAAAAAAATTCACAGAAAAAACAAACAACAATTATTCATTGTATGCTTATGTTAATGAATTAATCAGAT
Organism: Calotriton arnoldi; assembly: GCA_963921515.1. NCBI lineage: Eukaryota > Metazoa > Chordata > Amphibia > Caudata > Salamandridae > Calotriton > Calotriton arnoldi. The sequence continues at coordinate 3,350,698 of CAWUFW010000408.1, forward strand.
GTTCAACATTAATGCATTAATGAACAGAAGTGCACCGACGCGCGTTTCGGAACTGACTGGAAGATGAGCATATCCTTCATCAGGGCGCTGTCTGTATGAAATATGTTCAGAGGCAGAAAGCCATCTGCAAAGGGTGCATTGTCACTTGTAATCTGACTGCGCGGGGTGCTCATACACAAGTTCACAACCAAAGGTTTGGAGAACAGGATTTTTTTTTATATATAGACTAAATGAATACACTAAATACTGTTGTACGAGAAAGGACACAATCGGAGCCAAGGAATATATAGAATTATCATGCTGTCTCACCAGTCGATATGTGTCTAAAAAATTAGAAACAAAATGTACCCAATGATCATGCTGTCTCACCGAGCAGTGTGTGCATAAGAATAGAAGCATGATATACCCAATAGTCATGGAGGACAGAGACCAGTGGTAGAGCCCGAGAAAAACAAAGTAACATGCATTTCCTGTGAGTAAGACACTGTAGAGTACTAGAGTAATAATATAACACCTACTGATAAATCACATACTTGGTCTCACAGAGAATGGCACGTGGATTAAGCATCCTCGAACACTCTTAGGCACGGAGATAGAGGGTCACTCATCTATGTTAAAAACTAGGGCAAAAAGATATACATTAAACCAGAGTGTATGGCATATGGAACCAAAAAATATATATGGTCCTCCCTAGTGCAGCTACATACCTAAATAGGCTGGAGAATGCAGCCCAAGTCTGAGTGAACCATACCTAATGGTCCAAAGGTCTTAAAATTCAGAAGCCCGACAGAATATAATAAAATCTGAAAGGATAACCAGGGTAAACTGTAAGATGAAGTTCAATTATAGAAGAAGTCCAAACTACATTAGAGTATCACGTGTGGGAGTTACGCTTACCTATAGCTCTATAGAATGGAGTTGCAGAATAATCAGTAGAACCCCCTGGGGTCAGGTAATAACTAGACCCGAAACATCTACGGCGAAACAGGGATGCATTTAGTATCAGGTTACTGGGTAAATTAGTCTTAAGTAAGCACAAGGAAACGGGCAATAACTTACCCGCACGTCTCAATGAGACACAACTTATGGAGATTAAAGACAGCGTAATACTGTCTATAGTAACTGCGTTGTAGGGGCCCAAAGATTAAAACGGAGTGCCGGTTTCAGATGAGTCTGTTGGTAAAATACCAAACATGAGATAAAGCGGGTGACAACAGGAATAAACACAATAAACCAAGTAAAAAAATATCCGCGGAAAGTACTTACCAACATTCCTCGTGATGAATGTTGACCGGGGGAACAGCCTACATTTAAATGGTATGCCGATACGAAAGCTGCGACGCGAGCTCCTAGTAAAGCGAAAATAGTGGACGATATGCACCTGATAGTTGGATGCATGGAGCGCATTCACGCAAACGCGAATTGCGCTATGGCCGCCATATTGAGGGTGGGCAAAATACAGCGCGTGCGTCAGACATGGGGTTCTCCAACACGAATGTGTGCAAGAACGTCACAAGCGCAGATCGTGAATATGAGCATGCGCTGAAAATGCCAACATGAATGTGGGCGGAATAACAGCGCGATCGCCAGATATAAGAAGTGAAATGAGCAATATACGTAAATAGCCAAAAACATGACAAATTATCTAGGTACATCGGAAAAAAGGTAAGAAAACAAGGATATGAAAAAAACTATTCCCGAGTGTTATCCGAGTAGGATAAAAATTCCACTGACGAGGAAAAGTAAGCAGACCAAACAATGTAATAAGGTGTCTACACTACAGGAGAGTGTAGCGAGGATATCAACGTACCCTCTTAGCGGTGGGCACGAATATAGCATGAGCGGGGGGTCAACATGAATGTGATGGAGTACAGAGACTAGAAGAATAAAAGCCGATAGCTGGTGGTGCAAAGGACCCTGTATGGTACAGAAAGCAGCATAAAAAATAACGCTGCAAAGCAATAAGCTATCGCCACCGAGCCTGGGGGTAGAGTGAGAATGGTGGCTACCCCAAAAAATATAGGATGAAATCTCCTATGGAAAATGCCTAAACATGACAGGACCTAAAACAGGGTGCTCTATATGCCTGAAAACCTGGAAAAACAAAGGGCATATCTAAAGGGCAAAGAGGTTTCAAGGTGAAAATCTAGAGTCTACAGGAACCTGAATCTTAAGTTATCGCATTTTCCCATGGAAGAAGTTCGTTCAGGCCTGAATTAGCTGTCTGGAGAGTGTATATCCAGAACACTTCTCTCTTCTTTCTCAGGCTGTCAATGTTGCTATCCTGTTGTAGGGATTCTGCACATACACAGAGCTATGCACAGGATAATAGGACCTCGGAATATAGTGGTGAGCCAACCATATACCTTAGCACCTAACACCCTAATCCGACTAGCCTTAGCGTCTCTTTAGCAACACTGCTGCTAATTATTCGACAACCCAGAACACGGTATCTCTCTCTCAGGACTCGCAGAAGCAAGGACACCCTTTCATTACTCATTCTTGTCCACAACGTGCGTAATAAGAGACACTATATAGTTTAAAATGTTTATTTTAACTAACGTGCTCTAAGGTACAGTACACGTGTCAGTACTATCAGCAATATGCATAAGAATAAAACAATAAGCATAGTTACAATTCCATAGAATATAAACGGGGAAAGCATTTCATAAAGCTGTCAATATATAGCTAAATGAGTACACCACCCTCCCGTGCTAGTATCTAGTTTATTAGAAAAACAGAAGACCTCTGGGCTTTGGCTGGCAGACCCCCATACCTCAATATCTAGATGCAATGGTTTACATCATCAGACAAGCACAGCTCTTCTCTCTGGAAAGGTTTTTCTCCAAGTGTCCCCAACAGTGAAGATCACAATATTAAAGGCACCCGAATTCCTTCAGTGCAGTGGCATTCAATGTTATGTCTAATTACGAGGGGCTGACCAGATCAGCAAGAACAAGGCACATTGTTTTCCGACCTTGTACACAATGTGCAGACGCAACCCAAAAGCAACAAGAAAGAATGTGAAAGGCAGATAGTCTCAAAATAGCAGAGGCTGGGGGGCACAAAGTAATGTGCGCAAAGAGGCATCATGGCAGCCTGGCCTAAGCTAACTTAGCAATGCAAATCACGAATTTACAAACCACACGACACCCTCCCCTGGTCAGTCCATCGGTGAAGACATAGGACAATGACACAGTCCCAATAGATGGAGCAGAATTGCAACGCCCGTCACTGAAGTGGTGCAATTGAAAGTCAAGCAATAGGAGAGAGAGAAATAAAAAAATATAGAGCCAGAAAGGCCCAGTGATCGAGGACTTCGAAAGCGGAGAGCCCCTAATCCAAAAAAGTGTAAGTGCAGAAAAACGCCACACTTTCCAATAGGACATCATTGGAGTCGTCAGAAAAAAACGATGCCATCCAGTCCAGCAAATCAAAACTGCATTCATGTTCCTCATAAGAGGGAGCAGCGAAAAGCAATGCAGGACAACTTGCGTGATACTCACTATAACTACGTTGTAGGAGAGTCTGAGCAGCCGCCCAGACATCCCATTGTGCCAAAATCCCAAGTGCAGCCGCACGCGCCATATAGCGATACAAAAGGGGATGATGGACGGAACGTTTGAGCCAATCAAACACTCACCCCCAGTCAACTGATCTGGGTTTAATCCATCATCATTCTTTAGCTCACTCCACCACCCCAGTTCAGACATGGCCATATGCAAATCAGTCTGACCCTGTGCCTTATGGGAACAGTCCAGCCCGAACTGCCAAGCCATGTCTTCCCTGGACCGGAAACAAGCATCCTAGGACCGGTTTCTGGCATTTCAGCCGTCATCAGCCAGGCTTGCTTGAATCCAGTGGCAAAGTGAGCAAGGGGGTGGTGGAGTGAGCTAAAGAATCATGATGGATTAAACCCAGATCAGTTGACTGGGGGTGAGTGTTTGATTGGCTCAAACGTTCCGTCCATCATCCCCTTTTGTATCGCTTTGGTCGCCCTAAGTTGGCGGGGGTATGCGCAGACGTGGGTCCCTTGCTCACTTTGCCACTGGATTCAAGCAAGCCTGGCTGATGACGGCTGAAATGCCAGAAACCGGTCCTAGGATGCTTGTTTCCGGTCCAGGAAAGCTCCGTGCAATGTAATGTGTTTACAAACAAGAGAATGACCCACGGTCGAATCACATAACTCCCCCGTGAGAAAAACTTCCCTCCCGTCCTTAAGGCATTTATAAACGAAAGGCAGAGACCAAAGTTCATGCAGGAAAGCACTGCCTAAAGGCTGAAATCGGCCAACAGGATAATGTTTCATGCACGAACTGAATTCAAATAAAGAAAAAGGCAAAGCGATAACCGCGTGTACTAGCCACACAGCAGAATCTAGTTCCGCCACAGAGAATGGTAAAGGCTCTATCTTTTCAATATGTAACAGAGTGTATGCTGCATCCTTCATGGACATGAACTGCTGTTTTTCAGTTAAATTAAAAGGCAGAAATAAGGCAGACGTGTTCAAAAAATGCCAAGGAACTTTCCCCATCTTAAGTGTTTGCAAAGTCCATGCAAACTGCATTACTGAACGCAATTGATTTTGACCATGATATAACACAGAAACATCATCTTGTACAATATCAACAACAGAGGAAATAATATTCTCTAATGTGTAAATGCGGAAAGACAGGGTATTAAAACTATTGTCAACAACAGCAAGCACTTTTTCTAAATTAGCTTGATCGATTTCCCGGAGACGGGAAGCAGCTTCAATTTGCGAAAGCTTCCAGAGTTCATTATAAGTTTCATAAATAAATCTCTTAGGTCGAGGACCACGAGGCCCCAGAACAAAATCGGACAGATCAATGTTGCCTGATAGAAGCGTTAAATGTTGTTTAACAGAATCCAAAGAAGAGTGCTGCAACCACTGCTTACATAATTTACCAACAGAATATGTTGTAACAGTAAGTGAATCAGAAAACCTGGGGTCCGGCCTATCCTGTTTGTAACCAGGATCCGTGTCATGAAAACGCATTTGACAGGCATCTGAGGCTATGGGCCAGGACAACCAGGACGATTGAACAAACTCAGAAATATTAAACAAATTATTCTGAAATAATACCTGCAAATCCGTAAGGGACATGTTAAAGCGCAAGCTTTCGTTGGGATTGGAAAACAATACAGGAATGGACGGGGCGTTTAATTGTTTGGAAGTAGCCAAACCCCAACATGTCGTTTGAAATATGATACGGTTTAGAAACAGAATTTGGGCCGGGATGAGGCAAGCACGGTGCAAGGCTTCTGTTCCCTGCACCTGCCATGCTTTAGAACCCCAAATCGATTTTAAATCAATGGTGTCCCGCCAATGTTCATATCCACCCACAGCTAAGGCTTTTAAAAAGGAACCGGAATACAGCAATTTGGTGTGGGTTAACATGATTTTCTGAGTAGAAGAAGAAGTCAATTTAAAATAATATGACCCAGGATTAGATCTAATATAGTCTGTAAAATAAGTAAACTTATTTCGAAGAGTGTGGGAGCTACCTGGCAAAGGGGTCGGACAATGTTCCCACTGAGTGTAATTAAAAGGACCCCGAAGGGTACTTGGTTTATGGACAAAGTGATTGCCCCAATGCTGGTAACAATATAACTCGGCATAATTTGCAGAATTCATATACAAATCTTCAGCATTAAAAGCAGCATAATATTTCAAATCAGTAAATAACGATTCAACGGCATGTAAATCCCAATCATCAGAATGAATATTACTTTTTACAATATCACCTATTGAAACACGAAGGACATTTGGTACATTAATAATTTCGGTTGGTCCATGAAATTGGAAGTTTACCGCATCCCAAATGATGCCGTAAGCGACTGGAAAGGCTGAAATGTTCACAAAAGTGTGGTCTCTCTTCATGATGTGAGATGAAGAATGTGGAGCCAAAGTTCCAGCGACAGAGTTCACTGCAGAGCGTTCTGGCAAATAGTGTCCATTGATGAGCAGAAAAAATACGGTGACAAAGCCAATGGACATGAACAAAAAAAATCAAGAAAAGTACCAACCAGATGTATGTCCATGGGGGATCAAAAAATTGTCTCTAAACCATGATACAAAAATACTGAATTTGGATGGGACAAGTGATTAAGAAGAATCCGAGTCAAAAGAATAACGTGTTGGGCTTAGTGGCGTTGTTGGTAAATGAGCCACGGACTCAGTGTCGGGGTAAGTATACTCGGTCTCCTCGTTGCAGGGGGAAACTGAGCAGTCTTGCAGGGGATCAGGCAAATCTACCATCTCAAAAGCAACATCAGTGACCGTTCGGGCAGAAGGGCCAAGAACATTCGTCCGGGAAATGACAGGACAAGAGACCGCTGGTGTAACACTATTCAGGATCGGCCAGATGTTGTAGCTTGACATTTTCTATTGAGATGTATCTGTTCTCCTTGCGACCAGGAAGCGGTGGTAAGATGACTGTACGAGTTCCCTTCAAACCAAGGACCGGAACTGGTGCACGATAAGAGGGTCCGAATTCCTTTTTGTTCTCCACCTTTTCTCGTACCAGTTCTCCAATCTTCGGAAGCCAGCCGGCAACCGGAATCTGCAGCGCAGCGTCTGTGGCTGAAGGTGTCTGTGCAATTGCAAGTTTGTCTCGGGCTTCTTGTAAGTCCTGTAACATAGTAGAATGATTATCTACATCGAAGATGGCGGATTGCGCCGCCATGTCTAGACCATCAAGGTCAGGCACAAACATTCTTATGCCAAAGAGCATTTCGTATGGGGTCCGCCCACCCAGAGGTCTTCTAGGGAGATTATTAAGTGCACGTTGTACGGTATACAAGTGGGCCAGCCAGTTTCTGCCAGTACCTAAGACTCTAGCTGTCAAGGATTGCTTTAAATCACGGTTCATTCGCTCCACAATTGAATTACCCTCAGGTCTATATGGAGACGAAAATTTCACCCGCACCCCCAGTGAACCCATTGCGTCCTTGTAAGCCTTAGAGGTGAACGCTGGACCTTGGTCAGAATGGAAGGTGCCACATGCGAAAATTCCCACAAAGACACGCAAATCCCTGATGACATTTCGAGCGTCAGCACTCTGTTGTGGCCAGACCCAGATGAAACGTGTGCAAGAATCCACTGCAACCAAGATGTACTTCTATGCAGTGTCAGAGGAAAAGGGACCGCAGTGATCCAGGTAAACACACCCAAAAGGTCTGTTTGCAATGCAGAGCGGTTTCTGTGGTGGCCGTGTAACCGTAGAAGGCTTAATCTGCTGACAAACGTCACAGGAAAGCACATAAGTACGGGTTTGTTTATATAATCCACGCCACCAGTAACGCTGCTGCAAGATGGAAACCGTAGCAGACACTCCAGCATGAGCTGACGCCATGCCTTCGTGTGCTGCCATAATCAAGGAAAGTCTGCAGTCCGCGTTGGGAATCAGCCGATCACCAACGTCCGGTATTTTAACATAAGGAGCCTGTTCGGGACCTAATTGATAAAAGTATTTAGAAGGGAAACCCCTAGGGTAATTAGCACCCTCTTTTGTTGCAGCAATAGCTGCTAGAATGTCAGTGTCTATTTTAGACATGGATCTGGTAACTGCTGCGACTGAACACGTGACTACTGCGTATTTGGCAGCTTCATCTGCCAAACCGTTACCAACAGCATGAGCGCCCACACGCTGGTGGCCAAGAGTGTGTACAACCTGTGTGAGAGGCAGACTTTGTTGTAAATCTGCCACTCGAACCTAAAGCGTTTTATGCTTGATTGTGCTGCCTTTTGCATCTCTATAGTCATTTTGTGACCAAAAGAATAGATTGTCATTATAAGACTGAACACAGTAGTAAGAATCACATACAATAAGAGTTGTCACATCTGGATTTGCAAACTCAAGTGCTAGCACCAATGCACGCAGCTCGGCCAATTGTGCAGTACTGTCACCCAGTGCTTGAGTGTGCACTACAGTTGATTTGAACTTTCCGTTCACAAAAGAACCTGCAACAATAGCACATGCTGCTGAATAAGCATGCTTGGAACCCGTGGCAGGCTGTGCCGAACCATCGGTATAGATAATACATTCGTAATCCTCAAGCGGTAGCAAAGACAGAGGAGGAGGGTGAACGAATTCATACTGCAAAAACTCCTGAGTCTGAAGAGAAGAATCAAAGATAAAAGTGACATCCGGAGATGTCAAAGATGTTGCCCATTATATCCAACGGGGGTGCAAAGCTTTAGAATTCGGAACACTTGCTTTCGTCACTGGCTCTAGGGCAGGATAGGGTGTTACCACCAAAATGTGTTTTCCTTGTGCCAGTGCGCGTTCCTTTAGAATCGCCATTTGCACCGCAGTCCAAACTTTCTCCACAGAGGAAAAGCGCATTTCCGCAGAGGTGTAAAGATGTGACTTGTATGCAATCGGTACTGTGTCACCTTCGTTAAAGGTTAAGTACGTGAAACCCACTGCCCCTGGAATTATTCTAATCACCAGGTTTGTGTGGTTATCACGTGTCAACAAGAATTTAGATTCAAGTAGATCAGACTGCAAAGACTGCAGTATAGAGTTATGCTCAGGAAGCCAGGATGACTTCGAAAAGTCAGGTTGTATCAAAGCATAAAGAGGCTTGATACGCTGGGCATATTCGGGAATGTAAGTACGCCCGAAGTTCAGAAAACCCAGCAGAGACTGTAGCTTTTTCAGATTGGTCGGAGGGCACAAAAATGCGCATTTCTCCAAAAAATGGGGAGCTAATCCCTTACCTTCATTGTTGAGCTCATAGCCCAAAAACAAAACAGTAAATTCAGCAATATGAGATTTAGTAAAGTTAAACTTGTAACCTAAAACCGCAAATTCTAGAATAATGCGGTCTACTCGAGAAAGATGCTGGAATAATTTGTCGTCTGTCAGATAGAGATCATCGACGTACGAACATGCATCTGAGTCTATGCCGTCTAACAAAGAGACAACACGGGCAGCGAATACGCCTGGACTGTTTTTTGTAGCCCATAGGCAAACGCCGGAATTTGTACAATTTGCCACCGGATGTAAAAGCGCTCCATTGGCTACTCTCCGAGGCCAAGTTGTGCGTGTAGAATCCATTGGATAGGTCAAGTGTAGTTTTGTATTTCTTACGAACAAGACTGTCTACTAGCGCAGAACTATGTGTGTTTTGCACCGCAAAGGTCCGACAATGAGAGTTCAAATGCCGGTAATCTAAAACTAAGCGGTACGATCCATCGGGTTTAGAAACCGCGAAAAGGGGATTATTCATTGGTGATACACATGTTTCAATTACTCCCTGATATTCTAACTGAGTCAGAATTTCAGAAACGGGGCCTTTTGCATCCCGTTTAATGGGATATTGGGGTTGTGGCTGTGGCAGCGACCGCAAAGGTATTTCATGGGGTGGTGATTCTTCATCCCATCCCACGTGATTACGGTACAGCGCTGGGGCCAGGGCCACGGCCCATCAGCTGCGAGAGCCTCCGCTTTGTCCTTGGGGACATGTCGAGAAAAGCTCGGAAGGATTACATCCTCCCCTCTACGAGCAGCAAGTACGAATGGGGGCGGCCAATCCGCCTCTGCTAACAAAATGTCATATGAAGAAGTCAGATTTTCCCAAAAAATCCCTTTAATAACACGCTCAATGTCACCTTCAATTTGAATGACAATATTAAATAGTCTGTCAGGTGGTGCCACTCGGGTGTCCGCTGTCTCGACAGTAATGAATTTTTCAGTTGCTGTCGCCTCCACATGAGGACGTAGTGCCTCTCGCACTATGGTAACTTCCGCGGCGCTGTCTAGGAGCGTCACTGCCCACGTCCAATTCAGGAGTCTCGTTCTCACCGTCTGTGGCATATTTTGCTGTTACAGCTGCAACTTTCTTCTTCTGAAATTGTGGGCGAGGACGTGGAAATTCTTCTGTTTTTCCTCTGACTTGTTGTCGAGGTTGGTCTCGCCCCTGTGGAGCCTCTCGGCCCCTTCCTCTATCCTGGCGATCTCCTCCACCAGCCTGCGAAGGCGTAGGTTCCTGTGAAGAACGAGGAGAACGCGAATCAGGGACGTGAAATCTCTCTGGAGACTTCATTCTCGCCCTATCACGCAAATCATATGTGCGTTCAGAAGAGACAGAAACCGGGGATGCGCTTCGCGACCCCGACTTCGTCTATTGCTTACCTTGTTTTTTCAACCTCCAGCTCTTTTTAGTAAAAACTGGTTTCTCATCTTTCTCAGACTGAGTTTTCGGTTGTTGTTGCGATTGAGTTTGCATTTTAGCAAAAGGCTTAACTCCCAGGCTATTTCGGCCAATTGTTTTGTAAGCCTGGGCAATAATTTTTGGTAATTCGCGTGGCCTGTCCAATTCTGGGACCAAAGCCAAAGCATTAGCTACTTGAAAGTTAACTGCATCGCCCTTGACATTTGCAAGGATCAACTCCGCTACTACGTCGAACACTCCCACCAGTCTCATCCCTAATTCCACAGCCGCTTCAGGGCCATGTTCATCCTGTACTCGTTTAATCACAGCGGGGAGAACCGTCATGGAAGGAGTGCCGAAACACTTCGCATATACTGCGGCGAATACCCTACCCCAGTTGTTGCATGCAGTCAACTCGGGTACTAAGTCTTTTGGCAAACTAATCGTCAAAATCCTGTGTTTGTCCACAGGAGTAGTATTTGGAAAAACTGCCTCCAGCTGGTCAAACTTCTCTGCAAGCCAATAAGGCAAATCGTCCTTATTTGGTGGTCTCTTGCCCATCACCGAATTAACCATGACAGGACTTATAGTTACACCGCCTGCTCCAGCTGGCTGGGCTGCAACTCCAGGCGGGGCTCCCTGGATGTTGCCTGTAACATATTGTACTAAAGCTCTGTGCACTCGTATTAAAGACGAATGCATATGACGCAGTTCAGCGACTGCCACTGTCATATAACGCGGATGTGGAGTATACCCGGCCAAGACAGGCCAGGTGGCCCCATCTATTGATAAGGGATCTAAACGAACCGGGATAACCGGTTGTGGGAGGGCGCCATCAAACCAAACACGGTGTTGCCACGCCGTGAGCGGTACTTCAAGATTCCTATACGGTCTATAATGTTGAGGAACATCGGTGGCTTCATATTCATGGAACAAATTATCAGTTCCATCCACCGCAGGAAAAGTGATCCATGAGTAGAACACTTCAAAGTGGTAAGCTGGATCTGCTTGTACCACAAAGATCAGATCGACACCCGCGTCAGGCACTCCATACACTGTCAAGTGAGCTCGGAGCCCTGCGCGACTATGTGCCGCAATTTGTACAGCCATTATAAGGCTAAAAGTTTTCGACAACCTAATATGTGAGGCAGCACAATAGAGGGTATTTTTTAAGAAACCTTTTACTAACTTCAAGCTTGAAAGAACCTATAAAAACGTCAATATAGGAGGTAACACCGTCACATACGCCTCCGGAAGCGTCTGTGAAGGATGTTGTGGACAAGCACAAGAACTACACAAGCGTCTCGCAGATAAGCAGCCCACTCGTTGGTTGCGCCATGTTGTAGGGATTCTGCACATACACAGAGCTATGCACAGGATCATAGGACCTCGGAATATAGTGGTGAGCCAACCATATACCTTAGCACCTAACCCCCTAATCCGACTAGCCTTAGCGTCTCTTTAGCAACACTGCTGCTAATTATTCGACAACCCAGAACACGGTATCTCTCTCTCTCAGGACTCGCAGAAGCAAGGACACCGTTTCATTACTCACTCATACTTGTCCACAACGTGCGTAATAAGAGACACTATATAGTTTAAAATGTTTATTTTAACTAACGTGCTCTAAGGTACAGTACACGTGTCAGTACTATCAGCATAATGCATAAGAATAAAACAATAAGCATAGTTACAATTCCATAGAATATAAACGGGAATGCATTTCATAAAGCTGTCAATATATAGCTAAATGAGTACACCACCCTCCCCGTGCTAGTATCTAGTTTATTAGAAAAACAGAAGACCTCTGGGCTTTGGCTGGCAGACCCCCATACCTCAATATCTAGATGCAATGGTTTACATCATCAGACAAGCACAGCTCTTCTCTCTGGAAAGGTTTTTCTCCAAGTGTCCCCAACAGTGAAGATCACAATATTAAAGGCACCCGAATTCCTTCAGTGCAGTGGCATTCAATGTTATGTCTAATTACGAGGGGCTGACCAGATCAGCAAGAACAAGGCACATTGTTTTCCGACCTTGTACACAATGTGCAGACGCAACCCAAAAGCAACAAGAAAGAATGTGAAAGGCAGATAGTCTCAAAATAGCAGAGGCTGGGGGGCACAAAGTAATGTGCGCAAAGAGGCATCATGGCAGCCTGGCCTAAGCTAACTTAGCAATGCAAATCACGAATTTACAAACCACACGACAATCCTTGGGGCAATGTACTTTTTCTAAGATGATCCATTTTAGATCTTTCTCAGAATGTTGATTTTGATACCAATGATCAACCAGGGGGGCTCCTGCTCGATTGTTTTTAATGACAGATTTGTGTTCACTAAACCTAACTCTAAATTCTCGGCTGGTATCCCCCACATATCCTTGGTTACAGGGACATAGGATAAGGTATATGACATTGGTTGTCCTGCAGTTAGTCATCTCATTGAAGGTAAATTGTCTTTGACCCCAATCCAAAATAGTTGAAACAATGGCATGGTTACAGGCATGGCAATTGCCACACTTGTGGGTTCCTTTGATGGGATTGTTACCTGTAATGGATCTCTGAGTATAACCTTTTTCTTCTTTGTGAGCAGCTCTCACAAGTGCATTGCGGAGGTTCCTGTTCCGGCGAAATGCAAACACCGGTTTAGGAAGATGGGTAGACTGTTCAGCTGAGTTAAGAATGTGCCATTGGGAGCCAATTATCTGGCGGAGTTTGTTGTTGAAATTGGAGTGGCGGGTGACACATACCAATTTAGTATCTTCCACGATTCATCACGAGGAATGTAGGTAAATACTTTCCCCTCTTCCCCCTCTGGATATTTTTTTACTTGGTTTATTGGGTTTATTCCTGTTGTCAACCGCTTTATCTCATGTTTGGTATTTTACCAACAGACTCATCTGAAACCGGCACTCCGTTTTAATCTTTGGGCCCCTAGAACGCAGTTACTATAGACAGTATTACGCTGTCTTTAATCTCCATAAGTTGTCTCATTGAGACGTACGGGTAAGTTATTGCCCGTTTCCTTGTGCTTACTTAAGACTAATTTACCCAATAACCTGATACTAAATGCATCCCTGTTTCGCCGTAGATGTTTCGGGTCTAGTTATTACCTGACCCCAGGGGGTTCTACTGATTTTTCTGCAGCTCCATTCTATAGAGCTATAGGTAAGCGTAACTCCAACACGTGATACTCTAATGTAGTTTGGACTTCTTCTATAATTGAACTTCATCTTACAGTTTACCCTGGTTATCCTTTCAGATTTTATTATATTCTGTCGGGCTTCTGAATTTTAAGACCTTTGGACCATTAGGTATGGTTCACTCAGACTTGGGCTGCATTCTCCAGCCTATTTAGGTATGTAGCTGCTCTAGGGAGGACCATATATATTATTTGGTTCCATATGCCATACACTCTGGTTTAATGTTTATCTTTTTGCCCTAGTTTTTAACATAGATGAGTGAACCTCTATCTCCGTGCCTTAGGGTGTTCGAGGATGCTTAATCCACGTGCCGTTCTCTCTGTGAGACCAAGTATGTGATTTATCAGTAGGTGTTATATTAGTACTCTAGTACTCTACAGTGTCTTACTCACAGGAAATGCATGATACTTTGTTTTTCTCGGGCTCTACCACTGGTCTCTGTCCTCCATGACTATTGGGTATATCATGCTTCTATTCTTATGCACACACTGCTCGGTGAGACAGCATGATCATTGGGTACATTTCGTTTTTAAATTTTTAGACACATATCGACTGGTGAGACAGCATGATAATTCTATATATTCCTTGGCTCCTATTGTGCCCTTTCTCGTATAACAGTATTTAGTGTATTCATTTAGTCTATATATAAAAAAGTTTTTTCCTCTTCTCCAGACCTTTGATTGTGAAATTGTGTATGAGCACCCCGCACAGTCAGATTACAAGTGACAATGCACCCTTTGCAGATGGCTTTCTGCCTCTGAACATATTTCATACAGACAGCGCCCTGATGAAGGATATGCTCATCTTCCAGTCAGTTCCGAAACACGCGTCGGCGCACTTCTGTTCATCAATGCATTAATGTTGAACATCTGATTAATTCATTAACATAAGCATACAATGAATAATTGTTGTTTGTTTTTTCTGTGAATGTTTTTTTTGCCTTGTATGTTCATTGTTCACTTGCTTCTGTATTGTCTTAGTTGTAAGATGTTTTATGAGTTTTGCCATTTGCACTGTTATTTCATGTTTTGTATGTTGTTTAACTACAGTGTTGTGGGTGCTCCCAAATGTACTTTATGAAAATATTTCTAATATATATTTGTCCTTCTGCTTGTTATGAATATTTATATACAAAAGGAAAAGATTTATTGAATATGTATTTTTGTATTTTGGATAAATAAACTTTAAAAACCATTGGTCTGTTATAGAACGGTCTGTACGCATCATGGACAGATTGCAATCAATTATATGATAGTTTTGGAGAAGTTTTGTTGTTGTTTACTCTGCGTGGGCTGGTGTCACGAGAACACTTTTGGCTTCATCTGGGAGCAGGAAGCATGCTTGATATCTGCTCTTCGATGACGTACACTGATGTGCTTCATATCCACAGGAAGGGGAAGTGGCCTCTTCCCTTTGATGCTTTCTGACAAGACCCTGATCTAGCAGTGGGCTGAGATGTGCCGTCACCAGCCGTGGCCCCATAGACCTAAGCGCTTCATTTGAGAAAAAATAAGTGCCAGAGCCCTTGTCAGGTGGCTGCTGCAGCTTGCACCACCCATTGCCTCTTCCAGTGCTGCCAATGTCCATTCCATCACAACTACTAACTGTCGCACTCCTCCAAGTGTGACGGTTCAGACTATTTCCAGGCCCTCAAAGCTATAGTAATGACTTGGGAGGCAGGTATTAGTCATTTTAAAGATATATTGAATTACATACAACTTTTGTTACACTCGTCTCTAAATTAGTTAAACAGTGCCACCATGTGGCAGATTGTCATAAGTGCTGGTGTTGACAATTAAGTGGTGGTGCCGAGCACCGGAAACCACCGGTTCAAATTAAGCACTAAGAGATGTTCTGAGTTACTGGATGTCTGGTAGGCACGTTGCAGGGCCCATCCTCCCCCGTTTGCCCCTCACCTCACACTTCCCCATGTGGACAGCACCACGCTTTGTGTTGTCTGGACACTGTTTTCAGGCAGCATCTCACTCTTCTAGTCCTTTGATTTACAAACCCTTCTTTCGGCTGTTAGTACAGTGGGCTCAGTGGAAGTGACCCAGAATTGTGCCCCCGGTACCCACCAATTTGGTAAATAAAAGTCTAGTACGTAAAGGGGGTTCTTCCAACCTGGAGTGCTGTGGCACCTCTAGTGAGGGTTTACACTGTGACAGTGCAGCCACTACACTGGTCCAGGAGCCTCCATCTTCTGCGTACCCCTCCTTTAGCCCTACTAAGGACCCCACACCACCAAACCGGGTGATTGTCCCAGGTCTTAACTCTCCGCCCTCCCTTTGCACCAGGTCCCAAGGATTCTGCTGCAGCCTCCCCCAGCCACAGGCCAACTCCTTCTTGGCTTGCAGGGTTGCTGTCGTCCGTCCAGCTTCCAGAGAGATTCACGCCCACATGTATGGGTTGCACTGTAAGGAAACCTGTGGCTCCCTGGCATCAACCCTACCAGTAGATCCCAGAGAACTTTCGCACTGATGTCTCTGTGCCAGGGGAGCACAGCTTCTGCTTGTTTTATTTTCATGTATCTCTTCCTTTTGCAGTGAATTCTGGGTAGGAAAACTCTGAAGAACCATTGAAATGGCCCCTTCTATCCCTTCTTGGTGTCTCAGAACTGCATGTTGGAGATGGGTTTCCCCAGACCGGAAGCTCACTTCCTTTCCCTTCAGTACTGCACACCTGTGCGTCTTTTCTTCTATCTTTGATAGTGATGTCCCTGTGAATGTTGTAGGGAGAGTTACGTGTGTGTGTGTATAAACCATACACACTGTATAGGTAATGTTCCACCCAACACTCTATACTGACACCTTTGAGTGTTACCCAAACATTTTGTGTAAGGACATCTTGCATGACATGATACTCCCTGGGACGTTACGCAATATGTATTTTCACATGAATATTCGATTATTGCTACAACACGTTCCCAGCTACAGCCTTATTCTTCTATTTACTCATCATATGGGTTTGGTTGCACTGACAAACACTAAAAGAGGTTATCCTTAGGCCGGCAAGTCTTTTTCAGCGGCATGTGACCTTCTTAGTTTGAGCTTACCAGAAGCGCAAGTTGTCTGGTTGTGAAAGATATATTGTGGGCTTACCCATAACATACAGGGGCTTGCAGCCCGCTTATTGCTTACCATTCGCTGGCTCTACTGTCACTCTTATTTGCTTGGTTTCTATTGGATGGCTTTCCTCGTTTTAGCATGTGCATCTTGTGTTTATCCCTCCTCTGCAGCATTGCCTCTTTACCACCACTTCGATTGGCTAGCTTCTATGCTTCCTCTGATTGCTTTAGGGAACTACTTTTTTCTATTTGTTTAAGCACTCTATGAAGTAACTGTGTTGTTCAGCTGTCTCCCTCATGTGCTCCCCCCTCTGTTTCTCTCTCACTAATGTTCTTGTCTCCCTCCAGCTGCCTGTGTGCTCCACGTTGTGTTCTTTCTCCCTTGTTCTCTCCCTGTTGTTGCTTCTTCTATGTCCATCCTGTTGCTTCTCCGCCATCCTTCTGGGTTGCTTTCCCCCACCTGCACCCTTTTCGCTGCTTCACCCCACTCATGTCTTCTGTACGGCTCCCCCCATCTGCGCCTTCTGTGTTGCTTCCCCCCACCTGCGCCGTCTGTGTTGCTTCCCCCACCTGCGCCGTCTGTGTTGCTTCCCCCACCTGCGCCGTCTGTGTTGCTTCCCCCACCTGCGCCGTCTGTGTTGCTTCCCCCACCTGCGCCGTCTGTGTTGCTTCCCCCACCTGCGCCGTCTGTGTTGCTTCCCCCACCTGCGCCGTCTGTGTTGCTTCCCCCACCTGCGCCGTCTGTGTTGCTTCCCCCACCTGCGCCCGTCTGTGTTGCTTCCCCCACCTGCGCCGTCTGTGTTGCTTCCCCCACCTGCGCCGTCTGTGTTGCTTCCCCCACCTGCGCCGTCTGTGTTGCTTCCCCCACCTGCGCCGTCTGTGTTGCTTCCCCCCACCTGCGCCGTCTGTGTTGCTTCCCCCCACCTGCGCCATCTGTGTTGCTTCCCCCACCTGCGCCGTCTGTGTTGCTTCCCCCACCTGCGCCGTCTGTGTTGCTTCCCCCACCTGCGCCGTCTGTGTTGCTTCCCCCCACCTGCGCCGTCTGTGTTGCTTCCCCCCACCTGCGCTCTGTGTTGCTTCCCCCCACCTGCGCCGTCTGTTGCTTCCCCCCACCTGCACCGTGTTGCTTCCCCCACCTGCGCCGTGTTGCTTCCCCCACCTGCGCCGTGTTGCTTCCCCCACCTGTGCCGTGTTGCTTCCCCCACCTGTGCCGTGTTGCTTCCCCCACCTGTGCCGTGTTGCTTCCCCCCACCTGTGCCGTGTTGCTTCCCCCCACCTGTGCCGTGTTGCTTCCCCCCACCTGTGCCGTGTTGCTTCCCCCCACCTGTGCCGTGTGTTGCTTCCCCCACCTGTGCTGTGTTGCTTCCCCCACCTGCGCCGTGTGTTGCTTCCCCCACCTGCGCCGTGTGTTGCTTCCCCCCACCTGCGCCGTGTGTTGCTTCCCCCCACCTGCGCCGTGTGTTGCTTCCCCCCACCTGCGCCGTGTGTTGCTTCCCCCCACCTGCGCCGTGTGTTGCTTCCCCCACCTGCGCCGTGTGTTGCTTCCCCCACCTGCGCCGTGTGTTGCTTCCCCCCACCTGCGCCGTGTGTTGCTTCCCCCACCTGCGCCTTGTGTTGCTTCCCCCACCTGCGCCGTGTGTTGCTTCCCCCACCTGCGCCGTGTTGCTTCCCCCACCTGCGCCGTGTTGCTTCCCCCACCTGCGCCGTGTGTTGCTTCCCCCACCTGCGCCGTGTGTTGCTTCCCCCCACCTGCGCCGTGTTGCTTCCCCCACCTGCGCCGTGTGTTGCTTCCCCCCCACCTGCGCCGTGTTGCTTCCCCCCACCTGCGCCGTGTGTTGCTTCCCCCACCTGCGCCGTGTGTTGCTTCCCCCACCTGCGCCGTGTGTTGCTTCCCCCCACCTGCGCCGTGTGTTGCTTCCCCCCACCTGCGCCGTGTGTTGCTTCCCCCCACCTGCGCCGTGTGTTGCTTCCCCCCACATGCGCCGTGTGTTGCTTCCCCCACCTGCGCCGTGTTGCTTCCCCCACCTGCGCCGTGTGTTGCTTCCCCCACCTGCGCCGTGTGTTGCTTCCCCCACCTGCGCCGTGTGTTGCTTCCCCCCACCTGCGCCGTGTGTTGCTTCCCCCACCTGCGCCGTGTGTTGCTTCCCCCCACCTGCGCCGTGTTGCTTCCCCCCACCTGCGCCGTGTGTTGCTTCCCCCCCACCTGCGCCGTGTGTTGCTTCCCCCACCTGCGCCGTGTGTTGCTTCCCCCACCTGCGCCGTGTGTTGCTTCCCCCACCTGCGCCGTGTGTTGCTTCCCCCACCTGCGCCGTGTGTTGCTTCCCCCCACATGCGCCGTGTTGCTTCCCCCACCTGTGCCGTGTTGCTTCCTCCCCCACCTGTGCCGTGTTGCTTCCTCCCCCACCTGTGCCGTGTTGCTTCCTCCCCCACCTGTGCCGTGTTGCTTCCTCCCCCACCTGTGCCGTGTTGCTTCCTCCCCCACCTGTGCCGTGTTGCTTCCTCCCCCACCTGTGCCGTGTTGCTTCCCCCACCTGTGCCGTGTTGCTTCCCCCACCTGTGCCGTGTTGCTTCCCCCCACCTGTGCCGTGTTGCTTCCCCCACCTGTGCCGTGTTGCTTCCCCCCACCTGTGCCGTGTTGCTTCCCCCACCTGTGCCGTGTTGCTTCCCCCCACCTGTGCCGTGTTGCTTCCCCCCACCTGTGCCTTGTGTTGCTTCCCCCACCTGCGCCGTGTTGCTTCCCCCACCTGCGCCGTGTGTTTCTTCCCCCCACCTGTGCCGTGTGTTGCTTCCCCCCACCTGTGCCGTGTGTTGCTTCCCCCCACCTGTGCCGTGTGTTGCTTCCCCCCACCTGTGCCGTGTGTTGCTTCCCCCACCTGTGCCGTGTGTTGCTTCCCCCACCTGCGCCGTGTGTTGCTTCCCCCACCTGCGCCGTGTGTTGCTTCCCCCTACCTGCGCCGTGTGTTGCTTCCCCCTACCTGCGCCGTGTGTTGCTTCCCCCTACCTGCGCCGTGTGTTGCTTCCCCCTACCTGCGCCGTGTGTTGCTTCCCCCTACCTGCGCCGTGTGTTGCTTCCCCCCTACCTGCGCCGTGTGTTGCTTCCCCCCTACCTGCGCCGTGTGTTGCTTCCCCCACCTGCGCCGTGTGTTGCTTCCCCCACCTGCGCCGTGTGTTGCTTCCCCCCACCTGCGCCGTGTGTGTTGCTTCCCCCACCTGCGCCGTGTGTGTTGCTTCCCCCCACCTGCGCCGTGTGTGTTGCTTCCCCCCACCTGCGCCGTGTGTGTTGCTTCCCCCCACCTGCGCCGTGTGTGTTGCTTCCCCCCACCTGCGCCGTGTGTTGCTTCCCCCACCTGCGCCGTGTGTTGCTTCCCCCACCTGCGCCGTGTGTTGCTTCCCCCCACCTGCGCCGTGTTGCTTCCCCCCACCTGCGCCGTGTGTTGCTTCCCCCACCTGCGCCGTGTGTTGCTTCCCCCACCTGCGCCGTGTTGCTTCCCCCACCTGCGCCGTGTGTTGCTTCCCCCACCTGCGCCGTGTGTTGCTTCCCCCACCTGCGCCGTGTGTTGCTTCCCCCACCTGCGCCGTGTTGCTTCCCCCCACCTGCGCCGTGTTTTGCTTCCCCCCACCTGCGCCCGTGTGTTGCTTCCCCCACCTGCGCCGTGTGTTGCTTCCCCCCACCTGCGCCGTGTGTTGCTTCCCCCCACCTGCGCCGTGTGTTGCTTCCCCCCACCTGCGCCGTGTGTTGCTTCCCCCCACCTGCGCCGTGTGTTGCTTCCTCCCCACCTGCGCCGTGTGTTGCTTCCCCCCACCTGCGCCGTGTGTTGCTTCCCCCCACCTGCGCCGTGTGTTGCTTCCCCCACCTGCGCCGTGTGTTGCTTCCCCCACCTGCGCCGTGTGTTGCTTCCCCCACCTGCGCCGTGTGTTGCTTCCCCCACCTGCGCCGTGTGTTGCTTCCCCCACCTGCGCCGTGTGTTGCTTCCCCCACCTGCGCCGTGTGTTGCTTCCCCCACATGCGCCGTGTGTTGCTTCCCCCACATGCGCCGTGTTGCTTCCCCACCCACCTGTGCCGTGTTGCTTCCTCCCCCACCTGTGCCGTGTTGCTTCCTCCCCCACCTGTGCCGTGTTGCTTCCTCCCCCACCTGTGCCGTGTTGCTTCCTCCCCCACCTGTGCCGTGTTGCTTCCTCCCCCACCTGTGCCGTGTTGCTTCCTCCCCCACCTGTGCCGTGTTGCTTCCCCCACCTGTGCCGTGTTGCTTCCCCCACCTGTGCCGTGTTGCTTCCCCCCACCTGTGCCGTGTTGCTTCCCCCCACCTGTGCCGTGTTGCTTCCCCCCCACCTGTGCCGTGTTGCTTCCCCCCCACCTGTGCCGTGTTGCTTCCCCCCCACCTGTGCCGTGTTGCTTCCCCCCCACCTGTGCCGTGTTGCTTCCCCCCCACCTGTGCCTTGTGTTGCTTCCCCCCCACCTGTGCCTTGTTGCTTCCCCCCACCTGCGCCGTGTGTTTCTTCCCCCCACCTCTGCCGTGTGTTGCTTCCCCCCCACCTCTGCCGTGTGTTGCTTCCCCCCACCTGTGCCGTGTGTTGCTTCCCCCCACCTGTGCCGTGTGTTGCTTCCCCCACCTGTGCCGTGTGTTGCTTCCCCCCACCTGCGCCGTGTGTTGCTTCCCCCACCTGCGCCGTGTGTTGCTTCCCCCCTACCTGCGCCGTGTGTTGCTTCCCCCTACCTGCGCCGTGTGTTGCTTCCCCCTACCTGCGCCGTGTGTTGCTTCCCCCCTACCTGCGCCGTGTGTTGCTTCCCCCACCTGCGCCGTGTGTTGCTTCCCCCCACCTGCGCCGTGTGTTGCTTCCCCCCACCTGCGCCGTGTGTTGCTTCCCCCCTACCTGCGCCGTGTGTTGCTTCCCCCCTACCTGCGCCGTGTGTTGCTTCCCCCTACCTGCGCCGTGTGTTGCTTCCCCCTACCTGCGCCGTGTGTTGCTTCCCCCACCTGCGCCGTGTGTTGCTTCCCCCCACCTGCGCCGTGTGTGTTGCTTCCCCCACCTGCGCCGTGTGTGTTGCTTCCCCCCACCTGCGCCGTGTGTGTTGCTTCCCCCACCTGCGCCGTGTGTTGCTTCCCCCCACCTGCGCCGTGTGTTGCTTCCCCCCACCTGCGCCGTGTGTGTTGCTTCCCCCCACCTGCGCCGTGTGTGTTGCTTCCCCCCACCTGCGCCGTGTTGCTTCCCCCACCTGTGCCGTGTGTTGCTTCCCCCCACCTGCGCCGTGTGTTGCTTCCCCCCACCTGCGCCGTGTGTTGCTTCCCCCTACCTGCGCCGTGTGTTGCTTCCCCCTACCTGCGCCGTGTGTTGCTTCCCCCCTACCTGCGCCGTGTGTTGCTTCCCCCCTACCTGCGCCGTGTGTTGCTTCCCCCCTACCTGCGCCGTGTGTTGCTTCCCCCCCACCTGCGCCGTGTGTTGCTTCCCCCCCACCTGCGCCGTGTGTGTTGCTTCCCCCCCACCTGCGCCGTGTGTGTTGCTTCCCCCACCTGCGCCGTGTGTGTTGCTTCCCCCACCTGCGCCGTGTGTGTTGCTTCCCCCACCTGCGCCGTGTGTGTTGCTTCCCCCCACCTGCGCCGTGTGTGTTGCTTCCCCCCACCTGCGCCGTGTGTGTTGCTTCCCCCCACCTGCGCCGTGTGTGTTGCTTCCCCCCACCTGCGCCGTGTGTTGCTTCCCCCACCTGCGCCGTGTGTTGCTTCCCCCCACCTGCGCCGTGTGTGTTGCTTCCCCCCCACCTGCGCCGTGTGTTGCTTTCCCCCACCTGCACCCTTTTCGCTGCTTCACCCCACTCATGTCTTCTGTACGGCTCCCACCATCTGCGCCTTCTGTGTTGCTTCCCCCCCATCTGCGCCTTCTGTGTTGCTTCCCCCCCACCTGCGCCGTCTGTGTTGCTTCCCCCCACCTGCGCCGTCTGTGTTGCTTCCCCCCACCTGCGCCGTCTGTGTTGCTTCTCCCCACCTGCGCCGTCTGTGTTGCTTCTCCCCACCTGCGCCGTCTGTTGCTTCTCCCCACCTGCGCCGTCTGTTGCTTCCCCCACCTGCGCCGTCTGTTGCTTCCCCCCACCTGCGCCGTCTGTTGCTTCCCCCACCTGCGCCGTCTGTTGCTTCCCCCACCTGCGCCGTCTGTTGCTTCCCCCACCTGCGCCCGTCTGTTGCTTCCCCCCACCTGCGCCGTCTGTTGCTTCCCCCCACCTGCGCCGTCTGTTGCTTCCCCCACCTGCGCCGTCTGTTGCTTCCCCCCACCTGCGCCGTCTGTTGCTTCCCCCACCTGCGCCGTCTGTTGCTTCCCCCCACCTGCGCCGTGTGTTGCTTCCCCCACCTGCGCCGTGTGTTGCTTCCCCCACCTGCGCCGTGTGTTGCTTCCCCCACCTGCGCCGTGTTGCTTCCCCCCACCTGCGCCGTGTTGCTTCCTCCCACCTGCGCCGTGTTGCTTCCCCCCACCTGCGCCGTGTTGCTTCCCCCCACCTGCGCCGTGTTGCTTCCCCCCACCTGCGCCGTGTTGCTTCCCCCACCTGCGCCGTGTTGCTTCCCCCCACCTGCGCCGTGTTGCTTCCCCCCACCTGCGCCGTGTGTTGCTTCCCCCCACCTGCGCCGTGTGTTGCTTCCCATCCACCTGCGCCGTGTGTTGCTTCCCATCCACCTGCGCCGTGTGTTGCTTCCCCCCCCACCTGCGCCGTGTGTTGCTTCCCCCCCCACCTGCGCCGTGTGTTGCTTCCCCCCCCACCTGCGCCGTGTGTTGCTTCCCCCCCACCTGCGCCGTGTGTTGCTTCCCCCCCACCTGCGCCGTGTGTTGCTTCCCCCCCCACCTGCGCCGTGTTGCTTCCCCCCCCACCTGCGCCGTGTTGCTTCCCCCCCCACCTGCGCCGTGTTGCTTTTCCCCACCTGCACCTTCTGTGTTGCTTTTCTTCACCTGCACCTTCTGTGTTGCTTTTCCCCACCTGCACCTTCTGTGTTGCTTTTCCCCACCTGCACCTTCTGTGTTGCTTTTCCCCACCTGCACCTACTGTGTTGCTTCAACATCTTTCGGAGTGAGGTGTGTAAAGTTCGGATCACATGCGATAAACTACTGCTACTGCCATGGGCCGTGCAGCTCCCCTGCCCACTCCATTTCAAGGGTAATGGGAACCCTGGGTATTTCAACCCACTTTGGTCTTTGCACAGCGCGCTAAATAGGGACATTTTTGGCACACTGGCACACTTCACTAAAGCAGTTGCACCAGGTTTGTGTAGTGTGGCATTGGGCTTTTATTGCCTTGCTCATGTAAAAGCACGAGGTGGTGATTCCGAATAACTTACTCCACTACCCTTCCGGCCTCGCTCCCTGTCCCCCGTCAGTCATCTTGTAAGTAGGGATGGGTGGAACTTGCTGAGTTTTACTCTGTGGAATTCCGTGAAGTTACCTAAAAAGTACGCGAGATTCCACAGAGTTCCGTGAGCTGTGAAATTCCAGTCCGTCACGCTGCTCGTTTTGATTTTTAGCACCGGGACTTGTTCTGCGCTGTAAAATCGGTGCAAATGGCACCATGCGGTGCACCAGAGGGCGCTGCTTCTTTCTGCCAATTGAGTAGATTTTGTACTCGAGGGGGAGCTTTTGCAACGCGAGCGCCAACTTTCTCAATTTGAGCAGTAGCAACCTGCCGCAACTCCCCGCGCTGAGATCTCTCCAGGAGGCGGTCTAGCACTTGGTTTTTCTAGTTCGCCAACTTAATATTGGCTGGCCGTGCAACGAGAAAAACTCTGCCATGCAGTGGTTGGCTGATTTTCTGCCAAACTCCGCATTTCAAGCGGAGCGTGGAGTGGGCAAAACTCCACAAACTCTGCCGGACGAGCGGAGTTTACCGTCCACCCCTACTTGTAAGTACTGTCCAGAATACTAATCCCCACCAGTGCCAGCCTTATCTTTGGGTTAGAACCAACCCTGAGACACCGCAAGGTGCACCGCCCTTCACTGAATTGTCTGTCCATGTTTCAAGAGCAGACATTTAAGATGCTCTCATTAACCGTCCCCCTTTTACTCTTCCTTCATACATCCATCCTTAGACCCTCCAGCATCCCTCGACCATCTATCCTTTTTTACTAACCTTCCTTCCTTCATACACCCATCGACCCTTCAGCATCCCTCGACCATCTATCCTTTTACTATCCTTCCTTCCGCCAATCCTTTGAACCTGTCATCCCTCGACCATCTATGCTTTTACTATCCTTCCTTCCGTACATCCTTCCTTTGACCCTCCAGCATCCCTCAACCATCTATCCTTTTACTATCCTTCCTTCTGTACATCCGTCCTTTGACCCTCCAGCATCCCTCGACCATCTATCCTTTTACTATCCTTCCTTCTTTCATACATCCATCCTTAGACCCTCCGCCATTCCTCGACCATCTATCCTTTTGCTATCCTTCCCTCTGTGCATCCATCCTTTGACCCTCTGCCATCCCTCGACCATCTATTCTTTTACTACCCTTCCTTCTGTATATTCATCCTTTGACCCTCCAGCATCCCTTGACCATCTATCCTTTTACTATCCTTCCTTCTTTCATACATCCATCCTTAGACCCTCCGCCATCCCTCGACCATCTATCCTTTTACTACCCTTCCTTCTGTATATTCATCCTTTGTCCCTCCAGCATCCCTCGACTATCTATCCTTTTTGCTATTTGCCCTTCTGTACATCCATCCTTTGACCTTCCGGCATCCGTCAACCATCTATACTTTTAGTATCCTTTCTTTGTTCATACATCCATCCTTTGACCCTTCACCATCCCTCGACCATTTATATTTTTAATATCCTTCCTTCATACATCCACCATTTAATGCGCCAGCATTCCTTGACCATCTATCCTTTTACTATCCTTCCTTCCGTCCATCCTTTGACCTCCAGCATACCTCAACCATCCATCCTTTTACTACCCTTCCTTCTTTCATACATGGATCCTTTAACCTTTCAGCATCTCTCTACCATCTATCTTTTTACAACCCATCCTTCCGTACATCCATCCTTTGACCCTCCAGCATCCCTCAACCATCCGTCTTTTTACTATCCTTCCTTCCGTGCATCCATCCTTTGACCCTCCATCATCCCTCGACCATCTATCCTTTTACTACCCTTCCTTCCTACATCCATCCTTTGTCCCTCCAGCAGCCCTAGACCATTCTATCCTTTTACTACCCTTCCATACATCGTTCTTTCTCCCTTCATCCTGTCTTTCACACATTTATCCTTTAACTCATCAAGGTCACCCTTTCACCTGTGTGTACCTTCACCCATGTATCCTTTTACCATTTCTTCCACCCATCTGGTCCCCTCACATTCCATCAATCCTTTCATAAATCCACCATTTACCCATGCTTCCACCTATCATTCACTCTTCAATGCAGCTTTCCTTTCACTATTTGTTCTTACTTAGATGTTTCCTTTCACCCACATTTTTTCTTCTCTTTTGATTCAATCTTTTTTTATCCCATGCTTCCTTTTTTTTTTTTTTTTTTTTTTGGGAAGGCCTGACGGACCACAAAAGTCGTTTTTATTCACCTTTCTTTTATTATTATTATTTTTTTCTGCTCAAAGAGGTGTCAGCCATCTTGGAACAGTGAATAAAAAATAATTAGTATGGCAGCTGCATCATGACACATGCATCCATGGTGATGTATTCGCACGCGTGCCTGCATCATAGTGCTTGGCCATCATGAGGTGAGCGCATGCAATCACCATTTTTTAATTTTTTTTTTATATTTGCCGGTGCAGCACAGCATCTGCAAAAAAAATATTGGAAAAGCCAATAGGTTGAAAATGTGAGACGTATTGGCTTGGTAAGTGCTTGTTTGGGCAAGCAGATACTAATTTTTCCATCTCCGACCCTAGAGTACTTCCCATCCAGTGTAGAAGTCACTTCTCAAGAATGCCCAGTCCCTCAAGAAAACTTTGGCCCTTAAGTCAGGGGCCTCAGCCTGATGGTACCCAAGAGCTGGTGTCCAGAAATAAGCTGAGGTAGTGGTGTAATGGAAAAGGGGGCAGCCAAAGGCAGGTTTTTGTGGTGTAGCCTGTTTATGAACTTCAGAACAGCAACCACCAAGGGCACGGTGCAGCTTCAGAGAGGGGGCCACTCCTCACTAGGGGTGGGCGATAAACTCCGCTCTGCCGGCTGAGTTTGCAGAGTTTTTCCTGCTCCGCTTGGAGTGTGATGTTTGGCAAAAATGCCACCAACAGCCGCGTGGCCGAGTTTTTCTCGCGCTGAGTTTTTCTCGCGTGCCGCTCGTCAACTTTAAGTTAGCACACGCAAGAATAAAGGAGCGCTAGACCGCCTCCCGGTGAGATTTCTCAACGTGGCGGTCTCAGCAGGTCGCTACCTCTCACGTTGAGAAAATTGCTGCTCGCATTGCAAACGCTGCCGCTCTGACCTGTGCAGGTCTGGGAAACCTCACGTGTGGCGATCTGGTCAGCAAGGTACCAGAGACTGTTGAGGCTGTAGGCTTCTAGGTCAAAAACTCGGTTTTCAAAAACCACTCGTCACATCAGGATGACATCAACTGAGTGCTGTGTGGCTGAGATCATCTGGACAGCTGTGTTTGGTGCACCAGGGCATTTATTTTCTTCGCGGTAGGCTGACCAGACTGACGATTATACGGGTCATCAGCAGTAATGTTCACTTTCACCCCACTGGCTAGAATTTCATACAGACCTCCTGGTGATCAATAACCCATTAATTCAATACTGGAATCCTGGGAGCTCCATGGAGGACATTGGCGTGGCAGGGGTGGATAACTGCTGTTTATCCTACCTACAGATGGTGCTTTCCACTCTTTAATTGAGAACATTCCGAATTAGACAGATGCAGTGTTCTAACAGCATAATAGCCTTTCTGCCGAGGGCAATGCCATTTGTTAATTGCCCCTCTCTGGTGAATAATTTGGAGGGCGCTTAACCAGCAGTATCTGTTGGGATGCGGAGGTTGGCAGTATCTGTTGGGATGCTGAGGTTGACAGTATCTGTTGGGATGCTGAGGTTGGCAGTATCTGTTGGGATGCTGAGGTTGGCAGTATCTGTTGGGATGCTGAGGTTGGCAGTATCTGTTGGGATGCTGAGGTTGGCTGTATCTGTTGGGATGCTGAGGTTGGCAATATCGTTTGGGATGCTGAGGTTGGCAATATCGTTTGGGTTGCTGAGGTTGGCAATATCGTTTGGGTTGCTGAGGTTGGCAATATCGGTTGGGTTGCTGAGGTTGGCAATATCGGTTGGGTTGCTGAGGTTGGCAATATCGATTGGGATGCTGAGGTTGGCAATATCGGTTGGGATGCTGAGGTTGGCAGTATCGGTTGGGATGCTGAGGTTGGCAGTATCGGTTGGGATGCTGAGGTTGGCAGTATCGGTTGGGATGCTGAGGTTGGCAGTATCGGTTGGGATGCTGAGGTTGGCAGTATCGGTTGGGATACTGAGGTTGGCAGTATCGGTTGGGATGCTGAGGTTGGCAGTATCGGTTGGGATGCTGAGGCTGGCAGTATCGGTTGGGATGCTGAGGTTGGCAGTATCGGTTGGGATGCTGAGGTTGGCAGTATCGGTTGGGATGCTGAGGTTGGCAGTATCGGTTGGGATGCTGAGGTTGGCAGTATCGGTTGGGATGCTGAGGTTGGCAGTATCGGTTGGGATGCTGCGGTTGGCAGTATCGGTTGGGATGCTGCGGTTGGCAGTATCGGTTGGGATGCTGCGGTTGGCAGTATCGGTTGGGATGCTGAGGCTGGCAGTATCGGTTGGGATGCATCGGTTGGCAGTATCGGTTGGCAGTATCGGTTGGCAGTATCGGTTGGCAGTATCGGTTGGCATGCATCGGTTGGCATGCATCGGTTGGCATGCATCGGTTGGCATGCATCGGTTGGCAAGCATCGGTTGGGATGCATCGGTTGGGATGCATCGGTTGGGAGGCATCGGTTGGGAGGCATCGGTTGGGAGGCATCGGTTGAGATACTGAGGTTGGCAGTATCGGTTGAGATACTGAGGTTGGCAGTATCGGTTGAGATACTGAGGTTGGCAGTATCGGTCGCCCACCTCATGGACAATGGAGCTGCTCCTTCGGCCGGGCAGGCATGGGTCTAGGGTGCGGTGCCCGCGCACACTGAGCCCACCTGCTGCCGGGCCTGCATGGGTCTAGGGTGTGGTGCCCTCGCATACTGAGCCTGCCTGCTGCTGGGCATGCATGGGTCTAGGGTGCGTTGCCCACGCATACTGAGCCCGCCTGCTGCCGGGCCTGCATGGGTCTAGGGTGCGTTGCCTTTGCATACTGAGCCTGCCTGCTGCTAGGCATGCATGGGTCTAGAGAGCGGTACCCGCGCACACTGAGCCCGCCTGCTGCCGAGCCTGCATGGGGCTAGGGTGCGGTACCCGCGCACACTAAGGCTGCCTGGCATGCATAGGTCTAGGCCTAGGGTGCGGTGCCCGCGCACACTGAGCCTGCCTGCTGCTGGGCATAAATGGGCCTAGGGTGCGGTGCCCTCGCATACTGAGTCTGCCTGCTGCTGGGCGCATATGCATGTGTCTAGGGTGCGATGCATGCGCACACTGAGCCTGCCTGCTGCCGGGCCTGCATGGGTCTAGGGTGCTGTGCCCGCGTACACCGAGCCCGCTTGCTGCCAGGCATGCATGGGTTTAGGGTGCGGTGCCCGCGCACACTGAGCCTGCCTGCTGACAGGCATGCATGTGTCTAGGGTGCAGTGCCCTCGCGCACCGAGCCCGCCTGCTACCGGGCATGCATGGGTCTAGGGTGCGGTCCCTGCGCGCACCGATCCCGCCTGCTGCCGGGCATGCATGGGTTTAGGGTGCGATGCCCTCGCATACTGAGCCCACCTGCTGCGGGGCCTGCATGGGTCCAGGGTGCGGTACCCTCCCACACAGAGCCCGCCTGCTGCCGGGCATGCATGGGTCTAGGGTGCGGTGCCCGTGCACACTGAGCCTGCTTGCTGCCGGGCATGCATGGGTCTAGGGTGCGGTGCCCTCTCCGTTGACCTGGCATGGGTCCATACGCCGGGGTAGTCCACCTCATGGACAATGGAGCTGCTCCTTCAGCCGGGCATGCATGGGTCTAGGGTGCGGTGCCCTCGCATACTGAGCCTGCCTGCTGCCGGGCATGCATGGGTCTAGGGTGTGGTGCCTGCGCACACTGAGCCTGCCTGCTGCCGGGCATGCATGGGTCTAGGCCTAAGGTGCGGTGCCCTCGCATACTGAGCCTGCCTGCTGCTGGGCATGTATGGGTCTAGGGTGCGGTGCCCGTGCACATCGAGCCCGCCTGCTGCCGGGCATGCATGGGTCTAGGGTGCGGTGCCCTAGCGCACCGAGCCTGCCTGCTGCCGGGCATGCATGAGTCTAGGGTGTGGTACCCGCGCACACTGAGCCCGCCTGCTGCCGGGCCTGCATGGTTCTAGGGTGCGTTGCCCGCGCACACCGAGCCCGCCTGCTGCAGAGTCTGCATGGGTCTAGGGTGTGGTGCCCGCACACACCGAGCCTGCCTGCTGCCGGGTCTGCATGGGTCTTGGGTGTGGTGCCCGCGCACACCGAGCCTGCCTGCTGCCGGGTCTGCATGGGTCTAGGGTGTGGTGCCCGCGCACACCGAGCCTGCCTGCTGCCGGGTCTGCATGGGTCTTGGGTGCGGTGCCCGCGCACACCGAGCCCGCCTGCTGCCGGGTCTGCATGGGTCTAGGGTGCGGTGCCCGCGCACAATGAGCCCGCCTGCTACCGGGCCTGCATGGGTCTAGGGTGCGGCACCCCGCGCACAATGAGCCCGCCTGCTGCCGGGTCTGCATGGGTCTTGGGTGCGGTGCCCGCACACACCGAGCCTGCCTGCTGCCGGCCGGGTCTGCATGGGTCTTGGGTGTGGTGCCTGCGCACACCGAGCCTGCCTGCTGCCGGGTCTGCATGGGTCTAGGGTGTGGTGCCCGCGCACACCGAGCCTGCCTGCTGCCGGGTCTGCATGGGTCTTGGGTGCGGTGCCCGCACACACCGAGCCCGCCTGCTGCCGGGTCTGCATGGGTCTAGGGTGCGGTGCCCGCGCACAATGAGCCCGCTTGCTACCGGGCCTGCATGGGTCTAGGGTGCGGCACCCCGCGCACAATGAGCCCGCCTTCTGCCGGGTCTGCATGGGTCTTGGGTGTGGTGCCCGCGCACACCGAGCCCGCCTGCTGCCGGGTCTGCATGGGTCTAGGGTGTGGTGCCCGCGCACACCGAGCCCGCCTGCTACCGGGTCTGCATGGGTCTAGGGTGCGGTGCCCGCGCACAATGAGCCTGCCTGCTGCCGGGCCTGCATGGGTCTAGGGTGCGGCACCCCGCGCACAATGAGCCCGCCTGCTGCCGGGTCTGCATGGGTCTTGGGTGCGGTGCCCGCACACACCGAGCCTGCCTGCTGCCGGCCGGGTCTGCATGGGTCTTGGGTGTGGTGCCTGCGCACACCGAGCCTGCCTGCTGCCGGGTCTGCATGGGTCTAGGGTGTGGTGCCCGCGCACACCGAGCCTGCCTGCTGCCGGGTCTGCATGGGTCTTGGGTGCGGTGCCCGCACACACCGAGCCCGCCTGCTGCCGGGTCTGCATGGGTCTAGGGTGCGGTGCCCGCGCACAATGAGCCCGCTTGCTACCGGGCCTGCATGGGTCTAGGGTGCGGCACCCCGCGCATAATGAGCCCGCCTTCTGCCGGGTCTGCATGGGTCTTGGGTGTGGTGCCCGCGCACACCGAGCCCGCCTGCTGCCGGGTCTGCATGGGTCTAGGGTGTGGTGCCCGCGCACACCGAGCCCGCCTGCTACCGGGTCTGCATGGGTCTAGGGTGCGGTGCCCGCGCACAATGAGCCTGCCTGCTGCCGGTTCTCCATGGGTCTTGTGTGCGGTGCCCGCGCACACCGTGCTTGCCTGCTGCGGGGTATGAGTCAGCCTGTGGCCCTTCAGCTCGTGCTGGGCCAGTGGGACCGGTTCTCCGAGTGTGGGAACTCCTGGGCTGGAACCTGCATCGGGTGAGGCAGTCCTCGAAGCGCTGTGCCCGGTTGGAGGAGCCGTGCCCGCGCTCCTGCGTGCTGTTGAGTGTTTCTAGCTGTTGCCCACCTGCAAAATATTTTTTTAGTTTTGAAACCCCAGTACTAGGCAGAAGATATCCAACAACCCTCTACACATTCCGTCGTACTGCTGCAGATTTGGAGAACTCTTCAGGATTTCTCTCAGTTGTTCGCAGACGCTTGCAGAATGTGGTCTAAAATTAAGCAAATGGTTATCTTTCCTCCGGAAGTAATGTTTTAAAAGTAATCAGAATTCTCAAAGCCGTAATCGGTGCCCTTAGCGTGGAGCGGGAGGGAGGGTGGGGGGGCTACTAAACATGGATTCTACCGGGAGTTACCCGGTGCACGCCGGGGTGGGACATGTTGTGCACCAAATAACAAAGTTAAAATCCAGAGACGCTGGTCGAGGCTCCTAAGCATAGGGTCCACCGGAGTGAGCTATCGCCACAGCCCGGAGGACTGAACAACTCGGCCACAACTCCCTCCCTTGGTTACCGAACAGAAGACCTTGGTTATTGTGGGACCAGAAGAAGAGTGTTTACAGGGCCTGGAAAATTCTAATGATTATCCTGGGGGGGGGGGGGAGAGGGGGAAGGTTAGGGGAAAGGGAGTTCTAAAGTTGGAGTACTAGTCCAGAGAGAAACCAGTCTCCAGCCCAGACCCTTCTGAAAACTTGCCAACATCTGGCAGAGCCAAGACTCAAACTCCTGAGGAAAGATTCACCGAGACCTGAATGAGAACAGGCGATGCTGCGGTCTGCTGCCGCTGGATGGTCAGTGGCAGATTCTGGAGTTCACGAAGCCAGGTCCTGCTTCCATGATCGGTCTCCAGTGGAGCGATGACCATCAGTGACCGGGTTCCAAGCAGGGGCTCTGGAGCACAAAATCCCTTCATGGGGTCAGTGATTGCAAGCCTGGCCTAGACGGCCTGCTTCAGAGACTCCCTTAAGGCTGGAGGCCATATATGGACTGACCAACTACCCAAAGGGCTGGCCACCAGGCTGCCCTTTTTTGAGTCTGCAACTTTAAACAATTGGGGACCCTTGGTGACCCTTTCTGAGACATTTGTGAAGTTCTGTCTCTTCCAAGGAGGGAAGGAGGAAGGAACTGGAAATGTAGTTGTGTGTTAGGTAAATAAATATTTTAAGCCATGGCTATTGGCCCTTATAACATCTTTAATGGCTTTATTATTGGTTCCACTTATATATTTCTCCACCATATGTTTTGGACTGTAAATGTGTGCACTTGTGAACTGGAGATTTGTAATTTTGTTCCTCAAATAATAAAATGTAAATATTCCCCCATGTTTGTGGCATAGTCATGGGTGTGGTTAAGCAGACATCGTAACAGATATGCTACAGAGCGGTCATAAGTGACTTAAAACTGCTTGATTCCTCTTATATCCATGCATCTTTATGCCACTGCTACCTAAAATCATCTTTTTTTTATTCCTATACATTCCAGTTTTTACAGCCTCATCAGCCTAGAACTCCGCAACCAACAATATCTTCAGCGTCCAGTGCTTTAACAACCTATCATTACACTGGCAGCTAAAACCTGTCCAGCAATCACCATTCTAAGTTGCACAACCACACGCACGTTTACACACTCATGAACGGATTCACACTCTCATTTGCCACTTTTCACAACTTATGGGGGAGGTGGGACATAAGGTTAAATTAGTAGGGTGGATGGGAGATTGGGTCATGGTAGTAACTTAAACTGTGCACTCCTGGCCCTTTTAGGTTTTGTGGTTTAGCTCCTATTGACCCCTTTCAATCTTAACTTCCCTCTCAAATCAGTTTTAGGAAAAATTCTTATGAGTTTTTTTTTTTTTAATTAAGCTAATGTTGCTTAGAAACATCCACGTGAAGGAATTTGCAAACATTCCTGGAAGCGACATCATTTTCCTGAATTATAGGTTTGTTACATTGGCAGGTCTGGACACAAGTTTCCCATTCAGATGTTGTCTCACCAGCCATTTAAGCTGAATGATGCATTTAAATAATGCAAGAGACCACGTCCCCACATTAATCGCTGCTCTTTCTTTACTCAGTATTCTCTCCCTAAAAGGTTAACCAAACCTGGACATTCTAATTTCAGGCCCTTTGTTAGCTGAAGATTGCCAAGAGCAGCTGCAAAGCCCTTCTCGTCTGCCGACGAAATGTGTTCTGGTCCTGCAGCGCCCCCTCTGGCGCCTGGTGGTATTTTCACACCGTGGGGCAGTATGGTTCATTGTCATGTCAAGTGCTGCGGAACTTGGTCACACCTGGTAGATTCCTCTTGACCAGACGCAGTGAAGCTGCCCTACCTGCCGCGTGGAGCGCTGAAAGCGGACTGGTGTCCCACGACCTCTGCATCTTACCTTACCTGAAGAATATTTGGACAGACATTGCCCTGCCGATGACCAACAGGTTAGAATTGAATCCCCTCCGCCCCACTCCCCAAGGTTACTTACCCAAGAGACATCAGGGCTAATACGTTATCTGCTTTTATACTACGCCAGCCTAGTGCAGAATATATTTACCAAATGGGAGCGAACATCATTAGCATAGTGGCAACAGCCAGCATAAAGAAGGTAAACAAAAGAAGCAGAGCATCATCTTTGCTGATGTATATTCTCTACTTTCCAGAGGGCCAAATTCAAACTATGCAAATTTCACACACCCCTAGTCAGTTCTCCCTCTTGTATGGCATGAAGACTTTCTGATAGCATCTTCACACCCTACTTAAGGGTCCTTTCTCCCGGTGGGATGTGAAGCGAGCTATAGAGAATCTTCTACCAGGAGGCATGATCTACAAGAATCGCATACCTGAAACCAAGGCTGCACTCGGCCCTCAGCTCGTTACCGAGCTATGTCGAGGAACCACGGCAGATGTTCGTAGTGATGTTTCTCCACTGGTGGGTCAGTCCTCGCTGCTTGAAGGCAGCGCACAGGTCCTCTTACGCATCAGATCTCAGAAGGACACATGAGGAGATGTTCTTGTGATCACGGTGTGCGGTGAAAACAAGAATGTGAGCAATTCAGCTGGGAATAGTCGTTTATAAGGCTCATTGGCTTCTTACCTTGATTTTACATAAGACAACAGTATTACACACTAGTACTAAATAACACTGCGTTTATGTATGCACAGTCCACAAGGCACAAGTGTCATAACATATGCTAATAATAAATGATATTATGCAAAGCCGAGATTCTACATCAGAGGTTGAGAGCATAGGTCA
The DNA here is from genome assembly GCA_963921515.1 of Calotriton arnoldi. Classification (NCBI taxonomy): domain Eukaryota; kingdom Metazoa; phylum Chordata; class Amphibia; order Caudata; family Salamandridae; genus Calotriton; species Calotriton arnoldi. The sequence goes on from CAWUFW010000408.1 coordinate 3,385,419, forward strand.
GAGGTCAGGGGCATAGGTCAGATAGGCCCGGCACATTAGAAAATAAGTGCACATGCGACAGCTAGAGCTCCTCAGTGGCATTATTCTACCATAGTACACATTGTCCAGTCTGATCTATCTTAGAGATCAGGTTCTTCATCAGAGCTTTGTGATATATGCCTATTTCGTCCATCCACAATTCTATGGTGTTATCGAGATCGTTGGGTGTTTATCTTAAGTTATGCTGTTGAGTTCACGAGCCACTGAGATTGTCAGCATTTATCTTTAGTAATGTCAGTGAGTTCTAGAGAGGCCGGGTGTATATCGAGTGTTTATCCTTTTCTTTAAAATGTATTTATTGGCATTTCAAAACAAACAACACAAATAAATACAACAACTTAGTCAGTCGTGCAAAGCAATGACACAAGTGATACATAGATAATATGCAGTACTACCAGCTGTAGGAGACGGACACATTTCACCATCCTATCTGATACAATGCAAAGGAGTCCATATTAAAAGTCTACAAGTCCAGTCTAGAAGCCAGGGCATTTCCAATATGAGGGGATCAGAACCAGACAGCTATATAATGCGGTTCCAGATACAGTTCAAATTATGTAACCCTTGACCGGTTCCTGCTCTGGACTACTTTTGTCTCTTAGATGCTTGACTATACTCCCAGAGGACTGGCCTGTTCCGATGAGCCCTCCCCGGCCTCCCGCTGCGAACGTGCCCAGTCCAGAAACGGGCCCCAGATGTCTCTTGGCCTGGATGTAGACGGCATTAGCTCCCAAAATGTTAATTGTGTATGGCCAAAGGTGACATCCTGTATCCAAGTCGCCACAGTGGGCACCCTCCTCTTACCCCAGTGAGTGGCTACCCTGCGCTTGGCAAAAAGCAAGAGCATGGCATGTAATTTCCGAGTCTCGGCAGGCGTGTCTTTTACGTAACCTAGTAGCCTGATGGGTGGGGTCGTTGGATGTACCAATTATATTGTGGATTGTGTTAAAAATCGCAGCCCAGTATGACAGCAGGGGGGCAGCTACATGCCATATGCATGAATGTTGCAAAAAGAACAATTGATGGACAGAATGCAGAACAATGTCATACATTCACCCCAGTACAAAGATCTGGGCCTAAATCCATCGTTTTTTTGCTCACCATGCCATTCCAGTTTGAACCCAGCCATATGCAAATCAGTCTTGACCCTGTGCCCAATGGAAACAGTCCAGCCCGAACTGCCAGGCCAGGTCCTCCCTGGACTGGAAACAAGCATCCTAGGACCGGTTTCAGGGTTTCACCCCTCATCAGCCAGGATAGATTGACGCCAGTGGCATGGAGAGCACGGGACCCACGTCTGGGCATACCCGTCCCAATCGGGGTGACAAATGCAAAAAGAACAATTGATGGACAGAATGCAGAACAATGTCATACATTCACCCCAGTACAAAGATCTGGGCCTAAATCCATCGTTTTTTTGCTCACCATGCCATTCCAGTTTGAACCCAGCTATATGCAAATCAGTCTTGACCCTGTGCCTCATGGGAACAGTCCAGCCCGAACTGCCAAGCCAGGTCCTCCCTGGACTGGAAACAAGCATTGTAGGACCGGTTTCCTAGGGTTCCTAGGGTTTCCTTGTGTTTGCTTTGTTCGCCCTAAGTTGGCAGGGTATGCCCAGACATGGGTCCCTTGCTCACTTTGCCACTGGATTCAAGCTAGCCTGGCTGATGAAGGGTGTTACCCAGAAACCGGTCCCAGGATGCTTGTTTCCGGTTCAGGGAAGACCTGGCTTGGCAGTTCGGGCTGGACTGTTCCCATGAGGCACAGGGTCAAGACTGATTTGCATATAGCTGGGTCTGAACTGAGGTGGCGAAGTGAGCTAAAGAATGATGATGGATTCAACCCAGATCTGTGACTGGGGGTGAGTGTCTGAAAAGTTTCAGCGCTCCGTCCATCATCTCCTTGTATATGCATGAATGTGGCCTGTGCAAAGCCGCATCTCCAGCAGCGATCATCTGCCCTGATCCCCATGCGGTGTAATTGAGAGGGAGTTCTGTAAAAGTGATGAATGTATTTAAAATGAATCAATCGTAGTTTGTAATTAGGAGAAAGCACCTTAAGTTGACTACAGCAGAAAGCCCACTGATCCTCCGTTATCTGGTTGTGAAGCTCCGAATTCCAGCCCTGGAGAGCTTTTGGACTAGTTAGGGGAGCGGTATTGTGCATGTTGCTGTACAGGCGTGTTATGAGTTTCGGGGGGGAAGCAGTCTGAATGATATTTTCAAGAGCCATCAGTGTGGGCGGGGGGGGGGGGGGCGGGGAAAGTCGTGTGTATTTGCCTGCAGGATGCCCTCAGTTTATAACAGAGAAACAGCTCCGAAAAGGTCCCGGCCCTCCCCTCCGCCATTTCTGGTGGGGATCTGAATGTGTCCTCTGGATATAGATCTGCAAATGTGTGCAGTCCCAGGTTTCTGGCTATTGATCTACTGGCACCCTCCGACATCGCGGGGATCGTGGGGTTGTGCGCTAGAGGGATGGATGGGGCATATAGTATTTGTAGATGAGCTCTATCTCGAAGCCTGTCCCACGCCCACCTCAGAGTCTCGACCGCCGCATGTGGCTGAAACGGGGTGGGGTGTAGCCAATACTGCAAGAATTGAGCTTGCGCACAGTAAGCATACAGCTGGATATTCGGGGTCCCCAGCCCGCCCTGAGTCAATGGTAATGTCAGGAGTTCCCAAGACACCCGCGCCTGTCGGCCCGCCCACACCATGGATATCAATAAAGAGCGTACTGTATTGAAAAAGGCTTGGGTGAGGGGGATCGGAATGTTAACAAAGAGATATAAGAATTTAGGCAGAACCACCATCTTGGCTACTGCGATCCTCCCAGCCAGGGAGAGAGGCAGTTTTGTCCATGCTGTTACCTTGTCCTCCAGCTACGTTATGGCGCGCCTGAAGTTCATGCTCCAGATTTCCTGCACATCCCGACTAAGCCAGATACCCAGATATTTCACCGGTCCATCAGCCCATGGCAGAGGATAGTCAATAGGGAATGGAATTGCGGTGTCAGTAAGTGGAAAGAGAGTGGACTTTGCCCAATTAATAGATATTCCGGATAAACCCCCGAATTCTATTAGTTCACGGAGAATGGGAGCAATGTTCACGACGGGGTCTTTAATATATAGGGTAATGTCATCCACGTATAGCGAGATCAATAGGCCCCTGGTGCTAAAACCTAGCCCTCTGTCAGCATGATGTTGTCTGATCCGTGCCACCAGTGGCTCCATCGCTATAGTGAAAAGAAAGGGAGACAGGGGGCAACCCTGCCTTGTTCCTCGCGTAATGCGGAAAGGGCCCGATAGCATACCATTCATGCGGATCCTGGCTGATGGCTCCGTGTAGAGCAGGCGTATGAGGCCCAGGAAGAGAGGGCTGAATCCCATTCTCTCCAGGACAGCGAATAAATATGACCACTCTAGCGTGTCAAACGCTTTCGTGGCGTCTAGAAATGCTGCAATCGCCTGCGTGTGGGGGTGCAAATAGTGTAATACAGTAAAAAAGGTGCGAAGATTCTGCGCCGTAGACTGCTCTGGGATAAATCCTGACTGATCTGGACGGGCAATTAATGGGAGCAATGGCTGTATTCTGTTTGCGAGTAATTTTGCAAAAATTTTGACATCTACATTAATTAGTGACAACGGTCTATAGGAATCAACCTCGGTGCTGGGTTTCCCAGGCTTCAGCAGTGTAATTATAATGGCTTCGCGCATAGAGGGTGGCAGGACACCAGTAGTCTGGGCTTCCTCATAGACTGCTATAAGGTGTGGGGCCAGCTCAGTAGCATAAGTTTTGTAAAACGCAGTGGTGAGGTCATCGGAGCCAGGGGCTTTATCTGATGGTAGGCTACGGATCACTTGGGTGACATCTTCAGTGGAAAAAGGAACATCCAGATGCTCTCTGTGTCCCCTTCCCAACCAGAGAAATTCTTCCCGTCTACAGCATCATTAAGCACCACGTTAAAATCTCCGCCCCAAATAATGGTGTCGCACCCGGTGGATTTGATTTTGGCCCATATAGTTTGGAAAAAGTCTGGGTTATCCGTATTGGGCCCGTAAATTGCTGCTAATGTAATCTTTATCCCTCCCAGCGTCCCAAGCAATATAACGTATCTTCCCTCAGGGTCGAGATGGGATTCATGTAATTTCCAGTCTAGCCCCTGCCGCATGAGTATAGCCACGCCATGTGCATAATTTGAGTATATGGATGAATAGGTATGTCCCCAGCGTCTGTGTTTTAGCCTGGTGGAGGGGGTATTGTTCAGATGAGTCTCTTATAGGAAGCAAATGTCTATATGATGTCTGAGCAGATATGAGTGGACCAATCTGGACTTTCTATAGTCGTTGAGACCGCGAATGTTCCAGGTTAATAAATTCAGTGTCGTCATGTTGTATCTGGTATTGACAGAAGTATGAACATGTGATGTATGTCTGGTGTCCCGCCTCCCTCAAAATCAGACTGGTGCGTGGTTGTGCTATTTGTGTTCCCTGATGTCAACATACACCGTGTGAACACAATGCTTAGGCTGCATCGTCTCCTCGCGGGATTGTTGCTATGTGACATTGCACTGATTAAAATCATAACTGTAACCTTGCCCGCCCTCCCCCCACCAACCCCCCAATCAGGTTGTGTATTACCCCACCCCCCCCATTAGAAACAAACATAACATTTTAGTCCCGCGTTAGATCAGGAGCGGTTGCCGGGAGCTCTCCCTGGGGGGCGGGGGGTAGCCGGCGTACTACCCTGCCTTGAGGCAGGGTGGCCGAGAATGGAGCAGAGAGCCAACGTTTGGTGGTCGAGGACTGGGTATCTTAGTCGCCTCTCAGCTGCATCCAGAATAGAGTACCTCCCTCTAATATCATATGTAACAAAACATTGCTGAATCTAATAATGTGGCCATAATACACCCAACCAAAATTCAGACATTTTTGCCACTTAATCAATCGAGTTCACTTAATCTGGCCTCCGAAGTATGACCCTGAGCAGATTTGCTTGCATTCTGTTTCCCCCCCCACATGCTTGGCAAACTTCATTGCAGACTTAGCATCAGTAAAATGATGGACACAGCCCTCGTGTGTCACTTTGAGCTTTGCAGGATAAAGTAAAGCATTGGGAATCTTGGCCTGCAGTAAGATACGCTTCGCGGGTAGAAACTCCCTGCGGGCCGCCTGCGCCGCTGGAGTAAAATCGGGATAAAAGGAAATTGTATTCCCTTTGTGGTGGTTGGTGCCCCTCTCTCTAGCAAGTCGCAATACAATGCCCCGGTCCTGGTAGTTTAATATTTTTGCTGGGATTGGTCTAGGTGTCGCTCCGATTGGGGGTCTTGGGCCCAGAGTGCGGTGTGCTCTCTCTACCGCGAACACTGCGGACAGATCAGAGCCAAACAGTTCCCTTAGCAGTTCGTCTATAAAGGCCTCCATTTTGGAGATGGCGGTGGTCTCAGGGATTCCAGTTATCCAAAGGTTATTACGGCGAGATCTAGCCTCTAAATCGTCATTTTTGGCCCTGATCAGACTGAGCACCGTGTCCATATGTAGTAGTTGTTCTTTGGTTTCGAATTGGTACTCATGATTTTCCGAGTTTCGTTTTTCCAATTAATCCAGCCGTGTCTCATGCGTGTCTACCTGTTTTTTAACTAGGTCTAGCTGAGAGGTAAGTACATCCAACTTAGTTTCTATAGTCTTTATGCTGGATCTCATTTCCAACAGTAACGTACGTAGATCCTCCCCCTGTTCCTCTGAGTGATCACTGGTTGATCGATCAGTGCCCCCTTCAAGTTCAGATTCTGTTAGTCTGGTGTCTCTCTTATTTTCAAATGTTAATTTTGGCTGCTTCGCGTCTTGTTTACCTGTGGTTCTGTGGACTGTGTCAGAGCAGCGCCCCGACTGATGCTTGACGCAACAGGCCCAAAACGGTGTGTTACTTCACTGGCCTGATAAGAGTGGGCCCAAGGGTACCCAGTCCAGAACAGGCCAGTGCAGCGCTTCACGGGATGTGGCCCGCAGGGTCTCCCTGTGTCCCACACCTGCCTATCAGTGATTCAGTGCTACTTGGGCTACCGGCATGCAGGCAGGGCCCGGAGTTTCCTGTATGTTCAGGGCTCCTGTCGTGCCCTTCACTCCTGGTAGAATGGGGATCTGGTAGGCCTGCTGGCGCCTACGGCCGCTCTTAGTATGGCTATAGGGCTCCTTGGGGAGTCTGTAGCCACTCATGCCGCCTCGTCACTCATCCTCTCATCTTTCACCCATCGGTCGGCCCGGGACACACCACACAGCGTATTTGTTGCGGGGGGGGGCAGCTCTATGGGGCCTCGCCGCCGAAGGAGCCAGTCCGTCTTAACCCCGACCTGCTGGAGCCGCCCCACACCCGATCCGGGAGCACGCTAGGGGGACTGATGCCAGGGGGGGGTCCAGCGCTCACCTGCCGATCCTCGTCAGTCAGCGGATCTCCTCGATTTCGCCGCCAGCAAGGCCAGGGCCACGCCCGTGGGGCTGCTCGCACACAAGATGGTGATACAAAAGGGGATGATGGACGGAACGTTTGAGCCAATCAAACACTCACCCCCAGTCAACTGATCTGGGTTTAATCCATCATCATTCTTTAGCTCACTCCACCACCCCAGTTCAGACATGGCCATATGCAAATCAGTCTGACCCTGTGCCTCATGGGAACAGTCCAGCCCGAACTGCCAAGCCATGTCTTCCCTGGACCGGAAACAAGCATCCTAGGACCGGTTTCTGGCATTTCAGCCGTCATCAGCCAGGCTTGCTTGAATCCAGTGGCAAAGTGAGCAAGGGACCCACGTCTGGGCATACCCCCGCCAACTTAGGGCGACCAAAGCGATACAAAAGGGGATGATGGACGGAACGTTTGAGCCAATCAAACACTCACCCCCAGACACCCGATCCGGGAGCACGCTAGGGGGACTGATGCCAGGGGGGGGTCCAGCGCTCACCTGCCGATCCTCGTCAGTCAGCGGATCTCCTCGATTTCGCCGCCAGCAAGGCCAGGGCCACGCCCGTGGGGCTGCTCGCACACAAGATGGTGGCTCGGCGCCTCGGCGGCCGGGGGGCACCAGCCGTCGTCAACCAGGATCACCTCAGCCACAATCGTGCGGGCCCCCCGCCTCACCTCAGGTCAGGCGTCAAGGTCCCATGATGTGTCAGGCACCCGGCCGCCAACAAGGAGCTCCTCGCGATCGCAGCTCCGGTACGGGGGTCGCAGGTAGGCCTCCTCCGCCCGGGGTTCACTGTAAGCCTCCAGTGCAGTTTACAGCCGCAGGCGACGGCCCAGTCACAGCACAGCGCTGCAGGTGATGCCCAGGAGCAGTTTAGGGTCCCCGATGACTGTCCAGCTGTACGGATTTTGTTAGGATAATGTCTCGGCCGCCAGAGCGCACTTAGCAAGCGGCCATCTTGCAGTGCGGTTAGACCACGCCAGAGTGTTTATCCTTAGCAATGCATTGAGTTCTAGATTGTCCGGGTATATGTCGCTAGAGTGGCCGGATATATGTTGAGTGTTTATCCTTAGCAACGCCATTGAGTTCTTGAGTGGCCAGGTATATGTCGAGTGTTTATCCTTAGTAATTTCTGTGAGTTCTAGCGTGGCCGGGCACATGTAGAGTGTTGATCCTTATCAATGCCATTGAGTTCTAGAATGTCTGGGTATGTTATGTTGAGTTGTATAGCACACTAATCAACCGAGAGGGTATCCAGGCGCTTGGGCAGGCATGTACGTGTGTGGTACCCAAGGTGTTTATACGAAGAGCCAGGTCTTCACCTTCTTGCAGAACTCAAGAAGTGAGGAGGAGGCTCTGATGTGTTGAGGGAGGTTGTTCTATGTCTTGGGTGCGATGTAGGAAAATGAGCGACCTCCAGTTTTTGTTTTCCAGATGCAGGGCGAGTGAGGCAGAGTGTAGGTGGGTTGGTGAAAGTGTATGCGGCTGTTCAGGTATTTTGGTCCTGTGTTGTGTAGGGCTTTGTATGTGTGCGTGAGAAGTTTGAATTGGCTGCGCTTGTGAATGGGAAGCCAGTGAGCTTGGTGTGGTGCGGTGCGGTGTGATGCAAATGTGGCATGGGAGGCCGAGTATGAGTCTTGTGACTGTGTTGTGGATGGTCTGGAGTCTGTGTAGGAGTTGTTCGGAGATTCCAGCAAAGAGAGCGTTTCCATAGTCCAGCCTGCTGGTGATAAGTGCTTGCGTGACGGTCAACCTGGTGTTCTGACACAACCATTTGAAGATCTTTCGTAGCATGCATAGGATGTGGAAGCAGGAGGTGCACACTGCGTTGACTTGAGCCCTCAAGTTGAGCTTGTCATCAAGGGTGATCCCTAGATTTCTTGCGTGGTCTGTGGGTGTTAGTCCTCGCTCAGATGGCCACCAGGTGGAATCCTATGGGGAATGCCGAATGCTTATCCTAAGTAAGGTCTGTGAGTTCTAGACAGGCTGGGTATATGTCGAGCGTTGATCCTTAGGAATGTATTGAGTGCTTGAGTGCCCGGATATACGTCGCTAGAGTGGCCGGGTATATGTCGAGTGTTTGTCCTTAGGAATGCATTGAGTTCTTGAGTGTCCGGGTATTTGTAGCTAGAGTGGCCGGGTATATGTCGAGTGTTTGTCCTTAGGAATGCATTGAGTTCTTGAGTGTCCGGGTATTTGTCGCTAGAGTGGCCGGGTATATGTCAAGTGTTTGTCTTCAGGAATGCATTGAGTTCTTGAGTGTCTGTGTATTTGTAGCTAGAGTGGCCGGGTATATGTAGAGTGTTTGTCTTTAGGAATGCATTGAGTTCATGAGTGTCCGGGTATACGTCGCTAGAGTGGCCGGGTATATGTCGAGTGTTTGTCCTTAGGAATGCATTGAGTTCTTGAGTATCCGGCTATACGTCGCTAGAGTGGCCGGGTATATGTCGAGTGTTTGTTTTTAGGAATGCATTGAGTTCTTGAGTGTCCGGGTATTTGTAGCTAGAGTGGCCGGGTATATGTCGAGGGTTTGTCTTTAGGAATGCATTGAGTTCTTAAGTGTCCGGCTATACGTCGCTAGAGTGGCCGGGTATATGTTGAGTGTTTGTTTTTAGGAATGCATTGAGTTCTTAAGTGTCCGGCTATCTGTCGCTAGAGTAGCCGGGTATATGTCGAGCGTTGATCCTTAGGAATGCATTGAGTGCTTGAGTGGCTGGGTATTTGTCGCTAGAGTGGCCGGGTATATGTCGAGTGTTTGTCCTTAGGAATGCATTGAGTTCTTGAGTGTCCGGGTATACGTCGCTAGAGTGGCCGGGTATATGTCGAGTGTTTGTCCTTAGGAATGCATTGAGTTCTTAAGTGTCCGGGTATTTGTCGCTAGAGTGGCCGGGTATATGTCGAGTGTTTGTCCTTAGGAATGCATTGAGTTCTTGAGTGTCCGGGTATTTGTCGCTAGAGTGGCCGGATATATGTCGAGTGTTTGTTTTTAGGAATGCATTGAGTTCTTAAGTGTCCGGCTATATGTCGCTAGAGTAGCCGGGTATATGTCGAGCGTTGATCCTTAGGAATGCATTGAGTGCTTGAGTGGCCGGGTATATGTCGAGTGTCTGTCCTTAGGAATGCATTGAGTTCTTGGGTGTCCGGCTATACGTCGCTAGAGTGGCCGGGTATATGTAGAGTGTTTGTTTTTAGGAATGCATTGAGTGCTTGAGTGGCCGGGTATTTGTCGCTAGAGTGGCCGGGGATATGTCGAGTGTTTGTCCTTAGGAATGCATTGAGTTCTTGAGTGTCTGGGTATACATCGCTAGAGTGGCCGGGTATATGTCAAGTGTTTGTCCTTAGGAATGCATTGAGTTCTTGAGTGTCCGGGTATATGTCGCTAGAGTAGCTGGGTATATGTCGAGCGTTGATCCTTAGGAATGCATTGAGTGCTTGAGTGGCCGGGTATTTGTCGCTAGAGTGGCCGGGTATATGTCGAGTGTTTGTCTTTAGGAATGCATTGAGTTCTTGAGTGTCCGGGTATACGTCGCTAGAGTGGCCGGGTATATGTCGAGTGTTTGTCCTTAGGAATGCATTGAGTTCTTGAGTGTCCGGCTATACGTCGCTAGAGTGGCCGGGTATATGTCGAGTGTTTGTTTTTAGGAATGCATTGAGTTCTTGAGTGTCTGGGCATATGTCGCTAGAGTAGCCGGATATATGTCGAGCGTTGATCCTTAGGAATGCATTGAGTGCTTGAGTGGCCGGGTATTTGTCGCTAGAGTGGCCGGATATATGTCGAGTGTTTGTCCTTAGGAATGCATTGAGTTCTTGAGTGTCTGGGTATTTGTAGCTAGAGTGGCCGGGTATATGTCGAGTGTCTGTCCTTAGGAATGCATTGAGTTCTTGAGTGTCCGGGTATACGTCGCTAGAGTGGCCGGGTATATGTTGAGTGTTTGTCTTTAGGAATGCATTGAGTTCTTGAGTGTCCGGGTATATGTCGCTAGAGTAGCTGGGTATATGTGGAGTGTCTGTCCTTAGGAATGCATTGAGTTCTTGGGTGTCAGGCTATACGTCGCTAGAGTGGCCGGGTATATGTCGAGTGTTTGTTTTTAGGAATGCATTGAGTTCTTGAGTGTCCGGGTATTTGTCGCTAGAGTGGCCGGATATATGTCGAGTGTTTGTCTTTAGGAATGCATTGAGTTCTTGAGTGTCCGGGTATTTGTAGCTAGAGTGGCCGGGTATATGTCGAGTGTCTGTCCTTAGGAATGCATTGAGTTCTTGAGTGTCCGGGTATACGTCGCTAGAGTGGCCGGGTATATGTCGAGCGTTGATCCTTAGGAATGCATTGAGTGCTTGAGTGGCCGGGTATTTGTAGCTAGAGTGGCCGGGTATATGTCGAGTGTTTGTCCTTAGGAATGCATTGAGTTCTTGAGTGTCAGGGTATTTGTAGCTAGAGTGGCCGGGTATATATCGAGTGTTTGTCTTTAGGAATGCATTGAGTTCTTGAGTGTCCGGGTATTTGTCGCTAGAGTGGCCGGGTATATGTCGAGTGTTTGTCCTTAGGAATGCATTGAGTTCTTGAGTGTCCGGGTATACGTCGCTAGAGTGGCCGGGTATATGTTGAGTGTTTGTCTTTAGGAATGCATTGAGTTCTTAAGTGTCCGGGTATTTGTCGCTAGAGTGGCCGGGTATATGTCGAGTGTTTGTCCTTAGGAATGCATTGAGTTCTTGGGTGTCCGGGTATATGTAGCTAGAGTGGCCATGTAAATGTTGTGTTGATCCTGAGCAGTGCAGCGAGTTCTAGAATGACTGGGTATTTGTAGCTAGAGTGGCCGGGTATATGTCGAGTGTTTGTCCTTAGGAATGCATTGAGTTCTTGAGTGTCAGGGTATTTGTAGCTAGAGTGGCCGGGTATATATCGAGTGTTTGTCTTTAGGAATGCATTGAGTTCTTGAGTGTCCGGGTATTTGTCGATAGAGTGGCCGGGTATATGTCGAGTGTTTGTCCTTAGGAATGCATTGAGTTCTTGAGTGTCCGGGTATACGTCGCTAGAGTGGCCGGGTATATGTCGAGTGTTTGTCCTTAGGAATGCATTGAGTTCTTGGGTGTCCGGGTATATGTAGCTAGAGTGGCCATGTAAATGTTGTGTTGATCCTGAGCAGTGCAGCGAGTTCTAGAATGACTGGGTATATGCCGAGTGTTTATTCATAGTAATGTCAACGAGTTCTAAAGGGGCCTGTTTTTTTTTGTCTTCTTCGGTGTTTCTACTCAGTAATACCACTGAATGCTAAAGGGGAGAAGTACATGCCGCATGTAGGTCTCCATAGTGACGCTTCTGACGTCTAAAGTCCCAAGTATCTGTTCTCACTAATGCTGCTCTGATCTAGAGGGATATATTCGTCTACGTCACTCTCTTAGGTTTGAGTAAAATAAAGCAGGATTCTTTACGAACCAAGTGTTGCACGTATAGCGGGTGCCACCTGTCATATGTGCTACCCTGTCTACTATTGAGGTAAAATAATGTATATAGAAATACAGAACTCCTCGACGCACCCTCAAACGGCCCACTGTTTTTTTCGTTTTACATTTTTAGGTACTTGTGGCGCACAGACGGTGTTGCTTGTTAAGTCAAGTGAGCCTGGCGCGCGCACATCACTTATGGCAGAAAGGGGTTGGGGATGTAGGGCTGGGCAGATGTGCAATAGGGCAGGAGTAAGTCAGCAGAGTCTGGATGTTCTGTACTTTGCAACATTGTGCCAACACCCCTGTGTGCCTGTGGAACGTACACCGTTGTTTCATTTTTGTCAGATACTTAAACCTGGCCTTTTTGAAACGTTGTCATCTTCTAAATGCTTTGAAATATCTTCACCAAACTGAAGTTGGCAAAGTTAGGAAACGTTTCTGACTCCTAACTGGGAATATATATTTGGGACAGGACAGCACACTGCCCATTTTCTTTTTTTACATGTGTGTATTATCCATACTGACTGGTGGATGTACAGGGAGCTAAAGAGACCTGCCCAGGATCAAAGGGTTGTTGGGCTAAGTGCCACCGCCGGTGTTTGAAGCTGTGTTCTGGTTCCACAGTGAGCCGCTTGGTCCTTAGATCACAGATCCCTTCATCGGATTGGCTGTTGACTGCCGAGCTTCCTCTGCTGTGAGAGCCAGTGCCGGGAGAGGGTCAGGCAGAGATCTGATGGATGCCTGACCTGAAGGGAACACCTCAGTTCCTGGCAAGGCGGACTCGGCCTTCCCTCCTTTCTAGGTCACTAAATGGAGTACCATAAATTGGGTAATACTAACATCTGTTATTTACAGCGCTTAGAAAGAGAAGCGTAGCATGAGGCACTCTATAAAAGTGAGTTTTAAAAAAAAATTGTCATTTATATTATTTTTATTCATATTTTCTTTTTCTTCATACTTTCACGGGGTGTAATAAAATAGATGCCATGATCTGTTTAGAATGTAGAAGCTCTTGTAATCGAATCACCATTGCAAATCTTGTATTGGTATCTGTGTTTGTAAAGTGTGGGCCATTTACAGTCTCTGCCCCGTTCCATCCCACTTGGTCTGTGTAAGCACACACTGCCTAATACCTTTGTAGTGCTTGTGCTAAATGCTTCACTCGTGCGGCGCTGTAACTAAAATAATTACAGAGCTAAAGAACAGTGCAAGATATGTTTGAGAATGGGGTGAAAACCTGTATTAAAATGTTTTTTTACAGTCTGAAAAGGCACTGAACTGATCGAAGATCTCTCTTCTCAAGGGTGGGCAGCAGCACAGAAGACAAGACATGCTGGCGCTAGTTCCAGGAGGCTGCAGATTAAAGTGAATGTGTGCCTGTGTGTGCCTTTCTGTAAGAGCCTGTGTGTCTGTCTGTGTGTCTGTCTGTGTGTGTGACCTGCACTGGCTCCCCGTCAGCAAGAGAATCACGTTCAGACTCCTCACCCACGCACACAAGGCCCTCCACGACCTGGGCCCAAAGTACCTCAACGACCGCATGACCTTCTACACGCCCACCCGCCAGCTACGATCAACCAGCCACGCCCTCGCCACCGTACCACGCATCCGCAGAACAACCGCCGGAGGAAGATCCTTCTCCTACCTGGCAGCCAAGACCTGGAACTCCCTCCCCACTCACCTTCGGCGAACCCAGGACCATCTCTCCTTCAGGAAGCAGCTCAAGACCTGGCTGTTCGAGCAGTAACTTACCCCCTCCCCAGCGCCTTGAGACCCTCCCGGGTGAGTAGCGCGCTCTATAAATGCCGTGATTGATTGATTGATTGTGTCTGTCTGAGTGAGTGAGAGTATGTGTGCGTCTGTCTGAGTGAGTATGTGTGCGTCTGAGTGAGTGAGAGTATGTGTGCGTCTGTCTGAGTGAGTGAGAGTGTGTGTGCGTCTGAGTGAGTGAGAGTGTGTGTGCGTCTGTCTAAGTGTGTGTGTGAGTCTGCGTGAGTGAGTGAGTTCACAATTGCAGCATCGCTCACTCTGTTGGTAATGTCCTTCAGTTCCACTACCACTCTAGCTCTTCATCAGAACTCGCTGGTAGTTTCTCAGCCAGGCACTGGAGAGCTGGGAGGCCGTGCATATGTCCGGTACTTCTCATCAGCAGTGCCATCAAGGGTTTTCTTCCAATCTGCCGCCCAATCAAAAATATCTTGGAAAAAACTAGATCCTCATAGACTTGTATCGCAATTGCTGCTTAGCGTTAAATCACAAACGCGGAGATGTTTTGCATAGCGCCCTCCTTTTTCTCACTGCACTAACATGTAATAATCAGCATCCCTTAAAACCTTCTCTTTCAGTCAGGAGCATAACAAAGGCCCTCGCAGCCCCCGCAGTGCGGGGGTGGGGGGGGTGGAGGGCAGGGTTACCCATACTGGAGGGGGTCCCCTCAGCCCCTACTGAGGTGTTTGAGGGGCCCCTTCAGCATATCTTGCAGGGGGGCCCCTCACGTTTTGTTACGCCACTGCTTTGAGTTATCCCATGAAGTGATGAAAGCTTAGTTAATGAAACCACAAAAACCGAAATCTCGGATACAAGAACCTAGCCAATTTCTCCAAAAGGTTTTACGCTCTCTGAGAGTCAGAAAAACAGTATAAAAGGAAAAATGTCCTTTCTTGAGTCCCCTCACTCACCAGGGTTTCCCCACGGTGACATGCTTCATCATTGGGGCCATCCCAACCCGCTGCGGGTTGGGGCGTGCTACGACTTGCGACACTACGTAGGAGCACTAATTATGGGTGACTGTGTGGTGCAGTGATGGAGGTGGAGTGGGTGAGATTAAAAATATCTGGCTAGTGGGCAAAAAAGAATTTATTCGGGCTCCTAGCCGATATATTAACAAGCATTGGCATAGCCAATAGGTCTCGCTTTTGGGACCTTATAAGTATTTAGTTATGCAACTGTTGCATGGCTAAACACTTATAAGGTCCCAAAAGCGAGACCTATTGACTATGCCAATGCTTGTTAGAGAGGGTCGACTGAAAACGGCGGGAGGTGCATTTTTATCTTTTTCAAAGCAGGGATAGTTAGCAGTTGTTTCAAGAAAGCAATTTAATTAACAGGCAAGCTACTGGGTTTAAAAAATGCATTTTATGAATGTTCTTACTGCCTGTTATGTAATTCTCTGCTGAGCAGCGCTGTCATTCTGTGCGCTCGCTTGAAGTAAAATTGTAGTCCTTCTATTTTTGTGAAATGTCCCGGTTTTTGGCTTTAAAATTCTGGTCACCCTACATTCACACAAGAACGCCCGATAGTTAAGGTGCTCTTGATGGCAAACGTTTTCTAACTCACAGCCTTTCCTGTTGTATTAGAAAACTGAGCACGAACAAAAGTGTCCTGAGCGAGAGAGGTATGTATTGTTTAATTAAATGCCTCAAACGAAAGGAGATCTTCCTTAGGAATTATCGTCTAGGAGCCGATTATGTGACTCTGGAATGTTGTTTTAAGAGGCAAGGAATTAAGTTTTTTGTAAGAGGAAGGTGAACGACTTAGAATGCAATGTTACTCGTAAGAAACACAAAAGATAGAGGTCAAATTACAACATATGCCTGTAAGCAGAGGATTAATAATACGAGAACAATGGATCGTGGCATGGCTTTCAATTACAAGAAGGCATGCGATTGAGTAAACTGGGGAAAAGAGAGCCTATTTCCATATGCCTGGAATATTTTACAAATCCCTGTATGAGGTATTCATGCAGTTACGCGTTGGAACTAGGGGCAATGTAACAATTACTCTGCGCAAGCAGCCTGGTAGCATGTTAAAGCACCGGGTAAATGCTTCTCCGTCCTGACCTCAATATGGTCGGCGTATAAGAGACTAAAGGAATATAAGCAATGTTGTCTAAAGGCATATGGATATGTTTCTAAGTAGTGCAACATCGTTAAAGCATGCATCCACTTACTGTAGCAGCAGAGAAACTGTCCTGGGTCAATCCCTTATGCCGATCGTCATGGCAAGCTAGCGGCGTTCTCGCCGGCCGCCATCTTTAACAAGCAATGGCCGCGCGGCCGTGAAACTGACACGGCCGTGAAAGTAATCGCGAGGGAAGCCAGATGGCGCCTGATCGCGCGTGCACGCTCGCGTGAACGCAAGCTGATCGCCAGCAAACTGCTGTTTGCACTTCCAAAACCCGCTTACTAAAACTCTCGCCAGAGCAGCGCATGCGCTGGCTTAGGCGAGACCTAAAAACGGGGTTGGTCTCTAGGGTACCTGTCTGCAATGGGTCTGGGGTCCCTAGTGGACGTCAACTAGTTTCGAGCTTCCCCAGTGCTCTTCTTCAGGACAAACAAGGTCCAGCCCTGTATTGTACCACTCCAAAGTGACCTAAAAATAGGAAAAAATGATGCTGCGGAATTTAAGCAGGCAAAAGTTAATACATACGGTACACTGATCACGTAGTATCTGAAACAGAAATGAGAAATCGCATTATCATGTACAACCTACTTCATGCTGTGTAGGTGAATTTTGAAACCGCATGCTACGCAATCACGCATCCATACAGCAAATCACTCATCCATTGTTGGTGTGTATTGCTCAGAGCTTCTCCCGTGTATAACCGTGTGCGGTTACGTGGGCTGTACACACCTCATTAAAATTCGTGAAATCGTGACCTCGTTGATGCCCAGTGCTAGTTTAAAAACGAATTGTCTCCACGTGACATTACCCTTTAAAAACACGACGACCTTATAAAAGTAATTGTTTGTTTAATTATAATTGTGAAAAATCACGGGCAACCCAAGCAGTTTTAATTCATGATGTGCGCCAAGTGATAGAACCGCGCCCAGACAGGTACAGACAGTACGACATGGAAAACTACATTAAGGGAGAGAACACATACTAATTATAAAGCAAGATTGTGCTTCATGGTCTCTGAGGGGCTGGAGAGATCACCGGCACTGTGGGAGGAAGCAAAACAAAGCGATAATGAAAGCTTCGTAGCTAAAACAGAGCGGGTACGCTGTGGGTATATCCGCTGGCTGCCCGGTCCGGTCCTGAAAAGGAATTGGCTTACTTGTGGAAGATATCCGTTCCGGCGTGTTAGCGAGTCTCTCCCGGGTGCAGGTATTTGAAGGAATTTGAAGGAAGTGTTTCCGCCTAGTCATACGATGAAGATTAGAGCGGAAACCTTCACAAAATGGCCGCCGCATTTGGCTTAATTTGGCGGCCCTTTTGGAGATAGTGGGAGGCTTATTTACCAAAAGTGCCTGTTGGGAAGGACCTAAAGTGATCAAAGTCAGACAATACAAACATACACACAAACAAGGTATGCCTCACTTTGATTTATGCAAAATGTGAGGCACTGCTGTACTACCACTCTCTAAAAAAAGGTGTATTTGGTCAAGAGAGGCGAATAGTTACATTTGTTGACATTTTTGTTGTCGCCCGTTTGCACCTGATGTTACTGCGGTGCTCAACTCCGTAGTTTCACTAACTGCAATACCACAGGAGTAGTATATTTAATCACCTGCAACCTCCACTATGTATCGTATGACTAGGCGGAAACACTTCCTTCAAATTCCTTCAAATACCTGCACCCGGGAGAGACTCGCTAATATGCGGTCGCGAGGGCAAGCAGGTAACACGCCGGAGCGGATATCTTCCACAAGTAAGCCAATTCCTTTTCAGGACCGGACCGGGCAGCCAGCGGATATACCCACAGCGTACCCGCTCTGTTTTAGCTACAAAGCTTTCATTATCGCTTTGTTTTGCTTCCTCCCACAGTGCCGGTGATCTCTCCAGCCCCTCAGACCATGAAGCACAATCTTGCTTTATAATTAGTATGTGTTCTCTCCCTTAATGTAGTTTTCCATGTCGTACTGTCTGTCTGTACCTGTCTGGGTGCGGTTCTATCACTTGGCGCACATCATGAATTAAAACTGCTTGGGTTGCCCGTGATTTTTCACAATTATAATTAGGGCTCCCGGTTTTATGGTATTTATTTTTTTAACATTTCCGTCTGTATTTATCCATATTTATTTTTGTCATTTTATCTGTATTTTTTTTTTGTCGCAAGCAAAAAAAGACGTTGCAGCTAGTATTTTCCACATTTATTTAAATAGACCGTGCACACGGTTGTTATAGGTTTAGCTATATGTATATATGCGCCAAATATGTTTCATGCAACATCCATAAAAAAACGTTTCTGTTAGATCAAAACAGGAACTCACATATGAGAAATGGGAGGGTGTCACAGAGATTACTTGCAGTAATGCTAGTGAGCTGCTGCTGTGTTACAATATTGAAAACAGTCACTAGCCATGATTATTAAATGTAATCACATTTAGAATTTGGACGAGTGCACCTGTGCACTTTCAGTGACCTGGCCAAAGACGGCAGCAAGCTCTCAATTCAGAAATAAATTAAAGGCCCTTGCATTATTTTACTTTGTACTGCCTAGTAGCATTTGAACAATTTACTGTAATGCTGTAATCCCACACAGTGTAGCTGCAGCCACAGTTCTTCCTCGCACAGTGGAGAAAAAAAAACGATTTAACTTGAAAAGGGGCTTACAGATATGCCCCGGCTGTCTCTGTCTCTCAGGAATGTTTTGTTTGTTCATGCTGCACCAAGTCACAGAGGAAAGTTTCAATTTAAGGCCTGAAAGTATCTGAAAGCGAATGCGACCTAATTTCTCTAATGTGTTTATACAGCCAGTCTTTCTGACCTTTTTGGGTCACACATTTCTGCCAGTCTTACATTAGCGCCAAGTACTCGCGCTACTAACAACGTCCCCGCCTCCTCAAATTTGAACAGCTGTAGTGGTGAAAATAGTGAAATACAAGTCCACCCCCACCCTTTCACTTACCTGTGACCTAAAACTGACTGGGGTGCTGGCGCAGCGCTCACTAGATAGCCGGAGCTCTGTAGATGTCGAAGGAACAGCTGATTGCTGGGCAGGCGGCAAGTCCGAGGGCTGAAAGCAAGTGGCGTCAAGCAGGGTGAGCCGATGGTGGCCGTAGTGAAGGCAAAAAGGAGAAAGTAGGGGGATGAGGCCCAGAAATAAAGGGCAAAAAGGTAAGGGCAGGCTAGAGAAGTGTAGACACACCCACGTTGTGACGCATAGATCTAAACGTGATTGGCTCAAAGAATGTAACAGGCACGTCATCAGGGCTATGGTGAGCAGGTCAGAGGTCAATGCAAGACACTCCATGGAAGGAATTTCCCGCGCCTAGCAGAGATTAATGGCCCAGCAGGTGCTAATGTGGGCAGGCATACACCGCAATCAGGAAGAGGGACGTGGCAGGCAACCCTGGGCTGGAGCACGGATTAAACAATTCTCGGAATCCGAGAATCCGATTTGGTTGTATTTTTCCGCTTCTATTTATAAATACAGACGGAAGAAAAATATTTTTCCGTCTGTATTTGTGTAAAAATCCGTTTAAACGGAAAACCGGGAGCCTTAATTATAATTAAACAAACAATTACTTTTATAAGGTCGTCGTGTTTTTAAAGGGTAATGTCACGTGGAGACAATTCGTTTTTAAACTAGCACTGGGCATCAACGTGGTCACGATTTCACGAATTTTAATGAGGTGTGTACAGCCCACGTAACCGCACACGGTTATACACGGGAGAGCTCTGAGCAATACACACCAACAATGGATGAGTGATTGCTGTATGGATGCGTGATTGCGTAGCATGGCGGTTTCAAAATTCACCTACACAGCATGAAGTAGGTTGTACATGATAATGCTATTTCTCATTTCTGTTTCAGATACTACGTGATCAGTGTACCGTATGTATTAACTTTTGCCTGCTTAAATTCCGCAGCATCATTTTTCCTATTTTTAGGTCACTTTGGAGTGGTACAATACAGGGCTGCACCCTGTTTGTCCTGAAGAAGAGCACTGGGGAAGCTCGAAACTAGTTGACGTCCACTAGGGACCCCTGACCCATTGCAGACAGGTACCCTAGAGACCAACCCCGTTTTTAATATATCGGCTAGGAGCCCGAATAAATTCTTTTTTGCCCACTAGCCAGATATTTTTAATCTCACCCACTCCACCTCCATCACTGCACCACACATAGTCACCCATAATTAGTGCTCCTACGTAGAGTCGCAAGTCGTAGCACGCCCCAACCCGCAGCGGGTTGGGATGGCCCCAATGATGAAGCATGTCACCGTGGGTGGTGAGTGAGGGGACTCAAGAAAGGACATTTTTCCTTTCATACTGTTTTTCTGACTCTCAGAGAGCGTAAAACCTTTTGTAGAAATTGGCTAGGTTCTTGTATCCGAGATTTCGGTTTTTGTGGTTTCATGATCTTTTTGGAGGGTGGACCTAGCGTATCCCTCTTTCTCCCCCCCTTTTCTCTGATCTTGTGAAGGCTTAGTTAAATCATAACACAGGCCTGAAACATGTTAACGCATCTTCACCGATATGCTTTTAATCTTGAAACCTACGAAGGGTCAGATCATATATCAAGCAACAGGGTAGAGATAGCTAGGCGTCCGGGCCCTACAAAGTACTTCCATGCTTGTTTTGTATGTGTGTATGTATAGGGCATTTTAATAGCATGAATGTAGCCAAAAGGCATGCGGAGCGTTTTAATATAAATGTGATTGACTTTGGTTCTCACATGAATGTAGGAACATTTTTAATTACCATGGTTTCCATAAAAAAAATGGCGATCCAGTGCTAAAGAAAAATGTGGAGGCGGCAGCATCCGAGATGCTTTATACACTTGTGATCCTCACAGTTGTATACTCTACTTAGACGCATGTTTATAATTAGTAATCTAGAAAGCTAAAAGAGTGCCCATGTTTGCAAATTGGGGCTTTTTTGAACTTAAAAAGACAAGCTGTAGTCGTAGAAGTGTTTTGCATTTTATGGCAGATTGCATGCGTTTGTGCTTGCTGCAGCCAATGTTTGTGGTAATATCGGATAAATCAACAGTATGAACCAGCCTAGCAGACCATAAAACAGGCCCACAAACAGGCAAAAGCCTGGCCCGCACACTGACCTGTCAGGTCAGCCCGTTAGCCATTGCTTGATTGCCCGATAGCCCAGTCCGACCCTGTGTCTATTCCTCTCATTACTCACTGGCTCTGTTTTGCCTGTGACCTTTTACAATATCAGACTACAGGAGGTAACCCATATACCCAAAGGACACTAGGGCAATAATCTGTAACAGACAACAGTGTCTCAAACAAGGGTATTATTGGAAGGTCAAGTACATGTGGCACAATTAGTTGCGACGGATTAAATCCAAAAGGGGAGAAAACCAGGGAGACATTTTCTTGTGAAGGTAAATTGTATTTCAATCGATCAGCATGCTGGACATATTAAACTTCATATGTACAAGCACATAAGGCCAGTCTTAGGATACTTTCTTGCAGCAGTGATTCTCCTCGCTCCCTGCCCCACCCCCTCACCTCTTTCCCCTCCACGACCGGCCCACGCTCTGCATGTACTTGACCTTCCAATAATACCCTGGTTTGAGACACTGTTGTCTGTTACAGATTATTGCCCTAGTCTCCTTGGGGTATATGGGCTACCTCCTGTAGTCTGATACTGCTTACTTTGAGCAACTGCTTGATGCGAGAGGTTGTCCCACTCGGGACTCACTTAATTGATTTGTTCATACACCACCTGTGTAGCCTTCACACAGCATGGTCTCCAGGGATACCCCTAACTATCCAGACGAATATATACAAAGAATTCTCAGTGGACCCTCCCTCCTTTCTTTCACCACTACCCATGCTTCCACAGGAGCAAGCTTCTCACGAATTCTACTGGACAGACTTGAAAAACTAAGAAAAAAACAGATCCGCACCGATCTACATGCCCGTATGCTTACGGAATTCCTGAAGTCCAACGTTATTCCTTTGGGACTACAAATCCGCAACGTCCCAGCTGTCTTTACACAAGACCCCAAATTCAGGTCAGGATTCAGCCACCTGGCCACGACCTGTTCCAGACACTGGATGGTCTTGGGAATTTACACAGCTCTTGAACATAGCCGCAAGGAACTGGCAGAAATAGCCGAATTGGAAAAACTCATCTTGGAGGACGTACCATTACAGATGCGAAATCCCTCCTGGATAAAATAAGCGCAACTATTTCCAATTTTGACACATTTGAACAAAACAAGAAAATAAATAAAATCCAAAAAGACATCTGAAATTACAACAACGAGCAGACCTATCCGTAACTGAGGGACGACTTCTACGACACACCCTACCAACCTCCTAGACAACAAAAGAATTGGGGAAGATTCCGTAACCATCAACAAGTGTCCTTCTCTGAATCTTCCAACACCTCAGCTGAGGATTCCAGTCCTGGAGAGGGACCGAGTACCTCAAGACCACTGAGAGTCCAACAACTAAGACCCCAACCATTGCTACCAGCCGGTTTTTTAGACACAAACCGAGGCAGAGGCAGAGGCCGATCGAGAGGGAACTATCAGTACCAGTACTCCGGGGAACGACAAACCAGACGCAAGTTCTACCAATGGGGCCCGAACTAACAACATTCAGTACCAACGTGGACACCACTAAAACGCTCCCCATATTCAACTTGTCCCAGCATGACCTCTTCCCCTACGAGATCAGCCTTCTAAGCAAAGGACTATCCTTCGTCCCGACTGACGAGTAACTTCTTTGAAATACAGGAGAACCTGCTCCAATTCTTCAGGAGGATAAGACTCAAACAGTTCTTCTCTGAAAGACCACCACATGAGCAAAGAAACCGTTCACCTTTCCAACCACCCTCGACTTTTAACCCGCCTTCAGTACTGATGCCAACTGAGATATTGACTTTTGAGAGAAGGGTTCTACACGAGATGAAGAACATCCAACTACAACATGAATATGTTCCTTACAACCTCTCACTACCAGAGAAACAGGCACCCAACAACCTCAAAATCAATAAAGATATAATCATCAAGCCCGCCGACAAAGGCGGAGGCATCATCATTCAAGACCAAACCAAATATGACATCGAAATCCTACGTCAACCGGATAATACGGACCACTACCGTACCCTACCATTTGACCCATTGCCTGGAATATGGGCTAAAAGCCAACTGGTGACTGAACTAGCTAAATCCAACAACATCATAACAGACAAGGAAGCTACTTACCTCAATAACAGTCATCCCCGTACTCCTGTACTCTACGTCTTACCGAAGATTTACAAGAATCAACAGAACCCCCCCCTGGCAGACCTATCGTGTCCGGCTGCGGCTCAATCCTTGAACCGATTGGCAAATACATTGACAGCATCATTAAAGAATTCGTTCCTCTCACGGACACCTTCGTCCGTGATAGCATGGACTTAATCAACCTTATCGAGGACACCCCCTTCACACCAGGTACTGATTTAATGGTCGGAATGGACATTGAGTCATTATACACCAATATACCCCACCGAGAGGACCTGGCGGTAATAAGAGGAATTCTTGACACAAGACCACAACCTACAAGGATCCCAACTGACTTCGTGATGTCCCTCTTGGAGATTGCCTTGGGAAACAACTATTTTCTGTACAAAGATACTTACTACCTTCAGATCAAAGGGGTTTCGATGGGCGCTTGTTTTGCCCCAAACTTCGCCATTCTCTACGTCCATCACCTGGAAAGTACTACTATTCTCACTGACCTCAACCCATTCAAGAACAACATAAACTTCTGGCGTCGTTGCATAGACGACATTCTGCTCATTTGGTCAGGAAGCAATGCGACCCTCCTCCAATTCGTGGATTGGCTACACACCTGCCAACAACACCGGAGGTTCACCATTGACCCCAAAGAAAACAACTTACCATTCCTTGATCTATTGCTACAGGTAGAAGACAATAAAATCGGAACTGCGTTATTCAGGATACCTACCGAGTGGAATACCTTATTGCTCTACTCCAGCTACCATCCGCGAGGCATACGCGATGGTCTCCCGTTTGGGCAATTCCTACGAATTCGCCGTAATTGTAAGTGGAGAAAGGACTTCTTCAGGGAAGCCGCAGTCCTCACTGAGAAACTCATCTCACGTGGCTACCCGAAGAAATTGGTAACCAGAGCAAGAAAACATGCATGGTACAATCATCGTGAAACCTTACTCACACCTAAAGAGAAGAGGGCTAACATTCGCATCCCTTTCGTCTCTACGTTTTCTCCTACCAGCAATAAACTCTCCAAGATCATCAAGACAAACTGGAATACACTGGCCCCACTCAACATATTCAATGAACCTCCACTGTTCTCATACCGCAGGGGAAAAAACCTCTCAGACCATCTGGTGCATGCCATCACATGGCCACAAACCAATACCAGGGATGAAACAGTCAGAGGACTGTGGGGCCTCCCACCACTTCTTGGACACTACAAATGCCAAAGATGCTCTGCATGTTCCACCTCATTGAACACAAAATGCTTTGAACATAATGGACAAAAACATGACCTCAAATCCTTCACCAATTGCAGATCCCAGAAGGTCATCTACTTAATACGCTCCCCTTGTAATCTCCTATACATTGGCCAGACCACCCAGATGGTCAAAGATCGTATCTTGCAACACCATAGTCGGATTAGGTGCAGTGTGCTGACAGCACCCTTGGTCGCACACTTCAAAGAACATAACCACAATGAAACCGATTTCACCTGGATGGTGATTGACCAACCGTCCATACCTATCAGAGGTGGCGACATCCAGAGACTTCTGAACAGATGCGAATGTCGCTGGATAGCTCGCTGTAATACCATCGAACTTTGCTTGAATACTTTGGATGAATGGAATACCACTCACACAATCATCCTCTAACCCATGTGATCAGCCTATTCCTCCCTGCACCAAACTGTACTTGTATTTCTGCATCCCTCCCCTAGATTGCATCGTAACCACCCGTCTCCATACAGTTCACACCACTGTAACCTATTGATCTGGTGTAATTTAATGACGCATGAATGTAAGATATTTCGCAATCAGTACAGACGACCCCTTCTCTGTACGTCACTCAGAACCGATGTTTTCTTAAATGCACTTTTTGAGGGGCCTGATTTCATGTATATAACCTGAGAATAATTTTTTTCTCCGTGTCACATGAGTGTACCTCTTCATATCACCACCTTGTTAATTTAGGGCACTCCTATGGGCCTGATTTTTAGAAATTTTGATGTTTTCCTCATGGCTTAGAATCTATATTTTCAAGCATATGTAATTCACCATTGTTGCTATTAATCTCTATGTATCAGCATGGCAATCTGGTCCTGCTTGGTCGGTCTTCTCTTTTCTTCCGCACTCTATCACCAGCGCGTGCTCTAGTGGTTTATATTCTCCTATACCACGGGACCGGCAGCGCGTTCTTCTCCGCGTCTGCCTTGAGTCTCACTGCCAGAGCCTGACTCATGCCGGCTATGCCGATTCGTTCGTGCCGACGCTGACTGACCCAAGTAAGTGCCCCCACTAAGGCCGCTCCCCCTCGGCCCTACACCTTAGGCCTTGGGCACTGACCGCCGGACCCGCACGGTCCATCTGCACCTTCTGCGCACGCTGTATTTCGAGTTGCTCTTCCCGTTCTACACGCTGCCTTATCACGCGTTTCCCCACGCCGCGGCTTGTAATCACGCTGCCTTGTTCTTTTTCCTGGATCTTGACGGCCGTCTCACTCGGCATTTCCAGGCTGCTTCTCCACCGCCGCCTCACTCCCGCCCCGTCTTCACGCACTCGCTCATCCCCCTCACAGCCTCCCGGCTGCCGCCTCACCTTCTGCCCAGTTCCCTTGATTTTCCGACGGCATCTGGAGTCAGGAATTATTCCAGGCCAGTCTTAGGATACTTTCTTGCGGCAGTGATTCTCCTCGCTCCCCACCCCCTCACCTCTTTCCCCGCCTCGACCGGCCCACGCTCTGCGACAGGCACTACCTAGGTCCTTCGCTAGGGCTCCCTTCTCTCCCACTGACATCGCCTGGTTTCACTCCACAGGCAGTACGATCAGCAGCCTTTCGCATCCGGAGCGATCACTTGCACTCCTTCTATCATTCTTCCAGTAAGTGTACCTATCACATACCTCCTTTTCCTCCACCCCCCGACGTCTCCCCCTACGCGCCTCACATTGTGCTTTCTCTGCGCATAGGTCTCTACAGGTGCTTCCCAGTATCGCCCTGGACAGAGCCCTCCCTTGAATCTCGAGTAAGTTCACTTCCGGTACAGGAACTGGTGCCCTGATTTACACCTTTCTTCTATGAGCCTAGTCACGCGGTAATTGTCTGCAGCGCCCTTTACACGTCTCCCGTCCCCTGTTTTGGGCTCAATAATCTTTATTAAACTCTTTTACTCTGACCTACCTGTCCTTCTTGGTCCACCAATTGAACGCACATATATGGAAATGTATGTATCCTTCTATCCCCAGCACTGCAATATAAATAAACCGTAACCTGGTCCTGATGATGGCCTAACACTTCTGCAGGCCGAAACGCCGTCGACTTCCACAGCGGAACTCCTGGCGCCCCCATTTACGGATACCCCACTCATTTAAATTTCTGTATTTATGTACCATTAACTGCCTGGGTATCCCAAATATGTAAAGAATTTTAAAATCCCACTTGTCTCTTGTTGCGCCCGTCACTATCGCTGTATATACCACGTCACGTGTCACTTGCGCCGTCACAAAGCTTCACGAGCACTTGTGCACAGTATTTTGTAGATTACATGTCATTTAATGTAACGCAATGCTACCGTCCCATGTGGTTGTACATATGAAGTTTAATATGTGCAACATGCTGATCGATTGAAATACAATTTACCTTCACAAGAAAATGTCTTCCTGGTTTTCTCCCCTTTTGGATTTAATCTGTCGCAACTAATTGTGCCACATGTACTTGACCTTCCAATAATACCCTTGTTTGAGACACTGTTGTCTGTTACAGATTGTGACCTTTTACAGCTGCTTGCTGCTGCACGGGCTGAGGGCAGTCTGTTCCGCCTGAGAGTGTCACATGCAGGTGCGCTTTGTCAGTATTGGAACCGCCCCTACTGCAGGAGTGGCCAGCGCCAGTCCCTCCTCCTTGCTGACATGCGTCTGTGCCTCCTCTCGCCTTCTCGGCACCTCCCTGCTCATGTTGATTTGAGCTGAGCTGCTTTGTAATTGGTGGACAGGTGCTGTTTGCAAATATCAGTTGGACATCAAATCGTACCATGATTATCCAATTTCCTTTTAAGTTTGTTTACATAAGATAACGTGTATTTGTAAAGTGCACTTTCACCCAGAAGGGTATCTTGGTGCTGAATAACAGATGTTTATTGTTACCCAACTCAATGGTACTTCCCGATGGAACCATTGTGCTTTCTAATCATCTAGCAGTTAATTTATTAAAAAATTGGTGCCGGGGCTCTCGTCAGGAGGCAGCTTACACCAGCCCATTTCTCCTGTTGGCACCGCTAAAACAGAACCATCTATTAACCATGAAATTGGGGAGAGGTAGTGGCGTAATGGCCAGAGCTGCCAACTCCATAGCTGGGGAACCAGGTTCGAGTCTCTGAGCCGGCTCAACATCCTCTGATTCTGGGCAAATCACTAACTCTCCCCCTCCTTCCCATAAATGAATGTGTCCTTAACTGGTACTCATATAAAGCGCTGTTTGATGATTAAGTGCTGGAAACTACCTGCTCAAATTAAGCACTGTATTCATCCAGTTACAAAGCTGTTCCAAGCAGCAGCCCGCCTCACTGTGGAATACAGTGCTCAGAAAGCTGATTGCTGCCTCGCTGCCTGCCTAGGGCCAGTCTGTCACTTTCCATTTCCAAGCCACACCAAAAAACATCTTGAGAGGGTGGTTTGTTAACCCCGTGGCTGCAAAGTCTTTTCACCCTAGAAAGCTAAACCCTCTTCTTTAACATTTGGGGTAGGTCTCGCATAAGAATTCATAACCTTTTTCCCTTAAAAGGTATCCACACTAAATTTGCATTTTTTTCCCCCCCTACATTTTGGGGATTCTAAAAGTACCTGTGGTTTTGTGGGTTCCCCAGGAGGGAACTGAGAACATAGCCAAACTTTAGCAAAATTATGTTTTCTTTTTGAAAAAAGTGCAGTGCAAAAAAGCATATGTTATTTTTCTGAAAGTACCATCAACAAAAGGTCTGCTGTGCTAAGATCACCATCTTCACAGCTTTCAGGAACAAGCGGAGTTGTAAAACCAAAAACCAATTTTCCACACAGATTTTGCATTATTGTAAGTGGTAGTCCATTTTTCCCATTTTTTTTTGTTTCAACCTACTTGCAGTTTGTGGTAGAAATGGGCGTGAAACCCATAGGCAAACCCAGACAACGTTATATTTTTAAACCGGAGACAAAATTTAGAGTTCGGCAAGGGGTCATTTGTATAGCTCGCTCATGGTTTTCCCAAATAAACTAATCATTGAAAACCAAAACAATAGCAGTTGGTGAGAATGTTTGTTTTATCTGTAATCATTTGCCCCGATGACCGATATACAGAAGAATTCTACTGTGAAGTCTGTAAGACCCTTCTGGCCGCAGAGATACGGAGTGTTTGTCAATTGCCCAAAAACATGCAAAACCCAGAGCCGACAACTGAGCTGCATCACATGATGACTCTTCGTTGAATACCGCCCATGCTGCGGGCCATCTGACAATGTAATGAACGGAAAACAGCTATGAAGGAAACTCATGTCTTTTTGAAATGTGCACGATACTAAAAGTAGGAATCGTGGTTCGTCAAACAACTATGAATTTGGGGTTACCCATGCTTATCTTGTGCTTAAGAAAGCATTTGAAAAAAATATGTTCTTTCTTGTATACTGGCTTACATTTGAAAGTCAAAAATGGGTAGAACTCCATTTGATATAAACAGATATTTGATTATTCTATGTTCCCACACTTTCCGGATAAAACCGATACCCCACTTATGTGGCTTGGCATAACTCTTGCAGCAGGAAAACTCCAATATGGGACCCAGTGACATCAACCTTTGGGTATGAAAAATTACCCATTTTGGCTTTGTTGGTAGCTGCAGAATTTGGACACAGCCACCTCCTAGGAAAACCTACAAAACCCAGATGTTTCTTACACCCAGGGCAAACGAGGGTGGCGGGACTTGCATGGATCCCATTAACGTTTCTTACTCAGAATGCCTTGCAATCCGCATTGGCTTAAATTGTGCATTTTCCTCACATTTATGCGAGGGAAAATCCTGCACTCTGCACGGATCAACAAAATACCTACCACCCAGCGTCAGTAAAAGTGGTACCGTACCCCACTTGTGTGGCTGGGGCTATCGCACCAAATAGGGAGAGTCCAAAACTACCACGATGTGAAGTCGGTATAGTGGCACTTTTATCTTTACATGGTCACCTTTTTAGTGATTGCAGATGTGCACAACAGGCCTAGCAATACACATAGGGTCCTATTATTTTTGGGAGA
This sequence comes from Calotriton arnoldi, assembly GCA_963921515.1. Classification (NCBI taxonomy): domain Eukaryota; kingdom Metazoa; phylum Chordata; class Amphibia; order Caudata; family Salamandridae; genus Calotriton; species Calotriton arnoldi. The sequence goes on from CAWUFW010000408.1 coordinate 3,414,770, forward strand.
GGTGTGCGAACAAAGTATGCGAGGTTGGTAAGACATTTGCTGCTAGCTGGCAGTTCTGCAATTTTCTGTCTTCTAAATTAGAGCGAATTGATTTTTAATATACATACTTTCACATTTGTAAGGCATTGTGGGTGGGATGACCGTAAGCAGGAACACATTTTTTCCCAAAACATAGACCAGGCCTATGCAGGCCAGACTGTGAGACAAAAGCATGATATTCCCAACAGGCTCGAGGCAGTACCTCACACAAAGGAGTAGCCAGGAAACCAGAATACATCCCACTTTGACCCATATATGTAGCAATAAATGCGCGGGTGAAGTTAGCAATACCAACCCTTCCGGTGTATTATCATGGGAATTGTACCAATGGGGAAAATTTGCAGGAAGTGATTTAAAATTATTAATATTATAACATAATATTAAAGGAATTTGGCCAAAAACTACATATTTACCTTTATTGATCTATTTCATTCACCCTTTCCATCTTCTTTCTTTTTATGGTTCATTCTTTCCTTCTATCCATCGCCTTTTTTTGTTTTATGTGTATTACTCTTTCTTTCAATCCTTGTTTCCTTTTGTCTATTCTCCTCTCATTCTATCAGTCCTTTTTCTAGCTTTCTATCCAATTATTCTTTTGCTGCTCCAGGTATTCTTTCACACATTCTTCACATCTTTTGTTTTTGTATTCCTTCCATTTGTTAAATTCTTTCTTTCTCTTCTTCCCTTCATCGCCTATCCTTTCATCTCACGTTTCTTCATATTTTTCTGCTTTCTTTCTTCATTTTTCTTATTTCTTTGATCTTTCATCCATTTCTTCTCATCCTTCCTTCCTTTTCTGTTTACACATTTTTCCGTGTTTCCTCTGTTCATTTGTACCCTCCTACTTTCATGCTTCCTTTTTCCTCACTTCATGGTTTGCATTTTGCTTCCCTTTGCACTCTCTCACTCCATTGGCCCATACATTTTTTTGTCATTTTAATAATGTCTTACTTCCTGTCACCGTTTTAGGCTGCTTTTAAAAAGGTTTTCTTTTGGTCCCATCCCACAACTGTGGTGTTATAGTTATTTCAAGCAGAGTTTATTAGTTTTAACCTGTGATTGCGATGACCTGCAAGCCAAAGATACAAGTAAAGAGGGGCCATAAAACCATTCTATCTGCCCCAGTAGCCCCCCCGCTGAAGCTGGTTCAGCGGGGGTTCACTTCGCCCTTGAACTCCATTCTATCTGCCCCAGTAGCCCCCCCCCCCGCTGAAGCTGGTTCAGCGGGGGTTCACTTCGCCCTTGAACTCCATTCTATCTGCCCCAGTAGCCCCCCCGCTGAACCAGCTTCAGCGGGGGTTCACTTCGCCCTTGAACTCCATTCTATCTGCCTCAGTAGCCCCCACCCCCCCCCTCTGAAGCTGGTTCACTTCGCCCTTGAACTCGCCCATTAACAGGCAAACCAACGCTTCAAACATTTCAATCGGGCTGGTTTCTCACAAGAGTGGCATTCGGTCCAAGCTGTGAACGCGTCATTTACTCAGGTAATCAGTCATAAGAGCTCGGCGGCAACACTATACAATAGCTGGTGGAGCCTGACAAGAAAAATGAGCAAGCAGCCCTTTAAAAAAAAAAAAAAAAACATTGTGCCAATAATATTAAAAAGGGAAGGCCGACTAAAAAGACAAAATCGGGAACTACCTAAGCTTCAGATTGTTTTCATGAAGCATGCCATGACGTCATGCACCTTATGAAGGGAAGTAGTATAGAGGCCTACTACTGTATCCGTTTATCTCCAAACTGACAAGGCCATAAAAACACATACATCTAAATAAAATTAAGTTATAGGAACTCATTATGATTCACTCAAAAATCAAAACCGACCAGTAACAAAATAGGGTCTCAACACTCACTCGTTACGAAGAGTGAAAACTCGTCAGGGCACCGACCGCTTCACATGACACTCACTCCACAGCGGTATCTTTCTACATCTCTCGCACCGCAGTTGCATGCCACTTGCAGTGAAACTCACATGTCGCATGCATCCACACGACGCTACAGTCCTTTGGCAGCGGCGGCTCTTCTGTTAAGGCGGAGGAGCGTTGCCCCACTGCTCTGCGAGCGGTTTAAAAAGGAAAAATAAAATGATCACGCAATGTTATCATTTAATTTTTCCGTTCCTGCTTAGGTGCCGGGCAGGGCGGGGCTGGCCAGAGCAGGGGGGAGGAATGGTAAGCACACTCCGAGTGCGCTTAAAGGTTTGGCCGGCTGTCTTGAACCGGTCAAATAGTCATGCGCACTTTGCATGTTCTCTACCGGCTGTATTGCACAGCCTGGGTGGAGAACATGCATAGCCTCCCAGTCCCCGTCTAAGCCCCGAACCACGTCACTTGGACCAGTCGCAACGCAGCTGTAAGGCTACATTGTGATTGGTTAGGGGAGTCTGGGAGCCTGTGTGCTTCCTGGTTCCTGCTCCTGAAGTCGACCGAGGAGTCGAAGAGGACCGAGAGGCGCGGCCGGCCTGCAGGCAAGTGGTTTTTTTATTTTTCATTTACCCCCCCACCCCAACCCCACTCCCCCGCAACCCCCGTTAAGTAGCGGCTGCCACTGCTTTGCAGGCAAACAACAACCACATCTAAAATAATTCAACATCTGCGTACGCTCGTTACTTACATCTGTAGATGAAGTTTACTCCATTTGCAACCAGTTACCACACATCTGCAGTCGTATAGCAACCACGTCTTTCAACACTTCAAACCTTCAACCAAAGGTACCTGACACTCGCATCTTTTGACACTCACAATATGTTATGTTATCACTTGGTATAGCGCAACGAATCATACCCGAAGGTATATCTTGGTAATGCCACAATCTTTGCTGATTGTGAACCAGCGCACTTGAACTCGTTCCCCTTCTGCATCCAAAGTCACAAAATTCTTGTTACTCTTAATACCACCATCAGTCACACAGAAAGCACATCTATGCTCATTCTGCACACATGCCACTAAAGGGGCTTCATTGGCTTTCAAATTATAATATTGGGTACACCACACCGCCCACTAAACAGAGGGCAGAAGGTAAAGTCTCCTACCACTCAAGATTGTTCCTAGAACTAAAACACTGTATAGCAGAGCCTAGTACAAGATGGTAAGGACACGCCAGGCTTCGAGGGACACTTGAGACAGAAAAGCTACTCTTCTTACGCGCCCCTCTTTGGACACATCCTCAGCTTCTCCAAATTGGAAATACTTTTTTATCTGTTAGAGGAATGTAATCTGGAAAGTGTTGTCCATGTCATCCAACAGTGTCCTCCCAACACATCTATGCTAGGGTCAACCGCAGCAATGACGCTGTCCATCACAGACAATTCAAAATCCAGGAACCCTGACTTGTTCTCTGAGGAAGCCTTGTGGTACACTGCAACAGCATTAAGATCAACTAAATACACCGAGTGCATCACCAACGTCTTGTACCATAGGGTAGCCTTACTGTAGCGTGGTAAGAATGCAGCCTTTGATACAATCTGCCTACACCACCCAAATACTTGTTGTAGTCCAAGTTACACGTTGGTTTGTAAACTTCCTCCTCCTGACACCAAACAGTAGTATGTGACACCCTCTCAGCATGTAAACTGGAAAGGATAAGGTCACGAGGGCAAGCAGCTAATTGCACTGCAAGATTCACCTTTGCAAGTTTTTTGCAAGTAAGTTGTTTAGGAAACACTTGGCAGTTGCTGGAAATTGTGCAATCAACAGTTTCAACTTTGTAAAATTCCTTGAAATCCAACCTAGTGTACAAACTATCAAAGTACAAATGGTGACCCTGGTGGAAAAAGAGATTAGGAAAAACACTACACAATCTTTTCTCATACTCCTAACGGTTCTCTCTAAACCAGAAGACAAGACGGTGGTCCCGTGCTCACTGTGCCGCTGGAACCAAGCTGCACCGACTGAAGAGGCCGTAACCAGTCTGCGGGTCTGAGAGGGCCCGGCTTGGTACTTCGGACTGAACTGTTACTATTGGAGCAGAACCAAGGCCGATTTGCATATGGCTGGATCTAGTCTTGGGAGGCACGGTGATCAAAAAAACAAACCATGGACTGGGATGTGGCGTTGCATAATTACCAGTGGATGATATCAATGTAAGCGTTCTGTTAATTACTGCTTTGTGTCTTCTTTGTTGGAAGTGGATGCAGCGTTCTCCGTAGGAGCTGAAAGCGGTCGCAGGACATAATGCTCTGAAACTAAGTGGCGACTCTCTTGAGGTTCCTTGACTGGCTACAGCCAGGGTCGGCTTCACCCCTCCCACCACCAAACTCGGACCCCAAAAGATTTTCATCTTTCCAACATCTTTTGGAGACCATCAAGTAGGTCGGGAGGGGGCTGCATCATTGCACTGCGCCCCCACAAATGTGTTCGGCACACAAATTGGTCTGAAGAACTATTTCTTCCCAGAAAATATCACCCAGGAACAGCTCAGAAAATTGCATCAGCAAAACATTGTCTGTGTTAACTGTGCATCCTGTGGCCCCAGTAATGTGTGGAAGCACTGGGTGGAGTATACTGGGGCAGACCAGGCTTCGCCTGCTGCTATGGGTGGTGGAACCACCAGACAAGGCGTACAGGCCTGCTGATGTACTACCTGGCCTGCGGATCGGCTCCCTGGCCTGCGGATCGGCTCCCTGGCCTGCGGATCGGCTCCCTGGCCTGCGGATCGGCTCCCTGGCCTGCGGATCGGCTCCCTGGCCTGCGGATCCGCTCCCTGGCCTGCTGACATTGCAGCACCTTCTTCATGCTGGACACCGATTGGAAACGCTTGCTTAGGTGAGCCTCTTGGTCTGCACTTGACGTGGATTGATCATTAGACGATTGATTGTGTATGGGACACTCACTATCCGAATCTTCTGCTTGTCCATCAATCCCCATGTCAGACTCCGCCCAAGAGGTGGACTCCATCAGCAGCTGCCTCAGCAGCTGTCAAGCCATGGCTGAAAACCACAGCAAAGAATTCACCAGAAAAATGGATAAACTTTGAACAAAATATAAAAAACTACATCGTCTTTAGCACAGAATGTACAAAGTAAAACATACAAAAAGCAAATACACTATGAAACAAAAAGTAAAAGCAATGCACAATAATAAAAAACTAATTCCACCAGTAACAATAGTCCAGCAAAACACACTATTCACAAACTTCGGCCAAGATCTCATTGGCGGGGGGTGGTATATCTTCACATCTCACAGCATGTTCAAATGTAGTCACCCATTCCCCACACACTCCATCCAGTGCCATGACACTCTATAAGTGGACAAACTAAACAACAAGGGGGCAGCCACCAAACAGACCCCACCATCCACGACTATCCAGCACTAGACAAAGCCACCAAACGGACCCACCATCCACGACTATCCAGCAGTAGACAAAACCACCAAACGGACCCACCATCAACGACTATCCAGCAGTAGACAAAGCCACCAAATGGACCCACCATCCACGACTAACCAGCTTTTAGACAAAGCCACCAAACGGACCCATCATCCACGACTATCCAGCTCTAGACAAAGCCACCAAACGGACCCATCATCCACGACTAACCAGCATTAGACAAAGCCACCAAACGGACCCATCATCCACGACTAACCAGCATTAGACAAAGCCGCCAAACGGACCCATCATCCACGACTATCCATCTCTAGACAAAGCCACCAAATGGACCCATCATCCACGACTATCCAGTTCTAGACAAAGCCACCAAAGTGACCCATCATCCACAACTATCCAGCTCTAGTCAAAGCCACCAAACGGACCCATCATCCATGACTATCCAGCTCTAGACAAAGCCACCAAACGGACATATCATCCACGACTAACCAGCATTAGACATCCGGGATCTGGGGCAGTTTAAGAAACAGCTCAAAACTTTTCTGTTTTAATCACTTCCTCTACCTGCACCTCACAGGCTCGCGCCGGGACACTCCTAGGAGTAGCTGTGCGCGTTATAAAAGTCAATAACATAACATAAAATTAGACGAAGCCACCAAATGGACCCATCATCCACGACTAACAAGCCTTAGACAAAGCCACCAAACTGACCCATCATCCACGACTATCCAGCTCTAGACAAAGCCACCAAACGGACCCATCATCCACGACTAACCAGCATTGGACAAAACCACCAAACGGACCCATCATCCATGACTAACCAGCCTTAGACAAAGCCACCAAACTGACCCATCATCCACGACTATCCAGCTCTAGACAAAGCCACCAAACGGACCCATCATCCACGACTAACCAGCATTGGACAAAACCACCAAACGGACCCATCATCCACGACTAACCAGCATTAGACAAAGCCACCAAACGGACCCACCATCCACGACTAACCAGCATTAGACAAAGCCACCAAACTGACCCATCATCCACGACTATCCAGCTCTAGACAAAGCCACCAAACGGACCCATCATCCACGACTAACCAGCATTGGACAAAACCACCAAACGGACCCATCATCCACGACTAACAAGCATTAGCCAAAGCCACCAAACGGACCCACCATCCACGACTAACCAGCATTAGACAAAGCCACCAAACGGACCCATCATCCACGACTATCCAGCTCTAGACAAAGCCACCAAACGGACCCATCATCCACGACTATCCAGCATTAGACAAAGCCACCAAACGGACCCATCATCCACGACTATCCAGCTCTAGACAAAGCCACCAAACGGACCCATCATCCACGACTATCCAGCATTAGACAAAGCCACCAAACGGACCCACCATCCACGACTAACCAGCATTAGACAAAGCCACCTATCTGACCCATCATCCACGACTATCCAGCTCTAGACAAAGCCACCAAACGGACCCATCATCCACGACTAACCAGCATAAGACAAAGCCACCAAAGTGACCCATCATCCACGACTATCCAGCTCTAGACAAAGCCAACAAACGGGACCCATCATCCACGACTAACCAGCATTAGACAAAGCCACCAAAGTGACCCCACCATCCATGACTAACCAGCATTAGACAAAGCCACCAAATGGACCCACCATCCACGACTATCCATCTCTAGACAAAGCCACCAAACGGACCCACCATCCACGACTAACCAGCATTAGACAAAGCCACCAAATATCCAATCTGAAACTCAGTCCCCAGACCATAAAAATAAGCTGGCCCCAGATAGAGGTGAAGGCAGTCCCGGGGGAGGGGGAGGGAGGCACGCAGGCACAATTAAGAATTTGTACCTTCTAGGAGTACAATTACAGACACCCTCGTAATGCAACTACAGCCCTACTCGCCTGACCGTGACAAACACTGGAGGTAGCAGTAAGCGCCTGGGAGAGTAAGAACTGCACATTACAATTTGAACTTCGAGGCACTATAAACAAATCAGAAATTCCTGTGAGAATGAAGGAGCCAGCAGCCATTACCCACAGTGATACAACACTGAAGCCAGAGGAACAGCCCTAATCAGTGGCTACAGGTGACGGGAGAGAATGATAATGTCCACCGTAAAACCACAGACCGTGGAATGACCACCACTGCCAAGGACTGGGACCAGCACCTCAACACATTAACAGGGAAGTCCCAGTGCGGGTCACCACAGACCTACAGAAAAGACAGCAATAAATCAGTTAATAAACAAACCTCACACAGATTACTCACCTGAGACAGTCACAGCAGCAGATCTAGGCACTGACTGCCACAGAGACAAAAACTGCACTCTAAAGAAAAAGGAAGTGACGCAATTCTTGCATACATCAATAGCACTAAACAATCAATGCACCCACTTAAGACAAAGGTGTCACAATCAGTCTGCCTCTGTTGGTTCACTGGGCCATTAAATCAACTAGAGTTTTGGTTCAATGCCAGTAACAGACAGCAAGAGCCAACACACAGCACTAAATAACATAACAGAAATAAAAGACCACTCAGCCTGCCACAAAAAACTAAAATTCACAGTAGCAGACAGCTCCTACCAACACACACCGACAGTAGCATTTTTAAAAACCATGTTGCACTGCAGAGAGAGCGAAAATAGTAGACCATGTCAGAATTCCCGTGCACGAAAACATAAAAGGCCCGAATGAAACAGTAAGTGGAAAAATCCACCACACTAGGGGACAAAATTGGAAAAGAACCGACAATTTGCCACCAAATGAGTTCAATCAAAAAACTTCAGCAAAAACAAACAACAAAAATATGGCCGCCATGTAGGTGAGAGCGAAGCCCTGTGATGGGAGACCCTTCATACCTGCTGCACACACATGATAATAGGGCAGAAATAACACCCCTGGTGACCTAGCGGCTGTTTTTACTGCCCGGCCCAGAATGGGGGCGCTTCAGGTCAGTATTCCCAGGGGACTCCCAGAAACCCCTAGACTGACCGGAAGGTCACCGGTTCAATCCTGCGCTGCGGAGCGCTTTGGTACATTATCCTCCTGTGTCCTCCAGCTGTTCCAGCATCGTATCCGACATCAGTGACCCGTGGGCGTGCCCTCCAGCTGTTCCAGCATCGTATCCGACATCAGTGACCCGTGGGCGTGCCCGACAGCTGCTCCAGCATCGCACCCGACATCAGTGGCCCGTGGGTGTGACTGACAGCTGTTCCAGCATCGTATCCGACATCAGTGACCCGTGGGCGTGCCCGACAGCTGCTCCAGCATCGCACCCGACATCAGTGGCCCGTGGGTGTGACCGAGAGCTGTTCCAGCATCGCATCCGACATCAGTGACCCGTGGGCGTGCCCGACAGCTGCTCCAGCATCGCATCCAACATCAGTGACCCGTGGGCGTGTCCTCCAGCTGTTCCAGCATCGCATCCGACATCAGTGACCCGTGGGCGTGCCCAACAGCTGTTCCAGCATCGCATCCGACATCAGTGACCCGTGTGCGTGCCCTCCAGCTGTTCCAGCATCGCATCCGACATCAGTGACCCGTGGGCGTGCCCGACAGCTGTTCCAGCATCGTATCCAACATCAGTGACCCGTGGGCCTCCCCGACAGCTGTTCCAGCATCGCATCCGACATCAGTGACCCGTGGGCGTGCCCGACAGCTGTTCCAGTTTCGCATCCGACATCAGTGACCCGTGGGCGTGCCCTCCAGCTGTTCCAGCATCGCATCCGACATCAGTGACCCGTGGGCGTGCCCTCCAGCTGTTCCAGCATCGCATCCGACATCAGTGACCCGTGGGCGTGCCCGACAGCTGGACCCATTGTGTAATCTGAGCAGATATGGGAGTACTCTTAGGATATTCAACGAAAAGAAATCATGAAGATTTGTGAGAGGTTATCAACTCCTCAAACCTAGGCAGTGAAACAGCACTGTAAATATATGTCACTGAACAGCACTGTAAATATGTCACTGAACAGCACCGTAAATATATATACGTCACTGAACAGCACCGTAAATATATATACGTCACTGAACAGCACTGTAAATATGTCACTGAACAGCACCGTAAATGTCACTGAACAGCACCGTAAATATATATATACGTCACTGAACAGCACTGTAAATATATATACGTCACTGAACAGCACTGCAAATATATATACGTCACTGTTGTGCTGTTTTTTAACCAGGCGTACCCCCCAAAGGCAGAACTCTGGTGGCCTGCTGAGCTTAACCCCCCCCCCCCCTTCACCTGTGAAGTCTGCGAGAAACCTGGGTTTTAGATTTGACTCCACACTTGCAGGTAAAGCTCAGATCAGTCATGTCTCTTCCCAGTGCTTTTGGAAACTAAAAGCTCTGCGTAGATTCCTCCACTTTCTCCCAATGGATTGTAGGAAAATGGTGGTACATGCACTGGTCACATCACAATTAGATTATGCTAACAGTCTGTACTTGGGCCTCCCTTCATACCTGATCAGGAAACTGCAGATTATCCAAAATGCAGCTGCGAGGCTGATTAGAAACGTGCCACTTCGTCATCCCATCTCCCCCCATCTACGAAGCCTGCATTGGCTACCAGTAAGGAAAATAATAGAATTTAAGGCTCTGACCTTAGCCTACAGAGCATTGGGGGAAAATGGTCCAAAGTACCTGAAAAAGAGAATACAGAAATATTCCCAGACCAGGGTCCTAAGATCCAACCATCAGAAACTACTGGTAAGCCCACGATTCAAAAAATCCTGAATTGGTGGGCGCTCGTTTTCAGTAAAAACGGCTGCCTTATGGAATGCTATGCCTGTACACATCAGGAAGGCCAAGACAGAAAGACTATTAGGAAAACACTGAAAACGTGGCTGTTTAGCCTACCCTGAATCCCTTCATCCGGCCTTAATCCTCGCTTCTGGTGCCGTTACTAGCGCCGGGACACCCCCGTCGGAGGTAGCCGCGTGCTCTATAAATGGTAATAATAATAAAAATACGTCACTGAACAGCACCGTAAATATATATACGCCACTGAACAGCACCGTAAATATATATACGCCACTGAACAGCACCGTAAATATATATACGCCACTGAACAGCACCGTAAATATATATACGCCACTGAACAGCACCGTAAATATATATACGCCACTGAACAGCACCGTAAATATATATACGCCACTGAACAGCACCGTAAATATATATACGCCACTGAACAGCACTGTAAATATATTACGTCACTGAACAGCACTGTAAATATATTACGTCACTGAACAGCACTGTAAATATATATACGTCACTGAACAGCACTGTAAATATATATATATATACACGTCACTGAACAGCACCGTAAATGTATATACATCACTGAACAGCACTGTAAATATACATACGTCTCTGTTGCTCAGTGCACAAACCAGCATTCAAATTGGCGACCTTTTTTCCAGTCTAGTGGGCTTTTTGATCCCTTTGGGACAGAGCGACATGATCTGCCCCATCGGTAGCTAAAATTGTAGTAAAAATGCCAAATATCCCAGTTTTTGGGGGTGGCATGACTGCTCCCCAAAGTGAAATTCCTGGTGTTTAGTGGGTTAATAGAGTCCCTCGTGGAGAGATTGGGGGCAGGGTCCAGTGCTTAATTAGTTAAAAAAAAAAAATGCCAGCGCCCTCATCAGGAGGCCACTGCAGCCCGCACCTCTCATTGCCGCTGCCAGTGACCGCACCAATACAGCTACTAACCATCACACCCCTACAAGTTTGACAAGTCAGACTATTCCAGGCCCCAAAGCTATAAGAGTTGCTTGGGAGGCAGGTAATACTCTGTTTTAATGTATATTGAATTAACATACGAATGCTGTTGGGGTCACCTCTTAATTAGACAGCACCACCATGTGGCAGACTGTCATAAGTGCTATGTTGACAATTAAGTGCCGATGCTGAGCACTGGAACCCACCGGCTCAAATTAAGCACTGCGGCAGACTGATGTAATCTGCCTCCTGGGAAGCCGAATTTTATTATACAATGTCCATTGTAAGTAGTACATTGAGTGGGAGGTAGGCCCCATGCCTGGGGTGTCTGCTTCTATGAGTACCTGTCCAGTAAATTAAATCTCTGGTGTCTAGTGGGTATTCCCGCTGGAATATCGCAATCTCGGTCGGATCCCTCAGCAGGAATCCACGTGGGAGAAGCACCAGGGGACAGGAACATCACTCACCTTTCCACTGAAGCCTCTCCTGATCCTCCCGCGGCAGGACGATCTCGAACAAGACCGTGCTGTACGGGCTGACTGCTTACACTGTAAGCAGCATGTCACCCGCGCATTCTCACGTCATGGGATCGCCGTGGTAGGGACCCTGTGGAGCACAGGGGAATGACACTGCTGCATGCACCAGAGAAATTCCCAAGAGTGGGAGCTCGGACGTGATCTTCTCGTCCATAGCACTCAGCCAGTTAACAGGCAGATGAATGGGCTGCTGTGCCCACCTCTGTGGCCTTGGTGCAACTGCACTGGCTGCATGGACCACCAGCCTCCACCCTGAAAGGGTAATAAAACTGGTGCCCTCTGGGTGGGACCCCCCCACCTAGGTTTCCCACCTGTTCATTTTTTACCGTCCTGGCCTGTATTTTTCAGGCCATGCCAGTATATAAATTGTGAAAAGCAGGAAAATCCAGTATTTGTTTTGCTTTGTGAAATGTAAATCCTAAATATCAAATACATGAGGAAATCACTTAAAGTGTTTGAGAACTGCCTAAATCGATCCTAAAAGATTATTAAAGCAAACCGGGGTATCGTTGCCATCTTACAAAGTATTCTGAGAATTTTAAACACTTTTTTTTTTTTTTTTTTTACCTACAAGCACTTGACTCTTCCAGAGCACCAAAACTTACACAAATGGCCAGTATTTGTTTCTGAGAAAGGTGCCCACCTTACCCTTTGCCTGGCACTTTGCAAAACCTAACTTGTCACCTTTCAGCTATTTTTGCCATATTCAGGCATTTAAAGAGATCCTCATTTTGCTCAGATAGTGTTAACATCCCCAAATGATGATATGGTGAAAGCGCTTTTACAAGAAGCAAGCAGCAAAAAGCATAAATACTTTGGTGACAAGATTACTTTGTCATGAGAATATTTAGCAGATTCATGTTTGCTTTCCATATCCGGTGTATTTGAACAGTCACCACCACCCCGAGGTGTCTCCTCGCACTGTTGACAGAGAGGGAATGTTCCAGAAGCGACTCATGATGTCAGAAATGAGAATCTTAAACAGCTTTGTCTTTTTAAAGTGCAGGGCCTTGAATCCCAACCTGCTTCCTGGAAAAGGATGTACATTCTAGATATGAAATGTACCGTATCCTAACTTCTTAATAGTAAAGTGTGCTTCCAGGGGCCATGGGAGCTGAAATCCGAGTTAACTGGGATGTGCTGAATAAATGAAGTGCACCTTTTATTCCTAGAGCTGTACATGAGGCTTGCTTGCTGCTGGTGACCAGATGTATTTTTAATACAAATTATTTTACCCTGGGAGATGGAAAAGACAGTTTATAAACGTGTCCGTTGGTTACAAGGTCGTTTCTTATTGTGGAGAAGGGTTTCAGTAGAATCCGTTGTATGGATATGTTTGTCTTGAGAGGCCGGAGTGTTTTTAGGGCGCCGAGATCTTTTATGTACCAATGTAGGCTAAGCTGTCTAAATAGCTATATAATAATGCCACAATGTGCTGCATAATGTACCCTTGATCTTGTAATATGCCGCATACTTTTCTTTTTCTTCACCACGTTATTTAGTTATCCTGCCGGATAATTTAGTGTCTGTGGCTGTGATTCCTCTGGCCCTGAGTGTGGGTGCATTTTGCTCAGAGTTGTCTATGCAAATGGTAGTCTTTGTGCAGGCATGGTTGTGCATGTCTGTTATTTGGTCGAACATTACTGTGCTTGGGGTATTGTGGGAACTCCTACACCAGAATATTATGGCAAAGGGTTCTATGATTGTAAAAAGGAAAAAAAAATGACGGATTAATTCATGGCGCAGGCCTTTTAAGGTACTGCGTTCAGGAGCAAGCAAGGAAATTGGCTCCAACCCCTGGTTTGTTTAAAAAATAAATAAAGCCACTAATTGGGGTGAGGAAGGCTGCTTAGACATCAGGGCCCAGGTCCCACTGCACCTGCTTCACTATTGATAGCTGCACTCCTCAGTGGCGGCTCCTCCGCTATGGCGGAGGAGCATCGCCCCACTGCTTTTAAGCAGTGCAAATAAAGGAAACATAAAATGATAACTGAGTTATCATCATTTTATGGTTCCGTCAGGGCCGGACTGGGAACCGAAACCGGCCCTGGCATACTGCTCGGCCAGCCCCCAGGAGGCGGGAGGGGGGTGCGGCTGAGCAGTTTGCCACGGCCGTTTTCGGCCGATTTTGTTACAGGGGGCTGATATTGCCGGCCCCCAGTAACAAAAACGGCCCCCAGGGGGCCCCCAACCTGCCCCCACCATAGCGGCCCACCGGTGAAATGCCCGGTGCCCGCTACGGCCAGTCCGGCCCTGGGTTCCGTACTGCTTTGCGGGTTGGGCGGGTGGGTCTGCTCTGCTCTCGGAGCAGGGCAGGGGAGGAGTGGTTTGCCCTCTCCTACGTGCACATGACTTTGGCCAGCCCTCTGGGGCCGGCCAAACAGTCATGCACACTTTCCCTGTATTCTACGCAGGCTGCATTACAGCCTGCGTGGAGAACGTGCCCAGGCCCCAATTCCCTGACTGAGCGCCGAACCATGTCTCTCAGACCAATCACAACGCAGCGTTGTGATTGGTCAGGGGAGCCTAGCTGTGCTTCCTGTTCCTGGAGTCCGACGGAGGAGAGCTGGAGCAGAGACGCGGGACCCGGCGGCAAGCTAAGTGTTTTTTTTTGTTGTTTTATTTTTACATTGTAGCCCCCCCACCCTCCGGCGAGCCGTGCTGGCCGCCTCTGGCACTAAGGCCAGACCGCTCAGCTATCAGCCAGACTTCTTGTATCTGATGTACAGAGAATGGGCTGAGTAGGCGTGGGCCTATAGTGGTCAGCCCTCATCACACTCCTTTGATACTTTGTCAATATCATCTTGGCTCAGCCCAGAGGAATATACATCTTTCACCTCAGGCTATTGGATGTCTAGTGTATCATTCCACTTCATCTGAACTGATTCTAGCGGCTTGAGGAACTATTGTACATCCAAAAAGTACACTCAGTCATCACACTTTAACACACTAAATAATTTCTCATCCATTAATTCAATGCAGAAAGCAAATTTTTTTTTTGTCACTGAACATTTTTGAATGAGTTTTACAGGATTCACGTGGGACCCCTCTTTGTCTCTCTCACCTCTGGGCGGCCATCTTTAGGTCAGGCACCTCTATGCTAAGTTACATCCCGCCAGGCCCCACCTCCAGTGGAGATGGCTGCGTCTGTCAGCAGACACATTCGATGTACAGACAGATACTTTCTAAGTACCAGTGACTCGTAATACCTTATAATACTAGACTTTTAGGGTGTCTCAGCTTGCTTCTTCCAGAACATTCTAGTGAAGATGCACTTGGGGACATGAACATGACTTTCACTACCGTACTCAGCATATTGAGTGCCTAGAATCTAGCACAAATCAGAGTAGCTAAAGGGAATTTGTAAATGCATGTGTTGGAACCACACCCTCTGCCTGCTTAGAATAAATGCACGTTTTCCAGTGCTCCACTTTAAACAAAAGGAGACACTTGAGAGTCTGGTATCCTGATGCCGAGGGACATGGACGTCATTACATAATGCCAAGGCTAGTGGAAATGGCATCAGAAGCGACATCACACACCAGTTGACCTTTACTTTCACTCAAACACTTATACATGCACACACATTCACAAAAACACACACTGTATCACATGAACACACTTTCACTTGCAAACACGCACACAATATACATTTAAAAGCATTTTTTACTTGCCTCCGTTGCCATTGAAGGTCATATTCCAGCTAATTGTAATCCATTTTTTATTACACTAATAGTGGGTATCTTATTATTCACTATTCGTGTAATCAAAAATTGACAGAAAACAATGAAAGTGGAGCCCCAACAAGTGTCCATAAGGATGAGTTATCCCTGTGTTCCTGGCACTGATTTTGCCACCTTTTTTGGTCAGGGGTTGCAAAGGCAGTGCCAGGGGTTGCAAAGGGCAAGCCAGGCGTCGCAGCGACCCCTTGATGAAGTCCATGCCGGTAGACCTCTCTTGAACCTCTAGTAATGGTCTAAGGTGCTACAGTCTGGGACAGGAAGGAGTGGTGCGCCGCTCTTGGGGGACATTAGCAACTGCTTGTACTGGATGGCGAAGCATGTCAAAGCCTGTAGGTCTAACTTTGATGTGCTAACACATGCAATCACAGACCTGCACAATGTGCTGGTGCTGTAAACAGGCATGGACAAATGCTGCTTGCACGTGTTGGCACATTAAAGCCAGACCGTTGGCTTCTCCAAAAGATTGTAAGCAAGGGGACAAAAAATCCTTTTCTTTTTCGACCACCTAGGCATAGAGGCGTTCACGGTGGTGCACAGCCCCATTCATCACCACTCACTGTCACTTCCACATCACAACCCCCACCCTTACGTACCTTCCACTCCACACATACGCTTGCTCCAACTACCGACCCCGTCAGTCCTCGTTCCTATCACACCCCTCAGCGAATCAGACACATACATGCCAACATTTTAGAGCAGGTGAGGGGGAGATTTTAAAAACAAACAGTCTGGAGAAGGACCATTCTTCTAGGTTAACTGAATAAAGAATCGATATTTTATTAAAGACTAGGAGGCTAGCATTATGCATAAACATTTATTCACTTCTTCTGAGCAACAAACCATTAAAAGCTTCTAAAACAGAGCCTTATAACATCACAAAGTGAAAAGAATGTCCAGTCCCAACATAAACTGTCCGTCCTCCATCTTCCTCCTCTTTTGTTTGACCCTTCTTAAAACTTCTCTGAACTTAAAGATTCCAACGAAATTATCCTCCTTTAATTATCTGTAAACAAAAAGATACATTAAAAAACAAATTCAAACTCATTCCATCATGTGGAAAAAACACTTAGTAATCCAGCCTAGAAAGAATAATCACACTTTCATTTATACCAAACCTCACCCCCCCTCCCCAAAAAGGGAAGGGTGGGTGGGATAATGCTAGCCTCCTAGTTTTTAACAACAGCTCGATTCTTTATTCAGTTAACCTATAAGAATCATCATTTAATGTCAAGACGGGAGGCTAGCATTATGCATGTTCAAAGTCCTTCAAAACACATTTTGAAACATGATCCACTGCCTTATAATATCTCCTAAACCTTTCAGCAGATGACCAATCAGCTGCTTTCAAAGTATCCTCCAATCGACCACCCAACAGACAAACCTTACTTGCCGTGGGTCCCCTAACCGAGTGAGCTGTGCACTTACACATCCACCCCTGCTTCCTTCATAGTTGCTTTCACCCACCTTGCAATAGTAGCATTTGTCACTGGCTTACATGGTTTCACATAGGAAATCAGCAGCTGATCAATTCCTGCACCCCTTTTATCTAACATCTGTATTTTATATTCCCTCAGACCCCTCACTACACATACATTAGGTGCCTCATCAAACCTAGGATACAAAATAGAACTAGGCATGGTCTTAGTTCTCCTACGGATCTAAAAAAACACACCATCTGGTTGAAAAAATCTATGTGATACTTCTAAGGCTCTGACGCCTGAAACCCTTCTAGAACATACAAGACATAAGAGTGGCCATCTTCCATGTCAACTCCCTCACCTCCAAATATCTATTGCTTGGCCAATCCCTAAATAACCGTAGCACTAAACAAATGAATCCCTGTTAACACTCTGCAAACCAGCTGACGTTTTCCTACCGAAACACCATGCACCAACGAATGTACCGCTGCTACCGCTGACCTGTAAACAATTGATCGTCCTGTAAAACATTCCTTTCTCAAACAGATCAGCTAAAAATGTAGCTACCTCTGTTGTTTGCTTCCACGGGATCCAAATCCCTTTCCACGCACCAACGTAGCCACACTTTCCATGCTCCTCTATACTACTACTTGGTCCCAGGAGCCCATGACTCATTGAGTAATTTTGAAGCGGATTCTGAAAGCTCTGAGCCTCTTCCGGAACGCCTGATGTCCTCCAAACTAGTAGGTTCAGAAAACCTGACTCCACCAAAGGATGTTCCTCCCTCACTACACCTAACAACATTCCTTTGAAGGACCTTCTCAAATACGGCCGTTCCACCGCCAGTACCATCAATGATGGGAACCAAGGTTGAGTCTTCCAAAATGGAGTTACCAGAACCAACTGACATCAGTATCCTTACATGAAGCAACACTCTGAATCATCGAAAAGGGGGGGAAAGGCATAACCCCTCGCTACCCTCCAATCCTGCAAAAAAAGCATCTATCTCCACTGCCCCTGGATCCGGTCTCCAACTCACATATTTCGGCAACTGATAAGTCAGTCTGGAAGCAAACAGATCCACTTCCAATGGACCCATCAACTTCATGATGTTCTGAAAAACATCCTCCCTCAATTCCTAATCGCTAAAATCCCTCACATTCCTGGAGTTCGAATCCGCTACCATATTCTGCTTCCCAGGTAAATATTTGGCCTTCAGATCTATCTTGTGCTCCAAACAAAACTCCCACATTTCCTTCGCCAGATCCGCCAATCTCTTTGACCTGCTTCCTCCCAACCTGTTTATGTAAGTAACTGCTGTCACATTCTCCATCTTTAAAAGCACTGAGTTGTCCCTCAAACTCTTCCTGAAACTTTGAATGGCCAACAAACCTGCCTGCCACTCCAGGCAATTTATATGATCTTCTCTTTACTTCATTGACCATAATCCTCCTGTCCCAAACATGAGGCTCCCCAGCCAAAACTGCTTGCATCGGTCTCCAATACAAACTCTGCTTTTGTGCCAAAAATCGCTCTTCCATTCCAGGACTCCAAATTCTCCTTCCACCACACTTAACTCTTCCTTCGCATCCTTGTTTAGACACACCAAGTCTCCATACCATAAACCCTTTGCCAGCCCAGAAGTCTTTAACTGCTGAAGGGCCCTGTAGTGCAAAGGACCCGGAAACACCACTTGAATCGATGAAGACAAGAGACCTATTACATGTGTTAACCCCCTCAACTTCACTGAATCCTTTCTTTACATAGAGCAGACTTCTTATCTTATCTTCCTCACCTTTTTTTCTGGTAATCATAATTGACTTGACACAGTGTCCACAATAAAACCTAGAAACTCCATCGACTGAGACGGTACCATTACCGACCTGTCCATGTTTATGACAAACTCGGAAGTAATTTTAACGCTATCTCCAATTCCTTCTGTAGCTCCTTCAAATCCTGATTCATTAACAGTATATCGTCCAGATAAACTATCATTCTCATCCCTCCTTCTCTCAAGAAACCTACCACTGGACGCGTCACTTTCGTGAAGCACCATGGAGCCACTGACGGTCCAAAAGGAAGAGCTAGCAACTGATACAATTGATTTTTCCACCTGAATTGCCAATAACTTTGACTTTCCTCTATCAGCACGGTGAAATAAGCATCCTTCAGATCTATTTTCACCATCCAATCTAAGTCCTGCAACAAATCCCTTAACAAATACATTTCTTCCATCTTGAAATGTCGATACGTTATGTACCAATTCAAAGTCTGCACATTTATTACAGGCCTCCAGCCCTTGTCTATTTTGCTCTACCAGGAACAAGGTACTTACAAATCCTCTTTCGTCCTCCGTTTCTTCTCGGATTGCATTTTTTCTCTAACATTTGACTCACCTCTATTTGAACTACAATTTCCAAATTTTTCTGAAACACCAACTTGTTTGGCTCCACCAGTTGACATGGTTCCGATTCAAACTCTACTCGATATCCCTGTATTGCCTGCACCATCCATGCATCTTTTGTTATTGCCCTCGAAAAACCTCAGCCTTCCTCCTACATCTGAAGGGATAAAACCATAATTGATCCTTGTACTCACCTTGTCCTTGACTCTGATTGGGTAGATGACCCCTTCCTCGATTGCCTCTCCTTACAAGGTTTCTACCCCGCTGTGGGTATAACTGGCCATCACCAGGACTTCCCCTGTATGCTCCATATCCCTGGTATGAAGCATTTTGGAATTGGGCTCTGAAACCTGTCCGGCCAGTAGGGTGCCCTCTCCTACAAGCCCTGCCATAAAAACTTCAGTTTGAATAAACTCTGCACATGGAAAACTGTGCTTTATCTAGACTGGTGAAAGTCTTCACATACTTAGTCAGAGACTTCACCAGGCCATCGCCGAAAAACAAACCTTTAGCATCCTCCGATGACACTCTCCTTCCCAACTCTCTTAAGTTAGGATTAATTCTATCAGCAGGGTTTTCTGCCTTAAAGCCAACAAACCCGCATTTGCGTTACCCAGAAAACATATCGCCCTCTGGCACCATCTGAATCAGAAATCTTTGCTAGAGGGCCTAGGGCATCCAAAATCTTGTCCTGACCGAATTTTAGAGATTTCTCGAATCCCTTTCTGAATCAGGTCTATTGCAAACACAGCAAGATGATGGACAGAGCACTGAAACTTTTCAACCACTCGCCCCAGTCACAGATCTGGGTTGAATCCATCGTCCTTTTGCTCACTATGCCACCCCAGTTTGGACCCCAAAACCGGTCCCAGGATGCTCGTTTCCGGTCCAGGGAAGACCTGGCCATGAGGGACAGGGTCAAGATTGATTTGCATATGTAGACTGCACCTGGTACTGCGCGTTGTAAGGCTGTGCATGGTGCTGCGCATCTTGAGAGACGATAAAGAACAATTTGATGGTCCACTGTGTCCAGTGTTGAGAACGATGGCATGTATCACCACATAGACACCACCGCCAGCCAGGCAGACACCAATCAGACCCACGGAGACACCCACCACAGACCCACGGAGACACCCACCACAGACCCACGGAGACACCCACCAACCCACGGAGACACCCACCAGAGACCCACGGAGACACCCACCAGAGACCCACGGAGACACCCACCAGAGACCCACGGAGACACCCACCAGAGACCCACGGAGACACCCACCAGAGACCCACGGAGACACTCACCAGAGACCCACGGAGACACCCACCAGAGACCCACGGAGACACCTACCAGAGACCCACGGAGACACCTACCAGAGACCCACGGAGACACCTACCAGAGACCCACGGAGACACCTACCAGAGACCCACGGAGACACCTACCAGAGACCCACGGAGACACCAGAGACCCACGGAGACACCTACCAACCCACGGAGACACCCACCAACCCACGGAGACACCTACCACAGACCCACTGAGACACCTACCACAGACCCACTGAGACACCCACCACAGACCCACTGAGACACCCACCACAGACCCACTGAGACACCCACCACAGACCCACTGAGACACCCACTAGAGACCCACTGAGACACCCACTGAGACACCCACCAGAGACCCACTGAGACACCCACCAGAGACCCACTGAGACACCCACCAGAGACCCACGGTGACACCTACCAACCCACGGAGACACCCACCAACCCATGGAGACACCCACCAAAGATCCACAGAGACACCCACCACAGATGTGA
This sequence comes from Calotriton arnoldi, assembly GCA_963921515.1. Taxonomy (NCBI): domain Eukaryota; kingdom Metazoa; phylum Chordata; class Amphibia; order Caudata; family Salamandridae; genus Calotriton; species Calotriton arnoldi. The sequence goes on from CAWUFW010000408.1 coordinate 3,435,801, forward strand.
ACACCCTCTGTACACACCGCACGTGGCAGCCGGTGCTGCAATCAGGATATTTATGCACTGGGGGCTGCTTGCGGCTGCGTCTAGCGCTGAGTGTGGTTCTAGCGCTGCACCTATGACCAGAGCTGGCCCTTGTTCGGACAGTGCCCTGGGCGGAAAAATACGAGGCGCCCTGCCCTCCTTGTTGCTGCTGTAAAATGAGGCAGCAGAGGGCCCCCCCATGTGTGTTCACAGCTCAGTCTTTGGCTACATACAGCAGTGACTGACATTTGAACACCAACACCTTCACTCCACCCCCATACATCCTCCAAGTCACTTGACTGATCCACAGATTAGCTGGGTCGTTAAGATGGCAAGTTGTTTGTTGTGGAGGCGAGTTGGTGGTGTGTGGCGGCAGGGGGTGAGAAGGGCTGCAGGAGGTGAGAGGGGCGGGGGCAGGCGGTGAGGGGGCGGGGGCAGGAGGTGAGGGGGCGATGGGAGGGCAAAGAAAGAGGAAGTGTTTATATGTTTAAAGCAGCACCTATGCTGCAGCACTTTAAAAATGATTAAAACGAGTTTACACTGAAACACTTGAGCCAAGTAAGAGGGGCGCTGCTGTATGCGTGACCTTAATGCAGAGGGCTCTGTGCACCCCACTGAAGACTGGCGCCCTGGGCCTAGACCCAGCTCGCCCATGCCAAAAGCCGGCTCTGCCTGTAAGAGTATGTGAGAACGCTTCAGTGTTCCTGTCTGCATACATGCCAACCCTCTCGATTCAGGTGGGAGACTCCTGATTTCAAGGCTGGTCTCCTGTCTCCAGATCCCTGCATGCAGAAACCCCAATTTGGAGTTTTGTAAAACAGTCAAAAATAAAATGTTGATGCCTGTCACGCACACTCCAATCTCCCCCTGGAAGATTAATGCTTTGTTTAATTCTTGGAGGGGGGAGATCAGAGCATGTGACAGGACTCGATAGTTAATTTTTGGCAGTTTTACACAGCACAAACAAAAACAAAGTTCAAAATTCTGTTGTTGTTTGCCAGAGTTTAGTACTTTGGTTTTGTTTGTGCTGTTACTTAACAGACAAAAAAGAAATGCTGATGGTCTGTCCCCATACATGCCAATAGACCAGATTCAAAGCAAACACAAGGAGATGATGGACGGAGCGCTGAAACTTTTCAGACACTCACCCCCCAGTCACAGATCTGGGTTGAATCCATCATCGTTCTTAAGCTCACTTCGCCACTCCAGTTCAGACCCAGCTATATGCAAATCAGTCTTGACCCTGTGCCTCATGGGAACAGTCCAGCCCGAACTGACAAGCCAGGTCTTCCCTGGACCGGAAACAAACATCCTGGGACCAGCTTGAATTAATCGTTACCTGTCGAACCCTGCCTAGTAAGTTTGATTGAGACGCTCTACACTAAGCCGACTACATTGAAGTTTCTCCTTTTTCCTTGAGACCGACCAGCCAGATCTTGAGGCCCCGCCATACCTTCGAAGAGGGCCCCGCCCCAGACTGCGTCTGGAGGCCGCGGAGCCGCACCTAGATAGGCACCGCCTCCGGCTTTGCTTCCAGTACTCTGCCATCCAGACCTCTGCCTTCATTATTGTTTGGATTCATCCTGAACCGATACTCCATTGGCCTGGCCCTTGAGCTATTCTTCTCATCGGTTACGTGAAAGCTGTTTTCTTTACTCAAGTGTATCCTTGGATATGAACTTCACAGCAGACTCTAACCACTGGAATTAGATACGGATGATTCAGTATTGAGTCATTTCTTAACAGAGCCTTGGACCCCATTATATGTTTATAAATTCCTCCTTTCCCCCGAACTCTATGGCTTACTTCCTGGATTGCATTTTAGTTTGTGCCCTGAAGAAGGTGACGGCTAGACCATAGCCCTACACCGAAACGCGCGTCGGCACCGTGCCTGACAGGAACCACAGAGTGGTACATATAAAAGAACTACAAAGAATAAATGGTTCCAATGTAAAATTCATGTTTCTGAACCAATTAGTAATTGTGTATAAAATTGTCTGTAGTAACAGTTAATTGTTATTCCTATTATTCTTTGGATCTCCATCGCCTCAATCCAGGAGCTTCTCTTTAATTTACATTTAATATTAGTGCAAGATACCACTTTGTCCTCTGTTCTTGGTTCCCTGTCTTTGTATCTATGCAATTCTTTTAATGAGTGGATGTGTTAGTGAGATAGCAGTATGAATGTGACTGTCTAGTTTGTGTTAAGATGCAATTGGTATGAGGATGTTTTGAGTTCAAAATATTTTATTGAATTTAGTTAACAGTTAGACAATACAAAAAATAATGCAATACAAGTACCTAATAAGAATATTTGACAATTACCAACAACATTAAGTAATAGGTACAATATAATATAATATCTTATTATGTTAATACAGAAAATTATAAAGGGAGGAGAAGGAACAATTATACAAATGATATTGATAATCAGCAAAATAGAACTACTAATAAAGAAGAAGTTATGCAAAAGTATCAATGAATATGTAACTTAAATACAAAAATGCATTTTAAGAAGATAAATAGATATCAATAGGTTTCCAGAATAAGTGATAGGAATTATAATTATGATTAACACCTTTCAAGGATAAATGGGCTCCTCTTCTAGTAAAAATAACCCATGACCACCACACATGAACAGATAATAATGAAACATCTTTCCAACATGAAGTAATGGATTTTAACGCTGTGAACAGGAAATTAAAAAGTTTACCTTCTAAATCAGTTAATTTATGAGAAAGAACGACAGATTTACAAATTAGCAAATGAAATGATAAATCATCACGAATATTAAGTATTTTTTTTATAACATCCCAAACTTCAGTCCAAAATTTAAAAATAAAAGGACATTCAAAAAGCATATGTTTTAACGAACCAGTATGTAAATTACAGTGCCAACATTTTGAAGTCGGGAGGAGTTTAGCTTGAAACAATCTCAGTGGAGACCATAGGCAATTATATAAAATATGAGTTTGTTTGATAAAGTGAAACAGGTAACCATCCTGAAATACTATTAAGCCAGATAGTTTTCCATGCTTCATAAGATAAAGATAAAGAAATCTCATTATTCCAAAATGTTAAAAGCGTATTAATATTGTCACCCTTAAATGAAGTCATCTTTTTATACAATATGGAAACACCATGAGGTAAAGTAGAAAGAGTTCGAATATAAATTGATAAATCAGAGTGAACATTAGAAGGTATAAAATGAGGAAATGAATCTAAAATAGAATTGCATAAAAATTCATATTTAAATAAATTAGAAGAAGGCAAATTAAATTTCTCCTTTAAATCATCAAAAGAGATAAAAGCATTGTTATGATAAATATCTTTAAGGCAAAAAATACCAGCTTTAATCCATGAGTGCCAAAATCTAACATTTTTGGTAAGTTTTATATTAGAATTATACCATAATGACATATCTTCAGTAATGGACATGGGTGATTGAAAAATTTAATCAAAATCATGTAATATTAACTTAGTGGACTTCAAAATAACAGATTTATTGAAAAATATAGATTTATTGGACATAGTTAACAAAGAAGGTAAAGGAAACGGTTTAATTAAACTCTTTTCTATAGAAAGCCATGTAGGAGGATTATTCAAATGAGAATGGTTAAACCACAAAGAACTTTGTTTTAATATAAAAGCTTTGTGATAACACAAGAAATTTGGTACACCAAAACCTCCATGACCTTTAGGTAATTTAAATTTTTTATAACTAATACGAGGTGCCTTATTGCTCCAAAGAAATTTAGTAAGAAGCCGATCTATATCTTTATAAAACTTCATAGGAAATTGGGTAGGAATCATGGCTAAGGAGTAAAAAAATCTTGGTGCTATAGTCATTTTTATGGAATCCAATTTCCCCCACCACGAAAGAAGTGAAGACCACTTAGATATTTTATCTTTAATGTAACTTAAAATAGACTCACAATTTAATGATATCGTAGTTTTCATAGAAGATGAAAACAAAATGCCTAAGTATTTAAATTTTTCTCTTTGCCAGATTATATCCTGCAAGGGCAACATATCTGAGGTGCAATTAATATTTATAGGAAACAAATTCAGTTTTATTAGTGTTTAATTTATAACCAGAAATTAAGGAATAAGATGAAATAATCTTAAATAAAGGAGGAAGTGAGGAGATAGGATTACTAATAAATAAAAGTATATCATCTGCATATGCTAACGTTTTAACATTAACCTCCTTGATATTAATACCATTAATATCATTACAATTCCTAATTGAAATAAGCAAAGGTTCAATAACAAGAAGGAATAATAGCGGGGACAGGGGACAACCCTGTCTGGTACCTCTGAAAAGAGAAAATTGGTTTGAAGTTTGGCCATTAATAAATAAACAAGCTGTAGGAGTAGAATAAAGCGCAGAAATCATACGAATAAATATTTCACCAAAATTAAATGCAAATAAAGTACGAAATAAAAATTGCCAATGAACTTTATCGAAGGCTTTTTCAGCATCCAATGCTAACACTCCTGCTGGTATAGGTAAATTGGACCCTTGTTCAATAACATGTAGTAATGTTCTTGTATTATTTGCAGAATATCTATTTCTCATAAACCCTGATTGATCAGGATGGATAATAGAATCTAAAACCGAGGTTAACCTAGTTGGAAGTATTTTGGCATAGAGCTTACAATCTTGATTTAATAAGGAAATAGGACGATAATTGGAAACAAGTGAAGGGTCTTTATTAGGTTTAGGCAAAACAACAATTAATGCTTCAGTAAAAGAACCTGTAATAGTCCCTGTGGAACTAAAAAGGTAAATAAATTAAACAAATGAGGAATAAGTTGTGATTGAAATTCTTTGTAAAATTCTGCTGGATTGCCATCTGGTCCTGGGGATTTTTTTTGTTTAAGAGATTTAATGGCTAATCGAATTTCATCTTCAGTAATGGGTAGATCTAATTTAGTTTTAGTTAAAAGGGGAATCTTGGGTAATCCACATTTATTTAAAAAAGAATCAATTATAGAAGAATCAACAAAGTTAGGTTGATTATATAAAGTAGTATAATAATTTAAAAATTCATTAACATATCAATTTGCGATATGGCAACTTTCCCATTGGGGCCATGAATCGAATTAATTTGGGTTTTATCTTTTTTAATGCGTAGATAATTAGCTAAAAGCCGCCCGGATCTGTTAGCACTAAAACAAAATTTGGCTTTAGAATTGGAGAGTTGAATACCAGCTTTTCTGCTAAGAATGGAATTAAATTCATATCTGAGTTTTTGTAATTTTATCCTATACTGAGGGTCGTTAGAAGTAATAAAAAGCCTTTCAAATTTTGCAATTTGTTTATCCAATTCTTTAATTCTTACATTAAAAGTTTTGTTTTCATGTGCCATGAGAGAGATAGAAGCACCCCTAATATAAGCTTTAAAGGCGTCCCATCTATTCACCAGGGATGTAGAACCTTCTGGGTTGAGTTGAAAATAATCTTGAATAGCATCTAATATTTTCAGTTTGTTTTGGTCATTAAGAACAATGTCAGAATTCATTCTCCATCTGGATTGTGATTTAAAATTTGAATTAAATTGCAAAACAAAAGATATTAAAGCATGATCTGATATATCAATATTACCAATGGCAGGAGTAACCACAGAATTAATTAATTGTCTGGAAATTAGTAAATAATCCAATCTCGAATGTGAGTTATGCGGATTAGAAAAAAGGTTAAACATTAATTCCGTAGAAAAACGCAATCGCCAAATATCAATTAATTTTGTAGTTTTAAAGAAAGATTTAAAAGTTAGAAAAGCTTTTGGAGGTCGAAATTTAGTGAGAGAGGATCTATCTAATAAAGGATCAATCAATCAATCAATCAATCACGGCATTTATAGAGCGCGCTACTCACCCGGGAGGGTCTCAAGGCGCTGGGGGAGGGGGATCAGAAATAAGGTTCAAATCTCCTCCAACTATAAGAGGAACATTACCTAACTTAAGTACTTCAGTAGTTAAATTAGACCAAAACATAGGATCATCAGCAGTTGGACCATAAACATTAATTAAAAACATAACAGAATCATAAATTTTAATTTTAACTATGACATATCTACCTTCTAAATCAGATGATTTACTCAAAATTTGACAGTGTTGTAGTGTAGCTCCTATTTCCCTAATAGGCTCTGCACATTGGAATAATATATCCTATAGGTTTGACATAGGACTAAGGTCAGTATGTCCCTATCGAGTATATTAAACTTAATTACTTGTGCCAGCTAGCTGTATGCCGCCGCTTGTGAGAGCATAGAGGTGAGAGCTGCTGTCTGAGGGGTAGCTCTGCTGTATACCTCCGCTTGTGAGAGCAGAGGTGAGCTCTGCTGTCTAAGAGGGGTAGAGCTGCTGTATACCGCCGCTTGTGAGAGCATAGAGGTGAGAGCTCTGCTGTCTAAGAGGGGTAGATCTGCTGTATACCGCCACTTGTGAGAGCATAGAGGTGAGCTCTGCTGTCTAAGGGGTGGATCTGCTGTATGCCGACGCTTTTGAGAGCATAGAGGAGAGCTGTGCTGTCTAAGAGGGGTAGATCTGCTGTATACTGCCACTTGTGAGAGCACAGAGGAGAACTCTGCTGCCTAAGAGGGGTAGATCTGCTGTATACTGCCACTTGTGAGAGTGTAGAGGTGAGCTCTGCTGTCTAAGAGGGGTAGCTCTCCTGTATACCGCCACTTGTGAGAGCAGAGGTGAGCTCTGCTGTCTGAGGGGTAGCTCTGCTGTATACCGCCACTTGTGAGAGCAGAGGTGAGCTCTGTTGTCTGAGGGGTAGCTCTGCTGTATACCGCCACTTGAGAGCAGAGTTGAGCTCTGCTAAGAGGGGTAGATCTGCTGTATGCTGCCACTTGTGAGAGCACAGAGGTGAGCTCTGCTGTCTGAGGGGTAAATCTGCTGTATAACGCCACTTGTGAGAGCATAGAGGTGAGAGCTGCTGTCTAAGAGGGGTAGATCTGCTGTATACCGCCACTTGTGAGAGCGTAGAGGGGAGCTCTGCTGTCTAAGAGGGGTAGAGCTGCTGTATACCGCCGCTTGTGAGAGCATAGAGGTGAGAGCTCTGCTGTCTAAGAGGGGTAGATCTGCTGTATGCCGCCGCTTGTGAGAGCATAGAGGTGAGAGCTGCTGTCTGAGGGGTAGCTCTGCTGTATACCGCCACTTGTGAGAGCAGAGGTGAGCTCTGCTGTCTAAGAGGGGTAGATCTGCTGTATACCGCCACTTGTGAGAGCGTAGAGGGGAGCTCTGCTGTCTAAGAGGGGTAGAGCTGCTGTATACCGCCGCTTGTGAGAGCATAGAGGTGAGAGCTCTGCTGTCTAAGAGGGGTAGATCTGCTGTATACCGCCACTTGTGAGAGCATAGAGGTGAGCTCTGCTGTCTAAGGGGTGGATCTGCTGTATGCCGACGCTTTTGAGAGCATAGAGGAGAGCTGTGCTGTCTAAGAGGGGTAGATCTGTTGTATACCACCACTTGTGAGAGCATAGAGCAGAGCTCTGCTGTCTGAGGGGTAGATCTGCTGTATCCCGCCACTTGTGAGAGCACAGAGGAGAGCTCTGCTGTCTACGAGGGGTAGATCTGCTGTATACCGCCACTTGTGAGAGCATAGAGGTGAGAGCTCTGCTGTCTAACAGGGGTAGATCTGCTTTATATTGCCGCTTTTGAGAGTGTAGAGGAGAGCTCTGCTGTCTAAGAGGGGTAGATCTGCTGTATACCGCCGCTTGTGAGAGCATAGAGGTGAGAGCTGCTGTCTAAGAGGGGTAGATCTGCTGTATACCGCCACTTGTGAGAGCGTAGCGGAGAGCTCTGCTAAGAGGGGTAGATCTGCTGTATACTGCCACTTGTGAGAGCATAGAGGAGAACTATGCTGTCTTGAGGGGTAGCTCTGCTGTATACCGCCACTTGTGAGAGCAGAGGTGAGCTCTGCTGTCTAAGAGGGGTAGATCTGCTGTATACCGCCACTTGTGAGAGCGTAGAGGGGAGCTCTGCTGTATAAGAGGGGTAGATCTGTTGTATACCACCACTTGTGAGAGCATAGAGGAGAGCTCTGCTGTCTGAGGGGTAGATCTGCTGTATCCCGCCACTTGTGAGAGCACAGAGAGCTCTGCTGTCTAAGAGGGGTAGATCTGCTGTATGCCGCCGCTTGTGAGAGCATAGAGGTGAGAGCTGCTGTCTGAGGGGTAGCTCTGCTGTATACCGCCACTTGTGAGAACGTAGAGGGGAGCTCTGCTGTCTAAGAGGGGTAGAGCTGCTGTATACCGCCGCTTGTGAGAGCATAGAGGTGAGAGCTCTGCTGTCTAAGAGGGGTAGATCTGCTGTATGCCGCCGCTTGTGAGAGCATAGAGGTGAGAGCTGCTGTCTGAGGGGTAGCTCTGCTGTATACCGCCACTTGTGAGAGCAGAGGTGAGCTCTGCTGTCTAAGAGGGGTAGATCTGCTGTATACCGCCACTTGTGAGAGCGTAGAGGGGAGCTCTGCTGTCTAAGAGGGGTAGAGCTGCTGTATACCGCCGCTTGTGAGAGCATAGAGGTGAGAGCTCTGCTGTCTAAGAGGGGTAGATCTGCTGTATACCGCCACTTGTGAGAGCATAGAGGTGAGCTCTGCTGTCTAAGGGGTGGATCTGCTGTATGCCGACGCTTTTGAGAGCATAGAGGAGAGCTGTGCTGTCTAAGAGGGGTAGATCTGCTGTATACCGCCACTTGAGAGCAGAGTTGAGCTCTGCTAAGAGGGGTAGATCTGCTGTATGCTGCCACTTGTGAGAGCACAGAGGTGAGCTCTGCTGTCTGAGGGGTAGATCTGCTGTATACCGCCACTAGTGAGAGCACAGAGGAGATCTCTGCTAAGAGGGGTAGATCTGCTGTATACCACCACTTGTGAGAGCACAGAGGTGAGAGCTACTGTCTAAGAGGGGTAGATCTGCTGTATACCACCACTAGTGAGAGTGTAGAGGTGAGCTCTGCTGTCTAAAAGGGGTAAATCTGCTGTATACTGCCACTTGTGAGAGCACAGAGGAGAACTCTGCTGCCTAAGAGGGGTAGATCTGCTGTATACTGCCACTTGTGAGAGTGTAGAGGTGAGCTCTGCTGTCTAAGAGGGGTAAATCTGCTGTATAACGCCACTTGTGAGAGCACAGAGGTGAGCTCTGCTGTCTAAGAGGGGTAAATCTGCTGTATAACGCCACTTGTGAGAGCACAGAGGAGAGCTGTGCTGTGTAAGAGGGGTAGATCTGCTGTATACCGCCACTTGTGAGAGCACAGAGAGCTCTGCTGTCTAAGGGATGGATCTGCTGTATGCCGACGCTTTTGAGAGCATAGAGGAGAGCTGTGCTGTCTAAGAGGGGTAGATCTGCTGTATACCGCCACTTGTGAGAGCGTAGAGGTGAGCTCTGCTGTCTGAGGGGTAGCTCTGCTGTATACCACCACTTGTGAGAGCAGAGGTGAGCTCTGCTGTCTAAGAGGGGTAGATCTGCTGTATACCGCCACTTGTGAGAGCGTAGAGGGGAGCTCTGCTGTATAAGAGGGGTAGAGCTGCTGTATACCGCCACTTGTGAGAGCGTAGAGGAGAGCTCTGCTGTCTAAGAGGGGTAGATCTGCTGTATACCGCCACTTGTGAGAGCACAGAGAGCTCTGCTGTCTAAGAGGGGTAGATCTGCTGTATACCGCCACTTGTGAGAGCATAGAGGTGAGAGCTCTGCTGTCTAAGAGGGGTAGATCTGCTGTATACTGCCACTTGTGAGAGCATAGAGGAGAACTCTGCTGTCTAAGGGGTGGATCTGCTGTATGCCGACGCTTTTGAGAGCATAGAGGAGAGCTCTGCTGTATAAGAGGGGTAGATCTGCTGTATGCCGCCGCTTGTGAGAGCATAGAGGTGAGAGCTGCTGTCTAAGAGGAGTAGAGCTGCTGTATACCGCCACTTGTGAGAGCGTAGAGGAGAGCTCTGCTGTCTAAGAGGGGTAGATCTGCTGTATACCGCCACTTGTGAGAGCAGAGAGAGCTCTGCTGTCTAAGAGGGGTAGATCTGCTGTATGCCGCCGCTTGTGAGAGCGTAGAGGAGAGCTGTGCTGTCTAAGAGGGGTAGATCTGCTGTATGCCGCCGCTTGTGAGAGCGTAGAGGAGAGCCCTGCTCTCTAAGAGGGTAGATCTGCTGTATACCGCCACTTGTGAGTGCGTATAGGTGAGCTCTGCTGTCTGAGGGGTAGATCTGCTGTATACCGCCACTTGTGAGAGCGTAGAGGTGAGGTCTGCTGTCTGAGGGGTAGATCTACTGTATACCGCCACTTGTGAGAGCATAGGTGAGCTCTGCTGTCTTGGAGGGGTAGCTCTGCTGTATACCGCCACATGAGAGCAGAGTTGAGCTCTGCTAAGAGGGGTAAATCTGCTGTATAACGCCACTTGTGAGAGCACAGAGGAGAGCTGTGCTGTGTAAGAGGGGTAGATCTGCTGTATACCGCCACTTGTGAGAGCACAGAGGAGAGCTGTGCTGTGTAAGAGGGGTAGATCTGCTGTATACCGCCACTTGTGAGAGCACAGAGAGCTCTGCTGTCTAAGGGGTGGATCTGCTGTATGCCGACGCTTTTGAGAGCATAGAGGAGAGCTGTGCTGTCTAAGAGGGGTAGATCTGCTGTATACCGCCACTTGTGAGAGCACAGAGGAGAGCTGTGCTGTCTAAGAGGGTAGATCTGCTGTATACCGCCACTTGTGAGAGCGTAGAGGTGAGCTCTGCTGTCTGAGGGGTAGCTCTGCTGTATACCACCACTTGTGAGAGCAGAGGTGAGCTCTGCTGTCTAAGAGGGGTAGATCTGCTGTATACTGCCACTTGTGAGAGCGTAGAGGGGAGCTCTGCTGTATAAGAGGGGTAGAGCTGCTGTATACCGCCACTTGTGAGAGCACAGAGAGCTCTGCTGTCTAAGAGGGGTAGATCTGCTGTATACTGCCACTTGTGAGAGCATAGAGGAGAACTCTGCTGTCTAAGAGGGGTAGATCTGCTGTATGCCGCCGCTTGTGAGAGCATAGAGGTGAGAGCTGCTGTCTAAGAGGAGTAGATCTGCTGTATACCGCCACTTGTGAGAGCGTAGAGGAGAGCTCTGCTGTCTAAGAGGGGTAGATCTGCTGTATACCGCCACTTGTGAGTGCGTATAGGTGAGCTCTGCTGTCTGAGGGGTAGATCTGCTGTATACCGCCACTTGTGAGAGCGTAGAGGTGAGGTCTGCTGTCTGAGGGGTAGATCTACTGTATACCGCCACTTGTGAGAGCATAGGTGAGCTCTGCTGTCTTAGAGGGGTAGATCTGCTGTATACCGCCACTTGTGAGAGCAGAGGTGAGCTCTGCTGTCTGAGGGGTAGCTCTGCTGTATACCGCCACATGAGAGCAGAGTTGAGCTCTGCTAAGAGGGGTAGATCTGCTGTATACTGCCACTTGTGAGAGCATAGAGGAGAACTCTGCTGTCTAAGGGGTGGATCTGCTGTATGCCGACGCTTTTGAGAGCATAGAGGAGAGCTGTGCTGTCTAAGAGGGGTAGATCTGCTGTATGCCGCCGCTTGTGAGAGCATAGAGGTGAGAGCTGCTGTCTAAGAGGAGTAGATCTGCTGTATACCGCCACTTGTGAGAGCGTAGAGGAGAGCTCTGCTGTCTAAGAGGGGTAGAGCTGCTGTATACCGCCACTTGTGAGAGCGTAGAGGAGAGCTCTGCTGTCTAAGAGGGGTAGATCTGCTGTATACCGCCACTTGTGAGAGCACAGAGAGCTCTGCTGTCTAAGAGGGGTAGATCTGCTGTATGCCGCCGCTTGTGAGAGCGTAGAGGAGAGCCCTGCTCTCTAAGAGGGGTAGATCTGCTGTATACCGCCACTTGTGAGAGCAGAGGTGAGCTCTGCTGTCTAAGAGGGTAGATCTGCTGTATACCGCCACTTGTGAGTGCGTATAGGTGAGCTCTGCTGTCTGAGGGGTAGATCTGCTGTATACCGCCACTTGTGAGAGCATAGGTGAGCTCTGCTGTCTTAGAGGGGTAGCTCTGCTGTATACCGCCACATGAGAGCAGAGTTGAGCTCTGCTAAGAGGGGTAGATCTGCTGTATACCGCCACTTGTGAGAGCAGAGGTGAGCTCTGCTAAGAGGGGTAAATCTGCTGTATAACGCCACTTGTGAGAGCACAGAGGAGAGCTGTGCTGTGTAAGAGGGGTAGATCTGCTGTATACCGCCACTTGTGAGACTTTTTACGCCGATGGATAGCCATGCTGTATGGTGGAGTCTCTATAGGTGCTGATCTCTGCACCCTCTACTGGTCGGGTGTCCGCGCAGTCGCAGCCCTTCCCCCCCCACCCCTCACCTGCATGTGCCTGCCCGGTAATCTCACCCGCCCCCTGGGGGCCCCGAAGTCTGAGTGTTGTGACCCGCCCTGGCTGTGGCACGCCATGTTCACCGCCAAGCTTCACCCGCCTCGCCAGGGGCATCGGTGCAGCCACCAAGAGGGCCGGCCCCGGCACGTCCACGGGCCCCGCCCGCACTCACCTTCCACTGCGAGGAATGCTGCTAGGGGAGATGTACCGGTTCATCCATCGGCCCCGTTCACCGTGGTCGGCGAGGTAGCTCGCTGGGTTGAGCGCCAGCCGAAGAGGGCGGTGGCTGGGAATCCAAGAATGATAGCGCAGTGCGTCAATGCCCCTGCTGAAGAGAGCTATGCATGACCAGCAGACCAGTAGTTGAAACTGAAGGAAGATAGCCCATCGGGTTAAAGCCTGTGCTGCAATGATCTGCATGTAATGTATATGACAGATTGCATATGAAATAAAAAGCACCACAAATCTACACGTAGCCTGTAAGTGACATGTGATCACAGGAGGACAGCCCTCTGGGTTAATGCCCTCGAGGGATCAAGTGGTTAATCAGTAGGTAGTTAGTCCGACTTTCATTAACCTATCTCAGTGGGTTTATGCCCATGCTGTACGAATAGACGTGGATTTGTGTAGGTCACGGTTTCCAAAGCTAGTAAAATCATTGGCTGGGTTGAGTATCCGATGCGTAAATGCAATCTTGTTAACTATACCTCAGGCTGGGTACAAGGGACTAGACTGTAATCCTGCCTCGCGACTTGATTACATTGTGCGAGTCGATACGTCACTTCCTCTGCCCCTGGGTGGGGCAAAGACCAGCCCAGTCCGGTGTCAGGCTTACCTTCCTACAAGACTAGTGAGGCAGGGCTGCAGTGTCACTGAACGCCCAGTAGGGCTGGGACAGAGTCCGTCATCAGTCGGGACAGCGTCTGAACCCCAGCCAGGGCTATGGCCGAGTCATCCACGCGCCAGCCCTACCTCTGAGAAGCTGCAGGGCTTGGGTAGGGCCCATCACAAGTCACACTGCTGCCTGTGAGGATGGTAGAGCAGGGGCTGAGTCAGTCGTGGCTGCCTTGGGGAGAGTCGGTGACAGTCAGACGTTTGTCCCTGAAGAATCCGTAGGGGTGTTGTAGAGTGAGTTATGGGTCACGCAAGTGCCCCTGAAAGGTTGGTAGAACTGCGGCCGAGGCAGCATGTGTCAGTCCGCTGCCTCTTAAAAGTGGCAGTGACGATGTATTAAAGATTTCACGTGCATTACAGAAGGCAAACATAATGATTAGCCAATCAATCATATTTAGGGCATTAGCATAAGGGGCAGTCGAATGCAGCAGGAAGTATGACGTAAAGTCAAGTCTCAGAGAGAATATTCTGAGTCCTGAGCAAGAGACGGACTGACAGGGGCCTGCTCTCCAAGAGTCGGGGGTAAACCAGACAGACACTTCCAGTTCGAGATCCCGTTATAATAAAATACAGAGCACGTTTCACATAGCACGAATGAACGAAATGTGCAAGGCTCATCCAATCATTTCACAGAATTAAATGCAACTTTACATTGCACCACTTTCTGAATGCATTTTAATGAGATCCTCTTGACGTAATGTCACTGGGTGTGACAGTACAAATCATTTGCACTAAACAGTGGCAACCCCATTGAATGAATAGACCCAGAGAGACCAGGCTGGAAGGGTCTTGAATAGTTACATTTGGTAGGAAAAACTTCCCCTGGAGTTAATCGAGAGCAGCATGTCAACGCAGAGCTTCTCGTTACAGGACATTATGCTACGCGCAATGAGGGTAGCCGTGCTCGTTGAAACCGTAGTCAGGCCTCGTTTGGCCAAACCCAGGAAAATATGGTTTTGTAAGGTGCAGTAAAATCGTTTTTGACGGTGAATGTTCTGGACACTAGGAAAGCATTGTTTGTTAATTGGAAAACATGTAAACACCTTCATCAAATCCTCCCTCTAATGATTAATCAATCATCACAAATTATCAGTATTACAATACAGTTTCTATCATCTTCAGCTTCTTGCATTTCGATTCTTCCAGCATCCCGATATCCTGATATATACAAGCCTTAATATTCTCCAATTCAACAGCATCTCTTTTTTCCTTGTAGACGTTGCTAGCACCTCCTTTTCACACCCACAATTTAAACTCCTCTTAAAATAATTGCGTCAAAAATTTTAAGCAAATTGTACAAACTAGAACAATTAGTGGAATTGGGATTTTTCAAAGGACGCCCCAACCAATATTATCAAACCATTCAGCAATTTTTGCAAAACCCTTTCAATTTCACTGAGCCACAGACCAACTGATTCCCACAACTCATGTTCTGCAAGAACCTTTGCCTCACACGAAATATTAGTTATAATACCAATGTAATCATTAATAAGCTTTCTATTATCCGGTCTGAAAGTACAGCAGTGTTGAACCTTCAACACTGGGCAGACGCCACCCTCTTTTACAAGAAGACTATCCAATGCTAGACGGTTTTGCATCACCATTGCATGCATAGCCATTAGCTCCTCATTAAAAGGCGTTAATGCTCCAGCAGTGTTAGTAGCTGGGCGATCCTCTGGCATAGACCGCTTTCTGATACTCGTATCACTCTGTCACACTAATAGGAGGTATAAAAACACCAAACACATCCACCAATATTTGACCAAAACTATGCTTTGTTCTTTTAAGCCCAATATCGCTCTGTTCACTCATTTAATTCATTTGATAAATAAAGGAAAGACCAAAGCAAGATAGCGGCTTCCTACCCAATTAAGCAGTTCTACCACAGACCTACTAATTTCCTCTCTGTATTGGTTCTTCACCAGTCAAAAACATGTCATCAAGCATATAACTCACATTTTCCAACAAATTCTATTGGCTCATCTCTCTGCACCACACGCATTACTCCTTTCTTTTCTTGCTCCACTCTGTCTAGGATGCGTTCTTGACTATCTGAATTTCTCTTCAGCCTCTTCTTGCAAATCAATTTCTTTCACTTCTTTTCACTCAGTTCACACGCAAACTTGTTATTAGTCATATCAGATTTAGCTACATTGCGTAATCAGTCTAGATTAGAAACCGATTTAGTCTCAGGATCTTTAGTTTCAGAAAGCTCTGCAAGGAAGCTTGTAGTCTGTGAGGTAAGGCGTTAGGAATTCTCGGCCAAGGGAAACATAAAACAAAAATATTGCATGATCAGGAATAGGCTGGAGAAAGCTGGAAGTCACCCCCTCTGAGAAAGAATTTGGAAGAAATGTACAAATCTATCTACTACTAACTTTAATAATGCTGCAATACTCTGACAAAGGTGAATAAACATCCTCCTTAAAGTTGCCTAAAAATGTATACCTATGAGCTAATTTTGTGTCTACTACTCTGTTTTATGTAGTGGTTACCCGTTCCTCTTAACAGCAGGTGAATCCTACCCAACTAATGAAATCAAGCCCAACAGTAAGCAAACTAAAAAGATTATCATCGCAGCTTATAAAACCATTCATAATTCTGAGCAGCACCTTTGCTTGCTAATTGTCATGCTTCTTCTACAGAAAATTTCTAAAAACAAAAATCTAATCACTAAATTTAAATGTACAAAATCAAAAGTTCAGCTTCTTAAAATGTTCAGTTTCTAAACTCAGTTCAGGTAACATGCTTTCAAAGGATCCCTCCCATCTTCGACTGGCTACCTAAGGTGATAAACAAAACAGACTCTAACTTTGAAACTCTGTGCAAAGCAAGTCTCATTAATCCAAACGAAATCTTTTGTTATTCACATTAGTTCATGTTGATTCGTGTTCTCCTTCAAAAATACATTGGCCATTTGCTAACTCAATGAATTCCACATCTGACTCTGTATTGGCTAGGTATGTTCATTCAGGAGCTACATACTTTTTCTTTGGCATTCTTGTGGATTTGTTTGACAACAGGATGTTCACTCTTGCTGTCGTTAGTCTTGTTCTGCTTGCTCTGTTTCTTCTGTGATCGTTTCTGATCTCTGGGCTCTCCTGAACACCCTTTTAATACCTCCCACAGGTTCAGGCCACTTATCTCCTCAATGCATGTTTTTTTCTTCAGATCCACTTGTGACTACTGCTACATGTACACTTACTACTTGATTCACGTTTCTTTCTTTTGTACCTTGAACAGTTTGATTCTCTATTCCCACTGCAGACTGATTTCCTCAGAGGGCTAGAAAGTCACATTTTTAGCTTCACTCCGTGATCTTGAGGTTCTCGATTGTCTCTTTGCTGTTATCCCTGATCTTCATCTTGTTCATGAATCTGATCTTTATCTTCACCCCCCTCTGGATCCAGGCAGCGAACTCGAGCGTGACAATGTGAATCGGTGGTTGTGGTCACCAGTTTTTATCTGCAGTCTTCCCTCTATTCTTGTCCACATTTCACAGCAGTGTTCGTTACAAGGATCACCTGGTACGCCCCTTTGCACCTTGGCTCCAGACAAGACGTGCTTCTTCACCACAACCCAATCCCCAGGCCGGAGGTCATGGCACAATTGTTATTTTGCCAATGGTATTGCTAAATTGACTTGATGAGTGTACAACATCAGCTAGGCCCTTGCAGTAATTTAACAGAACGTCATCACTTATTGACACAAGTGCAGCTGACAGAATGTATCTGATTCTCATGGCTTTCCACATCAGCACTTCGGGAGGGGAAACGCCAGGCTTTTTATCTGGTGTATTTCTGATGCTCATTAGTACGAAGAGCAGTGCATCTAGCCATTTCAGTGATCTTGAGGCACATACTTTTGCTAACTTGGACTTCAGAGTACCATTAACTCCTGATGCTTCTGGTCTGTAGCTACTATGAAACTTTGGTTCAGTTTGTGAAGCTGTGCACAGTAGCTTTGTTACCTCACTCTTAAAGTGATTACCCTTATCCGATTCCAAAGAAGTTGGCAAACCAAATCTAGTTGCCCATAATTAGTTTGTTTACTAGTGTTCATGCGGTCTCATCTCCTGATTGAGTACCTAGAGAATAAACACACAATCATTAAAATGTACCTTAGATTGTATGAACAGGCATCTCCATGAAGTCTAATTGAATTCCACTGAATGGACCGTCTGACTTTCCTACATGACTCAGTCACCACTTTCTTTTCCCTGTGTTCACCTGCTGACAGATAAAACAACGCTGACACAGATTTTCAGCTGCAGCTCTACAGTGGGGGTTGTACCAGTATTTGTTAAAAAGCCTAATTATGGCATCACAACCTACATGTTTTGGGCCATGAATTGCTCTGCACATCGGTTTGAAACATCGAATTGGGCAATACATATTTCTTTTCGGATGTAATCCCAACCTAGTTGTGGTCTTTTGTACAACCTGCTATTTCCCATTTCCTCTTTTTAACTTCTGTTCCCTCATCCTGAAGCTCTGTTAGCTCTCTCAAGTATGTACTGCAGTTCAGAAGAAACTATTTTCATTGTCATTCACTTCGTTTACAATTTTACGCGGTTCTTGTTCTTTCAAAGTGAATGTAATAGATTGAAGAGCATGTGTCCCAATGCATCTCACCAGCTGAGAGACATCACCGCCACCAGGACACCCCCTTAATTGATGCTTTCTTACAGGATCCAATGTAGGAGGTGAGATGTGCGGCTGTGTATCAAGTTAATACATGCACTGAGGGGGGCTCACCGGAGCTGTCACACAGAGCTACTAATGAACAAAGCAGAAACTCCATAGAGAGGCAAACAAAATGGCTGCCAGGGCTCCATTTTGTGCCTGGCCAGAAGAGTGTCATAGACTGCCAGATATCATGACCTCCCCCGTGCATGGAATTGTAAAGATGGAGGGAGGTGCGCTGGCCCAAGTCGCTGTCTCTAGTTTGTACCTCTGCAGTGGACAATTAATGCCATGCTGCAGCCGTCCAAGTCACAGCGGAGGGGAAGCGAGTGCCATCAACAGCCTCCTCCTTCCCTTCTCGAGCCATGAGATGTTGCATTGCAAACCTTTAACTTGTCGAGTGGGTGACCAGGGATGAACAGGAGATCCAGTCAAGCTTTAGAGCTGTTGTCATGGAGACCTGCTGGTTGTGCCCATCACATCTGATCAGCACCGTCTCCTACCCAGCAGGAGTCGCTGCCCAGGGCAGGGCCAAGGCTTGATGTGAATGAGGTGTTTAACCATGCCACAGAAGTTCCTTGAAGTGCCAGTCTGGAATTTTGCGCTATCTTTTTTAGCACAGATTATGATCTTGCATACATTTTGGTCTCCGACCCAATTTGTGATTTAAAAAAAAAGAAACAACATATTGTGCCTGACGCGAAAAAGAGCCATTTGCGTTGTTCGTGCTCGTGTGATAGGATTTTTACCCAAACAAAATCTCAGTTAAGCAAGGTGGAGAACTTGCATCATCTCGGGCACACTCTGTAACATGAAATGCCAGAAATTACACGAGATTATTTATTTGCAGAGTTTTACAGCAACAAAAGCAAAAATTCTCCCGTGCCTAGAAAATGCAAATATAATATGTATTTATCTGTACTTTACGGAACAAGTCCACGCAGGGCCTACCGGTGAATGATTTGGAGAACTAGGCTGTGGTTACTGCACTCAGGGTATGTGGGCACCGGACGGGCCCGCCCAGATGCTGAAGACGTGAATGTGGGTGACCGTGTGAGGTGTGGGCTGGCACACAAGACTGCGTGTGCACCTATTCTATAGGGTTCATGTCGGGGTTGGACAGGCCTATAGGGCAGTCAAGTGGTGCCGGATGGGTTAGTCTGACTGGTCAATGTGTGGCCCGTTTTTTGGCTGTTTGTGGGCCAGTTTTTATGGTTTGCTGGGCCGGTTTTTACTGTTGATTTCCCTGATATGAAAACAAGCATTGCCTGCAGCAAGCTCAGATCCTTGCAGTCTTCCATGCCTTGTAAATCACTACGAGGCTTTACAAGTTTAAAACTTACCCAGTTTGAAAACATGGAACACTTTTTTTTTTAGCATGGGTGGTGGGGGGGCTTTTATTTTGATGTTGAGGGCTATTTTATGTCCCAGTCCGACCCTGGTTCATGTACATGTGCAGCGTCCGGCCTAGAAATTATGGGTCTGGCTTTAGTGCTTAATTTGTGCCAGTGGTTACAGGCACACAGACATACGGGACTAGATTTATTTTTTATCATCGGAATTTGATCAGGAGCAGCAGCCAGAGGGAGGAGGGGAAAGATACGAAAATGGCGCCAAGGAAGAAACCACTTCATGAGACCGACTCATGAAGTGAGGGGGGGGGGGAGGGGTATGGGGGTGGCGGCGGGGGCAGAAAAAGGCACGAGGTGGAATCAAGAGTGGGCAGAAGAGATGAAGAGTTATTCGGTAGCCCACGTGCGACAGCGTTAGCGGGGCTCCCTGATGCTGAACGTGATGCTTGTGAGGCGCTATGTCCCTCTGTACTGTGAGGCGCTATGTCCCTCTGTACTGTGAGGCGCTATGTCCCTCTGTAATGTGCTTTCTTCTGCAAATAGGCGCACTAGGAAGTTAGGGCTCAGTTCCTAAAGCCTCCAGTCTCTCTCCCATGGTGCCCGGCTGGTCTCAGTGGGAAGTGCTGCACACCTTGGCAGACCGTGCCTTTAACGCCTTGCCTCGTGCCTTCACATTTATTTATATATATATTTAAGCCAGATGACCTTTGACTACCAAATTCCGGATAAAGGCCGCAAGTGAGTCGCCCACCATTATTCAAAACTTTATTCACCTGAAGCAGAACCGAGGCAGATTCGGGTGTATCTAAAATCCAGTCCTACCCCGTTGCAAGGAGCCAGCCGGATTCCTGAGTGAGCTGATTGGCTGCCACTGTAACGCGCGGTGGTCTGCAGGTCACGTGTTTGAATCCTGGCAGGGCCAGCTCAGTGATCTATCCTTCGGAGGGCAGTGATTTGAGTATCATGGAACTATTTAATCAAAACATATACTGACAGCGCTTAAACCTGGTAGGATGACAGTATCAAACTGCTCACACACGCCTACAAAGCCCTCCATAACGCCGGACCCCAATACCTCAACGAACAAATCTCCTTCCACGCCCCCAAGAGAAACCTCCGCTCTGCCGACCTCGGCCTAGCCACGGTCCCCCGCATCCACAGGGCCAGAGCAGGCGGAAGATCCTTCTCCTACCTCGACCTGAAACGAACTCCCCCTCGCATCCGACGAAGCATGACACTGCACCAGTTCAGAAAGGACCTCAAGACCTGGCTCTTCGAATGACCAACGGAGCTGCTCACAACCTCCCCCCCCCCTCCCCACCCCCCCCCCCCCAGCACCTTGAGACCCTCAGCTGCGCTCAATAAAACCCTCATTGATTGATTGATTGATAAAACATATTATTAACATCAACTCTGAGCGGATCCATGAAGTCTTACATGATGGTTAATGTACACTGGGAAGGAGAGGGTGGTGGTGCAAGGGTGTAAAATACACTCTAACTTTCGGGGAGCATGGACAGCCTTGTGGAGGGGTGAGCTAGCAGTCTGGCTTGGCTCTAAGACCCATAACAAGGGCCGAGCCATTAAAAAAATGTAAATCGGGTAACAACTGTCAAGAAAAAATATGTTGAAGATTTTAAAATGGAAAAATATACACCTTTCAACATTTCTCAGTGTCTCAATTGACTCCACACAGTTATATCACTGAATTGAGTGACATTTATTGAAAGTAATACTTTTTAAACCACTAAATATTTATTGATACTCCCTTGCCATGGCGACGAGCTACCGAAAATGTCAGTTTGTAAAGTTCTGTGTTTATACGGCTCAAGACTGTTTCATATTAATCCTAGAGGGAAGGTTTTGCTTGAGCCCAGACCCTCTAATGAATTACTACAATGTGCGCCTAAACTGGACGGATAAGGAGAGTGATACATAGTGCAGTAAAGTGATGGGTCATGGATCACACAATGTGTCAGTGAGGAAGCTGGGATTTGAGCCCAGGATTCTGATCGCACATTATGCTGCTCAGAGACTGGTCCTCCTCTCTTCCATGCATCACCAAAGGACTGTACTTTGTGTTCAGTTATTCAATTATTGTTATTCAATTGGTGTTCGCATAGGTGTTCAATAAATACACTTGTCGCACTTTAAATCAGATTGACGCTATAGACACGTGTACAAGTAACTGAACATGTCTGCCTGAAAGCTTGCAAAGGTCCCCTGAGGAGCTGTGATATATGGAGCTAGCTCCGAGGGGTCAGAACCCTCTTTGTTCTTGCCAATAATTGAATATTTAATTGCAGTCATTGGGGTATTACACCTCTCCTTAATGGTTCTTTTTCTGACGTCAGCAGAGCCAACATCAGCATAAAACAGTGTTTCCTGCTTCCCTTACTCTACTGGCTCGCCTGGCTTGTCAATCAGAACAACTTAAGGAGGGGCTCAGACGGGGAAACATCCTTTACCACGAAACCATTACAACGCGGTATGGTTACATCGTGGTTTTGACAACGCAAGTCGTTACATCGACTTGCACTGGAGGGCGCTCTAGACTAAGGAATAGTGTGAATTACTATTCCAACACCTTCCCTACTGTACGTAGACTGGAGTTGGAATAGTAATTCACACTATTCCTAAGTCCAGCGCAAGTCGATGTAACGACTTGCGTTGTCAAGACCGCGATGTCACATACCGCGTTGTGATGGTACGCGTTGTATCATCATACATTCCTCAGACGTCATCTAACCACACAAAGAAGCCACGGGGACCTCCCAGAGTTCGCTTCTCGGGTACCAGCTCTTCAGGGAGGTTTAGACCGTGTGTATGGTGGCTTCAGACAGCCCTGCTCTGGCTGCCTCTGCTTAATCTTCAGTTTCCAAGTTTCCTCTTGAAAAGTCTAGGGGGGTATTGACCCCTTTGTCCCCACATCACAAACTCAGAGTAGGTAGTTGTTTCTGTGTTTCCCCTCCCAAATGAGATTTTATTGCATTGTATGGCAGCATTTCTACAGAGCTTACTACCCCTATGTGGGGCACTGAAGCGCTTGCCTTCATGGGGGGTGTGTGGTTGAAAGGGTGTTGTCTTCGATTTGATCCTGTGTGGGAAGTGTTTCCATGCCATGTGTGATGATCACCAAGGTCCAGTTATTGTGTCATGGGACGTAGCGCCTAGCAGTGTGATGAATGAAGACGCGTGAGAGTGAGACTCGCAGTTCATAGTTGGCGACTCTGCGCAGCTCTGCAGCTCTCTTTACGGCACCACTTCTCCTATAGGCGGCTTAGCTGTCACTGCGCTCGGTTCTCCAACCTCATATTTTCTTTATAGTTCTGGTCCTGGCAGGCACAGGTTGGAGGGAGGACGGGTGTGGACATCTCCTGGGATGGACATTTTTATTATCATCCCATATACGAGTGTCTCTGTGAGATGTATAGAAGCAGTCCTAGTATGTAGCTGGTCGGGACCTGCAGTGATGGACTAAACGTCGGTCCTCCGATGGACGAGCGGCGTGTGGACGATTTCTTCAGTGGTCCCACTGGTGATGGCTGTTTATTGGGTGGTTCAGATCCGGGTGATGGGCAAGACCTATAGAAGGTACGTCTTCTGTGAGTGTAATGGAATTAAGCTATAGTTGGCCGACGATCGGTGACTATTATGGCATCAGTACTAGTGTGGGCCAGTAGGGTTATTTATGAATTGACATAAGTATATACTACCCAGGCTAACCGTCGGTCAGACCTTCTTATCGTACCTGGATATAGAAAGCAGGGCGCTGGACGCATTGTTTCATATCTGCAGGATGTAAACTGTAGATTGTACTTGAAGGTGCGGTTATCTTTCCCAGTGTTATGGGACGATGTTGTTACTTTGGAAATAAGTGTTTTCAACAGGCTTTTGAAATGTACATGTTCTTGAATGCTTAGCGACTTGTACTGAGAAACTCGTGCATCCTATGGATTTCTTATGGTACAAGCCTGGAACACAG
The DNA here is from genome assembly GCA_963921515.1 of Calotriton arnoldi. Taxonomy (NCBI): domain Eukaryota; kingdom Metazoa; phylum Chordata; class Amphibia; order Caudata; family Salamandridae; genus Calotriton; species Calotriton arnoldi. The sequence goes on from CAWUFW010000408.1 coordinate 3,459,071, forward strand.
TGTCCTGTTTTGTTTGTATTCCTTGAATCTGACTTGTAGGTAGCGGCCCCCTTCCTTGGGAGACCCTGTGGACACTGCAGAGCCCTGAACATTGCCCTTCTGCCTATAGGTAGCCAGGGGGGTGATTGCAGGTCTGGAGCCATGCGTTCTCTTGGGTCAATGCCGAGGAGTCTTGAAGCAGCATTTTGGATTAGTTGTATTTTGCATATGATGAATCTGGATGCACCAAACTATAGGCTGTTGACAAAGTCAAGCCTTGAGATTGAGAATGAAGATGGCTCCTAGTTTTTATTGGTATCCAAGGTAAGGGAAGATGCTCGCAGTGTTTTCATGGAGTGGAACGCACTCTTTGTGATGCGAACATGTGGTATCAAGGATAGGCCTGAATCCATGGTTACTCCTAGGGTTTTGACTTTGCTTGATGTTGTTGGAGGCGGCCTTGAGTTCCTCGAGCCATATGTTGTCCACAGGTCATGATCGCTGTCTTTTTATGGTGTAAAGGCAGTTGTCAAGTTCTGAGGTGTAGTGGTCTTCTGGGCGTCCATTTTTGTAATGATTTGGGTGTCAGCTGCATAGTTGTAACAGGTGAGGTGGATGATTTAATCGGGGTTGGTAAGGGTGTTTAGTGGATGTTGAATAGTAGAGTAGATATGATGGACCCGGGTGGGACGCTGCATTATTGGGGCTGAGGGGCTAATGTGAGAGGTGGTAGGTAAACTACACTTTGTCTCTGAAGTAAGAGGCAATCTATTTTAGAGCATTTTAACATATTCTGGGATGATGGAGTCTTTCTAGTAGCGTGGGGCGGTGGGCAGTGGGATATGCAGCTGATAAATCCAGAAGCAATAGGGTGACCACTCCGTTCTTGTCCTCTGTGACTTTTAGGCCATCTCAAATGGATATGATGGCTCACTCTGTGCCTCTGGCTGGTCTGAAGCCGAACTGTTTGTCTGACATTGTCATTTTCCCACACGCAGAAAAGAGAGGAGAAAGGGATTAAACTATTACATTCTCCATAAGAAATATACATCACACGAAAAAGTATAGTAAGTTATGATTTACTTTCAGTGTGTGTGTTTGATGCTCCTTGGAAAAACGATATTTATTACTTTGCGAACATAACCCTCAACCAAAATTTGTGGCATGCTTCATTTAGCTCTCCATCCTGACAGGATGGGCTCTACCATTCAAGTGGGAGCTCTTTGCTTTTTGTTATTTTCTTTTTCTATGGGATCTGGGGGTGGGTTATGTTGTTGTATAGTAAAAATGTCTTGGAAAAAACGTACGTCTATTGGGTTTAATTTTCACTACGCAATATTTAATTCAAAACTTTGGATGATTACAGAAATTATTTATCCTTGCATCCTTATGAGTCAACATGTTTCAGCCAGTTTTGCTAATGCCCATAGAATCACGAGGCCTTCTTCAGGACTGTAGGATCCTTTTATTAGGTCGAACATTCGAGACCTCTTGTATATACTTTAGTATATACTTATATGTGTATGTACTTTGTGGGCTCTGGAGATCAGTCCTAGGACTTGTCTGCCTCCGCTTAGGGACTTTTGTTTTCTGTTCAACTGCCTCTATTTAACTGCCTTGATAGAAAACGACCAGCAGAGGTCAGTAAAATACCAGAATCACTTTAGCATTCTCTAGATTCCAGTCCATAGAAATTATCTGCCACGAGCACCCGTAGACAATATTTTTTCAAATCTTGTATTTTCAGTGATATGACCACCGAACGCCCTGATTTTATATTTAAAATAGAGCTTTGGACTATACCATTTCCCGCTGAAAGGCAATATTTCTCTCCATGTGTTCCCATACCTGGCGTGTCACACAGTTTGGTGCTTACTTTCCCTCCATGTTAAAGAACAGTAGATGTTTCAGCACCCAGGCTAATGTGCTGCATAGCTAAATACATATAAGGTACACTCCTAAGCTTAGAGAATTGAAACTAAAACGTAAACAATCAGAGAGGCAGTGGAGGAAAGATTTCTCAGATGAGAGTAAGGGCGTTTACAGGGAGGCTACAAAAATTTATAAGCTAGAAGTCAGGAAAGCCCAATCCCTGTATTACACAACTAAGATTTCCTCAGCTTCTAATTCCCCTCGTTAAATTTTTAAAATTGCCAAATCTCTAATTTGCCTCCCGTCCCCAGCCCCACCTGCTGTTGATACTTTAGGACGCTGCAACAATATAGCAGAGTTCTTTTAAAAAAAAATTCAATCTATTTATTTAGCATTTCCCCCAGTAACTTTGAAGGACTTCATGTTGGAAAACGAATCGAAATCATCTGTTACTTCACTGGTGGTTATTCCTCCCCTGGACATAAAATCCCTCAAAGTCCATTTCAATAAATTAAAATCAGGCTCCCCTAGGGATATGGCCCCTCCCACTGTTCTGAACCAAGTTTTTGATACAGTTGCGCCCACGATTTTAGAACTTGTTAATCTCTCTTTGGCATCGGGGACTGTTCCCTCCGTATGGAAACGAGCCATGGTGAGAGCATTGCTCAAGAAATCTGGGTCCGACCCTGAAACTATGGCGAATTACCGGCCGATCTCGCTACTTCCGGGGATTGCAAAAATTGCGGAAAGGCATGTCAATTCCATTTTGTCCACCTTCTTGGAAGAAAATGACTGCTTTCACCCATCGCAAACTGGGTTTAGACCCCATCAGGGCACAGAGACAGCTCTGATTGTAGTGGTTGAGGAAGCAAGGAAAATCTTGGATGCCGGAGGTTCAGCGGCAATAGTCCTCTTGGATCTGAGTGCGGCTTTCGATACCGTTAATCATCAGCTGCTGGTCTCTAGACTTAGAGATGCTGGGGTGACGGGAACTGCACTAAGGTGGTTGGAGTCTTTTCTAGACGACCGCTCATTTCAGGTCTTTGAGGACAACTCTATCTCCAAGAGTAGGTCATTGAGTTGTGGGGTTCAATCAATCAATCAATCAATCAATCAATCACGGCATTTATAGAGCGCGCTACTCACCCGGGAGGGTCTCAAGGCGCTGGGGGAGGGGGTAAGTTACTGCTCGAACAGCCAGGTCTTGAGCTGCTTCCTGAAGGAGAGATGGTCCTGGGTTCGCCGAAGGTGAGTGGGGAGGGAGTTCCAGGTCTTGGCTGCCAGGTAGGAGAAGGATCTTCCTCCGGCGGTGGTTCTGCGGATGCGTGGTACGGTGGCGAGGGCGTGGCTGGTTGATCGTAGCTGGCGTGTGGGCGTGTAGAAGGTCATGCGGTCGTTGAGGTACTTTGGGCCCAGGTCGTGGAGGGACTTGTGTGCGTGGGTGAGGAGTCTGAACGTGATTCTCTTGCTGACGGGGAGCCAGTGCAGGTCTTTCAGGTGCACGGTGATGTGGCTGTGTCGGGGGATGTCCAGGATGAGTCGTGCGGAGGCGTTCTGGATGCGCTGGAGTCTCTTTTGAAGTTTGGCTGTGGTTCCGGCGTAGAGGGTGTTCCCATAGTCCAGTCGGCTGGTGACGAGTGCCTGGGTGACGGTCTTCCTGGTTTCAGTGGGGATCCATCTGAAGATCTTGCGGAGCATGCGCAGGGTGTTGAAGCATGAAGATGAGACGGCGTTGACTTGTCTGGTCATCGACAGGGAGGAGTCCAGGATGAAGCCCAGGTTGCGTGCGTGGTCCGTTGGCTTGGGCGCGGTGCCCAGGGCCGGGGGCCACCAGGAGTCGTCCCAGGCGGAGGGTGATGAGCCCAGGATGAGGACTTCCGTCTTGTCTGAGTTCAGTTTAAGGCGGCTGTTCCTCATCCAGTCGGCGACGTCTCTCATCCCGTCGTGTAGGTTGGCTCTGGCGGTGGTGGGGTCGTTGGTGAGGGAGAGGATCAGCTGGGTGTCGTCGGCGTAGGAGATGATGTTGAGGTTGTGTCGGCGTGCGATGGCTGCGAGGGGCTCATGTAGACGTTGAAGAGGGTTGGGCTGAGTGAGGATCCTTGTGGAACGCCGCAGATGACTTCGGTGGCTTCGGATCTGAACGGGGGAGGCGGACTCTCTGGGTTCTTCCGGCGAGGAACGAGATGATCCATTCCAGTGCTTTCTCTCGGATTCCGATGTTGCTGAGGCGCTTCACTAGGGTGCGGTGGCAGACGGTGTCGAACGCCGCAGAGAGGTCCAAGAGGATGAGGGCAGCTGTTTCCCCGTTGTCGGTTAGGGTTCTGATGTCGTCGGTGGCTGCGATAAGGGCGGTCTCGGTGCTGTGGTTGGCCCGAAACCCGGACTGCGAGGGGTCGAGGGATCCATTCGTCTCGAGGAAGGCGGCAAGCTGTCTGTTGACGGTCTTCTCGATGACTTTGGCCGGGAAACGGAAGGAGCGAGATGGGACGGTAGTTCTTGAGGTCGGTGGGGTCCGCCGTTGGTTTCTTCAGGAGGGCGGTAAGCTCGGCGTGCTTCCAGCTCTCCGGGAAGGTGGCGGTGTGGAAGGAGGAGTTGATGATGTCCCGGAGATGGGGTGCGATGGTGGCGTCGGCTTTGTTGAAGACGTGGTGTGGGCAGGGGTCGGTTGGTGATCCGGAGTGGTTCGTCCCTGAGTCCCACCCTCTTTAACATTTACATGAGTCCGCTAGCCCATATCGTTAAACCCTTTGGCATACAGATCGTCACATATGCGGACGACACTCAATTGATTGTTTCCCTTAATCAATCTGGGAACGGGGAAATCAAGTTAGCGGATTGTTTGGAAAAAGTGTCAGCATGGATGGAGGGCTCATATTTGCAAATGAATGGAGCAAAAACTGATCTGATGTTTTTGGGTAAACCTTCCCCATTAGCTCCTAGCTCTTTATGGCCTAAATGTCTGGACAGTATGCCCCCCCCTAAAGAACAAATAAAAAGCCTTGGAGTCTGGCTTGATCACAAGCTAGATATGAAGGAACAATCCCGGAAGGTAGCAGGAACCTGTTATGGACTACTTAGGATGGTTAGGAAAATTCTTCCCCTGCTGCCATTTAAGGCAAGGAAGCTGCTGGTCCAAGCCTTAATCCTTTCTCGTCTGGACTATGCAAATGCCTTGTATCTGGGCTCCCCATGTTCAACGATAAAAAAGCTCCAGACTGTGCAGAACTGTGCAGCTAGACTCCTCCTACAGACCCCCACAGAGAATCTGCACGAGCATCTATTGCCGCACTTCATTGGCTTCCAGTTGCAGAGAGGATCCAGTTCAAGTCCCTATGCATTATTCACAAGATTCTTGCCTCCAAGGGTCCACCTATTCTGCAGTCCATTGTTACTCCGCACTGTCCTAGCAGAGCCTTGCGCTCTGGAAATAAACGTTTGGCGGTAGTCCCCAGAATATATAGGTCTAAGAGTGGGGGTAGACAATTCTCCTACATAGCCTCCAAGAGCTGGAATGCCCTTCCAAATCCCATTCGCTTGGAGGACGATTATATGTCCTTTCGTAGACAACTGAAAACGTTCTTGTTCCCGGTTGTTTAAAGCCGGTCATCTGGGTTGGCTCTATTCCTAGCGCTGGGAGGCCTTCTGGTAGCCATGCGCTCTATAAATGCCAATTCATTCATTCATTCATTCATTCATTCAAAGGCGAGACCGATTGCATTGCAAATGCTTGTTTTTTCGTATGCTGCTGTCAGAGGTTTCCTTGATCAGCACATACAGCACCTAAGACCAGATAGACAAAAAGAAAAGCATGCGCGAGATTCGCTTTGTATCTGCTGATAACAGTAACCCCTGTTTGTAGTTAACACTTTTGTATATCTCTGCCATTTAAAATCGCGATTCTGAAAATTGTGAATCCTGCCAGTCACAATTTAATTGTTAATTAAATTATATTGGCTAAAGAAGGTGAGTTTGTTCCCATTATCTTGAAAATCACAAATTTTATGCTGTCCAAAAACATTTCCAAAGTAATGAGGGGCACCATGAGATCCCAGGGGAGAGCGGAGGTGCCTCAGAGGTGTGGAAAATTGCAATAAACTAAAAAATAAAAAATAAAAAAAAGAATACGTTTGCCACCGTAAATTTGGGATTTTGAATAAAATTGTGTTTCCATGGCTTCCATTTCAGACACCATTTTGTGTAAAAATTTTGATCTTCCTGAAAATATATATTTTAAAAATAACAAAAAAAACCCAAATAAATAAAATACATGGAAGGAACGCAGCTGTTCTCATTTGAAGGATGTGTATGGTAGAGACAGGTCAGCCTGCCTAAGGTTGGTCCAGGCCCTGGTGCCAACCCCTGCTCTGAAACCCCTTTATCTGTGCACAGCGTGGGTTGGCTGGAGGACTTGACTGCAGGCCAGCCAGGCCCAGAGGGCAACCTCCACTGCACGCAGCAAAAGTATACCATAAAAAAACTCTAGAAATCCACTGAAATAACCACAGTTAAAAAGCTGAGTTATGGTTCGACCTCAAATGTGAAAAACCACTAAAGTACGGCACTCCTAGTTGGGAGGTTCTGATTTGCGCATAATACCATGTTGTATAATCCACCAGTATGTTGTTTAATGCTGCACACCTGATGAGTTTTTATTAAAACCAATAAATAAAGTTGTTAAAAATAAAAAAGTATGGCACTCATGGTTCATGACGATACAAAAGGAGATGATGGACGGAACGTTTGAGCCAATCAAACACTCACCCCCAGTCAACTGATCTGGGTTTAATCCATCATCATTCTTTAGCTCACTCCACCACCCCAGTTCAGACATGGCCATATGCAAATCAGTCTGACCCTGTGCCTCATGGGAACAGTCCAGCACGAACTGCCAAGCCATGTCTTCCCTGGACCGGAAACAAGCATCCTAGGACCGGTTTCTGGCATTCCAGCCGTCATCAGCCAGGCTTGCTTGAATCCAGTGGCAAAGTGAGCAAGGGACCCACGTCTAGGCATACCCCCGCCAACTTAGGGCGAACAAAGCGATACAAAAGGAGATGATGGACGGAACGTTTGAGCCAATCAAACACTCACCCCCAGTCAACTGATCTGGGTTTAATCCATCATCATTCTTTAGCTCACTCCACCACCCCAGTTCAGACATGGCCATATGCAAATCAGTCTGACCCTGTGCCTCATGGGAACAGTCCAGCACGAACTGCCAAGCCATGTCTTCCCTGGACCGGAAACAAGCATCCTAGGACCGGTTTCTGGCATTCCAGCCGTCATCAGCCAGGCTTGCTTGAATCCAGTGGCAAAGTGAGCAAGGGACCCACGTCTGGGCATACCCCGCCAACTTAGGGCGAACAAAGCGATACAAAAGGAGATGATGGACGGAACGTTTGAGCCAATCAAACACTCACCCCCAGTCAACTGATCTGGGTTTAATCCATCATCATTCTTTAGCTCACTCCACCACCCCAGTTCAGACATGGCCATATGCAAATCAGTCTGACCCTGTGCCTCATGGGAACAGTCCAGCACGAACTGCCAAGCCATGTCTTCCCTGGACCGGAAACAAGCATCCTAGGACCGGTTTCTGGCATTCCAGCCGTCATCAGCCAGGCTTGCTTGAATCCAGTGGCAAAGTGAGCAAGGGACCCACGTCTGGGCATACCCCCGCCAACTTAGGGCGAACAAAGCGATACAAAAGGAGATGATGGACGGAACGTTTGAGCCAATCAAACACTCACCCCCAGTCAACTGATCTGGGTTTAATCCATCATCATTCTTTAGCTCACTCCACCACCCCAGTTCAGACATGGCCATATGCAAATCAGTCTGACCCTGTGCCTCATGGGAACAGTCCAGCACGAACTGCCAAGCCATGTCTTCCCTGGACCGGAAACAAGCATCCTAGGACCGGTTTCTGGCATTCCAGCCGTCATCAGCCAGGCTTGCTTGAATCCAGTGGCAAAGTGAGCAAGGGACCCACGTCTGGGCATACCCCCGCCAACTTAGGGCGAACAAAGCGATACAAAAGGAGATGATGGACGGAACGTTTGAGCCAATCAAACACTCACCCCAGTCAACTGATCTGGGTTTAATCCATCATCATTCTTTAGCTCACTCCACCACCCCAGTTCAGACATGGCCATATGCAAATCAGTCTGACCCTGTGCCTCATGGGAACAGTCCAGCACGAACTGCCAAGCCATGTCTTCCCTGGACCGGAAACAAGCATCCTAGGACCGGTTTCTGGCATTCCAGCCGTCATCAGCCAGGCTTGCTTGAATCCAGTGGCAAAGTGAGCAAGGGACCCACGTCTGGGCATACCCCCGCCAACTTAGGGCGAACAAAGCGATACAAAAGGAGATGATGGACGGAACGTTTGAGCCAATCAAACACTCACCCCCAGTCAACTGATCTGGGTTTAATCCATCATCATTCTTTAGCTCACTCCACCACCCCAGTTCAGACATGGCCATATGCAAATCAGTCTGACCCTGTGCCTCATGGGAACAGTCCAGCACGAACTGCCAAGCCATGTCTTCCCTGGACCGGAAACAAGCATCCTAGGACCGGTTTCTGGCATTCCAGCCGTCATCAGCCAGGCTTGCTTGAATCCAGTGGCAAAGTGAGCAAGGGACCCACGTCTGGGCATACCCCCGCCAACTTAGGGCGAACAAAGCGATACAAAAGGAGATGATGGACGGAACGTTTGAGCCAATCAAACACTCACCCCCAGTCAACTGATCTGGGTTTAATCCATCATCATTCTTTAGCTCACTCCACCACCCCAGTTCAGACATGGCCATATGCTCATGATGCACACAAAGCACATCATAATTGACATAGCCTGCCATGCTCAAAACACCCACGTGCCAGGAAAAAAGGAAGTCTAGCAAGAATGAACTATGGAAGGCAGTGGCGTAACACTGGCCCCCGCAGCCCCCGCGGTGCACGTGGGGGCCCAAACTCCAGGGGGCCCCCCTCAGCACAGCACTCTGGCCGGAGAGCTCCTGATTGAGTCCGGAGTGGGCCCCTCCACGTACCTTGCAGGGGGCACCCTCGAGTTTCGTTACGCCAGTGATGGCAGGTGATGCCGGTTATGGCATACGTTGTGAGAGCTGCGATCCATAACTGGCAAGCTTCAGTGGTTTTGCACATTTGAGCCAGAACCATAACTCCGTTTCTAGCTGTATCCTGATTTTTGGCCCCAGCCTCACACTAATCTGGTGCATATGCAAACACCTAGGCCTGTCCCTTGACACAAGTGATGTCGTGGGCATGTCCTGTGACTTGAGGGGCGCCCCAAGCATGACCTCATTTTACTGACCTTGCACGACTGTCGCCTTCGGGGAGTTTCGCATGTCGAGCAGCAGCGGACCGGTTTCGTGCATCTCTACTTGTGACCAGACCTTGTTATCTGTCTCATTGGAGTGGAGGCCCACTGGCCACTTGTATAAAGTTCTGCTTCTGTGTGCTATTCCAGATCCTAGCTCTAACGTCCAGAGTGTACTATGTTTGTGTATTTGGCCTGTGTGCTACATGCATTGTGTGTATGAGTGAGCTGGCATGAGGGAGACCTGTGGGTTTCATCCTGGAAGCCCCAGCGTGTTCTTGTGCATCAGATGGGGGTGAAGTTGTTTCCCCAGGCAGTGACAGTGTTTTGCTGACATTCCTGAAGCTGGAGGGAGGGGACCTAGGCACTGAAGTGGAGAAAAAGGAGACCAGGCTCTATTCAGACGTTTTATTAAGCCCTTCTGCTGAGAGAGGCTGCTGATTAGTCTTTCTGTAACACTGCTATTTGGTAGCTGGGGTGGGTGGGTGATGGGTGGGACGCCATTCTCTGTTCAAGGTGAAAGGGACCCATTTGGGTGAAGTCGGTCATTTGTCTCTTCCCTGTGGGGGTTGATAGCCAGATGTGCTGGGGGGTAGCTATCAATAGTACAGTAGATGCATTAGACCTGGGGTGCACGGGATTAAGGTGCTCATTTCATCCAATTATACCTTTCTTTTTAGGTCGAGCATTCGAGACCTCTTGTATATACTTTAGTATTATACTTATATGTGCATGTACTTTGTGGGCTCTGGAGATCAGCCCTAGGACTTGTCTGCTTCCGCTTAGGGACTTTTTTCTCTGTTCAACTGCCTCTATTTAACTGTCTTGATAGAAAACGACCAGTAGAGGTCCGTAAAATACCAGAATTGCTTTCTGCTGAGGGACTTTCTTTTTTTAATTTTTCTGGCAACTGTCTCTATTTAATTTTCTTGATAGAAAGCGACCAGGAGAGGTCAGTAAAATACCAGAAACACTTTAGCATTCTCTAAATTCCAGTCCATAGAAATTGTCTGACACGAGCACCCGTAGACAATATTTTTTTCAAATCTTGTATTTTCAGTGATATGACCACCGAAGGCCCTGATTTTATATTAAAAACAGAGCTTTGGACTATACCATTTCCCGCTGAGAGGCAATATTTCTCTCCATGTGTTCCCATACCTGGCGTGTCACGCAGTTTGGTGCTTACTCTCCCTCCATGTTAAAGAACAGTAGATGTTTCACCACCCAGGCTAATGTGCTGCATAGCTAAATACATATAAGGTCCCAAAGGCGAGACCGATTGCATTGCAAATGCTTGTTTTGCTTACAAACCAGGAGGTGGGGCAGTAATTCTTGCTTGCACTGGGCCCATTGAACCCTTGGTACACTGCTTCTGTTTTTTCAGTGCCTCTACATGTAGCGCTATATTGAACATCATTATCCAGGCGCTGTGGAATAGCCGTTGAGGGCCCAGAGCAGTGGCTGAGCAGAGAGGAGGCAAAGTGCCATGGTCACAGTTTGTTTAAGAAGGAGAAGATGGACAGCCTGCTGAGGGCCTAAAGAGCAGTGGCCCAGGGTGTGGGGGGTTGGGAGGCACAGGGGCTTATGTTAGGATGTTATTTGCAGCACCTAGAAATCACACGCTGCATGTAGTCCTATAGAAACCATAACTATATCTAGACTGTAGGACATCTGCTGGAGTCTTCGGAGCGATAGCCTAGGGATAAGGGTGAAGTACAGGGGCACAATGTTTTTTTTTTTTTATGAACGGGCACCATACTATTTTTGTATTTATTTTCTGTGTTTCATTCATAGCAAAAAGCAGCATTGAATGTTTTTGGTCAACTTTTCTTCTCGCTTGACGTGTTCGAGCTATTATAACCTCTGTAGGAAAGTAGGATCTGCTTCTTCTTGTTACCCCCACTTTTTGCTGATGTCTCACTGTTTTGGACTAGTTTGACTGGGATCCTGCTATCCAGGACCCTAGTCTATCTGCTTTCTCCCTTAAATTGCTATGTATGTACGTTAGGTACACTCCAGATTGGATACTGGGGTACCCTTATCAGTCCCTAGTATATGGTACACCATGTACCCAGGGCATAGGTACCCCAGAGGCCTCCCATGGGCTGAAGCATCTATTATGCCACCCATGAGAGGCCATTCAAAATGACACAACAGGTCTGCTACAGCAGCCTGTGTAAGCTGGTGCTTGCACCACTTACTTAGATATAGGTTCACTATATCTATCTAAATCACTACACTTAAAAACCTATCAGTCACCCCTATGGCAGGCCTTATCAATCCTGCAGGCAGGGTGCTGGGTTTTACGTGAGAGGGTGCCCCTGCATGAGCAGAGCCCCTCTACAGCCTTCGGAGACCATTCTCCGGGGTTGTCTGTGATGCAGCCAGACATATAGGTTAAGTTGCATTATAACCTCGCGGTAAATGCTAACTTTAAAACGGCTGCTTAGAAACATGTCGTGTTTGGTGTCAAACACCTTGGAATCATACCTCCACACCAGTAACTGGTGTGGGAGGTAGGATTCCACCCTTCTGAAACCACTACTGTGGGCCACTGGTCTACCCGGTACCAGCTTTCTCGATCCGGGCAGCACAAAATGGACGCTGCCAGCCACAGACACAATTCTGCTCTCCTGCTGCTGAGCCAAGCTCGAGCAGAGGAAGACATGACAATAGGCATCCTGTCACAGGGAGGTGTGACCACCTCCCAGACAGGGTTTAGTGTATTGGGGCTGGGTGGGGGCACTCTGAGAGTGCCAGAAAGTCTGCAGTGGGGGCACATTTGGTGTCCCTGTGCATATTCCAGCTCAAACCAGTTCTGGGAGCCATTGGCTCCTGCTCTGGCGCAAAACTGGACAAAGGACATGGGTGTAGCCACCCCTCTGTCCTGCCCCTCCCCTAGGAGGGTCCCCTGAATCTGTCCAACCCTTTCCCGTGGGTATAAAGTGGGTTACCTGGCTACAGGACTTTAGATTTTACCTGGACATGATTCTGCTAAGAAGAAACCAAGTACTTCGACTGTCTGCACGACGCTGGACGACTGAAGAATCTCCCTTGGAGTAAAGGAGTTACTCCCCTGCAGAAGCAGGCACCTAAGCGCATCTGACCGGTTTGCTTCTCCCGAGCTCCTGAAGACTCCAAAGATTTCAGCAACACAGGAGGTGAGTTCCCGAAGGTCCCTGAGGTAGATCTGACCTCTCAGCGATTCTGAGACCAGTATCCCTTGTGGGGACCGTGCAACCCGAACCCCTGTGCACCGCGTACATTTGCAAGTACATATGCTTGTTGGTGATTCCCGAGCTTGTGCATTGGACTCCGTGTAGTCCTGACCCCGAGCAGCATTTACACTGAAGATATCCGGCCTCCCCTCACCGAGTGCTCTGTGGGCTGGTGCTTTGTAATTTCGCTCGAGGTCTCCTCGCGATCCCTGGTCTGTTGGCCCTGGCGAGGGTCACCTTGTTTGTTCTTGGGCTTCCCTGGTTGCTCCAGACGTGCCCTGACTCCCCATTGCTTGGAGAGTCTCCTGGACCTTGCTGGTCCACACCGTAACCTGTTTGCTCTGCCCGCGTGGGTTGCATTTGCCAAGGTTTGTCGGTGCTCCAGCCGGACATCGACCCCTCAGCACCTGACATCCTTTGTGGGACAGCTCACCTCCGGATCCTGGTCGTCCTCAACGTCTCCTGGTCCCTGTGGCTGCAGAGTCAAGCAACCCTTCTTCGCACCTGAAGCACCCGACATCGGTGGGCATTCGACTACCGAGCCCCTGGTCACCTGAAGTGACCCAGACTCTGTCCTCTCTGCTTTCAGGTTCCTCTCACCTCGAATCCAGGCTTGGATTCCACCGGACACTCTTCGCCTTCCCGGCAGCAGTACTTCTTTGCAACTCTCCATTGAAAACGACGAAGGTTTCCGACACCACTTGACCCCTATGCACCCGGCTCCTCTGGGATAGGTTACACGGGTACCTCGGTACTCACTGCTGGGTTGGCCTTAGAACCTCCTATGTTCCAAAGGGTTTGCTCGAAGTCTTCGTAGAAGTGTCCTTAAACTGTAACTTTATAACCGCGACTTTCCCATAGAGTTGTACGGAGCACGCGGTCGTGTTTCCTCACTGCACCCGTCCTCTGTGGGCGCCCTGTGTCACTGCCTTGGGTGGTTCCTTGGGGCCCCAGCGATTCTACGTGCTCTAGGCACCGTGTCTAGTCAAGTCGTGATTGTTATACAATTTTTTTAGTATATGGTTCGGTCTCCCCTGGAGCCCGCTGTGTATTGTGCTACTTACGAATGTTCTATTGATTCAGTATTTTGTGCTATGTGTTCTAATCTCGTGTAGAGATTAGTAGAGTGTTGTATTAATAAATACATATTTTTATATAACTACTGTGTGGTTCTCCTTTCATTTAGTCATTCAGGAGGTGATACTCTGGTAAAACAAGCTGCTTTACATTCCTTCAAGATTAAGCCTGAAGGCTGCTCTCCACAGCTACCACTAGGATAGCTTTCTAAAGGTTATCTTCGACCTCATACATCATAAGGGTCGTGTGGACTGGTACAGGGTGCCCACTTTAATTAATGAACAGCATATACCAGGCCACCTTCTCACAACCTCCGCATCTAACGTAGATTAACGACTAAATAAAAAGTAACCCTAAAATGATTTATTACGTCCTGCCCTTCGCCTCACCCCCATTTCACAACCATAAAGTGTTGGAGGGAGACTTAAAAACATTTCTTGGCACAGAATTGTTTGAAGACCTCTACTCTACACAAAGGCTGTGCCTGGAGAGCAGCCTGGAAAGGACACTTGAAAGAACCACCCCCAGCCGGTTCTGGGAGTGCGTACAGGGAATCCACATCTCCTCTCAGCTTCGACTGTGCAATGGTGGGAGCCACTGACCCGCTCGTTGACCCAGTTCCAAGTGCTCTTTTATCGAGGAAGCGAGTGCTCTATAGGGTACTCGAGTGACTGCTGGGCAGCATGAGCTGGTGTCTACCTAGCAGCCAGCTTCGCAGAGATGTGAGCACATCTCCTTAAGCATTACCTCGCTGGTCGAAGCATACATGCCAACCCTCCCGATTCAGATGGGAGACTACTGATTTCAAGGCTAGTCTACTGCCTCCTGACTCCTGCATACAAAATCCTGATTCCTCTGCGGGCTTCAGCCGACAGGGACTGGTCTTGTGTGACTCGGATTGTGCACTCCCAGTACCTGCTCCTGCAGGCCAGTGCACATGTTTGTCTCACTCTCTCTGCCTGCCGTAGTGCTTTCTCTGTGCTCCTGACAGGTAGGGCAAAAAAGGTATGTTTGCATTTGAGTTAGCCGATCCTGCAGCCCTTGCAAGTCCCATAAGTGACAACTGACCCGATTCAGGCCTCAATGGAAGTCAATGCGAGAAATACATTCTCCCAATTATTTTTTAAAAAAAATCTCCCACTTCCCTTTTCTCAAATGTTGGCATGTATGTAGAAGCTGTACATCTGAGCTGAGCTCTAGAAGCAAGACTGCCTGCTGAGAGATGGAAGGAGTGTGCAAACCCTGCAGGTGGTGCAACTGGGAGTGCCCAGAAGCAGCTTGAGCTCCACCCTCCCGATGGTGGGTTTCTGCAGACTGTGGAGTGATCTGCGAGCCCGAGGAGTGTGGGTCGCAGTCTCTCCGAGATCATGGCTGCTAGTGAGAATCACAAAATGTGGTTGTTGCTGCTGTGACCAAGAACTGCACTTTAAGATTGTTACTACTGCTGGGACCAGAGGTGACTTTTTTGAAGAGTGTTCCCATGGCTGCCCTCATGTTGCTTTGCCCACTGACCCCATCTCAGCCCATCTGCTGCACTTCACTACAAAATCCAGGAGCGGGTCTGACTCCTGGCGACTTACATTGCCTGCGCCTGTCTGAGCGGATGGTGACCCCGCTGCTGTATTCTACTGCTGCCCACTCGGATTGCGGACTGAGCCTACAGCCGGTTCGTCTCCATCCAGAAGTGGGAGAGAAGAGAGATGCCTGCAGCAGATCCGTGCTGGTCGCTGAAAGAGAACACTGAGGTCTGCTCTGCGGTGAGACCGAATCAACACACCGAAGAGGCATAATCTGCACCTGAAACCTGCTACATGCCTAATAGACACTCCTGGGGGTATCTGCATAGACTCAAAAGAGGAGGGATATTCAGGAAAGGGGATGGGGTGCACAGAATCCAAGGAGCAGAAACCCAAAGACCAGCGAATTAGCATTGTGTCTGCTATTAGTTCCTGTGTAGTATTGTGCTTTAAGTGTGTCGATTAAAGTGCTTGTCTTTTCTAAAGTAAAACATTGGGGTTGATAATCAGTTGTTGTGCTGCTGAGTGATTGAGGTTGGAGTTTTTGACCTTACCCGAGAAGCCGTGGCCTGGTCGCCATCGCTACCACTGAGTCAGTTGCTGAAGGGGTTGTACTTGGCCCAGTTTGCAGAGGTGTAGGAGGACTGACCCTGGGGTATCAGATGCAACTGAGGCCCAGTAGCCCCTTCTTGCCTTGTGTTCCCCTGAACAAGGTAGAGATATTAGAATAGTATTTGTATAGCGCTTACTACCCACAGCTAGGCACTGAAGCACATTTCGGTGAGCAGTACGCTACTCCGGAACCCAAAGGTGGATTAGTGGTGGATTAGTGGAGGTAAATATAAATCATCAGTAGTGGTGGGAGTGGTAGACATGTAGGTCTGTTAGTTGGATGAATAGGATTAAGGATGGATAGAGGAGAGAAGAGTTTGGAAAGGGTTATTTGGGAGTTCATAGTAGTAAAGAAGTTTAGGATGAGTTAGAAAGTGGACGAAGGGGTATTTTGGAAAACAAATAGAATGAGTCATATAGTGGTGATTTGATGAGGTGTGTGGAGATTAGTAAAAGAAAATTCTCTTTGAAGTGGGAGGAAAACCTATAAATGTATAGCTACATAACCACACATAAGAGGTATACATACATAGAGATTTTAACAGATATTAATTGTACTGGATAAAGTCCCATATGTACATGCACGGATAAATATTTACAAACTCAGGCCTTCCGCGTTTGCTGTAAATTGTTTAATTTTTTTATTTATTATTTTTCAATCAATCAATCATTTGTAAAGCGCGCTACTCACCCGTGAGGGTCTCAAGGTGCGGGGGGGGAGCAGCTACTGATCAAACAGCCAGGTCTTGAGGAGTCTCCTGAGGGTCAGCAGGTCCTGGGTCTGTCGTAGGTGGATGGGGAGGGTGTTCCATGTCGTGGCGGCGAGGTGGGAGAAGGATCTGCCGCCGGTGGTTGTTCGGTGGATGCGTGGGACGGTGGCGAGGGCGAGGTCAGCGGAGCGGAGCTGGCGGTTGAGGGTGTAGAAGGTGAGTCGCTTGTTGAGGTATGCTGGTCCTGCGTTGTGGAGTGCTTTGTGAGCGTGGGTGAGGAGCTTGAAGGTGATCCTCTTGTTGACGGGAAGTCAGTGCAGGGCCTTCAGGTTGGCGGTGATGTGGCTGTGGCGGGGGATGTCGAGGATGAGGCGTGTGGAGGCGTTTTGTATGCGTTGGAGTCTCTTCTGGAGTTTGGTCGTGGTTCCCGCGTAGAGGGCGTTGCCGTAGTCCAGCCTGCTGGTGACGAGGGCCTGGGTGACCGTCCTTCTGGTTTCGGTGGGAATCCATCTGTAGATCTTGCGAAGCATACAGAGGGTGTTGAAGCAGGAGGACGAGACGGCGTTGACTTGTTGGGTCATTGAGAGCGTTGAGTCCAGGATGAACCCCAGGTTGCGTGCGTGGTGCGACGAGACGGCGTTGACTTGTTGGGTCATTGAGAGCGTTGAGTCCAGGATGAACCCCAGGTTGCGTGCGTGTCGGTGCAGTTCCCAGCGAGGCTGGCCACCAGGAGTCGTCCCAGGCGGAAGGGGTGGAGCCGAGGATGAGGACCTCCGTCTTGTCCGAGTTCAGTTTCAGGCGACTGTTCTTCATCCATTCGTTGACGGCCTTCATCCCTGCGTGGAAGTTGTTTTTGGCGGTGGCGGGGTCTTTGGTGAGGGAGAGGATTAGCTGGGTGTCGTCGGCGTATGAGACTATGTTGAGGTCGTGTGATCGGACGATGTTGGCGAGCGGTGTCATGTAGACGTTGAAGAGGGTCGGGCTGAGGGATATTTTTCAAAATATTTGTCCCCCAATATTTTAATAGTGAAGCACTTATAGACACTGTTACTATAATCGTATTTACACATTGTGACAGATGTTTTTATGTGAAAGTAAACCCATAAGCATACAATCATCTTATGTTATTGATGTATCGATCTACTTCTATATGGATATAATGATAGTTATACATATATCTATGCATGTAATATATTTGTTTTTTTAAATTTATTTATTTTCATTCCTCTAGTAAGTATAAAAATAAATATATAGAGAATACCCATATATATATTTTTCTATTAATTAATTTTTGTTTTTAATATTTAACTATTTAGATTTTTTAGTAATTAGCATATAGAATAGTTAACATTTACATATGATTTCTGAATAATCATATTTATATATTGTGATAGGAGTGATCATAATAGAGATCCATACGCATGTAGTCACATACTTGTTATTTATGTAATGACCTAAATAAATGTAAGCATAAATATGAGTGTAAAAATGTAACCATAAGTAATAAATACACTTGTACATTTGTTAAGCATAAATATCAGAGTATATATATTTTTATTCATAATATGTGCATTTGTACAAATAGATGCATATATCTGAATACATATAATTAAAGTGTACATGTTTACAAACACACGTATATGCACCATAAGCGTCTTGTGCGTACTATTGCTGTACATTTGTATTATGAATATGGTGGTCATATAGGGAAGAGCCAGCTCTCGAGTAACCTTTTGAAGATAATATGGTTGTCTGTGGATCTTATGTTGGGGGTAAAGAGTTCCATAGTTTGGCTGCTTGAACAGAGAAAGATGTTCCACCCATGTTTTTTTTTCTTGTATGCTGGGTTTTTTAGGCAGGGTGCCAATCTGGAGCGGATGTTCCTTTTGTATGTATTTTGTGATTTTTATTTCTGATTAAAAGTGGTCCTGATCCATGTATCGCTTTGTGGGTGATACAAAGCAGCCTGAATGTGGATCTTCTGGCAACCGGTAACCAATGTAGGGCCCTCAAGGCAGGGAAGATGTGGGCTTGTGGCTTTAAGTGTAGGAGTAGTCTGGTAGCAGGGTTCTTAATCCGTTGTAGTCTTTCCATAGTTGATAAAGATGATCTGTGGTAGAGGCCATTGGTGTAATCAATTTAGACAATGCAAGAGAGAAAGTAGCTTGGAACTTGTGTGGAAATCCTAGGTGTGTGAAGATGCGTTGCAGAGTTTTCATAGTAATGAAGCTTAATCTTGCTAAATGGGTCGATTTCATTCTGGAAGCCACTGTCCTCCCAGAATATGGATGGCCATATGGATGTATAGCATGTTTTGGTGCTTGTATTTCGCGCACACTGCATTGGTTTACATGCCCATATATGACAGAGGACAGTGAAATACGTAAAACATTTCATGGCTGCCTGTAAAATATGGATTTCATCATCATAATGACAGCCACCAAACCACTCTGGAGAGCTTTAACGCTGTCAGGGCTGCTAGTACTATGTGGCATGAAGGACCAGATTATGCTACAAGGCTATGGATATTATGCAGAACAAATGCAGTGCACGTTCCCTGACATTGATCTCATCCATTTGAGTCAGAAGCAACATTTTTTGGTGAAAAATGCAAATTTTGTGGCAGATATGAGAAATCCATAGCTATGTGGTAAATGCTGCTGCCAATGAACTGCCTAAATCCACTGACCTACACCATTGCCCTATGCAAGGTACACAAAAGCCAAACTTGCTAACTCCAGTCAGTGCCTATTGTTAGCTGCACTTTGAAGAAAACAGCTGTTTACAAACTAACTACCCCAAAATAAACATGTAATATAAAAATACATAATGGGTACTATGTTCAATATGGTCTAAGGTTACCATCTCGGAGTTCCGGTGACATTTCGGCCTTGTGGCTTATGGTGTCACCATAACTGTTTGATGCCAATACTGGACCATAATGCACAGTTACCCGCTATGCATATATCTATAAGTTGATATAGATAGATATTCGGAATTAAAAAAATAAGATAAAAATGAGGGAAGTAATAGAAAAAAGGGCCCCTGTAGTCTTCTTTTATATCTACCACAACCTGACAAAGAAGAAACAGAGGAGTCAGTCGAGGGGAAGCGGGAGAGGCAAAGAAGGGAAAAGGGGGCTGAGGGGCGGCAAAAGCAGAGAGAGATAGGTGGGAGGAGGAGAAAGGGCCACATCGCCCCAAGAGGCAAGGAATGGGAGGGAGTGGGGATGAGGTTGGGAACTGAACTCAAGAAAATTTGGGGGTGGGAAGAAGTGGTGAAGTAAAGGAAGAGAGGGTGGGTAAACAGGTAAACTCTCATCCCCTTTAAAAAAGTAAGAGTAAAAGTAATGAGAAAGTCCAACCTAGAGTAAATGATTTTTCTCCTGGAAGGGCATTAACCGGGTTGGTTTAGTCAGCCTGGTGAATGCCAATCTAAGGAAAAAAATATCAAAAAATGCTGAAGAGTGGTCCTAAAACGTTTAGTCCGGTTGGCTTATTCACAAATAGACATACAGCCAAGAAATTCCCACAATGAAATAATAGCTTGAGGTACAACAATAAGAAAACTGGGAGTACGGCCCCTTTGATGAAAAGACTGTATCAGCAGGGTTAAGGTGTACGCACAAAGAAGCGATATATGAAAAGAAAGGAATCAAGATGAAGTTCGTGTTGTAAGTGGTGAACGTCGCCGGTATTGAAAGCAAAATATTGCTCACTTGATGCATTTGAAAAAGAACCAGTTTTTTCATTGCATCTTTAAGAAAGCCTGTGTGTACCTATGTCTTTATTTTGTGAACAAACAAAGCTACAAATCGAACAATGTGTTATCATGACCGCGTCGAAAAACAAACTTGCAAGGACGAAAAATTAATAACGTTGTCTTTATGTTGGGCTTAGATATCCAAACAGCAAGCCCTTCCTAAACAAAACAGCCATTAAATAGCTATACAAAATGACATTTAGTCAACAAAGTAAATATGTTAAAGAACACACATTTACTTAGTCACAAGCTACGCGACTTGTAGCATTTGCAGAGCTCCTTAATACCCTCATAGCCAAAACCTCATGGGAATTCAAATGAGACAATGTCCGTTAAATACCATGGTCTTGATAAACAGCCCATCGAAACAACGCCAAACCATAGGGCAAACACATGAAGACCAGTGGCCGAAGGCGGCTGAACTAAAGGCCATTCCCTTCTCTTATTGCTCTTTTTTCTAAAGCATTGATGACATAAGGTCTTCTAGACAGCTAAAGTTGTGTGTATCCAAACCTATATAAGGCATGTTCCAACTGAATTGCACCTTTTCGTTTTCTTTGTGGTGAACTCATGGCTTTTCTTTAAACCTGCTTCTCCTGTTTGAAGTGAGCCAGTCGAGCTCACATTCCAGGCACGAGCTGTGTGTACCAGTATTGGAACAGTGGTGGTGGTTTAGACCCTAATAGCCCCAATTAAGGAACATTCCCACTGGCTTGTTAAAACTGTAAGACCAGTGTGGGATTAAATCTGGCCCTTTATAGACAATGTGCCTGGAGGTGGAGTTTCCGTGTAAGATCACAAGTGAAAGACCATCTCAAGAAGATAAACTGGGTTACAAAGCCCACGAAGATCCCCCTCCCCCTGCATTTTTTTCATTATATTTGCAACCACTCACTCATTCTAGTTTATTCGCAGCATTAGCAGGAATTTGTACGGGTTCTTTACCTTCCATAGCTTATGCTTTGATATTGACTGTCCTGTTGGCCACTGTGTGAGCGTCTTTCTCTATAGGCCCTAAAGGTCTAACGATGATCTGCTTCATTGACATGTTTTGTTCGGACCTATCCAAGAGCAGAATAGGTTGGCGCTTACGGATGCCACTGTTGTTCCCATGGAGGTCGCCACTGTTGTTCCCATGGAGGTCACAACTTTCGTCCAGACTCAGCCATGTCTTAAGTGCCAAAGTTGGGAGGCGGAGAGTAGCACAACACTATTCACCTTTGTAGGTTTTACTCTGTCTTATAGAGAGTTTTGCTCATCTTTGGTTCTCTCACAGATAATTGCACAGAGACTGCTTGAATGGGAGTCCGTGCTTGAGCCCGAACACGCCTTCTTAGGTCAACTACATGGAATGCTATAAATATACTTTGCTCTAAAAATAGGATAGAAACAAACTCCTCCTTCTCTGGCACTAAAGGGTTAAGGGACATGTGTTCAGTCTCTTGTGGTTGCAGTGTCCACCCTTTCAGTTTGATTTGCCTTTTCTCTTCCTGGTGTGTAAATATCTCTGACCTCATTCCATCTTTTTTTCTCTTGCCTGGGTCCAGACTGGAATAAGGTTTTTCGGGATATGGACGTAGCAGCTTACAAACTATGTTCTTGCAAGGTTCCCCACAAGCTCATGTAGCATTTGACCTCAGAAAGGATGTCTAGCTAGATAAATGATGCAGCTGAGGTGATGTGCGGGTCACGAGTTCAGATCCTGGCTAGGCCGACTCCGCCTTCCATTCTTCCCAAGTAGTTCACCTGAGCACTGTTGAATTGGGTGATAGTAACTAACACCTGTTGTTCACTCTGCTCAGAGAAGACACAATTGCAGTGTAAATCGCTACATAACCTATAAGAACCGCCCAGTTCGAACTGCCCTTGGCGCGCTAATCCAACGTGGTCTCCAGGTTGGCCTTCACCGGCGCAGTGCCCCCGCCACTGTGTCTGCCCAAGGAACCAATTTTTGTTTCAGTTCCAGATTTAGTCCCCAGCTCTTCTAGGAGGAGGCAGGTCTGTGCATCCACTGCCTCTCTGTAAGTCAGTCATTTCCACTGATGCTCCAGTGAGTTAAACGCTTTGTGGTGAGATGTGAGACAAGTGTGCTGAGTGCAGAGATCCAGGGGGGACTTTGGGCTGCGTTATTCATAAGGAGGTGATGGTTGGTTTCCTGGGGCAAAAGGGCAGTCATGGGTTACTGGACTCCTGTTGCATCAATTGGAGTTGTTCACTGCTAGTGCTTTACTTTACAACAGAAAAGTACTTTTATTAAACAAAAGAAAACTATACTACACAGAAAACTACACAGTGAAATCACAATATTTCTACAACCATCTGGGCCAGAGTTATGACCGCAAACAGTGATATAGCACCCACGCGCTAAGCACTATAAAGCAATTAACAGTGGAATATACAGACTGTATTGCACATGGTTACTCTTTAAAACAGCTTTTTTTCTGGTGAGCGGAAGGCCAGCTTCTTCCATCAAACTGGTAACTTCCTTTCCACAGCCAGTCCGTCACAAGGGCACCTTCTGAAGCTCAGACACCGTCCCTGGCACGGACGATGCCATTCCAGTGGCTCCCACGCCTGCATCTCCTGTCCCTCAACCACCCATGAAACTCAGTTTTGTTAACATCCGTCCCTCATAAGAAACTGCTTTATTGAATCAAAACTCAAAGTTTGGCGTCTTTTTTATTTTATTTTATACCATGTTCTTCAAAAAAACAAATCTGAAAAATGTATTTAAACATACATAACATTAAAAATAGGGCTAATTTTAAGCCCACTATGCAGGTTAAAAATTGACGAGAAGAACTGGGTTCAGCAGGATGTCTCCAAAGGTCGTGACCTTCATCCAGAGGCCACTGCACATGGCGAGCACAGTGGATTCGGGGCCTTGCAGAGGCTGTTGGCCGACATGACATCACAGATTACTTGTTGCGTCATCCATGACATCATGCATGGCATCATGTGCAGAGAGGTGCGCATCACGAGCACTCAGGGGTTCTTCATTGAAGGGATGTGGGGGCATAAGCAGTGCATGGCGGGGGCACGAGCTCTAGTTAGCGCTGCTAACTACAGCTAGTGAATTTCTGTGTTTTATTTTAGTTCAGAACATTAATGTTGTCACTGACATTCATCTTACTATAACGACACTTCAGTTTTTTTCAGTGAATATAGATAGATTTGTGAGCATGTTTTCTGATCTGCCAGTATAGCCTTAGAGAATGTTTAATCCTTTGAGGCAAGCTTCGCCAGGTCCCTTCGAGCAGGAGGTGTTTTACTTTGAAAAACAGCCTAAAAAGAGGTTGTGTGTTTTATCTTTATAAAGGTGTTTGAGAAGGGACTCCTCCCCCAGGTAACTCCCAACCATGAATTGAAAACATCCCCACAGCATTTAAATGTTAATAAACCCTGTGTAAATAAACGGGCATAAAGGGGTAATGCTCGCTGACCTGCTGTCCTTCTCATTGCATGCAATATAAACTTTCCACTCGCATATTATCCACTCTTAAATGTTTCATGTTTAAAGTTTTTACCCATACCTCGATTTATTTCAATATATAATTGCACTTAATGCAGGCCTCTAGCTTTTTTCAAAATGCTTCCAAAGTTTTGGAAGATTAGAAAACTGGGGCTGAGGAAGATACGATGTGGCCAGTGTCAAGCAGTGGGGGGCAATGGAAAATCCAGATTTAAGAATTTGAGTTTTCTAGTTTCACAGCCACCCTTCTACATACATACATACATACATACATACACTCTCTCTTTTTTTTGTTTAATTTGGAAAACTATAAGTGCCAGGGCCCCCGTTAGGAGGCCATTGGAGCTTGCACCACCCATTGCCCCTTGCACCACCCATTGCAGCACCCATTGCCCCTGCCAGCGCTGGCAATGACCGCACCACTACAGCTACTAACTGTCACACCCCTACAATTGTGACAGTTCCGACGATTCCAGGCCCCCAAAGCTATAAGAATGTCTTGGGCGGCAGGCATTGTTCATTAAAAAAAATATATTGGATTAATGAACAACTGTTGGTTTGCTCATCTCTACTTAGACAGACTGTCATGAGTGCCAGTGTTTACAATTAAGTGCCGGGCACTGGAAACCACCGGCTCAAATTAAGCACTGAACTTGTTTCTGTCATATACTAGTCTGGTTTCATTTTTAAAAACTACATCAGTCCTGATTTTTTGTAATTTGTTTAACGCACACCTCATAAGCAAATTTTGATTGTGGCCTTGTATATGCTTTTCGATCACACATGGGGCTCTGGTGTGTTACTGAACATTTCCTGAAAATCCATGCTGGAAGAGGAAGGGGTTACCCCATGGCGATTTATTTCCCTAGGTAGAGAGAAATTCCTCACATGTCAAAAGGTTTTTGCATGTGAGCGACTTGGAATTCACAAAGTATTCCTGAACTACTCCTGGTACTCAAGACAGCCGCAGCATTTCTCGGATTTGCCTGGGGGTTTTGATTGCTAATAAATCTAGTGTGAGGGAAGGTCGCCTATTGCTACTTCAATGTCCTATGAAGGACTCAACAAAAAGATTGTGAGATGTCTGCTGGAGAAAACATAAGGCCTTGTAAAAAGACAGGCAGGCTGTCCTCTTGATGTAAGTGAAAGTCACAAAGAACCTTGGTGATTTCCAAAGAGCCCCTTTGTGCCTACGGATCTATGTTCCAAAAAAGACATTAAACAGATAGGTAATCTTACTAGTTTTTTTCTTTCTCAGTTTGCAAATATATATTTTTAAGGATGGGGAAGGAGGTATGTGTGTTAGTTGGTTAGTTTATCAAACGTTCGTTTTAATAAAAGTTGGGTGTGGAGGGAGGATGACACCATCCATATTACACTCTTACACCACTCGCCATCCTTCTTTTAAACTTTTTTAGGGTCAAGCTGGTGAAATCATGTGCTAGCGCATGCGTCTCGCGTGCAAGACGCTATTCTTTACAACAAGAGCTTGGAGCGCTCCCATTGCCTACCATTTGTGCACTTCAGCGTCCATTTTCTTTGCTGGGTCCCTAATTGGTTAGTCCAACCAAAACGTCACTCCCGATGCTTGCTGTGGAGCACGGACCAAGCACAGATTTATTCAACTTAATCAGTGTCCGTCTGCTGCTCCCGACGTGACTGAGGTACTATTTCATCCCCCTCCCACTCCTGCTGCTCCCTCTATAGTGCTTTGTTTTGTTGTTTTCTTCTTCCCCGTCATGTTGTTGCATCCTCCTCATTGTTTATTGTCGTCTGATTTCACTGGTGGAATCTATCAGCTCGTACAACCGCTGCTCAGTGGGTGGCCCCTCTCTCCTGATACAGCCTCCTCACTTGCACAATGTATCCACTTATGTAGTCTCTTTGTGGGTACAGTCTCATTGAGTGGGCATTTGCTCGATGTGCGCATTCTCTGAGATTGTTGTCCCCATTACAATAATGGCTCTCATATCAATCACATTATATGCATACAAGCAATTTATATAGTCATCAGTTTGTTACAATATCAAAGCAATATGCAATACCAGCTATTAAGCCGCTTCTGAGTTGCAACGAATATTAGGCACCCCTCCAAACAGTCCAATAAATACCCAAAACAGCTCCCTCCCTCCCCCCGGTCCCAAGCCGACTAATGTGCATAGATGTATTATTACAGAGCCATGGGTCATCGGCACACACAGGTCAAGCAGTAGTCAATTTAAGAGTGGCTCGAGGGTAGAGGGCCCCATCACCCCCTCTTTGCGGAACGCCCTTTGTCAGGTCCACTGACCCCGTGGGGTGTGCCCATTGGGTAACTCCAAACTCACTGTGTTATACGTGTCCCATTCATCTGGGGGGTGAACTTGTCATAGTGGAAGACTCCGGGTCTCTCATAGTGTCCAACAAATTATCCCATGCTCGTACTATGTCCATGGATCCCCACCCTCGTTATGCCTCATTCAACAGCACACAACTTTTATATTCCGCCCACCTAACGAGCTCCTTTTTCCATTATTCTATACTTGGCCCTCTGGTGTCCTTACAATTAAGTGTTATCTGGCGCTTAGCTAGAATGATGGATTTAACCCAGATCTCTTGACTGGGGTGAATGTTTTGATTTGTTCTGCATTCCGTCCATCAATTGTGTGTCTTTTGCTTTCTCGCCCTAAGTGCGCCAGGTATGCCCAGACATGGGTCCTGGGCTCACTGTGCCACTGGAATCAAGCTATCCTGGCTGAAGAGGGGTGAAACCCCGAAACCGGTCCTAGGATGCTTGTTTCCGGTCCAGGGAGGACCTGGCTTGGCAGTTCGGGCTGGACTGTTCCCATGAGGCACAGGGTCAAGACTGATTTGCATATGGCCAGGTCTAAACTGGGGTGGCATGGTGAGCAAAAGAATGATGGATTTAACCAAAATCTCTTGACTGGGGGTGAATGTTTTGATTTGTTCTGCATTCCGTCCATCAATTGTGTGTCTTTAGCTAGGATCAGAGCCAGATCAATAAATCTAGTCATGACCCTACATCTGGCTGGTACAATCCCAGCAACACCCTATCGCGGAACGTGAAATATTCTGGTGGGTAACATCGTTAACGAAGTCGATAACTTCTGTCCAATGCTCTGAGAGGGCAATTCAATCCCATAATGTGTAATAATTCTGCCCCCACGTCCCCACACCTGGGACATGCTACTCGGGCAGTGCTGCAGAATTTACTAATCTTACCCGGTATAAGGTACACTCTATGGAGGAAGTAAAAGTTGATTAACTTAAATCTAGCATTTCTAGAGACCTTGGGCACTTGCTCCAATATTCCAACAGTCCGCATCAGCAATCTGCCTTCCGACATCCCGGCCCATTTATCCTGCAGTTCTGTCAGTGGGGAAATAATCCGTTTGGATGCTTTATATATGCCTGTTATTGCCTTATGAGTGCCTGTGGTGGTGCAGATAGCATGACCGCCCTGATGTCTGGGGGGTTCATTCTGTCCCGTTCTCCTGTGTTTTCTGATCGTCGCTAAGATCGCTCCGTACAGTAAGAATTGACCAGCTGGCAGCTCGAAATCTGCTTGCAGTTCTTCAAACAGTAGCAGTTCCCATGCTCGGAACAAGTCCCCCAGCCTGTCCATGCCAGAGGTCTCCCAGTCTACAAGACCGCTCCAATTCCCTTAGTGCGGCATCACCTGCCGCCCAAAGAACCGTACTGCAGGCTTTGGTGATCTCCAGACTGGACTATGGCATTGTACTTTACTTGGGTGCGGACAAGGCTTCTGTTCGCCGCCTTCAACTCATTCAAAATGCGGCCGCTCGCCTGCTTTTTCGGTTGCCCCGTCACGCCTCTGTCTCTCCTGTACTCCATCAACCCCACTGGCTCAGGGGTAACACACGTATTGAGTTCAAGGCCCTATGTTATATGTTTCGAGTTCAGCATGGCTTGGCACCCTCATACATTCAAAGCCTTGTCCCGCCTTACCTACCCTCCCGCCAATTGAGATCGGCCAGTCTTCCTCTTTTTTCAGTTTCTAGAGTATGGCGGACCCGTATGGGAGGTCACTCGTTCTCTTACCGTGGACCTAAATTGTGGAATTCTCTTTCTCTGGAACTTAGGATCTGTCAGTCACTCTTAGCCTTCCGTAAAAAGCTAAAGACCTTCCTTTATAGTCGGGTTTATCTCCCTCCTCAACTCCTGCCGCAACCTCATTCATCCTGCTCAGCGCCGGGAAACCCTGTTGGGTAGCTGTGCGCTCTATAAATCTTTAAAATAAATAAATATTGTAACGGTATATCAGGAAAGAGGGGGATTGTGTCGGGGTCCTCTGTAAGCCACGCAGCCAGCAGTGTTAAGCAGCTACCAGTGTTCTGTGGCCCACCGGTTTAGTGTGCTTCGGGTTCAACAGCAGTTGGGGTAACCCCCGATATGATGGGAGTGATGCATCATTTATCGTCCTGTCAGTTCTCCAAGCATTTACCCATTTTTTGAAGCATTGAAGCTGGGCTGACAGATAATATCCATCAAAATCTGGGGCCTCTGTAGTGGGGCACTGCTCTTACCCCATATCTATTCAATTAGCAGATTATCAATTTCCCGGACTGTACTCCTAGGGATAATTAGTGGCAGTGCTGAGAAGTAATCGTGAAATCTTGGTAGGACCACCACTTTAGCAATAGTAGTGTGACCTGCTACCGATATCAGTAGAGTTTTCCAAAAGTCCGACATTACCCTCAAGTAGATCATGGTTGTCGGGGTATATCTTCACCCTCAAATACTTCAGACTCGTGGGTACCCACACTGGTCACCCCCGGCGCCTGGGCCGGTTCTGGATTCCAACCAACATGAAACATGCTATTTTTTTTGCCAATTAATGCGCAGCCCTGACAACTCTCCAATGCGATCCAACAGCTCTTGCTGACTCTGACTAGCAGCCTTTAGGAATAACACAATATCCTCTGCATACAGGGCAATGTGGTGGTTCATCCCCCCCCACCACTAGGCCTTCATAATTAACTCCCTTGACCTCTCCCTCAGGCCACAGTTCAAGAGAAAAAAGACTGTTTTGCAATTTCCCTTCTCAGCTTAGCGAGAATCTGCAGCAGATAAAAATCCTGGAAGGAAGTGGTGCACAGTTTTTTTTTCTTTTTTTGGCTACGCTTATCTTACTTTCAAGTATATTTTATTATAAATCTGTGTAGCGTGTCGTTTAGGCAAGGGCACAGCCCGACAGTTACTCATCAGCGCTTCGGATCACACCACCCAATGGGAAGCCGTCTTCCGGAGAGGCTGCTT
Organism: Calotriton arnoldi; assembly: GCA_963921515.1. Lineage (NCBI taxonomy): Eukaryota > Metazoa > Chordata > Amphibia > Caudata > Salamandridae > Calotriton > Calotriton arnoldi. The sequence continues at coordinate 3,487,915 of CAWUFW010000408.1, forward strand.
GCCCCCCATGGTGCAGCGGGTGCAAAGGGTTTGTGCCTCAATGTGGTCCTGATCAGACCCCCAGCAAATGTATGGAGTGGGGTCCCTCAAGGGCTTCCTCTAGGTTAATCCAACAAATTTGTCTGTATCTCCTTGTTTTTTTTTTTTAAATTCTAGTTTCACCAAATTTTAGGTATTATTTTTAAGTCATTCCTCTGTGTCTGGTAGATAATTTGTAAAAGGCCTGCCTCCCTCCACTTCTCAAACAAAACTGATGGTGTGTGAAGCGCAGTATTAGAACCTGACCTGAGATCCTTCCTGTTGCTTCATTGGATCATGCACGGTTAATCAGGGCAGATTGAGTGGTCTTCCCTGTCAGAAGATCTGACATCTCGGGGTGGTCAGAGTTTCTTCCCATGGACTGAGTTGCTGTGATCATGCTGGGCAGAGCCGCTCAAGTATCTCTATTTGAGCAGGTCATATCGGGTGGGTTGGGTTAGGTCGGGCATATAGCCCCCTCCTGGGCCCACTCATCATGATAGACCGTCCCAGGGAGCCATCTGCTCTGACCATCCAAGAGGCACACTGCTGGTGTCTGAACTTTGCTCTGATGACAAAGAGGTCTGTCTAAGTTAAATTCCTCCCTGGGTTGTTTTGTTTCAGTAATTGCAGAGTACAATCCCTCGATTTCAACGCCACTGCCCTCCGCGCCGGACACTCAGCAGGTTAACACCTTAAAACATCAGAACATCTAAAGTATGCCATTCAAGACATCTAGACACCTTGAACTCCTCCCCTACTTCCCAGCATGCACTGTTTCATGTGTGTATGGAAGATCTAAAGGGGGATGTGGGCGTGGCCGCCTGAGCCTGTTCCAATCTCTTAAAGAGTTGGATGAAGACGAGCTATTCCGGCATGAGGCTCGCCTATGGATACTGAAGAGTCTAGATTGACCCTTCTAAGTTAATGAACAATATGAAGTTGTGTCTCATGAAATGAGAAGGTTTTACTGATTAGGTATTGGATGGTCCAGCCATGCAATGAAGAACCCCTTGGCAACCAATAGGTTTTCATGTAATTACACAATGTAGGCCATGTGTGAACAAAATACTTGTGATATTTCTTATACTTTTTATTTATTATTTCGTTTAACAGGTAAATCAATTGCAAATTCTATCCCTTAAAGGGTATCTATCATATAAATATTATTATCAAGAAAGAAAGAAAAATCCACAACACATCTAATGTAACTAATACATACACAACATGTAATGAAACTAAGAAATCAACACTTCAATGTGGGAGACAATGACAGAACACATTATACATCACCAATAAAGTGGAAACACATACCATCTCATTCAATACATATAAAATTCACAAAGTATATACAGGTTAAAATCTCAAGGTAGAATCAATAAATTGATCTCTAGTGATTGCCATTCATCTGTTTCCTAATGTATCAAAGGTTGTAAACACTCTTCTATGCACGTTTCGGCGTGAAACCACGCCTTCTACAGGAAGAGCCACAGATGAAAACCTGTAAACATATCACATGTTTAGACTTTTCCAAACAAAAATTCATTTATAATATCTACACACTGAGAGATACCTCAGTGCAAAAATTATAACATATGTCAGTGCCATTAGTGTGGGTAAACAGATAAGGAGAAAGCCAAAATGGGCCCAGATAAGGTAAAATGTGAGTTTAGACTTGAATCCAAATAAGTAGATATTATGAGGAGAACATGCTGTGACTGCGAGAACTAGAAAAGATTATAATATCATGTTTTCCAAAAGAAGAGGAGAGACCAGGGATAGCTCATGCAAGGTTGTTGAGAAATATATATTTTCCCATACTCATCTATGTCTCCTCAAAACATTGATAAATCTGCCACTTACCCTGTACTGTCGGACTACAAGGTGGTGTATAGAGGGACGAAAATATATCTATTTGGCAAAAAAACAATAAAACAGAAGATGCGATAAATCCAATTTGTATTAAGTCTGCAGATATCTCGTATATCTAAAGTGCATAGATAGACCATCTTAAAACCGATATAATATAAGTCAGTATTGGATGGTGCCACCATGATGGGTCTGCAGATAAGTCACTAATTTTGATAAATTAATCAGTCGATCTTATCGTTTTCAATATATGCAACAAAAAACATTGTACAGATCTAGATTGAGCTGAAGGCCTAAGTAGTGTGTGCGGTGTTGAGAAGGCATCAACATGGGCAGGCGAGGAGGGGCTGATGGCCCTTGTATGCAATAAATATCTCTCAATGTAACTCTGCCTCTTCATATTGCTCTGGTCTTGGCTGCTTTGCTGCGGGAGTCCAGAAGTCCTCACAATTGTAATGTTTTCTTTCTTGACAGGGATCCTCTGAAGTCTTTTCAAAGCACTGCGGCCGGAGCGAACAGGTTACACCATGGTTAGCTGCGGGTGCCGTCAGCTCTGCATCACCTGCTTCCGCGGCTTCCACAACTGCCAATGGAAGGACAGCAAAGAGAAGCAGAAAACCAACAAGGTAGGAGTGTGGGCTCCATCCTGAGAGGACTTGTGTATCTGTTTTATGTAACAGGTTACTTGTATTACCCAACACCCTGAACTAACCGTCTCCATGAGCTTCTCACCTGAGGATATGGTGGTAGTGTGTAGGAGAACGTCCAGTCCCTCCTGGAGGTCACGGGTAGGAGGAGAACGTTCAGTCCTTCCTGGAGGTCCTGTGGGGTCGCGTGTAGGAGGAGAACGTCCAGTTCCTTTCTGGAGGTTCTGTGGGGTAGCGTGTAGGAGGAGAATGTCCAGTCCCTCCTTGAGGTCACGGGTAGGAGGAGAACGTTCAGTCCCTCCTGGAGGTCCTGTGGGATCGCGTGTAGGTGGAGAACGTCCAGTTCCTTCCTGGAGGTCCTGTGGGGTCGCGTGTAGGAGGAGAACGTCCAATTCCTTCCTGACGGTCCTGTGGGGTCGCGTGTGGGAGAACTTTCAGTCCCTTCCTGGAGGTCCTGTGGGGTCGCGTGTAGGAGGAGAGAATGTCAAGTTCCTTCCTGGAGGTCCTATGGGTTAGCGTGTAGGAGGAGAACGTCCAATTCCTTCCTGCAGGTCCTGTGGGGTCGCGTGTAGGAGGAGAAAGTTCAGTCCCTTCCTGAAGGTCCTGTGGGGTCGCGTGTGGGAGAACTTTCAGTCCCTTCCTGGAGGTCCTGTGGGGTCGCGTGTAGGAGGAGAGAATGTCCAGTTCCTTCCTGGAGGTCCTATGGGTTAGCGTGTAGGAGGAGAACGTCCAATTCCTTCCTGCAGGTCCTGTGGGGTCGCGTGTAGGAGGAGAAAGTTCAGTCCCTTCCTGGAGGTCCTGTGGGGATCGCGTGTTGGAGGAGAACATTCCATCCCTTCCTGGAGGTCCTGTGGGGTCGCTTGTTGGAGGAGAACGTTCAGTCCCTCCCTGGAGTTCCTGTGGGAGGGGGGGTGTCACACGTAGGAGGAGAACGTTCAGTCCCTTCCTGGCGGTCCTGTGGGGGTGATCGCGCGTAGGAGGAGAACGTTCAGTCCCTTCCTGTGGGGGTGATCGCGCGTAGGAGAACGTTCAGTCCCTTCCTGGAGGGGGTCGCGCGTAGGAGGAGCACATTCAGTCCCTTCCTGGAAGGGAGGGGGGGGGTGGGGGTTGCGCGTAGGAGAACATTCAGTCCAACTGGGAGTTCATGGCACCTCCCTCTACTAACAGTTCATCTTCTTGGTGGATGAATAGAATCTGACTTTGGAGAAGATGAAGATAGTTTTAGGAGGTGCTGAATACAGATCCAATCTGTGGGGTTCAAGGTGTTTATTTCACTTGTTGTGATGGCTTGTCCCAGGGTGGGAGGTTGGGTGGTTATAGTGCATGGACTGGTACTTTGATTCGAGTTTGGCACCAGCGACTTTCATCAGCAGACTTGTAGATTCAGGAACCTTGTGACCATTCGTGGTGCTTCTGAGGAGCGCCCGTGATCCAGAGCTTGCATTTGGATTGGGTTTGAGTCTCATCTTACGGTATACCTGAGTTGTTGGCACAGTAATGGTGGCCAAGTCCCTTATTACAGATGATACAAGTAAATGAGCAGATGTGGATGGCAAAGAGGGCTCGAGTGCCAGGGGCATCCACCAGTGACCCGTCGGGAATCTGATTGGAAGGACCACCTTTGAGCAGTTGGCCTGAAGGATGGTATCGAAGGCTGGGCTGACCTAAAGATGTGTTCAGAGGCACTCCTTCATGTGTTAGCTGCTCAGCTGACATATCCCTGATTTTCTGAACTGCTTTTGGTTCCATATTCATGGTGAAAAGGTGGATTGAAGTGGATCATGGTGATTGTCGGTGCAGTGGCGTAAGGAAAGTTGAGGGGGCCCCTCTGCCAGGTACACAGAGGGGCCCCCACTCCGGATTTAATCCGGAGCTCTCAGGCCTGAATTCTGTGATGAGGGGGCCCTCTGCAGCTCGGGGGGGCCTCCCGCACCGCGGGGGCCTGTGTTACGCCCCTGTGTCGGTGCCAGTGTGTGTTTATAGTTTGGCAAGTACAGGGTTTCCAGGATTTCTGAACTTCAATTCTAATTCTGGTTGTACTAACGCTTTGTCAGGTTGCCAGATGACTCCGCGTCACTAAGAATGCATTGATCCTACCCTAAGCTTTTATTTACCAACCAAATGCATTCTGGTAGTTGTAGTTCTGACTACAATCAATGGACCAACCCATTAGACTGGGTAGATGAGAGTGGCAGTAAAACAAAGGCCAATGCTGGAGCTGTGTCCTCGGGACATGGAGGCGTCTAATAACCTTACCTTTAACCAGAACATATCCTTTCTTCATCTTTACTTGTTAAATCTTGTTTCTAGTAACCCCGTGTGGCATCAGCTAGTTTGTTATTGATACCTTTACTTAGATGCAGTCTGTTTCCTCATTCTTACTTACTATCCAGTTAGGCTTGTTTCAGATTGTTTTGCCAGGAGAACAGGACTTTGCCATTTTTAAGCCTCATTTGCAAAGATTGACCTATGGATATTTCTATAGTTCTCTTTGTCCTTTGTAGTTTTTTTTGCCTTATAGTGGACCAGTATCATTGACCAGTAGTTGAGATTAATTGAAACCTTCCTCCCATCACGTTGTCTTTCTTGGAGAGATCCCATGTGTCCGGCGGATGCGCCTGTTGTGGGTCCAGAGCTCTTCGTACCAGGGGACGCGACTGGTATCGAAAGCAGTCGAGGCTGGTGCACTTGAATCACGCGACTGCTGATTCCTACTAAAACTTTTAATTGTCGCTTTATGATGGTTTTATGATGTCTAATATGCTTCGTTTCATTATCATGACCGATTAAATGGATATGCGTTTGATGAATTTCATTGAAGTTAAATAAGAATGCTTGGGCTGAATATCTAATTATTTAAATATTTATATTCCAATAGTTCATGTTCTCTTTTTAGCACGTGCAACAGTTTCTATTTCAGTTTATTTATACACTATACTGATACTCCATACAAGCTAAGCAATAAGACTACTCTGATTCTGTACCTCACTGAGGAGGCCCAAGACGACTGAAATTGGTCTGTGGTTGCTTGGTTTCTGTCTACAGGGGTCCTGGCCAGGAGGTCTGGGCTGCTGCTTGTGGGGCAGGACTGCTGCTTGTGGGGCAGGACTGCTGCTTGTGGGGGCAGGACAAAGTCTGACTCAAATTGCTGAGTAAAATCTTGTGCCTGTTGCCAGAATCGGCCTAAAAACGGTTATCAACGCCTTTATTATATCAAGACTACATTATTGCATAATTTTGTATCGTGGAGTTACTCCCAGATGAATTATGAGACCCCATACAGAACTCTGCAGCACGCCTTGTACTGAATTTTTGTCGCAGCCAATGCAGTTTCCTGAGCACGGGCCCATGCTCCGGAAACTGCATTGGCTGCCGATAAAGCAGAGAGCATCCTTTGAAGCTTGGTGTTACTGTCACAAAGCCTTTGTCAATAGGGGGCCGGAATACCTTCAATCCCTAGTGAAACCGTACGCACCCTTAAGGTACTTAAGATCAGCAGGGGAGGTGTTGGCGAATGTTCCTAAAATAAGGGAGCTCTTTCAGTTACCTGGCACCGAGGCTGTGGAATGACTTGCCCCCGTCACTGTCAGCCTTGCCCCCGTCACTGTCAGCCTTGCCCCCGTCACTGTCAGCCTTGCCCCCGTCACTGTCAGCCTTGCCCCCGTCGCTCCGCCAGCCTTGCCCCCGTCGCTGTCAGCCTTGCCCGAGTCACTGTCAGCCTTGCCACCGTCACTGTCAGTCTTGCAACCCGTCACTGTCAGTCTTGCCACCGTCGCTCCGCCAGCCTTGCCCCCGTCGCTGTCAGTCTTGCCCCCGTCGCTGTCAGTCTTGCCCCGTCGCTGTCAGTCTTGCCCCCGTCGCTGTCAGCCTTGCCCCCGTCGCTGTCAGCCTTGCCCCCGTCGCTGTCAGCCTTGCCCCCGTCGCTGTCAGCCTTGCCCCCGTCACTGTCAGCCTTGCCCCCGTCACTGTCAGCCTTGCCCCCGTCACTGTCAGCCTTGCCCCCGTCACTGTCAGTCTTGCCACCGTCGCTCCGCCAGCCTTGCCCCCGTCGCTGTCAGCCTTGCCCGAGTCACTGTCAGCCTTGCCACCGTCACTGTCAGCATTGCAACCCGTCACTGTCAGTCTTGCCCCCGTCACTCCGTCAGGTGCAATCAGGAGAGATCTGTAGGAATAGATTCAAAACTTGTTTTTATCGATCAGGAAGCTCGAGAGTTTAAAATAGTGCATAAAGTTGTGCAGTCCTGTTTCCAGCGCTGGGACACCTCATGTGAGGTATCTATGAGCTTTATAAATGATATTATTTGCAGAAGGCGGGTCTCTGAGACTCCCACTGATTCACAAGCAAATGGGAAATGAGTGCTTTGCTCACAATGTGCAGTCGTCGGTGATTGTTACCAATCTTCAGGTTATGGCGACCAGGTACTGACATTCATACCATGAAAACGTTAGTTTGCTTAAACCTATTGCAGAGTGAGTAGTTAAACAATATAGATCTGATCCAAAATAAATTGCTAGGTGGAGAAATGTTAGGAAGAGGCCTGCATTCTTAAGGGGCACCACACCTGGCTGGCAGGCTCTCGATTGTAAGAGGAAATATTGTAATATACATTAAACTACGAATAACTTAAATGCTCTGAAAGCAATTTAAGAGCTTGGATAGGTTTGTGGTCCAGGTAAACAGAAGCGCGTCAGGCTCAGTGTCTGCGATAAGTAATCTCAGTCTTGGCTTTGTTCACACATCGGAAGCTCACGGAACACGTTCTCGAACCACAAGGTAACGTTGGTTGGATTCCCTGTGCTGTTTTCCGAATGTGGATTTGTGTGTCTTTGGTGGACATTTGGGAGGTTTCCTGGTTCTGCTCAAAAAATTATACCGGGGGCGTACTTGGATGTTGAAAAGACGTCACGCGTGGCATGCCACACGTCACTGGGTATATGGATGATTTAAATGATTCAAGTCTGTCTTTTCCGCTGCAGTCACTGAAGATGCCTGCTGAGTGTTGAAGCCTTGATGGAAGTGTTGCGTGGTAGACCGCATCATAGGCCACCTACACTTCACGGAGAACCAGGGCTCTTCTCTGATCCTCACCCATCCTTCTAAGCAGCTCTTCCCTCCTATTGGCTCGGGCAGAGTCTGTGCCCCACACACGTCAGACTCCAGACGGGTGGTCGTTGAGTTCCACTTCCTCTTGGAGTTTTCTCGTCACTTCCTTTTCTGAGCTTTTTGCTGTGAAATTGAAGGATGAAGATAGCTTAGTAGATGGGCGGTATTTTTATTCATTGGTGTGTTTCAGGAGGGGCGTGATGATGGCGTGTTTATGAGGACCACGAACTATTAGTGAAAGGATGGAAGTAGTTATCAAATCGGTTGTGTATTCATAAGAGGGGGGAGGCTTGTATGAGGCAACGTGTTCACCATGGGCTGTGGCTGCTTTTGTTTTAAGGGCCAGGTTTAGGATCTCAGTACTTCCCCTGGGTTGGAGGGGGGTGAAGTCGGATTGCAGATGAGGAGGCGAGAGGGGGTGCTGATGAGGCACTTCCATGTTATTGATAGAGGAATCACAGATGTTGGCAATATGGCATATGAAGAAGATGTTTTCTCAGTGTTGCTGAGTCGATTGTTTTTTAAGGTGTTGACTGTGGCAGTTGTTGATATGAAAGATTTCCTTGGTTGGATTGGGTGCGCATGAATGCGTTTTGTCAAACAGCCCTTTTTGGCCTTGTTGATGGATTTGTGGTCGTCTCTCTCCTGTCTCTTGCAGTGGCCTTTGTCTTCTATGAGCTGAGATTTTCCATGTTCCATCTTTCCTTTGCCATGTCTCAGCTCAGAGTTCCCTAGTGATCTACCGGTTCTCGATGTGGGGCCAACCTTGGGTTTTCAGAGTCTGTTTCAGGCACAGTGTCTACAGAAACATTGGTAGTATTGTGAATGGTCAAAAGCACTGCACACAAGATTGCTGCTCCCCAGTTGTTGTGGCTGTGGTTGGTATGATGATGGTTCAAATGTTGTACTACTGAGAGGTGTGTGGATGGTTTTACACTGCATACTAGTCCGGCAATGCTTGTTAGCCTATTCCCCAGTCAGAGTACTGTGGTGATGTTTGGAAGGCTGTTAAGCAGTCTGTGTGCTGCAGTTGTGGGTTTAGGTTCTATGTCAGCAGACGTGTATGTGGTGATGGTTGGTAGCTGTTCTGCAGTCTAGATGGTACTTCTGCATGAGGGTGCTGTGGCGGTAGTCAGTAGTTGTACTGCCTGTGCGCTGTGGTAGAGGTTGATAGGTTATACCCCACTTTGAGTACTGGGGTGAGAGTAGGCTATTGCAGAGTTTGATGTTTTTTTTTTTAGATGGTGGGCTATTGCACTGACCGAGTACTTGGGAGGTTGGTGGAAGGTGTATTGCTTGAGTGATATCTAGAGAGCTGTGTCCGACTCTGGAGGCAGTAGGCGCTGCACACCGTGGGTGCTGTGATTGTAGTAGGCAGTCTCACCATCTTGGTTACATTGGTTTTATTGGTGATGGCCAGGTGTTACACATTCTGGTGGCTGTGATGGTTGTTTGGATGTTCTATGGTGTAGGTGCTGTGGTGGTTAATCTGCATGAGGGTTTGGTGGTGATGATCAGAAGGTTTTGGACAGCCTGGGTGCTGCCTGGATGGTAGTGTTGCACACCACCATGATGTGATGGGTTGTTACAGAATGGAGTGCTTTGACACTGCCTGGCAGGCCGCTCCACATTCTGGATGCTATCTTGGAGATCAGTAGGTGTTGCACTCACTGACCAGGTGCTGTGTTGATGGTAGGCTGCCTCACAGTTTGGGTAATTTTTGGTGATGGCCAACTGTTGCACATTACTGTTGTGGTAGTCATTGGGCTGTTCTGCAGCGTATGTGCTTGCTGTCATTTTTCTGTGTGGATCGTGTGGTGAGGGTTAGTAGGAATTGAACATTCTGGGTGATGGGGTGGCGCTTGAACGATAGTGGTCAGATGCTATTGCCACCTACGAGTTTTGATGTTCAAGCTTTATTCTTGGTTCTGCAGCTGCCCACAAGAGTTCACAACTGTGGCCATCATGGAGTTAGCTTTCTGCCAGTTGGTGGTCATTTCACTAAGTTTTGTCTTTTGGCATCGGTAGCATTGGGGTGAACTGGGCTCTCGCTTCTGCTAGCAGAGACAAGAGGAAGTAGAGATGAACAGGTATGTGAGCTCGCCCACAGCTAGCCTCTGGAATGTTCCTTGCAGTTTGGTGTGGAGCTAGGAGGGAGCAGAGCAGGTCTTTGCTGAGGTGATAGAACGTAATGAGCCCATTGGATTTATATCTGTTCTACAGGTAAGCTTGAGATATTGGATGATGGGACGGTGCTAGCCGCCTTTCGGTGAGGAGCCTACGGTTGGAGCTCCTCTGCTTGCTGGGGCCTGTTGCTGCTTTTCCTCAGCTGCATCCACCTTTCCCCCAGTGGGGGCTCGCTGGGCGAGTGGAGACTGCACTGCATGGGGCCTGTCTCTGCTCTGAGGCTTTGGTGCAGCAGCCGCAGGCTTGTGCAGAGGAGCTGCAGCGGTCCAGCGAAGCACACAAGATGGCTGCTGCATAGCTGAAGACTGTGCCTGCCCTTCATGCAGTTTCCGGCAGGCTTCATTGGATCCCTTGGCACGTGGAGGTGCTGGGGGTGCCACTGCTGACACACGGCGCCCCCTCCCCTCAACTATTAGGCCTACTCCTCACCGCCCCCGCAGCTGGGATGCCCTGTCGGCGGCATGGGACAGCTGGAGCAGCGCCTGCATTCTTAAGGGGCACCACACCTGGCTGGCAGGCTCTCGATTGAGTTTCTGGCAACCAGGGATGCCACAAATGCCACATGCCCCCAGACTGTTGGGGTCATCCTTTGCTTGACGCAGGGATGAGTACTGCACTGAATGGTTCTGCCCTGCTGAGTGGCCAGAGGGGATTCTACTGGTCAGCGAGGGTGCCACTGCACTGCCCAGGAAGAAAACCATGGGCCCCGCAGACCCATTCTGTGTGCTTCTGCTTCGGAGGCTGTGCACAACAGGGATTGACTCCCTCTTTGGTGTGCCCGAAGTCTGCCACTGCCCTTGTTATTAGGAAGTTACTGGGGATTATGACCCTGTGTTAAGTGCCTGGATGGGAGCTAGAGATGTCACTGAGGGGAGTCTCTCACACCGTTGACCTCACTCTCCTATTCCAAAAACTTAGGACCTGAGACCCCCTCCTCTAATAGATGGCTGGCTTCTGCGCTTCCTTTCTGATGACTGCTTCTGGTGAGGGGGTGGCCCACGACATCCCTTCCTGTTTATCCCTGGCCACTGTGGCCACTGGCAATGCACAATTAACTGCACCCTTGAAACAGGCACATTCCCCGACGACTGGAAACACGCAGAAGCCAAACCCCTCAAGAAGCCCTCCGCAGACCCGACGGACCACAAGAACCACAGATCCATCTCTCTCCTCGCCTTCGCTGCCAAACTCACCAAGAAGATCGTTAACCAGTTCACAAACTTCATAGAATCCAACTTGATCCTCGACACCTCTCAATCTGGATTCCGCAGCAACCACAGCACAGAGACCTCCCTCCGAGCCGCCACGGACAACATCCACACTATCCTCAACCAAGGCCACACGGCAGCCCTCATCCTGCTAGACCTCTCAGCAGCCTGCGACACCGTCTCCCTCCGCACACTAGCTGCCAGACTCCACGACGATGGCATTCAGGGAACTGCCCTTGACTGGATCCGCTCCTTCCTCACCGGCCGAACTCAAACAATCAGACTCCTGCCCTTCCTCTCCGAACCCACAGAGATCAGATGCAGAGTACCCCAAGAATCCTCCCTCAGCCCCACGCTCTTCAACATCTACATGGCCCCACTCGCAACCATCGTCGGAAAACACTGACTCAGCATAGTATCCTACGCCACCTAGCTCATCCTCTCCCTCACCAAGGAACCCGAAATCACCAGACACAGGTTCCAGGAAGGAATGAAGGACGTTGCATCCTGGATGAGCAGCAGCTGCCTAAAGCTCAACTCAGAGAAAATGTAAGTCCTCGTCCTCAGGTCCACCCCCTCTGCTTGGGATAACAGCTGGTGGCCCCCCGTCCTCGGCAACCCTCCCACTCACCACTCCCGCAACATCATATTCGACTCCTCCCTCACCATGAACCGACAGATCAACGCCGTATCTTCCACGTGCTTGCTTCAACACCCTTTTCATACTCTGCAAGACCTTCAAATGGATCCCCCCTGAATCCAGAAAGACAGTCACCCATGCACTCATAACCAGCAGACTGGACTACGGGAACACCCTCTACGCCAGAATCAACAAATCTCTACTCCACAAACTCCAGACTGTCCAAAACGCCGCAGCAGGACTCGTCCTCAACATCCCACGACAAGACCACATCACACAGCACCTAAGAGACCTCCACTGTCTCCCCGTCAAAAAGAGAGTGACTTTCAAGCTGCTGACACATGCCTACAAAGCCCTTCACAACACCCGATCCCAATACCTCAACGAAAGAATCTCCTTCTACGCCCCCAAGAGGCACCTCTGCTCCGCTGACCTTGCCAAAATCCCACGCATCTGCAGAACGGGAGGAAGATTCTGCTCCTACATCAAGGCCAAGACCTGTAACGAACTCCCCCTCAGCATCAGGCGAAGAACCCCCACACTGCAAGCATTCAGGAAGAGCCTCTAGACCTGGCTCTTCGGATGATCCGGAGCTGCCGAATTACCCCCCTCCCTCATCGCCTTGAGACCCTCACGGGTGAGTAGTGCACTTTACAAATCCCTGATTGATTGACTGTGGCGTGCACCCACCTGGTGGGAGAATGGTTGTGGACATGATGACCTGAGAGGGTGCGAGCCCTCCTGATCCTTCCTTAGCCAATGGTGCTCCTACATTCCCTGTAAACCTGTTTGGTTGGGCCTTCTTCCACTGTTTATGCCACCACAATGGGCTACATGTATAAACTGTGAGAGGATTTCTCTGTGCCCCAGCCTGCGGTAGGGTTGTCTTCACCTGGCCTCAACTATGGACGCTATTTTAGTGGCGGCAAGCTCCTCAAAAGAGGTGTTGGAACATACAATTGACTCTTTGGTAGTGGACTTTGGCCTGAGGTGGGACAAGCACAGAAAAATGTCCGACAGGGTTCACAATGTGGAAACTGTGGTTGTGGAACTGTCGCCTGTCGTGAAGGAACACTGAGCGACACTAGCTGTGGTAACAGAGCACGTCAAGATCTTGGAGCATAGATTGGAAGACCAGGAGGTTAGAGAGAAGCGTAAAACATTCAACTCATCGGGCTGCCAGAGGATGTGGAGGTTGGCTCCAAGGCTTCCTTTCTGGAGGACTGGCTGCAGGAGATCATGGCCCCTTAGGGGCTGTCCAAGCTCTTTGTCCTTGAGAGCGGGCATCTGGTCCTGGCCTGTTCGCCTGCCCCTGGTGCCCCCCACACCCTGTGGTGGCCAACCTGCTGCACTTCAGGGACTGAGAATATCTTGTGTCCAGCCCGCACCTCCGGTCTCTATCAGGTGGAAAATGCAAAGGTATTCATTTACCTAGACCACACAGCCGGGGTCTAAAACCTCAGGGCCTCCTTTACCACAGCGAAGAAATTTCTGTGACCTTTCCATCTCCTATGCCCTCTTGTTCTCTGCCAAACTACGGGTGCCCCAGCCTCCCAGGATCGGCGGAGGCCTGAAAAAGAACACCTCGCGCACCTGGAATGTCTCAAAAGTTATGAATTTAAGGCTAATATCACAACGGCCCTGCGCATGAGAATGTCTCAAAAGTTATGAATTTAAGGCTAATATCACACCGTCCCTGCACATGATAAAGCTGGCAGGCTGTTGGCCTGGATGGCTATCCCCAAATGGCAGGGCTCCCCAATCCTCAGCATGCACAGGTTGGACGGTACCCTAGCATATACTGAGGCAGATATTAATGGGGTTTTCTTGTAGTAATATTCTCGCCTCTATGCCCAGGTGGGTGATGTGCCTTCTCAAGCCATTCATGGCTACATTAAACCTGCTGACGCCCTCCGGCTGTCACGACCAAATCAACCGCTGTGGGTGGCAAAATTACAATTCAGGAAGTCTGAGGACCCATTAGAGCACTAGTCTGGGGTGTTAGAAATGGGGTCTCTAGTTGGCAGTGGTTTGCACCCTATCCAAGTAGGGACCCTCACTCTAGTCAGGGTAAGGGAGTCACACACCTAAGATAACCCCTGCTCACCCCCTTGGTAGCTTGGCACGAGCAGTCAGGCTTATCTCAGAGGCAATGTATAAAGCATTTGTACATACACACAGTAACACAGTGAAAACACCACAAAAGGAGTCCACACCAGTTTAGAAAAATAGAAAATATTTATCTGAATAAAACAAGGCCAAAATGACAAAAATCTAGAATAATAAGTTAAACTATCACTTTTGAAAGGTTATGCAAGTTTAGTCAATAGAAATCAATGGATGCGTTTCTTTTACAACAAAGTACCTTGGATGTGTCAAAAATCAAGGATGAAGCGGGCGCAGGGGCGGTGAGATGCCGGAAAAGCAAATCGATGCGTCTGTTCCTTACTCTACAAGGGAGGTGATGCGTCAGTTCCTTACTGCCAGGCAGGTGAGGGGATGCTTCGGTTCCTTAGACTACGAGATCTCTCCGTCCGATGATGGAGGCTTTGCTTGTGCATCTCTTGAAACATGACAAGCTCAGCGATAACGCTACGTCTTATAGAACTTTGTCTATTCTTAACGTCTATTAAAAGTTACTGAGCTAAATTCTGGCCAACAGGCTCTTGCCTTACATTGGCACCCACATTCATTTTGCTCAGTCGGGCTTCATAGCACAGCGCAATACGTTCCCTAACATCCGCCAATTGGTGCGGGTGCTTTTGGCCCCTCACGCAGACTCCCTGAAAACCCTTGTGATCTCTATTGATATTGAGAAGGCCTTCGATTCCTTGCAGTGGGATTTCCTGTATGCAGTGCAGGCGAGTACGGGACTAGGTGGGAGTTTTATTTGCTAGAGACATCTCTTATACACAGACCCGCTAACTAGGGTCAAAAGCCGTATAATCTCCGAGCCCTGTACAGGGAAGAGGGTCAACCGGCAGGGCTTCCCATTGTCCACAGTCTTTGCTCGGCATCACAATGGCACCCCTCTAGCTCTCACAGTATGCATGGATACCAATTACAATCCCAAGCCCAGCTCTCCGTGCGCTGCTGCATCGCTCTTGTGCCTGTCTTCCCCTTGCTTATTCCCCGCTTTGAGTGCTTTCTCCTTGCTTTTCCCTCGTTCTCACTGCTTTCTTCTTGCTTTTCCCCATTTTAGAGTGCCTTCTCCGTTCTTTCCAACGTTCTCACTGCTTCCTTCTTGCTTTTTCCCTTGTTTTGAGTGCCTTCTCTTTGCTTTCCCCATGTTTTCATTGCTCTCTCCTTTTTTCCCTCATTGCCGCTCCCGCCTGCCCCCGTTTTCCTGCCTGCCCCCGTTTTCTCGCCTGCCCCCGTTTTCCCGCCTCCCACCGCCCCGCCCACTGCCTCCCAGTACCCTTCCCACCGCCCCTCCCACCAACCTCCCAGAGCACCTCCCACTTCCCAGGACCTACTTAGTCGAGGCAGCAGTGCGACCCCATTGAGCAGGACTCCGGCCCAGCTCTCCCTGTGCTGCTGCATCACTCCTGCTCCTGTCTTCCCCTTGCTTCTTCCCCGTTTTCTGAGTGCTTTCTCCTTGGTTTTCCCTCATTTTTCACTGCTTTCTCCTTCCTTTAACCCCATTTTTTGAGTGCCTTCTCCTTGTTTTCCCCATGTTTTCATTGATTAAACAGATTACTACAAAGCAGTTAGCAATAACAGTGCCTTGGGACCCTCACAGGTGATTTGCTGTGCTTTATAAATCCTCGATTGATTGAAATCCTTGATTGATTAGAGGACTGCATGTTGGTGGCGCCCCATTATGTTTCCCTGTATGCTGACGACTGGCTACTAAACTTACACAGTGAGCGCTCAGACGTGGAGGGTGCACGTGCGGCGCTGGGAACTTTTGATGCCCTATCAGGACTACGAATGAATTTGGGCAAGTCACATGCATACCCGGTGCACACCCTGGTGTCACGAGATTCGCCCCCGCGCATGGTCACACTTTTCATTGGCATCCAGTTCCGTTTCAATACCTTGGTGTCCAGGTCTTCCATTCTGAAGCCGCCCTATTTAAGGGCAATGTGAGAGCTGCACTGGCCTCATTGCGCCAGTCGGTGCAGTTTTGGTTATCACTGCCTTTATCGGTAATGGGATGGATAGCAATATCTAAGATGATCTTCCTCCCACGGCTCTTATATTATTTCTCCACAATACCAGTCCAACTCCCCAGATCTTTGTTTTGAGAGGCGGATGACCTACTGACCTAACTCCTTTGGGGATCGGAGTGTCGTCCAGTTGTGCTGGCCAAGCTGCGGTTACCTAGCGACAAAGGTGGGATGGGTGTCCCGGATCTTGAGCTTTATTATCTGGTGGCACAGTTCAAATGGGCGGCTTACTGGAAGGACAATTGCTGGGGTGGACTGGCTCCCCGTGCTAGATTCGTCCCTTATCGACCTAACCTGCTGGACCACCAGCTCTCTCCGCGACCTAGTAGTCTTGTTCACCTGGAGCACCCGTTACTGGCCACCCTGAGGTTCACATGGGCCCATGCCCTTCAACGCACCCAGACAAAACTCTTGTTTGCTAAAGAATTTCCACTAGAAGTTCTATTGCACCAACCTCATCGGGGTGACTGTTCTGGCTGTATGACTGGAGCCGACATGCTATGGCCACTCTTGAAGTCTGCTATACCAATGGGTGTCTAAGAACTTTCCAGGACTTTGCTGAGGAATATGAGCTTCCTCCGTGCCATTACCTGGTGTATTCAATCAATCAATCAATCACGGCATTTATAGAGCGCGCTACTCACCCGGGAGGGTCTCAAGGCGCTGGGGGAGGGGGTAAGTTACTGCTCGAACAGCCAGGTCTTGAGCTGCTTCCTGAAGGCGAGATGGTCCTGGGTTCGCCGAAGGTGAGTGGGGAGGGAGTTCCAGGTCTTGGCCGCCAGGTAGGAGAAGGATCTTCCTCCGGCGGTGGTTCTGCGGATGCGTGGTACGGTGGCGAGGGCGTGGCTGGTTGATCGTAGCTGGCGTGTGGGCGTGTAGAAGGACATGCGGTCGTTGAGGTACTTTGGGCCCAGGTCGTGGAGGGCCTTGTGTGCGTGGGTGAGGAGTCTGAACGTGATTCTCTTGCTGACGGGGAGCCAGTGCAGGTCTTTCAGGTGTACGGTGATGTGGCTGTGTCGGGGGATGTCCAGGATGAGTCGTGCGGAGGCGTTCTGGATGCGCTGGAGTCTCTTTTGAAGTTTGGCTGTGGTTCCGGCGTAGAGGGTGTTCCCATAGTCCAGTCGGCTGGTGACGAGTGCCTGGGTGACGGTCTTCCTGGTTTCAGTGGGGATCCATCTGAAGATCTTGCGGAGCATGCGCAGGGTGTTGAAGCATGAAGATGAGACGGCGTTGACTTGTTTGGTCATTGATAGGGAGGAGTCCAGGATGAAGCCCAGGTTGCGTGCGTGGTCCGTTGGCTTGGGTGCGGTGCCCAGGGCCGGGGGCCACCAGGAGTCGTCCCAGGCGGAGGGTGATGAGCCCAGGATGAGGACTTCCGTCTTGTCTGAGTTCAGTTTAAGGCGGCTGTTCCTCATCCAGTCGGCGACGTCTCTCATCCCGTCGTGCAGGTTGGCTCTGGCGGTAGTGGGGTCGTTGGTGAGGGAGAGTATCAGCTGGGTGTCGTCGGCGTAGGAGATGATGTTGAGGTTGTGTCGGCGTGCGATGGCTGCGAGGGGGCTCATGTAGACGTTGAAGAGGGTCGGGCTGAGTGAGGATCCTTGTGGAACGCCGCAGATGACTTCGGTGGCTTCGGATCTGAACGGGGAGAGGCGGACTCTCTGGGTTCTTCCGGCGAGGAACGAGATGATCCATTCCAGTGCTTTCTCTCGGATTCCGATGTTGCTGAGGCGCTTCACTAGGGTGCGGTGGCAGACGGTGTCGAACGCCGCGGAGAGGTCCAGGAGGATGAGGGCAGCTGTTTCCCCGTTGTCGGTTAGGGTTCTGATGTCGTCGGTGGCTGCGATAAGGGCGGTCTCGGTGCTGTGGTTGGCCCGAAACCCGGACTGCGAGGGGTCGAGGGATCCATTCGTCTCGAGGAAGGCGGCAAGCTGTCTGTTGACGGTCTTCTCGATGACTTTGGCCGGAAACGGAAGGAGCGAGATGGGGCGGTAGTTCTTGAGGTCGGTGGGGTCCGCCGTTGGTTTCTTCAGGAGGGCGGTAAGCTCGGCGTGCTTCCAGCTCTCCGGGAAGGTGGCGGTGCGGAAGGAGGAGTTGATGATGTCCCGGAGATGGGGTGCGATGGTGGCGTCGGCTTTGTTGAAGACGTGGTGTGGGCAGGGGTCGGTTGGTGATCCGGAGTGGATGGAGTTCATCGTGCGGGTGGTGTCTTCGGTGTTGATCGGGGTCCAGTTGCAGAGGGTGGTGGTGGCGGGCATTGGTTCGGCGGTAGGGTGCGTTGTTTGTGCGTTGAAGCTGTTGTGTATGTCGGTGATCTTGCGGTGGAAGAACGCGGAGAGTGAGTTGCAGAGGTCTTGCGAGGGGGTGATGTCGTTGTTTCCGGCGCTGGGGTTGGAGAACTCTTTGACGATGCTGAAAAGTTCCTTGCTGTCATGGGCGTTGTTGTCCAGTCGTTCTTTGAGTGCCGACTTCTTGGTGGCACGGATCAGCTGGTGGTGTTTGCGGGTGGCGTGCTTGAGGGCGGTCCTGTTGTCTGTGGTCTGGTCGAGTCGCCAGGTTTTCTCGAGAGTGCGGCAGTTCTTCTTGGATTCCTTGAGTTCGTTGGTGAACCAAGGGGTTTTCTTGCTTCCGGGTCTGCTGGGAGGGTTTTTAGTGGTGCGAGGTCGTCGGCGCAGGCGGTCAGCCACTTGGCGAGGTTGCTGGCTGCTTCGTTTGGGTCCGTTGTGTCGGTGGGTGTGTTCTGGCTGAGGGAGGCGGTGAGCTGCTCGGCGGTGATCTTGCTCCAGCTCCGGCGGGGAGCCTGTTGCGGGTGGTGGTGGGTCGCAGTCTTTCTGAAGCTGAAGTGGACGCAGCTGTGGTCGGTCCAGTGGAGTCCGGTGGCGTGGCTGAAGGAGATGTGCTTGCTGGACGAGAAGACGGGGTCAAGCGTGTGGCCGGCGTAGTGGGTGGGCGTGTTCACCAGTTGCTTGAGTCCGAGGTTGGCGAGGTTGTCCAGCAGGGCGGTGGTGTTTCTGTCGTTGTTGTTCTCCAGGTGGAAGTTGAGGTCCCCTAGGAGGATGTAGTCGGCGGAGGGCATGGCGTGCGGGCTGATGAAGTCTGCGATGTCTTCGCTGAATAGTGTGCGTGGTCCCGGGGGTCTGTAGATGAGGGTGCCTCGGAGGGTGGTCTTGGGGTCCGTGTGTATCTGGAAGTGTAGGTGTTCGGCGGCGGTGAAGGTCTCGTCGGAGTTAGTCGAGATGCGGATGGTGTTCTTGTGTACGATGGCGATGCCTCCTCCCGTCTGGTTGACGCGGTCCTTCCGGGTGATCTTGTATCCATCCGGGATGGCTATGGCGATGTCAGGCGCTGAGGAGGCGTTCATCCAGGTTTCCGGTGAGGAAGGCGATGTCCGGTGCTGTTGCGTCGAGCAGGTCCCAGAGTTCCACGGCGTGCCTGTGGACGGAGCGGGTGTTCAGCAGGATGCATTTCAGGTGGTTGCTGCTGTTGCTCGACTTGGCGGAGGTGGTGCACGTCAGGGGGCAGGTGAATCGGCAGGTTTGGCAGGTGAAGGGTCCGTGGGTGCGTCTCGGTGAGGCTCGGTAGCAGGCAGGGTTCCGGCCGGCATTGAGTGCGGTGAGTGTGGCGGCGTCGTAGGTCCGTCGAGTGGTGTTGCATCGGTGGGATCCAGGGGTTCTGGCGCTGGGCGCGGTCCAGTCGCGGACGGGCGCAGACGGGCTTGCCTTAGGCGCGCCTTCGGCGCGCCAGCGGCGCGCCCGCTGCGCACGTCCGCTGCGCGGCACGTGCAGCGGCCGCCATTTATGGGGAGGTGGGAGGGAGGAGCAGCTGGGAGGCGGGAGGCAGGGGCAGCGAATGGGCAGTCAGGGGGCGGGGCCGCAGGGACGCAGCGGCGGGAATGGCGATAGGCAGCGAGGGGCACAGAAGGAAAAACGGGGGGAGAGCAGGTAAATCACGGGCACAACAACAGTGGGGCAGCGAGGGGCACAGAAGGAAAACGGGGGGAAAGCAGGCAAATCACGGGCACAACAACAGTGGGGCAGCGGGGGCACAGAAGGAAAAACGGGGGGAAAGCAGGCAAATCACGGGCACAACAACAGTGGGGCAGCGAGGGGCACAGAAGGAAAAACGGGGGAAAGCAGGCAAATCACGGGCACAACAACAGTGGGGCAGCGAGGGGCACAGAAGGAAAAACGGGGGGAAAGCAGGCAAATCACGGGCACAACAACAGTGGGGCAGCGAGGGGCACAGAAGGAAAAACGGGGGGAAAGCAGGCAAATCACGGGCACAACAACAGTGGGGCAGCGAGGGGCACAGAAAGGAAAGGGGAGACAAGCAGACAAAACTGGCACCGGGGCCACAAGCGGAGGGCGATCTTACCTACAGGAGCAGCGGGCAGACAGCACAGGCGGAGCTGTGTGGTGGGGAGCGACCTACCTGGCAAGGTCAAGGGTCGCTCTCCTCACCGTGCAGCGGCCGCCATTTATGGGGAGGTGGGAGGGAGGAGCAGCTGGGAGGCGGGAGGCAGGGGCAGCGAATGGGCAGTCAGGGGGCGGGGCCGCAGGGACGCAGCGGCGGGAATGGCGATAGGCAGCGAGGGGCACAGAAGGAAAAACGGGGGAGAGCAGGTAAATCACGGGCACAACAACAGTGGGGCAGCGAGGGGCACAGAAGGAAAAACGGGGGGAAAGCAGGCAAATCACGGGCACAACAACAGTGGGGCAGCGAGGGGCACAGAAGGAAAAACGGGGGGAAAGCAGGCAAATCACGGGCACAACAACAGTGGGGCAGCGAGGGGCACAGAAGGAAAAACGGGGGGAAAGCAGGCAAATCACGGGCACAACAACAGTGGGGCAGCGAGGGGCACAGAAGGAAAAACGGGGGGAAAGCAGGCAAATCACGGGCACAACAACAGTGGGGCAGCGAGGGGCACAGAAAGGAAAGGGAGACAAGCAGACAAAACTGGCACCGGGGCCACAAGCGGAGGGCGATCTTACCTACAGGAGCAGCGGGCAGACAGCACAGGCGGAGCTGTGTGGTGGGGGAGCGACCTACCTGGTGTATTGTGCAGTCACATCAGCCATACGCTGCTCCGGGGTAATAGAGATCTGGAACAATTGGAAAGCAAGGGTCTAAAACTAGTGTGTACCACGTCTGGCCACACTTGCATGATCAAACTGTTCTACAGGGTGCTTCTCGCCCAGGCTAAGGGTGACGAGTGGTGGGTGACTGACATGGGCCTACCACTGACTGATTCTGACTGGTCTAATGTGCTTTCCTCATCTCCTCTGGTCTCCCGGAACGCTCGCTTTAAGCTGATTCAGTTCTTCTATTTTCATAGAGTGTTTCTGACCCCCAAGCGTATTACTTCATAGTCCTGCTGGTCAACGCCACCTGTCCCCACTGCCAACTAGAAGAAGCTGCCTTCTACCACATAGTATGGGACTGTCCAATGCTTGCACCCTACTGGGACGCTCTCCTGCGCCTGATCAACATGGCCACTGACAGGTCGCTGGAGGTATCGCCCTCAGTTAGCTCGCTAGGATTGTAGCCCAGGCCCAAGGGTAGATTCATCACCACCAGTTTCACAGACCTGGCATTGGTACTTGCTAGAAGACCGCTGTCCATGGACTGAAACTCTTCTGCAAGCCCCCTCCACAGGGATGGTGGCTGAGGTGGGAGGTGCAGCGGGGCAGCATAGTCCTCACCATGCACCGGCATGGGACAGATTCTCCGAGACTGTCCAAGTGTTGATGACTGGGGGCAGCCCCCCCTCCTAAACCATGATTCCTCTGATGAGTGACCTGGACCAGTAGTATTCCAGCAGTATTGACCACACTATGGGCGGGATGCGGTTTAACAGGATTGACTTGGGGCTCTCGTTGGATGGGGATGCACCTGAATGGGCTCCGGTGGAAAATGTTTAAATGTTGAATATTACAAAACATACCACAAATGGGGGGCGTGGCCAGCAACATGGTCGGCTAGCTGCGTTTGCCGGAGCTCCGGCAGCCCGGCATTTATCCTGAGCAAAATCCTACCTTCTACGCCACCATCCACTGCCTGTTTTCGGTGCTCTTCACCCCCTACACCGCAGGAGTGTGTCCGAAGTGGTTCCGTTGTTGCTGACCACTGCAGGATAGCGAAAAGAAGAAACGACCCGGCGCGGAGAGACGCGGCTACGCAAGCCGGCGGATGAGACGTGCCGCACCGCAAATACAGGCCCTCGCCGGGAGACGTGTTGGGGCTGCACCCCACGGAACATTCGCCGCAAGGACTGCAGGCGAGAGGGGCGGCCCACACAACCGGAGCTTCATCCCTCCGGAGTGACGAGCCGGGTCCGGAGAAGAATTGAGCGGCGGCCCTCCCCCGTTGAGCCGGCGGCGAGGTCTCAAGTGACGGCCTGGAGACCCCCATGCTGTGAGGGTGGATCAGCTTGCGGTGGCGCCCTGGCGGTGACTAGGCCGAGGGAGAGTTGGGTGGCAGCAGACAGAAGGGGCGGCCCGCCGAGAGTGTCGCGGGAGTCCAGGCCCAGCCTGCGCACTCATTTGAGATCCAGTGACGGCGCCCTGGTAGACGACGACTGAGGCCTCCACGAGGGTGGTGACAGTGCGACCGATCCGACCCCTGGCGAGATAACGACCACACATGCACGGATCGGTAGGGGCGAGAGACCCAGCCTCCCCAGAGAACCAGGGACTAACCTGGGCGCAGGTGAGAGGGACTGCGCTCCGGAGGAAGGGCTGGTTAGAAGCACTGAGAACCCCGGGGCGTGTGCGGCCTGGGGATTACCAGCCAGATAGCAGAGATTGAGCGGACCAATGACCGGTCCCAGTGACGAGGGATTCTGAAAATATGGGCCTAGCCCACGCATGATAGAAGCAGCTGTACATTGAATGGGCAGGGGTGAGCAGTGTCATGTCCCGCTGCTGAGCAGTGGATGAAACCCCACGACAGGTGGAGGCCCAGCAATCACAGCAACAGTGGAGAAAACCCCGGCTGGGGGGAGGGAGTTACCCCACTGACTGTTGGGTCCAGGTAACGGGCTGACCTATCACCCCTAGCGCTGTGAAGTGCTGACAAGAGAGACTCTGCGCAGACATTGAATAAAAGACTGAATTCTACCTTCGCAGCAGCTTAAGAGACGGACAGACGGTCGACATCCCAGTGATGATGCCTGAAATGTTGAGAACTGGGGAAAAGAAGGGAAAGATAATAATATCAACTGACATACCTCTCCCGATAGTCTGAGGATGCTGGGGTGGCATCGTTGCTGAACCATTGAAGGGCACAGACGACACACTAAGACGCCCAACTGTAGACCCTCTGACAGGAATTGCGGAAACAACTATTAACTCATTGAAAGACTCAACTCTGCTACCTTTATAATGGCGAGGGACAAGGAACCAAAAACCCAGAAACAGGGCAAAATGGATGAATACACAAAGTACTCCCACCACCTATGGAAACGGAGGGAGAATCCCCGGGACTACCTGATAACTCGGCCATCCTCCAGGCAATCCACGCCTCTAGAGATGCCATCGAGGGCAAAATGGCAGAAATTAGATCGGAGGTCTCCCTTCTACGCCAAGACATGCGGAAAGGGTGACCCATGCTGAAACTCGCATCTCAGCGGTGGAAGACACAACGCACAAACTGCCCTTAGACGTCAAGGACCTGAAGGCAACCATGAGAGAGGTCACATGGAGAGTAGACAACGCAGATAACAGGGCACGCAGGAACAACCTACGTTATATTGGGTTTCCGGAAGGAACGGAGGGCCCTGATCCGGTGGCGTTCTTGATGTCGTGGCTGCGCGGCTCTCTCCCCGTGGCCAAGTTCTCACCCTGCTTCATCATCGAACGGGCCCACAGGATGCCGAATGCGCGGCCGTCGCCCCCCGCGACCCTTAATTGCAAGATTCCTAAATTATCAGGACCGTGATACAATTCTCAGGGAGTCACGACGTCTGGCGGAGCCCATGCTCGCTAATGCTAAAATTATGATTTTCCCCGACTATTCCTGGGAAGTGCAGAAGATGAGGAGGTCATTTGACTCGGTGAAGGTCAAACTGAGAGCTATGCAGATCCAATGTATGCTCCTCTTCCCTGCCAAGCTCAAGGTTATTTTTCAAGGCACTTCGCAATTCTTCCAGTCCCCAGAAGAGGCATGGGCCTGGATAGAGGAACGCCCCATGTTACGGCAAAAAGAAACAAGAACTAGTGAGACACAACCCAAAGGCACAACATCACAGTGGGAGCCCAGTTCACAGAGAGTAAAGAAGCGGCGTCTGCTTAGGGGACGGCACAATAAACGGACAGAGACCCCACTGAGGGGAACCCAACACAGAGCGGGGACACAGATGCGCTCGGAATCAGATGAAGACTCGCTTCAAGATCAAGCCTGGAAAAAACATTCCAGTCAGAGAGACAGTACCCATACAGATCAATCAGATATGGAATCTCACGTGGAGACGGACAGTGATCATCCACTTCTTAGGAACATTAATCGTCTCGAAGAACAGAGCACCGGAGAACGAAACATGGAGGACACATGTCAGCAACAGGAAAAGAGTGGTGAAGAAGGCTGAAACAAGGGCTACACTGCTGGCAGACAGAGGGTAGAACGGCCACAGAATCCCGTAGACACTATTGCACTCCAAGTTTTTGAGCGGAACTTTCCCTTGAAGTTCATATCCTTCATTGTGTTGATTAAAACGTAGTGGGATTGGGGAAAGGGTGGGACGACAGACCTCTCAAACGGATCTTACGCCAAAGTTGTCATGTTGATAGTTTTGGGAATAGGTGTAGGGAATGGGAGAGAGTGGGGTGGGGAGGATAGGGTTAGGAAACAAAGGTTTCATAGTTTGCTTATTCAATATGTTCCCAGTATATGTAGAAGCAGAAGCACTGCACCTGACAGGCAGAAACAGAGGTCAAGAGGCCAACGGGTAGACCCACCTGTGCGCACAATGACAAAAAGGTACTATGCATACAAATAACGGAACTTATACAGCACTGACATGGAATGTTAATGGGTTAGGCAGTAAAATTAAAAGGGGATTAGTCACCAGATATCTCAAGAGACTTAAACCAGATATCGTCCTACTACAGGAAACTCACCTGCGGGGCACACAGTGCGCCTTCATTGGAAGGGGGACCTACACAACACTCGCCCATGCGGGATTCTCCCCGGGGGCACGTGCTATCGCCATACTAATTCTTTTAAAAACACCCTTCCGCACAACTGAAACCTGGATAGACCCCAACGGGACCTTTGCTGCCACCCAGGGGTACTGGGGAAGACGCGAAATCACACTAATCAGCGTTTACGCCCAGCCACGATTACAAACTCAAACCCTAGAGGCAATTGCCAAGATACTACTAGAATTAGGCGCACCCACGCACCTTATTGGGGGCGACTTTAATGATGTGATCCACCCAAATATAGACCGAACACACAGAGCCACAGGAACGCGTGTTCCTACCCCGCTGGCAGACTTCGTGGACTCGCTGGGACTCACCGACCTCTGGCGGCAACACCACCCATTAGAGCGCACCTATTCCTATTTCTCTGGGGCGCATAAGGTCTTTTCTAGACTAGATTATTTCTTTGCCCCGGCGGGTGAAATACGAACAGTAGATAAGGTAGCATACCTGGCGAGGGGTATATCAGATCATTCACCTCTCTGTTTGACAGTGGGAGGCAAGGGTAAGAGGCAGAGACCAGTCTGGAGATTAAATGCATGGGAGCTCCGGGACAATCCATTAGGGGAAAATAAGAACAGAGGCTAAGATATACTTCCAAGAAAACGAAGGTTCGGTGACCTCGCATACTGCTCTCTGGGAAGCCTATAAGGCTGTATTTTGGGGTAAAATACAAGATGCTATAGCGCGCAAACGCAGAGAAGAAACTCAACAAATAGGAGCCTTAGAAGATAGGCTCCTGGAACTAGAAAGAGAACATAACTCCAGAAACTGAAGCCGCCCACTTAAGGCAGCTGGCATATACGCGCAGGGAACTTCGTGACCTGACTGAGCGAGAGGTACAGAATCAAATTCAGGCCACACACCATAGACTCTATGAAGCGGGAGACAGGGCAGGGAGACTCCTGGCCTGGCTGGGCAGAAGAGAAAGGGAGGTGAGCTGGGTGTCCCAAATACAAGAGCAGGGAGTACAACACACCACCGCACATGCTATAGCAGATGCCTTTGCACGCTTTTATACAGAGCTATACGAAGCTAGGCCCCTAGCAGATCTTTGGGTTTGGACAAGCATTCATGACCTTGGTGGAATTATTATATACCCAACCTACAGCCAGGGTCAGAGTCAATGGAGTAAAATCTTTTGACTTTCCCATCCAAACAGGAACCCGCCAGGGCTGCCCCCTTTCTCCCCTGCTTTTCGCGCTGGTCCTGGAGCCGTTAGCGTGCAAAATTAGGACACACCCAGGACTCAGTGGTTTCCAGGACATTAGCGGACAGTTGGTAGATGAACGGATCTCCCTGTACGCAGATGATATTTTGCTTTACATCACCAACCCTGACAACACTTCACCTGATACTCCAACTAGTCGGGGAATATGGTAAGCACTCCGGATACAATATTAATTGGGGGAAATCGAGCTAATATCCCGTAGGAGGCCCTAGAGATACATACTCAATGCCAGAACATCTACATATTACCGAAGAGGGTTTTAAGTACCTGGGACTGTTCATTTCGACAAACGTGGCTAACTGCCTTACTGGCAACATTAAACGAGTCCTGGTGGAATTCTTGGACGATGTGGCTAGATGGAGACGACTCCCCCTGACACTATTAGGAAGAGCAGCCATGTACAAAATAACACTTCCCAAACTACTATACATACTCCTAAATACATATCACAAGATCCTGGATATTATTTTTAAGACGATTAACAGTGAATTGCATACACTCCTGTGGGACGGGGGGGCCATCCTAGAGTGGCATTGCAAACACTACAACACAGCCAGTATAACGGGGGAAACGCCTTGCCAGACATTCAAGCATACGATCGAGCGGCACATCTAATAATTATTAATGAATGGTGCCATGCTCCAGGCGACCACTCCAGATACGCCCTCGAGAGGCTCCAATTTCTGACGTCCTCCTATCTTCATTAATTAAATGGGGGCGCTGGGTTACGAGGCCTACTACCTGGCATGCAAAGAGCGATCGAAGCTTGGAAGGGAGCAGAAAGACAGATGAATTGGGCAAGAAACGAACCAAAGCTACACCGTTGTGGGAGGGAAGCAGGTTGCCGGAGCTGGCGAAGCTACAGGGCTTCAAGGGCTGGGATATGGTTGGGATCACGTCGCTAGGAGACATAATTAAAAAGGGGGACATAATTACTTTTACAGATCTCCAAGCTGAATACAAACTGTCAAATAAACAACAATACATGTATTTACAACTACAACATGCTTGGAGGCTGCAAGAACCAGACATAACGGACATTCCCGAATATGCACCGCTAGAAGGGAGACTACTACAAGAATAGATATCTTCTAAGGCAGTCTGCTGGACATACAAAACTTTAATAAACAATATTCCCCATAGATTACTAGCTCTTAGGGATAAATGGGAGGAAACCACAGGCACACTCAAGGACATAGATTGGGAGGCGGCGCTGATGCACCCAAGAGAAGTGGCAATTAAGCTTCGGCTAAGATTAATACAGTTCAAAATATTACACAGGGTGTACTACGATAGAGCGCGACTCCACACAATGGGCAGAGCAGAAACACCCAACTGCTTGCGCTGTAGAACGGATCAAGGTACCTACATACATACCATGTGGGACTGGCAGCAAATACAGAGATACTGGTCACGAATAATTTAGGAACTAAGTGATATACTGGGAACACAGATCCCTATGGATCCAAAATACGTTCTCCTGGGCATTCGCACAGATGTCGATATTCCCAGGTACAAACTCCTATTGAGCAATATGGGACTAATAGTTGCTAAGCGTGACATTGCCAGATATTGGGGTAGAACAGAGTTGCCTACTATGGCGGAATGGCTTGCCAGCATGTACTTACATATGGGGGCAGAGAAAACTATATATGTCGCCAGAGGGTGCCCCAAAAAGTTTAGGAAAATTTGTCAGCCATGGTTAAGATACTATGACCTAGAAATGACTGGGGCTGAAACGGACAATACAAGCCTCTGCACATTGGACCCGTAACTTGTCGGTCAATAATCTCGTTTCCCAGGAAGATGTATTGGGTGCGGGCCATGTTTAACCCAAAGAGGGGGAGAGGTGCCAGTCGAGAAACTATTGCAATGTCACCTCTTTATCCTCGAATGTAGTACTTATCGGTAATAATGTTGAACTTGTCGCATATATGACTCAATTGCTCCTGTGCTGGCTAATGTTAAAAAATAAAAACAGTTCCAAAAAAAAAAAATGTTGAATATTATTTTGACGGGTTTCATACAGTTCAGAGACGTCTGTCGAACTAAAGCAGAGTTGGAGTTCAGAGATGATATTGAAGCATTGACCTTCAAAGTTGGTCCATCTTCAGTAAGTTGAGGAAATGCATCTTAGGTCTTTGTTGGGTGGGATGAAGGAAGGGATTTGCATCTTGCAGACATGTGTGCATGTGTTTCATGTATGTGCTAAAAGCAAAGAAGAGACGATTGAGCCCAGCTGCATCCAGTACATACTGAGGTTGGAGCTGAGCAGTTAGTGCCACGATAGCTTCTTGGCGACGAGGAAATGAAGAACAACTTGTTTGGACAGACCGATGCCGATGGTAGCGAAAGTGAGCTAACTTGGGGCAAGAAGCATCTTGAGTTCCTCCTCAACAAGAGAGGGGTCTCGATAGATTGCAGGTCAGGTCTTTGCAGTTTGTGCCGACGAAGCTTGTCCTCTTGATCTAACGCTTTAGGAGAAATATTTTTAGTAAAATTGAGGAGCTCATCGAGGATTCCTGAGGGTGGGTATCACAAGAGTTCTTGCCATAAAAAGGTGGGAGCACCATCTGGAAAGGTTGGCGTAGGGCTTCTAGTAGCAGGAGAGACTTTCACCAGCGTGTGGCCCATCCGTGCTGTGCGGAAGGAGGGTGCATGAAGGACAATTCTATGGTCGATCCTGATTAAGGCAGAGGAGAGGCATCGGGGCACCAGAAGACCATCATGTTGCGTGCACCATGTAGGATGGGCGACATGCTGGTCGTGGCCTAATCAATGAAGGCAGAAAAGGGCTTCACCTCCAAGCCCTTGACTGGGGTTTGCAGTTTTCCTGTGAAGAACAGCTGTGTGACGGGCAGTCATTTCCAGGTATAAGTTCAGGGTTTCTCAGGAGAGTCTTAAGTGCCCTCTCTTCTCTCTTGAGGGCGTCCGGAAGTGGCTTCGGGACAAGGCGGCATTGAGGAACAAGAGCCATGTAATCGGTGTGTTGGGAGCATATGTATTGCGAAGGAGGTTGTTTGCAAGAGCTGCGCTACAATGAACCCACTGCAGGACAGATTGGCTTTGGCCTTAGGGAGTTAGTAAAGGGATAGTTTGGGTGAAGCCTCGGATGATCCTGGAGTTGGGATGGGTGGGCACTGGTAGATGAGGCTATAGTGCTGAAGACGCGCACCTGTTACTCAGGGTTCAACGGAGGTGGGGGATGCATTGATCCGGTTTCCTTGATGTAGAGAAGGACCCTTGAGCGATTTCAGATTTGTTGAGTTGGCACGGTGCACTGCCGGCTTTGCAGAAATGACCATCATGCCATGAATCCACGCCCTAAATGCATGAACACAAAAAGCTCTCTGGTATGCACATGTTGGTTCTTTCAGTGGCGAGGCGTGATTCTACGCATCACCTGCTTTGGTTTGGAGTTGACGCACGTCCAGGTGTTATGTTCACTGGTCTCTTGGTGTCTCTTGCAGTGCGATGCCTTCTGGTTCCTGCTGCTGCTCGTCATTGTGGTCTTCACCCTCGCCTGGCTCTACGTCAGCCTGATCGTCCTCAACGATATACACATCTTCAACGAGTGAGTACCACGCCTGCACCACTGGCATCACTGTGTCTGTATGAGCATCTTTGTCCTCGTGCAGATGTGCTCTAGATGAGTGAGGGTCCCATCTTGTTCTTCTAATCTCTCTCTCTCCTCCCTGTCTGTGAGGTCCATGTTCCACTTTCTCCTCCTCCTGTCTTTCTGTTCACTTTTAAAGATATGTATAATTCTGGCTCAAAAACAAAAGTAGTTTGTTGTGATACAGATGCGGATAATGCCTATGTTTGTCCTCATCTGGCTTCAGGAAAGATTTCGTGCCATGGTGATGACAATCGTGTGGGAGAAGGGCCCTGCTGGTAGCAGAAGTCTTGAATGTTAGCAATGAATGTCCAGCATGCCAAGGCCAACGCTAGGTGACCTGTGTCTGAAGTGCAGCCCCAACCTCAGCCCCTCGGGGGAGCTTGCCTCACAGGGTCAGTCCCAGCCTCAGCCCCTCGGGGGAGCTAGCCTCACAGGGTCAGTCCCAACCTCAGCCCCTCGGGGGAGCCTGCCTTACAGGGTCACTTCCAACCTCAGCCCCTCAGGGGAGCTAGCCTCACTGGGTCAGTCCCAGCCTCATCTCACAGGGGAGCTAGCCTCGCAGGGTCAGCCCCAACCTCAGCCCCTCAGGGGAGCTAGCCTCACAGGGTCAGTCCCAGCCTCAGGCCCCTCGGGGGCTAGCCTCACAGGGTCAGCCTCAACCTCAGCCCCTCAGGGGAGCTAGCCTCACAGGGTCACTTCCAACCTCAGCCCCTCAGGGGAGCTAGCCTCACAGGGTCAGCCTCAACCTCAGCCCCTCGGGGGAGCCTGCCTTACAGGGTCACTTCCAACCTCAGCCCCTCAGGGGAGTTAGCCTCACGGGGTCAGTCCCAGCCTCATCTCACAGGGGAGCTAGCCTCGCAGGGTCAGCCCCAACCTCAGCCCCTCAGGGGAGCTAGCCTCACAGGGTCAGCCCCAACCTCAGCCCCTCAGGGGAGCTAGCCTCACAGGGTCACTTCCAACCTCAGCCCCTCATGGGAGCTAGCCTCACAGGGTCAGCCCCAACCTCAGCCCCTCAGGGGAGCTAGCCTTACAGGGTCAGCCTCAGCCCCTCAGGGGAGCTAGCCTCACAGGGTCACTTCCAACCTCGGCCCCTCAGGGAAGCTAGCCTCACAGGGTCACTTCCAACCTCAGCCCCTCAGGGGAGCTAGCCTCACAGGGTCAGTCCCAGCCTCAGCCCCTCGGGGGAGCTAGCCTCACAGGGTCAGTACCAGCCTCAGCCACTCAAGGGAGCTAGCCTCACAGGGTCAGCCCCAACCTCAGCCCCTCAGGGGAGCTAGCCTCACAGGGTCAGCCTCAACCTCAGCCCCTCAGGGGAGCTAGCCTCACAGGGTCACTTCCAACCTCAGCCCCTCATGGGAGCTAGCCTCACAGGGTCAGCCCCAACCTCAGCCCCTCAGGGGAGCTAGCCTCACAGGGTCAGCCTCAACCTCAGCCCCTCAGGGGAGCTAGCCTCACAGGGTCACTTCCAACCTCAGCCCCCTCATGGGAGCTAGCCTCACAGGGTCAGCCCCAACCTCAGCCCCTCAGGGGAGCTAGCCTTACAGGGTCAGCCTTAACCTCAGCCCCTCAGGGGAGCTAGCCTCACAGGGTCACTTCCAACCTCAGCCCCTCATGGGAGCTAGCCTCACAGGGTCACTTCCAACCTCAGCCCCTCAGGGGAGCTAGCCTCACAGGGTCAGTCCCAGCCTCAGCCCCTCGGGGGAGCTAGCCTCACAGGGTCACTTCCAACTCCTTCAAGGGAGCTAGCCTCACAGGGTCAGTCACAGCCTCAGCCCCTCGGGGGAGCTAGCCTCACATGGTCAGAGCTAGCCTCACAGGGTCAGTCCCAGCCTCAGGCCTCTCAATGGAGCTAGCCTCACAAGGTCAGCCTCTCAGGGAAGCTAGCCTCATTGGGTCAGACCCAGGCTCAGCCTCTCTGGAGAGCTAGCCTCACAGGGTCACTCCCAGCCTCAGGCCCCTCTGGGGAGCTAGTCTCTCAGGGTCAGTCCCAGCCCCACCGGGGAGCAAGCCTCACAGGGTCACTCCCAACCTCATCCCCTCAGGGGAGCTAGCCTCACAGGATCAGCCTCAGCCCCTCGGGGGAGCTAGCCTCACAGGGTCAGTCCCAGCCTCAGCCCCTCAAGGGAGCTAGCCTCACAGGGTCAGTCCCAGCCTCAGGCCTCTCAATGGAGCTAGCCTCACAGGGTCAGTCCCAGCCTCTGGCCCCTCGGGGGGGCTAGCCTCGCAAGGTCAGCCCCAACCTCAGCCTCTCAGGGAAGCTAGCCTCACAGGGTCACTCCCAGCCTCAGGCCCCTCTGGGGAGCTAGTCTCACAGGGTCAGCCCCCACCTCAGCCCCTCAGGGAGCTAGCCTCACTGGGCCAGACTCGGGCCTCTCCGGGGAGCTAGCCTTACAGGGTCAGCCTCAGGCCCCTCAGGGTAGCTAGCCTCACAGGGTCAGACAGCCAGTCTCTCTGTCTGCCTAGGCTCTTCAGCCAGAACATCAAGTCAGCCCAATCTACTCACCTCTGGCACAGAAATATGAAACCTCCAGAGTATTCCCAGGAGCCAGGTTCAAAGCCCTTGTGACTACCTCACTGGCCACAGGATGGCCAATGTCAACCAGTACAGAGTGATACTGCGTCTTAGGGCTTGCAGTATTGTGGTACGACAACCCTTGGGTGGGGAAGGATGGTACAACCCTGTGGAGGATACACGAAAGAGAAGCCCACACCACCCCATTGGAGACTTACTGTGCTGGAGGCCGATACCAGCCCGTATTCATATATAGGTTCCCAGCGTTTCGCAGAGGGCTCATATACATACCGAGCCCGTCCTGTGTGCGTCAGGTACCCTTGCACTGCCGCTGGACATACCGAGCCCGTCCTGTGTGCGTCAGGTACCCTTGCACTGCCGCTGGACATACCGAGCCCGTTCTGTGTGCGTCAGGTACCCTTGCACTGCCGCTGGACATACCGAGCCCGTCCTGTGTGCGTCAGGTACCCTTGCACTTGCGCTGGACATACCGAGCCCGTCCTGTGTGCGTCAGGTACCCTTGCACTGCCGCTGGACATACCGAGCCCGTCCTGTGTGCGTCAGGTACCCTTGCACTGCCGCTGGACATACCGAGCCCGTCCTGTGTGCGTCAGGTACCCTTGCACTGCCGCTGGACATACCGAGCCCGTCCTGTGTGCGTCAGGTACCCTTGCACTGCCGCTGGACATACCGAGCCCGTTCTGTGTGCGTCAGGTACCCTTGCACTGCCGCTGGACATACCGAGCCCGTTCTGTGTGCGTCAGGTACCCTTGCACTGCCGCTGGACATACCGAGCCCGTCCTGTGTGCGTCAGGTACCCTTGCACTGCCGCTGGACATACCGAGCCCGTCCTGTGTGCGTCAGGTACCCTTGCACTGCCGCTGGACATACCGAGCCCGTCCTGTGTGCGTCAGGTACCCTTGCACTGCCGCTGGACATACCGAGCCCGTTCTGTGTGCCTCAGGTACCCTTGCACTGCCGCTGGACACACTGCTGTATCTGCTGTGCGTGTGCACTTATGCAATCTCAGGAGAAGGGTGGAGGGGGCGGGTAGGTAGGTGGGTGGATGTATGTGAGCTGTTGTCACGTGATTTACCTTATCCTATTTGGGAGATGAGAAGGGACGCCTGCCTGCATTCCTGATGTCCTTGCGTTGCCGCTGTTGTGCGGTAGTGAAACTTGCTATACATACTGTCAGTATACAGAAGACCATACCACAGCCCCTTTACCAGAGAAAAATGCCAGCCCGCTCTTCACGTTTTAAGATTCTGCAAAGGCCTACACACGATAGTTAAGTAAAACTTTATATGACATCATCTGTATTTATTCTAACATTGCCTTTATGTCTTTGTTTACATAAGTTATCAGTCAGGGGCCATGAGGGCTGCTGTAGCACACATTCCATGTGTTTTTTTCTTAGATTAGTTGTTTAAAGTATGTGCTGATAAGGAGAATAAGGAAAGGCCAGGGCAGTAAATGCGAGTCATTGCAGGTGACTTCACAGTGTTTCCATTAAAGGGTCTGGAAGGAACCCCAGAGTTCTTATTTCTTTCACATGCTTGGAATAACTTTGAATAAAATGTCTGGCCAAAGTTAAAAGCAATATGCAAAAGATATAGTTTAAAAATAATTGACAAATATATACCAATAAAATCCCAGCATTGAAAATGAAAGGGACCAGCTTTACTGAAATATTTACAAGTGCTTCACGCATTTTATTTTTAAACCAAAGTAAAGCCTCCGCATTACATAAAACAACTCAGTGAATTCCATATCTAAATAACCAAAATAGCTTGCAGATTTCTAAACCTCTCTTGTCAGATGGATCTTGTCTTTTTTTTAACCTGGCGCTTCTTATTTTGCTTTTCCCATTGTAGACAGGACTACAAGTACCAGAATGCAATGCACCAACTACTCATAGCTTAAATGGAAAAATGCTAGGTCACTGTGAAAAGTCTAATTGATAATTTCGTGTACACCTATGGAGCATGGAAGCCTCTCCCTTCATTGTGTTTTCATACTGGCAGCTCCCATAGCAGGAATGTACAGCAACATTTGTTATTTTAGTTTTCAGAATAAAGTCCTTTCCTCATGTATAACAAGGCAGTCGGTGATACCAAGGCCGTGTCTAAGGGGCTGCGAGGAAGGGGCCCAAGCGCGTGGTTTTATTGGGCAGGTGATGATAGTGGCAGGCGGCCGTAAGGGAGTTATTGCTGAAAGAAGTCATGATATTGTGAGTGGTCCAAATGAAGTCAATTTGTATTACTAGGTAAATTTCCTCATACAATTAGGCTTAAATACCCGCAAAGGGTCCTTGAACCTGCATCAGGGAAATTTGTGCTCCATGTGCATGAACATAATCTGCTGGGGTCCCTAAAGTGTCACTCAGAGTCTCACACAGGAGGCCTGAAAATGTCACACATTCGGTGCATTAAACATTGACTTAAACTTGGTAGCCCTGTTTGACATAGTTAAATGTAGGCATGGTGTCCCCTGCATATGCAATAAACTATGGGTAGGAGTTCTGTAGGGACTTGTGATTTATTTTAATCCAAGGAGATGCATTGAAAAGTTGACCGCATCTCCTAAGCTGAATGTGAACCCCTCCACAAGTTATTTAATTTTGTTACCAGGGCCATTGGAATTAAGCAGCATGGAAGGACCAAATTATGCATCAGGGTTGCCTAAATTATGCGGCAAGAAAAGGCAAATTACATGACATGATGTCACATTTTGTGATAGTATTACTTAATAATTTTGTCATTTATAGCAAGTTAACACTGGGCAAAAGGTTGACCTAATTTGTACCAGTTTAACACACAAATACAGTAAAAAGCAACGGAAAGTTGGCCAGTCAACTTTTGCATATGACCTTCTACTACACCGCAGCACATGCCACTTCGATTTTAGTAACTTTTGATCCGTTTGAGTTAGCAACACATTTTGTTTTGCTAAAATCTGTAGCTTATGCAACAGATGATGAGTTATGTAGCATATGCTTAATAATGTGGAAAACGACGCAGAATTGCATAATTCCATTGGCCCTGTCTAAAACGGCAATTACCAATATTACCCATGCCTGCGCGGGCCATTACATATACCTGCATTATGTTCTCCATGCGTTTTATTATATGCGATGTTTAAAATACATCTAGCCAGACTATTATTGGTGTGCCTAGAAGTGAACTTTGGGGGTGAGGGGGTACACATTAAGTCACAGATAAACTGCTGCTACACCTGGGCACTCAGAATAAGGCATTAAATGGAATGGGGAACTCTGTCTCAGAATGAGAGCTCCGCAAATTTATGGTAGATTAACTCACTCTGCCAAAATAGAAATAACTTGCAACTTCACCTTTTGGTGACTAGATTTAATTTGCATTTGCAGATCCCTTACAAACCTACTCTCCTATTTAGGCGTCGGGGAGGGGAACATTCACTCAGCCCCTAAAGTCACCTTTCATAAAAAAAAATATATATATTAAAATAAAAATATGAACTCCATTTTTTTTTTTTTTTTTAGTGTGCATGTATCTAGAGCAAGCTTATTCCACGAGGATAACTTTTTCTCTTTGACCCTAAACATATCATGAAAACTCCTGCTGTCATGTGGATGCAGGGGGCAAAGGTCAAGTACTTCTACAAGGTGGTTGGCAACTGCGAGGGAATGGGCATTGTGCCCCCGCCCCTCACCATTTCTTGCAGGGTGCCTGCTTATGTTTTGTACGCCGCTGGTTGTGTAGGCTTGCTTCCGAGCGGTCCCAGGCAGGGTGCCCGCTTAGGTTTTGGTACGCCGCTGGTTGTGTAGGCTTGCTTCCGAGCGGTCCCAGGCAGGGTGCCCGCTTAGGCTTTGTTACGCCGCTGGTTCTGTAGCTTTGCTTCTGAGTGGTCCCAGGCAGGGAGCCTGCTTAGGTTTTGGTACGCCGCTGGTTCTGTAGCTTTGCTTCCGAGCGGTCCCAGGCAAGGGTGCCTGCTTAGGTTGTGGTACGCCGCTGGTTCTGTAGCTTTGCTTCCGAGCGGTCCCAGGCAGGGTGCCTGCTTAGGTTTTGTTACGCCGCTGGTTCTGTAGGCTTGCTTCCGAGCGGTCCCAGGCAGGGTGCCTGCTTAGGTTTTGTTACGCCGCTGGTTCTGTAGGCTTGCTTCCGAGCGGTCCCAGGCAGGGTGACTGCTTAGGTTTTGTTACACCGCTGGTTCTGTAGGCTTGCTTCCGAGCGGTCCCAGGCAGGGTGCCTGCTTAGGTTTTGTTACACCGCTGGTTCTGTAGGCTTGCTTCCGAGCGGTCCCAGGCAGGGTGCCTGCTTAGGTTTTGTTACGACGCTGGTTCTGTAGCTTTGCTTCCGAGCGGTCCCAGGCAGGGTGCCCGCTTAGGCTTTGTTACGCCTCTGGTTCTGTAGGCTTGCTTCCGAGCGGTCCCAGGCAGGGTGCCTGCTTAGGTTTTGTTACGCCGCTGGTTCTGTAGGCTTGCTTCCGAGCGGTCCCAGGCAGGGTGCCTGCTTAGGTTTTGTTACGCCGCTGTTTCTGTAGGCTTGCTTCCGAGCGGTCCAAGGCAGAGAAAGTGCTTGAAAAGGCCTTCCATGGGGCATTAGTGGACCTGCACTGAGCAAGCAGCAATGGGCATCAGTGGCCACAAATGGATCATGCTTCAATGGTACTAGTAAACGGGCATCAGTGGCCACACACTGATCATGCTTCACTGATACTAGTAAACGGGCATCAGTGGCCACGCTGATCATGCATCAATGGTACTAGTAAAAGGGCATCAGTGGCCACACACTGATTATGCATCAATGGTACTAGTAAACGGGCCTCAGTGGCAAGCATAGATGGCATCAGTGAACCCACACTGATCATGCGTCAATGGTACTAGTAAACGGGCATCAGTGGCCACAGACTGATCACGCATCAATGATACTAGTAAAAGGTCATCAGTGGCCACACACTGATTATGCATCAATGGTTCTAGTAAACGGCCTCAGTGGCCTCACACTGATCATGCATCAATGGTACTAGTAAACGGGCCTCAGTGGCCTCACACTGATCATGCATCAATGGTACTAGTAAACGGGCATCAGTGGACACACACTGATCATGCATCAATGGTACTAGTAAACGGGCATCAGTGGACAGACACTGATCATGCATCAATGGTACTAGTAAACGGGCCTCAGTGGCCTCACACTGACCATGCATCAATGGTACTAGTAAAAGGGCATCAGTGGCCTCACACTGATCATGCATCAATGGTACTAGTAAAACGGCATCAGTGGCCACACACTGATCATGCATCAATGGTACTAGTAAACGGGCCTCAGTGGCCTCACACTGATCATGCTTCAATGGTACTAGTAAAAGGGCATCAGTGGCAAGCATAGATGGGCATCAGTGAACCCACACTGCGCATGCATCACTGGCACAAGTAAAAGGACATGTGTGGCCTCACGCTGAGCATACGTCAATAAACCTAGTAAGCAGTGTCCATGGCACCACACACTGCATTCACAAACAGGCCTAGTAACTGGCATTGATGGCGCCACACGGAGCATGCATCAATGTGCATCCTAATGCTGCTCACACTCAGTGCATGCACTAGTGGGCGTAGTAATGGACATTAGTGGCCCCACAGAGTGCATGCATTATTATTGCTTTGAACCGCCGCCTTGGAAAGGACAGGTTTTAAGGCTTGAAAATCATGGCATTGAAGGCGCGGACCCTGCCAGGTGAGTGGTGTGTACAAGTAGCTGCGTGGACCCTGCAAGGAGAAGGTGTGTACAAAGAGCTGCGCTGACCCTGCTAGGTGAGTGGTGTGTACAAAGAGCTGCGTGGAACCTGCTAGGAGAGAGGTGTGTACAAAGAGCTGCGTGGACCCTGCTAGGAGAGTGGTGTGTACAAAGAGCTGCGTGGACCCTGCTAGGAGAGTGGTGTGTACAAAGAGCTGCGTGGACCCTGCTAGGACAGTAGTGTGTACAAAGAGCTGCGCTGACCCTGCTAGGAGAGTGGCGTCTACAAGGAGCT
Organism: Calotriton arnoldi; assembly: GCA_963921515.1. Taxonomy (NCBI): domain Eukaryota; kingdom Metazoa; phylum Chordata; class Amphibia; order Caudata; family Salamandridae; genus Calotriton; species Calotriton arnoldi. The sequence continues at coordinate 3,526,331 of CAWUFW010000408.1, forward strand.
GCGCGGACTCTGCTAGGAGAGTAGTGTGTACAAAGAGCTGCGTGGACCCTGTTAGGAGAGTGGTGTTTACAAGGAGCTGCGCAGACCCTGCTAGGTGAGTGGCATCTACAAGGAGCTGCGCGGACTCTGCTAGGAGAGTGGTGTGTATAAAGAGCTGCGTGGACCCTGCTAGGAGAGTGGTGTTTACAAGGAGCTGTGCAGACCCTGCTAGGACAGTGGTGTGTACGAAGAGCTGCGCTGACCCTGCTAGGAGAGTAGTGTGTACACAGAGCTGCGCTGACCCTGCTAGGAGAGCGGCATCTACAAGGAGCTGCCCTGAGCCTGCTAGGAGAGTGGTGTGTGCAAGTAGCTGCGCAGACCCCGCTATGAGAGTGGCATCTACAAGGAGCTGTGCTGACCCTGCTAGGAGAGTGGTGTGTACAATGAGCTGTGCGGACCCTGCTAGGAGAGTGGCATGTACAAAGAGCTGCGTGGACCCTGCTAGGAGAGTGCAGTGTAGAAGGAGCTACACAGACCCTGCTAGGAGAGTGGTGTGTACTAAGAGCTGCGCGGACCCTGCTAGGTGGGTGGTGTATAAGGAGCTGCGCTGACCCTGCTAGGAGATTGGTGTGTACAAAGAGCTGCGCAGACCCTGTTAGGAGAGTGGCATCTACAAGGTTCTGCACTGACTCTGCTAGGAGAGTGATGTGTACAAGGAGCTGCGCTAACCCTGCTAGGAGAGTGGTGTGTACAAGTGTACAAGGAGCTGTGCTGACCCCGCTAGGAGAGTGGCACCTACAAGGAGTTGCGCTGACCCTGCTAGGAGAGTGATGTGTACAAGGAGCTGCGCAGACCCCGCTATGAGAGTGGTGTGTACAAAGATCTGCGCTGACCCTGCTAGGAGAGTGGTGTGTGCAAGGAGCTGCACTGACCCTGCTAGGAGAGTGGTGTGTACCAGAAGCTGCGCTGAGCCTGCTAGGAGAGTGGCATCTACAAGGAACTGTGCTGACCCCGCTAGGAGAGTGGTGTGTACAAGGAGCTGCGCAGACTCCGCTAGGTGAATGGCATCTACAAAGAGCTGCGCTGACCCTGCTAGGTGAGTGGCGTCTACAAGGAGCTGGACGGACTCTGCTAGGAGTGTGGTGTGTACAAAGAGCTGTGCTGACCCTGCTAGGAGAGTGGTGTGTACAAGGAGCTGCGCTGACCCTGCTAGGAGAGTGCCATCTAGAAGGAGCTGCGCTGACCCTGCTAGGAGAGTGGTGTGTACAAGGAGCTGCACTGGCCCTGCTAGGAGAGTGGTGTGTACAAGGAGCTGCGCTGACCCTGCTAGGAGAGTGGTGTGTACAAAGAGCTGCGCTGACTCTGCTAGTAGAGTGGCGTCTACAAGGAGCTGCGCTGACCCTGCTAGGAGAGTGGTGTGTACAAGGAGCTGCGCTTACCCTGCTAGGAGAGTGGTGTATACAAAGAGCTGCGCTGACCCTGCTAGGAGAGTAGTGTATACAAAGAGCTGCGCCGACCCTGCTGGGAGAGTGGTGTGCACAAAGAGCTGCGCTGACTCTGCTAGGAGAGTGGCGTCTACAAGGAGCTGCGCTGACCCTGCTAGGAGAGTGGCGTCTACAAGGAGCTGCGCTGACCCTGCTAGGAGAGTGGTGTGTACAAGGAGCTGCGCTTACCCTGCTAGGAGAGTGGTGTATACAAAGAGCTGCGCTGACCCTGCTAGGAGAGTGGTGTGTACAAAGAGCTGTGCTGACCCTGCTAGGAGAGTGGTGTATACAAGGTTCTGCGCAGACCCTGCTAGGAGAGAGGTGTGTACAAAGAGCTGCGCTGACTCTGCTAGGAGAGTGGCGTCTACAAGGAGCTGCGCTGACCCTGCCAGGAGAGTGGCGTCTACAAGGAGCTGCGCTGACCCTGCTAGGAGAGTGGTGTGTACAAGGAGCTGCGCTTACCCTGCTAGGAGAGTGGTGTGTACAAAGAGCTGCGCTTACCCTGCTAGGTGAGTGGTGTATACAAAGAGCTGTGCTGACCCTGCTAGGAGAGTGGTGTATACAAGGTGCTGCGCAGACTCTCCTAGGAGAGTGGTGTGTACAAGGAGCTGTGCAGACCCTGCTAGGAGAGTGGTGTGTACAAGGAGCTGCGCTGACCCTGCTAGGAGAGTGGTGTGTACAAGGAGCTGCGCTAACCCTGCTAGGTGAGTGGTGTGTACAAGGAGCTGCGCTAACCCTGCTAGGTGAGTGGTGTGTACAAGGAGCTGTGCAGACCCCGCTATGAGAGTGGTGTGTACAAGGAGCTGTGCTAACCCTGCTAGGGGAGTGGTGTGTACGAGGAGCTGCGCGGACCCTGCTAGGAGAGTGGTGTGTATGAGGAGCTGTGCGGACCCTGCTAGGAGAGTGGTGTGTATGAGGAGCTGTGCGGACCCTGCTGGAGAGTGGTGTGTACACGTATGGTGATTAAGTATCCATTTGCTTACGCCCCTACAGTTTGGAGCTGTTGGTTTAGTTGGCAGCACGACCCGTTGGGGCTGAAGCCACTGAATGGACGGTGCAGCACAGCTCCGTCTTGAAGTTCTAGGCTGGCACTGTGCGCAGAAATTATGGCACAGTGCCCTCTTGCAGTGTGCACCAGGTGCTGACAGGGTTGATTCCTCTGGTAACATTAAATAAGGGAGTGATAGATGGATACTAGGAAACTGGATTTGCATCCCATTTCTTACCAGGTCATCTTAAAGTAAGAAAATGGGTTAAGCACTTGGCTAGAATGTGACCCCTTCAAAGTAATAAGGCCATAATCCTGTCTGATCCAACACACAAGTTGAGTAAATAAACCTGGGCTCAATGCCATTTAGATATGACACAGGCAAACTGCCTAACTTAGAGAAAAGTGTGTAAAGTATTTAGCACTACCAAAACAATTAAAGTGTCAAAACCACGCAACAAAAATCCCACAAGGAATTTCTGAAAACAGAGAAGTATTTATTTAGAAAAATTACACCGAAATGACTTAAATGGGCAACCTAACATATGAATGTTTAAATGTTAGTGCAAAAAGTGCCAAGAAATGGTAAAGCGCCAATCAGAAGTGGTGGTTCATGGTTGGCAGGGGGTTTAGCCCTGGTTTATTATGGGATAAACAAGACTGTAAGTATCAGAATGCAAACCTTGACCAGAGCAGCTAGTCATGCGTGCACCTGGGAATCTTAGTCCCTCTAGTAATGGATCCGAGTTCTCAACGGGGTGTTTTTTTTTTTTTTAGCAATATGCACTTGTCCATGCAGTTTGTTTGGTGATTGAATGCACAAGCGGCAAAAAGTGGTGTTTCCCAAGAGGCAGTATGGTGAAGGTGAACTGCCTATATATTCTAATGAAGGTTCTGCCCCAAAGAAAGGTAGAATTTGTGTACACGTGTTATTAAGATGTATATTTCATGGGACATCCTTTGCCAGACATCTGAGTGCCCTCAGCTCCACCCAGCCATAGAGACTCTACTCCACCAACCTCCACGTTCTTGAGTCGAACCCACCTATCAGTCCACGAGTGCATGACCGCTCTCTGTAAAGATACACTCCCACAGTATCTTAGATCAATTGGTTTAATAAGTTACATCTTTTCACCCGAGCATCTTCTCTCCAGCCTCGTCTCTATCCCAACCTCCAGCCGTTCTCCGCTTCTCATTCCACGCAGGGAACATTAATAGAGAATGTTGGCATAGCATTCTATGCCAGCGAGGAAATCAAACATCTCCCTGCCCATAACAAATTAAAAATAAACTATATACAACTTATACACTAAGAGTAGAACACAAATTATAAACAGTAACACTGGAGTGACACTGAGTTAAGCTCAGAGATACTACTACTGCACATAGTCATCCAAGTACTTGGGTCTGCCAGTAAATCTGACACTTCTTCTCATTCTTCCACCGACTGCTAAAGTCTTATCAACTTTGGCCAATTCCTCACTCTTCCTCACCCCATGCATCACTTTTGCCACACGACTCAAATTCCATACCCTATGGTCCTCTGTCTTGAATGCATTTTTGAAGACTTTAATCACTTTCATAGGCTGTAAATATTTGGACCCTTGTGAAGAAAACCTTTACAAGGAGATTTTATCCCCACCACATTGCCTATGTCCACTACTGTACTCCTGACAGCCTAAAACCACTTCTTGTCCTTAATCATCTTTGTCATTTCCATCTTATTCTTTACCACGTCATCCCTCACACACTCCAAAATATTGTCTTGTCCAACACCCAAAAAGGACACAGCAAGGCACCTGCTTTCCTTTTCCTAAATAACTCAAACGGGGTTTTTTAGGTTGAGCCTAGAGTAGCGCGCTGCTTTGGCGAAGACTTTATGTAGTGGGCTTTTGAAAGCTGACCAGACGCTCGTACGTCATGGCCTTTTCCGTGCGGTTACCCGCACGTCCGGCATCTGTTTCCAATTATCGTGCCCAGACGCGGGCGCGATAATTGAAAACACATGGCCATTGTGCACGAGCGTGTGGTCCGCTCAGCAGGCTGCCGCGCTCGCTCGTTTTCTATGTTGCGCAATCCGTTTTATCTGCAGCTGAGTACTGTCTCGCAAGCATGCCTCCAGGCTGTTCGCTTGTTTTAGTGCACACTGCTCTTCCTATCTGCGTCATCTAGGCAGCGTTCGCTTGTAAGCATACACTACTTAAAGCCATGTTATGTCACCATTCTGCGGTCACAGGGTATTGTGGGAATTTCTCCTTCTCTCTAATTTTGCATCTGCTACACATCGTAGATTTCCATCTCAGAATGGAACTGCTACAAAATAGCTTCTTTATTTCTTGGAAGTTTTATACAGCGCGAACTCGACCCGAAGGTATCAGAGCGCTTTACACGAGCATCAGTTGCATTACAGATGGACACATTAACCTCTTTGGTATGGGGAGCATTGAGTGATTTGCCCAGAATCACAGGATGATGAACTTCGCTGCCGGGACTCGAACGCGCTTCCCCAGCATCGAAGTCAGTTAGGGCACATCCTCAGGTTGCGACCTCTGCGCTTCTCCTCCTTGCAATCAGCTTCATATGGGGGGCAGGTGGTCGAGTGTGGGCTGCAGGAACCAGGGTCGCCATGGAACACAGCATCAGTATAGGTATGCAGTGTCTGCATAACGATGTGCCCGGAAGTAGGTGGATGACAACTGTGGCACTTTCAAAACTCTACAACTAAAAAAGAATCCATCCATGTAATTGTCATCTTGTGAGCAGGCAGAGGTGGGATTCAACACGAAGACAGTGACCGATTTCCTTTTACAATCATCTAATATATATCAGACATGACATATATTCAGCAACAACACTGCCACACTACCGACTGAGAAGGTGGGTTAGCAATGAGTAAAGCACTCCAGCCTGGCCTCCCAAACACCACATCATGGACCCAAAGCTCAATGATTGAGGAATTACCACCAAACCAGAAGACAGAGACAAAAAGACTCGGGGGGCGTTATTTACAAGCCCCTTGTGCCAATTTTGCGTCATTTTTAATATGGGAAAAGTGACATACGGGTGGCGCAAGAGGCTTGTAAATCTGCCCCTATATCTGTAACACTTCATCACCAGTCAAATCAGACCCTTTCTGTCCTAACCAAGCAGGTCAGGATACTAACGGCAGACTGTGTGCTGTACAAATGCCAACAGCATAACATAACCACATAACACAACTTGCTGCACGAATCTTTCCAGCTGTAAATCTGTGATGTGTCAACAGAATACTGGTTTCTGGAGCTATCAGAACAAAATCCATGAAGCTTGCTCTTGCTGTGAAGGTTCCCAGAATGCTTTCATACATGGAATCACTGCTATCAAACTCAGCTGGCACAGCATTTTTGCTGAGAAACCCAAGATCTTCTACGGGATTCACAGTAAAGAGTAACCTAAAATGGCCACCTCTATGATTCAGAAATTGAGATGTCAATCAATGATGTAACTGAAACTCTTTACATTGTAGGTTGTTACAAAAATGTTCCTAAGTACTTTAGTAAAGTTAGATAGTTAATACTATTTTTTATGAACTGCGTTCTATCATTTCCCCCCTTGTTATATTTCTGTTCTAGTTAAACCTTCAGAACGGGGATAAATGTGAAATCACTGGGATGGACGGATCTCACGGAATTTGACTCAGTGGAGTTACCTAAAAACTCAGCTAGATTTTGCGGAGTTCCACCAATGGACAGAAATAGGCATGTCCCACTCAATCTGCATTACTCTGCACACAGCTGTCTACGATCCCGCTGCCGACATACATCTTTAATATATGTGCACATTCCTGAAATGATTGCACGCACACCCAGCCTGGTAAACATATTAATGCTAATGAATGCATGCAGACCTATGCACATTACGGAGTAATGATACAACAAGCGTGGCATGCATTGCTATTGAAATATGTGCAGTTGCCTAGCGCCTACTTCTCATGTATAAGGCCTCGAAGGGCATTTGGATTTTTAGCGCTCCTCGGCGTTCTGATAATCGTTATTGTGAAACATAAGTAACAAGCAGTGGCATAGCCAATAGGTCTCGCCTTTGGGACCTTATAAGTGTTTAGCCATGCAACAGGTGATGTTGTTGCACCAAGGATATTGTGCTGCATAACTAAATACTTATAAGGTCCCAAAGCGAGACCTATTGGCTATGCCAATGCTTGTCCTGTCATGGTGTGAGGCGTGAACCTATAATTCTTGACCCAATTTGAAATCTCAGTCATTCAGCATTTCCGATTGGCTAACGCTTTCTCAATGGTTTCCTTCAGAACACGGTTGAACCTTTCAACCATTCCATTGGCCTCTGAATGATAAAAGGCCGTCCTCCTATGTGTGATGCCTCTTTCACTCAAGTACTTTTCCATCTCCCTAGGGACAAATTGCGCACCATTATTGGAGAGAATATTTAATGGAAAGCCTTCCCTCTCAAAAATCTTTTCCAGAAAGTTTATCACGTCTTTTGTTTCAATAGAGTTTGTTACACCTTTCTCCGGCCACCTTGAGTACATGTCAGTAGGACAATGACATACTTATCCACACTTGAAATTCGAATGGGACCCAAAATATCAAGGGCCACCTCTTCCCAGGCTTACTTGGGCAACCTTCTTACATTCATAGTTGCACCCTGGATTTCAACACTTTCTCACACTTGCTGTACTCTACACACTCTCTGACAATTCACTCAATATAGATATCCATGCCTGGCCACCAGTATGCTTGTCTTCAAATTTATTTAATCTTCAAAATCCCTGGATGCCCATCATGAGCGAACTCAATCAAACGTTCTCTCAGACTGCTAGGTGAAACCAATCTTGTACCACGAAGGAGTAACCCATCATGAACTGCAAGTTCAGACTCAATTTTCACAAAAGGTCTTATTGCTTCATCACCTTTGACACACGTACTCCAAACAAACTTCACTCCCTTGATCACAGTTTGCAAAGTAACATCACTAGCCACCTCCTGAAGCCATTCATTCTGTTTGATCACACCATCATTGATGAGACACACTACATAATCATCTTCATCTGAAAGATCATAATCCTCCACACTTCGTTCATTCATTTTACTTTTGTCCACCAAGTGTGAATAACAATCGTCCAAATTATTGCTTGCAACCGGTACATATTCCACATGAAAGTCGAATTTTTGAAGAGCAACCACCCATTTCCATATCCTAGAGAAGAACGTATCCAACCCTTTCTTTTCCAGAATTTCCTTAAGGGGCTAGTGATTGTCTTTAACCAAAAACTTTCTCCCCACTCAAACTTCTTTACCTTCCTGATGGCCCAGAATACAGCCAACACCTCCTTTTCCACCACAGAATAATTGAGTTCAAGTCCTTTATGACACCTTGAGATGAACAAGATTGTTTTCTCCACCCCTTCCTGCCTTTGCAAGAGCACAGCACCCAACCCTGTTGAACTTGCATCAGCCATTATAATGGTATCCTGACCGGGTTCAAAGGTTTTCAAAGAGGCTGCATGGGATAAGTGATGCTTCAACATCTCAAACTCCTTCCCACACTCCTCACTCCATTTGAATTTGTCACCTTTTTTAACAACTGCCTCAATTTATATGTTTTATCTGCAAACCTAGAAATGAATTTTCTGTAAAAATTGGACATATTTAGAAATTTCACAACTTCATCCTTATTTTCTGGTGTAGCCATCCTGGAAGTGGTATCAGCAAGTTAGTTATCTAGGTTCAATGCAAGAAGCTGTGATCGAATGCCCCAAATAATCAGTCTCCATCAGATTGAACTTACATTTCTTTGCCTTTAAGGTAGGACCAAATTCACTCACATTCCGCAGGACCTTCCTCACACATTCATTGTGTTCTTCTAAGCTCTCACCAAAGACTAAAATATAATCTTGGTAAATTCTCACACCAACCATCCTCCCAAACATATTCTCCATCATCCTCTGAAAAACTGCAGCTGCTAAAATGAGTCCAAAGGGCATCCTCAAAAATGTGAAGGTACCATATGGGGTAATACATGCTACCAGGTCTTGTGAGTCTGGAGAAGCAGAAGTAAGATCTATTGAAGAAAAATATCTGGCTCCACATAGTAAGGTAAGCATCTCTGAGATGTTGGGTAAGGGATAGTGATCCACAACAATACATCTATTGAGCTCTCTCAAATCTATACAAAGTCTGGCTTCACCATTGGCCTTATGTGCCATGACCACCACGACCAACCATTCCGTCGCCTCCACTTCTTCGATTTTGCCACCAATTTTCAACTTCTCCAATTCCTCCAACATTTTTTCCTTCACCCTGATCGGGACCCCTCTGACTTTCCCAACCACCCTGCATGATCCTGTAGTATGATTGTATGTGCATACCCTTTCAGACATCCCAACCATCCACTAAAAACCTCAGGTAACTCCATTTCATAATTAGGAGCCTGAGAAATCACTTGACAAGAGAGTTTGCTATCACCACCACACTTCAGACTACGAAGACAAACTGCTGGAGTTTCATTGGGATCTAGAAATACATTAAGATCCTTCTGATGCTTCAAACTTATTAAAGAGTCCCCTCTCTCAGAGACGTACACTTTCCCACACACACACGCCTGTCCTTGAAATTGATGCAGCCATCAAAATACTCAGCCAACTTTATTGGTTCTCCTCCATATCCCTTAGGCTGAATATCAGGCTTGTGCACCACCACGTTATTGGTTAAGCTTTCCAAATACACCTCATTAGGAATTAATGTGATCTTGGTTCCCAAATCGAAGAGGGATTATTTTTTTGCCAACACGCCTCCTTGGATTCTCAATGTTGCAGCCTACCATAAATTGGTCCCGTAAGCGCTCTTCAGAACTACCGCCAAAATTGCATGTGGAGGCCAACTTTCTTAGGACAGATATACATCTGTCTCCCCTTTTCTTTGCATGTGTCTGCCAAAATGATATCTTTCTAAAACTGTTGACACTTTGGGTAAGTAGTGTAAATCAAGTTTTTTTATACACACTTCAGTCATTCAACCCATCCGCTTGATTTATTGTCAACTCCGGTAGATATTCAGAGACCTCTTGACCCTCAGATCCCAGACAATGGAGTAGTAATGCAGACTTGCACTCGACTGATAGAGGTCCCACACGCTTGTGCGTAATGCGCAAACACACTTTTCCATTTTTTCCAGTGTATTGGTGGATCATCTGGTTGCATTAGAAAAAATGGAGCAGGAGTAACGTTTTGCATTATGACAGCAGAAAATAAGCGAGATAAATAAAAAACTAGCAACTAAAGTGTAAATAGCAAACAAAATGCAACAGTTTTCAAAACCAATTCTAAGCAATGTATTCAGAACACAAAATGTACAATTAGTATTAAATACCACTGAGAATATTAGCGTGACTCCGTAAACTTGCAGGGCTGAAAGTCATCTTGCCAGGCTGTGCAATCAGCGTGAAAGCTGCATGCACTTCAATGTACTCACAGAATATGATGTTTATAAGCTGTGCATAAAACAAACTGGATTGCGGTCGCACTCCTCATTCAAAAAAGTTTTATTGTTGTAGGTTAGTACTCCTTCTTGGGTGCTGTTGAGTATCACCTCCTGAGGCGTATCTGTACTGTAAATTCTGCAAAGCGTCCTCCAATAAGGGAAGGACATACTCAAATAGCACTCCTTGCGAACATGTCGCTTCAACAAAATTGTAATTCACTTGATGATTTTCAAACTGATTAATTCATCATAAATTTTGGTGGTATTATTTCATTCAAATTCATTCTTCATATGATACATCTCATATGTGCATTAAGTGTAGCAGTAATCCTCATAATTCACAGAAACTCCAGGAACCCCAATGCATTTCGGGCTCTGCCCTTCATCAGGGGGTAATTCCTACAGGGAATACAATACATACTTTTTAATCCAAGAGCTGACGAATACCTATTCTAGCTGAACTAATAATAGCATGCGGTCGTGCACAAAGTGAACATAGTAATGGTGATGGTGCCCTGTGTAAAATCCTGTACAAATCTAAACGCCAAAAGACCACTGGTGATTTGGTGCACGAGAAAGATGATCGTGGTAAATTTAAAAGAAACCAACCGAAGTGCGTACGCCTGCCGTTCCGTGCTGGTATTTAATGTGACAAAAGGTGAAAACCGAAGTGCGTACGCCCGCCATTACGTGCCGGTATTCAACGTTACAAAAAGTGAATCAACGTGAAATCTACAGTTCAAACGCGGTGAGAGAACTCACGGTAAAAGCCTTCGTATTCCCATTCGAAAAGCTTCCATACGAGGACTGGTGCCCCGGAAGTAAATATAGTAAATCCCAGGAAGTGAACCGCCCGTATCAATGGTTAGCGACAACAGACTACCTTGTTGCCATGACCATGAAGAGCGCGTGTGTCACTATTCGTAATAGACCCAAGTCCGCAAGAATAGCACAAAAGGAATACCAAAAGAAGACCGCTACTACGGGCGAGCCTTATGTCCAAAAAAGTGAATACCTAACAAATCGGGACGCTGATATACGTATACTAATCGAGGTGTCTAATACCAAAAAATAAAACGAGAGAAATACTGTGACATCGTGCGAGCAACCAAGGAAAAGGGACGAGACCCACCTCCGAACGTAGAATGGTGTGAAAACAAAGCATAGGGTTCATATAAGTGTGTAGTAAGCAAACTAGAAAAAATTCAGTAAAACAATCATTCAAAACTGAGCTTACAAGGTAAACAAAACCTCAGTACAGTGTAATCATTTACAAAAAGCAGCTGAATTCTAAACGTTCATTCAACCCCTTCGGGTGCATGGAATTAAGTCTGTTAATTCAATAGGTTTCACGCTGTAGGAGAAATTTCTTATCGTCTCTTCCTTCCTTCTCTTTTATCTGTTCTAACACCATATATCTAAGTTGGCTGATGTTGTGATTCATGTTGGAAAAGTGCACTGCTACTGTCGGTTTTTGGTTTCTCGTCCGTATATTACTTTTGTGTTCGGTCAGGCGTGTTTTAATTTTGCGTTCAGTCTTTCCTACATAAGGTAGTCCACACGGACACTTCAAAAGGTAAACAACGTTACTGGTGTCGCAGGTTGCTGTCACTCTCAATTTGATGGGAGTGCCTTCAGTGGGATGCATGATGTTAGTGCCTCTTATAATGTTATTGCAATTTCCACAATTACGGCACGGAACAGTGCCTGTATGCTTTTGATCGGGTATGTTAGTGCTCTTGTTGAGTAATTGCTTCAAATTGTTAGTGCGTTGGTAAGCAAAAATGGGAAGTTGTTGAAATATTCCCCTAAAATCCGTTTCTGCTTGGAGTAATGGCCAGTACTTATGAATAACTTGTTTTATTTTGGTGCTTTTTGTGGAGAATTTTGATACGAACACCATTCTCTCCTCCTTTGTGGCGATTTGGATTTTAGGTTTGAGTAACTGTACCCTTTCTTTCAGTTTGACTCTGTCCACCGCTTCCTGAAGGATAGACGCTGGGTATGCTCTTTGTTTGAATTTGAGTATAATTTTTTTGCTGTTCTCACTATATATTTCCTCAGAAGAAGAAATGCGTTTCACTCTAAGCAATTGCGAGTAAGGGAGATGTTTTTTTCAGACTTTTTGGGTGAAAACTGGAAAAATGCAAAAAGTTATTCCGGTCTGTGGACTTAGTAAACACTGAGGTGATCAATTTTCGGTCTTGTAGCATGATATCGACATCTAAAAGGGAAATTCTTTCCGTGCTAATGTTATGTGTGAATTTAATTCTTTCATCGATTGTATTCATCTGACTTATGGCCTGCACTAGGTCAATTTGTGTTCCTTTCCAAATTAAAAAATGTAATCGATATACCTGTAAAAGGTAATCAGATTGTCTTGCCAGGTATTCTTAGATAAAATATAGTCCAATTCGAACTGGTGCATAAAAAGATTCGCATACGCAGGAGCTGCGCAATTTCCCATGGATATTCCTGATAATTGGGTGTAATATCTTTCATTCCATGTGAAATAACTGTGATACAACGTAAAATGCATTAGTTCTAACAGGAATATTTTGAGATCTTCTCTCGTCACTGTCAATAAGAAAAGATTCCATTGCCTGAAGCCCCAAATCATGGGGGATGGAGTTGTACAACGACTTCACGTCGATGGTGCACAGTATCGGTTGGATATTCTCATCAATCTTAATGTTGTTGATTTTAACTAAAAAATCAGTAGTGTCTCGCAAATACGTTGACATGTTCTGGACGCTGGATTGTAGATGTCGGTCAATGTATTTGCCTATGGGTTCATGTATTGAATTCCGGGTTCTGACAATAGGTCTGAAGGGTGGTTTTTCAAGACATTTATGAATTTTGGGAATCATGTATAGAAACGGCGTGCTTGGATTATCTTTAATCAAAAAATGTTTATCCTGTCCATTGATTGTTCCCATATTCAATGCTGTGTCAATAATAGTAGTCAATACCCTACTAAATTCTTTAGTCGGATTTGAATTCAGTTTCATATAAATGGTATTGTCTGTGACATGCGCTTCTACGTTTTGGAGGTAGAAATCTGTATCTAGAATAACCAGGGCTCCTCCTTTGTCCGCCTTGCAACAAATGATTTCATTGTTGGAAGCCAATTGTGAGATAGCATTACGCTCTTTTGTCGTTAAATTTGGTCTTCTCTGTTCTTTTTCTCTGAATATGTCATGTAATTCTCTTTGTACTACTGTCTCAAACGAGTCCAATACCTTATGGCTTAAGGGTGCCACGAATGTACTTTTAGGTTTGAGGTCTAGCAAACTGCCTTTATCTTCACTTGGTTTAGGTTCAATGATGTTTCTCAAGAAATGCTTCAACCGCAAAGATCTCATGAATTTAAACGGGCAAATTTGAGATTCCAGTTCATTTGAATCATACGTGGGAACAAAAGACATGCCTTTTTGTAAGGTTTGAATTTGAAAAGAGGATAGCTCAGTTTTAGAAATGTTAATAACTAAATTCTCTGACTCCTGGTGGATTTGGCTATTGGTATGCCTTGGTTGCTCGCACGATGTCACAGTATTTCTCTCGTTTTATTTTTTGGTATTAGACACCTCGATTAGTATACGTATATCAGCGTCCCGATTTGTTAGGTATTCACTTTTTTGGACATAAGGCTCGCCCGTAGTAGCGGTCTTCTTTTGGTATTCCTTTTGTGCTATTCTTGCTAACTTGGGTCTGTTACGAATAGTGACACATGCGCTCTTCATGGTCATGGCAACAAGGTAGTCTGTTGTCGCTGACCATTGATATGGGCGGTTCACTTCCTGGGATTTACTATATTTACTACTGGGGCACCAGTCCTCGTATGGAAGCTTTTCGAATGGGAATTCGACGGCTTTTACCGTGAGTTTGCAGGTATGTGGCGTAAGGGCGTCCTATATGGGACTGTTAGTTTGTAATCTTCATACTCTCTCACCGCGTTTGAACCGTAGATTTCACGTTGCTTCACTTTTTGTAACGTTGAATACCGGCTCGTAATGGCGGGCGTACGCACTTCGGTTTTCACCTTTTGTCACATTAAATACCAGCACGGAATGGCAGGCGTACGCACTTCGGTTGGTTTCTTTTAAATTTACCAAGATCATCTTTCTCGTGCACCAAATCACCAGTGGTCTTTTGGCGTTTAGATTTGTACAGGATTTTACACAGGGCACCATCACCATTACTATGTTCACTTTGTGCACGACCGCATGTTATTATTAGTTCAGCTAGAATAGGTATTCGTCAGCTCTTGGATTAAAAAGTATGTATTGTATTCCCTGTAGGAATTACCCCTGATGAAGGGCAGAGCCCGAAATGCATTGGGGTTCCTGGAGTTTCTGTGAATTATGATGATTACTGCTACACTTAATGCACATATGAGATGTATCATATGAAGAATGAATTTGAATGAAATAATACCACCAAAATTTATGATGAATTAATCAGTTTGAAAATCATCAAGTGAATTACAATTTTGTTGAAGTGACATGTTCGCAAGGAGTGCTATTTGAGTACGTCCTTACCTTATTGGAGGACGCTTTGCAGAATTTACAATAAGCTGTGCATATCAGCTTGAAAGCTGAATGCAACTCCGTGCAGTCACAAAGGTTGAAAAACAACCTGTGGCAAGCTCTGCACATCAGCTTGAGAAAATAAAGCAGGCCGATAAAGCAGGTGGGAAAGCGATACGCCTTTGTATCTAGTGAGCGCAGTGCTTTAAATGGGCCGGTACTCACCGGTACTGAGTACCGGCACTTCTTATTTTTATCGATCAGAGTACCGGCACTTCTCCACTGCTAAGGAGAGTACTGGTACTCATTGAAGGTAAGCTAATTGGTGCTAGTGCTGCGGAGCTCGAGGCAGTCAGAGTGCCGCAGATCTGTACGGCACTCCGACAGCCAAAGCGCCTCTCTAGCTCGTAGGTGAGTAACTGCTGAACCATTCAGCCGCGGCTCATGTGCGTTATGCAAGGGATGTCCCTGTTTGGAATTCTCACGCCCTGCTGTGTTTGATAGAGAAGGGCCCATTAAGGCCCTTCTCTGTCAATCACATTCACACTGTGCTTGCTGTGCTGTAACAATCCCAAGTGAACATTTTTGGGTGAGTATTTGTCTGCGTGTGTGTGTGCGTGTGTGCGTGCGTGTGTGCGTGTGTGCGTGTGTGTGTGTGTGTGTGTTTGCCTGCTTCTGTGTATGTTTGAGTGTGAGAGAGGAAGCGAGCTCAGAGAGGAAGATAATCTGGACACTCTCAGGAGGTAGTTTTAAAGAAATGCGTGGAATGCTTTTGTGGGTGCATTGTCTGCTTGTTTCTGTGTGTATTAGAAGTATTGAGCCAAAAGCAACCAAGTAGGAACAGTATGACAGTGAGAAGCTTCAAATATTGCAGAACAAGGAAACCTTAACATATCGTGTTAGGTCTTTATTTTGTGTAATGAGTTAACACGTTTTGTTTATATTGATACTTCTCACATGTTTTGGTATGTCCTGCAGCTGGTGTAGTACTCATTATTAATGCTGCTCTTCCAAAGTCTCTTTTGTTCTGAGGCGCACTGATAATGAGCCTGAATAGTGCTGTTGATGGTGTGACTGCATTCATTTAAAAGGTCCTTCTATTATGATTTAGGGCCTGCGCCCTGCAGGTATTCACACCGCTCTTTCTCATCATATGCAGCTGTTAATCTGCATATATGGGAAGTTTGAAACTACTGTCAAAAGAAATGCACCGGCAAAATGAATACTCGATAGAAATGTCTTAGTATCATCATGTCTCGCCCCGCCTCTAATCCCGCCCCCAGCTCAATTTAATGAGTACCTGCACTTATTTGTTCCCATTTAAAGCACTGAGTGAGCGTATAACTGATTTCCAATTAGAAATGGCTGCCAAGCCTCAGTGCGACTCCAGGGTCGAACCAGAACACATTCCAGTTGTTCAAAATATCTTCAACACCGTCACGCCTGCCGTGACGCTTTCCGTCACGCGTGTTCCGCGTTAACCTCAAGCAAGCGAAGGAGCGCGTCCTGTACTGCAGCGCACGTTGCACGAGCTGGCTGTGCGCGTTTCTCTGTCGGCTCGAGACACTTGGCGTGAGACGGTAGGCTTGTGATTTATTTAAAACCATTCATCTTGACAGTTGCAATGGTTTTCATCAGAGTTAAAGAGCTGACGTCACGTCAATACTGCTAATGGTTGCAGTGCGAGACGGCCGCCATAGCCGACACCTGCAAGGTTTATATTTTAAGTCTTAAACGTCTCTGAACATGCTGTGCTCACTGTTCCACATACATTAGAGGCACATGGCTTAATGGACAGTTCTCACCTTGAGAGGTCCGGCGATGGCTCGTAAACGCAGAGCTGCGCAGGAATGCAAATACATGTAGAGAGGAGTTGAGGTGATGGGTCTCTTTTCCGCTTGTCGCCAGTGTAAAGATAAACGCACACAGTTTCTTAGATCAATTGGTTTAATCAGTTACATCTTTTCACCCCAGCCTCGTCTCTCCAGCCTCGTCTCTATCCCAATCTCCAACCGGTCTCCGCTTCTCGTTCCACGCAGGGAACATTAGTAGGGAATGTTGGCATAGCATTCTATGCCACTGAGGGTACCACACCCCCCCTTTTCCCAATCCAACCCACACAAAACAGCAAAGATTCATAAAGAAACATTTACATAACACATGTGAAGCAAAAAGTCGGTAAACCTTAAGACTAAGAAAATCCAAACAACTTGACTCGGATACCCAGACACCTAACCGAGAGAGACCTGCACCATCACTTTTCTCTCCTTCAGGAAGTCTGTAATGCTCGAAGGTGATTGGCTTCTCTTCCTAGGTGCCAAAGTGATCGCAGTCCTTCTGCTCGGGACAGTCCTCGCTCGAACACTCACTCAGCTCCCCAACTGGTTTCTTAGATTCATCCAAGTCTAAACTTGACTCATTTGCACCTGGTCGAGCTTCAGCCCTGTTGTCCTAACCAACCTTGACTACTTTCCCAGTTCCATCATTAACCATTTCCCAGCATTGCCTTTCTCACTCACTTCCACAACCTCCTGGGCCAGCCTGGATCTCACCCTCACCTTCCCTCAATCTGGCTCCAGGGACTTTCACCCCCACACTGTCCCTTGCTTCCAGCTCGCACACTTTCACACTTTCAAGCAAACCAAACCTCCTCTTGTTCTTCTTTTGACTACATGTTTACAACATGTTTTATTGAGACTATACACAGAAAAACCCAAGAATGAAGAGTAACTTACATTGAGATCGATGAACTAGTGATCTCAAAGGCCTCCATTACCAGGCACAGTGACAATCCTCTAAACGTCACTTTTGTCAGCTTACAGGCAGTAAACTGTTTGTAATGGAGCCTTCACCTGTCCCAATAATTCAGTATCACCTTTAATGTTTCAGCCAAGCTAGCCACATAATAAACACACGCATTATAATTGATAACGTGCAAATTAATGTGGCGGTTGTCACAATACAGATATGTTCAAATCCTTCAATGCTGCACTCAAGGCAATTCTGAAAATACACTTCATAAAGTTTCGAGTAGGGCAATCTTACAAGGCCGTAGTTCATGTGATAGCCTCACGGCAGATAGAAAAGACTGTGATGTTGAATAAATGTAACATGCATCATTTTTCCTAAGAAGCATTTATACCCTGCAGAAGTCCGATAATCCTAGCTCAGCTCAGGTGAGATCTTGTTACTTTCCTTGCTGAGTAAAGACAAGCTGCTACTACAAGGTTTATTTCCCTCAAGCCCATCCTGTAGTTTAGTTTGAGGGCGTCCTTGCAGAACCATGGGGCATAAAAAGTACCTTCTGTGCTTTAAGGCGTGGGCACATAAAAGCATAAAATTAGCAATTGTTTCAGCGCCTCCCAGGGCGCAGTTACAGATGTCTGAAATGTTGTCCGTAGTCTTAGACCATTATTTAGTGAAGGACAGTACCTGCAGGGTGCCAAGTCTGAGCTGGATGTATAGAGATCTTTTTTATGCGGGAAAGATTATATCGATGTAAGGTTCAAATTCAGGCTCCAAGTTGTGAATTAAATGAGCATTATAGAGAGATTTTTTCCCCAGCCACATCCTCTAAGTTTGTATGGTCCCCGATTTGTTTTTTGCCATTAATAAACCTTCCCTTTTTCATCTGCTCAAGTTTCAGCCATAGATGTTCACACCCAATTGCAGTGAGAGTGTCTATACCTGCTCAAACCATGGTAAGGATGCGTACTTCCTACTCCTTCGTAAGTCCCGGAAAGCTTTCCGGTACACTGCCAGAGTAGGGCTAGTCCACACACGAATCCAGTAAGGTACCGGGCTGAAGGCCGTGTGAGCTTCTATTTTGGCCATGCTCAGTTCTGATGTCAATGCTGCCAGTGGCGATCTTAGACCTAAACTGAGCATTTGTCGCAATACTGAGCTCTCAGTGGTTTGTAAGGCCGGATCTTCTTAGAGCCCCATTCTGCACCATACGTACTTGCTGCCAATGCTTTTTGATTTATGGGCAATTAGTGCCGGCTTGACTAAGCGATTGGCAGTTGTATTTAGAAGTCTTAAAACTGGACCTCCTTATTGGCTCAGGGTCACTTTACTTTTTACTAATTGTTCCACCCAATTAAGATAGTCATCGAGGTGGATTCCCAGATAATCCTAGGTATGTACACGCTCATTTGTTCTACCATATATTTTGAAAGTGGAGGCGACCTAACTCTGGGGTTCATTATCATAAACTCGCTTTTCTCTCTGTTGAGGGTTAGTTTCTTGTTCCGACAGAAATGCTCGATGCTCAATAGTAGACGATGCATTGCGTTTTCTGTCCATGCCGTAATTACTGCATCATCTGCATAAAATAGAATTGGTATACTATCACCCTCTATCTTTGGCGCGTCAAGATTGAGATCGATGAGGAATTGGCAGATCTCGTTTACGTAGATATTAAATAATTCAGGAGCAAGAACACATCCTTGTCTCACTCCAATATGTATTTCAGATTCATCTGTACATTCTCCCTTGTTTCGTACTTTACTCTCGCTTTATTACCGTTGTACAAATTCATTAGTAATGTCAGATAATTCGTTGGTAGACCTTGTTTTCCGAGGATATTCCACAATGTAGGTCTAGCAACGCTATCAAAAGCAAGCTTTAAATAAAGAAAAAGACCGTGTATAATGTAGACCTTCGCAGATTCTCATTCTTTAGGACTTTAGGCAAATCAAGTACAACCTCCTTACCTGGTCTATTGTACTTCGCCCTTCGCGGAATCCTGCCTGTAGGTGGATATAATATGCTTGTCGTCCATCCAGTCATCCAGATGCTGCAGAAGCAATTTCCTGATGATTTTACCAACACCATCCAAGAGCGAGAAGGGCGATAGTTTGCAGGGTCATCTCGCCTCCTTTCCTTGCGGATTGGAACAATAATAGAAGTCTTTCAGGAGCCTTTTCAAGGGACTAGATTGCGTTAAAGCCAGCTGTTAGTATTTGTAACCACATATCTTGGTTGTTCTTGAGCACCTCGATGGGGATTCTGTTTGGGCCAGCAGCTTAGTGATTTTTGGGCCTTGTTAGCCCTGGCTACCTCATACTGAAACTTTTCCTCCATGTCACTTGACACCGTACTCCCAGGTTTTACTTGGTTTCTATCATGACTCCTCCGTGACACCCTGATTCACGATGGTGAGTTCTGTGTTTTTTTGCTACATGGCAGGGACGTGCTGGACCCATATTCCTGGACTTATATTTGCTTCCAAGTTTTTGGCCATGTCCTCGCTGCCCCATTTTATGATTTCCCCTGGTGTTTTTCCCATCGATTTCTGTTTGTCTGGCTTGCCGTGCCCTGTGGCATAGATTCCTTTGTTCGTGTAGATCTTTTTTAGGCTTTTCTAGTTTCACACAGGACGTCTTCCCCACTCACTCCCACGTGACAGTTTTTGAGCTCTGCAGCCAGATCTCTTTTTTAATTTGACGCAGTCCTCCTCATACCAATACATATATGAGGGATAAGCTTTACCAGCTGCACCCCCTTTTGTTTACTTTAGCTAGAGCTAGTCGCTGCAAGCAAATTTACAAAGGTTGTTAATGTTGAGGGTCCGGTCCCCCTACGTTGGGCATTGACAGCATCAAACTGAGATTTTTCCATTTTCTTTCGACTACATCCAATTGTAGCCTGAACATCCATCTGTCACACCCGCCATTACACTTGCTTTACTACTCCTTACACCCACCTTCAACTCGGACACCCATGCAGGATGAAGCAAATTCAGTGACGATCTGCCTCTAAGATCATTGAATGGTGTAATGCCTGTCACACTGTGAGGCTTATTGCGGTATGCACACAACATTGATCTGATGTCTTGACCCACATCAACACATCCCAAAGTTGCTGCCTCAGCACATTCACTCACCATACAATGCATCATCTCTGCCAGACCATTGTTTTGGGGGTGGTATAGACTACACCTTTTGTATTTGATTCCCGTACCTGTCAAAATTTCTTTATCTCCCTAGAAATTAATTGGACATCGTTATCCTATAATTGCTCCAAAGGGACCCGCCCTGGCAAATACGTCCGTGAAAAATGTAATTACACTTTTAGGATCGGGCTTCCTCCTCAACGTTACTTCTACCCATTTGGAGAAAGAGTCATCCAAGACAATGGCAAACCTACAAGCAAGCGGTAATATATTGACAGGCCCCAAAAAAGTAATGCGTACTTTCTCCCACACTTTCATGACACCTCACCTCAGACATGGATGGGACTCTACTTTTAAGCCCCTTATCAGTTTCTATACACCCTGTATATTTGCCAGCCCAATTCTCCATCTCTTTAGCCTTAGTAGGCCACCAATACAACTCCCTCAATTTTTTCTTTTAGGACGTTATTTCCAGATTATTTTTATGAGTACGTCTGCCAATTTACTCCTAATCATGTGTGGTGGAACCAAATGATCGTCTCTAATCACAGCCCCTCTTCATCGGACCGTTCCGCTTGTATCTTGATGTAAGCTTGCAACTCATAGGAAAAGGTTTTTCTCCTTGGGCCGGCCCATTCTGGCGTGATCAATGACTCTTTTTAATACACCTTCCTCCTCAAGTACCTTCCTCCACTCGCTTTCATCAATACATTTCATAGAGGTCCATCTGACATTTGCTACTAAACCCTCGCCTTCAAACAAACCTTAGCACTCTCGGTTCCACCACCATCCGATCCTGGGAGAAAAAACGAATGGTCCGCATTCTGGTTTCAACTTCTTGGTACGTATTCGATCTTGAAATGGTGGGCCAACAATTTTGAACGGAGTCTGACTAATCGGGCAGTAGCTCTGTTAGAATTCATGTTGCTACCACTCGGTATTGGAATCCGAGGCTTGTGATTTGTCAGAGTCAGAAGCTTGGTGCCTCGTGCATAGTTTCTGAATGTTTCTACTGCTCAGGTACACGCACACATTTCATGCTCAACTGCAGAGTGTAATCGTTCCTGTAGTCTCGGGCGTGCAGGACGCAAAGGTAATCGTTCTTTCGTTATTCACCTTTCCCTGAGATAAGACTGCCCCAAACTTATGCTGTTGGATCCACTGATTTACAAAGAGTTCTTCCTGGAACTTGAG
This sequence comes from Calotriton arnoldi, assembly GCA_963921515.1. Classification (NCBI taxonomy): domain Eukaryota; kingdom Metazoa; phylum Chordata; class Amphibia; order Caudata; family Salamandridae; genus Calotriton; species Calotriton arnoldi. Next base: position 3,547,897 of record CAWUFW010000408.1, read on the forward strand.
GGCTCAACAAAGGTGTAATCTTCCCTTTATCTCTTTCAACGCACCATGTTCTCTTCCCCAAAGAAAAATGACCTTTTTTAAAAAAAAATCTATCGCAATGGTCCAGAATCAATGCAAAATTCTCTATGAATTCAGCTTATAGTTCACACCAAACACATAGAAAAGTCAACAAATAATCATGATTTTCTGGCACTGGTACAGCCTCTGCTTTAAGAAGACTGGGCCTAGGTGCAATACCCTTCCCCGAGATCACGTCAACGATACCACCTTATATACACCAGAAAAAAAGTATCCTTCCTAAGAGTCAAACCCTTTCTGCACAGGGCCTGTATAACTGCCTATAATCTTTGTGCATGCTCAACCTGATCTTTGCCAAAAACAATGATATTGTCTTGAAGGCCATCACACGAGTAAGTCCATCCAAGACCTCCCCCGTGAGCCGTTGAAAGACAGCTGCCACTGGTGCAAGGCCGAACTGTAACCTTTTCAAACTGAAAGAGACCATCAGGAGTAACAAAAGCCTTAAGATGCATAGACTGTTCAAAGACCCCTGATGGTGTGCACATTGGAAAATAAAATTACTTCTGAAAAAGTAATGAGCATTTCATCAATTGAGGGTAGGGGACACAAATCTCCCTATTGAAACTCCATTTTGAGACTTCTCCGATATATGTAAATTCTGAGTTCATTGTTGGGCGAATGCGCCACAACTTTTGGAGATAACTGGGATGACTCGGTAGGTTCAATCACCCCTTTGCACAAAGTCATCTCAAGTCGTCTCAAAAGCTCGCTTAGTTCACCGCTAACACTCATCGGCACATTTCATAATTTATTTACGACCATACATCCTTCTATCATCTTTATAACATATTCGTAATCTTCACGTTTCCCTAGTTTATCCTCAAACATTTGTATTGTGTGCCAATACCTCTCGCAATCCTTGTTGTGCGCACACAACACAGTTACAAACACTGTCCCATCATGCCATTTTCATTCTCTAATACCATTTTTTTGTTAAATAATTTTTATTAATATAAGAAAAAGTACCAAATTAACAGTAAACATGAGGTGGGAAAGTTAGCATGGTAAAAAGAACAGCATGTTACAAATGATGTAATCCAAAAAGACATAAAAGGAAAACAACCTTATGCATTAAAGGTGGATAGGAAGAATTAAAGGTACTTAATAAATCATTAGGTCTCGCCTTGGCAGCGCATGCGCTGCATGCGTTGTCTCAGCGAGACCTAAAGTAATCTGTATGTTGGCTTAAACTTCATGTAATCTGTTTTTCCGCTTCCTATTGGCTTACTTGTGGTAGTGTTGTTGTTATCTCCCTTTCTGTTGGCTGTTTGTCATTTGCTAACTTCCTTGTAGTCCCGATACAGCGGTGCCTAACTACAGTGTTAGTTCGCTCTGCTTGCACTTCTTTTAATTGAAGTGCAGTGTGACATCTGTTTTTCACGCTGTAGCCTGCCTTTGTAATTGGAGACTTTTGAGCAGCTGGCTAGTTTTTGCTGTGTGACTCCTACGCTCCTCCACCCCACCATCTCTGCTTTCACTCCCCTCGGTCACAGAGGGGGGTTGTGCTGCTGTATGAGGCATTTTTATCAGCGCGGCTCCCTTTCATGAGCGCCGCGCTGGTTCTGCTTTCATTCTTGTTTCTTGATTGAGTTTCTCTTCCTGCTGCGGCACGACATGGTCTGCTTAGATTCAGCGTGTGCGCGCTTTCACTTTCATATCAGACGGGACAATCACTGCCGCTTGGTTGCAATGTCATAGGTCTCGCATAGACCTATGGCACTGCAAATATTTTTTTGTAAAGATTATGCTCAGGCTCGAACCTGGATCTCCTGGACCAAAGTCGCCAGCTCTGTGTATTGAGTCACAGCCCTAACTTATTTTAGTCTTGTTGCAAGGGAGGAGGCATGTTCGATGCACCCCCACCCGCCTTTGTTTCCTGCTCATCCGAGCCTTTGGAGGGCGCCTGTTCTATTCCGTGCACCCCCTCCTCTACTTGTTTTGATGCAGCAACTTCTTGTTCAGCTGATCCTGTACCTGTCTTACAGCCAACAAAGCACTAAAATAAACAATTAGCACAAGAGTCCCACGAGGCTGAAAATAAATTATACTTATTAAAGTATTTAATAATATCAGCATATTTTTATGGAGCCTACGCCGAGACTCGAACCCGGATCCCCAGGACCAAATACGATAGCTTTGTTTATTATGCAACACCCCTAGCTTGTTTTATTTCAGTTGCGAGGGAGGGTGCATGTTCGAAGCTCTTCCCCCTCCCCTGACTTATTTGTTTCCTGCTTATCGGAGCTTTTGGAGGGCACCAGTTCTATTCTGTGATGTGGCTTAAGTCAGGTAAACCGTGTAGACCCTCATTCTGGTGTGTTTTTCCATTGAAAAATGAAGGCAATTGGTATTCAAACCTGCCGGTTGTTTATCTGAAAATTCAAACTCTTGAAAGTTAAATCAGCTTCCTGCATTACCCCTCACAGATTTCCTTCGCATATTCACTTAAACACACCAGGTCATCGGAGCCCAGCACTGTAAAATGGCAGCATACCAGGGCGTGGCTAATGCAAGGTGACAGCTCTGTTTGAATATACCTGCCTGCTGTTCACTAATAGTGTAATGAAACATTTGTTTACCTCTTGACAACTGATCCTTGTTCAAAGGATAAAGGCTGTCTCTTGGTTCACATTAAAGCGGCGTTGCTGAGCCTGTCCTCGCGTAGTGACAGGCGGGGCTGCGGGAGCCCCGGGCCCCGGTGCTCCAGCTCCCCCCGACTGGCTGACCCTGTGGCTTCAGGGCACCGACTGTTCGTGTAGGCCGCGCGCTTTTTCTTTCCAGTTTGGCAACCTGCTGATCTTGTGTGAAATGGGTAATGTTACTGGAGGGCGACACACCCAGCGGTGGGAGTTTCATTACCCCTCTACCAGTTTGGCTGCCGAATTGCGCCGTTCATAGCAACTTGCTCACCGTTCGCCTTCAGCACAAAGATAGACAAGAGGCTCACTCTGAATTCTACAACCCAGCCAGGCCTAGGGGTGCGGGTGGGTGTACCGTAAGCCGTACACCTTATGAGCACGCCGCATGCTCACAACATTAAAATGTCTTTCACTATTGTGTTTTTGAAGTCATCGAATACTCGAGAAATTGAAATCCTAAAAACTAGAATACGGATCTGCGACCCTGTCAAGTCTTCCCAAAGCAAGAACAGCTCCACTCAAAACGACCCTTAATGCAGCAGAGTTGTACCCTCTTCTTATTTCTTTTATTTATTTTCCTAGACGAGCACGGCAACAGACGACAACCTCTTTGTTAAAACAGAGCATATTAAAGTGCGTGTTTTTGTTTTTAAAAGAGCGCCCCGCTAAGTTATAAAATAGTTTGTTTTAACTAAAACCTCAGGGCCTGGGGATCTTTCAATTGATTCAAGATGGCTCAGGAAGTTAATGCAACCTCCTGAGCTGGTGCAGAGGTCTCAGTCTAAATCTTAGCACGGCCCTCTTGGACTTTTATCCTTCAGAGGTAGGTAAAATGAGATGTCTAACAGCTTCTGTTTGTGATGTAAGCTTCACCAAGCCGTTCAGCTGCTGGCATGTGCTACATGCCACGGGATGTGAGTGACAGTTAAACGGAGGTAATTGCTTTGCTATTGCTGGTTTAAGATCCCGGGACAAGGAGCAGAGACAGCGTTGGCTCCTTCAGCTCTCTTGGCTCCCACACTGCTCGAAGGACCCCCACCACTACTGTTTGCTTGTTGTGTCAAGCAGCGCTTGCGGCTTTATCTGTAATTCTGGCAGCTGCGCCTTTTGAAACGCTTTATTTAACTTTTATTCTGGTGTCACATTACTTGTTTTCTCTTTGCCGCTTAACTCCTGCAATCAATATGCCCGCACTGTTAGATTGCAAACACTAAACGGAGAGCGACTGAGGGGAGCAATAAAAGAATGTATTCAAAATGACATGGCATTATTTATCTTGTGTTCTGCTAACAATTTTCAAAGGGGTTCGTGGTTGTTTAACATTTGCAGTAATCAATAAACTAATATTAATGTTAGCACGCATGCGCGAAAAGACAGCATTGACATAACATGCAGTGAGGGTACTTTGTCAGCTTGTAGGCGTTGCCTTTGTTTGTAATTGAACGTAAACAGCAACCTGCGCTCCACCCATCTGTGTGCACCGTGGGGTCAGTGCTGAATGCATGTTAGGTTTCACCTGCGCCTAGAAGCTGTGCAGCGCTGCTCCAGTCTTCTCCCCACAGCCCGGGAGTGAGGGCTGAAGTTGTGCTGCATGGGTTAGATGAGACGCCGTCTCCCGCTCTGCAGAGAAGCCGAGAGAGATTGCATTTTGAATCAGAAAGTGAAGCTTGCACAGATTAATTACTGCAGGACGGCTTGTGTTTACTTAGAAATTTTGGAATCATAACCCCCGCAGGGAGGTGCAGTTAACCCCTGGGGACGGGGGGGGGGGTGGGGGTTAATTTCACTATGAGCATTTCTCGTGGGGTGCGGTTTTGTTTACAGAGACCTTTCCAAACTATCCCAAAGGCACCATGTTTATTGAACCCCCTTCGGCAGGTCAATGCATGTTGAGCACTGGATAATTAGTGTGACAGTGCAGTGAGGTGGGTGTGATCAGCGTTTCACCCTGCAGCTTCTCTCTGGTCTGCGCGTTGATACTGGCACCAGGCGCTAGTGCAGCCTGACGGACAGGTAGAGTTCAGCTTCAGGGGGTATTTCTGGCACTGCTTTGTCTCGCCTTTATTGGCATGGACCTTATGTGGATGGAAGTGTGCTACACTCCTCGTCTAGAAAGATGCACATCACAGTAGAGGAATGTGAGGCTAAACTGAACACTGATGAACTGTTAGCTATAAATATGTTTAAAGTGCTGGCACAGCAGGGTGCTTGATGTTTGTTCCACGTCCAATGTGTGGGAGTCTGGAGGTGAAGTGGATACCTAGCTTAGATAGTATTATTTATCGTGCAGGAGCCTGTTGCGAGTTGTCACACGGCCCCGTGTTTCTAGAAGCCAGACTTCAAGGGCAGAAGTATGTGAAACTTCATTGGTTTGTTGCTTGGTTATAAGCTTCATCGTTCAAGTCATATTCCTTACATCATGTAGTGGGCCATGGTAAACATCATGAGGTAAGTAAGGGGTGAGGAAGTGGCCCCACAAAATAGCAGTTCTTGCTAAGTCTATAGTGAGCAAGAATGTCCAGAGTCGAAGTTGCTGCCAAAGACATATTGGTTTCAGAAAACAGCCACCGTTCTTCATACTCTGATGACATGCTTGAGAAATATCAGTGTCTTTCTAACTTTTCATGACATTTTCCAGCCAAGTCTTGACATTTACCAGGAAATTTCAATATTATTGGAGTGACCTCTTAAATCTTAGGTAAATGCACGTATTACAAAACAAACACTTTAACTGGTACTAATAAGAGAACAACCGCTTTCTGCGCCAGTCCTTTGGCTTCCGAAATTACTTAAAGCGTTTTGCACCAGTGCAGCTATAGACGAAACAAATTGATAAACATTGCAAAAAATACACCAGGAGGATATGACTTGGAAAATATGTTACGTATTTAATACATTTTTATAAAGCAAACTTGGCCTCTGAATAATTTTGGTTAAAACCGTGATGCTTTGGACGGCACAAATTGGTGTGCTTCATGTGTAACCTTTGTGCAAAACTTTAGTTTGAAACAGTTCTGTTTTCGTAATTCGCTGCTTACACGAGCAGCAAAGGTGATTTGCTCTATTTTTGCACTTGTGCAGAACTTTATGTAGCTTCTTAGTGCTTGTTTCCCCACAAAGGGCCAGGCATAATATTACATGAACGTTAGTTCTAAATGGCTTTTGACAATGATATGCTTTTTCCTGAGAACTTTCAATTTTGTTAGATTAGGGGAGTGAGGCATTAGGAGAGGAGACACATTGGGTGTGGAGTTTATGGAGAAGTAACACCCCAATTAGAATGTGGGCCTCCAGGTTTCAGATATTTGTTTTATGTTTTTTTTGCAGTCTTATGTAGCAATTGTAGCAAATGTAGGTAAGGGCATTAGAGCAATTGACATGAGCACCAGGTAACAAAACGTAAGGTCATGTTATTTATTTTTTGTGTTTTATGACTATTGGGTTTAAATGAATTGCCCATAGGATATTGAGCCGGAGCCAGGTCTCAAACCAGCTCCAACAAATACAATAACTATTGCAATAGTAAAAACATTGCCATTTACAATGCCAATACCTTCAACTCCAACAAATGCGAGACCTATTGCATTTCCAATGCTTGTTTTTACTCTGTTGCTTTTCATGCTACTCTTACACACCCATGTCAAATGTCTGAGAACACCACATTTTGTACACATTTTGTACATTCTTTTCCTAAGACCGGACAAGATTTGTGGGACACAACATGAAATTTGTGCCCACATCTGAATAGAGAATTATCCGCATATACATTTTTTCTTCGGTTCTTGCTTAGCAGTAGTCGTGGTACCCTTTACTGTACACGCTGTCTCTTCGCAATCTCCACTCAGTGCTTGCACATCTGGATTATGAATACAGTTTATTGCTTCTTCCAAGGTTACCCACTTTTCTTGAACTCTTTTATTGTAACACCTTGTTACAAGTTGGTTTCGTATTAATTGTTTCATGAAGGTATTGAAGTCACATTTCCAAGCTACAGTTCTCAAGGAAGCACAACAGATGTCTGGATTCTGGTCGCAGTTGCTCTCTGGTGAAGGATTTTTGCTGCTCTACTTCTAAGTTTGGGGGTTTCCTAAAATGATTCCAGCCCTTCTGACCACCTCCTCAAATTCTTCTTCCTCTCCAGGTATAGAAACAGTCAAGTGTTGATATATTTCTTGTCCCTCTAATGCCAGTGTGGATTCTAAAACCCATCTTTTCCTATCAGGCTTAAATCTGAAACCATTAATTGCTCCTAGAAAGGCATTCAAAGTCGTTTACCACTCTTTCAAGGAATAGGGGGCTCCCCGGCGACTGCAGCAACGGTGGTGGAGGACTGATAGCTTGAATAGACTGCAGTCAGTGCTGTAAGCCATATCCAATTAACTTGTGTGCAACTGTCAGAAGAAAATGTTTATTTAGAATAGGTGTTGCTCACTTAGTTAAATGACAGGGGGTAGCTGCAATTTGTCCTGGAAGGTGCTAAACGATATGGTACATTCAGTTGCTGCAGCAGCACATAGTCCATTTACAACGCCCCTTTACATATTAAAGCCCAACCTCTTGGCCTTTAGGAAGGCCCTATAACACGGCTGTTCGTTACACTCAAATTATTTCTGATCTATTCGGTCTTCTTTCCTCAGCTAGAGCCATGATGCCCTTTGGGGCAAGCGAGCGCTCGACAAAAATATCTAACATAACTGAGCACCATTTCCATTTATTCCCATGACGTAGCTCCGGTCAGTCAAAGAGCCAGGTCTTGAGGGTCTTCCTAAAGATGTGCAGGGTGGGGACGCGTCTAATGTCGATCATGAGCTCGTTCCAGGTCTTGGCCGCTATGTAGGAGAAGGTTCTTCCACCCGTTCTTGCTCTGTGGATGCGCGGGGGTTCAGCGAGGTCGGCGGATCGGAGGTTCCTCTTGGGTACGTGGAAGGAGATTCTGTCGTTGAGATATTGGGGTCGGTGTTAGGAGATTCTGTTGTTGAGATATTGGGGGCCGGTTTTGTGGAGGCATTTGTAGGCATGGGTGAGTATCTTGAAGGTTACTCTCTTCTCGACGGGGAGCCAGTGGAGGTTACGCAGGTGTTGGGAGATGTGTTCGTGTCGAGGGATTCAGAGGACGAGTCTGGCTGCGGTGTTCTGTATGGTCTGGAGTTTGTGGAGCAGAGACTTGTTGATCCCGGCATAGAGGGCGTTTCCTTAGTCCAGTCGGCTGGTTATGAGTGCGTGGGTGACGGTCTTCCTTGATTCGGGAGGGATCCATTTGAAGGTCTTTTGGAGGATGAGGAGGGTGTTGAAGCAGGTGGAGGCGACGGCGTTGACCTGTCGGGTCATGGAGAGGGAGGAGTCGAGTATGATGCTGAGGTTTCAGGCATGGTCCTTGGGGGTGGCGGGGCTGCCGAGGGCGGTGAGCCCCCAGGTGTTGTCCCCTGCAGAGGTGGAGGGTCCGAGGATCTCTGTCTCCTCCGAGTTGAGCTTCAGGCAGCTGCTGCTCATCCAGGATGCAACGTCCTTCATTCCTTCCTGGAAGTTGAGGCTGGTGGTGTTAGGTCCTTGGTGAGGGAGAGGATGAGCTGTGTGTCGTCAGCGTAGGATACTACGCTGAGTCAGTGTTGTCTGACGATGGCAATGAGGGGGGCCATGTAGATGTTGAAGAGCGTGGGGCTGAGCGATGATCCTTGGGGTACTCCGCAGTTGATTTCCTTGGGTTCGGAGAGGGAGGGTGGAAGTCTGATTCTTTGGGTTCTGCCGGTGAGGAAGGCGTGGATCCAGTCGAGGGCGCTTCCCTGTATGCCTGCGTCGTTGAGTCTGGCGGTGAGTGTGCGGTGGGAGACTGTGTCGAAGGCTGCAGAGAGGTCGAGAAGGATCAGGGCTGTGGTGTGTCCTTGGTCGAGGAGGGTGCGGATGTCGTCTGTGGTGGCGAGTAGAGCGGTCTCAGTGCTGTGGTTGCTGCAGAATCCGGATTGGGAGGGGTCGAGGATGGAGTTTTCTTCTATGAATTTCGTGAGTTGGACGTTGACAGTCTTCTCTGTGACTTTGGCAGCGAAGGGGAGGAGGGAGATGGGCCGGTAGTTCTTGAGTTCCGTGGGATCTGCTGAGGGCTTCTTGAGTGGGGGTCTGACTTCTGCGCGTTTCCAGTCGTCGGGGAAGATGCCGGTTTAGAAGGTGGCATTGATGGTGCACCATAGTTCCGGTGCGATGGCAGCGGCTCTGTGGAAGATGTGCGGGGGGCAGGGGTCCGTAGTGGCTCTTGAGTGGATGCCTTTCATGGTCGATGCAGTGTCTTCGATGGTGACTGGGGTCCAGGAGGAGATGGTGGGCTGGCTGGCGTTGCTGGAGGAGGGAGTGGTTTCAGTGTCAGGTGTCTGGTTGTTGAAGTTGTCATAGAGGCCCTTGATTGATGGAAGTAGGAGCCGAGCTTGTTGCAGAGGTCCTGGGAGGGGGTGATGTCCATGGTTTCGCTGGGGGGGTTTGGTGAATTCCTGGATGATGCTGAAGAGTTCCTTAGAGTTGCTGGAGTTGGCGAGGATCTTGTTCTGGATGAAGGTCCTTTTGGTGGATCTGATGCGTTGGTGGTATTCTGTCATGGCGTTCTTGTAGGTGGTGCGGTCTTCCGAGGATTTGCTGTTTCTCCAATTCTTCTCAAGATGTCTGCAGGTGCCTCTGGATTCTTGGAAGTTGGCGGCGAACCTGGTGGCCTTTCTGGGGCGCTGTCGGGGTTGCGTAGGGGTGCGAGCTCATCTGCGCCGTTGGTGAATCAACTGTGGAGTTCTTTGGCTGCGAGGTTGGTGTCGGTTGAGGTTGAGGGGGCAGCACAGTTGAGGGTGCAGTTGAGCTGCTCCTCGGTGTCCTTGCTCCAGTTCCTTCGTGGAGGGCGGGGTGCTGGTTTGAGCGCGGTGGGTTTGTCGACGGGGAAGTTAGCGCAGTCGTGGTCCGTCCAGGGGGATTGTGTGGTGTGGCTTAAGTGGACGTGGTTGCCTTCTGCGAAGATGGGGTCGAGGGTGTGTCCTGCCTTGTGGGTGGGTGTGGTGACGAGTTGTTCCAGTCTGAGGTTGGCGAGGTTGTCCAGGAGGGTGACTGAGTTGGGGGTCGCTGAGGTTGACGAGGTGGAAGTTGAGGTCTCCGATGAGCATGTATTCCATGGAGGCGATGGCGTGGGGCGCGATGAGGTCGGCGATGGTAGTGGCAAAAGCAGTTCGAGGTCCGGGCGGTCTGTAGGCGAGGGTGCCTCGTAATGTTGTTCTGGGGCTGGTCTGGATCTGGAATTGGAGGTGTTCGGTGGTGGGCGGGCTGTCGCTGGAGGTGGTGAGTCGGAGGGAGCTCTTGTGCGCGATGGCAAGTCCTCCTCCTGGGCGGTTGGGGCGGTCCTCCCTCTGAATCTTGTATCCGTCGGGGATGTCGGGGGCAGAGTTCATCCAAGTTTCAGTGAAGAAGGCGACGTCTGGCGAGTGGGTGGCGAGGAGGTCCCAGATTTCTACCACGTGTCTGTGCAGGGAGCGCACATTGAGGAGGATGCACCTCAGGGCTTTGGTGGTGTTGGCATTCGGCGTGTGGGCGGCAGCGTGGTGGTGCGGAGGGTGGTGAAGGTTTGGTGGCAGTGACGGCCGGAGAACTGTCCATGGGTGGTGTTCGGCATGGACAGCTGGCAGTTGTTGTTCCTTCCGGGGTTGAGTGCGAGGAGGGCAGCTGAGTCGTAGCGGTGGGTGGTCGGAGATGCAGGGTCTCTGGTAATGCTGTCAAGCAACAAAATGACAATATCATGATAAAACACCTTGGCATTGCATGTAACCTCCGCAGCAAGCGGAAAGATAATGGCGCTTATAGAATAGAGGGTCGGAATTTGAATGTCCAGGGTCCAAAACAGTTCATTTTAACGCCTGCATACAGTGCACGCATGGACCGGAACCAGGCCCTCCACATCCATGAACTCCCACGTGCGCCAGTTTCTAATCATAGCTGCCACTAGCATGCTGACCTCAGCCAGTGGGCCTCCTCCTCCCCTTTCCACACAGCTTCTGCGGCAACTGGAGAAAATGGCCGCTCGCAACCCAACCACCGCCTCACCAGAGCAACACTGAAAAAGATGACAAAGGGCCTCTACACCTCCATCAAGCACAGGATGCCTGATTCACTCCTCCTCCAGCCAGGGCCGGATGTAGGGTGGTGTGACAGGTGCCACGGCACTGGGCGCTGACTTAAGGGGGCGCCATGTTTTCAATTATATTGTGGATGTAAAAGCACCTGCTGCAGCTTCCTTGCCTCCAGCAATTTCCAAGCAACAATAAAAATTCCAAGATAACTCTGGTGATCAGTGTACCTGCTGGAGAATCCGTAGCAAAGGAGGTCATTGGGGGGTGCCAACAAACGTTGTCGTACCGGGTGCCACCAGCATTAAAGCCGTCCCTGACTCCAGCGGTTCCTTGCCAGGACTTGCAGTCCCCAAGCTTCATCCACCGCCACAGGCAGACGTCGGTCAGGTACCAACTCCCAGTCAGTGAACAGGAGTAGGACCTCTCACGAACTCAACATCAGTGTCCAACAAAGATCCACCCTAAAGAAAGGTAGAATTTGTGTTGGAAAGATGCGTTTTTATTGGGACGGCTGTCGGCACAGCTCAGGGTGTCCGCTGCCCACCCAGCACAATGACTCTCCTCAGAATCCCCATTACTAGCCTCCTCGTCCTTTAATGGAGCCCGCCACCAGCCTCCACGTCCTTTAAGGGAACCCGCCACCAGCCTCCACGCCCTTTAATGGAACCCGCCACCAGCCTCCACGCCCTTTAATGGAACCCGCCACCAGCCTCCACGTCCTTTAATGGAGCCCGCCACCAGCCTCCACGTCCTTTAATGGAACCCGCCACCAGCTCCACGTCCTTTAATGGAGCCCGCCACCAGCCTCCACGTCGTTTAATGGATCCCGCCACCAGCCTCCACGTCCTTTAATGGATCCCGCCACCAGCCTCCACGTCCTTTAATGGATCCCGCCACCAGCCTCCACATCCTTTAATGGAACCCACCACCAGCCCGGGAGGTAAAGGCAAACTGCTTATCAGACACCTGTATCTCTTTCAAGTGCCTAAAATGATAGTTCATGACCTGCCACATACTTATTCTGCTCTACAGTTTCTCACATAAAGTACTCCACCGAGCTCAGGGGCACCGCATTGGGTTTTCCAACCAGCGAAGGAGTTGATGACAATTTGTATGTGTTTTATTTCGTATGTATAAATTAAATAAATTAACTAATGTGATTCCCTCAATTTTTCAATGTGTGATAGAGCTCTAACATGCCTTAGGAAAAAGTCTACACCAGAAGGGAGAAAAACAAATTTAAAAAGTCAAGGGAAGAGGGTTGTGTCCATCCAAGTGCAGGTGACTGGTGTGGCTGGGTGAGTGCAGGGTTAGCAGTGTGGCTGGGTGAGTGCAGGGTTAGCAGTGTGGCTGGGTGAGTGCAGGGTTAGCAGTGTGCCTGGGTGAGTGCAGGGTGAAGGATGTTGCTGGGTGAGTGCAAGGTGAGTGGTGTGGCTGGGTGAGTGCAGGGTGATCAGTGTGGCTGGGCGAGTGCAGGTTGAGTGGTATGGCTGAGTGATCAGTGTGGCTGGGTGAGTGCAGGTTGAGTGGTATGGCTGAGTGAGCGGTATGGCTGAGTGAGCGATGTGGCTGGGTGTGTGCAGGGTTAGGGGTGTGGCTGGGTGAGTGCAGGGTTAGGGGTGTGGCTGGGTGAGTGCAGGGTTAGCGGTGGGCCTGGGTGAGTGAAGAGTGAAGGATGTGGCTGGGTGAGTGCAGGGTGATCGGTGTGGCTGGGTGAGGGCAGGTTGAGTGGTGTGGTTGGGTGTGTGCATGGTTAGCGGTGTGGCTGGCTGTGTGCAGGGTCAGCATTGTGGCTGGGTTAGTGCAGGGTTAGCAGTGTGCCAGAGTAGGTGCAGGGGTAGAGGTGGGCCATGGTGAGTGCAGGGTGAGGGATGTTGATGGGTGAGTGCAGGGTTAGTGGTGTGCCAGGGTGAGTGCAGGGTAAAGGATGTCTATGGGTGAGTACGGGGTTAGCGGTGTGGCTGGGTGAGTACACAGTGAGTGGCGTGGCTGGGTGAGTACACGGTGAGCGGTGTGGCTGGGTGTGTGCAGGTTCAGCGGTGTGGCTGGGTGAGTGCAGGGTTAGGGGTGTGGCTGGGTGAGTGCAGGGTCAGCAGTGTGCCAGGGTAGGTGCAGGGTTAGAGGTGGGCCATGGTGAGTGCAGGGTTAGCAGTGTGGCTGGGTGAGTGCAGGGTGAGGGATGTGGATGAGTGAATGCAGGGTTGGTGGTGTTCCAGGGTGAGTGCAGGGTAAAGGATGTCTATGGGCGAGTACGGGGTTAGCGGTGTGGCTGGGTGAGTACACAGTGAGTGGCGTGGCTGGGTGAGTGCAGGGTGAGCGATATGGCTGTGTGAGTGTTGGGTTAGCCGTGTGCCTGGGTAGTGCACAATGAGCGGTGTAGCCGGGGTGAGTGCAGGGTTAGAGGTGTGGCTGCGTGAGAGCATGGTGAGCAGTTTGACTCGAGAATGAGGGTGTGTCTTTGAGTGGAGGGTGAGTAGGGCCGGACTGGCTGTAGCGGGCACCGGGCGTTTCCCCGGTGGGCCGCTAGGGTGGGGACAGTTTTAGACCCCTGGGGGTCCGTTTTTGTTACCGGGGGCCTGTTTTGCAGCATAGCTGCAATATCGGCCCCCAGCAACATAAGCAGCACAAAGCTTTACTCCCTTCCCCCCCACCCCCTGCTCAGGGCCAGTTGAGCTCTTTGCCAGAGCCGGTTTCGGTTCCCAGTCCGGCCCTTAGGGTGAGCGACATGCTTGTGCGAGTGCAGGCTGGGCTGTGTGCCTGTGTGATTGCAGGGTGCGGTTCTCTAAAGCCAGAGCTCTTGACATCACAGGTGCATATTTTCTTTTCTGATCTGTTTATTGGCAACACACAAACATACATTCATTGCATGTTGATCCTGCCCTTCCCCTAAACTTTCACACACGCCTTCAACAAGAAACGAGAGCAGCCCTACACCCTAGGTCGACACTATACCAGAGTGCCAAAGTAGATGTCTTTTGGTGGTTGCCATGTTCCCAGCACAGAGTCAGAGTAATGACAACAAGAACAAGCATTGGCAAAGCCAATAGGTCTCGCCTTTATTACGATTTGGTATAACTATTGCAATGTGTTTCAATGGAAAAGCAACAAAAACAACTTGTAGCCTTCTGTTGTACGAAAATATAGCAAAGGCTTGTTTGAAGGAATTAGACTGCATTTTGAAACTTTTGCTGTTCTGATGATGATCTGTATGTCCTAATTCTGAAAGCGACGTGGTTCCAAAATGTACCTATCGGACCTTGTTGAGCAGTCATGAAGCTTTACACGAGGTAGAGGACAAGGCAGAGCGTGAAAAAGGAAGGCCGAGAGGAAGGTCCCATGTGTTTTAAATGCACATACAATAGGACAGGAGTCTGTGAGGTAAGCTCCATTGTGTATAAATCAGAAAGCAGGCGCTGAAGCGCTCTGCGTTGTTTGAACCTCTACCCAGAGCGCAGTTTAGTTTAGAGCTTGGCAGTTGTTAGAATTGACGGAATGGGCTTTCAGAAAAAAGAAAAAAAACATTGTCAAGATCAGTAGATGTCTATTTCCATAGCTGTTGCTTTTAACAGTGTTTTAGCTCCGTTATCCAGTAGTCGTGGAAGATGCAGCATGGCTCAAGGATGCTAAATGTGCTGTGCTCTGTGCTTCTGTTTTATGTTTTAAAAGGCGAGAAGAGATGGCGTGGGTGATAAAGGAAGCACAGAGTAAAGAGGGAGGGTGCGGGCTGGAAGGAGGCAGGGAGAAGAAACAGCAGGCGAGGTGTGGGGGAAAACAAGCATTGGCCAATGACCTCGCGGCAGGAGTCCTCTTTACTGAGGTCTTTCAGTGTAAGGAGAAGTATAAACAGTCTGACGTAGATCTACAGTCCAGGAAGCAGTAGAACAGGCATGACAAGGAAAAAAGAAGAAGCTGTTATTGTTTCTAATAACAATAGCAACATATTGTGACAATGTTCCAATTCAATAGAAACAACGTGGACGAACCCTCAGGTAAGTGTTAGAAGTTGTATTGACTCAATGTGATGTATCAGAGTACAGACATCCAATGGATTTGTAAAAAGTACCCTCACCCACCAACCTAGTTGGTGGCATGCTTCATCATTGGGTTCCCAGCTGGGCTGCCGAATGCAACCCAGCTGTGCTTCAACGCCTGAATTACAGCGGAGCAGGTTTTGTTGGTCAGTGAGATGTGTGCTCAGAGGGTGGTGAGGTTAAAAATGTCTCCTAAGAAATGCCCAACCGAAAAACTTTATTTGTAGGGTCTTAGGACATGATTAAAACCAAGGGCAGGGATATAGTGAAGATTAAAAAATTGAATCTTCGATATCCCTTAAGTGTAGGTCAACATGTTTCAGCCTTTTCGGTAATCGTAAGGCTTTCTTCAGGACCAAAGCTGACGTGAAAAGTAGTGAAGTGGCTACAAAAGTGGAGGTAGCCACGTGAGTGAAATATCAGCACACACGCTAAGGTGTGCTGTGTATGTGGTGGAAAAACCGTACTTACGGACCCACTTGATTGTTGAAATATCAGCCAAGTTAAAAAAGGATCAGACGGATCCTGCAAGGGGAAGCCTCCTGTAGTCACAGGATGGCATCCCACCGATCAAACCTGTTGTGGTCTTGACAGGATCCTGCCAAAAGGCTGAAACATGTTGCCCCTACAAATAAAGTTTTTTGATTGGGACAATACCTAACAAATGCTTCCTGTTCAGTTCCTGTCACTCCCTACTATTGGTGCCATTGAGAAGCCCTCGACCACCTTGGCCGTGATCGCCGCTACCCCCAGTCGCAGGTCGCGTAGCCTAGAGTCTCCGCTTCCCAGCCCTCCAGCTACCTCAACCTAGTTCGAGCCCCGGTCCCCCTTGCTAAGTATTGTTCTTTCTTATACTGTTGTCACCATAATATTGAAAGCATTTTTATTTTTCTAATCACATTATCACTGTTTTCCTTACTTCGAAAGCATTATTCCTGACCATTTATTTGTTCCACTGCCTGTTTTTTCCCCTACTGCTGCTGTATATTGTGAAACTGTTGTTGTGTTATTACATATTGTCTGCTTCCCTTCTCTCACCGCCACCCGGTTCACTCCTGTTCTCTCTGCGCTTTTTTTCCCCTCTCCTCCGCCTCCCGGACAGCCCCTCCCACCTCCCAGGGCTACTTAATGGAGGCCGCAGTACGGCTGCGCAGCAGGCATGTAGGCCGGCACGACGAAGGCCCCACCAAGGCTAAGCCCGTCTGCACCCAGCGCCAGGAACCCTGGCTCAACACACTCCCACAACTACACCGCCACAGAATGGCAGGCCCTGGGCCGTGCATGCAACAACTGCTGCCTCGCATCACTACAATCCACAGCAAGACCCTTCACCTGCATACACTGCCGCTTCACCACCACACCTCTGCTGACCACCACCTCATCGAACAACACTACGCCAACCCCAGAGGCCGACACATCACCAGATTAACTCAACTGCTTCCTAATCAATGCCAGATCACTCTGCAAACATGCCACTGAAATCTGGGACACCATCTCCACCATCACCCCCAACATGACTTTCATCACAGAGACCTGGCTCACCCCCACATTGGCCCCAGACATTGCCACGGCAACCCCCAGCAGCTACAAGATGAAATACTAAGACCGCATAGACAGACACGGTGGAGGCATTGCCATTGTACACAAAAAATCGATAACCTGCACCATCACCAACGACAACACCATGCCAATTATGGAAGACATGAATTTCCAGCTCCACGCTGACGGCAAAACCACCATCAAAGATAATCCTTGCATACAGACCGCTAGGACTACGAACCAGCTTAAGTGATGCCAACGCCAAATGTGTCACCCTCTCGCCATCAAATATAATCACTACATCTTCCTGGGAGACCTCAACTTCCACCTCGCCGATGCCACCGACACCAACACTATCGACCTCCAAGAAATATTAGACAACATCGGCCACACACAGAGCGGGACACACTCTGGACCCCATCTTCACGTCCAGCAACAGAATCAGATGCAGCCACACATCGGGGCTTGTCTGGACCGACCACTCCATCATACACTTCACCCTCACCGGTCAGCCATGCACCACCCCTACCCGACACAGCACTCCCTACCGCAGCTGGACCAAGGTAACTCAACAGCAATAGACCATCGCCCTAAACACAGCACAGCTGACATCACCACAAACCTGAACCAGACAGTAGAGAATTTCAACACCTGGATCACCAGCGCCACCAACCAAGTCACCCTAACCAAATCACCCAAAATGCACAGACCAACCAAATAAATCAGCTGGTAGACGCCAGAACTCAACCCATCAAAATGCAGGTGCAAACAACTGGAAAAAAGATTGCAAACCAGCAGGAACTACGCCGACCGAGCTGCCTACAAAACAGCCCTCCATAACTACCACCGCCAGATCAAAGCCACAAAAAAAGAAGCCCTTACACGCCGGATCAATACCGGCATCAATTAATCCAAGGAACTCTTCACCATCGTTGGAGTTCTCCTGCCCATCAGCCACAGAAAATGCGATTTCCCCCCCTTACATAAGAACTCTGAGACACCCTCGCTGACCACTTCCACAACAAGATGGCAACCATCTACAAAAACTTTAATCTCCAACCTCCTCTGCAACACACCAACCACCCAATCACTGCATGGAATCAACTTAACACACCAACAATGACTACCCAGATGAACTCCATCCACTCAGGAGTGCCCACTGACCTGTGCCCCCATCGATTCTTCAACCTCAAAAGCAGCGAGACCAGCCACCATCCTCAACACCTCCATGATTACAGCGACCTTCCCCGACTCATGGAAACATGCGGCGGTCAGACCGTTCCCCGCCAAAGTCCTGAAAAAAGCCATCAACGTCCAACTAACCGATCATCTGGAAAGAAACAAACTGCTGGATTTATCCCAGTCTGGATTCAGAGCCAACCACAGCACTGAGACAGCTCTGATCGCAGCAACAGACTACATCCGAGCCCTACTCAACCGAGGAGAATCAGCTGCCCTCATCCTCCTGGGTCTCTCTGCAGCATTCGACAGTCTCCCACCACACACTCATCAGTCGACTACAAGAGATCGGAATCACAGATGATGCCCTCAGATGGATGACATCCTTCCTCACGGGATGCACCCAGAGAGTCTGCCTCCCGCCCGTCATCTCACAACCCAAACACACCATCTGTGGAGTACCCCAGGGATCATCCCTCAGCCCCACCCTCTTCAATATCTACATGATGCCACTTGCAGACATCGTCGGAGCACACGACATCAACATCATCTCCTATGCCACTCCGCTCGTCCTCTCACTTTCGGCAAACCTCACCTTGACGAAGTCCAGCTTCCACAACTGCATGAGGAACGTGGCGACATGGATGAAAACCAATTAATTAAAACTCAACACCAGTGGCGGCTCGCTTGGAACAGGGGTGGTGCGGCGGGTAGGGGGTGGATTAAAAACAAATTTAAAAAAATAAACTTACCTGCTCCGCCGTGCTGCCTCTCCTCTGTCCTCTTCAGGTCTGCTACAGCACCGGAAGCACTCAGGCTTCTGGGCTCTCCCAGCCAATCCCGACCCTGCAGGAGCAGCGTCGTGATTGGTCTGTGCGTCCTGTTTGGACACTCAGGCAGTGCCTGGGGAGGCTGGGACGGTTCTCCACTGAGCTGTGCAACACAGCCCAATGTAGAACATGCCAAGTGCGCATGTCGGGGTGGCCGGCCCTAGAGGGCCGGCCAAACTGTCATGTGCACTTAGAGGAGTGCAAACCCCTCCTCCCCTGCTCTGGTGTCACCGAGCCAGTCCCGCTCTGACGCACGCATAGAAAACGATAACAACGTCCTGTTATTATCATTTACTTTTTCTATTTTGCACTGCTGAAATAGAAGTGGAGCGGCGCTCCTCCGCCCTAGCGGAGGAGCCGCTACTGCTCAAAACCCACAAAACGGAAGTCCTGATCTTTAGCAGACACACCACTCATTGGAACGACTCCTGGTGGCCAGTGGAGCTCAGACCTACCCCCCTGAATGCCGAAAGACCACGCCCACATTCACGGCATCATACTGGACAGCAAACTCTGGATAAAACCTCAGGTCCATGCCCTCGCCTCAGCCTGCTGCCACATAATCTGCACACTCCGAAAGATCTTCAAATGGCTCCCCACCAGCACCAGGAAGTCGGTGACGCAGGCTCTCGTCACCAGCCGGCTCGACTAATTTAACGCACTCTATGCTGGCACCTCAGCCGAACTCATGCAGACTCCAGACAATCCAGAACACAGCGGCCAGACTGATCCTCAACCTGCCCAAGAGGACACACATCACCCCGCACCTGAAAGACCTCCACTGGCTCCCTATCCAGAAGAGATGCGAGCTCCTGACCCACGCCTACGAGGCCCTCCACAACCAAGGACCACACTGCATGAACCACCGCCTAACCTTCCACCAACCCAGCAGAGACCTCCGGTCCGCACACTTTACCCTTGCTCAGACACATCGTATCCGCCACACCGCAAGACGATCCTTCTCCGACCTTACTGCCAAAGCCTGGAACTCCCTCCCCCTCCACCGTTGCCCATCACCCTCGCCCCTCACCGAATCCCTTCAGGAAGGGACTCAAGACCTGGCTCTTCGACTGAGACCTGCAGCAAGCACCTGGATACCCCTCAGGGCGAATAGCCACGCTATATAAATACAGATTGATTGATGGTTGTTGAGGGTTGCAATGAATGAGTGCAGTGTGTTAGTGCAGCAGCTGCCCTCAGTCTGAGACGCAGGATGCCGTCCCAGATCTTCAAGTCAGACCGGATCAGAACAGACATCCTTCTCAGCTCGCAGGCGGCACTTGTTTGCCCAAAGCAGCGTCACAGATGACCTTTGTCACCCGGGTTTATCACAAGTAGGTTCATTTCGAGGCTGGGTTTTAAGGGCAGAGCTGCTGACATTAGAACCAGGTTCGAGTCCCGGCGGCGTGGGCACAATATCCTGTGATTCTGGGCAAAACACTTCATCTCCCCGTGCCTAAAACAAAATGAATGTGTCCTTGTGTAATGTGACTGGTGCTCATGTAAAGCGCTCCAATGCCCCTGGGCCTAGTTGGTGCTATGTATATCTTGGGGGGGGGGGGGGGGAAGGGGGGGAATGCAGTTGTTTATTATTACTAAGAGCCGTATATGTGCCTAACGGAGTATTACATGCCTGAAGTGTAAACATTGCTTCTAAAATCAACATTTTCAAATTGAAGGGAACCTCAGTTCCACTGTAGAATATTCTAAAACAACCGCCCCAGCCAAGGCAAAGCCTTAATATTGCAGTATGCGTTGAAATTGAACCCTTAAGATCAGGGCTTTAAGTGGGATGAAAAAACTGGGGGGTCTCTCAAAGGGGCATGGTCAATGCAATTAAGGGCATGGCTTAAAAACTCGTAAGCTAAAAATCTGTGACTTGTATTTTGCTGTTTCTGTCATTGCTTCCAGATATATGATACAACAAGTAACATCATACCTACAAGTCAGGACTATTGGGTTTGTCAATGGTTGTTTGTTGCATAATATAAATAAGCAGCAACTATGGCTTGTATATTATATTGAAAAAGCTTTCACTTAAAGCCCTGGTGACACCACGACAATGTTGCTACTCCTGAGTTTCAAAAAGAGAAGGGAAATCCAGAGAGAAAATTCCCTTCCCCTAAACGCTCACCTGGCATGACGTCATGCCGTAACTTCTCCACTAGTGAGAAGTGTGAGCACGCACACATCATGTGCCTGCTGTCACTATAGTCCGGAAAAAAACAGACCGCCTGTGCCAGGGCACAAAACAGAGCCAGATAGAGACTCGTTTCGAGGCCCCCTTTAAAAAACTGCCGGTGCTCAGCACCGGTGAGACCCGGCCCACTTAGAGCCCTGCTTAAGATATTGTGGCCCTTAAATATAGCAGCATATCTTGTACACGCTTAAAGGAGAAGGTATTTTTAGCATCCTCTAAAGAAAGATAAATCTATTACAGGACACACTGCAAACACGCAAATTGGCTTCTACACACGTTTACAAGGACACAAGCAGCATTTTTGGAATAGGCCCTTTCGCATGTTTATAGCATGCAGTGCAGGGGATGCAAGCCTGGTGCAAGCAGCAGTTATATTGGTTTTATTGTCTCATTTATTGTGTCGCCGAACACGCTCGCTTTCAATTAAGTCCGCTGTTACCAATAAAACAAAAACAGTATTAAACACAGATATCCAATTATTGTGTCCACACATCAATTTTATTATAGCAGCCGTGGGAAAAAAACAAAACAAATATTGCGGTGCCCCCCCCCCCGCTGCCATTAGACCTATCATCCAAAAGATGATTTACACAGACTGTGTGCTGTGGCAGCTCGGCAGATTAAGCGCCTGCTGCGCAGCTCAGTGTGAAACAGGAACTGAAGAGCATGAAACTAAAAATGCTTTATGAACAGTTTGTGCACTGTGGTGGCCCAGTGGGTTGAGCGCCTGCTGTGCAAGTCAGTGTGCAATCATTAAAGCACAGATCAGGGGCGGGCAGGGCTGCCCCCTCCCTTCATAGTTCCAATAGTTAAAGTAAACAAGCATTTACAATGCAATAGGTCTCGCATTTACGAGAGTTTGCGCTATTGGCATTGTAAATGACAATGCCTTTTATTATTGTGTTGTTTTTAAAACAGATAAATACAAGGCATTGTGATTTACAATGTCAATAGCTGAAACTCTCGCAAATGCAAGACCTATTGCATTGCAAATGCGTTTGTGTTATAATTTTTTTTTTTAAAGCATTAGGAGAGAGCGTGTCCTGCCTGCAACAGCAAGCAGGGCAAAGCTATTTGAGAAAATAGTACTCGGAGGCTATAATTAAAGCATTACGTAGATTATCAGGTGATTTTGTGCTATCAGCGGCACCACATTCAAGTACAGCTTCACTCCTTCTGTAGAGTCTTTCCAATCTGTTTCATTAAAGTAACCTAGGACACAACTCCCAGAATGCATTGTGTTTATTAAACACAAGCGGAGGACTAGAAATTGGTGTCCCTGAAGATCGTGAGCATTCTAGTAACCTTATTACTTTCGAAGTGTGCACATAGCAAGCTACAGATCATGAGTGCGCAAAAGAAAGGTCCTCTGCAAGCTACTTCCGATCAGCGATGATCAAGATAGGACTTTCCGAAGGGAGGAACGTGTGGCAGGAAAAGCAGCCAGTCACGCATATTGTAATTATACACGTAAACGACATGCTTGCGAGAGACACAGGGTTCTACTCCAACACAACGTTTTGCACGAACGATAATGCCGAAGGTTACCGGAAAAGTAAGTTATTAGAACTCACCACTCGACGGAAACAGAAACACGGGCTCCGAAGCCTGCCGGAAGGCGCAGACAGATTGCACAGCCGTCCTGGGGACAGGCATAGCTGCCACGGTTTCAGATTGCTTATGTGTGACATTTTCATAATTTCACTATAATTATGAGTGACACTCAACAACTATGAGTGACACTTTCTTGCGAGCAAAATAAAGCAATGAAGACAAGGGAAACCTATAAATATCACAAATACACCCATTTGAGCAACAAGAAAATCTAAGAAGATCTTAAAACTGCTGCAAAGCACCAGAAATGGAAGGGCACTAGGATGTAAGAGAGGCCCCAGCACGGAGCCTGAGCCAGCCTCACTGACGCTGAACTCAACTTTGTGCAGACTGCAGGCAGTGACTGCAATGTAGGGCTCAGCTCATGCGCTGTAACTTTACTTACAGGAGGGCCAGCACATTTACATAAACCGTGGGCCGAACAGGGCCACGCCCATGAACCAGAATCCAATTACGTTACCCCCTTCCACTTAAAAATATTTCTATTCACATACTTTTGCAAATAATGACCCCGCCATTAAGGAGCATGTGCAATCTGAACTGCCTTCAGGCATGGATAATACATGCTTTTACCAAACTCAATGACACTCAGACCTCTGAAACGGAAGCATACAGAGCTCACGGATCTCAAGTTCATGTGTTAGTCCATTAGCTACACAAGCCATCTTGCACTCCATAGTTTTAATACCTATCGTTTTTAAGAGGTACTGGGTCAATTTATAGACAAGACGTGAATCACGGATTTTTCATCATATCTCTTTGACCCAGACCAAGAGGGAAAAGGGGGAACAGAGGATGAGAAAGCAAGGAAAACAGTGAGAATGGGAGAAAACATTAATGAAAAATGACCTGCATGATTGAGATAAAGAGTCAGAAAGTGCGGAGTGGTGGACGAAAGACTATGCAGGGGGAATCAAGACTAAACTAGACAGGTACGCTGCTAAGAAAAACTTTGGGATCCTGGACATACCCTTTTCACAAATTAAAGGCTGGTTATTAACATTTACTAGTTGCTATGTTACCGTACTAAAACACTTTGGTACTCTTACGGAACTCCGTGTATGGCAAGAAGTAAATAAAGTGCTTGCTCTTATACTTTTAAATATGGCAGGTTTTCTCTCGTTCAGCTGACGCACAGATGTGCTGCTGAACTCGTTTAAAAACACAGTTCACCTTTAGAAATGCTAGTAAGGAGCAGTATCCTGAAATAGATCCTAAACCAGAAGGGCAGTGTTAGAACTGGGGGTCTCTAGTTGGCAATGGTATACACCTTTGACCAAATAGGGACCCTTGCTTCTAGTCAGGGTAAAGGGGATACACTACTAAAATAACCCCTGCTCACCCCTTGGTAGCTTGGCACGAGCAGACAGGCTTATCTCAGAGGCAGTGTGTTAAGCATTTGTGAACACATACAGTAATACAGGGAAAACACTACAGATGGACACCACACAGGTTTTATAAAAATAAGTATGCTTTATATAGACTTATCACAAGACCACAAACGACAAAAATCCACAATACTGT
Organism: Calotriton arnoldi; assembly: GCA_963921515.1. Lineage (NCBI taxonomy): Eukaryota > Metazoa > Chordata > Amphibia > Caudata > Salamandridae > Calotriton > Calotriton arnoldi. Next base: position 3,571,618 of record CAWUFW010000408.1, read on the forward strand.
AATCAAAAATAATACTTCAAGATGGTAGGAATAGTTTAAAAATAGGTTCTTCACTTAAAAGCAGTCTTTAGCAACAGATAACCCCAACTGGAGTTATCACGACGTCGAGGTCAAAGAAATCCCAAAGTACGGCGCCGCCGCGAGGTGCGCGGCGTCGGGCCCGGAGTCAAAACTGACCCACAAAGAACAGTACCTTGGAAAAGTGAAAACAAAGACAGCTCACGGCGTCTGGGAGGTGCGGCGCCGTTGGCGCGGCGGCGTTGGTTCCTTGCTTCGGGGGAGATGATGCGTCGGGACCTGGATGCTTGCGCAGGCAGGGGAGGCGTCGGTTCCTGACCGGAGAGGAGGTGACGTCACGATGGCGCCGAAACCACGGTTCCGTACGATGTCACGATGGATTCTTGACCACCCACGTCGATGATCGGCTCCGCGATGATGTCGGCTTCGGAGTCGATGCGGCACAGCAGCAGGCGTCGGGCCGGCGTCGCAAGTCGGAGCAGCGCTCACGGCTATGGCAGGCTTACGATGTCGTTCGCTGGCGTCGATGTGGCACGGCGGCCAGCGTCGGGTCTACGTTGCAAGTCGGAGCAGCGCTCACGGCTTCGGTGCAGATGACGGCGTTGTTCGTCGGTGTTGCAAAATTCCCTCTGTAGCAACTAGAACAGCAAGTTTCAGATGCAGGCAAACAGAAGGGGTGAAGTCTGGTATCCCTGAGACTTCAGTCAGGAGGCAAGCTCCAATCAAGCCCTAGGAGTAATATTCTGCAAGATGATCAAAGTTCTTTAAAAGTTCCTTCTCCTCTCCTTGGCACTGAAGACACCACTGTAGGCCAACCCAGCAACACAGCACACTGGCAGGGGGGCCGTCCAACTCCTACAGCTTCCTTTGGTTTTTCTCCTTGGCAGAGGTTCGTCTTGTTGTTCCAGAAGTGATCTAAAGTTCTGGGGTCAGGGCCCCAATATTTATACCCCTAAATCCTTTGTCCTCTGAAGGCAGAGGGGCCTGTACCTAGCCCAAACCAGTTCTGTGCAGTCCTGGAGCACTTTGTTTACAGGACTCCTTCTTTCCTTTGACAGTGTGGGCCAGGGACATCAGACGCACCACAGGAGGTGGAGCCAGCATTGTGGAGGGAAGGCACAGCCCTATTCAGGTCCCAGGTGCAACTCCTCCCACCACTCTACATGGAGATCTCTCTATTCAGCCCTGTGCTGACTCACCCTGCCTCCTGGAATACCCCAGCCCCTGTCACTCACAAAGCCAGACACACAATACACAACCTAGCAGAGGCAGGCTTGGACAGTTAGGCAAGAAAATACCTACTTTCTAAAAGTGGTATTTTCAAACACAGAATGTTAAAACGAACTTTAGTAAAAGATGTATTTTATCATTCTGAGTTCAGGCATACTAAATTCGTTTTTCTACCATGTTCCCTGGGTCAGTTAGGATTATAAGGTGTAATAATCAAACTGCCCATTCTGGCCTATGGAGAACAGGTAGCCTTGCAATAGTGAAAAACGAAAATGGCTGTAATTCACTATTAGGACATGCCACACACACCAGGGCATGTCCTACCTTATACTCACAATGCACCCTGCCCTTGGGCCTACCTTAGGGGTGTCTGATATGAAGATAAGGGAAGGTTTAGGGACTGGCAAGTGGGTGCACTTGCCAAGTCGACATGGCAGTCACAGACTGCACACAGGCTCTGCAATGGCAGGCCTGAGACACACTTTACAAGCTGCTTCTGTGGGTGGCACAACCAGTGCTGCAAGCCCACCAGCAGCATTTGATTTACAGGCCCTGGGCACACCTTGTGCACTATACTAGGGTCTGACAAGTAAATCAAATGATCCAATCATGGAGTCACTAATCAATACATCAATTTAACATAGGGAGCACTTGCACTGTGGCACTGAACAGCAGTGGCACAGTGCCCAAAGGATCTAAAACCAGCAAACAGATCAAAAACAGAGGAGGCAATCAGAAAAAAGTGGAAGGGAGACTCACGCCAATGGTACCAGGTCTAACACGTGTCCCCTTCAGCTGAAATGTGGGGAGAACTACCCTTCCCCTTGGGAGTTCTCATCACTAAGGCGGAAAAGTCTGGACAGACCATCAGCATTGGCGTGTTCTGTACCAGGGCGGTGTTCCACCGTAAAGTCCATCCCCTGTAGGGAAATGGACCACCTCAACAACTTTGGATTCTCACCCCTCATCTGCATCAACCATCTGAGGGGCCTGTGGTCTGTCTGAACCCGGAAGTGAGTCCCAAACAGGTATGGTCTCCACTTCTTCAGTGCCCAGACCACGGCAAATGCCTCACGCTCAATTGCACTCCACCTCTGTTCCCGTGGAATAACCTCCTACTGATGAAGGCTACAGGTTGGTCTAGGCCCTCTTCATTAATCTGTGATAGAACAGCCCCCACACCATGCTCTGAAGCGTCTGTTTGAACAATGAATTCCTTTGAGAAGTTGGGCGCCTGAAGCACGGGTGCTGTACACATGGCAGTCTTCAGGGCGTCAAAAGCTTTCTGACAGGTGTCAGTCCAGTTCACTTTCTTGGGCTGCTTCCTGGAAGTCAGCTCAGTCAAGGGTGCAACAATGTTGCCATACCCCTTGACAAACCTCCTGTAGTACCCCGTGAGTCCTAAAAAGGCTCTCACCTGTGTCTGAGTCTTAGGGGGTTCCCACGCCAGGATGGTATCAATCTTGGGTTGCAGGGGCACCACCTGGCCGCTCCCCACTTGGTGCCCCAAGTACACCACGGAACCCTGCCCGATCTGGCACTTACTCGCCTTGATCGTGAGGCCTGCCTTTCGCAGTGCCATCAACACTTCCCAGAGGTGGCGCAGATGTTCTTCCCAACTGGCGCTGAACACTGCAATGTCATCCAGGTAGGCGGCACTGAAATCCTCCAGTCCAGCCAACACCTGGTTGACCAACCTCTGAAAGGTGGCAGGGGCATTCTTCATCCCAAAGGGCATAACCCAGAATTGGTAGTGCCCATCTGGTGTGGAGAATGCTGACCTCTCTTTGGCCCCATCAGTTAAGGCGATCTGCCAGTACCCAGACGTCAAATCAAATGTGCTGAGGTACCGTGCAGCCCCTAACCGATCAATGAGCTCATCAGCTCTGGGGATGGGGTGCGCGTCAGTCCTGGTGACTGAATTGAGTCCTCGATAGTCCACACAGAACCGGAGTTCGGGTGTGGCACCAGGCGCGGCAGCCTTTGGGACCAAGACCACTGGGCTGGCCCAAGGACTGTGAGAGGACTCAATCACCCCTAAGGCAAACATCTTGGAGACTTCCTCCTTGATGTAAGCTCTGACCTTGTCAGTCACTCTGTAAGCCTTGTGCTTCACAGGAGGACTGTCCCCAGAGTCCACATCATGGACGCACCACTCAGTGACACCAGGAATCCGGGAAAACAAATCAGAGAATTGTCCCAACAGTTGGTGACAATCTTGCTGCTGATCAGGGGTCAGTGTGGCAGAGAGGCTGACACCATCCACTGACCCATCTTGCTCTGTTGCAGACAGGAGGTCAGGAAGAGGCTCAGTCTCCTCCTCCATTCCATCATCTGTCGCTAGGAGCATGCCCACTTCGGACCTTTCTAAGTGGGGCTTCAGGCGGTTAACATGCAGGACCCGCAAAGGGTTCCTTGGAGACCGCAAGTTCACCAAGGTAGGTGACATCACTCTTGCGCTCCACCACCTCAAATGGTCCGGTCCACCTGTCCTGGAGCGCACAAGGCTCTACAGGGGCCATGACCCAAACTTTCTGTCCAGGTTGAAGCTCAATCAGAGTGGCATTCTGCTCGTACCACCGCTTCATCTCTTCCTGGCTGGCTTCCAGATTCGCCTCAGCGAGTTGCCTGAATCGCCTGGTCTGGTTCCTGAAGGCCAGCATGTAACTGTATACATCCTGGGGAGGTTTCCTGGGAGATTGCTCCCAGCCTTCCTTGACCAGACTCAAAGGTCCTCTTACCGGGTGACCATAGAGCAGTTCAAATGGACTGAACCCTAAGGACTTCTGTGGCACCTCACGGTAAGCAAACAGGAGGCATGGCAAGAGGACGTCCCACTTACGCCTCATAGGTTCCTCAATACCCATTATCATGCCTTTGAGGGTCCGGTTGAATCTCTCAACCAGCCCATTACCTTGGGGGTGGTAAGGAGTGGTGAACTTATAAGTAACACCGCACTCCTGCCACAGGGACTTCATATAGTTGGATATGAAGTTTGTCCACGGTCTGACACCACCTCTCTGGGGAACCCCACACGGGAGAAAATCCCCATCAGTGCACGTCCCACCACGGGGGCCGTCACTGTCCTGAGCGGGATGGCTTCTGGGTAGCATGGTCCACCAAGACCAGGATAAACCTGTTGCCCATGGCTGTCTTGGGGTCCAGTGGCCCCACAATGTCAATGCCCACCCGTTCAAAGGGGGTACTGACTACAGGGAAAGGTTGGAGAGGAGCCTTGTGCTTCCTTCCACTTTTCCCACTTGCCTGGCAAGTTTGACAAGTCCTACAATGAGTGTCTGAACTCTTCCGCATCTCGGGCCAATGAAAGTGGGAGACAAGCCTTTCAAAGGTCTTGTTCTGCCCCAGATGTCCAGCTAAAGGCACATCATGAGCCAAACCCAGTAGAAAGGCTCTGAAGCGCTGGGGTACCACCAGCACACGGGCTGACCCAGGCTCAGCCACCTTAGGCTCGCTATACAGGAAGTCGATCTCCCAGTAGATCCAATGTGATCCAGACTGATCACCTGCTGCCTGGGCTGTGGCCTGTTGCCGCACACCCTCAAGAGAAGGGCACTTCCTCTGCTCCTCACAAAATTCATCCCTGGAGGGACCTCCTTCCTGCTGCCAATGGGTCAGCTCAGACAGGTCCCCCAGTTCGGCCACTTGTTCCCCTGTAGGTTCCAGGGCATCCCCCTCAAGGTCTGCCTCCTCCTGGACCGTAGGAACTAGGGGGCCGGTTTCCGCGCCCCCAACTCTTCTCTTTAAGGCAGGGGTCTGGGCCATATTTTCAGGCTCCAGAACTGCTTCAACACCCTTACTGGCTGCCATAGACCGAGTGGTCACACACGCCCACTCAGGCAGACCCAACATCTCCAAATGAGACCTTCTCTCCACCTTAGCCCAAGGGGAGCTCTCTAGATCATTGCCCAACAGACAATCAACATGCATGGCTGGCCTCACAGCAACTTGGAGAGTACCTGAGACCCCCCCCACCCCCCACTCAAAGGGAACTTGAGCCACCTTACACTGGCTCTGCGAGTTGTCCGCGGCAACTACAGGGAAGAATGCATGAGGGATAACCTGCTCTTTGGACACCAACCGGCAATTGACAGCTGTCACACTAGCCCCGGTGTCCCTCAGAGCCTCCACCCTATGGCCATTGATGGTCACCCACTGCCTGTACTTCTTAGTGTTATCAGGCAGCTGGGTCTCAGGGACCATCTCAAAGTCTCCTAAAGAGACAAGGGACATTTCTGCGGGACCCCACCCACCTTGGGCACCCATCTCCTCCCCTCCCAGGGCTACACTCGCCAACTGACGGGGTGGTGCACGGGGTGGTGCTTTGGAATCCTTCATGGGACACTGTGCATCATACCAACGGTGGCCCACTTGACCACACGTAAAGCACTTGTAGGGGCCCCTCTGAACAGGCTTCTTGTCAGGGGCAGGCTGGGAACCCTTCCCTTGGTTCCCTTGGGAATAAATTTGGGGCCCTTTCTGGAACTCCCTCTGTTTACCCTTGTACCCCCCACTCTTCTGCTGGGGACCCTGCCCACCTTTGGCGGAGTCTCCCACGTGACCCTTGTGGATCCCACCGCTGTCACCAATGTTAGAACTGGGGGTCTCTAGTTGGCAATGGTATACACCTTTGACGAAATAGGGACCCTTGCTTCTAGTCAGGGTAAGGGGGATACACTACTAAAATAACCCCTGCTCACCCCCTTGGTAGCTTGGCACGAGCAGACAGGCTTATCTCACAGGCAGTGTGTTAAGCATTTGTGAACACATACTGTAATACAGTGAAAACACTACAGATGGACACCACACAGGTTTTATAAAAATAAGTTTGCTTTATATAGACTTATCACAAGACCACAAACGACAAAAATCCACAATACTGTAATCAAAAATAATACTTCAAGATGGTAGGAATAGTTTAAAAATAGGTTCTTCACTTAAAAGCAGTCTTTAGCAACAGATAACCCCAACTGGAGTTATCACGACGTCGAGGTCAAAGAAATCCCAAAGTACGGCGCCGACCGCGAGGTGCGCGGCGTCGGGCCCGGAGTCAAAACAGACCCACAAAGAACAGTACCTTGGAAAAGCGAAAACAAAGACAGCTCACGGAGTCGGGGAGGTGCGGCGTCGTTGGCGCGGCGGCGTCGGTTCCTTGCTTCGGGGGAGATGATGCGTCGGGACCTGGATGCTTACGCAGGCAGGGGAGGCGTCCGTTCCTGACCGGAGAGGAGGTGACGTCACGATGGCGCCGAAACCACGGTTCCGTACGATGTCACGATGGATTCTTGACCACCCACGTCGATGATCGGCTCCGCGATGATGTCGGCTTCGGAGTCGATGCGGCACAGCAGCAGGCGTCGGGCCGGCGTCGCAAGTCGGAGCAGCGCTCACGGCTATGGCAGGCTTACGATGTCGTTCGCTGGCGTCGATGTGGCACGGCGGCCAGTGTCGGGTCTACATTGCAAGTCGGAGCAGCGCTCACGGCTTCGGTGCAGATGACGGCGTTGTTCGCCGGCGTCGGTGTTGCAAAATTCCCTCTGTAGCAACTAGAACAGCAAGTTCCAGATGCATGCAAACAGAAGGGGTGAAGTCTGGTATCCCTGAGACTTCAGTCAGGAGGCAAGCTCAAATCAAGCCCTTGGAGTAATATTCTGCAAGATGATGAAAGTTCTTTAAAAGTTCCTTCTCCTCGGCACTGAAGACACCACTGTAGGCCAACCCAGCAACACAGCACACTGGCAGGGGGGCAGTCCAACTCCTACAGCTTCCTTTGGTTCTTCTCCTTGGCAGAGGTTCGTCTTGTTGTTCCAGAAGTGATCTAAAGTTCTGGGGTCAGGGCCCCAATATTTATACCCCTAAATCCTTTGTCCTCTGAAGGCAGAGGGGCCTGTACCTAGCCAAAACCAGTTCTGTGCTGTCCTGGAGCACTTTGTTTACAGGACTCCTTCTTTCCTTTGACAGTGTGGGCCAGGGACATCAGACGCACCACAGGAGGTGGAGCCAGCATTGTGGAGGGAAGGCACAGCCCTATTCAGGTCCCAGGTGCAACTCCTCCCACCACTCTACATGGAGATCTCTCTATTCAGCCCTGTGCTGACTCACCCTGCCTCCTGGAATCCCCCAGCCCCTGTCACTCACAAAGCCAGACACACAATACACAAGCTAGCAGAGGCAGGCTTGGACAGTTAGGCAAGAAAATACCTACTTTCTAAAAGTGGTATTTTCAAACACAGAATGTTAAAACCAACTTTACTAAAAGATGTATTTTATCATTCTGAGTTCAGGCATACTAAATTCGTTTTTCTACCATGTTCCCTGGGTCAGTTAGGACTATAAGGTGTAATAGTCAGTCTGCCCATTCTGGCCTATGGGGAGCAGGTAGCCTTGCAATAGTGAAAAACGAAAATGGCTGTAATTCACTATTAGGACATGCCACACACACCAGGGCATGTCCTACCTTATACTTACAATGCACCCTGCACTTGGGCCTACCTTAGGGGTGTCTGATATGAAGATAAGGGAAGGTTTAGGGACTGGCAAGTGGGTGCACTTGCCAAGTCGACATGGCAGTCACAGACTGCACACAGGCTCTGCAATGGCAGGCCTGAGACACACTTTACAAGCTGCTTCTGTGTGTGGCACAACCAGTGCTGCAAGCCCACCAGCAGCATTTGATTTACAGGCCCTGGGCACACCTTGTGCACTATACTAGGGTCTGACAAGTAAATCAAATGATCCAATCATGGAGTCACTAATCAATACATCAATTTAACATAGGGAGCACTTGCACTGTGGCACTGAACAGCAGTGGCACAGTGCCCAAAGCATCTAAAACCAGCAAACAGATCAAAAACAGATGAGGCAATCAGAAAAAAGTTGAAGGGAGACTCACGCCAATGGTACCAGGTCTAACAGGCAGCAATTCTAAACCATCAGGTAAAGGCCCCAGAGCAGTATTAGCCATTCTGTTTTTTTGCTTAGTCTTTTCTGTTTGTCTGCCTATATCCCCCCCACCCCCGAGTATGCCCTTGTTGTTGCCCACTGCAATCTCACCCTGCCCTCTTCCCCAAGAAACCCGTTCTCCCCCTCCCAGGTATTCGCCCTTTTCCCTCAGTCTGCTCGATTTAACCTAAGCCTGCCCTTTCTCTGCAGCCAGACCCTTTAAGTATGTTTGTAACGACTTTCTTCTCAGCCTGTCAACTTTTACGCAGCCAGCAAGTCCTCCCTAGAGTCATGTCCGCTTTCAGTTTGCCCATATTCCAGAGTCTGCCTACTTACATATCAGCTTGAATATACATGCTTTTCTCTCACACTACCCAATAGTGACGGTCCTGGGCTCGTGGTAAATGCTGGTGTGTGCAGGCAGGGCACCCCTTGACACTCCTGTGGTTTGTTACCTGCAACAATGTCACATCCATGAACCTTCTATACCTGGCACTGCACAGCGTCTCTTTACAAGTTCAAAAGTGACCCAATGTGCAAACATGGGCTACCTTTTTAGCTATCTGATTCACTAATGAGGCCCGGGTCCACTTTTATTTTGGTACCCGGGACTATTTTCTGTCCCAGTCGGACCCTGGAACATTTGCTCTCACCAGGCCCCCTCTGATAAGGCAGAGCAGGTACACACATCCCCGTGCGGGCCTTGCATTCACCCCACCGGCCACAGGGGCCGGAGAGGCGGCTGTTCTGTACTCTCCCCTGGTGCCAACACAAGCAGAGCTGGAGCTCACTCCCCACAGAGGGAGGGGCGCAGGTTACATGAGAGACCGCTCGTATGCAGATAACATGAAATTAGACTGGTTAAACGTGACCCGTCAAGCAAAAGAAAATGTATCGGCTGGTGGTTGAAAAAATGTGATTAGTTAAATAATAATATAGGAACCCAATGGAAGAAAATGTGATCAAAGAAACGACCGTATTCTACCAGTTGGCTGCTGCCTCAGGTGGTCTCAGTGACGGTGCTGGAGGCTGCGGTAATGCTAACGGGTTCACCCATGGCGAGGAATGACACGAGTGGCACAGCAGCTCTCGCTGGCGCCTTCAGTACAAGTTACACAGAGCAACAAGTCGCGCATGCCCAATCCTTCACTTCCTATTGGCAGACATGCGCAGTACAGCGCTTCCTGGCTCAAACATGCAAGACATCTGAACTGCGTAAAGGGAGAGCATGTAATGCCTACGTTGAAGCCATAACATAAGCGGAGGGCCCCGTCTTCGATCCCCCAGTGACCCGCTTACAGCACCGTCTACACAGGAATCTGACCGGGCCCTGCTACTGGGTGCAGGCTCGGCAGCTGCAGGTGCTTCATGGGAAGTTATAAATACCAGTGAAAAGTAAATTCAGGATCACCCTTTTCTTTTAACAACCACAGAAAGCGAACAGCGTAATAGTTCTCTAAAAGGAAAGGGTATGTGTTAATAAGCATGGGGGGGGCTGTCAAAAGGCCCGAGTCGGCGCCCGTGTAGATAAGTTATGCTAGGGTGCCATGGCGGCACACAGTAATAACAAGCTGTCACCATTGCGCGAATAAAAAAAAAAAGTGCTTACAGACTAATTGATGGAGACAGTATAACGCCGCAAGTAAACGATCCAGTCCTGATGGGCGGTCCCAAAAGGAGACAGGGCGGTAGCAAGGAGGGACTAAGAAGCCTCATTTTCAATCGGAAGCCAGCGTTTACCATGGACGATGACGCCAGCCAATGAAAAAGATGGGCGGGGCTTCCACTCCACTTCTAAAACATACCCTACTACAATATGCCTCGCAGAGCGAGCAGCGCATGCGTGCTGCAACGCTAGGCGAGACCTAAAAAGAATAAAATTTAATCACACAGCAAAGGTTCATTGTGTGTTTCGAAACATGAAGGTTAACGCTCTTTCTGAAATGAATTGCTGACTGGGCCATGTTATTGTCATAAATGATACCACGTGGGTGTATAACTCTCCCCTCTTATTTCCATAAATTCACAGTACCGTTACATAAAAAAAGACGGGCAAGCATTAATTAATAAAAATAGACAATGCGTGGAAACAGTCTAAAAAAATGTTTACAGTTCAGGAGTTACTAAAGTGCACTCTTTCAGTTCCGTTTTTGGAGAAAGATAATAAACCTAAAAATACAACTTTTTTATTGCATAAAAACATTATAATAATGGACAATACATCCGAAAAATAACAAAATCCATATAAATAACAAATTCATAGCCAACTCAAAAAAGTGATCAGTTAATACCTATAGCGCAAAGGCATTGCTGTATTAAACAAAAAAATCCACACAAAAAATTAGGAAAGCAAAGGAGGAGGGAAGCAGGCAAAAGCGCAAAACCCGACCAGAACGAATAAAAAACACCCACACAATACATGCTGCAAACTGAACCAAAATTAAAAATTTCGAAAAACAAACAACGATAACGTGCAGCAGGCAAAAGCATGAAACAAACGGGACCAAAATGAAGACAAGCTACAAACCCACCCCCACACTCTTAGTAAATACTGGAAGCGCAACAAAAAGTTAAATGGTAAAAAACAAAAAAAGGTAAATGGAAAAGCAGGAAACGGAATCAGAACGTAGAGATGCGGTAAACAGAAATTAAATTAACGTGGAGAGCAAACAAAGGAAAACAGGGGAACTGTGTGAAAGCAGAACCTCAAATGGGATAAAGATGAGCTACAAAGGCGAGCACTCTTAATGACTGCTGCAAGCGCAAGAAAACAGTTGAGCAATGAAAACAAGCAAGAACGGTGGAAGAATACATAGGAAAATAGTACTTTGTCCATGCTCCAAGGGATGAGAAACATGCTGGAAAGAAGGTAAAGCCAGAACAAGCCAGAGCTCAAACACCAAACAAAAGCAAGGACACAAGATTGACGATGAGGCAAATGAATGGTAGTAAGGGGTGGGTTCTAAGCCCTTTTTAAACTTTTATTATAGAATCTATTGCTTCACGGGCGACAGTGCATGCACTGCCATAGGCGAGACCTAATGAGCTAAAAGAGGTTGACGCATCAGCTAATGCATTACACAGGATGAATTAAAACACTTTTTAAAAAATGAATAGTGTTGGGCCTGATACCCGTCGGGTAGTATTTCCCTAAACTGATTTTCTTTTTCCGCCTGGGTTTTGCTGATTCTCTTGTGTGGCTCCTGGCACTTTTCCACTGTAAATACAGTGTGAAAGTGCACACGCCCTTCATACCCGTGTTGAGAAATGGCGCTGACTCGATATTCAGAAACATGGGCTGGTCCACCATTGCAGACCGGTGTGTGCACATTGGCAGCTATTGTGATTAAACTAGTGAGCCGCATGCCAGTGCAGGCTTATGCACACCTGCACCTATGGTGCCCTTGATTGCACATGCCACCCAGCCATCACAGATTTGTGCATGAGCACTGACACGTATTAGTTAAACCAGTGTCCAATAGGCAATTACAGACTGGGGTGGGCGCACTTGCACCACTGGTGCTGGGGACTATGTGTCTGACCTGCCATTGTAGGTCTGTGTACTCACTTGTGCACGGCCGCCCAGGTAGTGAGGAATAAATGTGTGTGTTCACTACCTTTGAGATATTACTTCAGGCTGCATAGTGGAACGCAGTGGAGCAGCCTCATGGTCAGTGGTGTAACAATAGCCCCCACAGCCCGTGCGGGGGGGGGGGTGGGAGCTGAGCTCCAGGGGGCCCCCCTCAGGCACTGGGCATCGGCGGCGGACTCCTGGCCTGAGACCTCCTGACTGAGTCCAGAGCGTAGGGGCCCCACTCCATGTACTTTGCAGGGGGACCCCCTCAAATTTCTTTATGCCACTGTTCATGATGTTTCCCATCAATGGATTTGCTATGCCAAACCCTTTCCAATGGTTAAGGGGGTTTTCCATAATTCCCTTAGAAATGCCGCTTATAGAATATGGCCATTTTTATGCTCTAAGAGTCTTGTGTACCATGGTGTCTGGCTCCAGTGGACACCAGTGGTTGGGGGGGGGGGGGAGCACATCTGTGCATTCCCCAAGCGACCGCCATAAACCATGGGCATACAATGGGAACGGCAGACCTCGGCCATTTGAGGACTGAATGGGATAGATTGAAGATAGAGATTGTGGCACTTAGCCTCTAGGGGCCGGATCATGGCCCCACTAAAGATTAAGATCTACATTCCATGGCCCCAAAGCAGATAGACCTACAATTAGGGGAGACATCGGCGGTTCAGAGGGAAACCCCTTAATCCACCCCGAACTTCAAAAACACACGACAGTATAACTACGGATGCCGTCCTTCAGCAAGAGGTGAGATGCACATGTGGGGACTGCATGATGCACATTGCCAGAGAACTCTGCTGTGCACATGGAGGATAACTGCCCACAAAGGGGACCATGTGCGCTCTCTGAATAGTGGCTGGCTTGGGCAGAAGACCTGCTGAAGTGTGGTGCCCTGAATGTGTGCTGTCCAAGGGCTCGTCTGCAGACCTCCTGTTCTCCCGGAGATCTCAAGGACATCAAAGATCTCTTGCGAGGGCCCTACACCATCTACTGGTGACATCTGGAGAGCGGTGCCCTCTCAAGTGCCCACATCAGCTATTGAATTCCATCGGGGAAGTGCGGTGTGAGTGTGCAACTAAGACTTGTGTCTGGGGACCGGATTGTCTTGTGCAGAGCCACTGAAATCTTGCCTGCATCCAAGGCGTGTGGTCCCTGTACTGCAGGGACCCTGGGGCTCATAAGCGTCTAGTTGGTGGTGAGCAGATTCACCAGTTGCAGGACCCTGCATGGCCCATTTTGTCGATCGTGCCGCATCTCTCTCGTGTGGCACGCTGACTGCATGCTTATTGCTTAGGGTGTCCGATTCACAAGGTGCAACTCTTAGAGGTTGGGGTGTACCTGTAAGTAGTGCCTCATTCTACCTCATGCGGCTCTGCTGAACTTGCCCCTGTGTGTGTGACCGGACTGGTCTGGTGCACCAACCGGAGGTTACGCCTCATTTCAGGGAGGTATGGAATTTGCAACTCTTACTGTGCGAGACCTGAAGTGTCTGGTGCGACTTATACCAACGCACACTAGATGCTGTGCCCGGATTGCCTGGGCACGACCGGGATCACTGTGTACTGATGGGGGTGCCTCCTCCTACCAAGAGGCTTCCCTGTGTTACTCCCCATTCATTGGTTGTTCCCTTTTGACCCTCATTTCGGCGGCCCACCTGTCCTCTACACACTGGCCCCTCCTGACGACATCTTGGCACCAGGTAGTAGCGAGAGAGATTGACTGGCTTGAAGGAACGCTTCCGAGACAGTTAGGAAGTGGTTCAAGAGACTGTGTGACTCCCTTATGTTTTGAGACTTGTGGGTGAACGTCCCGAGTGGCTGATAAACTCCCTTTGTTTACGTCTACCTCCAAATTAAAACTGCTGCATATCCCCGCCTGCTTCCTGAGGACCCAGACTAAGTGTGACTTCGGTTGTATGTTGCCTAGTATCCGGGAGGAGAAGTTGGTTATCTTCTAACCAGGGATATAGGACAATCTGGGTGAACCGAAGGGTGGAGGGAGGCTGTGGCCACAGAGTCTGCAGGGTGTTATCCATTGACCTGCTGGGTATCAGTGGCACCGCATTAGGGTGGCGAGTGTGTGTGTGTGAGAGAGCGTTCCGTACAGACTGGCTGATACTTGTTGCACCGTTTAGCGGTGCAGAGGGGGTGTGAGGGAGTGGTAGTCTGTGGACCGCCTGTGATTCACGACAATGGCTGGTGGTGCCGCTGCATACCTTGATTTCATGCCAAAAGCACAATGCATTTGGCATTGGGTTTACCCGCGTGGCTCCGGCCTTTGGTGCTTCTAAAAAGTGTTCTATTTTCGTGTATATACATATCTTTGAGACCCGGTGTGGGACTTTATTATCAGGATTGATAGGTTGGGCCTGGTGCAGATAGCATGTCGCACCAAATAAGGGTGTTCTCTCTTTGGGGGGTGGGGAGGGAGGTCCTCCTAAATACACTGTTCTGTGTGAATGAGATGGAGCATTTGCCAACTGAAATCTAAGGGCACACAGTGCTCTCTCAGCCCTTAGACAATAGTCTAGGAAGATGTAGGGGAGCTTCGCATGTTTCTCCGTTTACAAGAACACGGTTTCTATATCTGTAGGAGGTGACAACGAATGGTAGGAGGACTGGAAAGGCTGCTAGGTTGAGCTTCCTCTTAAGGCGTTCAAAGGCTTTGAAAGTGAGTGAACTTGAATGTCACTTCCTTTGTCACCGGGATCTCCTTAAGTAAATGATCCCGGAGTAATGGAGTTACAGTTGTCCCCGTAATGCCGAAACACCCAAAGAAATGTGGCTCTTTTAGTCCAACTCTATAATGAATACAGATATTTTTTCGAGCATCCTGCCCAAAAGACTACAGTGTGCTATTAAAAATATGTACAGGCCCCAGAATGCTTATTTCTGGACATGGTCTGATAGTTCGGGCTGGACTGTTCCCATGGGGAGCAGGGTCAAGACTGATTTGCATATGGCTGGATCCAAACTGGTGTGGCATAGTGAGCAAAAAACGATGGATTCAACCCAGATTTCTTGACTGGGGGGGTGGTTGAAAAGTTTTAGCACTCCATTTGTCATTTTGTTGTGTTTGCCAGGATTGTACTACTGCCTGGGTTAGCCCAGGTGCTAATTGTAGGAGAGTAGGATCTGCTTCACATGGGTACCCCCACTTTTTGCTGATGCTTCACTGTTTTTCGACATTAGTCTGGCTGGGGCCCTGCTAATCAGAACCCCAGCCTAGCTGCTTCCTCTCTAAAATGGTTTCCATGTGCCTTAGGCACATCACTGATTGGGATCTGGAGTGCCCTTATAAGTCCCTAGTATATGGTATACTATGTACCAAGGGCATAGGTACCTCAGAGGCCTGCCAGGGGCTGCAGCATGTATTATGCCACCCCTGGAAGGCCATCCAAACTGACACCACAGGTCTGCTACTGCAGCCTGGGTAAGGTGGTGCATGCACCCTTACTGTGATGTAGGTTACCTATATCACTAAATACATACACACATATAAACCTATAAGTCACTCCTAAGGCAGGCCTTATCAATCCTAAAGGCAGAGTGCATTGTTCCTATGTGAGAGGGTGCCCCTGCATGAGCAGGGCCCCTCTGCAGCGTTCGGAGACCATCTCTGATGCTGTTTGTAGTGCAGCCTGACCATATACTCTTAAGCGCATTATATCCTCGCGGTAAAATGCTAACTTTGGAATGGCTGCACCTAAACATGTCGTGTTTGGTGTCAAACATCTTGGAATACTACCCCCCGCCAATCCTGGCGGCGGGGGTAGCATTCCACCCTTCTAGAGGGAAAGACATGTTAACTCTGACTAGTCCGGTAACTTCTTTCCAGAGCCCTGGCATCACAAAATGGATGCTGATGCCACAGACACGAGTCTGGCCTCCTGCTGCTGGACGAAACTCCGGCAGGGGAGGCCTGGACACTAGGTTTCCTGTCCCAGGGAGGTGTGACCACCTCCCCAGACAGGATAATGTGTATTGGGGCTGGGCGGGAGCACTTTCGGGTGCTTTGAAGTCCTGCACTGGGGGCACATTTGGTGTCCCTGTGCATACCCCAGTTCAAACCGGATCAGGGCTTGCAGCCCCTGCTTTGGCGCGAACTGGACAAAGGGAAAGGGTGTAGCCACCCCTCTGCCCTGACCCACCCATAGGTGGGGCCACAGAGTAGTCCAACCCCTATCTTTAGTATAAAGATAGGAACCCAGTCCTTAGGACTTTAGATTATCCCTGGACGAAACTCTGAAACTGAATCCTGGACCTTCGACGCTCTACTCACGATTAGAGGACAGAAGAATCTCCCTTGGGGTCAAGGAGTGACTCCCCTGCTTGGCAGGCACCAAAGAAGCATCTGTCCGGTTCGCATTTCTGAAGCTCCTGTCGGACGCCGAAGTCATCGCATCACCAGAGGTGGATTCTCAGACTTCGCCGAGGCTACCCTGAGTCCCCAGCAAAGCTGAGGCCCGTGGCTATCGTGGGTGACTTGAGACCGTGACCCCTGGACACCGAGCACATTTGCAAGTGCATCCTCTTCTGGGTCTCCCAAGAAGTCGTGCTTTGGGCTCCGAGTAGCCCTAGCCTCCAGCACCACCTGCACCGAAGATCACTGGCCCCCACTCCACGAGTGTCCTGTAAGCCAGATCCACGTGTGGCGTCACAAGGCTCCTTCGCGGTCGCTAGCCCGTTGGCTAGTAGCCCTTAACGAAGGCCAATCTTTTTCTAACTTGGCATCCTGGTTGCTCCAGGCCTGCCCTCACTTACGCTCGCTGGGTGAGTTCCACAGACCTTGCTGGTCTGCACCATCGACGATCTTCCTCTGCATCGAGACTTGCCGTTGCCAAGGCTTGTTGGGTCCAATCCGGTCGCCGACACCTCAGCACTCGACAGACATCGTGTACCAGCCCGAATCCTGCTCCTGGTCGCCGACAACGCCTCCTGGACCTCGTGGCTGAAGAGTCAAGACGACCGTCAACGCACCTGAAGCACTCGACATCGGTGGGCATCTGTCCATCGCCTTCCTGGTCACTGGCTAGTGACCCAGACTCTGTCCCCTCTGCTTTCAGGTTCTTCAGATCTCCGATCCACTCTTGGATCCACCCGGACACTTTCCACTTGGTCGCCAGCAGCACTTTGCAGCAGATCGCCATTCAAATCGACGACTAAACCCGACCCCGAAAGGCACCTATGCACCCGGCTTCCCTGGGTGAGGTAACACGAGTACTCCGGTGCTCCCGTGGGTAGAGACTCTTCAAAGTCCTAGATCTCAAAGGGTTTGGTCCAAGTCCTCTTTTAAGTGTCCCTTTTCTCTAATTTCCCGATCACGACTTTCTCCATAGAAGTCAACGGCGTATCGCGGTTGTGTAATTACACTGCACGCGTCCCCCGTGGGTCCCCTGTGTCACTACCTGGGTGGTTCCTTGTGGTCCAAGCACTTCTAGAGGCTCTAGGCCTAGTGTCTAGTTCAGTCGTGGTTCTTATACCACTTTATTGGTATATGGTTTGGTACGCCCCTAGGGCCCAAACGTGTATTTGTGCTATTACTGTTGATAACTGACTTGTAACGTATGTACTTCGAACTCTAGCCTCATAAAGAGACTAGAGGGGTGTGTTTAGCAATAAATACATATATTTTGAATATATACCTGGTGTGGTGCTCTTTCATTTGATCACTCAAGAGATTATAGACTGGTAAAACAAGCTGCTTTACATTCCTTCAAGACTTAGCCTGAAGGCTGCTCTCCATAGCTACCACTAGGATAGCTTTCAATAAGGTTGTCTTTAACCTATCTCCAATAAGGGGTTGTTTGGACTGGTGCAAGGTGCCCACTATAATTAGTGGACAGCATATGCCAGGCCAACTTCTCACACTAATGAAGTCCATCATGGTACAACAAGCAAGAGACTTCAACATCTGGCCCTGGAAAGGCCTTCGACAGGGTCCATTGGAGAGGTATGTGATTGGCAGCAGGTGTATACAGGTGATGGCCCTGGAGGATAGTCCGTCCAGTAGAAGCCATGTATAGTAATGTGAAAGCTCCAGGAATGGGAAACACCCCCCTTCTTCTGAGATGCAAATAGAGCGGGGGCTGCATATGGCCGCCCCATGCATTACTCTTGGTGGAATGCAGTTTGACCCCCTCCTCCACAAACACTGCTACGTAGACTGCTTATACTTCGAAACTTGACAAGGATGGTGAGCCTGGATGTGGCTGATTTAATGATCCACACCTTGGACCTCGCTGGCACGAAGGAAAACGTAAGAGCGGCGAACCAGAGTTTCTGAATTTTATAAGAGAATGGAGTTAATGAATGGAAAATGGAGATAATATACAGACTAGTGGGGAGAGCTAGTGCACTTCATTGGCAGGCTTAGTATTTGAGGATACAGGAAATAGAAAATGAAAATCACTGAGTTAATAGGATTTACTGGCCTCCCCCGGCGGTGGGATGTTGCCAACTCACAAAGGTTTTCTATATTGAAATGTTTTGTCTTTATTCATCACAGTTCTTTCCACACAAAATATTACACAATCAAATACTAAACAATATATTCCACTTAAAAATTATTAAATACATCTCTAAATCCACACACCCTCCTTTCCATATTTTCATACTTGCTGACTTTGTCCTATAATTTCTTCTCTTTTCTTAAAATATATTGTTTAATGGCTTTTCAATTATTATGCATTAGTTGTATCTTTTTCCATCATACTGATGTCCATGATACATTGTCTGTGCTTTTTGTCAATACAATGCTTCGGCTACAAATCTCTTTAAGGTAAGTAACCTTCCTCAGAACCAACTCTCTCACCAACCATTCTGCTCTCAGATGAGAGGGTACATTTCCTAAGATATATGAATAAACACACAATTAGTAACTACTCCTATAGCAAGCTATGTATATTTTCACAAAGGGGCTTTCATTATCGAACATTTACATCAGGCATGTTTGTGAGATTCATGGGACATTTATATTTACATTTGATTATATTTCAATAGAAATAAGACGCTGTTCGGTGAACAGAGCTATAATGAAAAAGATACAACTGTTGCGTAATTACCAAGAACGTCAGAAGGCAGCACGTTTTATGAAAAAATAATTATAGAGCATAGCAAGTTTGAAAAGGTGAAATGGAGGTGTATGTAAATAGAGATGGACAGCCTTGTTTCAAATGGAAGATGTTGTATGGTGTTTAAATACATGCTTATTTTGTTCGGAACAGAGTTATGATGAATACAGTTAAAAATAATTTTGTATAAAAGACCTTTGTGGTAATTTAATGTGTAATGAGGGAAATGTTTGTATGTTTGCCTGCCATTGTCTGTCTGTGTGTTTTCCTGTCACTTTATCTCTCTTAGTGTACATATGTCTCTATCCCTGTTTATTTGCCCCTAGCCTCCTATGATGATCTGTTCCTGTGTCTCTAGGTTTGGGTGTTACTGTATTTGTTTGCTTATCTGTCACTGTGTGTGCTCTCTCTAGCACTGTGCCTCTATGCTTGTCTGACACTTTGTATGTTTGCTGTATCTCTGCATGTTTAATTCTCACTGTTTGTTTACCTCACAATATCTGTATGTTTGTCTTTCACTCTATCTGTCTGTGCTTACCTGTCATTGTATCTGTGTAGGTTTACCTGTCACTCTCGGTTTACTTGTTGCCTTGTATCTGTATGCTTACATAGCAGTGTATCTGAATATTTACCTTGTAAATGTCTCTCTGTATTTACCTGTCACGGTGGCTCTTTTTTTCCAGCACCAGATGTCTGTGCTTGCCTCTTGCTGTGTCTCTGACAGTGTTTGGGTTTGTTTTCCACCATTGTCCTTCTTCAGTGTCTGTTACCCCTCCTGACGACAATCTTTCCTCCCACAGGCACATTTTCCAAACCCAAAACCTATGGCTGGACTGGACCATTGTGTTCATCATTGTGGCCTCCGTGTTGGTCACTTACTCCTCGTTACTGCTGGTAAGTCCAAATTTTGTAAGTGTGTCTGAACAGTGCATATGGTCTCTAGAAATAAGGCACCTTCTCGAGCCTGCGGCCTGAACTGCAAAGACTACCTCCACCTCACTGCACTGCCTATGGTCTCATTCCTCCATGGGTCCCTGCGGAGTATCCTCCCCGGCCATTCCAAACCTCCCCACGGCCTCGTTCCTCCATGGGTCCCTGGCGGGTATCCTCCCTGGCCCTTCCAAACCTCCCCACGGCCTCGGTCCTCCATGGGTCCCTGCCGGGTATCCTCCCCGGCAATTCCAAACCTCCCCATGGCCTCGTTCCTCCATGCGTCCTTACTGCCCCCTACTCAACCTCTGTGTGGCCTCGTTCCTCCATGGGTCCTCCTCGGCCCTTCCAAACCTCCCCATGGCCTTGTTCCTCCATGCATGCTTACTGGCTGTCCTGCACCCTACTCAACCTCTGTGTGGCCTCTTTCCTCCATGGGTCCTTAGTGGGTATCCTCCCCGGCCCTTCCAAACCTCCCCACGGCCTCGTTCCTCCATGGGTCCTTGGCGGGTGTCCTCCTCGGCCCTTCCAAACCTCCCTATGGCCTTATTCCTCAATGCATCCTTACTGGCTGTCCTGCCCCCTACTCAACCTCTGTGTGGCCTCGTTAGTCCATGGGTTCCCCGCCAAGAACCCTGCCCTTCCAAACCTTCCCACGGCCTCGGTCCTCCATGGGTCCCTGCCGGGTATCCTCCCCGGCAATTCCAAACCACCCCATGGCCTCGTTCCTCCATGCGTCCTTACTGCCCCCTACTCAACCTCTGTGTGGCCTCTTTCCTCCATGGGTCCTTAGTGGGTATCCTCCCCAGCCCTTCCAAACCTCCCCACGGCCTCGTTCCTCCATGGGTCCTTGGCGGGTGTCCTCCTCGGCCCTTCCAAACCTCCCCACGGCCTCGTTCCTCCATGGGTCCTTGGCGGGTGTCCTCCTCGGCCCTTCCAAACCTCCCCTCGGCCTCGTTCCTCCATGGGTCCTTGGTGGGTATCCTCCCCGGCAATTCCAAACCTCCCCATGGCCTCGTTCCTCCATGCATCCTTACTGGCTGTCCTGCCCCCTACTCAACCTCTGTGTGGCCTCGTTCCTCCATGGGTCCCTACGGGGTATCCTCCCCGGCCCTTCCAAACCTCCCCACGGCCTCGTTCCTCCATGGGTCCTTTGCGGGTGTCCTCCTTGGCCCTTCCAAACCTCCCCACGGCCTCGTTCCTCAATGGGTCCTTTGCGGGTGTCCTCCTCGGCCCTTCCAAACCTCCCCACGGCCTTGTTCCTCCATGGGTCCTATGCGGGTGTCCTCCTCGGCCCTTCCAAACCTCCCCACGGCCTCGTTCCTCCATGGGTCCTTTGCGGGTGTCCTCCTCGGCCCTTCCAAACCTCCCCACGGCCTTGTTCCTCCATGGGTCCCTGCCGGGTATCCTCCCCGGCCCTTCCAAACCTCCCCATGACCTCGTTAGTCCATGGGCTCTTAACAGGTGTCCTCCCCTTTCAAACCTCCCTATGGCCTCGTTCCTCCATGGGTCCTTTGCGGGTGTCCTCCTCGGCCCGTCCAAACCTCCCCACGGCCTCGTTCCTCCATGGGTCCTTGGTGGGTGTCCTGCTCGGCCCTTCCAAACCTCCCCATGGCCTCGTTCCTCCATGGGTTCTTACTGGCTGTCCTGCCCCCTCCACAACCTTTCTGTCAGCTTGTTTCTTTATGGATCCTCAGTGACTGCCCTGAGCCCCCACCCCAGTGGTCTTCAAACTTTTTAATGCCCCCCGTGAAAAAACAAAATCACCCCCACTCCCCCCAAAATGTTTCACAATTATTTTATTAACCTGGCAATGTTTAAATATGCAAGGACTTATTTAATGCAGTTAAGTTATGTTACTGTTTTAAAAATGCAAACAAAAACATGATTGCTAAGCCAACTATTCTGGTCAGGCAGGCTTTACTTATGTGTAAAAGTATCCACAGTGTGATTATTAGAAATGGGGGTGGGGAATTTGAAGAACATTCGCGGTCCGTTCCCTTTTGACACCACCTTAAATGACAAAAGATGTGAGTGATGGCCCATTACAGAGAGGCTTACTGCCGCTCATTTACTTCCTACTTCAGACAAAGCACTACTATCGGCAGAATGCTTGTTTTGGCCAGAGCCTGGCGCCTCTCCCGTCCCCCGGGTCACTTGAGGCCCCCCAGTTTGAAGACCTCTGCCCTACCCCCACAAGCTTCCTGTGGCCTCGTTCTTCCAAGGATCCTCAGCAGCTGCCCTCAAACCACTTAACTACCCAGTGGTTCTTGAACCTCCACAAATCCCCAAGGACGCCCAACTTCTACCCCTCCATTTTTCAAGAGGGACCTCATGGGTCCTCGGGGACGGTCTCCCTTCCAGACTCTTACCCCAGGAGTTCCTCATGCAGTAGCTCCCTCAAACCTTTTGAACTCTCGGTGGCCCTGTCTCTTTCCTACCAGCCCCCACTCCTAGACCTTGAGTTTCAGAGAGACCTGAGGTTCCCCAGAGGATGTGCAACACGCGCTGGAAATGTGGGAATAAGTCCAGCGTTCAGCCCAGCTCCCACTCTGGTACATTGTGTCCAGTTCTGGAGCCTCGTGTGGAGTCTAGGCCCAGTTCTAACACCATGACCATTATTTTAATGCCCGCCGCTACAAAAATTAGGAAAATCACCGAAAGATTATATTTTCTCCCTTATCAATACATCAATCAGCACATATAAGAAGAAAGCAATTTAAATGTTCTAGACCTGCCTTGGTGATCTCTGACTGATAAGTAAACAAAAACAGAAAAGTCACCCTACAAATGAATACAGAAGATTTTATGTGAAGTTCTATTTGAGTAGGACATATGGGTCTTTGCAGACTCTTGAAACATGAGCAAATGGCCATTATTTTTCTTTTTGAAAGGCGGCAACCCTACATGTAGCATGTTTTGTCCACTTCTGGAGGACACATCTGAAACCTTGCCAGTTCTGCATGCCATCACCGACAAAGTGTTTTCAGTTCCAGAGGTATCAAGAATATTGTGCCGGCTCCGGAGTGTACGTCTAGTCTTGTTCGAGTTGTGGAGGACTTTTCTGAAGCAGTGCTGTGTCACACATGCCAATATTTTAAACTGGAAAGGGGGAGAGCTTGGAGAGAACAAAACCAGAGGACTGTATTTTCCCCATTGACTTATATTGAAGCAGAGGCAGTTTTAGGCAGGAAACAACTAAAACAAAGCAGGTTTTTGCTTCAAAAATTGTGAGTCTGCCTGCTGAATCAGGTCTGTTAATCAGCAAAAAAAAAACGTGCACAAGGAACTCATTTATAGAGGTGATATAATCTCTGCAAGAAAGTGTGACTTGCTTGAATGAATCGGACGTACTTCTGAAGCGCCGCGCCGCCACTACCAAATAATTTATGACGGTTTGGAACCCAGTAATTGAATTACTCACCACCGAATATATATTGGATCGCCTGCAATCACCAGGAAACGCCGCGCCGTCAGAAGATACTGTGACGTTTGGAACACAGTAATTTAATTACTCACCACCGAGTCGAGATCGGATCCCTTGAAGTAACCACGAGACTACTGAATTCACCTACCCGGACCGGCACCTCTGTTGCCCTTACCTTATCTAGAAATCATTCACATTACATCCTGGACCCTCCCTTCTGGACCATCTGAAATTACCAGATTTCACCCCAGAGGACATCCACGATGGCACATTCCCTGTGCTACTTCTTGCCCCCAGAATTCCTGTCCTGAAGAGACCCCGTATCGCGAGAGGGTCGAAACGTCGTCGACTAGTATAAAGGGAGAGCCAAAGAAATATATATACAATTACTATATTATAATTGTGAAGAGCTCCCCTTTTACTACAACCAATAACCAATTCCCCCTTCTTTTTTTTTTTTTTTTTTATACAATTTTTTATTAAATACGAATCTTACATACAACAATACATTACAGGTACACTTGCCACATGTATAGTATCGCACTTTCTGTACGTGATTATACAACTTAGTTTCTAGAACACATCTTTCTTGTCCATGCATCATTATTGCAAGTAAATCTACTCATTTCCAATTGATAGCAGTTCCTGATGGGATCGTAAGTATTCTGTGAGCATAGCCCAGTAATCTTTGGGTCTCGAGGCTGTTGGTAATTCCTCCTCATACGTTTTGAGTGAGTCTCTGCAGTACACTAAGTCCATTAACCATTGTGTCTTATTCGGAGATCTTTTACTGTCCCAATATATAGCAATTCGCCGTTTAGCCAATAATAACGCTATTACACACATTTTACGCTTTGCTGATCTCAGGTTCTCGACTAAACCCAGTAGGCAGGCCTTCACTGTACATTCAACTTTTGTTTCTAATATGAGGCCTAGTGTATCTATTACCTCTTCCCAGTATTGTCTAATTTTTCCACATCTCCATGACAAATGTATAAAATCAGCATCAACCTCCCCGCAGCGTCGGCATCTGGCATCCTCCCGCAGCCCACATTTATGTAGCTTCATCGGTGTTTGGTAAGTTTGGTGTAGGTATTTGTAATGAATTATGCGTAGGTTATGATTCGGAGTGAGTACTGCTGTTAGTGCACAGCTGTTTTTCCAGTCTTCATCATCTAGGGGTGTTTCTAAGTGTAGGGTCCAGCGTTCTTGGGCCTTATTGGCGGCGTCTGCTATATCAGCCTGTAGATGCCTATAGAGTTTTGATATTATATGCGCATTGCTCGGGTTAGTTAGAATCATTTGTAGTGCCGTCAAGGTTGGTGGTTCGACAGGGAATGTGGGTATAGATCTTTGATCGCACTCTTAAGTCTATGATACGTGAATTTGAACAGTGGCGTTTGGTTTCGGATATATGCAAGATCCGTGTCTTCTATGAAGCTACCTTCCGTGTATAAGTCTCCCATAGTAGTTATTCCCACCTTTTGTAATATGGACATGCCGTTGCCTGTTTGTGTAACAGATATTGCCGGGTGATGTTGCATAGGTAACTCGGGTGCATATAATGGTAGTTTCCCCGCCAATTTCCCCATACGCTGCCAAGCAAGGTTCGTAGTTTTAATCGTGTTTATTTCGGTTTTAGCCACGTGTTGACGTTGGTGGGGTAATATACATCTGAGGGGTATTGGATGGGCGTCCCCATCTTCTACCGCCATATGTGGCAAATATGGTACCGGAAAAAACCAGTAATGTGCATATTGCGCTTGGGCGCATAAGTAGTAGAGTAAAAAATCGGGTACTGTGAAGCTGCCTTTATCATATGGCAGCGTCAAGGTGCGTAGTCCAATACGTGCTATTTTACCAGCCCATATCAGTCTGGTTATGCACGAGGTAAGTCTTTTAAACACTGAGGAGGGTGGTGGAATGGGTATATTATTGAATAGGTAGAGAAGTTTGGGCAATATGACCATTTTTACGATGGATATTCTATCTGCTAATGACAATGGGAGATGGATCCAGCGCTCTATTTTTTCTTCTATCTTAGTAATGACCTTGCCATAATTTACACGAATGACGATCTCTGGGTCCCTGTGGTACCAGATGCCTAAATATTTAACCGGGTCCATTTGCCACTCCAGTGGAAACTCCACCTGTCCAGGTTTTGTGCTGTCTGTGAGTGGAATTATAGTGGATTTAGTCCAATTTATTTGGAGGCCCGAGTGTCTACTAAATTTAATGTATTCTCTCAAGAGCGATGATAAGTGGACATGTGGTTCTCGTACATATAGTACCATGTCATCTGCGTACATCGAGATCCCCACTGGGCGCTGATAAAATTGTAACGCTGTGGCCGCATATTTTTGGCGGAGTTTACATGCTAGCGGTTCTAGCGCTATAGCGAATAGTAGGGGCGACAGTGGGCATCCTTGTCGCGTACCACGTTGAATGGGTATTGAGTCTGAAACATATTTATTAACCTTTATTCGCGCTACCGGTTTAGTGTAAAGTAGTTTGATCCATGTCAGCAGGCTAGGAGGGAGCCCCATCTTTTGCATTACCGTAAATAGATACACCCATTCCACCGAATCAAAGGCTTTGGCGGCGTCTAATAGCACCGCCGCCGCTTCCAACTTAGGGTTGAGCTGGTGAGACAGTGCAAAAAGTGTACGTATATTGTGTGCGGTGGAGCGATTGGGTATAAATCCTGATTGATCGGGTAGGATTATGTTTTGCATGAGTGGTTGCAGTCTGGTGGCAATAATCTTCGCTAAAATCTTAGTATCTGTATTTATTAACGAGAGAGGGCGATATGAATCACAATTAATAGGGTCTTTATCTGGCTTTAATAATGTGATTATTAATGCTTCCCGTAGTGTGGGAGGGAGTATTTGCTTTTCATATGCGTCTCCATACATTTCGACCATATAGGGGCATAGTAAGTCTACAAATGTTTTATAGAATTCCCCAGTAAATCCGTCTGGGCCCGGAGCTTTACCATTTGGAAGTGTCTTTATGGCGGCCTTTACTTCTTCTTCTGTTATTGGCTGCGCCAGATATTCGCGTTGATTGTCTGAAAGCCAGGCCATAGCAATATCTTCCAGATATTCAAGTGTTTCATTTGCGGTTGCGATAGGTCTAGTGGCGTACAGGTCGCTATATGTGGACATGAATGCTTTTAAGATATTGTTTGTGTCGTACTGTGGATTTCCCTGTGTGTCTTTTACAGAAGTGACAACATGTGTCTGGTGTGGATCGCAAATTTTTTGTGCCAGTATTCGTCCCGCTCTTCCACCCTCTCCATATGTGCGCGCCAGTTGTCGGTGCGATATATATTTAAGTTCATTGTCAGCTAGTTCTCGGTATTCTGAGAGTGCTTCTCTGATGTCTCCCAACAATGCTGCATTTTGCGATTATTCGAATTCTGTTTCGAATTGCCTAATTTTATTTTCGCACCTAGTCAGTTGGGTGCGTAGGTCACGCAGGATGCCAGCGTTAGTGCTGATGCAAACTCCACGGATCGTGGCCTTAAAGGCCTCCCATAGTACACTCATGTCCTCCACTGATCCTTTGTTTAGATGGAAGTAGTCTTCTATTGCCTGATGGATCGTGGAGTTGTATATTGGGTCCAGTAATGCCTTTGCATTAAACCTCCATATAAACGGCGGCGGTGTGTAATTCGGTAGGTCTACTGCGAGAACAATCGGGTTATGGTCAGATAGTGTTTTTGGGAGGTGTTTTACTTCGCATACCCATGTGCAGGCTGTTTTAGTTGCCAGCCAATAATCAATGCGGGACCAGCTACTATGGATCATGGATGCATGAGTGCCCTCTTGTGTGTGTGGATGCTGAAGTCTCCACACATCTAACATTTCGAATTCAGCCATGCCGTCTCGTACTTCCCTCACTGCCTGTTTATGCGGTTCTGTAGTGGTTCCTGATCTGTCCTGTGTATCAATTAGTGAGAGATTCAGGTCTCCTCCCCAAAGCAATTCCATAGGCGGTAGTTCACGTAATTTGCCCCGTACCGCTCTGAAAAACTCCGGGTAAATCAGTATTCGGGCCATATGTATTTTTCAGTCCTATTTTTGTGCCCCTTAAATGTCCTGTGATAATAATATATCTGCCTTGAGTATCAGGTATCGTTTGGTCAATGATAAATTGCGTGCCCTTCTTAATAAGGATCAGTACGCCTCTAGCGTATGAGGAGTAGGATGATGACAACACCATTTCCGCCCATCTGCTGCCCAATGTACATTTAGCATCCCTCGCTAGGTGGGTTTCCTGCAGCAGGGCTATGTCAATGTGATGTCTATCCAGGTATGAGAAGACCTGCCTTATTTTTCGTGGGTTATTGAGGCCTCGAACATTCCATGTTAGTATATTTAATTTCGATGTGTGTGTCCTAGCATCCATCCTTGGCTTCATGTCTGCTCATGGTGGTGTGTGGTCTATTAGAGTATGTATACAAAGTTTGATCGATAAAAGGATGTGACTCTCTTGTGCTTTATACCATGTATGTATGTATGTCTACTATTATATGGAGATCTGGTACCTGCAACAACACACAAACTTTCCCCCTTCCTCCTTAGCCCCCCTCCCACTTTAGCATCCCAATCATGCCAAAGACATACCCTTAACAACAAACTAAAAAACATCAGAACAGTTCTGGGGTATACCCGTAGGGGGGTTGCTAGGCGCGCACATACTCATCCGTCGAGCGGATGTGGCCAGTATATATATAATCATATTGGCTCATGTCAGATTCTAAGTAGCTGTTAGTTCACACACAATAAACTGTACGTTATCTGTAATCCCGACATCTGAGATATATATGTCTGCCTTAGAAACCCATTGTCAGACAATCTTTCCACTTCACATTTCACGCTCTATTACTCTCGTTCTGCATCATATTAGCGGTGATCCCCTGCTATCCAGCCTTCCCTAAGTGGTGTAGTAGATCTATACAGCACATCATTAATCTATGCAATATTTAAATTGTCCAATAGTTGAGTGTCTTAGTACTTTTGCATGAGTGCCAATGTCTCATCCTCATATATATAGTGTAGATCCTACCTCATATCTTCAGGGATGGGGCATCTCCTGGGCACCCCATGTCCAAACCGTGGTAGCATGCAGCTTACAGAGTACGTAACAGCTTACGCCATTCTTTATCACTCGTGTTCATCTGCCTCTGCCGATGAGTGTGTAGGTTCTGGATTCCTTCGTTGAGTAGGACATTTTTTCAAATAGTCCTGCGCAGCTTTCGGCGTTGTAAAGATCCTGGTTTGACCTGCATGTACTATTCTCAATCGTGCTGGGTACAGCATTGCATAGTCTATTTCCATGTCTCGCAGTCGTTTTTTGACCGATAGAAATTCTCTACGCGCTGCCTGCACTGAGATAGTAAAATCCGGGTAAAAGGGCGATGTCATTCCCTTGATAATGTAGTTTCTGTTGTTCACGCGCCAGTCTCAATATTGTGTCCCGATCTCTGTAATTCAAAATGCGGGCTATAATAGGCCGTGGAGGGGTGCCTGGCGGTGGCTTGGTCGCCAGTGTTCGGTGTGCACGTTCGACTATTAGCACTGGTGAAAATTTTTCTGCCCCGAAAAGTTCTTTTAGCATGCCCTCTACGTAGTGTTCTAGTCGACCAGTATTCGTGCTTTCGGATACGCCCAAAATGCGTACATTATTGCGGCGCGACCTTGCTTCCAAATCTTCATTTTTATTTTGAACACTCTCTAGTTTTTTTGCAATGTCCGCACATTGTTTCGCCGTGGCGTTCGATATGTCTTCTACAGCCGAGATTCTCTGCTCTGCTACGTCCAATCGTTCCCCTTGTTTGTCTAATTTGGCCGCCATGTGATCCACTCTTATAGTCAGGGTATCAATTTTGCCATCGAGAGAAAGATGTAGAGGTTGGCAGAGAGAAGAGAGGCTTGCAAACAGAAATATATAGAAATGAAACTGAGGGGGCCCTTTGGAAGGTAGGGGCCCTGGGCAATTGCCCGCTTTGCACATGCCTTAAAACGTCTCTGCCCTCAACCACCTTAAACACCACGCTGGCTGGTGGCCTCTGTTATGATCATTATTGTAGAATATTTTACTAACTCAGAATATTTTTCCGGTCTGCCTTCGAGCAATAATTCTTCCAATATGGACCAACCATTGGTAAAGCCAATAGGCATCAAAGTATTTGGTAATATTTGCACAACTCCGTGTTTGCCCTGTTGTCCAAGAACAAAGATCCCCTAATGAAGCACCTTCTTGGGCTACAATCGTATGAAAGCTGAGATTAGGACCCCTTTTCTATACAGACCACTCAGCAGGGTTCCCTCAGAAACGAGTGTTATGAAAAGGAGTCAGGGGTTTGTATTGCAAGTGGTGAACGTAAGTCATAAACAGCAAAATATTACATATTCGATATTTTTGGCAAAGGGCTAGTGTTTGTGCTGCAATTTGAAAAACACCTGTGTGCGTGCATGCCTTTACTCTGAATTAAACAAACTGTAAATCAAGAAGTAAAATGTTTTTTGACAGGTAAGTAAAACGCATGAATGGGCAAGGTTGATTACTGTATCACAGACAGGCTAACGCATCCAAGCAGCATTCACTCCTTTAACAAAAGCTACAATGCAGCAACTAAAATGTCAGCAAAAATGAATACATTAAAGAGCACACACTGGCTCTCTTATATGCTACACATCATGTCGCATCTTCGACCTAACAAACTAAAGGACTGCTCGATGACTATTACCAAAATCCAATGGATTCACAAGCCGTACAAGGTAGCCATCCACAGAAGGTTGAGGCCTTGATGGCAACCATGGGAAAAAAACGAAACGGGTCCCCTGATGCTTGTTTCCGCTCCAGGGAGGACCTGGTCTTGCAGTTCGGGCTGAACTGTTCGCATGAGGAACAGGGTCAAGACTGATTTGCATACGGCTGGGTCCAAACTGGGGTGGCGTGGTGACCAAAAGAGCGATGGATTAAACCCAGATCTCTTGACTGGGGGCGAGTGGTTGAAAAGTTTCAGCACTCTGTCCATCATCTTGTTGTGTTTGCTATGAACATCAAAAAACATGACTGACCATGGCTGTCGGGGACTCACCCAAAGCAGCTCTGTCTGTACTATTTATTATACACTTGTGAAGAGCAGGTGCCATAAGGTTTTTAATTCGCTAAAGCAGCCTCTAGCTAGACCAAAAATGGGAATAAGATCTGAACTTCCCAACTATTGCCCTATGTCTCTGATCCAGAGCCAGTGCTTGTATACTGCTTGAAGAGTGAACACCATGAGCCGGCAGTGATCGCATTATCATGCTGACCCCAGCAGGCACCAAGAAAGTTCACCCCACCCACCACTACGCATTAGGAATGGATACTCGGAGCCAGGCGTGACGGGTGAACCTCAGAAGACATCCGCCCCAGCAGTTGCAGAATCTCCTTTTCCGTGTCTGCCTCGTGTACCCCGTATACTTTAGTATACGGGGTACACGATGCAGTCACTGCTGCTGCTGGACGCAGGTGAAGCTCTTGATAGTTTCCTGTCTAAGTGTCCAGTCGTTACTTTATGCGTCCAGCTCTTGGGCTGATCCGCTGTTCTTGCTGAAGCCGGGCTCTAGCGATAGCCTCTCAGGAGATACAATGCTTGCATGACTACAGTGCGCTTCAAAAGTACCTAATATAGCACTGTCTCACATGCAAATAATGTGGTTTCCTTGTACAGTTTTTGCATCCTCGGATGGTATGCAATCTCTAAAAAGCCTCTCCTGTATTCACAGGAAATTCGACTTTGCCTTAAAACTTTGCAAAGTTATGTGTCCTTTCTTTCAAAGGACCCTCTCCTTCCCTTCCATCCTCTGCAGCCTCCTCTCTCGGAGCACAGCTCACTCTGTCTCAGGCACGTTCACCTTAATTCCTATTCTTGGATTTCTAGAAATTGCCGACACCTCGTTTCAGAAATCACAATTTTCCCTTTAAAAAGTCCTACCCCGCAACCTACAGTAACTACTCTCCTGTTGCTCATCTATTAATGCCACTAACCACGTGCAATAAGTGATCCCCACCCCCTCAAAGATCAGGTCTAACTCCTATTAATTGAATCTACTTCAGAGAAACCAGAGCAAATCTTGTAATGGTTGCTTAAAAGTGCAAGACTAGGCCCAAAAACCACAACCACTGAGAAAAAACCGAAGTGTGGGTCCTGGGGCAGCGTGATGCCTGGCATAAAGCGCTTCAGTGCTTCATCGGGGTAGTAAGTGCTATGTAAATGCAATACAATACAATATATAACCCTACTGGCCCACACTAATGCTAGAACCATAACACTCGGGGTTGGGCAGTTAATTGTAGCTCATACAAGCCTCATAGTAATTCCCTTAAACTGCTTGAGACTCTTACACTTGTATAAGACAAAACTGCTACAGGTCACGTCCATCGCCCAGTACAATCCAGTCCACTGCATTAAACCACCGACCACCTGCCCATCCACCTCCGAACATCTGCCTCCCTCGCCGACTTCAGGAGTAGACTTAAGACCTGGCTGTTCAAGTAGCTCCACCTCACGCAAGCGCCTGGATACCCCTCGGGATGATTAGCGGGCTCTACGAGTTCTGATTGATTGATTGATCACCAACATGAATGTAATAACTGAAGATATCTCCCACATGCCGCAGGCCAACAGAGGCCTTTAATTTAGTTCAATGCTGCAGATCTCAACAAGTTACACACTATGACCACTTCTTGACATCTCACAATGACAATCAGGTATGGGACGATGTTAACAAAGTCCGTTCCAGCAGATCTCTCCACCACTTCTCCTTCTAACCTCTGCCTGCTCAGGACCATTAACTTTTGGCAAAATATCCCAGAATGGACAGCTCAGTGCAGTAACCAGCTCAGCGGACTACGATCTTGAGAAATACCACAAAGGGACTTGCAGAGCTGCTCAAATCTGCCAGCATACTGTAAACCATAAACTGTGCATCTATCTCACACTTTTTCATCCATCGCACAGCTAAGCGATGCATTCCATAACAAGATAACCTCCCTTCGGTGGACATCACACATGACATGGAAACACTTACCACATAAGATCAAAACTAAGACGACACCCTTCTAACCACCCTCCCTAAGCGGTGTAGTAG
Organism: Calotriton arnoldi; assembly: GCA_963921515.1. NCBI lineage: Eukaryota > Metazoa > Chordata > Amphibia > Caudata > Salamandridae > Calotriton > Calotriton arnoldi. The sequence goes on from CAWUFW010000408.1 coordinate 3,603,993, forward strand.
GCTATCTATGTCGGGAAGTGCTTACGTGTCCCACTGATGGGTAGCAAGCACTATATAAATGTTACAATACAGTACAGTAATATTAGCATTATTGGCTAACCGCGTCACCACCACACTGCAACGTTTTGCACAACAGCAAGGTATATGGTTGCATATATTGAGCCTTCATCTGTACTAAAATTTTGAATCTTGATCCTCCAGAAATTTTTTCCCAAACTTCATACAGACATTTAGGGCTAGATGTACAAACATTTTTGCGATTCACAATTAGGAAATTGTAAACAGCTATGTACAGACCTGCCTCATCAATATTCATGAGGCAGGTCGCAATTTGCGACCCATTGGGAATGGCTACAATCACAGGGATAGTGGCGCGCTGGGGTCAGCAGACCACCATGTCTGTGATTGCTTTTTAAATAAAGCATTTTTTTTGTAATGCAGCCTGTTTTCCTTAAAGGACAATACCACTTGGTATTTTACAATGCTTAGAAAATGTAGCAGTGCGTTATAACCCGCTGTATGAACAAGCTACCCCAAAACGAAGTTACTTTATTGATTGGATGCCGTTTAACTGTAATTGAGTTTATATTGCGCTTACTACCCCTGATGAGGTGTCGAATCGCTTTTCGGCGAGTAGCACGCTACTCAAGACCCAAACAGGATTAGTATAGAATTAGTAAAGCGAAATACGAAATTAATTTGAGCAGTGGACATGTGAGTCTGTTAGTTGGATTGAAAAGGATGGTTAGTGGAGGGAAAGAAGAGGGAAGGGTCTAGAAAGTGTTTATTTGGAGATCATAACAGTAGGAGAAAAACCATTGACAGAGAAATAGGACTAAATGTTGACACTGCACTGACCAGTGCCAACATTTAGTCCTATTTCTATGTCAATGGCTGTCCCGTTTTTTTTGTTCTGAAAATCTGGTCACCCTAATAGAGGAAATATTGAGAGAGGTATAGAGTGAGAAATAGGGTAGTGCATTGGAGATGCTGAATTAGGATTTCTGTATATGGTGTTACAACAAAACCTGGCGTTTTAATAAATAAAAATATGAGACAGATGATACCTGTCTTATTCTCAGCCTAGGGTGGTCGTTGATGGCATTGAATGCCGTGCAGTCGTTCTCAGCCAGGAGGCGCCCTTTGGCACCTGTACCCGAATGTGTGAAGGTTTGGCTCTGGACCTTTAGTTCATCTTTTGCCGGCCTATGGTGCTCTCGTTCTCTGGTCTTAGAGCGCCACCTTGTGGCCACCGCCGGTCACAGCTGCAGTTTTTCTTCACATCACGTGAGCCTCGGAAGGGGGGGGGGGGGAGGCACCTGCACCAGGTGCTCTCTCTCGCACACACCTTAGTGTGGGGGCGGGAGTGAAACGAGCAGGGCACACCTGAGAGCGGCCAACGTTTCAGCTCGACCAAAGAAACAGAGTTGCTGTTTCGGAATTACTGCGGTGTTTTACTGGCGTCTTCCCTGTTTGGGCGTGGAAAGGGCCTTGAGCCTGGGAAGGGCCGTGTGCCATGACCCCTAACCCTTTGGCCCAGAACCCTATGTTTTCATGTACTCCTCTCTCGCTTTTCACCTAACCAGTTACCTTCCTCCCGCGGGGGATTCCCTGACCACTACACTGTAAATAACAGCTCCCACCCAAGAATAGAATAACCCAGGGTAACTCACTGACTCCTCACTTTTGTGAGCTAGGCGCTGTATAGTATTTTATGGTGGCTCTACAGTACGTCCAGGGGTTAAGCTCTCAGTTTCTCTTTGTGGATAGTACACACATGCCAACATTTTAGAGGAGGAAAGTGAGAGATTTTAGAAAAATAACTGGGAGAATGTATTTCTTCCATTCGCTATGTCGAGGCCTGAATCGGGTCTCTTGTCGTATGTGACTTGAAAGCGTGCTGCTGCAGGACCACATATCAGAAATGCAGATACATGTGTTCTGGCCTGCAGGGGACTGGCACTGCATACTCAGAATCACACAAAACCAGTCCCTGTCGGCTGAAGTCTGCAGCGGAATCGGGATTTTGCATGCAGGAAGCGTGAGTCTAGCCTTGAGACCGGTAGTCTCCCGCCTGAATCGGGAGGTTTGGTATGTATGATAGTATGTGCTGCCGGTGTGGCCCTGCCGTCAGTCAGGGCCTGGGGTCTGTGTCACCCCTCTGGGGTCTTCCGTAGTAATGTGCTGGAGGCTTAGCAGGGCCTTCGGGCCTTCACGCCTGGCCTTTGCCACCTCTGCTCTTCCTCTATCCAGGGAGACCAGGAGTTTCCAAGCTTCTGTAGAATGGGAGTAACTTTCGCTTTCCATCTGAAGAGTTGTTTTCTGACTTTGTGGTTTTGTGACTCACACCTGTGCATCCGAATTAAAACTTGCTGATGAGTCACAGGGATGGGCTGGGAACCGAAGGCAGCCCTGATGAAAATGTTCAGAACAGCCTTGCCACTACCTTCTGTCACCTCTCTCTCTCCTGCCCTTTCCTCTCTCCTCTGTCTCCTAATACAATCTGTTCCCGTCCCCGCACTGCTCCCCTAAGCCTGCTGTAATTACCTGGGGGAGCTGGAGAAAGTGTTAGAGGTGCCAACAGTGGCCCTCTGTCTTCAGAAACCGGCTTTTCAGTGTCTCCAGCCCGCCAGGGCAATGCCCAGTTGGCTACATGGCCGGTCCAGGCCTGATGAGTAATATGGGATTTCCTCATTACAACCACCTTTTTAGGTGTTTGGAGTCCACTGAGAGGCCCTGTGTTGAGACGGACTGGTCCACAGGGACCTCTTCAGTTAGTGCAGTTGAACAGATGCTGGGGTGGTGCTGAGTCAGTCGCATACAGGGGGTGATTGGGAACTGAAAGGGTCCGGAAACCCCTTAGAAATGTCCGGAAACCCCTTAGAAATGTCCTCCACATGCAGGGCAGCCTCCTAACCCCTCCCAGACCAACGAGTGCCCGCAAGATCCCAGGCCATTTACATGCGCCCCACCTTCCCTTGTGGTAACAGAGGAGATGAGCCTTTTTAATGGTGCAAAAACGGCCGCAGCTTTTCTTTAGTCACATAAATGGTCAAACCACACAGTTCAAAGTTTAACCTCGCATAAACGTCATTATTCCCAAATTGTCTGTAGCTTAAGTCCAGTTATTAGTCCATAACAGCGCCCTGTGACAGCACCCTGTGTGAATGCCCCATCTCAGGAAGGGTCTCTAGGCTACACCTAGCTGCCAAGTTTTGTGGGTGACTCTTGTGTCTAACCCGGGCTGCAAGTGCCGTGTCCGCCCTCTACTGACCTTTTGGTGACCCATAGCCTGCTCCCCGTCTCACTGTCGTAAGGCTTCCCAAGGACACGTGCTTGAGCGGCTCCACCGTTGGCTATTGCACTTCCTCTGCTGTCCCTTTGTGCTGTCCCCGCCACGCCGCCTGTGGTTTACCGACCTCAGGCAGCTCCCCCACCCCCTTATAATCTTGTGGCATTCCCAGGGGGCCCCCTGCTGATTGGTCACCTCGAACCAATCTGACCAATCAGTGCCCAGCATTTTCCCAGGCTTTGCTGCTTCCCGCTCTTATGTTCCGCCCCCCTCCTCCCTCATAGTGGTTTGTCGGGGGCCCCTCATTGGTCCCTCGTGTTTTCTCGCCTTCGAGGCCCCGGTCGGCGGCTCCACAGATCCCCCACTGCCTTGGGTGCCTCTCTCGGGCCTGACTCCACACCTCCCAATCAGCTCCTTCAGGCAAACTTTCCTGGGCCCAGATCAGTGCAGATGACCTTGACGCTGACCTTTGCCCCTTCCCTCTGCTTCCTGCCTTCTTTTCTTCCTGTCTTCCACTGAACCCCGACTCTCGCCTTAGCCCTCTGAAGGCGACGGTCATCGCCCTGACCCTTGCGCCAGGAGAGTTGATAAAGCGGGATTCTTATCTTATCTTACCATCACTAAGAATCCTCAGGTCGCCAGAATCTTTTTACCTGCTTAATAGTGTGAAGGGAAGAAAACTCAATTTTTCTATACAACAATTCAGGATTCAACTTTGGCTCCAAAGACCACTGACTCCGAATTCAAATTTTAGGGGTTTATTACAAAGCCAAAAATAACTGCACATACAAGCACCTCAACACGAGGTTAAAGAAATAGATGGGCACTAATACAAACATCATCCTACGCAGGAGTCTCATCCGACTCAGGATAAGAAGGATCCTTAGCTCCAGAAGCATTAAGCTAGCAATGACGGCTCCAGTCTCTATTTTATTCTTCATTTACCTAATAGAAGAAAAGCGTTAAATCTGTCCCTACTCTATCACTAAAGTGACATCCCTACTTAACGAGTTTCCCAGGCAAGAGTAGAAAAGGTAAAGGTGTCAGCTGTGAAGACTTCCTAAGAAGTGCACTCACTTAGCATTGAGCTCGTTATAAGATGCTCCTTTCTAACTAGATCGCTCTCTTTCGCCCTTCTCTCAGGTCTCCTCTACCTCCTCTCTCTCTCCTCCCTCGGGGCACTATCCCTAATACAAAACCCACATACAATAGAACACGCCCTTGTCACGCCTCTTCGACCAGGTCTTCCTTCTCGTACTTTTCCATCGAAACTCTTACTTCATCCAGGACGGTTACAGTGACCTTGGGTCCCAGGCACCTTCTCCGCTGAAAGTATCATCTTTGCATTCCAGTATACTCCCCTCTCAGTGTCTCCCACCATCCTAACTCCTAAAACAAAGAGCCAGTCTTTCACTAACGAGGCATGTGTCCTTGCACCTGTAACAGAAAATATATTCAACAGAAACTTTCCACTGTGCTAATTAATCTATCGTTGGTGCCCAGAGAGCCTTCCCAAGAGAGCACCTTCTCGGCCTACAATAATAAGCTAACATAGGAACGAACAGGCCTTTCTTTGACATATATGCAGTCAGGCCTTTACACAATTTAAACACACACATTTTAATCACTTCTAGAAGCATTGGTTCATTACATTTCATACTACACGTGCAACTTAATATGGTACACGTTTAAACTACTGCATCTCGATTACACATGAGCTAATTCATTTAGGCATCACTTCAAACGCGTTTCAGTTAGGCATTACATGCGCATGATTATAATAGCACAATTATTATTTTATTCACTTTAATAAATGCGGTTTAGAACTACCTGTGAGAAAGTGCCATCTTTCTTGCATGGTTGCCCCCACTTTTTTCTGAATTGCTGATGTGCTTTGACTGAGTGTGCCCTGGGCTCCTGCCAACCAGGTACCCAGGGCCTGTGTTCCTTCCCTAAAACTGCATTGATACCTACACCCAATTGGCATCCCTGGCCACAGGTCAGCCCCTGGTAAATGGTACCATGGGTACCCAGGGCACTGTGACCAGGGAAGGCCCCTAAGGGCTGCAGCACTTGTTGTGCCACCCTTAGGGACCCTGTACCTTACACACACACACTGCCTTTGCAGGCTGCGTGTCTTGGTGCAGGACAAAAGTGAAGAGTCGACATGGCACACATCCCTGTGTGCCATGCCTACAAGCCACTGCCCTGGCCTAGGTCAGCCACCCCTCTAGCTGGGTGCACTATGCCAGTGGTGAGGGCATAGAGGCATGAGCCCTGTGCCCCTACAGTGCCCAAGTCCATTCTTGGGCATTGTAAGTGCAGTGCTGCCATTAAGAGTATATGGTGCTGGGAGTCTGTCATTACGAACTCCACAGCACCATAATGGCCCCACTGAAAACTAAGAATTTGGTATCAAACTTCTCAGCACATTAAACCCCCACTGATGCCAGTGTGGGATTTAATGTAAAACGCACTCCAGAGGGCATCTTAGAGATGCCCCCTGAAACCAACCCGACCTCCAGTGTCCGGACTGAGTGGCTGCCCAGGCTGCCACCACCAGACATGTTTCTGGACCCCTGGGTCGAGAGCCTCTGCTCTCAGGGGCCTGAAACAATGCGCATCCTGGGGCGAGGTGCCAAAGCCTCCTCCCCAGGATGGGCAGGGGGAGCTTCAAAGGCCTGCCACCTTTTGAGCTTCCCCAGACCATTTGCTGCTTCCAGCAAACTGGTCCCCACTGGTTCTACCCCCACTTCTGGCGGGAGAACCGGCGGGAAAACCAGAGGCAGGAAATGGGTTGTGCCCACCTCTGCCAACTCCACGCCTAAGGTGGGGGAGGCGAGGTGAAGCACAAACTCGAGTCCCCGCCATCTTGAGGATGGGGGGACCCAGCCAACCAGGGACAGGCTACTGCCCCCCCTCCCACTGGAGAGGAGCAGAATAGGGGGTGTACCCACCCCAGGAAAAGGGACCCATTGGTCCCTGCCCTTACCTACCTGTAACAACCCCTAAATTTAGTATTTAGGGGCTCCCTGAACCTTCCTTCCTCAGTTCCCGAATCCGAAAACAAGAAGAGAAGACGAAGCAAGAAGACCAGCCGTGCAGCTGCTAACAAGGAGGCGACGACAACTGACTTGGCCCCAGCCCTACCGGCCTGTCGACCTCTGAACCTGCTCCTGCGGAACCCCGGCCTCAGCAACCTCAAAAACCCCGGAGGACCTGACTTCTGTGCCACAGCCTTCAACCCAGGGACTCCCACGAGCAGTGGTACTGCTCAAAAGAACAAACTACAAAAGACCCAGCCCTGGCACGGAATCGCGAAACCTGCAGCCTCTGCACCCGCCGAGCCCGGCCTGTGCCTGAGTGAACCAAGACTCTGAGGACGTCCCCCCGGCGATTCTGACCTGGAATCCAGTGCCCAAGGACCCTCCTCGACGACCCAGACGACGCCTGCAGCCTCAGGACAAGGGACCCCTCCAACCGCGACCAGCAGGGGGTAAGATTTCCCGACCTCAAAAGACACCCCTGCACCCGGCGCCCCACGGCCCCCTGTGCCCAACTCCTGGGTGTCTACCTATCCTCCAAGACCCCAACTTACCTCCCGAAGTGTTGGTCGCCCCTGAAGAGTCACCGTCCCCGAGCCTGCAGCCTTTTTTCACCGTCCAAGATCTCCATTGGTTAACATTGAGCGCCCGACGGCTCGAAAGCACCCTGCACCCAGCCGCCCGAGTGCCCCTGGAAGTGCAACCTCTACTCTAACCTACTTCCCCATTTGCCCTGAGCAAGTGACCAGGAGCCCAGCTCCCACAGCCGCGTGGTCTGCTTGCCAGCAGCCACCAACCCGAGGCCCCCTGCCTGCCATAGGATAACATTGGGCCTACTCACTCTGCACCCGGCCGCCCCTGTGCCGCTGAGGGTGTAACAACTGTACTTACCTGATACTGGGGGACCACTGAGTCTATGCCCAGAACCTGAACTCTGCCAGTCGAGTACTTACCCAAAGACCGATAACTCACTTTTCTTCCATAGGGTAACACTGACTGGCTCCCACCTGGAATTTCTTCTAAGTGTGGAGATTTGAAACTTTAAAATATTCACCTAAAATCAACCGAGTCACGAAAACGAAAATACTCACCTGATATTAGAAGAGGCCCCAGTGCCGGACCGGGGTGCCCAACACTGGCCCTAAAAAGTAATCACAACGTTACTTACCGCTAACTCCATTTCCTTCCATAGGGATCCATTGACTGGTTTTCTGTGAAATTTCTTCTAAGTGTCTACTTTTGAAATACTAAAATATTGTTTAAAAATCCCAACAGTAACGAATTCCGAACTACTCACCTGCTATCAGGAGAGACGTCAGTACTGCCTCTTTTAGTCAAGTACCAACCATGAAAAGTAATTTTTACCGTACTTACCAGTAACTCGAAATTCCTCTCATAGGATATCATTGCCTGCTTTTGTTGAAAAAGTTTCTAAGTGTCGATTTCTGCATTTTACAAATATTCTTTAAAAATCGTGCCAACGATACAAACGTAATTACTTGCCTGTTTTAGATAGATACCCCAGTGCTGAACCATAGAACCCAGCACTGGATTACAAAAGTAACGTGAACCTGCTTTGCTTACAAACTGCATTTCCTTCCATAGGATAACATTGGTAGTTTTACCCAGAAAAGTTTCTAAGTGTCCACTTTTGAAATACAGTAATATTTCTCAAAAATCCCTACATTAACCAAAACGCTTTTTCTTACCTGTTTACAGGAAGTGTCCCAGGACTGAATCCAGGATCCAGTCCTGTGGTTAGAAAAGTAATCTACAAAGTAATTAATTGTAATTAATCATAATTTTCCATTAAGCTCTGTTGCATTGTATTTGACCCTGTGTTGCCTCTTGCACCAACTGTGATTATTACCATCAAAAAGCCTATTGCCTATTTGTAAGGTGGTTAACCAAAGCATCTCATACTAAGAAAGTATATTTTGACCCTATTGTTGGTTCTAAAATAAAACCAGCATATATTTCTTTTTATATACAAACCATTGGCCTAGAGTTCAGTTCTTGAGTGTGTGGCTTCATTTGCTGACTGAGTGTGTACAACAAATGCTTTACACTGTCCTCTGATACTGCCTTACTGCTCGACCAAGCTACCACTTTAGAGAGTAAGGTTATATCTAACTTTAGCCTCTGCCAAACCTCTGGGGACTGTGGACTCTGTGCACACTGAACCTTACTTTGGTGCAGTATATACAGAGCCACTTTCCTACACTACCTTCTACTAGCCATTCATTGATATATAACTGAATATATGCGGGTGCGAACTAACGATGAGTATGATGCACCCCTACAAATTTCTCGAGAACATAGCGCTCTATCAGAGTCATAATCAATCAATCACAGAATTTGTAGAGCGCACTACTTACCCGCGAGGGTCTCAAGGCGCTGGGGAGAGGGATGGGGGGGGGGATGCTGCTACTGGTCGAACAGCCAGGTCTTGAGTAGCCTCCTGAAGGTCAGCAGGTCTTGGGTCTTTCGTAGGCTTAGTGGAAGGGTGTTCCAGGTCTTGGCGGCGAGGTGTGAGAAGGATCTGCCGCCGGTGGTTGTTCTTCGAATGCGGGGGACGGTGCCGAGGGAGAGGTCGGCGGAGCGGAGCTGGCGGTTGGGGACGTAGAAGAAGAGTCGTCTGTTGAGGTAGGCTGGGCCAGTTTTGTGGAGTGCCTTGTGTGCGTGGGTGAGGAGTTTGAAGGTGATCCTCCTGTCGACGGGGAGCCAGTGCAGGTTCCTCAAGTGGGGGGTGATGTGGCGTGGTACGTCGAGGATCAGTCGTGCGGAGGCGTTTTGTATGCGTTGTAGTCGCTTGATGAGCTTGGCCGGGGCTCCCGCGTAGAGGGCGTTCCCATAGTCTAGTCTGCTACTGACGAGGGCCTGGGTGACTGTTCTTCTTGTGTCTGTCGGGATCCACCTGTAGATCTTGCGAAGCATGCGGAGGGTGTTGAAGCAGGAGGAGGAGACTGCGTTGACTTGCTTGGTCATGGAGAGCGTTGAGTCGAGGATGACTCCCAGGTTGCGTGCGTGGTCGGTGGGTGTCGGGGCTGCTCCCAGCGTCGTTGGCCACCAGGAGTCGTCCCAGGCTGAGGGGTTGGAGCCGAGGATGAGGACCTCCGTTTTGTCCGTGTTCAGCTTTAGTCGGCTGATCTTCATCCAATCGGCGACGGCCTTCATTCCGTCATGGAGTTTGGCTTTGGTGGCGAGGGGTCCTTGGTGAGGGAGAGGATCAGTTGAGTGTCGTCGGCGTAGGAGATAATGTTGAGGTCGTGCTGTCTGGCGATGCGTGCGAGCGGGGCCATGTAGATGTTGAACAGTGTTGGGCTGAGGGACGATCCCTGGGGTACGCCGCAGATGATCTCGGAGGCTTCGGATCGGAAAGGTGGGAGGCGGACTCTCTGGGTTCTGCCGTCGAGGAAGGAGGTGGTCCATTCCAGGGCCTTGTCTCGGATCCCTGCGTCGTGGAGGCGTGCGCGTAGAGTGCGGTGGCAGACAGTGTCGAAGGCGGCGGAGAGGTCCAGCAGGATGAGGGCTGCGGTCTCGCCATTGTCCAGCAGGATCCTGATGTCGTCGGTGGCGGCGATGAGGGCAGTCTAAGTGCTGTGGTTGCTGCGGAACCCTGATTGGGATGGGTCCAGGATGCTGTTTTCTTCGAGGTATCGGGTTAGCTGTTTGTTGACGATCTTCTCGATGACCTTGGCTGGGAACGGAAGCAGAGAGATGGGCCGGAAGTTCTTGAGGTCTCTCGGGTCCGCCTTGGGTTTTTTGAGTAGGGCGTTGATCTCTGCGTGTTTCCAGCTCTCTGGGAAGGTCGCGGTCTCGAAGGAGAGGTTGATGATGTTGCACAGGTGGGGTGCGATGGAGCTGCTGGCTTTGTTGAAGATGTGGTGCGGGAAAGGGTCTGACGGGGAGCCGGAGTGTATTGTGCTCATGGTCTTGATGGTGTCCTCGATGTTCACGCTGGCCCAGGCTGGCAGGGGGTCGTGGTCGATGGTGTGTGGCGGGTCTGGTGTATCGATCTTAGTTGGGGTTGTCTGGGTGTTGAAGCTGTCGTGGATGTCGGCGATCTTGCGGTGAAAGAAGGTGGCGAGGGAATCGCACAGGCGTTGCGACGGCGGGATGTCGTTGGTGTTGGAGCTGGGATTGGAGAGTTCCTTCACGATGTTGAAAAGCTCCTTGCTGTTGTGTGCGTTGTCAAGGCGGTCTTTGAAGGAGATTCTCTTGGCGGACCTGATGAGGTGGTGGTGGTTACGGATGGCGTCTTTGTGGGCTGTGTGGTTGTCCGGTGTCTTATCGCTGTGCCATTTCTTCTCTAGTTTCCGGCAGGTACGCTTGGAAGCTAGGAGTTCCGAGGTGAACCAGCTGGCTCTTTTGGTGGTGTCGCTGTAGGTGAGCTTTTTCAGCGGGGCGAGGGTGTTGGCACAGTCGTCCATCCATCGTCTGAGGTTGCAGGCAGCGTCGTCTGTGTTGGATGGGTCGGAGGGAGGGCTGAGAGCGAGGGTTGCCCGGAGTTGGTCTTCGGTGACTTTGCTCCAGCAGCGGCGTGGGATCTGTTGGGTGCGGTGGTGTGTGGTGGGTTTCTGGAAGGTGAAATGGATGCAGCGGTGGTCGGTCCAGAGGAGTTCCGTGGTGTGGCTGAAGGAGACGTGGGAGCTTGAGGAGAAGATGGGGTCAAGCGTGTGGCCAGCGCAGTGGGTCGGTGTTGTGACGAGCTGGCTCAGGCCGAGGTTGGCGAGGCTGTCGATCAGGGTGGTGGAGTTGCTGTCGTTGTTGTTCTCCAGGTGAAAGTTCAAGTCTCCGAGGAGGATGTAGTCGGTAGAGGTCAGGGCGTGCGTGCTGATGAAGTCGGCGATGGAGTCGCTGAACTGGGAGTCGGGGCCCAGGGGGTCTGTAGACAAGGGTGCCTCTAAGGGTGGTGTTGGGGTCCGTGTGGATCTGGAAGTGCATGTGTTCGGCGGTGCTGAGAGTGTCGTCGGTGCTGGTCGAGACCCTGATGGTGTTCTTGTGGACGATGGCGATTCCTCCTCCTACTGCGTTGATGCGGTCTCTGCGGGTGATCTTACAGCCGTCTGGGATGGCTATGGCGATGTCGGGGACGGAGGAGTCGTTCATCCAGGTCTCTGTCAGGAAGGCGACGTCTGGTGATGATGTGTCGAGCAGGTCCCAGAGCTCGACGGCGTGTTTGCGTGCGGAGCGGGTGTTCAGTAGGATGCACCGGAGGTGGTTGAGGTCCTTCTTGGCGGGCGCCTCGGTGGCTCTGAGGCTGGTGTAGCTGCAGTTCCGGCAGCTGAAGGGACCATGGGTGCGTTTCGGGGCGGCCTTGAAGCAGTTGTGCGTCCGTCCGGGGTTGAGGGCGTGGAGTGTGGTGGCATCGTATCGGCGTCGGTCCTCGAGGCTGGAGCGGGGGGCGCGCGGTCCAGGGGTTCTGGCGCTGGACGCGGTCCAGTCGCGGACGGGCGCTGACGGGCTTGCCTTAGGCGTGCCATCGGTGCGCCAGCGGCGCACGCCCCCTGCGCGGCCGCGCAGCGGCCGCCATATATGGGGAGGTGGGAGGGAGGAGCAGCTGGGAGGCGGGAGGCAGGGGCAGCGAATGGGCAGTCAGGGGGGCGGGGCCGCAGGGGACGCAGCGGCGGGAATGGAGAGAAGCAGCGGGGGCACAGAAGGAAAAATGGGGAGAGAAAAACAAACAGAGAAATACGGTCACAGTACAATGGGGCAGCGAGGGGCACAGAAGGAAAAATGGGGAGAGAAAAACAAGCAGAGAAATACGGGCACAGTACAATGGGGCAGCGAGGGGCACAGAAGGAAAAATGGGGAGAGAAAACAAGCAGAGAAATACGGTCACAGTACAATGGGGCAGCGAGGGGCACAGAAGGAAAAATGGGGAGAGAAAACAAACAGAGAAATACGGGCACAGTACAATGGGGCAGCGAGGGGCACAGAAGGAAAAATGGAGAGACAGAAAGCAAGAAATGCGGGCACCAAGGCCACAGCGGAGGGGCGAGCTTACCAGCAGCAGCAGCGGGCGGACAACACAGGCGGAGCTGTGTGGTGGGGGAGCGACCTACCTGGCAAGGTCAAGGGTCGCTCTCCTCACCGCGCAGCGGCCGCCATATATGGGGAGGTGGGAGGGAGGAGCAGCTGGGAGGCGGGAGGCAGGGGCAGCGAATGGGCAGTCGGGGGGGCGGGGCCGCAGGGGACGCAGCGGCGGGAATGGAGAGAGGCAGCGGGGGCACAGAAGGAAAAATGGGGAGAGAAAACAAACGGAGAAATACGGGCACAGTACAATGGGGCTGCGAGGGGCACAGAAGGGAAAATGGGGAGAGAAAACAAGCAGAGAAATACGGGCACATTACAATGGGGCAGCGAGGGGCACAATTAGGAAAGATGGGGAGAGAAAACAAGCAGAGAAATACGGGCACAGTACAATGGGGCAGGAAAAAAGCAAATGCAGTGAACGTGAGGACTCCTGGTGCCCCCTTTACTTCTGGGAATGTCTGTCAGTGATTGTTGTTGGGCCCTGAGACCCTAATAAACCTGTGTGCACGTGCCTCGTGTCCCTCACCTTGCATCACATTACTGGAGCTGACGGGCCTCTGCGGACGTCTGTAACCAGAGGAGGGTGAAATACCAGCGCAATTGGCGAAACTGGCAATTTCGCACCTTTTTTTCCACCCACTGAATTGGGGCTGAATCTCTGCGCTTCGGGTTAAGAAAAGAAATAGTTTATTTTAAAAGCGCTGCGAGGGGCCGTGCAACGTATTTACTTAATGCTGGCTACATTAAGGCGAAATACATAGTTTGACCCCCGACCAGGGCACCTCAAACAGCTCCCCCAACAGGGAGGTCTGTGTGCCGCACCTGCCTGCAGGTCCTCCAGGCGCTGTACCATCCAGTGCGCTTTCGCAGCAAGGAGGTCTGGGTGCCGCACCTGCCTGCAGGTCCTCCAGGCGCTGTACCATCCAGTGCGCTTTCCCAGCAGGGAGGTCTGTGTGCCGCACCTGCCTGCAGGTCCTCCAGGCGCTGTACCATCCAGTGCGCTTTCCCAGCAGGATAGTCTGTGTGCCGCACCTGCCTGCAAGTCCTCCAGGCGCTGTACCATCCAGTGCACTTTCCCAGCAGGGAGGTCTGTGTGCCGCACCTGCCTGCCAGGTCCTCCAGGCGCTGTGCCATCCAGTGCGCTTTCCCAGCAGGGAGGTCTGTGTGCCGCACTTACCTGCAGGTCCTCCAGGCGCTGGACCATCCAGTGCGCTTTCCCAGCAGGGAGGTCTGTGTGCCGCACCTGCCTGAAGGTTCTCCAGGCGCTGTACCATCCAGTGCATCTCAAACAGCTCCCCCAGCAGGGAGGTCTGTGTGCTGCACCTGCCTGCAGGTCCTCCAGGCGCTGTACCATCCAGTGCATCTCAAACAGCTCCCCCAGCAGGATAGTCTGTGTGCCACACCTGCCTGCAGGTTCTCCAGGCGCTGTACCAACCAGTGCGCCTCAAACAGCTCCCCCAGCAGGATAGTTTGTGTGCCGCACCTGCCTGCAGGCCCTCCAGGCGCTGTACCATCCAGTGCGCCTCAAACAGCTCCCCCAGCAGGATAGTTTGTGTGCTGCACCTGCCTGCCAGGTCCTCCAGGCGCTGTACCATCCAGTGCGCTTTCCCAGCAGGGACGTCTGTGTGCCGCACCTGCCTGCCAGGTCCTCCAGGCGCTGTACCATCCAGTGCGCTTTCCCAGCAGGGAGGTCTGTGTGCCGCACCTGCCTGCCAGGTCCTCCAGGCGCTGTACCATCCAGTGCGCCTCAAACAGCTCCCCCAGCAGGATAGTTTGTGTGCTGCACCTGCCTGCCAGGTCCTCCAGGCGCTGTACCATCCAGTGCGCTTTCCCAGCAGGGAGGTCTGTGTGCCGCACTTGCCTGCCAGGTCCTCCAGGCGCTGTACCATCCAGTGCGCTTTCCCAGCAGGGAGGTCTGTGTGCCGCACCTGCCTGCCAGGTCCTCCAGGCGCGGTACCATCCAGTGCGCCTCAAACAGCTCCCCCAGCAGGGAGGTCTGTGTGCCGCACCTGCCTGCCAGGTCCTCCAGGCGCTGTACCATCCAGTGCGCTTTCCCAGCAGGGAGGTCTGTGTGCCGCACCTGCCTACCAGGCCCTCCAGGCGCTGTACCATCCAGTGCGCTTTCCCAGCAGGGAGGTCTGTGTGCCGCACCTGCCTGCCAGGTCCTCCAGGCGCTGTACCATCCAGTGCGCTTTCCCAGCAGGGAGGTCTGTGTGCCGCACCTGCCTGCCAGGTCCTCCAGGCGCTGTACCATCCAGTGCGCTTTCCCAGCAGGGAGGTCTGTGTGCCGCACCTGCCTGCCAGGTCCTCCAGGCGCTGTACCATCCAGTGCGCTTTCCCAGCAGGGAGGTCTGTGTGCCGCACCTGCCTGCCAGGTCCTCCAGGCGCTGTACCATCCAGTGCGCCTCAAACAGCTCCCCCAGCAGGATAGTTTGTGTGCTGCACCTGCCTGCCAGGCCCTCCAGGCGCTGTACCATCCAGTGCGCTTTCCCAGCAGGGAGGTCTGTGTGCCGCACCTGCCTGCCAGGTCCTCCAGGCGCTGTACCATCCAGTGCGCTTTCCCAGCAGGGAGGTCTGTGTGCCGCACCTGCCTGCCAGGTCCTCCAGGCGCTGTACCATCCAGTGCGCCTCAAACAGCTCCCCCAGCAGGATAGTTTGTGTGCTGCACCTGCCTGCCAGGCCCTCCAGGCGCTGTACCATCCAGTGCGCTTTCCCAGCAGGGAGGTCTGTGTGCCGCACCTGCCTGCCAGGTCCTCCAGGCGCTGTACCATCCAGTGCGCTTTCCCAGCAGGGAGGTCTGTGTGCCGCACCTGCCTGCCAGGTCCTCCAGGCGCTGGCACGTGAGAGCCCGGAAGCACACCAATGCATCGTGCCTTGCATCCCTCAGTGCCAAGAACGAGGACTTTTAGTGTCGCTGCCATTTTCCTGCATTTCTCTCTTCTTCCAGTCCTGGGAGTTGGGCGTGTGAACTGCAGAATCACCCACAGCTTTGCATCCACTTTCCGCGGATTGAAAGTTGGTATTTAGCCCCCCCCTCCCCGTACCTTCTGAGCCATCCCATGTGATGCAGCTGCCTTTTCTTATTACACAGATTATATCTGTAATTTGATAGGAATTGATGAAAGCTGCCGTACCTTTTGTGCAGCCACTTGCGGACGGGATAATAATGGGCCCACTCAGGAGTTTCTTTCTGTAGTGTCTCGTGACTCGAGAGCTCTCTCGAGGCACCTCTGAGCCAGCGGCAGCTGCTGCCAGTCCGATGTGGAGAGGCATTGAGGGGAAAAAATAAATAAATGCGCACTTAACTTTCACTGCAGGCCGCCGCCTCCATGATCTTCTGCTCCCGGCACTGCAAACCCCATGAGCACAGGCTCCCAGACTCCCCACGCAATCCCAACGCTGCTCTCATGCTAATACCCAGCATGAGAGAAGCGCTGGCATTGGGCAGAGCGGGCTGGTTCCACCTCCAGCAGGGCCTGGGAGCCCGTGCTCCTGAGCACTGCTGATATCTCCAAGGAACAGCCTGGAGATATCCAAGTGCGCATGTCTGTTTGGCCGCCCTAAGACGGCCGGCCAAACTGACGTGCATTTTCAGTGCCTACCACTCCTTCTTCCCCTGCTGCTCACGCTGCGACATGGCCCCGCCGCCCCAGACACGACGGACTGAAAGTCTGTCTGCTGCCTTTTAGCAGTGGGGTGACGCTCCTACGCCATAGCAGAGGAGCCGCTCCTGCTCTGAACCCACCGAAGGAGAGAGCAACCTAAACTGGAGGTTTCATTAGCAGGTATTGTGGGCTCGCGGTTGAGCAGGGGAAGAAGGAGTGGTAGGCACTGAAAATGCACGTCAGTTTGGCCGGCCGTCTTAGGGCGGCCAAACAGACATGCGCACTTGGATATCTCCAGGCTGTTCCTTGGAGATATCAGCAGTGCTCAGGAGTGAGTTATACTGAGTACCTAGGAGTGAGTTATACTGAGTACCTAGGAGTGAGTTATACTGAGTACCTAGGAGTAAGTTATGCTGAGTACCTAGGAGTAAGTTATGCTGAGTACCTAGGAGTAAGTTATGCTGAGTACCTAGGAGTGAGTTATACTAAGTACCTAGGAGTGAGTTCTACTGAGGACCTAGGTCGATGCCCAGCATGAGCAGGTTTGTAAATAAACACTCGTGGACCCAACCACAGGATGGTCTGCACCAGTGACGAGGGCCGGGACTGTATCACGTTCTGCGCTCCATCCTCCTCGTATCAGCCCGATATTAGGATCATGTCGCGTACAGTCCCCCAAGGGTCCTCCCTGAGCCCCACACACTTTAATGTCACTGCATCTTCTCTGGTGCAGCCCACTCGTTGGCTTCTCTCGGATGTCATAGGCCAATGATGCCCAAGTCATCGCACTGGTTGATAAACAGGATTTCGGTGCTTGTGAAAACTTTTCGAAGTGTCTTGTCACTGCAGTTACTTGGGCGAGTTGTAACTCTCTAACACTGAACACTGGTGAAAGAGGTGTTTGTGGTGGGCACCAGTTCCTCTTCCGGGTGTACTGACTGGTGGACAGCTGATCTGGAGACTTCCCCTTACCTGTTCTCGCAGTGAGACAACCTTGGGTTTTCCTTCCATCACTCGTTGCTGTTTCCACTCAGATTAGCAGCCTCTCCTCGTCCTGGCTTTTAAGATCGTTCCTTTCTCCCTCACATGGTAGCCCTGGCAATCATCTTATCTCGCATGGACTACTGTGATTCTCTTTATCTGGGCCCTTCTCTCTATCTACTTTCCAGACTTTAGAGAGTTCGCCCCGCAGCAGCCCGCCTTTTTTTCGGTGCTCACATTTCATATCTGCCTTTCTGGCTGACACAGTAATGTCTCGCTTTCAGCCGTGACTCTGAGTAATTATGGTAATTTATTAGCAGGCAACTGAGATCATCGCCGCAGGGGCCTCTCACATCCTGTTTGGTATAGTCGGGTCCCGCAGTGCCCTTCCATTTCTGGTGCTTTGCAGCAGTTTTAAGATCTTCTTAGAGTTTCTCGTTGCTCAAATGGGTGTAATTTCTGATATTTATATGTTTCCCTCGTCTTCATTGTTTGATTTTGCTTGCGAGAAAGTTCCACTCATAGTTGTTGAATGTCACTCATAATTAGACTGAAATTAGGAAAATGTCACACATACGCAATCTGAAACCTTGGCAGCTGTGCAGCCTCCCGCACCATACTCCGATGTCTCGTTCCGTGTCCCCCTTCACTGGCTGCTGTTTGCTAAACATTTAGTCTTCAAGCGTCTCTCTTTGCGCCTTCCACACCAGGTACATTTCATCCTTCGAGTGTGCAAAGCCTGTTGGGAGGCTGCCTGCTTTCATTCCTTGATGATAAACATTATAGCTCCTTGCCCTTTGGACTCCATCTTGTGCTGCAAATCCTGTAACAGTTGCTCTTTCTTCTCTGATTCCTTCCAGCTGATCCCATAGAGTGCCAGGATAACCTTTTTGGCTGGTTGTGGGCTCTATAAAAGCATTTAATCGCCATCATCATTAATTACTTTCTATGTATTCAGTGTTTGCTATAGTAATGATGACTACTCTGTAAAAGAATCGCAAAGAATTGGTCTATTTATGCATTTTTACATAGATACCTTCATTATAGTTGCACTAATGTTACTTCTAAAGCAAAGGTTCTCTATTTATAAATAAATGCAGTAAATATGGGATGTACACACAGCAGTCCTGACCTTTCCTTTACAATGTATTCCCAGTGCTGTGCTCTCAGGTCACGTGGCCTTCACTCTAGTCCAGAGGCTACACTAGTTTAATGAAATCCCCGGGATGAAGCCTTGTGTCATTGGTATATCGGGGTCTTCTCGCACCCTTATCCAAACGCGTACAGAAAACATAATCTCAACATATCTGAAGTGCTGGTACAAGTATCGGAACACATCTAGCACAAGCAATAGTCAAAGTATAAATCAAGTTTAATTTAGACTTTCACTCCAACGAAGTGTCCGTGCCTAGTGCGATATCAATACATCTATATATTAATCTTTTCATATCAATCAGGTGGTTAAAAAACCTTCTTTAATTTCCCAATCTTGAAGTGTTTCTTGAATGCATTCTTCTTACACAATATGCCTTTATTCACTAATGCCCTTGTCCTCTTACACTTGAAATAGATCAGGGATCCGTTTCATATTAATTTAGTGAAGCACTTTGGAAAAGGTGGCTCCCCGTTTAATCTTGCAGTCTTTTTTCATATAGTATTACTGTTTCACATATGGTCCCTTATGTTCCACGTCCCTCATTCCCCTATGCACTGTTTAGTTGTAATCTTCCAATAAAGAATTGTGAAACAAACGCCCAACCAACACAGGTTAAAATGTCTCTTCAGGTGCTGCCAGCATATGGTCCTCAGGAGGTTGTACTGATGCCAGTAAGAGGATAGAAGAAGATGTGTCTGTTGAGCTTCTTCTGAAGAACAGTACCAGCACAGTCAGGCTGACCTGTGGTGTGATCTTAGTCAAGGTTCTAGGTGTGTAGCTCGTGAAGGCTGCAAGTGTCTTGTTGGGCTCAAAAGGGCTTGATGTTATCTACCAAGTAGGGTGGCATGTGGGTGGTTACTTTCTTGTAGTGCACACAACATTGTCAAGAAAGTAATTCGGGTGGGGGGGCAGTCAATTAAGTTCTTCCAAGGTGCAGGTCATGTGGTTACACTAGTTCAACACTTTGAGCCTGGCTGCTCAATGTAAGGCTCTCTTTGGGGTTCTAGAAGAGAGTATGCGGTGCCAGCGAGCAGGTCGTTGCCAACGTACATGGCACATACAGCTCCTATTGCAGCAGCAGGGACATTTCCACGATGCACTATCAATGATTGCACTAGATGAGCAGAAAAGAGACCTAGACCGCAGTTCAGCCTCTTCTTGGTCCTAAATAGCCTTCAGAACTGCTGCCTTCTCTTCCATCACACGTGTCTCTCCCTTCTCCGTCATGGCTTGTGTCTCCTTGTTTTATGCTCCTTGTAACATCTAGCACATACACCCCCTCCGTCTCTCACACTGGAGGTACTGTTTTGTGTCTCCTTCAAGTGAAACCCTTCATGTTCGACAGCCCCTTATGTACATCATGTGCCCCCTCACCCCCACCCACTCACTGGGAAGTGAGGCTCCCAGGTAAGGGGAATTGAAACAGATTGTTATCCTGAGGGCTAGTAAGCACCATGAGCCGCAGGTAAGATTAAATAAAGATAAACTACTCCACCACGGCCCTGGGCCCCTTCTGAAGGGGTCACTGGTCTCTTTCTTGGAGTGAGGTGACCCCTCCCATAGCAGAGTCTATTCAGCAAAAACATGGAGCACTTTTATGTGAGCTTGTGATGAGATATACCCGAGCAGAGAAACTCCAAAAAGTCAGAAATCACCAAACGGAGAGGCACCCGGTAACCTTATGAAAGGGATATCCATCCAACATTCTGCGTATATTGTGTTTCTTGTGTTCTCACCTTCATGTCCTACGTTTCTTCTAGGTCCTCTCTGCGGGGGTGATGTTCTGTGGACAACCGCTGAAGTTGCATTGGTTTCACAAGGTAAGGAGATCTGTAACAGTCTACTTTAGAGATTGTGGGTAGGTCTGGAAATGAATGACAGACGAGCAAACACCGAGCCTGTATTGCGTCTCAAAGAATAAGCTACATAAACATCCACACACATCTACCGCATCTCTACAGGCACCCAGCAGCCTATCCAGGATCCACTCACTTGCAACAACCGCCCCAAAATCCATGCCCATGCAGGCCTGAAAACCTGTCTCTCTTCTGATGAGTCTTTGACCGTAATGAACAGCAAAAGTTTTCAATGTAGAATGATCTTCATGGTCCTGTTTTCTACCTCCGTTCCATTCTCCCCCGTGCTTCTTCCCATATTCTCTTCTCCTACTCCCAACCTGTTTCTGCAGACCCGCTTGATTCTCCGATCTAGTTATTCCCTCTGTTGCTCCCCCGCAGAATCCTCTGATCGTAGGATCTCAACATGTCCGTTAGTTTCTGTACGGATCCTCTCATTCTTCATGAGTCTTGAATATTGTCTCCTTTCTTTGCTCTTCTAAAGTACCCTTCATTTTCACATATGATTTTTACCCTCTGCTGGTCCTGTCTTAGGATCTTTTTGTCTTTGTGTTTGGTTGTTGAGTCTGCTGGTTCATCAGCAGATCCTCATCAAACACTTTGATCATGTCTGATTATTGCCTCTCTTGGTTCCTCATCTGACCCTTGATATCGAATATAATTATTGCATCTGTTGGATTCTTACAGATACTCTTGGTCATTGTATTCAATTATTGTCCCTCTTAGTTCTTCCTACCTTTGATCACCATATTCTGGTTATTGCCTCTTTTGGGTCCTCCTCAAACACCTTTGTTCATCACATGTAATTACTGTCTTTCTTGGTCCCTCCTCCGATAGTTTTGATCATCATATGCGATTATTGCCTCTCTTTGACCCTCCTAAGATAGTCTTGATCATCATATGTAATTATTGCATCAGTTAGTTCCTTCTCAGATAACCTCGATTGCATTTTCCCTTGGTTGTTCAGCAGATCCCTTTTATAATTGTACCTGAATATTGCCTCCTTTGGTTCCTCTGCACATCCTCTTGTGCGTGATTGTTTCCCTCAGATGGTTCTTCTGCAGATTCTTTTATGGTACTTCTATTTCTTTTTTTTTCTTCTTTTTTTTTATTAAATAGAAACTTCCAATCATTGCATGTATTAATTCACAGATATCTGACCGTAGAGCATCAGTTGCAGATTATTTTAAACAGGTATAAACTCATACAATCGGATCAAAGGTACAATGAGTATTTCGAGACATTTCCATTTCCACAGTCGGAGATATACATAGATTTCCTCGGTATGAATTCCACCCATTCCACTTTTTATCCCATTTCTTGGGACATCCCATAGATTTAAACACTTCTTTTTCTGCAGGTTCTTCTATTTCTGATTATTGCTTCTGTTGGTTGCTTGGAGGTCCTCCTAACAGTCATACTGGATTATTTCCTTCCTTTTTTGACTGCTCTGCAGATTCTCCTGTTTCTGATTGTCTCTGTTGGATTCTGTGTAAATAACATTCATCTTTTTATCATATTGCCTTTTTGGTTTTGCTGCAGAGCCACTCAACCATTACGTCTCTAATATTAATTCCTGTGTCTGTTCCGATGCCGGTCCTCCCGTGACTGGTTGTTGTTGCCTCTGAGGGTTTGTCTGTAGATCCGCTTGATCAAGTTTTTGGATTATAGGCTCCCTCTGTTGGTGCAGATCTACTTGACCGGTGTGAGTCTAATTGATGCCCCTGTTGGTTCCACGGAGGATAAACTAATATGCACATTCTTGATTAATGCCTCCCTCTACTGGTCTTTCTGAGATCCCATTGGTCTCATGTGTTCGGTTACTGCCTCTGTTGGTTTTGTTTGTAGATTCTCATGGTCTTCGTGTCTCATTATTGCCTCTATTGGTTCCTGGTAATCTTTCCCATCCCCATCGCCATTCCCCAAGGATACAAGATCTCCTGGAAGGACCCCGCCCCACCCGTCCTGGAGGAGGAATCGCCATTGTCCACAAATCCACCCTCCGGCTGAGCACACTCCCCGACGAGCCCACAGACCTGATGGAACACCTACACTTCAAGATACAGGCCAGCCCTACCACCACCCTCCGGGGAACTCTCATCTACCGACCCCCAGGATCCCGCGGACCATTCACCAACTCCATCACGGACATCATCTCCCCGCAAGCCATCGCATCCACCAACTACACCCTGCTGGGAGACCTCAACTTCCACTTCGACAACCAACAAGACCCTAACACCACATCCCTCTTGGACAACCTCCAAAACATAGGACTCCGCCAGATCGTAACCGAACCCACACACTCAGCAGGACACACCCTTGACCCCATCTTCACAACAGGAAACTCCATCACTTTCAGTCACACCACCGAACTCCCGTGGACAGACCATCGATGCATCCACTTCACCTTCAGAACATCCACCAACCACAGACACCAGCACCTGCTCCCACGAAGAAACTGGACCAAAATCACCGACGACCAGCTCACCTCCTCACTCGGCAACTCCACCCCAACCACCGCGGAAGACGACGACCCCAACTCCGCAGCCCGAACTCTGCACAGATGAATCTCCGACAGCGCCAACACCATAGCCCCCCTCAAGAAGAACAACAACACGCACGCCAAGAAAGCCAGATGGTTTACCGCCGAACTTCGAGAGTCCAGACGCACATGCCGCCACCTCGAAAAGGCCTGGAGGAACTCCAAATCCACAGAAGCCCACAACAACTTCAGAGCCGCCACCAACGCCCACCACCAACTCATCAGAAATACGAGAAAAACAGCTATCAAAGACAGAATCTCCACACACGCGCACAACAGCAAAGAACTCTTCAGCATCATCAAAGAGTTCGCCCAACCCACCAGCGAGTCTACAGACATCCCGCCCTCACAAGACCTCTGCAACAAACTCAGCACCTTCTTCCACCACAAAATCAAGAACATTTACGACAACTTCGACGAAGAAAGCCAACACACTGAACCCTCACCAGCCCAGCCGCCCCGACACCCTGAAGCCAACGATCGATAGCTGGACAGCCCTCACCACCGAAGACACACTGAAGACGAAGTCAATCCACTCCGGGGCCCCCACGGACCCCTGCCCCCACCACATCCTCAACAGAGCCGCCACCATCACACCCACGCTTCGACACACCATCAACCGCTCCCTGGCGAACGCCTCCTTCCCCGACGACTGGAAACACGCAGAGATCAACCCCCTCCTAAAGAAGCCCTCGGCGGACCCTACCGACCTCAAAAACTACAGACCCATCTCCCTGCTCCCGTTCCCAGCGAAAGTCATTGAGAAAGCCGTCAACAGCCAACTCGCCACCTTCATCGAAGAGCACAACATCCTCGACTCCTCCCAATCCGGCTTCAGAAAAAAACACAGTACAGACACCGCCCTCCTTGCCGAAACGGATGACATCCGCTCCCTCCTGGACAGAGGAGAGACAGTAGCCCTTATCCTCCTTGACCTTTCAGCCGCCTTCGACACAGTCTCTCACTGCACCCTAACACGCAGACGTCACGAAGCAGGGATCCGGGACAAGGCCCTCGACTGGATCCGCTCATTCCTCTGCGGCAGAACGCAGCAGGTCAGACTCCCTCCTTTCCTCTCAGACCCTACACCAACCACCTGCGGAGTCCCCCAGGGATTCTCCCTCAGCCCCACTCTCTTCAACGTCTACATGGCTCCGCTCGCCCCCATCGTCAGAACCCACGGACTCAACATTGTTTCCTATGCAGACAACACCCAACTCATCCTCTCCCTATCCAACGAACCCAACGCAGCCAAACAACTTTCAAGAAGGCATGGAAGCAGTCGCCAAATGGATGAAAAACAGCTGCCTACAACTCAACACGGACAAAACAGAGGTACTCCTCATGGGCCCACACCCCGACGCCTGGGACGACACCTGGTGGCCCCCCGCCCTCGGAAGCCCGCCCACCCCCACGGACCACGCACGCAACCTCGGAATCATCCTGGACTCTGAGCTCAAAATGGACCGCCAGATCAACTCTGTCGCATCCTCCTGCTTCCACACCCTCCGCCTCCTACGTAAGACCTTCAAATGGATACCCCTCGAGCACAGAAAGACCGTCACTCACGCCCTTGTCACCAGCAGACTTGACTACGCAACGCACTCTACGCCGGAATAAACACAAACCTCACCCGCAAGCTACAAAACATCCAGAACGCCGCCGCAAGACTGGTCCTCAACCTGCCAAGACTCTGCCATATCTCCCAGCACCTGCGCACACTCCACTGGCTCCCCATCGAGGCTAGAATCACCTTCAAGATCCTCACCCACGCACACAAAGCCCTCCACAACGCCGGACCAGCATACCTGAACAGCCGACTCGCTTTCCACGCACCCCAAAGGACCCTACGATCAGCCCAGCTCTCCTACGCCGTGGTCCCTCGTGCCAGAAAGACCAGATCGGGAGGCCACTCCTTCTCCTTCCTCGCGGCCAGAGCCTGGAACGCCCTACCGCTCCACCTCAGACTACATCACTCCCCATCTTCACGAGAAACCTCAAAACTTGGCTCTTCGATAGACCTCCTCCTTGATGGACTGGAACCTGCACCCCGCCCTCCTCCCCAGCGCTTTGAGACCCTTACGGCTGAGTAGACGCGCTTAACAAGTACCTGATTTCATTTGTATTTGATTGCCTCTGTAGGGTCATTGTCTCTGGTGGTTCCTCTGAAGGTGCCCTGATCCTTCTGTCTGATTATTGCCTCTATTGGTTCCTCTTGAGATCCCATTGGTCTCTTGTGTTAGGTTAGTGCCTCAGTTGGTTTTGTTTGCAGATTCTCATGGTCTTCATGTCTCATTATTGCCTCTACTGGTTCCCCTTAATCTTTGCATCTGATTGCCTCTGTAGGTTCATTGTCTCTGGTGGTTTCTCGGCAGACGCCCTGTTCCATCTGATTATTGCCTCTATTGGTTCCTCGTGATATTCACATGTAATTGCCTCTGTTGCTTCCTCTATGGAAATCGTTGTTCCTTCCACCTATTATTGCCTTATTTGGTTGCTCTCACCCCCTCTCCCCGCCCCCCGTCATTTCTGATTGTCACATTTGTTCCCCTACAGAACCCATTGGTTCTGAGCATCACCTCTGATAACTCTTCTGAAAGTTTTATTGATCCTCATACCTCTGTCTATTGCCTTAACCATTTGGCTCCTCTGCGAGTTCCCTTGATTTTCACATCTCTGATTATGGTCTCTCTCTCTCTTGATTCCTCTGCAGATCCCTTGATTTTCACATCTCTGATTATGGTCTCTCTCTCGATTCCTCTGCAGATCCCTTGATTTTCACATCTCTGATTATGGTCTCTCTCTCGATTCCTCTGCAGATCCCTTGATTTTCACATCTCTGATTATGGTCTCTCTCTTGATTCCTCTGCAGATCCCTTGATTTTCACATCTCTGATTATGGTCTCTCTCTCTCTCTCTCTTGATTCCTCTGCAGATCCCTTGATTTTCACATCTCTGATTATGGTCTCTCTCTCTTGATTCCTCTGCA
Source organism: Calotriton arnoldi (assembly GCA_963921515.1). Taxonomy (NCBI): domain Eukaryota; kingdom Metazoa; phylum Chordata; class Amphibia; order Caudata; family Salamandridae; genus Calotriton; species Calotriton arnoldi. The sequence goes on from CAWUFW010000408.1 coordinate 3,629,497, forward strand.
GATCCCTTGATTTTCACATCTCTGATTATGGTCTCTCTCTTGATTCCTCTGCAGATCCCTTGATTTTCACATCTCTGATTATGGTCTCTCTCTCTCGATTCCTCTGCAGATCCCTTGATTTTCACATCTCTGATTATGGTCTCTCTCTCGATTCCTCTGCAGATCCCTTGATTTTCACATCTCTGATTATGGTCTCTCTCTTGATTACTCTGCGATTCCCTTGATTTTCACATCTCTGATTATGGTCTCTCTCTCTCTCTTGATTCCTCTGCAGATCCCTTGATTTTCACTTTTCTGATTATGGTCTCTCTCTCGATTCCTCTGCAGATCCCTTGATTTTCACATCTCTGATTATGGTCTCTCTCTTGATTCCTCTGCAGATCCCTTGATTTTCACATCTCTGATTATGGTCTCTCTCTCGATTCCTCTGCAGATCCCTTGATTTTCACATCTCTGATTATGGTCTCTCTCTCTCTTGATTCCTCTGCAGATCCCTTGATTTTCACATCTCTGATTATGGTCTCTCTCTCTCGATTCCTCTGCAGATCCCTTGATTTTCACATCTCTGATTATGGTCTCTCTCTCGATTCCTCTGCAGATCCCTTGATTTTCACATCTCTGATTATGGTCTCTCTCTCTCTTGATTCCTCTGCAGATCCCTTGATTTTCACATCTCTGATTATGGTCTCTCTCTCTTGATTCCTCTGCAGATCCCTTGATTTTCACATCTCTGATTATGGTCTCTCTCTTGATTCCTCTGCAGATCCCTTGATTTTCACATCTCTGATTATGGTCTCTCTCTCTCTCTTGATTCCTCTGCAGATCCCTTGATTGCCTCATTCGGTCCCTCATGTGCGTGTTTATTACCTCCTTCTGTTGGTTCCTCTCAAGAACCTCTTGACCCGTATAGTTACTGAATTTTGCCTCCTTTGATTTCTCTTGACCCTCTTGTCTCTGGTTATTGCCTCTCGGTTCCTTTTGAGATCATCCTGACCGCCACATCTTGGATAAGGTCCTCTTTTGCTTCCTCTTCAAATCCTCTTTATACTTGTGTGTCTGTTTATTGGTTCTGTCTTTTGGATCTCTTTCAGATCATCCTATCTTGCGTTTCTCGGAATAAAACCCCCTTAGGTTCCTCTTCAGAGTCTCTTTATCACCCCACTGTTGGCTTGTTTTCAGATCATGTTTATCCTCACACCTCTGATTATGTCCTCCTTTAGTTCCTCTACAATAGGCTTCTCCGACGAGTAGCTCATGAGCTACAATTAGCTATCCAGCTACCTGGAAGTAGCTCTCCATTGTGCAGTCCTCCCTACTAAAGTAGAAGCTTTTGCATGGTTGAATGAATAGAAGGATACCAACATTTTGTGTAGTCAAAAAGAAAGTGTAGTTTCAGAACTCATAAGTGATGTTTGGAGAATAACTAGCAAATTTCCAAAACGCATTAAAAGCTGATACTTGAGTGATAAATCATGTGTCATTTGGGATACTTCTAACTAAACCGACTACCTTGGAGTGTGATACACAGAGATGATCGCAGCTCGTATATGGTTTCCAGTAATGTTATCGTGTCTGACATGGTCACTATTACAACACTAATAATGTTAGTATCTCAGGATGACTTTCATTGAGCATAAGTAGCTCTTATTACTAAAAAGGGTGGAGACCCCTGCTTTACAAATTCTCTTTATTCCTATGTCTCGGTTTATTGCCCCCCATCTCCTGGTTCTTCTTCAGATCCTCTTGACCCTCATACCTCTGAATATTGCTTCTTTTTGTTACTCTTGACCCTCATACCTCTGAATATTGCCCCTTTTCATTCCCCTTTAGAGCGTCTTGACCCCCATACCTCTAAATATTGCCTTTTATGGCTCTTTTTGACCCTCACATTCTTGACTATTCCCCATTTTGATTTCTCTTGACTCTCATATCAGTATATGCAGGAAGTATAGGTGTGGGGGGGTGCTGCAGAACCCCCACAATACCCACGCTTGAGTTCCGAAGGGAAACGAGCATTAAGCATGTCTTTACGTTTTGAGTTTATCTTCTCACATCTACTGTGGTTCAGAGACGGAGGTCAAAGGCCAGGACTGTCTTCTGACAAATTGCTGCTTATTCTTTTCACTTGAAGGTTGGTGTTTACTTTTCTTTCTCTGACTGCAAAGTGAGAGGATTTTTAAAGTGAGAGCATTTTGCAAAGTGAACTATGTGACAGTCTTGCTTGTATGAAAGGAAAGGCTGTGACATGTCCCTTTTTCTACCACCATCACAACAACATTTATATACCTGTAAATGAACTGTACACATATTTCGAAATAAATAAGCAGATTGAAATGCACACATGAAGCATTTTTTTATAATTTTGGAGTGTGGTAAAAACATAGATTATAATAGGATTAAAACAAATGACAAACCTTTATTTGGTGGTGAGCAAATTGCAAATGTTTGCTGATATCCTAGTTCCACACATTATCGTTTGTGTGCTGTATAGTTTTAGCAGTAAAACTGTATCTGCATCTTTAGTGGCCCCTTCAATGGAAAATGTGCTGTCTGTAAATTACAGTTTTCTACCACACCATGCTTTAGTAATGTATTTGTGACAGCGTGCTCCAGAATGTACACAAACGACATACTACACCCTTATCACACTCTGGCTGAATGGACGCTGCTCATTTTTTAAATTTGTCCTTTGTGTGATGCTTTGATTTTTCAGAATCGCTGAGTTCAGTGATGTCACATTGACGGCAGCACCCCCACGCTGAATATTGTTCCAGTATCACTGCTAATATCTCTGCATGGTTCCTCTTTTGGTTCCTCTTGACCCCTATAGCTCTGGATATTGCCTCTTCATCCCTGTTTAGATCCGCTTGACGTTCATGCCTCTGATAACTTCCTCTTTTGGTTCCTCTCAGATTCTCTTGTCCCTCACAGCTGCTATTATCATCGCTGGCTTGGTTGGATTGGACATTAAATGGCACGAAGAGTGGATGTCTCTCTACATCTCCCTCCAGGTAAGGTCCCCTCAAGCGTAGGTAGCCCTGCCCCTGTCCTGCCGGCATGTAAGCAGCCCTCAGACGCAGGTAGCCCTGCCCCTGTCCTGCCGGCATGTAAGCATCCCTCAAGCGTAGGTAGCCCTGCCCCTGTCCTGCCGGCATGTAAGCATCCCTCAAGCGTAGGTAGCCCTGCCCCTGTCCTGCCGGCATGTAAGCCCCCCTCAGACGCAGGTAGCCCTGCCCCTGTCCTGCCGGCATGTAAGCATCCTTCGGGCGCAGGTAGCCCTGCCCCAGGCCTGCCGGCATGTAAGCACCCCCCAAGCGTAGGTTGCCCTGCCTCTGTCCTGCTGGCATGTAAGCATCCCTCAGACGCAGGTAGCCCTGCCCCTGTCCTGCTGGCATGTAAGCATCCCTCGGGCGCAGGTAGCCCTGCCCCTGTCCTCCCGGCATGTAAGCCCCCCTCAAGCGTAGGTAGCCCTCCCGGCATGTAAGCCCCCCTCAAGCGTAGGTAGCCCTGCCCCTGTCCTGCCGGCATGTAAGCCCCCCTCAAGCGTAGGTAGCCCTGCCCCTGTCCTGCCGGCATGTAAGCCCCCCTCAAGCGTAGGTAGCCCTGCCCCTGTCCTGCCGGCATGTAAGCATCCCTCGGGCACAGGTAGCCCTGCCCCTGTCCTGCCGGCATGTAAGCACCCCCCAAGCGTAGGTAGGAAAATAACTTCTTGTGACCTTCAAGAATGTTAGAGGGTCAACATGCATTTGGTTTAAAACCTCCCTGTGAAATTTATAATGAGAAGCCTCCCACAAAGGTGAGATTCAATGTTTGTGTGATTGCCCATTGTCCAGGCTTATTCATGGTTCTAAGACTTGAGTACATGTGTGCCAATGACATAGCGACCAGGCCTGGGCTAGCCTCGACATTGATGTGATTGCCCATAGCCCAGGACTACTCATGGTTCTAGAATTTGAGAGCGTGTGTGCCACAGACATGGATATTAGGCCTGGGCGAGCTTCAACGTAGGTGTGGTTGGCCAAGGTTCTAAAACTTTAGACTATGTCTGCCTCAGATATGGAGACAAAGGGTCGGATTTATATCTCGGCGGATGGCTTACTCTGTCACAACCATGGCGGTGATCCTGTCCATCGAACTATATATTTCATTATATCCTATGGGATTTATATTTCGGTGGACTGGCGATCCGTCACCGTTGTGACGTTTTAACCCGTCCGCTGAAATATAAATCAAGCCCAAAGTCTGGGTGAAGCTTCTCTTTTTCTTGTCTTGATGGACAGGCCCACAGTACGCGCATTTCAGGATATATATGGGGGCAGATTTACCAGCTTCTATGACGTGTGAACCTCGAGAGCATGTAGTCCATGTTTCTGATCTACTGATAAGTTACTGGTCCAGGCATTTAACGTTCTGCCCCTGTACCCCACTTGCTTCAGTTGAGCAGGAAGACAAAGGTGAAATGCCATTTGTCGTCTGTGTGAGAACATATTTATAGGCCTCTAGATCAGGTACACTTTTGCCCATCCTCACAAGAGACGGGATTGTGCAGTGAGGGGGCTGTAGTATTGTGCTTCACTGGTAAGTTGTGGGTCAATGTCAGAACTTTACTAATAATCTAGAACTCTAGAATTGTATTATGTAGTGAGCATTCTCCTTGCAGTCAGTTCTGCTTGGAGACCGTTCGTGCTGGTTGTGCCTGCTGCGCAGGGGTTGGAAATAAAGAATCCTGCTTTTATCTACTTGACTGGTCCCGTGTTGTTTGGGAGATACTACAGGGGCGTCTGCTGACAAAAGGCAATGCCCGCCCATTGCAGCAGCGCCCACTTTCTGCTTCTTACAAAACCACTGTGCTTTTTAATTCTAGGTAAATTAAAGACTATGGCAGTATTCCCTTGAACTCAAATTAGTACTATTTTTTTATTGTGTAGATATAAAATCGTTTACAGTGATATGCATATACTTCAGCATTAAAACGTATTTTAGACAGGTAGAAGCCAGACCTGGCTTATTACAGAGTGTAAACGGTTTTAATTCACCCAAATTTAATGGACTCGTTTTTTTGTTTTTTTTATTTCCAATTGTTTTGAAAGCAAGCCAGAACCAGTAATGTTGACACCTTCTAGGTGCACCAGTGTCGTGCTCTTATTATTTGTAAAGTCAGGCAACATTTCCATCCACCACCGCCAGCCTCCCACGTCACGTCCCCTGTCGTAGCTTCCGTCTTCTTTGTACCGTCGTATTTGCCGTGGTCCATACTCTTATGGACACGTCTTTTTAGACATAATAGTATATTGTAATATGATTGCTGTAATAAGTCGCGTGGTGACATGCGACTTATAATGTTCTTTTGTCATTTGGCATTCCAGAGCGTGGCCGTTCAGTTGTGCAAGAATTCCATTCTACGCCATTCCTGGCGTTGGTTTCTTCACAGCTGGATGGCTCCGGTCGTGGGTGCAAGTTTCTCAGAATAAAACTTGCTTTCTTCAACTTCTTTGTCCTCGCACCTCATTTAACAACTTGGCGACGAGCGGGAAACCCTTCACACCCACCGCCAAGAGCTGGCAACAACGATCGTCCAGAAACGTCGACCGTCTGCGGGCAAACTGCAAATCTACAGGTTTCTGGTCCTGTACAACGTCCCTACACCTGCACCCTTTTTACAAACTCCTGGCAAACCAATTCTTAAATGGCAACATTGGTTAAAGGGATTTGAAAACTATCTTGTGGCAATTGACGCTGTTAAGTATTCTCCAGCATGCAAAGTTGCTATCCTATATGGCTGTCTTGGCGTCGCAGCACAACAAGTCTGAGAATCTCCCGGTATTTCCTTCTCCCACAGGTTCAGGTGAAGGTTGGGACACATATCAAGAAGCTCTTGCTCGTTTAAATAAACAGTATTCTGACGAGCAGAGTATCGTTTTAGAACGCCACAACTTCTTCAAACGTAAGCAGAATATCGAGGAAAGTGTTGAAGACTACATTGCTCAACTTAGAATACTAGGATCTACATGTGAGTTCGGCGCAAGCACATACGCTTCCATAAGAGATCAATTTATTTTTTCATGCAATTCTAAAAAAATTCAAGAACTCTTGTTGAGTTGCAAAAATGCCAGTTTAGCAGAAACTATAGACATTGCCAAAGGCATTGAACGTGCAACAATTTCCTCGAAAATTTTACAGGAAGGTCTCTCACAATCTACTGTTCATATGGTTGATGAAGGATCTTCTTCTGCTTGTTCAATTAATTTGATTAATAAGCCTTCCAGACAATTTTTCAAGAAACCAACCATCTGTTACAGATGTGGATCAAAAAGTCATATTGGCAATTCCCCTAATTGTCCTGCTTCTGGTAAAAGATGTTCTTCTTGCAAAAAAAATTGGACATCTTCAAACTGTATGCAGAGGTGGCAAAAGGTTTACTAGGGTTAACAACATTGAATTTAACGAGGACTTGGAGTCATGCTCTACCAAGCTCAATGATGTAATGTTATCTGTCGAATGTGATTCTTTGGATCTTGGTAAAGTCAAGAGTCCTTGGTGTGAACTTTTAATCGGAGAAAAACCTTTACAAGTGAAAGCTGATTCGGGTTCTCCAATCACCATTTTATCAGATTCTACATTTTATGCAAATTGGGATGGTAAAGTCACTCTTATCAAATCTGATGTCAACCCTAAGGCTTATGGTGAAAAGGATATAGATATACTAGGGTACTTTCACTCCAGGATCGAATGCCTTGGCAGACGCACCTTCACCAAAGTTTACGTCGCCTTAAAGGGAAGAGACATCTTTGGTTGGTTGGATCTAGCCAAAATGGGTTTACTCCTTAAACCTGGTTCAAATCAACCTGTTACTCTAGGAGATATTCCACATGACTACTATGATTATCAAGAACATGAAAATGTTAATGTGTCTAATTTGTCTGTATCAAATTATAATGTCGATCACTTATTTGATCAGTTTCCCAAGGTTTTTCAGAATAAGGTTGGCACGGTGCTAGGTTTTAAGCATGATATCCGTCTTAAATCAGATGCTCAACCTGTTATTCACAACGTTCGCTCTCTTCCCCTGAGTGCAAGAGATGAATTAAACATTTTTTTTTTAAACTTGTGATGAAGCAATCATCACACCCTGCAATTCTTCCGAGTGGGTTTCTCCAATAGTTTTGGTGCGCAAAAAGTCAGGTGAGGTTAGATTATGTGCCGACTTACGCTCTTTAAATAACAACATCATTGTGTATTGCCACCCGTTACCCAAAATACACGATCTTTTAGCCAATTTGGGTGGGGCCAAAATGTTCTCCCTTTTAGATCTCAAGTCTGCATATCATCAGATCCCACTGTCTCCTAAGTCTCAAGAGTTAACTACTTTTGTAACGCCATTTGGAGCTTACAAATATCTGAGACTTCTCTTCGGCCTAGCCTCTGCGGCTAGTGTCTTCCAGAAGTTAATTGACACCCTGTTAAAAGATATTCCAGGCGTACAAGCCTATCAGGACGATATTCTGATATTTGCTGGTGACACTTCTGAGCATGATAAAATTCTGTTTAAGGTGTTAGGAGTTCTAGAGAAAGCTGGAATGACTTTTCGACATGACAAATGTAAATTTGCAGTTAGAGTTGGACTACTTAGGTCATACTCTTTCACCTAATGGCATAAAACCAAAGCTTTCCCTCATAAAAGCCATTAGAGATGCCACGCCTCCCAATGATAGAGATTCATTGCGCTCATTTCTTGGGTTAGCAGAATACTACGCTAGATTTGTGCAAGGCTACGCTCAAATCGTTGAACCACTGAGAGCTCTTCTAAGAAAGGGAGCAAAGTTTGTCTGGTTAGACACCTTACAAGAGGTTTTTGAGCAAGTTAAAAAACTTATTGAAGTCTCTCCAGCCTTGCACCCTTTCTTGGATGGTTTTAAGTGCTTTATTACTGTTGATGCAAGCCTTAGGAGCTGTTTTGGGACAATGGGTGGCAGGAAAAGAACACACTGTTGCCTTTGCATCCAGAACTCTTCAGTTAGCTGAAACTAGGTATAGCACCATTGAAAGAGAGGCCTTAGCCTGTGTTTGGGCCATTCAGAAATTCAAGTCGTACATTTGGGGTTGTGAATTTGAGATTTACACGGATCACAAACCACTTATGCACATGTTGTCGAATAGTACCTAGAACAAAGCCTCTGCGAGACTTGTTCGATTACTTTCGAAACTTCATGAATTCCACTTCATCATTAAACACATTTCCGGGGGAAAAAACTTTAGGGCTGACTGCCTATCTAGGATGTCTTTATATGAAACTTCTAAAATTGATGATGATGTTGAATGCGTAGTTGCAGTTATTGATGCCATTGCCGAATGTCCACCCATTTCGGAAGGTGAATGGAATGCAGCATATAACAAGGATGACACACTTACCAAGGTTAAATCTTTTATTTCCAACAAATGGCCTGAGCGCAGAATTTTATCCCCAGCTTTGAGATCATTTGCAAATATTTCCGAAGAACTTTCCATAGTCAACGAGATGGTCATGCGCCATGACTTATTGGTTCCACCTGAATCTTTACGTGATCTTATCATTAAGACAGCACATCAAGGACATTTGGGAGTTACAAAAACATGCCAACGTATTACACAGTTTTACTGGTGGCCTTCCATGGAAGCGCAAATCAGAAAAATGATTGACAAGTGCACAGAATGGCTTCTATCTGACAAACATTGGAAGACTCTTGCCACTCCTTTGCATCCTGTACCACTTCCAGGGGGTCCTGGGATAAAGTGGGATTAGATTTTTCGGGTCCCTATGATGTTTTACCCAGTGAAAACAAATCTCTAGTTTTGTTAGTTGATTACCACACTAAATGGTTATACTATTGTTTTTGCAATGGAGCTACAACTGATAACGCCATCAATTTTCTGAAAAATGTATTTGATGTGGAAGGTTTTCCAAAAACTATTGTGACTGATAATGGAACACATTTTGTTTCACAAAAGATGTGTTCCTTCCGCAAGATGCATGATATTTCTCACTTTAAGGTTGCTTTGTATTCTCCCTCCTCTAATGGTCTGGTTGAGAGAGGAAAGCGGATCATTAAGGAAGGTATACAAACCGCAATTTCTTGTAGACTTGATCCCTTAGCTTTTGTACATGACAAAGTTTGGGCATACAACACCACTCCACATGCCACCACTGGTATTGCACCATTTTCACTTCTCAGGAAAAGAAAAGCCCCTACACATCTGAATCCCAGTTGGTTGCATAAAGATTGTAAATTCACTAATGGGTCTACCCCTCTTCAAAGAACAGGTAAAACTTAGGCAAGGTTCCATGAAAGCACGCTTTGATGCTGGTAAACACTCTTTGGACCAACCTTTACAAAAAGGGGATTGGGTCCTCATTAAAAACCCGAGAAAGGTGCCTAAAGGCAATTCAAAGTTTTCTTCTCCAACTTTGGTAATACAAGTGAGTAGAGGCTCTGCTCTTCTTGATAACAAGGGATGGTGGAACAAGAGGGCACTTGCCAAGGTTTCTACCCGTCAGGCTGATGTTATCAATGAACATTCCACCTTGGAGACAGAACACTGTGACTGGTTTGATTTTTGTCATAAAGAAGACTCGGTCTCTAACAGTGTTTTGGAAAGTGTTCCTGCACAAACTACTCAACCCATTACTACTGATAATAGTGTTTTGTCTGAGGAGTCTGTCAAAAGGGCCTCACGCCTCAGACAGATCTCTTGTAAGTTGAGAGATTATGTATTAGAATAGTGGCACATGTTTTTCTTTTATTCTCGTATCCTACTTGTAGTTTCATACTCATTCATTGTTTTTACTTATTTATTGTTCCTTTATTATCCTTTGTAGAGGGGAAGATGTTGTAATATGATTGCTGTAATAAGTCGCGTGGTGACATATAATGTTCTTTTGTCATTTGGCATTCCAGAGCGTGGCCGTACAGTTGTGCAAGAATTCCATTCTACGCCATTCCTGGCGTTGGTTTCTTCACAGCTGGATGGCTCCGGTCGTGGGTGCAAGTTTCTCAGAATAAAACTTGCATTCTTCAACTTCTTTGTCCTCGCACCTCATTTAACATATATTCCTTTTGTCTAAACTCGTAAAGATAAAATAAAAATTACAGCTTGACACTTTAACCATATAGCCTTAGCAACAATCTCTAAGGCTCACACGTTTCTTAATAATTTGATTAGTTTTGTGTAGTACCACTGTCTGTGATGGGGGGGGGGGAGTTGCCAACAGAAATGCAGTGCTGAGATCTGATGCAGGCAGCCAGGACCACTGACTGCGTCACTTGATGACCTGGGTACCGCAGTGGGTAAATTAACCACTGGTGGGAAATGCACCCGTGTGGCTGCTATCCCGTCATGCACTGCGGCAGCCCAGGCTTGCACCACAGCCTGGCACTGTATTGCTGCTCGCTTTTTGCTTCTTATTGTGACGTTTATGCAGCCTGAACCATGAGCCTCTGCAGGAGATCTTTATGTAACGTTACTAATTCCATAGTATAACGGATTATGTCTTTCTTAATAAATTTGTCATGTACCAAGAATACTTTCTGTTGACAGCTGACTTATTTTACTTCATGAACGAATGTATGTCCTGTACTCATTATACACGATCCCATTCGTCTATGTGTCTCTGACAGACACATGAACCTTTGGGTGGGTCCTCAGATTACCCGGACTCCCATTGGACCCTAAGCCATTGATCCCGCCCTTTTTCCCATTCTGCAGAAATAGTCTGTGTTCCGCTCATTTATTTCTAAAACCACCAATGCAGCCTCATTCTGCACAGAGTAAGAACAATCCTGCACAGGTTCTACAAGGCCGAGTGACTCTCCCATCCTAAATTATTTCTTAACTGACCTGTTATGTGTCTGACTTATTAATAGTGTAATTGCACACCTGACGCAGAAATCCAGGTTTAATTAATGATTTATGAATTGATAATGTGGCCATGTTGGAATAGACAGGTAAGGTAGGTAAGGTAATACTTTATTGTACAGTTAATTAAAACCATTCCAAACCATCATCAATAAAAACAGTTTCCTGTTTCAAGACAGTCATAACAAATTACAATAGTACTGTGATAAACCATAAGTAAAAACTGCTATTAAAATAATAAAACAAAAACTATTAAAATGTGGATAGAGTATAAGATTAGCCTAAGAACTGGCTCGATTCTCTTCTGCCAATAAAGATATTGCAGGGTTGGCCCTCTGCATAGGTTGGGCTAGCTTGCATTCCCGTTCAATCCAGTTAGTTATTGAAGCCCTTGGTGCACCTGGGCCACAAGAGATGATCCACCGCATAAACATATGCGTACTTAAACCAGCCCAAGAGAAAATTACCACGTGTACTACAGATAGAGCAAACAATAGAGTAGGAAGAAAAGAAAAAAAAAAAAAAAAAGAGAGAAATCCCAATAATGCCCTTGAAACAGTACATAAATTGGTTGCTTGAGGAACAGATGGTTTCAGAGAGGCATCTAAGCCGTAATAATTTAGTTCTTAAACTCTAACCGTTAACTCTTCAAGTTTTAAAGTTTTTAAATTTATAGCAGTAAAGCTCAATGAGGACCAAGTTACCGACTAGCCCCTTGTTACCATCCGGTTACTTCGGCTCCTAGGGTACAAAGATTACGCTGGATTCAGACACTGTCCCTCCTGCTTCTCCGCTTGTGCGAGGCGGAACCTTCTCCATGAGGATTTTAGCGCTAGGTTCTGCTCTGCAACCAGACCAATTTGACTTTTTATTCATTCTTTCACTTTATTAAGGTGAGCTTCCACAGCTTCAAGGTATTTTACCAACCGGCAGCTCAGTTGGACTTCATCGCCGGAGAAGCATGCCAGGACTGCTTGCCTGCATGACCTTATCCGGTTTTTATTAAATAGCGGTCTCAAAAGGGTCCGGCGTTCTTGTAATAGTTCCTTGCAGATAGTGATAAGGTGTACAATATTTTCTTCGCCGTTGCCACAGAGGCAGCACTTTGCTGGTGTTGGGGGACGCAGCCAAGGGGCCAAATGGTTTGCAGAGGGCAACAGCCCTAGGCGAAATTTCAAAAACTTCTCTTTTGTCTTTTTAGTGAAGCTGGTCTGAAGATATGTTTGGGGCCCGAGTTTGGTGTAAGATTGTATAGTAAACCAGCCGTGTGGTTTCAGAGAGGCATCTAAGCCGTAATAATTTAGTTCTTAAACTCTAACCGTTAACTCTTCAAGTTTTAAAGTTTTTAAATTTATAGCAGTAAAGCTCAATGAGGACCAAGTTACCGACTAGCCCCTTGTTACCATCCGGTTACTTCGGCTCCTAGGGTACAAAGATTACGCTGGATTCAGACACTGTCCCTCCTGCTTCTCCGCTTGTGCGAGGCGGAACCTTCTCCATGAGGATTTTAGCGCTAGGTTCTGCTCTGCAACCAGACCAATTTGACTTTTTATTCATTCTTTCACTTTATTAAGGTGAGCTTCCACAGCTTCAAGGTATTTTACCAACCGGCAGCTCAGTTGGACTTCATCGCCGGAGAAGCATGCCAGGACTGCTTGCCTGCATGACCTTATCCGGTTTTTATTAAATAGCGGTCTCAAAAGGGTCCGGCGTTCTTGTAATAGTTCCTTGCAGATAGTGATAAGGTGTACAATATTTTCTTCGCCGTTGCCACAGAGGCAGCACTTTGCTGGTGTTGGGGGACGCAGCCAAGGGGCCAAATGGTTTGCAGAGGGCAACAGCCCTAGGCGAAATTTCAAAAACTTCTCTTTTGTCTTTTTAGTGAAGCTGGTCTGAAGATATGTTTGGGGCCCGAGTTTGGTGTAAGATTGTATAGTAAACCAGCCGTGTGCACGCTCAGCCAGAGAGGCTTTGTCCTGCAAGAGAGATTCTTTCCTGACGATGTTATTTACTGCTTTTTTGAAGCCCGCCAAAGGCCCTGGGAGATCCCATAGTTGACGCAGCCCCAACCGTTTGATTGCGTCCTCCAGGTAGAGCCTTGCGGGGCAGTTTTCTTTAGCTTGCAGTTCCTTCCACAGGAGAGCGTTGAGTGTTTTCGCTTCTCCCCTGCTTATTTTATGCCAGCTTTTTAGATATACTTCTTTACGTGCCAGCTCTTCCTTTGGGAGCCCAAATTCAAGCCTCATCTGCGCAGGTGATGTGTACCCCGGCAAGCCAAAGATCATGTGCAGTGCTCTTGCTACCGTACCATCTACCGTTTCAGCGTCCCTCCCTCTCATCGCTTCACTGCCGTAAGTGATAGATGGAATCAATTTTGCCTGAATCACCTTTATTTGGGGGAGGAGGCTTGAGCCAGTGATCTTGTTTTTTAGGTTTCTTAGAGATACTGCGGTCATTAATCCTCTCTTTTTTTATGGCCTCGCATTGTGGCTTGAAATTGCCCTTCGAATCTAAAATGACCCCCAAGTATCTATATTCACTTACAACATCCAGCTTCCTTGAATCCAGGAACCAATTATTCGTTATTCCCATTTTACGAGTGCTGATACACATAACTTTGGATTTTTCTTGGTTGATTCTGAGCTTGTTTGTTATAGAGTATCGCGATGTGATATCCAGCAGCCGCTGCAGGCCTATCGGGGTCCGACTGATGAGCACCAGATCGTCCGCATAGAATAAATTGGACAGCTGGATGCCCCCTAACTTGGGTGCTTGCGAATTGCTTTCGTTCAGCAAGGTTGACAGTTCAGCCATGAAAAGATTAAATAGTGTTGGTGCAAGCACGCATCCTTGTTTTACCCCTGTGCTTGTAGGGATCTTCCTGGATAGAAATTCTCCTGCACCTAGTTTGGCCTGGACCCAGGTATCACTATGCAAGAGAATTAATTGGTTTAACAGCAGTGGAGGGATGTTCAACTTTTTTAATTTTTGCCACAGGAGATTTTTATTGACGTGGTCGAAAGCAGAGCTGTAGTCAATATAGCACAGATATAGAGGTTGTTTTACTACGAGTGCAGAGTCAATCAAAAGAGATAGGGCTAGATAGAGTCAATCAAAAGAGATAGGGCTAGTATGTTAGTGGTCGTCCCCAAAAAGCCGGTTTGATTATATGGAATTGCTGTGATATCTGCCACCCACGATGTTAGCTCCTGGAGTAAGAGGCCCGCATAGTATTTGGCCTCGTTATCGAGTAGGGCTACGAGCCGATAACTTCTTGGGTCGTTCCGGTCTCCTTTTTTGAAGATTGGGGAGATAATTGCTCCCCTCCAGGATGATGGGATTGTTGATGATTGCAGAATTTTTTCAAACATTGGTCTGAAAACGACAGCCCAGTATTCCGGCTCTTGTTTAAACAAAATTAGGGGGGATACCATTTGGGCCTGGTGCGCCCTCGCGTCTCCCCTTTGAGATTCTTTTACAGATCTGTGCATTCATGATTGGGAATTCCTAGTTTTGTACTAGAGCTTCTTTGAGTTGAGGTGGCCGGGCTCCAAGAAAGTTTGTGGGATTATATGGCCCTTTCCTAAATTCTAGGGCTTCATTCAAATGTGCGCCAAGGTAAATTGTCCAAGCCTCTTCAGTGGCATAGGATTCGATCCACTGACTTCGCTCGCTAGTCAGATTGTTGATCTTTTGCCAAAACTGCGCACTATTATTTGTTTTAGCGTCGTGTAAAAGTTTTGCCCAAAAGGCCTCATCGGCTTCTTTTTTAAGTCACCAGATCAGCTTCCTGCGAGCGTCTTTTAACTGTCTCAACTCTTGATACGCGGCGGGGTCTGTCCTCACTCTTCGAAGAGTTTGGTTAATCAATGTCTTTAACTTTTTTAGCTGAGCGTTGTTTCTAAAATTTTGATGGTTCTTATGTTTCGAGACTTTGGCCATTCCTTCAGTCCAGACGTTTCCTTTTTTTATTCCGGTGTTATATCGTAATGATTTTGTAAACCGCTCCCAACTCTCAATTAAGACTGATGTTGCTATTTGTGCCTCTCCTAAAGCCCGCTTAGCTTGGGATAGGAGACTTTGTGGATCGTTCGTTCTGCACTTTATCCGCCTTTCGTTGGTAGAGTATTCTGAGCCTAGTGTGTTGGCGGTGGGGGGGATATAATATTGTGGGAGCCTCAATCATGACTTCCTGGGGAAGGTGGTCACTGTGGTCTGTTGAACCAATGTGGAAATCTCTTGCCCTTTGATACAAACTGCACGAGAGGAATGTAAAGTCAATTGTGGAGCTAGCCATAGTACTATGAAATGTAGCTGCTTGGGGGCGATACCCTGGGAATCTGCCATTAAGTGCTTGGAAGCCCAACTCTTCTAATGTTGCCAGGAGTCTCCTAGCTGTTTTCGAGCTTCTACCTCCCGAGGTGTTGTCTTGATAACTTGGCTCCCATACAAATGGGTCCTCCTCGTCAGTGATATCTGTGGCTAAATTGCTGAGCATATTTAGATGGAAGTCCCCGCTAATGATCAAGCTGTTTGTTTTCTCGGTCTTTAGTAATTTTATAAGTTCTTCCTTCAACTGCTGCGCTGCCTTGGTTTTTTCTCGGGGGTGTAGATAGAGGTTTATCAGAACTATATCCTCCTTTTTTACCCGCTCACGAGTAGAAAGTCGCAGGACTTGCATTGCGTTCGGAGGGGCTAGCTTGTAAGCCAAGGGCGCTGCTGCAACAATGCTCTTTAAGGAGCTGTATGTGGGAAGGCCGCCCTTCTTGTGGCCAAACGATGAGCTCTGTGTAGGAGGCAGAAAATTCAAGTTATAGCCCGACAGTGCAGGTGGAGAGTCGGACCATGTTTCTTGCAGTGTAATGATGTCGAATCTTTGCAGATAGATGTTTAATTCCGAGTCCATAAGCTTGTCTCCTAGGCCATTGATGTTATGTTGGAATAGACTGGGGTACTAACACTTGTTACGAACCATGTAAAAAAAAATGTAGATACAATGTAAAATATTGATAAAGTACTGGGTTCCTGTGTCCACCATATGCTTGTGGAGATGTGATTTAGGGTTGAGAAGCCTTGGACAACGATCCTTCGAGCTGTGGAACATGCAACTCTTGGAAGGCCCCGCGTGCCAAAGGCTGGGTGATTGCCCGCCCTGGGAGTCGTACTCAGGAATGTCCACCCAATGGAAGATGAGACTCCTGAACTCAACAGGCAGGTAGGCTCCAAGGACCTCCAGTACTACCGTTCACGTCTGTGGCCAATCAGGTGCATTTACTGACCCAAGGTCGTTGACGCTGCCGCACCCTTTGAGTCGTAACAGACAACTTATGCTTCACTATAAATGCTAAAGGAAAAACTTGTCCACAGTTCAGGATTGCATAATGCATAACATATGTATGCAAAATTATAACAATATTGTATTCTTCCGCTGATCTCTGTAAGGCGGGATGTGGGAGGGTTGAAAATTAAAGTTAAAGCACAGAGAACTTACTCCATACAGCGGTGGAGGTGCTGGAGTGGGGAAGAGGTTACTGTGGGTTTACTGTTGTAAATTTACTATCAACTTCTTTTCAGACATATACTTTCAAAGACCTGACTGGAACCACTCATACACAAGGGAAGGTCTATATATTTTCTGTACTCAGAATGGCTGGTATGGGGACACACGGAGGAGTGGTCATAACCGTTGAGCGCTCCTACATGTTGAAATGGCTTCTTGACTGTAGGTACGATCCACACCCTTGAATCAGGACACTCGGCACCCCGTAATCTGAGTCTAGACGTGGAGACCACAATCATCGTCCCGGCCACGTTTGCATTGAGCTTTAGATGCCTCTATTCAGCTGCCACCTGCCAGGCAGTCATACAGGGAAAAGACTGCAGCAAAAACTGCTGCACAAGAACTGCCTTTCATTGGCACTCTGATGGCACCATCTCTTACACCCTCAGTGGTTGCACCACACACTCCGTGAGAACAAAAGGGTGCAAAGCCCCATCAACAACACATGGAAGTCCATGGTGACCTGCTGAGACTTCACTCGTAGGACAGAGGAGAGAGAATTCACTTTATCCCACCATTCGCCTTCATGGGCAGTAACAGCATCCATAGGCCACCTCTTACACCCTCAGTGGTTGCACCACACACTCCGTGATAGCAAAAGGGTGCAAAGCCCCATCAACAACACATGGAAGTCCATGGTGACCTGCTGAGACTTCACTCGTAGGTCAGAGGAGAGAGAATTCACTTTATCCCTCCATTCGCCTTCATGGGCAGTAACAGCATCCATAGGCCACCTCTTACACCCTCAGAGTTGCACTACACACACCTTGACCACATCGACACACATGGAAGTCCATGGTGACCTGCTGGGACTTCACTCATAGGAACAAGGAGAGCGAATTCCCTTTATCCCCCCCATTCGCTCTCAGGGGCAGTAACAGCATCCATAGGCCACCTCTTACACCCTCAGTGGTTGCACCACACACACCTTGACGACATCAACGACACATGGAAGTCCATGGTGACCTGCTGAGACTTCGCTCATAGGATCGAGAAGAGATAATTCACTTTATCCCCCAATCACTCTCATGGGCAGTAACAGCATCCAGTGTTCATCTGTGTCAAAGCTGCTGATGGGTCTAACAGTGATCAGTCCCTATCCATGGACCGCTGGGTTGAATCAGAACCTCATGGCCCAGTCTGAACCCCGACTGGGTGCCTCTTGGAAGAACCTTTCTTTTACACGTCCATGTACTCTTTGTGCTCTTCACTGTTACCAATGAAATAGGAAGGCTGTAGATTGGCCGACAGCGAGTTGGTCAATATCAAGGCCGCCTTTCCTCAGCCTGGATGCACAAGAGTATCAAATGGTTTTGTTCAGCTGCTTCCTCTGCTCCGTCACTGACTGTTTGAGACCTCCTTACAATGTCTCATAAAGGAGCCGCGAGTGCACTATGGGTAATTGAAACACTACTGGCCACAGGGCTGTGGCCTAGTATGCTACACGAAAACAAGTTGTGAGTATTAGTTGTGTTGCTGTTTGTTCCCCGTGTCCAGCTCTCCTGTCATTTGAGTGGCGCGTTAGGTGGGATGAGAGACGATACTGAATGAAGATGCCAACTCTTGGTGCATGTGTGGTACTGATTTCTATACCATCGTGTAACTGTACTAAGCTATAGAACTTCTCTATAAGCAGGCCAATGGTTGATTTGAGGTAAATTGCCCATTTTTCCTCTTCTGTATCTTTAGGCGACTGCTCCTTTTCTGCATATTGGTGCCGTGGTGGGAGTGACTCTGCTGGCCTGGATTGTTGCCGACCGCTTCTTCCGCAGTGAGAGCAAAGGTAAAACCATGACCTTCCCTAAAAGGCCCTTTGTGCTCCGACTCAAGAGTCTTGGAGCTTTACAACTCATAGGAGTGATGCCACCTAGATTGCCTTGGTGCTTGAGTTATGGAGCTCTCGGGTGAAAGTCTGTGGCAGCCTTGCTTACCTATGTCCGGATCCCCCCCACTGCTGCCTGAACATGCGGAGGTCAGAAGAGACCCTCTTCTCCATCGTTGACTGCTCCATGTTAGTAGGTGCAATGGAGGTGGTTACTGGCAGCCTTGTCTACCTATGTCCTGATCCCCCCCACTGCTGCCTGAACATGCGGAGGTCAGAAGAGACCCTCTTCTCCATCGTTGACGGGTCCATGTTTGTAAGTGGTCACTCGAAAGGGACCAGCAGGGGCTGGTGAGCTCTATTTTACTGGGGATTGGCCTGGTTTCTAAATTATAAGGAGAATATTTGGAAAGGGTATTATTACCAAAAGTGCATCATTTTGGCAAAGAGTGAATCTGAGGAATCTTGGGGTGAGGGGCAGAGTCAAGCTGGTGAGAAAGTAGTGTCTCCGTGTGCTGCAATAGTTTGGAAAAGGGGCAAACTGGTTAAGGTTCTGGTCTTCCTCTGTTGTCGCTTTGGTGTTTGATTTTCTGTTATTGGCAGGGAGAGTACGGAAGCTATTATACCATGTTCATGGGACTTGCAGAATATAAGATTGACCAAGTCAGATATAGGCAGGGAGAGATCCTCACAGCGAGGCGAGCATTACATAGTGTAATTGGAAAGGTCAGTGAGAAGGGTGAGAACGCCAGTCTCGCCCGTGGTTGTGCTGCTGAGGATGTGTGGGACAGCAGAGCTGGCAACCACAGCAATCCCCTAAACTATATATTAGGAGGAAATAAGTGTTGGGCGATGGGACATCGGCCAGTTTTTTTTGACGTCCTGTTACAGCCCAACCCTCAAGGAGTATTTTTAGAAAAACAAGGGAACCCAATAGTTGGTCAGGGACCTTGGGTATGAACTGTTTTGAGGAACAATGGTCCCTAACAAGCAAGTTATTGGTTTGCAATATATAAAATAGTGATACAATGATGGCTATTTGTCCAAATGGACATGGTATTTTTAATAGAAGGTTCGACAGAAAAAATTATGTACAAGTGGGAGCAAAATCTTAACAAGGATATCAGGCAGCAGAAAAGTTGTGGCCAAACAATTTCGACTACGGAATAAAGTTGCGCATCGTAGCACATATTGATAAAATTATTCAGTTGTGTCAGGGTGCGAGGAGTCGACGATGTTTTGATCCCTGTAGAGAAAAGCAGGGATCATCTTCAGGACAAGGAAATAGGTGCCTGAGGTTTTTTCCTTCAGAACCTCTATTGTTGATAAGGAATCATGGAATCATGGTCACAGCGCGAAGGCAATAAGGGGGTGTAGCGGCCGTGCAAGGCAATATATGTTTGTATCCATCAGTTGTAGGATAGCAGGTAATGACTCCACTGCATCGTCCTCCTGGTGCTGCATTCTCACCGTACGCCAGCCCCATTGCTGAAATCCCGCCGAACGCCGACCACGATACTCCACTCCCTGCACGTAGGCACTCATCCTATAGAGACATCACTCTGGATTTCCAGGTCCGCGTACCCTCATTACCTGCTATCCTACAACCGATGGATACAAACATATATTACCTTGCGCGGCCGCTACACCCCCTTATTGCCTTAAGGTTCAACCTACAGCTATCCAGCAACGCTGCTTCACGCCGTGAACATGATTCCTTATCCACAATAGAGGTTCTCAAGGAAGAAACCTCAGGCACATATTTCCTTGTCCTGAAGATGATCCCTGCATTTCTCTAGAGGGATCGAAACGTCGTTGACTCCTCGCACCCTGACACAACTGAATAATTTTATCAATATGTGCTACGATGCACAAATTTATTTCGTTGTGGCTTAAATGTCGAAATTGTTTGGCCACAACTTTTCTGCTGCCTGATATCCTTGTTAAGATTTTGCGTCCACTCGTATATAAATTTTTTCTGTCGAAACTTATATTAAAAATACCATGTCCATTTGGACAAATAGTCATCATTGTATCACTATTTTATATATTGAAAACCAATAACTTGCTTGTTAGGGACCATTGTTCCATAAAACAACCCTCAAGGAGGCCCTTACTCTCCATCTATACACTCAGAATCTAGTTGACCCACTCCAGTGCAGCTCTGATGCTCTATACTCAAAGAAGACTACTCTTTCACATCTCTAACTATATGACCTAGGAACCACAACCATTGGTCAGCTATGTTTCTTTCTTCTCAAGCTTATGGCTGGATATTATACCTACTTAACACATTCGCCTCTCTTGTAATTCATCTTTCTCTTTCCTATCCAGAAAATTCCTTCTCAGTCGCATGGTGGTCGGAGCATTCATCGTCCGCTCTCTCCCATTTCCACAGTACACGGTCCTAGGCTCCCCACGTTTTCACTTTGCACCTCATCCGTGGGAATATGAGCTAATCCTTAGACAGTTCTTACCACTTCTATGAAGACGACACCAAAGTCATTTCTTTTCTTCCTCTCTTTCACTGCTCGGCTCCACACTGAAATCTCTGACTCACCGCTATCATGCTCTCTAACTCCACTCCCTTGGCTCATATAATCTTTTACCCTAATGCCCTTATTCCTTTCTGCTCAAAATTGAAGAGTAATATCTGACACAAAATGCACCTACATTTCTTAATCATCAACACAGCCTCTGCACACAGTTAGTAGTGTTCAACATCTAAGACATTCACTCCCACCTCCCTCTCCATACTTGAATGTGCCCCATAAACACACTTGTCATGAGCAAATTGACTCCTGTAATAGTCACTCTGCCCTTGAGAAAGTTGTGAACTTTGCAGCCTGTTGGCACCGGATCACTTGTTCCGCTGCCTGCAGTGGGGCTCAGTTCAAGCTCCTGGTCTTGGCTTTAGACTCCATCTACAGTTCACCTTTCCCCCACCCATGTAGGGCTGTTACTGGTTTTTACATGTACACGTTCAAATTGTCACATGGTACCTCAGAGATAATGGGTACAGGCTACATCAACAGGGTTCGTTGACCTCTGATATTTCTGTAGGGTAAGTGACTGATACCAACCTTCACCCCCCTTTACTCATTCTCACTGTCACTCATTCCTCCTTTCCACACACTGCATCAGAAGTTCAGAACACCCTTCCACTTAATCTCAGATCTACACCTTCCTTCTTGCCTTCAAAACAGCTCTCAAAGTCCAGTTACTCCAATGTGGATCTTGACTCCACAGACCTTCTGAACTGTGTACTTTCCTCTCCCTGAAAGAAACCTCCACCCCAGTGGCTTAAAATATAAGATGTAATAAACATGCAATATCGGCCTGAGTACTGTCTTGTCATATTGTCCTTACACGTGTTCGTTATTGCGGTCAACCTCATGCCCGTGCGAAACCACTCAGCCAATCACATTATTGCTCGTCAATAAAGTCAATGTCCAAATTTGGACTGGGGAATTCCTTTACAAACTAAAGATTCATTTACGCTAACTCATAGCACAGAGGAAATTGCAACAGTGGCTTATGCAAGTTGTGTGAAATACAGAAAGGTGAACCTGGCATGAAGGCACACCACCTCCCTTTGTTATTCTCATCAGCTCTAAAGTCAGCTGCAAGATTAAGATTGCAAATATATCCACAGATGGCTCGCAAGGAATGCTGTTCTCAAGTTTTAAATTCTTTGGACGGTTTGAGAAGTGTTACTGATCCCAAGTTCATGGAGTGAGGTAGAGGTTCATCAATTGAAATTTGTACTAAGGGGTGAAATACCCGGGGATTCAAATAAACCGAGGATGATCGGGCACAGTAGCATGTTGCATTCACTCTCCGTGGTTGAGATGTTGCCATGTGTGGCGAAGTGCACTAAATTACAAATGTCCCTTGAGGCAGAACTCTAATCATGAGAATGGCAAGCCCAAATTTCAGATCAGTTTCCACTGTCCTCTACTGATAGCTGGATATCAGGTTCCTGCAATTGATTATGAAAGGCGTTAAAATCTATGTTTGCAAGAGGAAAAACATTAGGGTCGTGACAGCGAGGTTCTACTCAGGCGAGTGGATAGAAGCCTGGAAATGACGACATTCATTTGAAATTTTTCTTGCCAGAGCGACTTTAAGGTAAGATTTAGATGCAAGTCCTTTTAATGGCCTTAGAGAGTCCTTCCTCTTGAACACCTAGGGCAAGATGGGAAAGTATTCTCTACGTCTCTGTAATGCCTCAAGTTAAGAATAATGCATAGGTACTGGAAAGGGCAGCACTTTATTACCGCCGCATCCACCATCTCTGCTTCGAGTGCTCAGCACCAGCCGTCTCCCTTGGAGCCCCCATTCAGGGAAGGCTCAAGGCTCCAGAACACAACTGGAATGGGAAGTGAAGATGCGAGGTAGAAACACCAAACATCTTCCTCTTTATAACACTTCCAACCCAAACATTTCAATGTAAAGTGATATGCATCCATAAGAACTTATGACATGTTTGTTCTACAGCTATACATCTACTTAAAAACTGACAATGTCTGTGTGATGATGTCACTAAATTACTTGCATCACAAAGTCTTTCAAGTGGGGATATGCCCTGCAAAGTTTCAAAATGACTTACACTGCTTAGGGCCTGGTTTAGAGTTCAGCGGACGGGTTACTCCGTCACAAATATGACCAATATCCCGTTTGCCGCATTACAAGTGCATTATATCGTATGGTATTTCCTTGCAGTCATTATACCTCTTGAAGTCTCTTGACACCGGTGTTTCACTCTGCTCTTCAGGATAGCGTTCCATGTTACCTTCCTTGGGTTGAGTGGACGATTCCAGTGAGACAAGTGTTTGGCCCACTGTGGCGTGCATCTGTGCTGAATCCGAAGAGGTGGACCTCAAGCACTACAGCCTATGCCACTTACATGTTAACCCCATGTCCATTTCTGAGCAATGCAGCACCAAGGACTCATTTGGGGTCTTTGGTAGCCTGCATGTGAGATGTTGTTGCCACTTTCTTGATTGTTAGAGTACCACGCGGAGGCACTTTCTTCTGTTTGGTTTTACAGGGGTGCGTGGTATGTGGAGACCCTTGGACTTGACACAGCGATGCATGGGACCTCTGGCCAGCTTACCATTGGAACCCCAGGGTGTGGCACTCTGGGATCCCGCCTAGTGGTAGCTGGGTCTCGTGCCCCGCCTTGTAGCACTTGTTCCACACAAGGGGACTGTGAGGCACTAGGGACTACATAGGGCATGTCTTCTAGAAGTGCCCCATGTATCCCAGGCCCTCAGACTGAAAGAGCGTTGCAAGAATGAAAATCTTATCGAAAAGAGGATGAGAGGCTAGATTGAGATTGGCGAAGCAAGAGCATACATTGTTATGAGAAAGTGATTATCAGGCATGAGAATAGGAGATTATCTGGCATGGGAATAGGTGATTATCGGGCAGGAGAATAGGTGATTATCGGGCAGGAGAATAGGTGATTATCGGGCTTGGGAATAGGTGATTATCGGGCATGGGAATAGGTGACTATCGGGCATGGGAATAGGTGACTATCGGGCATGGGAATAGGTGATTATCGGGCATGAGAATAGGTGATTATCGGGCATGAGAATAGGTGATTATCGGGCATGAGAATAGGTGATTATCGGGCATGAGAATAGGTGATTATCGGGCATGAGAATAGGTGGTTATCGGGCATGAGAATAGGTGATTATCGGGCATGAGAATAGGTGATTATCGGGCATGAGAATAGGTGATTATCGGGCATGAGAAGAGGTGATTATCGGGCATGAGAAGAGCAGATTATCGGGCATTAAAAGAGCAGATTATCGGGCATGAGAAGAGCAGATTATCGGGCGTGAGAATAGGTGATTATCGGGCATGAGAATAGGTGATTATTGGGCATGAGAAGAGGAGATTATCGGGGAAAAGAAAAACATGAGTATTGGGAAAGTGGATAAGTGATTACTGGGGAAAAAATATGTGTGATCATTGGGAGAAGTTGATACGTGATCATCATGTCAAGTGGATAAGTGAATATGGCCCTAAGACGTGTGGAACAATAGTAAAGAATGACAGAGAGTGAAGGGCAGAATAATTGGGGATGAAGCAGAGAACAGAGAAAGAGAGGTGTTTCCACTGTTTTTTAGGAAGGCTGTTTATATATAATGTTCCTAGCTGTGGTCGTGGGAGATGCATGATATAGTC
This sequence comes from Calotriton arnoldi, assembly GCA_963921515.1. Taxonomy (NCBI): domain Eukaryota; kingdom Metazoa; phylum Chordata; class Amphibia; order Caudata; family Salamandridae; genus Calotriton; species Calotriton arnoldi. The sequence goes on from CAWUFW010000408.1 coordinate 3,653,967, forward strand.
CATGGACAGTATACAATAGTACATGTTACGTAGCACGGAAATAATGCTGTCCTATAATACTGAGCGCGATAATGAAGTGGTTAATAACAGAAGAACCGCAGTATTGTGATAGAGGACATATTAGATCATAGTAAAGGGAAAGGCAAGATTATTGGAGAGGGCGGAGGAAATAGGATGGGGGATATTGGTGCGGAAGAGTAATATATTGATGCACAGTGAATGGTGTTAGTGGGGCACTAGTGACCAAAAGAGATGTCCTACTACCAATCAAGCGCCTGGATACCCTCTCGGGTGATTGGCCGTGCTATATAAATTCACTTGATTGATTACCAGAGGGGATAACGTGTGCTCTGGAAGAGAGCCAGCGAAGAGCTGGGGAGGACCAGACAGAACATCTGAAGGATGAAAGTTAGAAATTCCTGTAGGATGGACACGCAGAGGGCGCAGAATGTTGCATACGAGAAAGCAACGCCGGCAGGCTGTGGCACACAGCGCAGGCTGCTCTAGGGGTGGAATTGTGCCAACTCTCTGTAAATTTATTGGCCCCACACCCAGGGCTTTAAGTGGGCAGGGTCCTGCCGGCGCTCAGCACCGGCAGTTTTTAAAAGCAGGTGCCGAGACAGGTCCCCATTGGGTTCTCCATTTTTACCTTCAGGGTGGGAAAAAAAAACCTTAACTCTGCAATAGTACAACCCGTCACTGCCTTTAATGTAGCTTCAAAGAGTCATTTTTCAGTTGTATGTAGTGCAAACTTGGAGCGCTTTACATGAGCACCAGTTACAATACACAAGGACATATTAATGTTTTGAATCACTGGATGTTGAGCCAACGTCAGGCTCGAACCTGTTTTCTCAGCTCGAAGGACGGCTTCTCTAGCCTTACATCACAACCTCGCCCACAAGAGTGAGTCGCATTTTCAATATTCTATACAACGAAGTGATTGTTGTCGCTTATTTATCTTGTGCAGTTTACAACCATTGATAAAGCCAATAGTCCTGGCTCGTTGTAGGTGTAATGTTACTTGTTGTGTTAAATATCTGGATGCAATGACAGAAACAGCAAAATCCCAGTGGGGCGGCACACTACGCTAAGCACAGATTTTTAGCTTAAGTGTTTTAACCCACGCCCTTCATTACAGCGGCCACGCCCCCATGAGATACCCTCCAGTTTTTTCATCCCACTTAAAGCCCTGCCCACACGCTAGCTTCAAAGCCTGGTGAGAAGCAGGGCGCACACACAGCAGCCGCCATCTTGGAAGTGGTGGACACCGTCTAAGTCTCTGAGCAACAGGCTGGAAGGAATCAAACTGATGTAAGACATCAGAACTATGCCTAGGAGGACCAGCCCCAGGGAGGCTGAGGAGAGATGCAGTAGAGGAAGAAAGGTGGGATGTGGGGGAGGTACTGCCAAGTCGAGGATGAGCAGAGGTGAGGGAAGAATATAACAGATTGAAATCGCAGAGCATGCGGGAACAAGCTGAAGTGGGCAGCTGAGGAGGGGTGGCAGGGAATCTCGGGTGCCTGGGAGTGAGCAGGGGAGGAAGGGTGCCCTTGAAGCATGACGTCTAGGTGGGTAGGCGATGGGCCATAATTGTGCCAGCCCCCTTCTGTCTCTTCTGATGTCAGAGAGGTCCGTTTCTTCTCAGTCCCTTTGAGTCCTACGATGTTAGTGTTGTCTGTTTCTCCTCAGCCCCTTTCTGTGTCCTTTCACACCAGTGTTGTCTGTTTCTCATTTGTCCCCTTCTGTGTCCTCTGATGTCTGTTTCTACTCAGCCCCTTTCTGTGTCCTTTCCCACCAGTGTTGTCTGTTTCTCATTTGTCCCCTTCTGCGTCCTTTCCCACCAGTGTTGTCTGTTTCTCCTCAGCCCCTTTCTGTGTCCTTTCACACCAGTGTTGTCTGTTTCTCATTTGTCCCCTTCTGTGTCCTCTGATGTCTGTTTCTCCTCAGCCCCTTTCTGTGTCCTTTCCCACCAGTGCTGCCTGTTTCTTCTCAGCCCCTTTCTGTGTCCTTTCCCACCAGTGCTGCCTGTTTCTTCTCAGCCCCTTTCTGTGTCCTTTCACACCAGTGTTGTCTGTTTCTCATTTGTCCCCTTCTGTGTCCTTTGATGTCTGTTTCTCCTCGGCCCCTGTCTGTGTCCTTTCCCACCAGTGTTGTCCATTTCTCCTCTGTCCCTTTCTGTGTCGTCTGTTGTCACTGTTGTCTGTTTCTCATTTGTCCCTTTCTGTGTCCTCTGATGTCAGTGTTGTCTGTTTCTCCTCAGCCCCTTTCTGTGTCCTTTCACACCAGTGTTGTCTGTTTCTCCTCAGGCCTCAAGGCTCTGATGCTGCTCATCTACATCTGTGTGGTGATCGCCTTGTACCTGGTTCCACTGCTCTTCCGGTCACCTTGCATCATGGAGCCCAACCAGCTGCCGAAGAAACCGCGCCTGATGGGTCACCGGGGGGCACCAATGGTGAGTAAATCCTGTCCCCGCATATTGCCAAGGACCTTGATGGAGGACTGGACTACAGTGGCCTGTAAAGGACATTTTTAAAACTTTGAAGCCATTGGCAACCAAGATGCCAGGAGTGGAAGGGCCAGTTTGGGAATCCCTAGAGAGAAGGCCTTGGATGAGATTTTGGTCTCTGATAGAACTTGTTCCACACAGTTCTTGTGACGCAAGACTGGAGGCCCCGCTGCTGCGCATTCAGCCTGGACATTGAGTGTCTGCTTTTCTTACCTCCTCTGATGGAGGCCTCCCCGTCTGTAGTGATCGGTTGTCCTGTCTGGCCTCGATAGGATGTTTTAATCCCCCAGCCGAGGGGTACTTCTCGCAATGAGGGACATCTGTCAGAAGAGCATCCCCTTTGTTGAAGAATCGCTTCTTCCCTGATATAGCAGACCTGCTCATGTCTTCTGACTTGGTTTAGGGAGTTCAGTCTTATCTCGCTTGGCTTGTGTTTGCATCATTCTGCTGTGCTTGTGATCATAGAGTGTGGGATATTTCTGGCCCTTGAGTTCATTTGGTACTTTTCAATGTAGCCTCGTTAGCACATCAATCCGGATGCTGTTGGTCCAGAAAACTCATCAAAATAGCCGCATGGTGGAAGAGACCCACAGGGCGACCCATGTGCGATGGAGGCTGAGGGGAAGACCATGTGAAGCCAACCACATTTCCTGCGCTGCACCACCCCTTTCTTCTTACCCTTATCTTGCTCATATCTAAGGATTTTGCCTCTTCTCCTTCCTCCTGAAGTTTCACCTTTCCATTCGACCAACAACCTATACGTTGTCCCATCTATCCACGTCTTTTCCCCCTAATCATTCCTACTTCATTTCCTGCCACTGTCCCTTGCCAAACACGCTGGCCTAGTCTCAGTAACTAGTGCCACGGTTGAGTCCAGTCTGTGTGTTCACGTAGATATGGAAACGACCATGTTCAGTTGCCCCGCCACCATCCGTTTCGCCCTAACCGATCCCTCATGAGCCTGAGTCCTGCCTCAGGTCTCTGTCTGGAGTGAAGATAGAGCATTGCATGCCACACGTTGCTCGCTACACCACTGATGTCTCCTCTGCACATGTGTGCGGCATGAAAGCTAATGACCCACCTAATGTGGGCCAGCAGTGTCACTCACCATCCCTTTTCTTGTCTAGGTGGCACCAGAGAACACAATGATGTCATTTCAGAAGACCGTTGAGTGTGGAGCATCAGTGTTCGAAAGTGATGTCATGGTGAGGTAAGCAGTGAAATGGGGGGGCTTGACTGCCACTCCCAGATTATTGAACCTCCAGTAGGACACCCGTCACACACAATGCGTCACCTTCACAGTTGGGTGAAGAGGATAGAACTTCACTCTTTCTCAGTCCTTTACAAACTGTCAGTCCTTGCATATTAGGCAGGCCTTTTAACTATACTTATGACCCAGTCAAGTTATCACTTCACACTGCAGCCAAAAAACCTATTTAGGACCAGTCAAGACAACCATGCAGGCACAGATCATGACATAGCAAAGCCAACCATGCTGAAAGGTCTGTGAAAAAAATGGGTTTTCAAGAAACTTATCTTGTTGTGACTATATGGCAAGTAGGGATGTGCCAAATTGTTTTCCTTACGCACTTACTGTGAAATCCAGTTTTTACAGATAACATAAAATGTTGTAATCGAAAATGCTAAAATAGACCTGCGTACTTTATTTTGTGGATGAAGAAAGTCTGGAAATATTTAATCAGTGTAAATATCCGTAGCACATTTGTACCACAAAATAAAGAATTATTTACCATGAAGCCTTTTCTTGGGGTGGGTCCGTTCATGGTTACCGGGGCGTGGCTTGCCCCATGAATATCGAAGGCAGAGTATCGTGGTATGAGACTATCAAGGACACAATATCGAAACCTTAATATCGAAAGCGAAGTATAGATTTTCTATACCTAACTCCACATATACGTACCTTGACGATATCTACATTTTCAAGGTACGTAGATGTAGAGTCAGGCATAGTAAATCTATGCTTCCTCCATACGCACTCACCTTTCGATATTTTGGTCTTCGATAGTTTATCCATAACATTCTCCAATTCTTATATTTCTCTGTTCAGTATTCAGTAGTACATTGCTGGATATTGGCTTTTGTGTGGGGACTTGTTTACCACTGGGTTCTCAGGGTCTTCGATATTATAATCCTGTTGCCCTCCAGTTGGATAATCAAGTCACTCCCTCTCCTGGTGCAGTTTGAGTTGTTGCGGCTTCTTGTAGGTAGTGGTAGGGGTTTGAAACTCAGTACAAAATGACACTATAAGTAGCACTCAATAATATCAGTGTACAGCCAGTCATAAGAATTGGACTTTTATTTGCATGCAAGGAAAATGAACGGTAAAATTGAGATATAGATTGAAAACCAGAAGCTATAAGCACCTTCTGGGCTAAGATACGACCTCAATCATTTTTAGTATTTGCACGCTAAGCACTAGGTTTTATATATTATTCTATGGGGCTGCGGCGGGGCGAACTCTAAGGACTTTGGGCCGCGTTGGGCTAACTGTAATGTTTATAATCAGACTCAGTTGAGTCAAAGGGCAAAAGATGCCAGACAAAAGGAAAACAAGTAGGCACCCTTGAGATGATACTCTGTCTCGTTTTGGTGTATGTTCACTGATGGCTACAGCCTCTCCAGTTTCCACGAGGTGTTTGTGGTGTTGCTGAGTGGTACTTCAGACATTTCAAGACTCAAGGTTGGTTATTTTCTACAACTATTGAAGATTTTTTTAGATAGATTGGCCACTTCACTGATGCTTTCGGCGTCGTACATCACTTTTGCCCTCTTGATCCAGTTCAGACCTCAAGTGTGGTCCATGGAGTGCTTTACAAACATAGATCTTTCTTTCTGGAAAAAAGTTCCAGAAGAGTATTCCAGCACGTGCACCATGATCCTGCAATCTGTCTGAGATCAGATTCCCTTGGATCAAAAGAGCTCCCATAGGAGGCACCATGGTCATTCCTGAAGGTGGTCCTCTGGAGTCTGACCTCTTTCATTCAGAACTACAGCACATCATCCCACTGACCGAAAGGCACGAAACCAATCCTGTTCTTGTGCCCTCATGCCTGTTAAAGTGGCTGCTATTTGGATATGTTCCTGTAGCATGAGGATGCCAGATCCGACGTCATTGCGATTTGGAAATGATATATAACCTAACCATGCTGTATTGTATTATTTCCTGTGGATTCTCCAATATTTTATCAGGCTTGAGGTTGCATCATGGCAGTCATTGCTTCAAATTTTGCCACTCTTTTTCAGATTACCATAATTTAAGTTGCACCATCTGTTAGTTGATTCCCCCCCTTAGTTTGGTCTTCTTCGTGTGGGATTTATGATGTTGAGCTTCCTAGTGATAAAAATATGTAGTGCCTTAAAAGTATTTCTGGATTTATACCTTCCAGTTACAAGTGTTGTACCAATATCGGCATGTTATGGACATTGCTTTTTCTGTTTCTGCCCGTCTACTCACCATAGCAGTCTCTAAATTTTAATCTGGAATAGAAGGCAGTGTAGTCGTAGTCAAATCGGTTGTACACGTGGACTGTAATCTTGGAGCATGGCAGATAGTCTGCGATTAAGATTGCCACTCTGCAGCGGGGCGTGCACTAATCTTCCCAGGTGCTGTGCAGCTAAAAGGGTAACAGAGGGGTTCCGATACCTAGGGATTTACGCCACGACAAGCCCAACAGTTTTTATGATAACAATTTGGCCCCTCCACTGCGTCGACTACAAGAAGACGTGCAACATTGGGAGACCCTGCCCCTCACATTACTGGGTAAAGCTTCACTACACAAAATGATGGCGCTCCCCCGTTTGTCTACATTCTGCAAAATACGCCTGATCTGGTACCAGCCAAGTATTTTCAAGCAATAGAATCCGAAATAAGTCCGCTTCTTTGGAATAATGGTATCCCTCGTATAGCACTGACCAAATTTATGAAAAGCTGGTACGATGGAGGAATAGCCCTCTCAGCAATTAAAAATTACTATTGGGCATCTCAATTAGTTGTCACAAATCACTGGGTACACTGGCCACAAACGGAGCCAGTCTACAGGATGGACAGACTTAACATGACTCCTGGGAGTTACTCAAGAGCAATCTATGGGGGGAGGAAGAGTGCACCAAAATACACACCAACTTCTACTACGGTCACTTTATGGCACGCGGCATCAACCGTGTTGGGGTGGAAAAACAAAATAACACATGCCACTCCACTCTTGGAGTCGGATCAACTAAGATTGCTAGCAAAATACCCGTGATTTGATAAATGGGACCTGATTGGCCTTTCTAGGGTTGGTGATTTGTGGGTAAGGGGGAAGATGGTCCCCTTCAGTGACCTTCAAAGGGATTACGAATTGGGTGAGGGGGACATTTTTCGTTACCTTCAGGCTCGTAGTATATTGCAAACTGTAGTCCCCAAAGGTACTGAGCTCCCGGTCTTCTCGCCCTTGTAGGGCAGGCTCCTAGATGACTATATGAAGGAGAAGGCAATATCGTTGACATATAGAAAAATATTAAATAATACACCTGATAAATTGGAGAAAGTATGTTCCAAATGGGCAGAGGCTGTAGGGGATATGAGTGACGAAGAGTGGCGAGAGGCATTGGCATCCCACCCGGGAGGTGGCGATACGTTCCCAATTCAAATTAATACAACTAAAGATTTTGCATAGAGCACATTATACTAGTATGGCGCTAGTTAAAATGGGTACACTAAGCTCCCCGTTGTGTCCTAGGGGCTGTGGTCAGGTTGGGACGTTTATACACCATTAGTGGGATTGTCCAGTTCTTAGGGATTATTGGGATAAAATAACATCGAGCATGCTGGCAATATGTGGAAAAGAAGTGAGAGTCTCACCCAGATGGTGCCTCCTCAACATGTGAGACGCAACGGACCTCACGGCGACGGCGATAACATGGGTCTCCCTTGGGTGTATGGTAGCTAAGCGTAACATTGCAAGAACCTGGAGGGGAGTGCTAGGCCTAGATTCCGGGACTTGGAGGCAGACATGGATTGGTGCATGCAGGCGGAAAGAGTGGTTTATGAAGGGGAAGTGTTATGTTTTATATAGAGGCCCTAATATAGACATGTTCATATATGCCCTAATATGGTCATAATCGTATATGCCCTATTATAGTCATGATCTCCTAAGTCCTTATATAGGCATGATCTTTCACCTACATTACACAACGAACACTGAGTGTTGAACGTTATCTAGTCTGTGGTTTGAACACTGAAGGGTTTTTCCCGAACACAGGCCTACAATGTACTCATAATTTATGCATGAGCATTCACCAGCTACATCTCCTGCATAATGTGTATGTACAAAGTTCACCCCTGACGTCTTCCTCATGTCTAACAAAGACCAATACACACCATACTGAGGGACGAGACACTTTAGGGTATAAATACACCGCATCTTGCCACGGTAGGATAGAGGGAACCGAGACTTCCATGCCGACACACTGTCCAGAGACGCTGAGGCTCCTGCATGCAGTCGCTCCAGCTGACAGCGGTCTAACACAGCCCTTGCGGGGTGTCCAACTCGAGACCAGGACGGGGTCCCACACTCTCTCTATTCAGGTAATGGGGTTCGACTAAATCCTAGAGGGATTCTTGGCTCTTAGGCTTTTAGACCTACACACATGCTAGGTACACTTAGGTACATCTAGTTAGGCATCGTAGGAGTATGCACACTTTTATAATGCATTTTATATATTCATGTATGTATCCATGATTATTGCAATATGGTAGAACTGTACTATCCCTTCGCTTTTATCGTACTGCTGATAATATATCTCTGCTATTGTCTGCTGGTTGTTGCAGCACATATATTCTACACTAGAATAACAACTGTTCAATAAATACTTATTGAAACGCCCAGACTGTTTATTCTGTGTAACTCTCAGACAAACCGAACAAGTAAGCACGAGTGACTGAGCGAAAGGTAGTACATTGTTTCCACGATTCTGAGGGATCAGGGTTGTCATGATCTAAGGTTGCCAGAAACTAATCTCTCCCCGATAAGAGGAGATTCTAGTGGCACTGTGAGCTAGCAAATGCAAAACAGGCTAACATACGCGGTGGGGGTGCACAGAGCCAGTCTGCCACCAAGCCCACAGTTTGTTATCCAAACGCGCAGGTCCTGCATGGGTACTATAGGAACTACACGACAAGAGGATGCCCACAAAAACGGTCTAAGATCTGGGGAGAATGGAATAAAAGTAGAGGGATGGTATGCATGCCGATTGATGGCCCTTCTTCCCAGGGGTGAGGAAGGGTGGAGGGAGATGTTGGAACTACAGATGAGTGCTAAAAGATTGCTGCGACTGAGGTCTGTCCTATGTAACGATAATTTGAGAATTGTAAGCATGCACTGCTCCAAATTGATGCAAATGTCAATGTGTTGAAATTGTTAATCAATAAAAAGAATAAAAAAAATAAAAAAAAGATGGCCACTCTGCCCTTCTCCCTATTCCCTGTGTTTGTAGGTGATTCTATATCCTACTCATTGCAACTCCTCCAGGAGTAGGTACGTTAGCTCGGGGGAAGTGGAAGTGGAAGTGGGAGAGGCTCGTCTGGCCACCAGCCAAGATGGCCACTTAGTTGCGTAACTCTCTCCCCAACACCAGCCTTGGGATCGCTGACAGGTGCAATCTGGCGTATCACCTGCACATTGGCGCTGTGATAACTGGCGAGGAGCTTACATCTGGTCTGGTGGCAGATCTCAGCCTCCCTCTATGCCATGGGGTAGGATAAACACCAAGCAGCAGCTAGCCGATCTCACGTCCAGTGCGAGCCGGACTGTGCAGCCTGCATGAGGAGAGCAGACGAAAGTCGGGAGTGGTTTGGCGATTGGTTCACTGGCGTGCCCTATCTTTGACTGAAGGGGAGGGGGGGGGGGGGGCTTACAAATGTATCGTGATTGGTGGCCATGGACGAGGCACCTTGAGCAGATGACTCGTCCGTGCCCTGGCGGCCATTGCCAGTGCTGCATTCTTTCGCCATGCCGGACACCCAGCGTCATCTGCATATCACCCCCTTCTCTAGCATCTTACTGCTGAATTTGCAGTAATGGCCATGTCGGCAGGCTCAGGTTTAATCTGAAGAAAAACAGTAAGCGACCAGGTGGTTTAAATGCTCCATCTTACTCTTCCATGCACGTTGCAGAGATGGACCCAATGGGCTGTGATTTGATGATGTGGATATTGGAGATAAGGGGCAGCTTGAATGCAATAAATGCTAAGATAGACATATTATCATAGAGGCTGCAGAGAATGCTTGATAAGCTTGAAAAACCAGATTCCTGACTTGAGCGGGTGGAACATCTCATTTGATGGAGATGACTCTGCTTCCTTGTGAGCGAGAACCATATCACGCATAGAAAAGGATCTCGCCGCCATGAAAGCTAAGAATGAAGACGTAGATGTGCGTTCTTGGTGCAACAACATAAGAATCATCGAGATTCCGTAATCCACAAACATAGGAAATTCTGAAATCTTTGAGACCTTGCTTGTTATCTGTTTGGCAGGGACCACTTTTCAAATTGAACCAAATGGTAAAGCCTTTATCTTCAGTAGGCCAAAGGAGGAAATCACATTCATTAAGAAACACCTCTACGGCAAAAGAACTGGCTTTTGCTCAACACAGTCTTCGGCTGAAAATGTATCTCAATCTCAATCAGACCAGTGGAGCACCAGCAATATATACTGAGGAAAAGTGGCAAAATCTATAATGCAACTATCATTCTTTGGCTGTGCAAAACTTCTTTCTGATTACATAACTCAAGTCAGCCTATGCTGTAAGGAGTGATTGCAGTTTCGATTGTGTGATCCATGCCAGATGATTTGACTGCACGAACACATTTTGGGTGCAGTGGCACTACTGTTTTCATTTAGTAAATACCAAATGAGACTCTTCCACCTCATTGCTAGATGGCGGATGGTGCGGGCTCTACCACAACCTTTGTATGTATTGCTTAGTTGCAAAGAGTTTCTTTATTTTCTTCTTTGTTTACTTGCTTTTTCTTGTTGGGGGGGGGGGGGCTTTCACTCCTTTAAATTTGAGGTATTCAATGTGGGAACTGGTGGGAAGCTGGAAATTGCTAGATTTCTGTGGTGCTATTTTTACAGGTGCCACAAATTACTACAAACTCTCCAGCTCTGAATATAGAGCGAAATTATACCCTGATTTTAAATCACTCAGATTAACCTATGGAAAACACTGTGCTCACACTTTTCCTTACATGTCCTTTCAGGGAATATTCGTGGCCTAAACAGCCGTAAAAAGCCTACACTGGTATTAGCCTATCATAAGGGTCGGCATATGGACAGAGCATTTATTCAAGAAATGGGTTGCCGGGCAGATCGCATCCTCTGCCTTAAAGGGGGGGTCATTTAGATAAGTCTCCTCCTTTCGTAGCTACTCCTGTGATGTGGCCCTATTTATTAGGAAAACATCCAACTCTAAACCATTGAAAGCATATTCAGATCAAAGGAGCATGATACTCACGGTTAAGGGTTCACGCCTTGACAACTTGTGCACTCTCCTGAACCTATAAGTATCGAAAACAGAGCTCTTTGATAGGCTGTTTCATTCTCTCTACAATTTATGGGGAGATGACGTCAAACTATTCCTCAGCCCAGAAGCTGACTGCTCCTTCACCCAGCCCGGTTATGTGTCAAAATATAGAGAGACATTGCTTCAGTCGATGGAAATGTTGAACTTGGCTACACCACCAAGGAGCGAGAGGATATTCATACTACTCAATAGGGCATGGCTCACACTTCAGAATTGACTAATGGATGTTGGCCACTGTCGTCCACATGGATAGTAAACATATCCTACCTACCTCGGACTCTGTCATATTGTTCGCTCCTGTAAATGTTAGTAAGGATTCCACTTAGCGTCATCCGTACCCACAATTGTGCTTCCCCTCTGCATCTCTGGGTGATGCAGTATTCCACTCCGAGGTACAATCCGCTACGTCTCAATACTTTGAGATAAATATTGGCTCAGTCACCCCCAATATGCTGAGCTTTGGAAGGCATTGAAAGCCTATATTCCAGGTACAGCTCTTGTGACATATGTAGGAGTCCTGAAGTCAATTAGAACCCAGTTGAGACAAATTGAAAACACATTGAGAGAGCTTGCGGGAAAACTATAACATTAGACATAGTGAAGATACCCTGGCAGACATTAACCATCTGAAACTACTCTTCAGGGAAGCAGCCGGCTGTGAAGTTACATTCTTTGTCAAACACACCAAGACATGCCAATATTGTGAGATGAAAGCCAGGCAGGCACTGGCCTGGGTTTTACAAAAACACATAATACCACAATTATGTACCTCTAGAACTCTGATGGCACTGTTGCCACCACCAGCCAAGAGTGACTAGATGTGCGTCAATCCTCATCTTTATACTTCCAGGAACAAGACGTCACCCCTGGATTCCTATCTTGATGATGTCTTCCTCGCCTGGATTGATAATGCCTCCAGTGTCACACTCTGAGAACCCCTAAACATCGCTGAAGTAAAGACAGCAGTTGACGAGTGGAAAGTCCTCCGGACTGGACGGCCTGACAGCTGAATTCTATCACACATTTACAGGCCTGCTGGTGCCTCACCTCTTTGTAGTCTATTACAAAGCCCTAGAGATAGGCACTTTCCTCCTTCACCAAAGAAACAGTTATAACTCTGCTTCGTAAACCAGATAAGGACACCACTGAATGTCCATCCATCCACCCACACTCACTGCTCAACCTAGAAAACAACATTTTAGCTAAAATCCTTGTTAATAGACTTCTAGTTGTGGACAAATTGACCTTACCAGACCAGGCGGGGTTCGTGTAACTAGGGTGGAATTTAATTAGATCTCGGTCTTATTGGAGGCAGAGAAAGCTTTTCATTTACTAGAATGGCCTTTTTATTTGCTATCCTTCAAAGGATGGAGGTGGTATCCTACCTCACTTCTTGAGTAAACCTTTTCTGCTCCCTCCATACTGCACAAATTTGTGTTAGTCAAGGCCTCCTCCAGTTTTGCAGCCAGCCGAGTGATCCAGCAGGGTTGTCCCCAGTCCCCTCTGCAATTTGCCATTGCGCTAAAGCAATGACCGCAGAGACCAAGCTTTGAATATCTTTTGTAGTTACGACACTAATATGATTGGAACACTGTTCTTTTGACTTTTAACCTTGAGAAAGCCCTAGGCATGCCAGCCACTTTGTCCGAAACACGTGTCGGCTGCACTTTGTCAGGTTCAAATCATGATGATCTCAAGTAAATGCATATCAAATACATATAGAATTTTTTCGAACATTTATTCCTGTAATAAACTACAAACTTTCTAGGCATCGCCTGTCTTTCCTGAATTACCTTTCCAGTTACCTGGTGGACTTTAGGGGTGTTGCCACCAGACAGGCAGTCCTTTTTAGGTCGAGCCTAGCGGCAGCGCTCATGCGCTGCTTGCTCTGCGAGGCATGTTGTAGTAGAGTATGCTGTGGAAGCCTTGCCTACTCTCCTCCCATATTTTTCATTGGCTGGTGTCATTGTCCTTGGTAAATGCTGGCTTCCGATTGATTATGAGGCTTGTTAGTCCCTCCTTGTTACCGCCTTGTCACCGTTTGTTACCTCCCATGAGGACTGGATCTTTTACTTGTGGCGTTACACGGTCTCCTTCATAAGTCGGTAAGCACTTTTTTCTTTAATGATCTTCCGTAATCCACCCACGACATCTCAGCAGGTCCTCTGGTTTTACTAATGTATATATTTAAATTATAGCGCGTCCGCTCTAACTATAGCGGCTGCGCTTAATTATTTATTTACTTAACGCTGGCCGCTTTCGTAATGTATTTATTAAAATTATAGCATGTCAGCTTTAACTATAGCGAACACGCTTATTTATTAATTTTATTAATAGTGCAGGCCGCTTTCGTTAGGGCCGAGTGGGGGGGCACAACGTTATAACATTTGCAATGTAATAGGACTCTCATTTACGCGTGTTCAAGCTATTGTCGTTGTAAATGACAATGCCGTTTATTTATGTTTTAAAAACCAAAACATAAATAAAAGGCATTGTCATTTACAATGCCAATAGCTCAAACTCGCGTAAATGCGATACCTATTGCATTGCAAATGCTTGTTTCTGGAGTACCGAATAATGGATCCTGTCCCAGTTACGTAAACCCCTTGAGCCTCGCCCCTGCTCTTAGAAAACAGTACCATAAAGCACTTGCCTTGCTGGCTAAGACAACCTCACTCACACAGGGGCCCGACTTCCCAGATAGGCTCTTCATCATCTCATCATATGTGGATAACGCCATGCTGTTAAAAACCTCAATGTGAATCAATCAATCAGTCAATCATGGGTTTGTTGAGCACGACTACTCACCCGTAAGGGTCTCAAGGCGCTGGGGGTGGAGGGGAGGCGCAGGGTCCTGTCCATCAAGGAGGAGGTCTATCAAAGACCCATGTCTTGAGGTCCCTCGTGAAGTTGGGGAGTGATGTCGTCTGTCTGAGGTGGAGCGGGAGGGCGTTCCAGGCTCTGGCCGCGAGGAAGGAGAAGGAGCGGCCTCCCGATCTGGACTTCCTGGTTCGAGGCACCATGGCGTGGGAGAGCTGGGCTGATCGTAGGGTCCTTTGGGTTGCGTGGAATGTGAGTCGGCTATTCAGGTATGCTGGTCCGGTGTTGTGGAGAGCTTTGTGTGTGTGGGTGAGAATCTTGAAGGTGATTCTTGCCTCGATGGGGAGCCAGTGTAGTGTGCGCAGGTGCTGGGTGATGTGGCAGTGTTGTGGCAGGTTGAGGATTAGTCTGGCGGCGGCGTTTTGAAGTTTGCGGGTGAGGTTTTTGTTGATTCTGGCGTAGAGTGCGTTGACGTAGTCAAGTCTGCCTGTGACGAGGGCGTGTGTGACGGTCTTTCTGTGTTCGAGGGGGATCCATTTGAAGGTCTTGCAGGTGTGGAAGCAGGAGGATGCGACTGAGTTGATCTGGCGGTCCATTTTGAGTTCAGAGTCCAGGATGATTCCGAGGTTGCGTGCGTGGTCCGTGGGGGTGGGCAGGCTTCCGAGGGTGGGGAGCCACCAGGTGTCATTCCAGGCGTTGGGGTGAGGGCCCATGATGAGTACTTCTGTTTTGTCCATGTTGAGTTGTAGACAGCTGCTCTTCATCCATTTGGCGACTGCTTCAATGCCTTCTTGAAAGTTGTGTTTGGCTGCGTTGGGTTCGTTGGATAGGGAGAGGATGAGTTAGGTGTCGTCTGCGTATGAAACAATGTTGAGTCCGTGGGTTCTGACGATGGGGGAGTGGGGCCATGTAGATGTTGAACAATGTGGGGCTGAGGGAGGATCCTTGGGGGACTCAGCAGGTGGTCGGTGTGGAGTTTGAGAGGAAGGGAGGGAGTCTGACCCGCTGCGTTCTGCCGGAGAGGAATGAGCGGATCCAGTCGAGGGCCTTGTCCCGGATCCCTGCGTCGTGAAGTCTGTGTGTTAGGGTGCGGTGAGAGACTGTGTCGAAGGCCGCTGAAAGGTCGAGGAGGATGAGGGCTACTGTTTCTCCTCTGTCAAGGAGGGAGCGGATGTCGTCTGTTGCGGCGAGGAGGGCGGTTTCCGTGCTGTGGTTCTTTCTGAAGCCGGATTGGGAGGAGTCAAGGATGTTGTGCTCTTCGATGAAGGTGGCGAGTTGGTTGTTGATGGCTTTCTCGATGACTTGCGCTAGGAACGGGAGCAGGGAGATGGGTCTGTAGTTCTTGAGGCCGGTGGGGTCCGCCGAGGGTTTCTTCAGGAGGGGGTTGATCTCAGCGTGCTTCCAGTCGTAGGGGAAGGAGGCGTTCGCGAGGGAGTGGTTGATGGTGTGGCAAAGCATCGGGACGATGGTGTCGGCGGCTCTGTTGAAGATGTGGTGGGGCAGGGGTCCTTGGGGGCCCCGGAGTGGATTGACTTCATCGTCTTCAGTCTGTCTTCGGTGGTGAGGGCTGTCCAGCTGTCAATCGTTGGCTTCAAGGTGTCGGGGGTTGTTGGTAAGGGTTCTGTGTGTTGGCTGTCTTCGTCGAAATTGTCGTAAATGTTCTTGATTTTGTGGTGGAAAAAGGTGCTGAGTTTGTCGCAGAGGTCTTGTGAGGGAGGGATGTCTGTAGACTCGCTGATGGGTTGGGCGAACTCCTTGATGATGCTGAAGAGTTCTTTGCTGTTGTGCGCATGTGTGGAGATTCTGTCTTGGATCGCTTTCTTTCTTGTATTTCTGATGAGTTGGTGGTGGGCGTTGGTGGCGGCTCTGAAGTTGTTGTGGGCTTCTGTAGATTTGGAGTTCCTCCAGGCCTTTTCGAGGCGGCGGCATGTGCGTCTGGACTCTCGGAGTTCGGTGGTGAACCAGCTGGCTTTCCTGGCATGTGTGGTGGTGTTCTTCTTGAGGGGGGCTATGGTGTTGGCGCAGTCAGAGATCCATCTGTGCAAGGTTCGGGCTGCGGTGTTGGGGTCGTCGTTGTCCATGATGGTTGGGGTGGAGTTGCCGAGTGAGGTGGTGAGCTGGTCGTCCGTGATATTATTCCAATTTATGCGTGGGAGCAGGTGCTGGGTTCTGTGGATGGTGGGTGTTCTGAAGGTGAAATGGATGCAGCGATGGTCTGTCCACAGGAGTTCGGTGGTGTGGCTGAAAGTGATGGAGTTTCCTGTGGAGAAGATGGGGTCGAGGGTGTGTCCTGCTGAGTGTGTGGGCTCAGTCACGATCTGACGGAGTCCTATGTTGTGGAGGTTGTCCAGGAGGGATGGGGTGTTGGGGTCTTATTGGTTGTCGAGGTGGAAGTTGAGGTCTCCCAGCAAGGTGTAGTTGGTGGACGCGATGGCCTGCGGGGTGATGCTGTCCGTGATGGAGTTGGTGAATGGTCCGCGGGGTCCGGGGGGTTCTGTAGATGAGGGTTCCCCGGAGGGTGGTGGTAGGGCTGGCCTGTATCTTGAAGTGTAGGTGTTCCATCAGGTCTGTGGGCTCGTCGGAAAGTGTGCTCAGTCGGAGGGTGGATTTGTGGACGATGGCGATTTCCCCCCCCAGGGCGGTCCTTTCAGGAGATCTTGTATCCTTGGGGAATGGCGATGGCAGGTGCCGAGGTGGTGTTAGTCCAGGTTTCAGTGAGGAATGCGACGTCCGGGGTGGTGCTGTCGAGGAGGCCCCATATTTCGGTCGCGTGTTTGTGGAGGGATCGGACGTTGAGGAGGATGCCAGCACTGCCGGAAGCACTCCCTTCTTGGGCCACTCCCACAGATGCCCAAAGCATTCATACAGCAGTGACCCAGACGAGCTTGGCAAACATTTGTAACAGGAAAAAAATGGACTATTAAAGACAAGTTCTAATGCAAAACACAGCGTGTTGCTACAAATAAACAGTGTGCCACATGAGAACTAAGTCAATGCAGCCCCAGCAAGACCAGACATATAAAATCATTTTTGAGAAAACTCTTGAGTTCTAATACACAGGCAACAGTTCAGATTACACCACGTCACCTGCCCTGAAGACAATCCCTAGATTTCTACTGGGATTAGAAACGCGTCGGCACATTCTTAAAATATTACCTGAGGGTGATGAATACAGCCAAAATAGCATCATAGGGATAACAGTTGAATTTTAAATCCCATAATGCTTTGAGCTAAACCCCATGGCTATAGGAACTCTATGAAAAGATGAAAAATAGTTGTTGGATAGAGTTCCGAATAATTGTTGGTTTGACAAACCGTTGGTGTAACATTATTATTAGTCGCTGATTTTTTGCACTTATTATTATATTTTTCTTATCAATTGCATTGTGTTTCTCCTGCCATTTTAAAAATCGATCTTTTTAACTGCTTTTAATATTGTACTTACTGCTTATTGTTCTTTTGCACTGAATCGCCAGTCCCCGGTCCACCGCAGCCTGTGCTGTTTGCGTGGAGGGACGTGGCTCCGCCCTCCTCTCCTCATTTCCGCTACCGGGGCATACTTAACTCGCATGTCAGCCCGGCCGCGCAGTCCATGCGCGCAGCGGGCGCGCCAAAGGCAAGCCCGTCTGCGCCCGTCTGCGCCCGTCTGCGCCAGACACCAGACATGCTGCCAATCTTACAAAACCACAACATACTTATGCCCGGAATGAGCTGTTAGCATTCAGGACGCTGTCTGCTAGGTGTCAGGTCTACGGTTTGGGTGGTTTAGAGGGTCCCTTCAGCTGTAAATGCTGTGGCTTTACATCTATTATCCCAGTAGCTCCACACGCCTGCCCCCCTCCCCCAGGCAAAAGTACGATTATTTTCCAGCTGAATTGCCGCTCCCTGGTCAAACATTGTGTTGATGTCTATGATCTTTTGGAAACTGAATCTCCTGATACCCTGTTTCTAACCGAGACTTGGCTCTCTGAAGATTCGGTGGCGATCCCGGGGCTGGCACTCCCGGAGGGTTATGTTATTCATACCCTGAACAGAGAAACGAGAGGTGGGGGCATTGCGGTTATTGTCAAAACCGGCTATCCCTGCACCTTCATCAAACAGCCCATCTTGGGCTGCGAATGTGCCTGTTTTAAAATTGCTTTTAATCCCAATTATACCATGACTGGTTTATTGGTATATCGTCCCCGGGCCCATCCAAGGTTTTTAAGGAAGCCCTTGTTGAAACCGTCAGCACTTTGGCGGTCAATACCTCTAATTTTACAGTCTTAGGAGACTTGAACCTTCATTTTGATAACCACCTTGACGTGGATGTGGCTAATCTGGTGGCGGATTTAGCTGCTTGTCAGCTCGACCAGCGTGTCTCTGGTCCTACACACTCGGCTGGTCATCTGTTGGACCCTGTTTTTACTAATATTTCGTCCCTCACGGTCCAACCGCCGGTCCCTATGGGTTGGTCTGACCACTTTTTAGTCCCCTTGTCTATTCATGGCACTGTACCTGTGCGCAAATTAGACAACCCTCTCTCCCTTAAACGCCCGTGGCACAAATTAAATTGGGATCAACTCCAAGCCCATCTTTCCGCTACTGTTCTGGTGTTACCGATGGATCCTGACAAGGCTAATTCGGCCTTTTCGGATTGGATAAATCAGCCGCTGGATAAGTTGATCCCAGCTAAATGGTCCCTGAACCGCACCTCCAAATCTAATCCGTGGTACAACGACAAATTAGCTGTGCTGCGGAAAAATTGCAAAAAACGTGAAAGATTTTGGAGAAGGGACTTTGACCCGTTATCTAAAGATCTCTATCGGGATGCTGTAAAGATCTATCACAAGGCTATCCACACTGAGCGCGCTGCATTTTACGCTAAAGAAATCAGTAACAGCACCAATCCCGCAAAGAGTATCTTCTCAATTGTTTCAGGTCTCAAAAATCAGAAGGGGGCTGCTGGCCCACTGATCACCTCGGACAGGCAATGCGAGGAGCTTGCCTCGTTCTTTCTTAAAAAGGTAGAAGACATCTATAAATGTTTTCCCGCGGCCCATACCGGCTGCCCTGAGATATCCAATAATGGCACGATCTCCATTTTAGAGGTTTTCCCTCAGATTCAGCCGGACCGTCTACTTGCCCTTTGTGCCAAAATTAAGTCAGGCTCACCGGCCGACCCACTGAAACCTGACCATTTCAGGAAAATGTTACCAACTATTTCTCCTCTCCTAGGTCAAGTGATCAACAAATCGCTCAGCTTAGCTGTCGTGCCTACAGCATGGAAACAGGCTAGGGTGATACCATTGCTCAAAAAACCCTTATTGGACTAAAAAAAAAACAGAAAACTTCAGGCCAATTTCATTGCCTTCATGGCCTGCCAAGATCACGGAGGCATATATTAACTCCATCCTCTCAGACCACTTGACCTCCAATAATACTCTAGATCCCTCGCAAAATGGCTTTCGCCCCTGCCATAGTACTGAGTCGGCGCTCTCTGGACAGCGATGGACGCAGGACAGACATCGGCACTGATCCTTCTGGATCTCAGTGCCGCATTCGACACTGTGTCCCATGCAATCCTGTTGCGCCGTCTGGAAGAGGCTGCCATCGGTGGCCTTGCTTTGAAGTGGCTTGCGTCATTTCTCTCTGATAGGACTTTTCAGGTGATTGCTCCCCCTTTCTCCTCGCCCACCTTCCCCATCAAGCACGGGGTGCCACAGGGCTCTTCCCTGAGCCCTCTGCTCTTCAATTTGTATGTACAACCTCTGGCTGTAATAGCCAAGAGCAGAGGACTGACTGTGGTCTCCTACGCCGACGACACTCAGCTGGTGGTAGCCCTCTCGAGCAACTCTAAGCACGACGCCTCTAAGTTTCAAGGCGATCTTGCTGCAGTTGCCGGGTGGATGACAGCTAACTGCCTCCAGCTGAATGCCAGCAAGTCGGAGGTGTTGCTGGTGGGTAGGGATCATGGGCTATGGAACGAGTATTGGTGGCCCACGAATCTAGGCACCCCCCCCCCTCCCAAACAGGTTGTAAAGAACTTGGGGGTTTGGATGGACGCCTCTCTCAATTTCCAGACCCAAACGAAGAAGGTGGCGGGTACTTGTTTCGGTTTGCTGCGCAAACTCAAACCTATTTTTTTTTTTTTTTGATGCCCCGACCAGACAGATCATCATTCAGGCCTTGATTACATCTAGGCTTGATTACGCGAACTCTGTATCTGGGGGCTAACAAGGCGGAAGTACACAGGCTACAGAGAGTACAGAACGCCGCAGCAAGATCTCTTCTGGGTCTGCGCAGAGTCTGTTCGGTGACTAACACAATCCGCCGCCTTCATTGGCTGCCTGTGGCTCAACGGATTGAGTTCAAGGCTCTTTGCATAGCCTTTAAAATCTTGAAGTTCGCCTCCCCTAACATTTTGACTGATCTGCTCTCTTCTTACGTCCCCTCCCGTCAGCTTCGCTCCATGGGCCAACATTTGCTAGTGGTCCCTCGGGTCAGGAGGACTCGGGCCGGAGGGCGCTCCTTCCGGTACAGAGCGGCTATTCTCTGGAACTCACTGCCCCTCCATGTTCGAGGCCTCAGTAACTTCCTCGAATTCAGGAAAGCTATCAAAACTTTTCTCTTTCCCACTGTGTAGGTCGCTCTGGTCCCCCCCCTGCGTTGTGGTCTCCTATTTGCTGTTAGCGCCGGGACGCCTCTTGGCTGGGGCAGCTTTCGCGCTCTACAAATCTTTTAAATAAATAAATAATGTATTGCAGGGTCTTTGGTGCGGTCGCGTTGTTGCGGGCGGGTTGTGCTGGATCCGTGGTCTTGGCGGTGCTGCAGGAGTGGTGGCAGCGGTGACAGCGGAAGGGTCCGTGGGTGTCGGCTGGTGATGCTAGCTTGCAGTTGTTGTTGCGACCTGAATTGAGCGCGTAGAGTGCCGCTGGGTTGTAGCGTTGGCGGGTCGGAGGTCCAGGGTTCCTGGCGCTGGTCGCGGACGGGCGCAGACGGGCTTAACTTTGGCGCTCCCGCGCAGCGGCCGCCATTAGGTAGGGGTCGGGGAGGGCTGGACAGCTGGGAGGCGGGAGCAGGGAGAGGAAACTGGCTTGGGCTGGTAGCGCTGGGGGGGAGGGGCCGCGGGGGCAGCAGTGGCGGGGAAAAGTGGGAGAGAGGTGCACAGAATAAAGAGTAGAGTGAAAACAGAGTAAAAGTGAAAAGGAGGATGGAAAGTGATCGAGAGTGACAGTAAAAGGGTGAAAAACGAAGGTGAAAGGAAAAGGCAAGCCGAGAACGGAGCGAGAGGTCCACTGGACCACCAGGGATGAGGCGCAGGTATAGCCTGCGGGTGGAGGAGGGCCTCGAACACCAACACTCGAGAGTGCAGGGGCTCAGGAGGGCCTCACTTGATGCTGGAGCTGCGATGGTGGGAGAGCAATTTCACTGACAATAAGTCATGTGAATCTTCCCGCAGTCCTAGGTGAAGTGGTTAGATCCGGCACATTACCAGGAGTTAGAATCAATTGGGGGAAATATGAAATCTAATCAAAGCCCACACATATTTTGCGTATATTATATTAAATTTGTCGCTTCTTCAGGGCTTCTTTGTTAATGTATCGAGAGGAGTGTCTTTATTGATATGAATGGTGTGGTCCAATTTTTATTAAAAAAAAATACTGACAAATCAATCTATTGGTCAGGAGTCCTAGAGAGCAAAGTCAGAGAGACAGTGATTTATCAGTGGTTTAAATATCATAGTCGTGAAAACGTGTCGGCTTCGCCAAGTAATGCGTGAAATTGTGGATACCTCTGGCTATGATCAACTCTGGACATCAGTAGCTACCCATTCACCCATTGCTTCGATTTTTTTTATTTTTATTTGTGTAAAAAACTTAAATAAATGATTTCCATTTCATAACCATGCATTTTGGACTTTATTTCCACCGAGGAGATCAGACTTAATTTGAACAAGTCAAATGTATTTAATGAAATACTTGAGACTTCAAAAATGTTGTCGGTTGCGGGATGCATGATATATATATGTACTGCTAGGCTTTCCGCCTACATCCATAGCATATACATCTGACGCTGTAATATGGAAAGACTGAAACACTTGTTTTACTATTGCACTTATGTTTTACACAGTGTTGTATTGTCATCTTTTCCTTTTTCTATAACCTGATATTAATTAATAAATTATTTAAGAATAGAGTTGGCTCAGAAAGTAGTTTCTGTCTCACCTGTTATCTGGGCCTTAGGTTTGGCAGTCAGATTGTAGCTGTTGGTTAAAAGCTAAGCACCATCATCTACCCAACTTCCAGGAGTCCTTTGTAATGGCTGGTTTCTCCTTGTGTCTCCTTGTTGCTGTTTCTCTTTTCCTGACCAATCCCCAGTCTCTCTTCTCTAACCCATGTTTCTCCTCCTTCGGCATCTATTGCAGTATGGACGGCGTGCCCTTTCTCATGCATGACGACAAACTGACCAGAACCACCAACGTGGCCCAGGTGTTCCCAGATCGCTTGCAGGAGAACTGCAGCTGGTTCCGCTGGCAGGAGCTACAGCAGCTGAACGCGGGCGAGTGGTTCTTACAGGTAACACCTAGAACTCGAACCAGGCGGGGCGTAAATGCTGCCGCCCACAGGGTCCAGCCACATCTTTCACTGCTTCCTGTCTATCCCTCCTCTGGAGCTCAGTCTAGCACTGAATATCATGGAAGGGTTAAAGGCTTCAGGGAAGACATTCCAAGTAATGATGTTGGAAGCCTGTGTGAGGAGGTCTCCGTGCATCAGTGTTATTTCAATTCATTTAGAAGATACAAATAGAGCAAAACCTCTGTGAAATATAGCAGCTTAAATAACAGGACGTTTATACAACCTGTGTGACCAGAGAGTGTTCTGCACAACTTCACATACAAGCAATACACATAATGGGTGTGGAAGATTACACCTCCTGGATAGAGGAGATTGGAGAAACCAGAAGGGGTGGGGGATGGGTTTACAGTGTGAGGAGCTGAGGGAACATGGCCAGTGTGTGGAACATAGGGCACCGGGATGGACAGAATAAGGAATCTGAAAGAGACACGTTAGTGACAGATTCCTTACCTTAGAATATCCCCAGGCGTCAGGCTGGATCCGGAAAGTTTTTTGCGTAGCAGTGCCCTTGCGCGTCGGTAGGCGGCGTCGTGCGGCTCCGCGTCAGTCGTCGGCGTCGTGATCGCCGGGATGACGTCGCGGGCAGTACTTAGACGCCGCCCCTGCGCGCTGACGTCAGTTCTTCTTTTTTCGCGCCAGTAAGCGCAGATCCGGGAAGAGCAGTGTCCTAGTCAATTTTTGACTACATTTTTGGTGATTTTTTCACTGCTTCAAGCCATGCGACGTCTGTGGTCGAATGATGTCGATCACAGACCCGCATGTAGAGTGTCTCTACTGTCTCGGCCGAGACCACAACACAAAGTCGTGACCTGACTGCCGGGCCTTACACCCGAAGGCTTTGCGAGGTCCGGCAGTCGGCTCCGCGCTGCACCAAGCCCCGGTCCCGTGTGAGGTCGAGGGGCCGGTCGAGGAGCCCCCGCCGGTCGTCGGAGTCCAAGTCTTTGCACTCCTCGGGTAAGTCGAAGCACAAGAAGTCTAAGAAGCACCATCGCTCTAAGACTTCGCCTCGCCGGTCTCGCGACTCGGCTGAGGCCCCTGTCGGCACCGTCCCCGCGGCTCCGGATGTGCCTGTGGCGCCGCCCCCGCATTACCCGTCCTTCCCGGGTTCGGGGGCGACTCCGGCCGAGATACAGGAATTCCTGTCGGCCATGGCCCGCCTCTTCGGGCCTCAAGGTCCCTCCGGTGCGCCTTCGGGCCCCGTGGGCCCTGATGGGGTTGCTCCGGCATCGCCGACGACTCCGGTCCCGGCTTCGCCTGTCCCGCCAGCCTTGATCCCGGCCTCGGCTCCGGCCCCGGCCTCGATCCCGGCTCCGGTGGTACCGCAACCCCGATCGACGCCGGTTGACCTAACCACGCCTCCGCCGGCGCCGATGTCCCCGGTGCCGTTCCCGACGACGCCCGGGGCTCCGGGCGGCATTGTCCCCCGTTTCTCTCCGGTTCCGGACATGGAGCCGGACCGACGTCGCTCGACGCCGGCTCCGGCGCCGATGAGACCTTGGGTCCCAGATGTCCCTCCTCCTCCGTATTTTGAACCAGAGGAGGACCAGGAGAGCTGGGAGGGGTCGGAAGACCCTCTCACACAGCAGTGTGAGTATGATCAGGACTGGGCAGAGGAACTTGGGGATGCCAGTGGTCTAGACACTTACCCTGACGCTGGCATGCTGACTCCTCCCGTGGCTACGGAGGAGGGAACAAATTTCGCAACGGTGTTGCATAGAGCAGCTGGAGCCTTGAACCTCCAATTGCCTACTGTGGCTGTCAGGACTAATCTCCTGACGGAAGTGCTTCAGCCGGCAGCTTCCTCCTCGGAGACTGTGCTGCCGTTTAATGATGCACTGTCTGACGTTCTTTTGGGCACCTGGTCCAAACCCACCACAGGGGCTCCTGTGGATAGGAACGTGGCCCGACGCCATCGCCCTGCTCCGGGCGACCCCTTGTTTCTCTCTCAACATCCCACCCCGAGAGCTTGGTTGTCCAAGCCTCTGCCTCCCAAACCGCCTTCCCTACCGCCCCTCCGGATAGGGAATCCAAACGCCTGGACCAGTTTGGGAAGAAGGCTTTTCTTCCTCCAGTGCTGGCTTGCGGTCCGTCAACACCGCTTGCCTTTTGGGCCGATATACCCACTCCCTGTGGGATTCGGTGGCGGCTGTTTTGCCCCAGTGTTCTGAGGAGGTCCAGACACTGCTTACCCGCGCCATTGCGGAAGGTAGGGATGCGGCAAAGTACACCATACGTTGTGGCCTTGATACCGCCGACTCGCTGGGCAGATCGCTTGCAACGACGGTGGTGCTGCGTCGCCACGCCTGGCTGAGAACAACTGGTTTCTCGGGTGATGTCCAGAATACACTCATGGACATGCCCTTTGATGGAGTCGGTCTTTTGGTTCCAAAGCAGACCATGCGCTGGAGCGTTTAAGGACTCACGGGCTACTGCCAAGTCCCTGGGCCTTTCTGTTGTGCGCCCTCCGCTAACCTCTGCTTTTCGCCCCTTTCGTGGCCACGGAAGGGGTGCCCAGTCACGTCCGCTGCCCAGCCACCGGCCCGCGCAGCAAGCGTCTTCGCGTGGCCGAGGACGTGGCTACCGCCGTGGCGGTTCGGGCAACCAGCGTGCGGGTCAGGCCACCAACTCCGCCCCGTCCGCGGCCTCCAAGCCCTCCTAGGTCGCACGCCAGTAGGGGGCAGGGTCCGCCATCACCTTCACCACTGGCGTGCCATCACCTCGGACAGGTGGGTCTTGGACATTGTCCGAAGGGGCTACTCCCTCCCCTTCGAGACCACCCCCCCAGCCATGCCACCTCAATTCCACCGCATGGCAGGGGATCACTTGGTGCTTCTGCAGAAGGAAGTCACGGCCCTCTTGGCCAAGAGGGCCATCGAGCATGTTCCGACCCCAGAAGTAGGACGTGGTTGCTACTCCTACTACTTTCTGGTGCCCAAAAAGGACAAGGAGGGCATGCGTCCTATCTTGGACCTCTGGAACGTCAATCGCTTCCTCCGGAAGGAGAAGTTCAAGATGCTCACCCTAGCTCAGGTCTTGACTGCCCTCGACCCTGGAGACTGGTTGGTAGCGTTGGACTTGCAGGACGCTTATTTTCACATCCCCGTCCTGCCGGCCCACCGGCGTTACCGTCGGTTCACGGTAGGCCTCCAGCATTTTCAGTTCACCGTGCTCCCCTTTGGCCTTACAAGTGCCCCTCCGGTGTTCACAAAAGTGATGGAGGTGGTCGCAGCTCATCTGCGCCGGGCAGGGGTTCCAGTCTTCCCCTACCTCGACGACTGGCTGCTGAAGGCGGGCTCGTCCCAGGCAGTCGTCTCCCACCTCCAGACTACGGCCGAACTCCTGCACTCGCTGGGGTTCTCCATCAATGTGCCGAAGTCGCATCTGATTCCTTCTCCACAGCTCCTTTTCATCGGAGCAGTTCTGGACACGACACAGTTTCGGGCCTATCCTCCCGAACGGCGAGTCCGGGATATTCAGGCTATGATTCCGATCTTTCAGCCTTTATCCTGGGTTTCGGTACGGATGACCCTGAGGCTGCTGGGCCTCATGGCCTTCTGCATCCTGCTGGTCGATCATGCCAGATGGCATATGCGGGCTCTGCAATGGGACCTGAAGTTCCAGTGGGCGCAGCACCAGGGCAACCTGTCCGATCACGTCCAGATCTCGGAGGGGACTGCAAAACAGTTGCAGTGGTGGCTCTCGAACCGGCAATGGGTCATGGGCAGATCCTCTCCCTTCCCCAGCCAGAGCACACAGTTGTGACGGACGCGTCCCTTCTGGGATGGGGCGGTCACATGGGAGAGGCGGAGATCAGAGGCCTATGGTCTCCGGCGGAGTCCCGGCTCCATATCAACCTTCTGGAGCTCCGGGCGATCCGACTTGCACTCAAGGCATTCCTTCCCTCTGTCAAAGGGAAGGTAGTGCAGGTGTTCACAGACAACACCACCGCCATGTGGTACTGCAACAAACGGGGCGGGGTGGGGTCGTGGACCCTCTGTCAGGAGGCTCTGCGCCTCTGGACATGGCTGGAACATCAGGGCATGTTCCTGATGGTTCAACACCTGGCAGGTTCCCTGAACGCCAGGGCGGACGAACTCAGCCGCAGGTGCATGATGGATCACGAATGGCGTCTTCACTCGGAAGTGGCGCAAGGACTCTTTCTGCAGTGGGGAGAGCCTTGGTTAGATCTATTCGCCACCGAAGAGAACGCGCAATGTCATCAGTTCTGCGCGTTGGAATTTCCAAGGCGGCACTCGCGCTCTGCGACGCTTTCGTCGCGAGTGGAGTTGCGGTCTGTTGTACGCTTTTCCGCCTATACCACTTCTACCCAGAGTGTTGAAGAAGATTCGGCGCGACCGGGCCCAAGTCATCCTTGTGGCTCCGGACTGGGCTCGAAGAGTTTGGTATCCCGAGCTACTCTGTATGAGCGTCGATCCCCCGATCCGTCTGCCTCTTTGGGAGGATCTTCTGTCGCAGCAGCAGGGGACGGTCCTCCACCCGAACCTGTCCAGCCTCCACCTGCTTGCGTGGAGATTGAGCGGCGGCAGTTGATTCCTTTCGACTTGCCTCCCGAAGTTTGTGATGTGATTCTGGCAGCCAGGCGTCCCTCCACTAAGGTGGTATACGCCTGCAGGTGGAACAAGTTTGTGGCATGGTGCACAGCGAAGTCTGTGGATCCCCTTTCTGCCCCTCTTTCTGAGGTTCTTCTGTTCCTTCTTTCTCTGGCCCAACAGGGTTCTGCCCTGGGTACCATCAAGGGCCATCTTTGTGCCATCTCGGCCTTCCTCAGGCTTCCTGATCAGCCCTCCCATTTCAAGTCCCCTGTTGTTAACAGGTTCCTAAAAGGCATTACACACACCTTCCCTCCTGTTCCGTTTGTGATGCCTCAGTGGGACTTGAACTTGGTTCTTACCTTTCTTATGTGCGCTCCCTTTGAGCCTCTACATAACTGTCCTCTTCGTCTTCTGACTCTGAAGACAGCCTTTCTGGTGGCCATCACCTCCGCTCGGCGGGTGAGTGAGCTCCAGGCTCTATCATGCAAACCTCCCTTTCTGTCTGTCCATCCAGACAAGGTTGTTCTTAGGACGCGTCCGTCCTTCTTGCCAAAGGTCGTTACTGCCTTCCACATTGGGCAGACCATCACTTTGCCCACCTTCTTTCCGCCTCCTTCCAGAGAGGAAGAGAGGCTCCACCATCTGGACCCAAAACGTGCGCTTTCCTTTTATATCAACCGCACACAACACTTCCGGGTGGATGACCAGCTCTTTGTTGGCTACGTGTGCGCCAAAAAAGGTCGGGCGGTGCACAAGAGAACCATCTCCCGCTGGGTAACCTTGTGTATCAAAGCCTGCTATTCTTTGGCTAAGAAGGAGCCTCCTGTTGGGCTGCGTGCCCATTCCACCAGGGCAACGGCTGCTACCACGGCCTTAGGCCGCGGTGTTCCGCTGCAGGATATCTGTCAGGCAGCTACGTGGGCCTCGCTGCACACGTTTACCAAGCATTACTACCTTGACAGTCAGGTCCGGAGGGACGGCTTCTTTGGCCGTTCTGTCCTCCGGGACTTCCTTGTCTGATCTTTGTTCGCAGACCCACCACCGGGGTTGGTATTGCTTGGGTATCTATTCTAAGGTAAGGAATCTGTCACTAACGTGTCTCTTTCAGATGCACAAGTTACTAACTTGTGTAACGATATATCTGTAAGAGACAGTAGTTAGTGACAGATTCCTTACCGCCCCACCCATCCTCCCCATTCTGCGAACTGATTTCTAGGGTTAAGGACATCCCTTTCAGGGCCCTAGTATTTTTCAGACACCTATGTCAGCTTCTTGCATGGCTCTGCGTTCCTGGCGCGGAAAGTCGTGTACAGAACTGACGTCAGCGCGCAGGGGCGGCGTCTAAGTACTGCCCGCGACGTCATCCCGGCGATCACGACGCCGACGACGGACGCGGAGCCGCACGACGCCGCCTACCGACGCGCAAGGGTACTGCTACGCAAAAAACTTTCCGGATCCAGCCTGACGCCTGGGGATATTCTAAGGTAAGGAATCTGTCACTAACTACTGTCTCTTACAGATATATCGTTACACAAGTTAGTAACTTGTGCGTTAGGGAGAGAGAGTGAGAGTGAGAGAGAGAGAGAGAGATATATATATATATATATATATATATATGTATATGTATATGTAGAGCACCCATGGTTAGTGGATGGAGCATAGGCACTTGGATAGACAGTGTGTGTGGAGCTTAGGTCCACATGGCCAGTCTGGGGAGCGCAGGGCCCTTGGATGGACAGAATAAGGAGCTGAGGGAACATGGACAGTGTGTGTAGAGCTTGGGTACACATGGTTAGTGGAAGGAGCATAGAGCACATGGATAGACAGTCTGAGGAGCTAAAGGATCTTGGACAGAGTTTGTGGTGCTTGAGTACACATGGTCAGTGCGGGAAGTGTAGAACACTTAGATGGACAGAGTAAGGATCTAAGGGATCATGGATATCGTGTGCAGCCTTTGGACAAATGACAAGTGTGGGGAGCGTAGAGAACTTGGATCGACAGTATGAGGAGCTTAGAGAACAAGCTCAGAGTGTGTGGAACTTGTGTACTCATGGTCAGCGGGAGGAGCACAGGGCACTTGGATGGACAATGTGAGGAGCAAGTGCTGATACAGAAGACATCTTCGTTCAGCACCTTTAAACTCATGGTAATTCAGCTTCACCTTTCTGGAGTATGTTTTCACTTTTTTCGAAGTACTTTGTGGAGTATTCTTCTCTCTTTAGCACAGTATTTTATCTTGGACTGGATTGCTCCCTTTTTGGGTCTTGTCTCAGATATTTTAACATTGTCTAGAAATGAATCCCCAGATCGGAGCACAGGTTGCCACAAGGTGGCGCCAACACCTCCCCAGCCTAACACTGACTGTGTCTACTCCGTTTTGCCTCCTCCCTTTACCCACCTCTTCCCCCCGTGTGTTCTCCTCCCTTGTCTCTCTTTCCGCACCCCCATCTCTTCCTAGAGACCCCCTTTCACCAGTGAGCGCTCCCTCTCAACCATAAACCGAGACGAGGTTCTGAAGCAAAAGGTCCCATCCCTGGAGGAACTGCTGCGCTCCGCTGATGCCCACAACTTGAGTGTGATGTTTGACCTGAGACCGCCTCACGAGAGACATCCTTACAACCAGACGTATGTCAACGTCACTGTGGAGACCATCCTCAAGTCCAACATTCGCCAGGATCTGGTGAGTGCTTCTGGTGGGCTGTGGTTTGATGCATTCTTTAATCCTCACAAGATACTCTCGGAGCCGGATAGGGTCTGTGACTGAGAGGGCGCCGCAGACCTTCATCCGACTGGACTGCGGCCTATGTGACTCAAATAGATATCTTTTGAGGATAAGTTTCATATGATTTAATTTAGAAGAAGCTCACTTTTGTGTGCTCAATAGCTACAGCATTCTGCATCCTACCCAGAGGTTGCCCACCAAATTTCAACTGATCCTTCCCCCAACCCAATCTCCCCCCAATCCCCCCAAAAAAGACGCAATCGCTGTAACTGGTCAGACATTGCCATTTTAAGGGATATAGATTGTGACATTTAATCGTGTCTGGTGGCTCCTCTTGCCGCAGGGAGCCAGGCCTCATGGTTAGACAAGTACATTGGGCTTTGTCAGGATAGAAGTTCAATGGCGTGTAGAAACTGTTAGCACCCCCACTTCACCGAAGAGCTGTTTGAGAATGGGGGAGACTACGCGACTGAAGTGGACTAAGCATTGCAAAGAGCATCAGCATCACCCCAAAGATAAAGGCGAAGAGAGGTTATTTGTTTGGGTGATTCAGTAGCGATAAATTATTGCATCTAGCAGGTAGCAGTTATGACTCTTTAACTGGATGTCTTAAAACAGAGGAAAAATCAGGCTAGATTGAAGTATGAGATTTTATCTGCACTCCGATGGCAAACTGTACAATCTCCTCAGAGGTGGCGGCAGCCTCAGAGTATGAAACTAGGCTGGTGCCCTCCCTGCTGCAGTATCTGGGGCTCATCAACCCTTTGAATGTGTGCTGGTGGAATACAGTGAGAACAGACATATCAAATGGGCTTACACCCTTGACTTTCTTTCACACTGGGTCAATTTACACCTTGTTTTGTGCAGATCTTGTGGTTGCCAGACGACTTCAGAGCAGAGGTGAAGCTCATGGCTCCAGGATTCCAGCAGATCTATGGCCGCAGAAGAAGCTGGAACGACACCGAGCCACTGATGAAAGTCAATTTGTCCTTCAAGAACATTAGCACGGAGGAGATCCAGTGAGCCCATAGGACATGGACTGGGAGGGATGAGTGCATGGGGAATGACTATCGTCATCAAAGTTTATTCGCCTCTTCTAAATTTTCTTCTCTTCTGAACTTTTTGTTCCTTTTCGGTATTTTCTTCTTTTTTATACTTTCTTCATTTCTGTTTTCTCCTGTGACCTACTGATTCTCCTCCCCTGAACACAATATTTTCCTCTTACCTCTCCTTACATGTTAAGTCTTTATTCGCTGTCTCTGAGCTCTGGTTTCTCCTCATTGTCTCTTTCTGTATTGCCTTATATTTTTATTTCTCAATTTTCTGCTTTCTCATTGTCTTCTACTATTAACTTTTTCATATCCTCCTCCTCTAAGTTCTTTCCTGTTTTCCTCGAGTATTTCTTCTCTTGTTTCTCCTCCTGCTCTTAGCTGTTTCTTCACCTCTGATTTCTTTCTTTATTTGTATCAGATCTTTCTTTTCTTTTTCCCACCTCCTTTATGCTTTTTCTTCTTTGCTGAAATTATCACCCTCCTCTTCAAACCTCTTTCTTCTCTATTCTCCTCCTGTGAGGCTTTCTTTTTTTCTTCTCTTTTGAGAAGTATCTTCCCCCTTCAATGGACTCTTTCCTCTCCCCCTTCTATCTGAAGCTCTCTCTCCTTTCCTGTTTACCTCTTTCTTCTCTTCCTCTAAGCTTCTCTTTTTTATCCTCTAATCCCTTTCTGTAGATTACAGTATCCTCTCCTGTTACTTCTCCAAGCTCATTCTTCCCCTCTTGCTCCTCCTCGAGTCTTTCCACCTTCTTCCAATTCTCTTCGCTTTTATTTCCTTCCTCTCCCACTGAGAACATGTTCTCACCCCTTGAGAGTCAATTGTTTTTCTATTCTGAGCTTTTTTTCCTCTTCTGAGCTTTTTCTTTTTTTGCCCTCATCAGAATTTTGAACACTCTCTTCTCTTCTGACCACTGGCCACCTTTCTGTTCTGAGCACTTTCTTCTGTTCCTCTGAGCGCTTGCCACTTTTATCTCTCCACAGCACTTTGTTCTTACCCCTTTTCTCCTCCCTACAGCACTTTGTTGTCCTCTAAGCACTTTCTACTCCTCCCCTAAGTGCTTTCTTCTTCTCCTCTGAGAACATTCTTGTCTTTCTTTGAGCTAGGTCTTCTTTTCCTCTGAGGTTCCTTCTCCTCTTTCTTCCCTTCTCTGAACTTTGAGTTCTTCTTCTCCAACCACTTACTTCTCCTCATTGGATGACTTTCAGACCCTTTTCTCAGCACTATCTCCCCCTTCTCTAAGCTTTTTTCTACACCTTTAATTCTTCTCCTTTTTTCTTTAGAGCTGTCTTCTCCTCTTCTGCACTTCTTTGACTTTTTATTCACTTTCTCTGAGGTTCTCCTTCACCTTTTATTTCCTTTGTTTTCTCCTTTATCTGTCTCCTTTCTTCCTACTGCTTGTGGTGAGGTGTCTCCCCAATCTTCAGTCTTAACATGCATACATACCAAGTTCTCCCCATGTTTTATTTCACTTTCCGGTCAGATGATTCAGACTGGCCAGGGCCATCTGCCATCATGCAGTCTGTCCTCTATAACCTGTGTCCCTCTCAACTCAAGGTTTTACATCTTGATATCATCTGGCAGACTACGTTCTGAAAGAGTCAGCCAGGACTCCTTAATATTATACCCACCCTAGCTGTACAACTGGAAGCCTACCAGATGGTGCTTCTCAGGCCTTTTAATCTAGACCACCTATCACCCAACTTATGCCATGATTTGTAACACCTTGGACATTGTTACCTTGACAACTGCATCCCCATGCATGCTCCTTCCCCTGCCAAGGCTACTACTAGCTGTGTGAAGCTCTTTACAAATAACCAAATAAATAAGTCAACAATCCCTTTGCAGGCCCTGACCTAGACTTGTCTTGTTTTGACAGAGCCTATCGCCATGACAATGTTTCCGTGAACCTCTTTGTGGTGGACAAGCCTTGGCTCTTCTCCATTCTTTGGTGTGCTGGTGCAGACTCAATCACCACGAATGCCTGTCACATCCTGAAGGACATGGATAGACCCAGCTGGCTTATTGTAAGTTTATTCCCTCCTAGATTGAGAAGAAGGGGGTATCCTCATGTTCGCCAAACAAGTACCTCAACGGAGTCCTGTGCAGCAAGAAGATTTACAATGTTAAGTCATATCTTGGTGCCTGATTTAGATTTTGGCGTATGGGTAACTCCATCACAGCGGCGCCAGATATCCCATTCGCCGAAATATAAATCCCATAATATCCTATGGAATTTATATTTCGGCAGATGGGATATCCGTCACCGTAGTGAAGGAGTAACTCGTCATCCAAAATCTAAATCAGGCACTTAGCCTTTCCAGCTACTGACTTTGACAGCTTTCAATCACCAATAAGGGTGCCAAGGAGAGAAAGTTGCCTCTGAACTCCCGGTAAATGCCCTGGGATGCACAGTGCTTAAGGAAGATGATATTCCCGCCCATGACGCGTCGTCTTCTATGATTGTTACTGACATTTTTTACAGTTGTTTGCGCCTCTTTTTGCGGATGTTAACCCCATTCTGGCCGAAGTCGTCCCACTGTGGGTCAGTGGCTCTCCCAAAGGGTTTTCACCATGTTGTGCAATGCTCACCCTTCCAGAGGTTGTCATAGTGCAGTGCCATACCCAGAGGTTGCCTTTTAGGTAGGGGTATCCGTTCTTGGTGCCCCTAAACAGCTACGCACTTTATGGCAGTCAATGCCCTTGTATACCAATGTACTCTGTCATTTACAATGCGGTTTGTGTAAAACCTATGGAGCGCCCTGACTTTTGTGGTGGTTCAATGAGTTTTAACTTGTTGGTGTGCTGGGTAAAGGCCAAACAAAGGTGTAGAAAGGAGTGTGAATTCTGATTGGATAACTAGATCTAATTATTTTTTTAATCCCTTTATTAATTTTTATACAACCGGGTGGAGAGCGGCCACCCTACCGCAAACAAGCACAAGCTTGAGGCATAAAATGCACAATGTTGTGGAATCTTCTATCCGAGTCACCAGTCTTACAGCGTAAGGCCCGAGTGTGAGAACAAGCACCCTAGACATCCCCATCATATGGCACTGACTATAAATCCCAGACTCAACCAGGGCACCCTACCATACCCCACCCTCAGGATATGTCCTCCATGGCCTGGCGCCAGGGCACCCTATCATACCCCACCCTCAGGATATGTCCTCCATGGCCTGGTGCCAGGGCCCCCTCCCATACCCCACCCTTAGGATATGTCCTCCATGGCCTGGCACCAGGGCCCCCTCCCATACACCACCCTCAGGATATGTCCTTCATGGCCTGGTGCCAGGGCCCCCTCCCATACCCTCAGGATATGTCCTCCATGGCCTGGCACCAGGGCCCCCTCCCATACACCACCCTCAGGATATGTCCTTCATGGCCTGGTGCCAGGGCCCCCTCCCATACACCACCCTCAGGATATGTCCTTCATGGCCTGGCGCCAGGGCCCCCTCCCATACTCCACCCTCAGGATATGTCCTTCTTGGCCTGGCGCCAGGGCACCCTACCATACCCCACCCTCAGGATATGTCCTCCATGGCTTGGCACCAGGGCCCCCTCCCATACACCACCCTCAGGATATGTCCTCCATGGCTTGGCACCAGGGCCCCCTCCCATACCCTCAGGATATGTCCTCCATGGCCTGGCACCAGGGCCCCCTCCCATACTCCACCCTCAGGATATGTCCTCCATGGCCTGGCACCAGGGCCCCCTCCCATACACCACCCTTAGGATATGTCCCCCATGGCCAGGCGCCAGGGCCCCCTCCCATACACCACCCTCAGGATATGTCCTCCATGGCCTGGCACCAGGGCCCCCTCCCATACACCACCCTCAGGATATGTCCTTCATGGCCTGGTGCCAGGGCCCCCTCCCATACACCACCCTCAGGATATGTCCTCCATGGCCTGGCACCAGGGCCCCCTCCCATACACCACCCTTAGGATATGTCCCCCATGGCCAGGCGCCAGGCCCCCCACACTTTATCAAATTTCTTTGGGCAGGCGTGCACCCTCAGTATACCATTTTTTTTAAACTCATGCACCTGTTTACGTTACCCTTCTAGTTCCTCTGCTCCGAGACCTCGCCACAGTCGCACAGCCTGATGACGTCACACTTTGCCACCATGAATGCCATATTACAGAAGAGGAGGGGAGTCTCTGTCCAGGGACTGGTCGCCCCATATGCCCAGGGCTATCAGTTGGGGGATCAATTCAATCACGCAATCCAGGATATTCGAGAGCCGCTTTCCTACCCCCCCTCCCCCAGTACTTTGGGAGGAGAGGGTGTTCCCTAGTAGTGTGGAATAGCATTTCCCTTCGTCTGCAGCCTCTCAGACATCTGTCTGAGTCCACCCTACCAATATGGAACAGTGTTGATTGGGTAAAGTAGGCCCTATGGAGGAGTTTCAGTTGTACCAATTGAAATAGGCCTGTATAGCCACCTCCCGAGGATACCTGCAGGCCGCCTCCTGAGGATACATACAGGCCGCCCCCCCAGTCATCGTCTTCCATCCTGCCCAACTCCTCCTCCCACTTATCCCGGAGGCGATCCAGTGGGGGAACGTTATTCTGTAGTAGGGTTGAGTATAGTGTAGGCACTGAATGATTGGTGATGGGGGGGGCATTAATCTATACTCCAGGGGTGATTCATCTGGGCCTCCCTCAGGGCCTCCCTCAAGGCCTCTATATGCATCTAAGGAGGTGGCGCAGGTGCTGATACCGTAGATATTGCCCCATGATAATTCGTAATGGTTGGAGCTCTGGGCATGGTGTCATCTCTTTCGCCATCCATACGTCCCCCACCGTAGGTATACCTATTGTGGCAGATTTAGCATGGCCATCATTAGATCTAATTCTTAAGTGTCTTGGGCTCAGAACTTTTTAAAGAGAGCTCTGTAGTACATTAACTCATTTAAAAAAAATCTATAACTTACTGCACTTTGGAAGGAACCTGTGAACCAACAGATCTTCAACAAAAGACGACTTTGGGCTTTTTCAACCAAGACCCAATGGCAGAGAATCCACCTTTAGAATGGGGGACTCCAATGGAAACATTGAATTAATCTATAGAAGGGGGCTCCAATGGAAACATTAAATTAATCTATAGAATGGGGGTCTCCAATGGAAACATTGAATTCATCTATAGAATGTGGGTTTCCAATGGAAACATTGAATGAATCTACAGAATGGGGGATCCAATGGA
Organism: Calotriton arnoldi; assembly: GCA_963921515.1. Lineage (NCBI taxonomy): Eukaryota > Metazoa > Chordata > Amphibia > Caudata > Salamandridae > Calotriton > Calotriton arnoldi. The sequence goes on from CAWUFW010000408.1 coordinate 3,690,030, forward strand.
AACATTGATGAATTAATCTATAGAATGGGGCTCCAATGGAAACTTTGAATTAATCTATAGCATTGGGGGGCGCCATTGGAAACATTGATGAATAATTCTATAGAATGGGGGCTCCAATGGAAACAATGAATTAATCTATAGCATGGAGGGGCTCCAATGGAAACTGATGAATAATTCTATAGAACGGGGGCTTCAATTGAAACATTGAATTCACCTATAGAATGGGAGGCTCCAATGGAAACATTGATGAATGAATCTATAGAATGGGGTCTCCAATGGAAATATTGATGAACTAATCTATAGAATGAGGGGCTCCAATGGAAACATTGATGAATGAATCTATAGAATGGGGGGACTCCAATGGAAACATTGATGAATTAATCTGTAGAATGGGGGGCTCCATGAATGAATCTATGGAATGGGGGGCTCCAATAGAAACATTGATGAATAAATCTATAGAATGAGGGGCTCCAATGGAAACATTGATGAATTAATCTATAGAATGGGTGGCTCCAATGGAAACATTGATGAATTCATCTATAGAATGGGTGGCTCCAAAGGAAACATTGATGATTTCATATATAGAATATGAGAAATATATACTTAGTTACACCCTTCCTTAGAAGAAGTACTGTAAGGAAACGGTAAAGTAAACCAAATAGTATCAGTTTGGGTAACTTAAAAATGAGACCTTGCAGGACCATAGATATCCGTTTACTGATTCTTCTGCCTCCACACTGGGAAGACCACAGGCTTACAACCTTGCTGACAGCTGGGGAGTGAGGGGTGACACCGAAATGGCTGGCATACAGGACCTGACCCAGCTCACTGTCTTGTGATGGCAGCAAAACACATACACAACCTGAAAGTTTTTCTCCCACGTAAGAAATCACTCCGCAGCCTCGCTGCCTCTTCCCTGAGGCTCGTGCTGGTTGCACTTTGGGCTACCCTGATACTGATCGCCCCGCACCCTCCCCTCTTCCACAGTGTAGCAGGTGGCACCCTGCAGCAATGCAAAGGTAGCAGCAACTGCAGCGGTGCATGTTCAAAACAAGCATGAGCCAGAACATGGCAACTGAAAAAGGACAGGAAGACTGGAGACATGAACATAGAAGAAATACTCCCTCTGGGGACTCATTGCACTGCTGCACCAATGACATGGCTGCATGTCCTGGCTACACCGTGAGTCACGGGAAAGAGTTACTATGATTCAATGCCTGAAGATTGCCACTTCCAGCAACCAACCGCTGGGGTGGGCGGAGCTTTTGGCCTCCTTTTCACATTGTGTTAGCTCTCCTTAACAGGTAAAGCTGTGTGCAGCCAGGCCTAAAAAGACGGCACGAGGTGGAGGAGAGAGATGCAGGCGCTGGACATGGGAACGCTACAGTCTGTTGGCAGAGTAGAGGTTTGGGGAGTTGTAGGGAGGGCGGTAGGAGGATGTTCTGAAAAGTAAATATTCTTGGAAATCTGCATACTATCCAAACATCCGGGTCTCTTTTGTATCAGTGATTTGAGCTCAGGCCTTGCACACTGTGTCGCCTTCTAGTTACTGGCCACATTCCACATAAGATAGCTCAGGAGGTGTGTGAGTGATTGTGTGTGCGCAGGTGTGTGCGGGTGGGCAGGTGTGTGCGGGTGTGTTTTCTTGTTTGTTCCAGCTAAAATTAGATTTCAAAAACTGGAATGTGATGAGGAAGCGAGGGATGGCAACTTGGGGCCTGATTACGATCTTGCGGACAGGGTTACTCCGTCACAAACGTGTCAGATATCCCGTCCACCGTAGCACAATTCCATTATATCCTACGGCACTTGTAATGCTGCGTACGGAATATCCATCACATTTGTGACGGAGAATCCCATCCGCCACGACAGTAATCGGGCTCTAAATTTTGGGAGATTGGTAGTCCGCACATTGCTGTTGGTTTCTACATTACACATGTTTTTCCCTTACACACATTTACAGTTTGAGGCAAAATAGGAAACATTGCATAAACCATAATATCACGATGTAATAAAACTGGGATTATAACCCAGGACTGCAGGTTCCAAGGTCACAATGTAAAAATGAGTTAATTCATCACAATGATATATTGTTTCTCGATTTGGGACCCTCCAAAAGTTGGAAAAAAATACCTATCAACATCCTGAAGAACTGATTTTTAAGGCTAAAATGGACATCAGATGTGGTCAGCTTTGTCAAATGAAAGGAAACTAGGTACTCTGTACATGTAAAGGAAGCACATTCCCTTCTTCCCCCATAAACTCATAAAGGAGGAAGGATATGTATTTGTATCCAGCCCTCCCACGTCGTCATCTGTCTGTTAAGACACAGGGAAGGGTTGGGGTTTGAAGCCTATCGGAGAGGGAAAATTGCAACCTGCCTAATTAATATTCATTATCCAGGTCATTGAGTGACCTGCTGTGAATGGTGATTTTGTGACGCAACCTATTAGTACAAAGGTCACTTCGCAGAATCAGACTCTGGTTGCAAAACATCTGCGCACAACGTACCACTACTTCTTGCGAAAGGACTCTTAGCGCATCGGGCTGTAAATCCCTTCCGCAGGTGCCTTATGGTTGATTACCTGTAACCATCTGACATAAAACACATCAGCTTGAATTTCTTAATAAACTTCTGATGCTGTATTACAGTAAGTGCTCTGGGGGCGCAACGGGTGTTTGTGCTCTTGGGGCGCAACGGGTGTTTGCGCCCGCTCTGCGCGCCCCTTACGTACTTTGGTATTACAGAAGTGGGTGCAGACGCTTGTGCATCCCCTTCAGTAATACCGATAGCGCTGGCGCACTTAAAGCACCAGCGCTACCTTCAGGGGGCGTTCCCTCATTTGCATACGGGCGTGCAATATGCAAATGAGGGAATTCCTTTGCCTCTGCGCCCGCGCCATATTACAGACGCAGGCGCAGAGGCAAAGTAGCTCTCAGGGGGCGCCCTCACAGTGAGAGTGCCCCCTGAGAGCAGCCCTCTGGATGGGGGAAAAAGGGAGGTCCTATGGACCCCCAGATATCCCCTTCATAAGTGCAGGCATGTTGCCGCCTGCACTGTGAAACATGGAGGAGCGGCTGCAAGCAGCTGCTCCGTGTTTTCACATGAATACGCTGCCCCCTTGGCAGCGCGAGTTCGTGGCTGCCCTGGGGCAGCGCATTCCAAGTAATAGGGCGCATTTTCATTGTTTGCACCCAGCGCACCTTTTAAAAGGTGGACCAGGCGCAAACAATGAAAATGCGTAATACGGCCCCTAGTGCGTACACACATTTCAGTACAAGACTGAGGTAGCTCCGCGCCTGTACCGAGGTGCTGTATGGAGATACCTATATCATGCCTACATTGGATTCATATTGATCCCAGGCCTTCAAAAATCCCATGCCTGATGCAGACACTTAAGTCTCGGTAGGGCTCACCGTGATTCGGCCTAATGCCCTTCTGTACATTCCCACACTCTTACAAATCTCTTAATCATATTTAAGATATTTTAGAAACGTATCTGGAATTTCAGTCTGGTATGCCGGACATAAATGAAAGGACAATAGAATAATTTTATGTAAATGTGTTCTGTCCATCAGTGAAAATCTTTATCCCATGTCTCAAGGACCCTGTGCAAAACAAATCAGAAGGCTATATTTGCCAGCTTTTCTTAGAAAAATATTTGTCCCAGGAACAACTTTCTGTATAACTGCAGAGAAATATCTTAGTGTGAAGACTGGACTTTGAAAAACTAACTTTTAGGGGAGAAAACCACACAACTCACTCTTTAGTTGTCCCCAGTATAAATCTTAGCTGAAAAATTCACTTTGAAATCAGAATTCTTAATGTCATGGAGAGCAGAGTTAAATCAATGAGGAATGTATAAAGCAAGCCTTGTTTGTTAAGAAGTAATGAAGAAACATAAAAGGTAAACAGAAGTTTTAACACACTCATTAACCAAGCTTTGCAGCCTGGGTATGGAGGGGCACACCCATCTAGTCTGCTGACCTTCTCTCAGGGTTGTCTTGTTGGGCCGACGGTTTCTTATCATTCAGCTGTGTGCAGGCCACAAATCTTACCTTTTGCTGAGCCCTTGAATCAGTGCATCTCTGGCGGTACGGGTACTGGCGCGTACCTGGCCCTTGAATGCATCAGTGCGACCCTGGTGGTATGGGTACCAGTGCTCACCTGGCCCTTGAATGAATCAGTGTGTCCCTGGTGGTATGGGTACTGGCGCTCACCTGGCCCTTGAATGCATCAGTGTGTCCCTGGTGGTATGGGTACTGGCGCTCACCTGGCCGTAGAATGCATCAGTGTGTCCCTGGTGGTAAGGGTACTGGTGCTCACCAGGCCCTTGAATGCATCGGTGTGTCCCTGGCGGTATGGGTACTGGTGCTCACCTGGCCCTTGAATGCATTGGTGTGTCCCTGGTGGTATGGGTGCTGGCACTCACCTGTCCGTTGAATGCATCAGTGCGTCCTTGGTGGTACGGCTACTGGTGCTCACCTGGCCCTTGAATGTATCGGTGTGTCCCTGGTGGTATGAGTTCTGGCGCTCACCTGGCCCTTGAATGCATCAGTGCCACCCTGATGGTACGGGTACTGGCGCTCACCTTGCCCTCAAATGCATCGGTGCATCCCTGGTGGTATGAGTACCAGTGCTCAACTGGCTCTTGAATGCATCAGTGTGTCCCTGCTGGTGTGGGTACTGGCGCTCACCTGGCACATGAATGCATCAGTGCGTCCTTGGTGGTGTGGGTACTGGCACTCACCTGGCCCTTGAATGCATCAATGCGTCCCTGGTGGTACGGGTACTGGCACTCACCTGGCTCTTGAATGCATCAGTGTCTCTCTGGTGGTGTGGGTACTGGCGCTCACCTGGCCCTTGAATGCATCAGTGTCTCTCTGGTGGTATGGGTACTGTCGCTCACCTGGCCCTTGAATGCATTAGTGTGTCTCTGGTGGTACGGGCGCTCACCTGGCCCTTGAATGCATCAGTGCGTCCCTGGTGGTACGGGTACTGGCGCTCACCTGGCCCTTGAATGCATCAGTGCGTCCCTGGTGGTACGGGTACTGGCGCACACCTGGCCCTTGAATGCATCAGTGCGTCCCTGGCGGTACGGGTACTTGCGCTCACCTGGCCCTTGAATGCATCAGTGCGTCCCTGGTGGAATGGGTACCAGTGCTCAGCTGGCCCTTGAATGCATCAGTGCGTCCTTGGTGGTGTGGGTACTGGCGCTCACCTGGCCCTTGAATGCATCAGTGCGTCCTTGGTGGTGTGGGTACTGGCTCTCACCTGGCCCTTGAATGCATTGTTGTGTCCCTGGTGCTGTGGGTACTGTCGCTCACCTGTCCCTTGAATGCATCAGTGCGTCCCTGATGGTATGGGTACTGGCGCTCACCTGGCTCTTGAATGCATCAGTGTGTCCCTGGTGGTACGGGTACTGGCGCTCACCTGGCTCTTGAATGCATCAGTGTCTCTCTGGTGGTATGGGTACTGGCGCTCACCTGGCCCTTAAATGCATCAGTGCGTCCCTGGTGGTACGGATACTGGCGCTCACCTGGCTGTTGAATGCTTCTCTGCGTCCCTGTTGGTACGGGTACTGGCGCTCACCTGGCCCTTGAATGCATCAGTGCGTCCCTGGTGGTACGGGTACTGGCGCTCACCTGGCCCTTGAATGTATCATGCTTCCCTGGTGGTACGGGTACTGGCGCTCACCTGGCCCTTGAATGCATCAGTGTGTCCCTGGTGGTACGGGTACTAGCGCTCAACTGGTCCTTGAATGCATCAGTGCGTCCCTGGTGGTACGGGTACGGGTACTGGCGCTCACCTGGCCTTTGAATGCATCTGTGTCTCCCTGGTGCTGTGGGTATTGGCGCTCACCTGGCCCTTGAATGCATCGGTTTGTCCCTGGTGGTACGGGTACTAGCGCTCACCTGGCTCTTGAATGCATCAGTGTCTCTCTGATGGTGTGGGTACTGGCGCTCACCTGGCCCTTGAATGCCTCAATGCGTCCCTGGTGGTATGGGTACTGGTGCTCACCTTGCTCTTGAATGAATCCGTGCGTCCCCGGTGGTACGGGTACTGGCGCTCACCTGGCCCTTGAATGCATCAGTGCGACCCTGGTGGTATGGTTACCAGTGCTCACCTGGCCCTTGAATGCATCAGTGTGTCCCTGGTGGTATGGGTACTGGCGCTCACCTGGCCCTTGAATGCATCAGTGTGTCCCTGGTGGTATGGGTACTGGCGCTCACCTGGCCGTAGAATGCATCAGTGTCCCCCTGGTGGTAAGGGTACTGGTGCTCACCAGGCCCTTGAATGCATCGGTGTGTCCCTGGCGGTATGGGTACTGGTGCTCACCTGGCCCTTGAATGCATTGGTGTGTCCCTGGTGGTATGGGTGCTGGCACTCACCTGTCCGTTGAATGCATCAGTGCGTCCTTGGTGGTACGGCTACTGGTGCTCACCTGGCCCTTGAATGTATTGGTGTGTCCCTGGTGGTATGAGTTCTGGCGCTCACCTGGCCCTTGAATGCATCAGTGCCACCCTGATGGTATGGGTACTGGCGCTCACCTTGCCCTCAAATGCATCGGTGCGTCCCTGGTGGTATGGGTACCAGTGCTCACCTGGCCCTTGAATGCATCAGTGTGTCCCTGCTGCTGTGGGTACTGGCGCTCACCTGCCACATGAATGCATCAGTGCGTCCTTGGTGGTGCGGGTACTGGCACTCACCTGGCCCTTGAATGCATCAGTGCGTCCCTGGTGGTACGGGTACTGGCACTCACCTGGCTCTTGAATGCATCAGTCTCTCTCTGGTGGTGTGGGTACTGGCGCTCACCTGGTCCTGGAATGCATCAGTGTGTCCCTGGTGGTACGGGTACTGGCGTTCACCTGGCCCTTGAATGCATCGGTGTGTCTCTGGTGGTGTGGGTACTGGCGCTCACCTGGTCCTGGAATGCATCAGTGTCTCTCTGGTGGTATGGGTACTGTCGCTCATCTGGCCCTTGAATGCATTAGTGTGTCTCTGGTGGTACGGGCGCTCACCTGGCCCTTGAATGCATCAGTGCGTCCCTGGTGGTACGGGTACTGGCGCTCACCTGGCTCTTGAATGCATCAGTGCCACCCTGATGGTACAGGTACTGGCGCTCAGCTTGCCCTCAAATGCATCGGTGCGTCTCTGGTGGTGTGGGTACTGGCGCTCACCTGGTCCTTGAATGCATCAGTGTGTCCCTGGTGGTACGGGTACTAGCGCTCACCTGGCCCTTGAATGCATCAGTGCGTCCCTGGTGGTAAGGGTACTTGCGCTCACCTGGCTCTTGAATGCATCAGTGTGTCCCTGGTGGTACGGGTACTGGCGCTCACCTGGCTCTTGAATGCATCGGTGTGTCCCTGGTGGTGTGGGTACTGGCGCTCTCCGGGCCCTTGAATGCATCAGTGTGTCCCTGGCGGTATGGGTACTGGCACTCACCTGGCCCTTGAATGCATCAGTGCGTCCCTGGTGGTATGGGTACCAGTGCTCACCTGGCCCCTGAATGCATCAGTGTGTCCCTCCTGGTGTGGGTACTGGCGCTCAACTGGCCCTTGAATTTATCAGTGCGTCCTTGGTGGTACGGGTACTGGTGCTCACTTGGCCCTTGAATGCATCAGTGCGTCCCTGGTGATACGTATACCGGTGTTCACCTGGCCCTTGAATGCATCAGTGCGTGCCTGGTGCTATGGGTACTGGCGTTCACTGGGCCCTTGAATGCATCGGTGTGTCCCTGGTGCTGTGGGTACTGTCGCTCACCTGGCCCTTGAATGCATCAGTGCGTCCTGGTGGTACGGGTACTGGCTCTCACCTGGCCCTTGAATGCATCAGTGCGTCCCTGGTGGTATTGGTACCAGTGCTCACCTGGCCCTTGAATGCATCAGTGCGTCCCTGGTGGTGTGGGTACTGGCGTTCACCTGGCCCTTGAATGCATCGGTGTGTCCCTGCTGGTGTGGGTACTGGGGCTCACCTGGCCATTGAATGCATCAGTGTGTCCTTGGTGGTGTGGGTACTGGCTCTCACCTGGCCCTTGAATGCATCGGTGTGTCCCTGTTGCTGTGGGTACTGGCCTTCACCTGGCCCTTGAATGCATCAGTGTGTCTCTGGTGGTATGGGTACTGTCGCTTACCTGGCCCTTGAATGCATCAGTGTGTCCCTGGTGGTGTGGGTACTGGCGCTCACCTGGCCCTTGAATGCATCGGTGTGTCCCTGGTGCTGTGGGTACTGGCTCTCACCTGGCCCTTGAATGCACCGGTGTGTCCCTGGTGCTGTGGGTACTGGCTCTCACCTGGCCCTTGAATGCATCAGTGCGTCCCTGGCGGTTCGGGTAGTGGGGCTCACCTGGCCCTTGAATGCATCGGTGTGTCCCTGGCGGTGTGGGTACTGGCGCTCACCTGGCCCTTGAATGCATCAGTGTGTCCCTGGCGGTAAGGGTACTGGCGCACACCTGGCCCTTGAATGCATCAGTGCTTCCCTGGTGGTACGGGTACTGGCGCTCACCTGGCCCTTGAATGCATCGGTGTGTCCCTGGTGGTGTGGGTACTGGCGCTCACCTGGCCCTTGAATGCATCAGTGTGTCCCTGGTGGTATGGGTAGTGGCGCTCACTTGGCACTTGAATACATCAGTGCGTCCCCAGTGGTATGGGTACTGACGCTCACCTGGCCTTTGAATGCATCAGTGCGTCCCCCGTGGTATGGGTACTGGCGCTCACCTGGCCCTTGAATGCATGAGTGTCCCTGTTGGTACAGGTACTAGCGCTCACATGGCCCTTGAATGCATCGTGCGTCCCTGGCGGTACAGGTACTGGCGCTCACCTGGCCCTTGAATGCATCAGTTCGTACCAATGGTACAGGTGCTGGTACTCACCTGGCTGGCTCTTGAATGCATCAGTGTCTCTCTGGTGGTGTGGGTACTGGCGTTCACCTGGCCCTTGAATGCATCAGTGTGTCCCTGCTGGTGTGGGTACTGGGGTTCACCTGGCCCTTGAATGCATCAGTGTGTCCTTGGTGGTGTGGGTACTGGCTCTCACCTGGCCCTTGAATGCATCAGTGTGTCCCTGGTGCTGTGGGTACTGGCCTTCACCTGGCCCTTGAATGCATCAGTGTGTCTCTGGTGGTATGGGTACTGTCGCTCACCTGGCCCTTGAATGCATCAGTGTGTCCCTGGTGGTGTGGGTACTGGCGCTCACCTGGCCCTTGAATGCATCGGTGTGTCCCTGGTGGTGTGGGTACTGGCTCTCACCTGGCCCTTGAATGCATCGGTGTGTCCCTGGTGCTGTGGGTACTGGCTCTCACCTGGCCCTTGAATGCATCGGTGTGTCCCTGGTGCTGTGGGTACTGGCTCTCACCTGGCCCTTGAATGCATCGTTATGTCCCTGGTGCTGTGGGTACTGGCGTTCACCTGGCCCTTGAATGCATTAGTGTCTCTTTGGTGGTGTGGGTACTGCCGCTCACCTGGTCCTTGAATGCATCAGTGTGTCCCTGGTGGTACGGGTACTAGCACTCACCTGGCCCTTGAATGCATCTGCGTGTCCCAGGTGCTGTGGGTATTGGCACTCACCTGGCCCTTGAATGCATCAGTGTGTCCTTGGCGGTACGGGTACTGGCGCTCACTTGGCCCTTGAATGTATCATGCTTCCCTGGTGGTACGGGTACTGGTGCTCACCTGGCGCTTGAATACATCGGTGTGTCCCTGGTGGTGTGGGTACTGAATTGAAAGGGCATTTGTATAGCGCATGGCTACCCGGAGGCCTCCCAGCTCTGGGCATGCCTAATCAGATGGTGATGAGGAGATTAGGGAAACAGAATAGTTTTCAATTGTTTTCGAAAGATCAGGTGGTTGTGTTCCATCCGGAGATGGAGCGGCAGTGCGTTCCACAGTTTGGTAGCATTAAGAGAGAAGAGACGACCACCGCTTCTGGCCCTCTTAACTCTGGGGACTGCTACAAGGTGGAGGTCGTCCGAACGGAGTTTCCTGTTAGCTTTGTATGGGTGAATCATGGACGAGATTAATGGGGGCCCTTTCCCCTGCAGGGACTTACGCACGATGCAGAGGGCTTTAAAATTTACTCTTTCCTTCACCGCAATCAGTGAAGGGAGCGGATGGCAGGTTTGGCTGAGGTGCGATTGGGTACACCCAGCAATAGTCTGGCTGCGCAGTTTTGGACCGTTTGGAGTTTGGTCGTGACTGCCATCGGGGCTCCCAGGTAAAGTGCATTTCCATAGTCAATCCTTGAAAGAATTAATGATTGAACTAGGACTTACTTGGCTTGTGGAGGGAGGAGGGGAAGCACTTTCCTAGCCATTCTGAGCAGGCCAAAACAGGTGGCAACTGTCTTTCTAGCCTGCACCTTGAATGTCAGGTTCTGAACTAGCCAAATGCCCAGACTCTTTATTTCAGTTTTGGGAGCTGGGACTGGGCCCATGCATGCTGGCCACAAGGACTCCAGTGTCGCTTGGGTGGGGTTGCCCAGGATCATGACCTCGGTCTTATCCCCGTTGAGCTTCAGATGGGAAGCGCCCATCCACTTAGAGACCTCCGTTAGGCATGAATGAAGGGCCATAGACTGATGTGTTGCCTGGTTGAGAGCCACGACCAATTGAGTGTCGTCGGCGTAGGTTACCATTTGGATACCAAAAGGGGCAACAATTGCCGCCAAAGGGGCCATATATACATTAAAAAGAGTCTGGCTTAAAGATGAGCCCTGGGGGACACCACATATCAGAGGCAGGGGTAGCGAGCTCACATCTCCTTCAAAGACCTGGAAGAGACGACCCTCTAGGAAGGAGCGCAGCCATTTCAAGGCCGTGGCAGCTATTCCTATTTTTTTGAGACGGTGAATAAGAATACGGTGGTTCACCGTATCAAATGCTGCGCTCAGATCGAGAAGGATGATGGCTGCAGAACCTCCGGTGTCCAGGATCTTTCTACTTTCCTCTACCACGGCTAGTAGAGCGGATTCCATGCTCTGACGTGGGCGGAATCCGGTCTGGGAGGGGTGCAGTAGGCTACGGGATTCCAGGAAGTTGGAGAGAGTGTGGTTAACGTGTTTTTCGGTCACTTTGGCGATCCCAGGAAGAAGGGAGATGGGGCGGTAGTTGCCCAAATCCACCGGATCTAGATTGGGTTTCTTCAAGAGTGTCTTCACCATTGCCCTTTTCCAGTTAGGGGGTACTACTCCCGTGTTGAGGGAGGTATTGATCACATTTGCAACAGTAGGGGCGACTATGTGTGCTACTTTTACCAGGATGTTCATGGGTGCAGGGTCCCTAGGTGAGCCACTTTTCACCAGAGAGATCAGAGTCAGAAGAGTTTCCTGGGAGAGGGGGGGGAAGGACTCCAACAGGTGACTGGGGAAAGTAGAGCATTGATCGTCCCGTTCATCCTCAACTTGGGGCAGTAGTTTGAGAATGTTGTGAATTTTGGTGCTAAAAAACTCTGCCTGTTTATTGCATCGTTGGCCTGAAGTTCAGGGGCGACAGGTGGGGCCGGGATTTTAATAAGTTTCTTTATAATGAGGAAGGTCTCTCTGGGGGTGTTAGAGGCCAGAAGAATTTTTTCCTCGAAAAAAGATGCTTGTGCCTTTTTAATTTCTGCTCTGTATTTGCAGACGGCTCTTCTATAATCGCTCTTCTTGCTGGGTGAAAAGTCTTTCCTCCAGCTTCTCTCATGTACGTTGCAGCATTGCTTAAGAGCACGCAATTCCGCGGAGTACCAAGGGGATTTGTAAGGACCGTTCTTTTTCCTAATCAGTGTTTTGGGGAGGGACCTGATTTAGCGAGTCCTCGATCCAGCTGCAGAAATCCTCATTGGCTGCGACTGGACAGGGATCTGGCGTGGGTCTGATCTTTTCCAGTTCTTGGGTCCATTTGTCCAGTTGGAGCTTGGACCAAGGCCGACTCCAGGACCGTAAGGGTTGGGCATGGGGGATGGAGATCCTGGGGCGCCATGAAAGGGGAATGAGGAAGTGATCGGACCAAGGAATGGGAATGGGGTCATTTCCTGTAAGGTTCTCCAGATTGGAGAACACAGGGTCAAGGCAATGTCCTTTGATATGGGTAGCGCGCAGAACCTTTTGCGACAGCTGCAGAGACATAAGGTCTTGCGCTAATTCGAAGGCTGTTGCTGCTTTCAAATCGTCGAAGTGCAAGTTAAAATCGCCAAGGAGGGTGAAGTTGGCGGAGGTGCTGGCTAGGTTGATGGCAATTTCTACCAGCGCTTTACAGAAGGAGCCTTCCGCTCCTGGGGGACGATAGATCAAGATGCCAGTGAGCGAGAGGAGAGGGGAGAATTCTATTGAGAAATGCACATTCTCACAATCTGTGAGAGGGTTTCCAAGTAGGCGGCAGGTGAGGTGGTCTTTATAGAGGATCGCAATTCCCCCACCTTTGCCTATTGCTCTGTCCACCCTCTGTATTAGGTATCCCGGGGGGAGTGTTTCCACAATGTCTGGCTCCGAACTGGAGTTGAGCCAGGTTTCTGTTAAAAACAGGATTTCTGGCGCAAGGTCCTGTAATAGCATTGAGATTTCTACACTGCGTTTAGGCATAGATCTGCAGTTAAGTAGGAACAATTTATAGAGGACTGTTCCTGCAGTGGGGGTGGCGATCTGTGGAGAGAGTGTGAACGGGCAGTGTAAGCAGTCTTTCACCGGTTTGTCACACTGGCTCTGGTGGAGACATTTAGCTGTGGGAGCCCTGTTAAACTGGTGGAGCTGTGCGCTTGAGTAATGGAGGAGGTCCGGCGCGGGAGGTGCAGGGGTCAGTGCGTCCCTGGCGGTACGGGTACTTGCGCTCACCTGGCCTTTGAATGCATCTGTGTGTCCCTGGTGCTGTGGTTAATGGCGCTCACCTGGCCCTTGAATGCGTCAGTGCGTCCTTGGTGGTGTGGGTACTGGCACTCACCTGGCCCTTGAATGCATCAGTGCGTCCCTGGTGGTACGGGTACTGGCGCTCACCTGGCTCTTGAATGCATCAGTGTGTCCCTGGTGGTACGGGTACTGGGGCTCACCTGGCTCTTGAATGCATCAGTGTGTCTCTGGTGGTATGGGTACTGGCGCTCACCTGACCCTTGAATGCATCATGCTTCCCTGGCGGTACGGGTACTAGCGCTCACCTGGTCCTTGAATGCATCAGTGCGTCCTTGGTGGTAAGGGTACGGGTACTGGCGCTCACCTGGCCCTTGAATGCATCTGTGTGTCCCTGGTGCTGTGGGTATTGGCGCTCACATGGCCCTTGAATGCATCAGTGTGTCCCTGGTGGTACGGGTTCTAGCACTCACCTGGTCCTTCAATGCATCAGTGCGTCCCTGGTGGTACGGGTACTGGCACTCACCTGGCCCTTGAATGCATCAGTGTGTCCCTGGTGGTACGGGTACTAGCGCTCACCTGGCTCTTGAATGTATCAGTGTCTCTCTGATGGTGTGGGTACTGGCGCTCACCTGGCCCTTGAATGCATCAGTGCGTCCCTGGTGGTAAGGGTACTGGCACTCACCTGGCCCTTGAATGCATCAGTGTGTCCCTGTTGATATGGGTACTGGCGTTCACCTGGCCCTTGAATGCATTAGTGTCTCTCTGGTGGTACGGGTACTGGCGCTCACCTGGCCCTTGAATGCATCAGTGTGTCCCTGGTGGTACGGGTACTAGCGCTCACCTGGCCCTTGAATGCATCAGTGTGTCCCTGGTGGTACGGGTACTAGCTCTCACCTGGCCCTTGAATGCATCGGTGTGTCCTTGGCGGTACGGGTACTGGCGATCACCTGGCCCTTGAATGCATCATGCTTCCCTGGTGGTACGGGTACTGGTGCTCACCTGGCCCTTGAATGCATCACTGCGTCCCTGGCGGTACGGGCACTGGGGCTCACCTGGCCCTTGAATGCATCGGTGTGTCCCTGGCGGTGTGGGTACTGGCGCTCACCTGGCCCTTGAATGCATCAGTGTGTTCCTGGCGGGAAGGGTACTGGCGCACACCTGGCCCTTGAATGCATCAGTGCTTCCCTGGCGGTACGGGTACTGGCGCTCACCTGGCCCTTGAATGCATTGGTGTGTCCCTGGTGGTGTGGGTACTGGCGCGCACCTGGCCCTTGAATGCATCAGTGTCCCTCGCGGTGTGGGTACTGGCGCTCACATGGCCCTTAAATGCATCGGTGTGTCCCTGTTGGTACGGGTACTGTCGCTCACCTGGCCCTTGAATGCATCAGTGTTTGCCTGGTGGTACGGGTACTGGTGCTCACCTGGCCCTTGAATGCATCAGTGCGTTCCTGGTGGTATGGGTACTGGAGTGCACCTGGCCCTTGAATGCATCTGTGTCCCTGGAGGAACGGGTACTTGCGCTCACCTGGCCCTTGACTGCATCAGTGTGTCCCCGGTGGTGTGGCTTCTGGCGCTCACCTGGCCCTTGAATGCATCAGTGCGTCCCCGGTGGTATGGGTAGTGGCGCTTACCTGGCCTTTGAGTGCATCAGTGTGTCACTGGTGGTGTGGGTACTGGCGCTCACTTGGCACTTGAATACATCAGGGCGTCCCCAGTGGTATGGGTACTGACGCTCACCTGGCCTTTGAATGCATCAGTGCATCCCCCGTGGTATGGGTACTGGCGCTCACCTGGCCTTTGAATGCATCAGTGCGTCCCCCGTGGTATGGGTACTGGCGCTCACCTGGCCCTTGAATGCATGAGTGTCCCTGTTGGTACAGGTACTTGTGCTCACCTGGCCCTTGAATGCATCAGTTCATACCTGGTGGTACAGGTGCTGGTACTCACCTGGCCTTTGAATGCATCGGTGCGTCCCTGGCAGTACAGGTACTGGCGCTCACCTGGCCCTTGAATGCATCAGTACGTCCCTGGTGGCACGGGTACTGGCGCTCACCTGGCCCGTGAATGCATCAGTGCGTACCTGGTGGTACAGGTGCTGGTACTCACCTGGCCTTTGAATGCATCGGTGCGTCCCTGGCGATACAGGCGCTGGCGCTCACCTGGCCCTTGAATGCATCAGTGTGTCCCTGGTGCTGTGGGTACTGTCGCTCACCTGGCCCTTGAATGCATTAGTGTGTCTCTGGTGGTACGGGTAATGGCGCTCACCTGGCCCTTGAATGCATCAGTGCGTCCCTGGTGGTACGGGTACTGGCACTCACCTGGCTCTTGAATGCATCAGTGTCTCTCTGGTGGTGTGGGTACTGGCGCTCACCTGGTCCTGGAATGCATCAGTGTCTCCCTGGTGGTACGGGTACTGGCTCTCACCTGGTCCTTGAATGCATCAGTGCGTCCCTGGTGGTATGGGTACCAGTGCTCACCTGGCCCTTGAATGCATCAGTGCGTCCCTGGTGGTGTGGGTACTGGCGTTCACCTGGCCCTTGAATGCATCAGTGTGTCCCTGCTGGTGTGGGTACTGGGGCTCACCTGGCCCTTGAATGCATCAGTGTGTCCTTGGTGGTGTGGGTACTGGCTCTCACCTGGCCCTTGAATGCATCGGTGTGTCCCTGGTGCTGTGGGTACTGGCTCTCGCCTGGCCCTTGAATGCATCGGTGTGTCCCTGGTGCTGTGGGTACTGGCTCTCACCTGGCCCTTGAATGCATCGGTATGTCCCTGGTGGTGTGGGTACTGGCGCTCACCTGGCCCTTGAATGCATCTGCGTGTCCCAGGTGCTGTGGGTATTGGCACTCACCTGGCCCTTGAATGCATCAGTGTGTCCTTGGCGGTACGGGTACTGGCGCTCACCTGGCTCTTGAATGTATCATGCTTCCCTGGTGGTACGGGTACTGGTGCTCACCTGGCGCTTGAATGCATCGGTGTGTCCCTGGTGGTGTGGGTACTGGCGCTCACCTGGCCCTTGAATGCGTCAGTGTGTCCCTGGTGGTACGGGTACTGGCGCACACCTGGGCCTTGAATGCATCAGTGCGTCCCTGGCGGTACGGGTACTTGCGCTCACCTGGCCCTTGAATGCATCAGTGCGTCCCTGGTGGTATGGGTACCAGTGCTCACCTGGCCCTTGAATGCATCAGTGCGTCCTTCGTGGTGTGGGTACTGGCGCTCACCTGGCCCTTGAATGCATTGTTGTGTCACTGGTGCTGTGGGTACTGGCGCTCACCTGGCCCTTGAATGCATCAGTGCGTCCCTGGTGGTATGGGTACCAGTGCTCACCTGGCCCTTGAATGCATCAGTGCGTCCCTGGTGGTACGGGTACTGGCGCTCACCTGGCTCTTGAATGCATCAGTGTGTCCCTGGTGGTACGGGTACTGGCGCTCACCTGGCTCTTGAATGCATCAGTGTGTCTCTGGTGGTATGGGTACTGGCGCTCACCTGGCCCTTGAATGCATCATGCTTCCCTGGTGGTGCGGGTACTGGCGCTCACCTGTCTCTTGAATGCATCAGTGTGTCCCTGGTGGTACGGGTACTAGCGCTCACCTGGTCCTTGAATGCATCAGTGCGTCCCTGGTGGTACGGGTACGGGTACTGGCGCTCACCTGGCCTTTGAATGCATCTGTGTGTCCCTGGTGCTGTGGGTATTGGCGCTCACGTGGCCCTTGAATGCATCAGTGTGTCCCTGGTGGTACGGGTACTAGCACTCACCTGGTCCTTGAATGCATCAGTGCGTCCCTGGTGGTACGGGTACTGGCACTCACCTGGCCCTTGAATGCATCAGTGTGTCCCTGGTGGTACGGGTACTAGCACTCACCTGGCACTTGAATACATCAGTGCGTCCCCAGTGGTATGGGTACTGACGCTCACCTGGCCTTTGAATGCATCAGTGCGTCCCCCGTGGTATGGGTACTGGCGCTCACCTGGCCTTTGAATGCATCAGTGCGTCCCCCGTGGTATGGGTACTGGTGCTCACCTGGCCCTTGAATGCATGAGTGTCCCTGGTGGTACGGGTACTAGCGATCACATGGCCCTTGAATGCATCAGTGCGTCCCTGGTGGTACAGGTACTTGTGCTCACCTGGCCCTTGAATGCATCAGTTCGTACCCATGTGGTACAGGTGCTGGTACTCACCTGGCTGGCTCTTGAATGCATCAGTATCTCTCTGGTGGTGTGGGTACTGGTGTTCACCTGGCCCTTGAATGCATCAGTGCGTACCTGGTGGTACAGGTGCTGGTACTCACCTGGCCTTTGAATGCATCGGTGCGTCCCTGGCAGTACAGGTACTGGCGCTCACCTGGCCTTTGAATGCATCAGTGCGTCCCTGGTGGTACGGGTACTAGCGCTCACCTGGCCCTTGAATGCATCAGTGTGTCCCTGGTGGTACGGGTACTAGCTCTCACCTGGCCCTTGAATGCATCGGTGTGTCCTTGGCGGTACGGGTACTGGCGCTCACCTGGCCCTTGAATGCATCATGCTTCCCTGGTGGTACAGGTACTGGCGCTCACCTGGCCCTTGAATGCATCAGTGCGTCCCTGGCGGTACGGGCATTGGGGCTCACCTGGCCCTTGAATGCATCAGTGTGTCCCTGGCGGTAAGGGTACTGGCGCACACCTGGCCCTTAAATGCATTAGTGTGTCCCTCGCGGTGTGGGTACTGGCGCTCACCTGGCCCTTAAATGCATCAGTGTTTGCCTGGTGGTACGGGTACTGGTGCTCACCTGGCCCTTGAATGCATCAGTGCGTTCCTGGTGGTATGGGTACTGGAGTGCACCTGGCACTTCAATGCATCTGTGTCCCTGGAGGAACGGGTACTTGCGCTCACCTGGCCCTTGACTGCATCAGTGTGTCCCCGGTGGTTTGGCTTCTGGCGCTCACCTGGCCCTTGAATGCATCAGTGCGACCCCGGTGGTATGGGTAGTGGTGCTTACCTGGCCTTTGAATGCATCAGTGCGTCCCCCGTGGTATGGATACTGGCGCTCACCTGGCCATTGAATGCATCAGTGCGTCCCCCGTGGTATGGGTACTGGCGCTCACCTGGCCCTTGAATGCATGAGTGTCCCTGTTGGTACAGGTAATAGTGCTCACTTGGCCCTTGAATGCATCGTGCGTCCCTGGCGGTACAGGTACTGGCGCTCACCTGGCCCTTGAATGCATTAGTGTCTCTGGTGGTACGGGCGCTCACCTGGCCCTTGAATGCATCAGTGCGTCCCTGGTGGTACAGGTACTTGTGCTCACCTGGCCCTTGAATGCATCAGTTCGTAACTGGTGGTACAGGTGCTGGTACTCACCTGGCTGGCTTTTGAATGCATCAGTGTCTCTCTGGTGGTGTGGGTACTGGTGTTCACCTGGCCTTTGAATGCATCGGTGCGTCCCTGGCAGTACAGGTACTGGCGCTCACCTGGCCCTTGAATGCATCAGTGCGTCCCTGGTGGTACGGGTACTGGCGCTCACCTGGCCCGTGAATGCATCAGTGCGTACCTGGTGGTACAGGTGCTGGTACTCACCTGGCCTTTGAATGCATCGGTGCGTCCCTGGCGGTACAGGTACTGGCACTCACCTGGCCCTTGAATGCATCAGTGCATCCCTGGTGGTAGGGGTACTGGCGCTCACCTGGCCCGTGAATGCATCAGTGTGTCCCTGGCGATGTGGGTACTGCCGCGCACCTGGCCCTTGAATGCATCAGTGCGTCCCTGCTGGTACGGGTACTGGCACTCATCTGGCTCTTGAATGCATCAATGTCTCTCTGGTGGTACTGGTACTGGCACTTATCTGGCCCTTGAATTCATCAGTGCGTCCTTGGTGGTGTGGGTACTGGCTCTCACCTGGCCCTTGAATGCATCGGTGTGTCCCTGGTGCTGTGGGTACTGGCACTCACCTGGCCCTTGAATGCATCAGTGTGTCCCTGGTGGTACGGGTACTGGCACTCACCTGGCTCTTGAATGCATCAGTATCTCTCTGGTGGTACGGGTACTGGCACTTATCTGGCCCTTGAATGCATAAGTCCGTCCTTGGTGGTTTGGGTACTGGCTCTCACCTGGCCCTTGAATGCATCGGTGTGTCCCTGGTGCTGCGGGTACTGGCGCTCACCTGGCCCTTGAATGCATGAGTGTCCCTGTTGGTACAGGTACTTGTGCTCACCTGGCCCTTGAATGCATCAGTTCATACCTGGTGGTACAGGTGCTGGTACTCACCTGGCCTTTGAATGCATCGGTGCGTCCCTGGCAGTACAGGTACTGGCGCTCACCTGGCCCTTGAATGCATCAGTACGTCCCTGGTGGCACGGGTACTGGCGCTCACCTGGCCCGTGAATGCATCAGTGCGTACCTGGTGGTACAGGTGCTGGTACTCACCTGGCCTTTGAATGCATCGGTGCGTCCCTGGCGATACAGGCGCTGGCGCTCACCTGGCCCTTGAATGCATCAGTGTGTCCCTGGTGCTGTGGGTACTGTCGCTCACCTGGCCCTTGAATGCATTAGTGTGTCTCTGGTGGTACGGGTAATGGCGCTCACCTGGCCCTTGAATGCATCAGTGCGTCCCTGGTGGTACGGGTACTGGCACTCACCTGGCTCTTGAATGCATCAGTGTCTCTCTGGTGGTGTGGGTACTGGCGCTCACCTGGTCCTGGAATGCATCAGTGTCTCCCTGGTGGTACGGGTACTGGCTCTCACCTGGTCCTTGAATGCATCAGTGCGTCCCTGGTGGTATGGGTACCAGTGCTCACCTGGCCCTTGAATGCATCAGTGCGTCCCTGGTGGTGTGGGTACTGGCGTTCACCTGGCCCTTGAATGCATCAGTGTGTCCCTGCTGGTGTGGGTACTGGGGCTCACCTGGCCCTTGAATGCATCAGTGTGTCCTTGGTGGTGTGGGTACTGGCTCTCACCTGGCCCTTGAATGCATCGGTGTGTCCCTGGTGCTGTGGGTACTGGCTCTCGCCTGACCCTTGAATGCATCGGTGTGTCCCTGGTGCTGTGGGTACTGGCTCTCACCTGGCCCTTGAATGCATCGGTATGTCCCTGGTGGTGTGGGTACTGGCGCTCACCTGGCCCTTGAATGCATCTGCGTGTCCCAGGTGCTGTGGGTATTGGCACTCACCTGGCCCTTGAATGCATCAGTGTGTCCTTGGCGGTACGGGTACTGGCGCTCACCTGGCTCTTGAATGTATCATGCTTCCCTGGTGGTACGGGTACTGGTGCTCACCTGGCGCTTGAATGCATCGGTGTGTCCCTGGTGGTGTGGGTACTGGCGCTCACCTGGCCCTTGAATGCGTCAGTGTGTCCCTGGTGGTACGGGTACTGGCGCACACCTGGCCCTTGAATGCATCAGTGCGTCCCTGGCGGTACGGGTACTTGCGCTCACCTGGCCCTTGAATGCATCAGTGCGTCCCTGGTGGTATGGGTACCAGTGCTCACCTGGCCCTTGAATGCATCAGTGCGTCCTTCGTGGTGTGGGTACTGGCGCTCACCTGGCCCTTGAATGCATTGTTGTGTCACTGGTGCTGTGGGTACTGGCGCTCACCTGGCCCTTGAATGCATCAGTGCGTCCCTGGTGGTATGGGTACCAGTGCTCACCTGGCCCTTGAATGCATCAGTGCGTCCCTGGTGGTACGGGTACTGGCGCTCACCTGGCTCTTGAATGCATCAGTGTGTCCCTGGTGGTACGGGTACTGGCGCTCACCTGGCTCTTGAATGCATCAGTGTGTCTCTGGTGGTATGGGTACTGGCGCTCACCTGGCCCTTGAATGCATCATGCTTCCCTGGTGGTGCGGGTACTGGCGCTCACCTGTCTCTTGAATGCATCAGTGTGTCCCTGGTGGTACGGGTACTAGCGCTCACCTGGTCCTTGAATGCATCAGTGCGTCCCTGGTGGTACGGGTACGGGTACTGGCGCTCACCTGGCCTTTGAATGCATCTGTGTGTCCCTGGTGCTGTGGGTATTGGCGCTCACGTGGCCCTTGAATGCATCAGTGTGTCCCTGGTGGTACGGGTACTAGCACTCACCTGGTCCTTGAATGCATCAGTGCGTCCCTGGTGGTACGGGTACTGGCACTCACCTGGCCCTTGAATGCATCAGTGTGTCCCTGGTGGTACGGGTACTAGCACTCACCTGGCACTTGAATACATCAGTGCGTCCCCAGTGGTATGGGTACTGACGCTCACCTGGCCTTTGAATGCATCAGTGCGTCCCCCGTGGTATGGGTACTGGCGCTCACCTGGCCTTTGAATGCATCAGTGCGTCCCCCGTGGTATGGGTACTGGTGCTCACCTGGCCCTTGAATGCATGAGTGTCCCTGGTGGTACGGGTACTAGCGATCACATGGCCCTTGAATGCATCAGTGCGTCCCTGGTGGTACAGGTACTTGTGCTCACCTGGCCCTTGAATGCATCAGTTCGTACCCATGTGGTACAGGTGCTGGTACTCACCTGGCTGGCTCTTGAATGAATCAGTATCTCTCTGGTGGTGTGGGTACTGGTGTTCACCTGGCTCTTGAATGCATGAGTGTCCCTGGTGGTACGGGTACTAGCGATCACATGGCCCTTGAATGCATCAGTGCGTACCTGGTGGTACAGGTGCTGGTACTCACCTGGCCTTTGAATGCATCTGTGCGTCCCTGGCAGTACAGGTACTGGCGCTCACCTGGCCTTTGAATGCATCAGTGCGTCCCTGGTGGTACGGGTACTAGCGCTCACCTGGCCCTTGAATGCATCAGTGTGTCCCTGGTGGTACGGGTACTAGCTCTCACCTGGCCCTTGAATGCATCGGTGTGTCCTTGGCGGTACGGGTACTGGCGCTCACCTGGCCCTTGAATGCATCATGCTTCCCTGGTGGTACGGGTACTGGCGCTCACCTGGCCCTTGAATGCATCAGTGCGTCCCTGGCGGTACGGGCATTGGGGCTCACCTGGCCCTTGAATGCATCAGTGTGTCCCTGGCGGTAAGGGTACTGGCGCACACCTGGCCCTTAAATGCATTAGTGTGTCCCTCGCGGTGTGGGTACTGGCGCTCACCTGGCCCTTAAATGCATCAGTGTTTGCCTGGTGGTACGGGTACTGGTGCTCACCTGGCCCTTGAATGCATCCGTGCGTTCCTGGTGGTATGGGTACTGGAGTGCACCTGGCACTTCAATGCATCAGTGTTTGCCTGGTGGTACGGGTACTGGTGCTCACCTGGCCCTTGAATGCATCCGTGCGTTCCTGGTGGTATGGGTACTGGAGTGCACCTGGCACTTCAATGCATCTGTGTCCCTGGAGGAACGGGTACTTGCGCTCACCTGGCCCTTGACTGCTTCAGTGTGTCCCCGGTGGTTTGGCTTCTGGCGCTCACCTGGCCCTTGAATGCATCAGTGCGACCCCGGTGGTATGGGTAGTGGCGCTTACCTGGCCTTTGAATGCATCAGTGCGTCCCCCGTGGTATGGATACTGGCGCTCACCTGGCCATTGAATGCATCAGTGCGTCCCCCGTGGTATGGGTACTGGCGCTCACCTGGCCCTTGAATGCATGAGTGTCCCTGGCGGTACAGGTACTGGCGCTCACCTGGCCCTTGAATGCATTAGTGTCTCTGGTGGTACGGGCGCTCACCTGGCCCTTGAATGCATCAGTGCGTCCCTGGTGGTACAGGTACTTGTGCTCACCTGGCCCTTGAATGCATCAGTTCGTAACTGGTGGTACAGGTGCTGGTACTCACCTGGCTGGCTTTTGAATGCATCAGTGTCTCTCTGGTGGTGTGGGTACTGGTGTTCACCTGGCCTTTGAATGCATCGGTGCGTCCCTGGCAGTACAGGTACTGGCGCTCACCTGGCCCTTGAATGCATCAGTGCGTCCCTGGTGGTACGGGTACTGGCGCTCACCTGGCCCGTGAATGCATCAGTGCGTACCTGGTGGTACAGGTGCTGGTACTCACCTGGCCTTTGAATGCATCGGTGCGTCCCTGGCGGTACAGGTACTGGCACTCACCTGGCCCTTGAATGCATCAGTGCATCCCTGGTGGTAGGGGTACTGGCGCTCACCTGGCCCGTGAATGCATCAGTGTGTCCCTGGCGATGTGGGTACTGCCGCGCACCTGGCCCTTGAATGCATCAGTGCGTCCCTGCTGGTACGGGTACTGGCACTCATCTGGCTCTTGAATGCATCAATGTCTCTCTGGTGGTACTGGTACTGGCACTTATCTGGCCCTTGAATTCATCAGTGCGTCCTTGGTGGTGTGGGTACTGGCTCTCACGTGGCCCTTGAATGCATCGGTGTGTCCCTGGTGCTGTGGGTACTGGCACTCACCTGGCCCTTGAATGCATCAGTGTGTCCCTGGTGGTACGGGTACTGGCACTCACCTGGCTCTTGAATGCATCAGTATCTCTCTGGTGGTACGGGTACTGGCACTTATCTGGCCCTTGAATGCATAAGTCCGTCCTTGGTGGTTTGGGTACTGGCTCTCACCTGGCCCTTGAATGCATCGGTGTGTCCCTGGTGCTGCGGGTACTGGCGCTCACCTGGCCCTTGAATGCATGAGTGTCCCTGTTGGTACAGGTACTTGTGCTCACCTGGCCCTTGAATGCATCAGTTCATACCTGGTGGTACAGGTGCTGGTACTCACCTGGCCTTTGAATGCATCGGTGCGTCCCTGGCAGTACAGGTACAGGCGCTCACCTGGCCCTTGAATGCATCAGTACGTCCCTGGTGGCACGGGTACTGGCGCTCACCTGGCCCGTGAATGCATCAGTGCGTACCTGGTGGTACAGGTGCTGGTACTCACCTGGCCTTTGAATGCATCGGTGCGTCCCTGGCGATACAGGCGCTGGCGCTCACCTGGCCCTTGAATGCATCAGTGTGTCCCTGGTGCTGTGGGTACTGTCGCTCACCTGGCCCTTGAATGCATTAGTGTGTCTCTGGTGGTACGGGTAATGGCGCTCACCTGGCCCTTGAATGCATCAGTGCGTCCCTGGTGGTACGGGTACTGGCACTCACCTGGCTCTTGAATGCATCAGTGTCTCTCTGGTGGTGTGGGTACTGGCGCTCACCTGGTCCTGGAATGCATCTGTGACTCCCTGGTGGTACGGGTACTGGCTCTCACCTGGTCCTTGAATGCATCAGTGCGTCCCTGGTGGTATGGGTACCAGTGCTCACCTGGCCCTTGAATGCATCAGTGCGTCCCTGGTGGTGTGGGTACTGGCGTTCACCTGGCCCTTGAATGCATCAGTGTGTCCCTGCTGGTGTGGGTACTGGGGCTCACCTGGCCCTTGAATGCATCAGTGTGTCCTTGGTGGTGTGGGTACTGGCTCTCACCTGGCCCTTGAATGCATCGGTGTGTCCCTGGTGCTGTGGGTACTGGCTCTCGCCTGGCCCTTGAATGCATCAGTGCGTCCCTGGTGGTACGGGTACTGGCACTCACCTGGCTCTTGAATGCATCAGTGTCTCTCTGGTGGTGTGGGTACTGGCGCTCACCTGGTCCTGGAATGCATCAGTGTCTCCCTGGTGGTGTGGGTACTGGCGCTCACCTGGCCCTTGAATGCATCAGTGCGTCCCTGGTGGTACGGGTACTAGCACTCACCTGGCACTTGAATACATCAGTGCGTCCCCAGTGTTATGGGTACTGACGCTCACCTGGCCTTTGAATGCATCAGTGTGTCCTTGGTGGTGTGGGTACTGGCTCTCACCTGGCCCTTGAATGCATCGGTGTGTCCCTGGTGCTGTGGGTACTGGCTCTCGCCTGGCCCTTGAATGCATCGGTGTGTCCCTGGTGCTGTGGGTATTGGCGCTCACGTGGCCCTTGAATGCATCAGTGTGTCCCTGGTGGTACGGGTACTAGCACTCACGTGGTCCTTGAATGCATCAGTGCGTCCCTGGTGGTACGGGTACTAGCACTCACCTGGCACTTGAATACATCAGTGCGTCCCCAGTGGTATGGGTACTGACGCTCACCTGGCCTTTGAATGCATCAGTGCGTCCCCCGTGGTATGGGTACTGGCGCTCACCTGGCCTTTGAATGCATCAGTGCGTCCCCCGTGGTATGGGTACTGGTGCTCACCTGGCCCTTGAATGCATGAGTGTCCCTGGTGGTACGGGTACTAGCGATCACATGGCCCTTGAATGCATCAGTGCGTCCCTGGTGGTACAGGTACTTGTGCTCACCTGGCCCTTGAATGCATCAGTTCGTACCCATGTGGTACAGGTGCTGGTACTCACCTGGCTGGCTCTTGAATGCATCAGTATCTCTCTGGTGGTGTGGGTACTGGTGTTCACCTGGCCCTTGAATGCATCAGTGCGTACCTGGTGGTACAGGTGCTGGTACTCACCTGGCCTTTGAATGCATCAGTGCGTCCCTGGTGGTACGGGTACTAGCGCTCACCTGGCCCTTGAATGCATCAGTGTGTCCCTGGTGGTACGGGTACTAGCTCTCACCTGGCCCTTGAATGCATCGGTGTGTCCTTGGCGGTACGGGTACTGGCGCTCACCTGGCCCTTGAATGCATCATGCTTCCCTGGTGGTACGGGTACTGGCGCTCACCTGGCCCTTGAATGCATCAGTGCGTCCCTGGCGGTACAGGCATTGGGGCTCACCTGGCCCTTGAATGCATCAGTGTGTCCCTGGCGGTAAGGGTACTGGCGCACACCTGGCCCTTAAATGCATTAGTGTGTCCCTCGCGGTGTGGGTACTGGCGCTCACCTGGCCCTTAAATGCATCAGTGTTTGCCTGGTGGTACGGGTACTGGTGCTCACCTGGCCCTTGAATGCATCCGTGCGTTCCTGGTGGTATGGGTACTGGAGTGCACCTGGCACTTCAATGCATCTGTGTCCCTGGAGGAACGGGTACTTGCGCTCACCTGGCCCTTGACTGCATCAGTGTGTCCCCGGTGGTTTGGCTTCTGGCGCTCACCTGGCCCTTGAATGCATCAGTGCGACCCCGGTGGTATGGGTAGTGGCGCTTACCTGGCCTTTGAATGCATCAGTGCGTCCCCCATGGTATGGATACTGGCGCTCACCTGGCCATTGAATGCATCAGTGCGTCCCCCGTGGTATGGGTACTGGCGCTCACCTGGCCCTTGAATGCATGAGTGTCCCTGTTGGTACAGGTAATAGTGCTCACTTGGCCCTTGAATGCATCGTGCGTCCCTGGCGGTACAGGTACTGGCGCTCACCTGGCCCTTGAATGCATTAGTGTCTCTGGTGGTACGGGCGCTCACCTGGCCCTTGAATGCATCAGTGCGTCCCTGGTGGTACAGGTACTTGTGCTCACCTGGCCCTTGAATGCATCAGTTCGTAACTGGTGGTACAGGTGCTGGTACTCACCTGGCTGGCTTTTGAATGCATCAGTGTCTCTCTGGTGGTGTGGGTACTGGTGTTCACCTGGCCTTTGAATGCATCGGTGCGTCCCTGGCAGTACAGGTACTGGCGCTCACCTGGCCCTTGAATGCATCAGTGCGTCCCTGGTGGTACGGGTACTGGCGCTCACCTGGCCCGTGAATGCATCAGTGCGTACCTGGTGGTACAGGTGCTGGTACTCACCTGGCCTTTGAATGCATCGGTGCGTCCCTGGCGGTACAGGTACTGGCACTCACCTGGCCCTTGAATGCATCAGTGCATCTCTGGTGGTAGGGGTACTGGCGCTCACCTGGCCCGTGAATGCATCAGTGTGTCCCTGGCGATGTGGGTACTGCCGCGCACCTGGCCCTTGAATGCATCAGTGCGTCCCTGCTGGTACGGGTACTGGCACTCATCTGGCTCTTGAATGCATCAATGTCTCTCTGGTGGTACTGGTACTGGCACTTATCTGGCCCTTGAATTCATCAGTGCGTCCTTGGTGGTGTGGGTACTGGCTCTCACCTGGCCCTTGAATGCATCGGTGTGTCCCTGGTGCTGTGGGTACTGGCACTCACCTGGCCCTTGAATGCATCAGTGTGTCCCTGGTGGTACGGGTACTGGCACTCACCTGGCTCTTGAATGCATCAGTATCTCTCTGGTGGTACGGGTACTGGCACTTATCTGGCCCTTGAATGCATAAGTCCGTCCTTGGTGGTTTGGGTACTGGCTCTCACCTGGCCCTTGAATGCATCGGTGTGTCCCTGGTGCTGCGGGTACTGGCGCTCACCTGGCCCTTGAATGCATCATTGTGTCCCTGGAGGTACGGGTACTGGCACTCACCTGGCCCTTGAATGCATCAGTGCGTCCCTGGCGGTACGGGTACTGGCGCTCACCTGGCCCTTGAATGCATCAGTGTGTCCCTGGTGGTATGGGTACTGGCGCTCACCTTGCCCTTGAATGCATCAGTGCGTCCCTGGTGGTACGGGTACTGGCGCTCACCTGGCCCTTGAATGCATCAGTGCGTCCCTGGTGGTACGGGTAATGGCACTCACCTGGCCCTTGAATGCATCAGTGTGTTCCTGGTGGTATGGGTACTGGCGCTCACCTGGCCCATGAATGCATCAGTGCGTCCCTGGTGGTACAGGTACTGGCACTCACCTGGCTCTTGAATGCATCGGTGTCTCTCTGGTGGTACAGGTACTGGCACTCACCTGGCTCTTGAATGCATCAGTGTCTCTCTGGTGGTACGGGTACTGTCGTTCACCTGGTACTTGAATGCATCAGTGTTTCTCTGGTGGTGTGGGTACTGGCATTCACCTGGCTCTTGAATGCATCAGTGTCTCTCTGGTGGTGTGGGTACTGACATTCACCTGGTACTTAAATGCATCTGTGTGTCCCTGGTGGTACGGGTACTGGCATTCACCTGGCTCTTGAATGCATCAGTCTCTCTCTGGTGGTGTGGGTACTGGCATTCACCTGGCTCTTGAATGCATCAGTGTCTCTGGTGGTGTGGGTACTGGCATTCACCTGGCCCTTGAATGCATCAGTGTGTCCCTGGTGATATGGGTACTGGCGCTCACCTTGCCCTTGAATGCATCAGTGCGTCCCTGGTGGTATGGGTACTGGCGCTCACCTGGCCCTTGAATGCATCAGTGCGTCCCTGGTGGTACGGGTAATGGCACTCACCTGGCCCTTGAATGCATCAGTGTGTTCCTGGTGGTATGGGTACTGGCGCTCACCTGGCCCATGAATGCATCAGTGCGTCCCTGGTGGTACAGGTACTGGCACTCACCTGGCTCTTGAATGCATCAGTGTCTCTCTGGTGGTACAGGTACTGGCACTCACCTGGCTCTTGAATGCATCAGTGTCTCTCTGGTGGTACGGGTACTGTCGTTCACCTGGTACTTGAATGCATCAGTGTTTCTCTGGTGGTGTGGGTACTGGCATTCACCTGGCTCTTGAATGCATCAGTGTCTCTCTGGTGGTGTGGGTACTGGCATTCACCTGGCTCTTGAATGCATCAGTGTCTCTCTGGTGGTGTGGGTACTGGCATTCACCTGGTACTTGAATGCATCAGTGTGTCCCTGGTGGTATGAGTACTGCCTCTCACCTGCTCTCTGGTTTTGCTGTCTCTCTCCCCTGCAGTCTCCAGACACCTACCTGATGATCTGGGTTGTGACAGACTCCGTCTCGTTCCTTCTCATCGTTTGGGCCTTCGTCCTTCGACGGTAACTTCTCATCTGTGCTTTTTATACTGTCACAAGTTATGATTACCCCCTCTGCAAAATTCACTCACTCCTTTTGTTTTTTTTGCAGAAAATGTTGCAAGAGAGACGACGCTGCAGGTAATCTAAGCTACTGGCCTCAGCGGGGCAGCTCCATAGGTGTGCGTCTCCTGTCTCAGTGCTCCCACCCTCTCCTGCACTCTGCACTCCAACCGTCTCTTTGTATCCCAAACTACTCTCTCACTCTCTGCACTTTCCCTCTTTCTGTCTGCACTCCAACCGTCTCTTTGTACCCCCAGCCTGCTCTCGTTCTCTCTGTGCTCTCTTTACTGATGAAACTATACAGCTCTCAAACAATAATGTGTGGAAATAGCATAACCTAGTGTACTCATTTGTTTTGATCGTATTAAAATATGTTTTCCCCCACACTTCAGAATTACAAAAAAAATTGCTTCATTAGTGCTTTCCAAATTCTGAAATATTCTAAAATACTTGCAGTTTATTTACAGACATTTACATTTTCTTGTGTGCTAGAAAAAAATAGCATCATACAGCCTTCCTCCAGCACACCCCCAGTACCCAGCATGATTGTCACATAAATCCTCTCTCTTTGAAGCCAGAGAAAGAAAAGTAAACACCCAGTTCCCTTGGAAGACAGAGCTCGACATTGACCTCTGTCTTTGTATGCACAGCGACTGTGACAAGATGAGAACGAACTTTAAAGGCCTGTTTAGAGAAAGCAAGCACTCATGGAAGAATATAGTAAACAGGCTATGCTCCACAGGAGGGACAAAGACACACTGGACAGCCTAAAACAAATAAAGCCAGCAAATAGAAAGCAAGCAACTTTGAGTTACAAAACACAAAGCCAATATGAAGCAATGGGCGAAATACATTCCCAGGAAAGCTTTCCGAATGTCCCCAAAAGTATTTTCAAACCAGACAGCTGTGCTGTCTGGTAGGCTTCGACCTAAAAAGAACTGTTTTTGGGTAAAACATCTAGCTTTCTGCCAAATTTGGTGTAATTCTAATCGGCCGTTTTTTTTGTATCATTTTCAAATTTTTCAAAATAGAATTTGCATGGGGAAAAAGCATTTTGAACTCCCCTTTTTCTCTGCCCCCTTTAAGGATCAACATGAAACTTTCCACGAAGGACCAGAGGGAGAATAAACTTTTTTGGGAAAGTTTTGTGAAAATTCATCAAACGGCACCAAAATTATTAGCCAAATAAAAAACTTCTTCAGTAACTATCTTCCAAATATATATATATATATATATATATATATATATATATATATATATATATATATATATATATATATATATATATACACACACATTATTTATATATACCAAATGTTAAAGTGACATAGTTAAGTATGGTAATAACATCTTGGCTTACTGCTACATGCCAGGGCCACCTGGCATGATGGCTAATGGCCCTTTTTAGCCTCGTTCCCTCTCACTATTGCCACCTTGCTACATCATTGGTTGCTTAACTGTGCTGACGTTTGGTAGTGTGAGGTTCCAGCGTGCTATGCTGTTGATGTTCCAATTACAGCAGTGGAAAAGCAAGTATCGGAAACGTTAGTGGGAGGAAATGGGAGGTGTGTTTATAAGATGTAAAGCATTGTGGCCGATAGAGTGAGAGGTCTTAGCAGCACAAAGGTGAAGGGAAGCTGCAAAGGTGTATCCGTTGTGCGATGGAAGGTGGTACTGCTGGCCTAAGTAGTAGATTGCAAATGGAGACAATGTTGTGACTGTGTCTGTGTGTGTATATATGTGGCCTTGTGTGCACAACCTTGATTAATAGGCAATGCCATTTGGATGAGTATTTCATTGATGCAGGTATATTTTATCATATTTTTTCTCTTCCTGAAGGTGCGGAGACCGCTGTCCTACTGACACAAATTCACAACATCGCTGCGTAATTCTGGACAAGCCTTCATGCCTCCTCATCGAACCTGCTAGCCGCTTGTGCAGTCATTCTGCAGAGTGATTTGAGCTGGACACATTTTCATTTGGGTGCATATTGCTGCTGGCTCCACCATCGCCCACTGAGTTCCTGTTAATCAGCAGAATTCATAATGGTTTTCTTGTCAGCAGAGAATTCTGGAGGTTGTAGTTGTACTGTTCCTAGTGCACCCTTGGGTTTAAGAAGACACATGACCAGGCAGGATATTGTCTGGGACCCCATGGTTCTATGGTCTTCCAAGGGACGGTTCTCTTTCTAGCTCTTTGGGTGGTGGACACAACTGTGTTGTACAACCGAGAACCGTAAGCGGACATTTATCTGTATTTATGTATTCGAAGAGGTGATACTTCTGGGTTGAGGACTTACACAGCTGAATTGTTTAAAATGTATTTGCAACTGTTGCATGACAGGACTCCATATACCATCCCTCCTTTACATGCACTTTATATAAAACATACCTATGGATCAATTTGTGGGGCAGACCTATGCCAAGGATCATGAGGAATCTTTATTGCACTGAATTTCAAAAGCAGGGGTAGAACAGGGGGTTTCGGAAAGTGGTATAAATCAGTGCACGTGGCCATAGATCTTGTCAACTTGGCGGAATCTCCCAAACTCATCATAAAAGCTGCAATGTTGCTGGAAGCCCGCATCTGGGTTCTGAGGAGGATTGTTGAGTACTTGACGTTGACGTGCACAGTGTACAGGAATCAGTGTTTGCCACTGTTTGGGGAGGACATATGGGATTTTAGGGTAGAATCTGGGTAGGTGTAGAGGAGCCAGTGGATTATGAAGACTGCTTGATGGGTTGGCGTCTGAAATGGGTAGATACTGAAGGGTTTGAAAGAGTGCGTCTTCTTGGTACTGCAGAGCGTGATAAATCGAATCATCTGTGGTACACTCGACGACGAGGGAGGATGCCACTCCGCTGTATAAATGTTTGATCTGTGTGCGAGCAGTTGTGCATGTGTGTTTTTGTAGTATAGTGTGAGTATGTGCAATTGGAAGTGTGAGTGATTACCTGTAAGAAGTTGGGTGGTTGAATTTGGAGGCAAGTCTGTGTGATTCTGAAAATAGGACTGGGTAGCTGATAGGCTAAACGTATCGTCGCCTGTTATTTGTAAGACTGCTGGATTGTATGATAGAGGAATGGAAGGGTGGCGGTGCGGAGGAGGTGTTCACCTGGTGGGATGTCAACGGGTGGTTGCATGGAAACTTGATCATTGGTGGTTGACTGGAAATGATGGTTGCATGATATGTGCCGTTAGTTCCAGAAGTGGAGGGGACAGAAAGACAGTCCATTAATATCTGGAACTGGTGCTGCTATGGGTAGACAGACTACTGAATGTATGATTGAATGACTTTCTCCCAGTACAAGTCCCCACTCTTTTTACAGATTCGGTATAGGGTCCATTTCACGATTATTGCTAATGTTCTATGTGTGTAGTATGTGCGCAGTGCACTTGTATAGTTTGTCACACAAGATGCAAATCAGACCCTCCTGAGGTCTTGCTCTTGCGCTGTGTGATTTACTGTTTGTTTGGTGGTAGGGTAGGAATAATAGGTCATGCGTCTCTGGTGTCCCCTCTCTTTTATCAGGCACAGCAGGGCAGCTGCAAATATGGGTGTGTTTTTGCATGAACATAACTATTTTTCTTTAGAAATAGGATTTTTAGTGTTTAAAGTTAGCTTGGTGGTAGGAGGAAAAGGGATTTTCCAAAATATGGCTTTTCAGGATGTGTCTGTTTCACAGTGTTGGTCTTTCCCCTTTTTACCAACTTGCAGGGTGGAGTCAGTCATGGTTTATCAGAGACAAGCCTTGAGATTCACAGCAGAGGGGCTTTTTACTAGCTGGTTTAAGGGCATCCCCAAGGAGTAGAGGGGCACCAGGCATTCAGGGATCCCTCGTGTGTAATGATAGCTTCAAGCAGTAAATCCTAAAATGTTTCAGGGAAGACGGATAAAATTAATGGACTGTCGTTAAGGAGTGTGGCAGAGTTTGTTACTAATTGATGGGGATGTCAGAGATCAGAGTCAATTCTGAGACAAAAAGCCAAATGTATTTGAAATCCTATCAAGTAAATCCCAATCTGTTGCGATTCCAAACACTCCTGCAAGCTGTGGATGCTGAGAGCTGAACCCCAGTCTCTGTTCAGCAGCGTGGATCTTCGATGCGACCCTTAATAACAAGTATTGAACAAACGTCTGGAAGCGACAAGGGAGGGTGCAGTTATCCAAGGGGAATATTTCTGTTGCCAGTGTTACTTATGCCCAAGAACAATGTCGACTCCATAACCAGTTGGAGACTTGTTCGATATAAGAAGAGGAGGTAGGATTCCTAGCTCAAGTTGCATGCAATGTTTATGCTATCAATGAGGTTGTAACCAGCCAGAGGGATTCTTATTAAGGGCTACTTGTTCACGTTGTAGGTTATAGTAGGATATTTTGTTGGGATCTGAATCATGACTAGATAACATAAGCCCTGCTTAGTCTATCACTAAAATAGCCCGTGCATGTGGTGATGTTTTCTGCTGAGGTTCATCAGTACAGCATTTGTGCACCTTCAGTCTCTATAGATAGTGCAATTAGAGGGTCTTTTGAGGGATCATATGGTAGCAGTTAAATTATCACTCAGGACATCAACCGAGAACAGCTAGACAATTAGTCAAGGTTGCTTCAGTACAGCATTAAGCAGTCCCTCAAAGCCTACTCAGTAGGGCTACTAGGTTCCAGTAGAGCAGTTTAACTGCGTCGAAGTTAAGAGTAGGATTATACGCAAAGGTCAGTCCAGTTCACCGGTCATGCGATCTACTGAGCCCTGTACGGGGACAGAGTACGTCTATCCTTTGAGGACTGTCCAGTTCAGAAGCTAGAGTACACATCATGGGCTATCCAATAGAGAAGCTAGACTTGTCAGTGAGGGCTGCTAGAAAAGCAGTTGGACTCTTCTTTGAGGGCTATTCAAGTCAAGTACAACTTTATTTCGGTTTTAAAAAAAATTAAAAAGTACACAATAACAAGACTTCAAAAGTAAAATACAATGTTCAGAAGTCCATAAAAACACATTATAGCATGTTATAATACAAATTGATTTAAGTGATTAAAACCAGATTTCATCAGGGTACATTAAAACGAAAAAACACACAAACTATCTCCATACTAAAGCCATTTCCATGGGGACAAAACACACAATACATTACAAAATACCACATTTAAAAGGATTAAAACTGCTAAGAAATAAAAGCTAAAGGACTATACAGTTGACAAGCTAGATTGTTTATCGTTGGACAGTCGGTAAAGCAGTCCTGCTGTTTATCCTGGGCCACCCATCGACCTATTAGAATACCCGCTGACCGCTGTCTAGAAGACCAATTGGATATCCGTTGCTGTCCTTCAAGCAGAGAAGTTAGACTGTCCAATGAGGGCAGTCTGGTAGCACAACCAGACTGTCTTTTGAGGTTATCCATACAGCACTTAATCGATCTGCCCCATCGAACAGTTTAAACAACTGTTGTACAAAGTTGCCCTCAATGGATAGTCATCATCAGCATCCATTTGGTATTGCAATTAGACTGTCGCCTATCGACGCTCTAGTATAGGAGTGTTTTGATTGATGCCTATAAAAGCAGACTATCCATAGAGGCCCTTTCCGGAGAGGAGTTACGCTCGCCACGGAGAGACATTCACTCAACCACTTCGACAATACATCGGTGACCATCAAGTCATCGTCCAGGAGGGGAAACTCTGTATCCTCAGGGAGTCTCAGTCACAAGTATTAGTCATATATCATTATTTACAGTGTCCCTCCTTCATGAGCCTTGCACCAAGAACTGTTGTAAACCGATTTGTGCTTTTGCACTCAGTGTATGCCATTCTCGGGGCTCCCTTTATCTCTGTGCTTCTCTCTTCCTTTTTATTATTTATCAACCCACCTCCATAGGTTTCCCTTTCTGCCTCTTTAAAGTGCTCCTTTTTTTCATTATTAGTTCTCTGGATCTCCCACCTTCCGACCTCGCTCTCCAGCCACCTCTTTTCCCATCACTTGCTTAGCCTTCTTTTTACCTCTTGAATAATTTCTTTCTATCTGCAGGTCTTTCCCATCTCTTCTTGAGTCCATGTACATGTTTTCTCCTCCTGCTTTGTCTGCTGCTGTAACTGAGATGAGTATTTTTGATACACTGACACGTCTTCCTGAATGTTCTTTTCTATTTTTACAATGTAGTAAACATTGATGCTCTTAATAAAGTGTCCTGGTTTCTTTCTGTATGATTTGTTATGGTATGTTAATTTAATTTGATATTGTGCACAAACTCTTGTGCCTGGGGATGACTTTCTGCTTTGTGTTTCTCAAGCTGTAGTAAATTTGCTGACTGCCGACACCAGGTTGGGTATAGACGAGGAGAGAATATCTGGAGGAGTGGGGGTTGGGGTGGAAGTCCTCTCACAAAGAAGACACCGAGGGGAAACGGAGATGGCGAAGAAGAGTACCATGTAGAAGAGAAACAAGAAAACTTTGTGATCCGGAAAAGAGGTTGCACAGGATTTGTTCAACATAAATGACATTTGCCAGGACAGGGTCACAGCCTGGGATCAATATCAATTTGAATCGAATGAAGGGAAACACATTTGTGAGTGGACCCAAACATCAGTCAATCAATCAATCGATATTTGCATAGCACAGCTAATCGCCCATGAGGGTATCCAGGTGCTAGGTTGTCACAGTTGAAAAGCCAGGTCATGAGTCTCTTCCTGAAGTCTGCCAGCGACGGTGATGTCCGAAGGAGGAGGGGAAGGCTGTTCCAGGACTTGGTGGCGAGGTAGGAGAAGGAACGGTTGTGGGGCGTCTAGAGGGTTTCATGGGTGGGTGTCCATTCCCAGGGTCCCTTGGATTTGGTGTTATTCCCTCTGGGCTTGGTGAGTGCAGCAAGGTTAGGCAAGAACCATCCACAGGCGACAGGGCTGTGGTGGTCTGAGCTGATGCTTGAGTGCTTCAAGCTTCCTTTATTTTATTTTTCTAGTTTCATTTAGCATAAACATGGCCCTGGGCCATCAGAGCACTTTCCAGCAGAAAAAGTCCAAACAATCATTATGAACAAACATACAAACAAGCAAAGAAAGTGCTACATGAGCTGGGGGCATTTCTTGCTAAAACAAGTAGAACAGATTCAGACAATGATCACAAGTAAACCAAAGGACAAGCCGTGCAAGAGGCAGAGAACAGACCGGTATTAGACCCAGGTGAACTAAAGGACAAAATGGCGAACATAACTTGAACCAAATTGCCTTTCGAAGAAGAGGATTTTTAGCTACTTTTTAAGGGATGAGTGACAGCTGGTTGTGTGGAGGGCTCGGGAAAGGAGTTACAGCTTCTAGTTGCTCTCCAAGAGAAGGATTCATTCATATAGCTCTCCTGAACCCCAGGACTCCAAGAGAAGGGATTCTGCATTTCTCAAAGCCCGATATGCACTGGATATCTTCAGGTATCTGAAAGAAACAGTTAGTTATAGATTCCTTACCTTAGAATTACCCCCAGGCGTCAGACTGGATCCGGAAAGTTTTTTGTCAGAAGTACCCCTGCGCGTCGGAAGGTGGCGTCGGTCGACTCCGCGTTCGTCGTCAGTGTCGTGGTCGCCGGGATGACGTTGCGGTAGCTACATAGACGCCGCCCTCGTGCGCTGACGTCAGTTCTTTAATTTTCCACGCCAGCAAGCGCAGATCCGGAGAGAGCGGGACCTCCAGTCCCTTTTTGACTTACTTTTTTCTCGACTTTTGTCGAATTCGTTTTTTGAGTCCATCGACTCCTGGTCCACGAGGGATGCCCGGCTTCAAGGCCTGCGGTTCCTGTCACCGACTGATGTCGGTGAGGGACCCGCACCACGTGTGCCTCTATTGCCTGGAGCGCGACCATGACCCCAATTCGTGCTCCGACTGCCGGACCATGGCCCCGAAGTCTTTGCGGGAGCGGTCCCGAAAGCTACTCGAGGCCCGGCAGTCTGCTCTGTGTCGCTCGAGGTCCCAGTCGTGGAGGAAGTCGAGGGACCGGTCGCAGAGCCAACACCATTCTTCGTTTAAGTCTTCGCACTTGGGGTCAGGTAAGTCGAAGCACAAAAAGAAGTTGAAGAAGCATCGTCGCTCTTCGACTTCTCCCCGTCTGTCGGCCGACGTGACGAGGGATGCGGGTGGTGCCCCTCCCGCGGCTCCACGTGCGGAGCCTGTAGGGTCGGCTCCGGGTTTCCCCCCCTTCCCAGGACCGGGAGCGACCCCTGCCCAGCTTCGTCAGTTTTACGAAGCGATGCACACCATCTTTGGGCAGACTGTCTCCGCCAGCGCGCCTTCCGGCCCCGCGGACTCGGCTGGGGGTCCTGGGTCTTCGGCGCCGACGGCTTCGGCCTCGGCGCCGCAGGGTCCCCTTGGATCCAGGCCTGGATCCGGATCGGCGCCAGTCGACCTGGTTACGCCTCCCCCGGCACCACGTCCGCAACCGACGTCGGCTGTGTCCCCAGCCGACGTCGACCCCGGCCTCCACCTCGAGGTAGACACGGAGTCGATGCCGGATCCGAAGCAGACAGGTAATCTTGTGCCCTTGTTCTACCCTACCCTGGCTCTTTGAGACCAGATTGGCAGCCGGAGGAGGGTGAGGAGGACTGGGAGGGGTCTGGGGACCCTTTAACCCACCAGTTGACTTATGAGCAGGACTGGAGAGAGGAACTGTGGGAAGCCAGTGGTCTGGATACCTCACCAGACCTTGGCATGTTGTCTCCTCCTACGGTGGCTACGGAGGAGGGAGAGTCATATGTAGTGGTGTTGCGTAGGGCGGCCAAGGCTCTCCACCTCGAGCTACCTACGGTGGTAGTCAGGACTAAACTCCTGACAGAGGTCCTTCAACCGGCAGCGAGCTCTTCGGAGCCCCTGCTGCCGTTTAATGAAGCCCTCACGGACATCCTTTTGGGCACCTGGTCCAGGCCCAACACAGGGGCTCCTGTGGACAGGATGATTGCCCGACGCCACCGCCCGGCCCCGGGCGACCCCACTTTCCTCTCCCAACACCCCACCCCACCCCTGAGAGCTTGGTGGTCCAAGCCTCCACTTCCAAAGGCGCATTCCCTAACGCACCACCCGATAAGGAATCCAAAAAGCTGGACCATCTTAGAAAGAAAATATTTTCTTCCGCCAGCATGGGACTGCGGTCGGTAAACACCCCATGTCTGTTGGGCCATTATTCCCACTCTGGGTGGGATATGGTAGCGCAGGCGCTGCCCCAGTGCCCTGAGGAGGCCCGGGCCGTGCTCTCCTGTGCAGTTGCCGAGGGGAGAGATGCAGCGAAGTTTACCATCCGCTGTGGGCTGGATACCGCTGACGCACTAGGCAGGACGATTTCCACGTCAGTAGCCCTTCGACGCTACGCCTGGTTGCGGTCGACTGGTTTTTCCGGGGATGTCCAATCCACTCTTATGGACATGCCCTTTGATGGCCGTCGCCTTTTCGGCGACAAGGCAGACAACGCGTTGGAGCGCTTTAAGGACTCTCGGGCTACGGCCAGGTCCTTGGGCCTCTCCACCACTCGCCCTGCGCAGTCTGCCTTTTGCCCCTTTCGTGGCTACGGAAGGGGTGCCCCACCTCGTCCCACCCAGGGCCACAGGCCGGCGCAAGCTTTTCAGCCTCCGCGCGGCCGGGGATGTGGGAACCAGCACTGTAATTCTGGGGGCCAGCGGGCGGGCCAGTCCACCCAAGCCCCTTCTGCAGCAGCCTCCAAACCCTCCTAGTCCGACCTTTCAGGGCCACCAAACGCCAGTTGGCGGCAGGATTCGCCATCACCTCCCCCACTGGCGCACCATCACGTCGGACAGGTGGGTTTTGCAAATAGTCCGAAGGGGCTACTCCCTCCCCTTCAAGACTGCCCCTCCATCCATGCCACCTCAGTACCATCGCATGTCGGAGGATCATCTGGCCCGTCTCCAACAGGAAGTTTTGGCACTCTTGGCCAAGGGAAGCCATCGAGCGCGTTCCTGCCCCAGAAGTAGGTCGTGGTTGCTATTCCCACTACTTTCTGGTACCCAAGAGGCCTGCGTCCTATCTTGGTTCTCAGGAACGTCAACCGCTTCCTCCGGAAGGAGAAGTTCAAAATGTTGACGCTCGCTCAGGTCTTGTCTGTCCTCGACCCTGGAGACTGGATGGTAGCGTTGGACTTGCTGAACGCTTACTTACACATCCCCGTCCTGCCGGCCCGCCGGCGTTACCTGCGGTTCACGGTAGGCCACGAGCACTTTCAGTTTACCGTGCTCCCCTTCGGCCTTACCAGCGCCCCTCGGGTGTTCACGAAAGTGATGGCAGTGGTCGCAGCTCATCTGCGCAGATCAGGGGTTCCATTCTTCCCCTATCTCGACGACTGGCTGTTGAAGGCGGGCTCGCCCCAGGCTGTCGTCTCCCACCTCCAGACTTCCGCCGACGACCTGCATTCGCTGGGGTTCTCCATCAATGTGCCGAAGTCATACCTGACTCCCTCTCAGAAGCTCCTCTTCATCGGAGCGTTTCTGGACACGACGCATTTTTGGGTTTATCATCTCGATCAGCGAGTCCGGGCTATTTGGGCTATGATTCCGATCTTTCAGCCTCTATCCTGGGTTTCGGTCAGGATGACCCTCAGGCTGCTGGGTCTGATAGCCTCCTGCATCCTGCTGGTGGACCATGCCAGATGACATATGCGGGCTCTGCAGTGGGTCCTGAAGTTCCAGTGGGCACAACATCAGGGGAATCTGTCCGATTGGGTCCAGATCTCGGAGGGCACTGCACTCCAATTGCAGTGGTGGCTTACGAACCAAGATTGGGTCGACTGCAGATCCCTCTTCCTTCCTCAACCAGAGTTCACAGTGGTGACCGATGCATCACTTCTGGGATGGGGTGGCCACATGGGGGAGGCGGAGATCAGAGGCCTCTGGTCTCCGGCGGATTCTGGGCTCCACATCAACCTTCTGGAGCTTCGGGCGATTCGTCTTGCACTCAAGGCATTCCTTCCCTCTGTACGGGGAAGAGTAGTGCAGGTGTTCACGGACAACACCACCGCCATGTGGTACTGCAACAAACAAGGCGGGGTGGGGTCGTGGACCCTATGTCAGGAGGCCCTCCGCTTCTGGACATGGCTGGAACATCAGGGCATATTCCTGGTGGTTCAACACCTGGCAGGATCTCTGAACGCCAGGGCGGACGAACTCAGCCGCAGGTGCATGGTGGATCAGTCTTCAGTCGGAGGTGGTGCAAGGTCTCTCAGCAGTGGGGAGAGCCTTGGTTAGATCTATTCGCCACCGAAGAGAACGCGCAATGTCAGCAGTTCTGTGTGTTGGAATTTCCAAGGCGGCACTCGCTAGGCGACGCTTTTCGTCGCGAGTGGAGTTGCGGTCTTCTATACGCCTTTCCCCCCTATACCACTTCTGCCCAGAGTGCTGAAGAAGATCAAGCGCGACCCGGCCCAAGTCATTCTTGTGGTTCCGGATTGTGCACCAAGAGTCGTCTGGTATCCCGAGCTGCTCAACATGGCCATCGATCCTCCGATCCGACTGCCTCTTCGGGAGGAACTTCTGTTGCAGCAGCAGGGGACGGTCCTCCACCCGAACCTGTCCAGCCTCCACCTCCTTGCGTGGAGATTGAGCAGTGGCAGTTGACGTCGTTTGACCTGCCTCCCGAAGTCTGTGATGTTATCTTGGCAGCCAGGCGTCCCTCCACTAAGACGGTATACGCCTGCAGATGGAAAACATTTGTGGCATGGTGCACAGCAAAGGCTGTGGATCCCCTTTCTGCCCCTCTTTCTGAAGTTCTCTTGTTCCTCCTTTCTTTGGCCCAGCAGGGCTCTGCTCTGGGCACTCTAAAGGGCTACCTCTCGGCCATTTTAGCCTTCCTTAGACTTCCTGATCAGCCTTCTCTTTTCAAGTCCCCTGTTGTAAATAGATTCCTTAAAGGCATTACTCATCTTTTTCCTCCTGTTCTCTTCGTAATGCCTCAGTGGGACTTGAACTTGGTTCTTACCTACCTCATGTGCGCTCCC
Source organism: Calotriton arnoldi (assembly GCA_963921515.1). Lineage (NCBI taxonomy): Eukaryota > Metazoa > Chordata > Amphibia > Caudata > Salamandridae > Calotriton > Calotriton arnoldi. The sequence goes on from CAWUFW010000408.1 coordinate 3,730,414, forward strand.
TTTGAGCCACTACATAACTGTCCTCTCAGACTTCTCACTTTGAAAACTGCTTTTCTGGTGGCCATCACCTCTGCACGCAGGGGGAGTGAGCTACAAGCTCTTTCTTAAATGCGTCCTTTTCTGGCTGTTCATCAGGACAAGGTCGTCCTGGGAACTAGACCTTTCTTTCTTCCCAAGGTGGTTACTTCTTTCCACATTGGCCAAACCATCACTTTGTCACCTTCTTTCCGCCTCCTTCAAAAGAGGAAGAGAGGCTCCAGCGTCTGGATCCAAAATGTGCGCTTTCCTTCTACGTGGATCTCACCAAACAATTCCGGGTGGACGACCAGCTCTTTGTTGGTTACGTGGGCGCTAAGAAAGGTCGGGCCGTGCACAAACGAACCATCTCCAGGTGGGTCGTTCTGTGCATCAAGGCTTGCTACTCTTTAGCAAAGAAGGAGCCTCCAGTGGGGCTGCGCGCCCATTCCACCAGGGCGACGGCAGCTACTACTGCTTTGGGACGAGGAGTCCCTGTTTGGTAATAAATCTTCCAACCCTCCTCAGAGCGACGCAAAGCAAACCGACTCCAGCAGCCACAAAACACAGGAAATGTATTTGCACCTTTCTCCGTTTATTGGCATGCCAAGGCAGACGCAGTGTCACGTCTTGGAACAAGCTTCTTCTGCCCCACATAGATATTCAGGAGACCATATATAGGGCAGAAAGTGCTGTCATCAGTAAAATCCTTAGATGTGGACAAGGCCAAATACGGTTATATATATATATACAAATAGAAGTGTCATGCAAGCACAAGACATAGAGCAAAATAAGGACACAAGGGAACAGAAAGCAAGTTTAAGCAAAACCTGCAAGAATTGGAGGCTTTTGACAGCTGTTAACCCAGGACGTGTCAGAGAGGGCAATAAAGGTCCTTGGGTCAGGCTGGAATAGATTTGTAAAGGAGGGGTGATTTTAGGAGCACAGAGCAAGCAGTGTGGTCAGAGACAGACATAGTTAGCTCAGTGTGTCTGAGATAGTGTGGGGGAGAATTTGAGATTGATTCACTTATTTGGCTGATGCAAACATATAGATATATATTTTTCCTCACAATATCCCTCCTTTTTGATAGCAATATCAAATACCATTGTAAGAAAAATATGAATATATATATATATATGATAGAAATAAAAAGTATCGATAAAGTACATATCTTTGACTGGCATTACACAGTGTTTAAATAACATGCATATATTGGCGTAGACACATCTAAGAGGTATTCATTTTTCAACATAGATAAAATTATATACTAATACTCAATGCATTTATATTCTATATCTATAGCATTAATTGAAATGTTTCTTTGTGTGCTTTCTCTACATCCTGTTGTATTTGGAGATATTTGCAGGCTAGCTCCTTCTCTGTAGGAGGTAGAATTTTTACTGCAGAAATTGAATGGATGCTTTTACTACACAATTGCTGTCCCATGGAGCAACAACACTGAAGACAACACAAAAATATCACTATTGTTAAAAAGATACCCAGTAGTGCTAGAACTAAGTGCGTTAACCATCCTGTTGGTAGCCAGGACCAGTCATCAGAATCTATAATTTTCCCTGCTCCATGGAATATTTGAACTGCATTCTTAATTTGTGCCACATCCCTTGCTATGTTTCCACTTTTGTTTAAAAAATAACAGCAAGAGGAATTTAATAAAACACACAATCCTCCTTGTTGTAGTGTTAGGAGGTCAAGTGCAATTCGATGTTGAATTGTCATGGCAGCTACTGAATTTATTTCCATCTGCAACTGTTGAAGTGCATCTCTTGTGGCATTGAATGCTACGGTTAGCTCAGCAGACATATTAACAAGGGCCAATTCTAAATCATATACCCCATATCCAGGAATAAATATACGCATTAGTTCAAAGAATAGACCTTGTCTAGCTTCCAGAATAGGTGCATGTATATCTCTTTTATATCTATGAGCAAAACTCCCCAAATTTAGTGGCTCATGGGCTGCAATGTGTGGCACAACTGAAATGTTTGGTGTAAGATAAGAAATAGCACACATGCCTTCCCAGTGCCGGGGAAGCACCTTGTATGCTTTAGTGCCACAAATAAAATACATTCCGCCCTGTAACTGTGTGTCCAATGTGTGAGGCCTACCCCTTCAGGAAAAGTGTTTTGGAATTGATCACACCATTTGTAATCAATCCATGAAGAATTTATAAGCGTAACATTTGCCCATGGTGCCATGTATGAGCAGCGAGCTGACCATAAGGGGTATTCTAATGTTTTAGAAATCACATTTGGTGCCCTAGCATTCTTATTCTTTTGCTCAATAAATGGATCGTATAGAAGACCATTAGGTGTTATTACTAGTGTCTCTCCATCTACAGTGATGTTCCAGTAATGCAAAGTGTAGTTTACTTGTTTTCCTCGTACCTTAGCTGTCCAGTTCCTACTTACTGTCTGTCTTTTATGTTCCAATTACCTGTGGTATTATCAAATTCTAATATGTTAGGACACTGGCTACTTTTTAAATGTCCTAAGTATCGGGAAGCTGGGTTACATCCTGAAACATGATGCTTTAAACATACAGGAAATGCTTTTTCCTTGTCTTTGTATTCTACTGTAGGAGACACTTGTTATTGGGCTTGAATATTTGGCAGTATGGTACAACGTGGGTACCATCCAATCCTTCCTTCTCCACAATGCCAGGTTACGTTGGATATGAGGCATCCTATTCCTTGCGCATAATTTTGTATAGGCACAGGTGTTTCATATAGGCCAATTGGGTCGCTGGGGTGTCTGGATAATTCTCTACAAATCCAGCAATTTTGAAGACCTAAAGCCTGGGCAACTTTCTCATGTACTGCAATGAGGGGATGGTCAGCAGGTTGTTGCAATACAAGTAGCACACACATAATTAAGGTACTAAGAAATAGTGTTAGCATAATGCAATGCATTTTCTTGACAGTGGTAAGTATCACTTTCAGGATTTAAAATATTGTTAGGCAGTGTCTTTCTGTCTCAGTTTCAGGGTACTTTCTGTAAGTGTCAATAATGAAAGTTCTCGTGGTGCGCTGTCATCTGCTTCTCCTCCTGGTCCGTAGTCGTCTTGTTCAGGGGCGGTTTCCCGGACCTGCCCTGCGTTGTCCACTTCAGCCTATTTTTGGCAGGTGTAGACCCTCACCTTTTTCTAGACAGTGTTGCGTGCTTCACTCAACAGCATCAGTTGGTGTCACCGTTCCTGGGACACTTGATGATGGACCCTCAGCGTTGTTGTTAGGAAAGGTCTGGTCTGTCTCCCCCTTGTCCTGTGTTTCACGCTGCTCCATGGGTGGCTGGTGCTCATCTGTTAAAGGTGCCTCTGCCTCAGGCGTTGTTGGTGCAGCCCTGCATTGTGTTCCGTGCAGCCACTCCGGACGTTCCTGCACCTTTAGTGATGTTCTGGTAACCAGGAGCACAACGTGGGGTCCAGTCCACCTAGAAGTACTCACCATGACCATGTCTCCAGGTTTAAAAGGGTGTGTTTGTTCTGAGGAAGGATGGGGCAAAGCTTCCTTCACCTGGAGATGGTGATGCCTCAAGACCACCGACAATTGTACAGCATAGTCAGAAATCTGCTCATCCGTCCACAGCAGTGCTGCTTGGGATGCTGAGAGGCAACCTCAACCCCACCGACATGGGCCACCCCATCAATACATCATGGGGGGACAAGAGAGTTGTTCTAGATGGTGTTGCTCTTATGGCATGCAGCACTAAAGGCAGCGCATCTGGCCATTTCAGGCCTGTTGCATCAGTTGTTTTGGCTAATTTGTTTTATTGTGGCGTTCATTCTCTCCACCTGGCCTGAACTTTGTGGGTGGTAAGGGGCATGCAGTTTCCGCTCTATTCCCAAACAGTCACACATCTTTTCCACAACTGCAGCCACAAATTCACCCCCTCTGTCACTGTTTATGCTCTGGGGAACCCCAAACCGGGGTATTAAATCTATCATCAAGCATCGCACAACAGTTGCTGCATCATTCTTCCTTGTTGCAAACGCCTCCACCCATTTTGAAAATTGATCCACACATACCAGCAAATATTTGAATCCATTCACTGGGGGCATATACGCGAAGTCTATTTGAATGTTGGTAAATGGACCCTCTGGTACTGGCAAGTGATCATGGGTAGCGGGGGACCGACCTTTAGCATGTTGGGCACAGACAAGACATTGGGAGCAGAATTGTGCAGTGAAAGCTGTTATACCTGGTGCAAACCATTCTTGTCTAATTAAAGCATTCATCCCTCCTTGAGCCATGTGAGTGGGTCCATGAGCAAGCCTTGTAAGGGGCAGGAACATACTGCGTGGGGCCACAGGCCTCCCATCCTGGTGGACCCACAATCCCTCATCATTCGGCTCACATCCAGCATCAATCCACGCTCTTTCTTCCTCTGGTGATGCAGACCATTGTGCTTCTTTCACATCAGCTAGCAACAATTGTCTCTGAATCAGCTGTATCTTTGGAGTACTTTTTGCCATTAAAGGCACCATCTGTACTGGCTGTAACATGCTCTCTTTTGCTGCTGTCAGCCATGGCGTTACCTCTGGCTATCTCAGTATTAGCTCCTGTATGTGCCTCACATTTTATTACTGCTATTCTGTTGGGTAGTAGTATTACCTGTAGCAAATTCTTTACTAAGGGGCCATTTTGAAAGGGGCGTCCTGCTGCTGTTATGAAACCACGATACTGCCACAGCTGGCCAAAATCGTGGACAACTCCAAAGGCATAACGTGAATCAGTGTAAATATTAACATTTTTTCCTTCAGCTAGGATGCATGCTCTTGTTACAGCATACAGCTCGGCTTGCTGGGCAGATGTGCCAGGGGGGAGGGCTGCACTTTCAACTATGGTGTCTACTGTTGTTCTAGCATACCCTGCTCTGTAATCAGTGTCTGTTAGTCTGCTGGAGGAACCACCAGTGTACCACTCGTAGTCAGTTTTTTCTAATGGTGTTTGCTGCAAATTTGGTCTGGGTGTGGTGCATGTCTCTACAACTTCAACACAGTCATGGTCAGGGGTCTCATCTGAATCTCCTAGTGGAAGTAATAATGTTGCCAAATTAACAGGTGGGCATCTTTTAATGGTGATATTGGTGTTAGACAACAGAGTGACCTCATAACTTGTTTTCCTGGCCGCCGAAAAATGTTGTGTTGCTGCAGATGACAACAACTGTACCGAATGTGGCACATAAACAATACAAGGGTAGTCCAACACAATGGGAGCCGTCCTCTCTACCATCACAGCTGCTGATGCCACTGCTCTCAAACAAGCTGGATGCCCAGTTACTGCTGCAGGCAAAGTCACGGAGTAGTATGCCACAGGTCTTTTTCCTGAGCCATGCTGCTGTGTCAGCACACCATTTGCAATGCCATTTTGCTCTGACACATAGAGATGGAAGGGCAGTTTGTAATCAGGCAGCCCCAGGGCTGGCGCAGTACACAAAGTCTCTTTCAGTTTCTTAAAACAGTCTGCAAGTTCATTAGTCCATACAATGTTGTTGGGAGCATCTTGTAGTGTACATTGTCGCAGGATGGCATCATAGGATCTGTACTCAGGGATCCACTGGCGGCAGTAGTTCATCATCCCCAGGAATGACAGCATTCCTTTCTTGGTGGGCGGAGGCAGCATGCCCTGAATCATTTTTATCCTGTCAGGTGATATGCGGCGTGTACCTTTGGATACCACATAACCCAGGTAAGTCACCTCTTTTTGGCAGCACTGGAATTTTGACAATGAAGCTTTGTGTCCTCTCTCCTGGAGGTGATTCAGCAGCGCAACAGTGTCTTTTTCACAGGCCTCAAGTGATGGAGATGCCACGAGTAGATCATCAGCGTACTGCAAGATGATGCTACCACCTTCCAGGTGTAGGCTGTCCAGGTCTCTTTTCACTGCCTGTGCATAGACCGTGGGACTCAGTGTAGCCTTGAGCTAGTCTTCTGAAAGTATATTGGGTATCTTTCACTGTGAAAGCAAAAAGGTACTCGCTCTCTGGATGGACTCTAATACTGAAAAACGCAGAGGAGAGATCAATGACTGAAAAGTACTCTGCCTCTACAGGTATAGAAGATAATATAGTATTGGTGTCAGGCACAACAGGTGCTAAGGGAACCACAATGTTGTTTATCAGTAGTAAATCCTGTATGAACCTATACTGCCCAGTATTGCCCTTGGGCAATGGAATGATAGGACTATTACAGGGGCTGGAGGTCTTTTTAATGATACCTTGTTGCAAGAGAGATTCAATCACAGGTTTTATTCCCTCCTCTGCCTGAGGTGACAGTCTGTACTGACGGACATAAGGTAATTCAGCATTTTCTTTAATTGTCACTTTATGGGGAGGGCATGTTTTCAATAATGCCTCATTTTTGTGTTTTGCCCAAACCTCTGAGTTTACTTGCTCTAGGACCTTGTTTTTAGTCAGCTGTAAAGCCATATTCCCTTCAAGCTTGTCAAAAACTGCAGTCCTGTCCTTTCTGTTCATACACAACGTCCAACACCACCCTTCTCCATCTCCTAACACAGACACAATTCCTAAAGGAAATGTAAAATCCTTAGTTCTAGGTAAGTCCTGAAGGCGTTTGACCATGGGGCCCAAATCCTTAGGGTAGTAACCTGGTGCTACAGCTATGGATACATGTGGTTCAGAATCTGGCACTTGAAATGACCTCATTTCCTGTGGTCCTAGTTCAATGCTCACTGCACACCCTTCTTTTCCTACATATAATGTGTACTCGAGCAACTCCATTGTCCAGTACAAATGTTTGTCTGCCCTGTAGGCGTACCATTCAGGCACTGCTCCTGTGAAGAATGCTGCAGTACAGTGTATGGGCCCAGGTACTAATGTCAACTGCGCTAAATGAGCGACCAATTCACTCTGTGTCAGGGCTGTATTTGAACAGTTCTTGAAACATGTTTTCATAAAACTCTCCATGTAATGGAGTCCATTGGTAACGTGTTGGAGAGAGAGACAAGACGGGGGTGCACATAACACAGAGTCCTCACTTAATTTGCAAGCAGTAAGTGCTCTATTAGCCAATTCTAACCTGTCCTCGGGTACTTGTAAGTAAATCCCATTTTGTGAAAAATATAATGTTGCATGCAATTTACAGAGGAGATCTCTCCCCAGCAAATTGATGGGTGCATCTGGTGACAATAGAAACTGATGGGTCAGTGTGAAGTCATCAACAGAAACTGGTAGGGGTTCTGACAACTCTTCATGCATCATTCCATTTACTGCTATAGTAGTGACTGTTTCACCACTACTAGGACCCAACTTGTTTCTTACTGCCGATAGGGTTGCACCACTGTCTATTAGGAAATCGATCTCTTTATCTCCTACCTTAATTTGAAACATGGGATTCTCCTCAGGTGTGTCTGATTCCTTCATCATAAAGCACTGGGCTCTGGTTGCTGCAGTTTGTCCGATCTCTCTCTCCGCGTGGTCCTATGCTGATCCATGTTGCTCCTGGAAAGGATTCCTCAGGGAGTGCTGGGTCTGCTTCAGGTCTCTGGGCATGGGTGGTGCTGATGGCTGGATCTCATTTCTGTTAAACCTTTCATTCCTGTTGTTTCTATCATTTCTATTATACTGGTCACTTCTCTCATTCCAGTCCCTTCTACCTCTATAATTTTTACAATTACGTCCCCAGTGCCCATACCTCCGGCAAATATAGCACCGATCCCTTCTCTTGTCTCTTCTCTGGTATCCTTGTCCATTGTCCTGTCTATGCTGTGCCCCCTGATAGTACATTCCCTCTGGCTCCTCCTCTCTTTGTACTTGCTGCAACATCATCCCTTTGTCATTTTTAGCGATGTCCTTCCTTACCCTAAAAATACCATCTCTTTCCATGTTTATGAGAAGCGTGCACAACTCATGATATCCTTTAGTGGACCAATCAGGGTGGCGCAGTTTACAACTGTGGGCCACAGAAGCTGGCAAGCCATTCATAAGGGTTTGCGTAGCCAATACCTTATAGGCCTCTGTGGTGCGCGGTACCCCTGCACTGTTATCCCATGCTTCATTGTACCTTAAGATGTAATCAGCCACTGACTCACCTGGCTTCTGCAACGTGGCAGTGACTTGAGAAAAATCACCATGTTTAACTGCTAGGCCATTAATTGTGTCCCTGATAGACTCTAACCAGTTAATCAATCTATTTTCTGTGACATCCATATTATTAGTCAGTATGGTCCAATCTCTTTCCTGTGGAATTTGGAACGCACTTTTTTTACTAAAGACCATCTGCTCCCATATCCTATTTTTAATAATATTTCTACATCTCGAGGGAGGGGGGTATAGGCAATACATATTTTATGAAGCCACTCATAATATTTTACACTGGTAGTGAGTGGGTCAGGCGCGTCCTTTGTCATTTGAGTTGCCTCCAAGGGGGTCCATGGCTTTAGCATGGCTGTCCCCCCCAACACTATTTTTGGTGCAGTTATTTTAGTGTTCAATAGTATGTCATCAGTATATGAGTTCTCACCCTTTCCCTTTAGGGTCCGTGTGCGTGACCGTGTATGTATCAGCCGTTCCCTCCTCTCTAGCTTATCCTGTAGTTTATTAATGGAGCGTTGTATTTCCTCCCTATCAGTGTTCACTTCTTCTTGGAACTCACTGTCAACTGCTAGTGTTCCTCCTCATCGTTTCTATCTTTTGCACTCAGCCCTAAATCTTCCCTCAGACCAAAAGTGGAAGTTTGGGCTGGGGATTCAAAAGCATGTAGCATGTCCCCTCCTAAGGATGTGCCCATTCGGGACTGGTGTTCTAAAACTGCCCTCTCTGGGGCTAGTTGGCATGTCAGATACCCTAGTTAAATCACCTTCCAGGGATATGTGGAAATAAGGGACACGTGATAAGCTTGGTTGTGAAGCCAGTGCTTGCTCAGGTGTGTTATGTCTTTCACCTGTATGTAGGGGCCTGAAAGTGATGGGTAAATTGAAGTTGCTGGAGGAGGGGCTGCGAATTGAGGTGCAGGAGGAACAGGCCCTGCAGACTGGATGTTTTGTCCCAATGTTGGGTGGCTGTTCTCATTGCTGGCTCTATCTGAGACCCAGGAATTAAATTCACTATTTGCATCTACTCTCTGTCTTTTCCTTTCTTCCTCAGTAAATAACAAAATCTCCTCCTCAGTCAATGCGCTTCTAGTTATTTGCTCACTGTCTAGTCCTTCCCCCAGTTTGACAAAAAGGCCTTGAGGCTTGGAGGCAATACACAGTTTCTTTAACTTATTTATGTCAATATTTACTTGGCGGTGCGTCCAAATACATAGCAGAGCAGCAGCCCTTCTAGAAGTAGTGGCATTTGGTATTGCTTTAACCCGGTCTGCTTCAATTGTTGAAAACCCACACTTTTGCCATAGTGACAACAAATGCTGTTCTGTTTGCACATAGTTACTTAATTCCAATAAACACTGGCTATAAGATGTGGGCCAATCTTTTGCTAGTTCTAGCTCCTTTTTAGTAGGCTTCTTGCACTCACTGTTTATCATTGCTATTGCAGAGCAGTCTCTGCATTCAGTGGAGGCATTCCCCTGGCCTTTCTTTTTTGAAAGGAGAGCTTTATTTTTGCAATTGAAAGCCACTGCTGTAAACAATCTTTTACATAGTGTGAATCCCATGATGGGTCACCCTTTAAGTGTATACTTTCTGTCAAGCGTTCAATATTATCTATCTCAAGAGAACCAAATCTAGGCCACAGCCCTTCATTCCCTTTCCACGTCCTTACTAGCGCGCAAAAAGGTGTTACATATTCTAAACAATTTGTATCTTTTACAACCTGAGCTGCAGGGCTATCTGCTGGTAATTTAAAATCCTTCTCTAATGACAGTTGTTTAAACAATTGTTTTGTCTTTTTCATCATGCGAGGCCTTACCACCTCCATGGTTCCTTTAGAATTGCCGGTGCCCATTGTGCCCTTCACTCACAATTTTAAACCCTGAAAGATAAACAGATTTGTCTCCAGGAAGGAAAAATTTGTTAAGATTTGGATAGAGAGATTTGAGAGAAAAAAATCAACAGTTGTGGACCACTCAGGCACTACACAAAACAATTTGACTTCTCTGATGCATTAATGCACTATTTTTTATATCACTCAAAGAAGCATTTCAAAGATACATAGCGGGACAATACTTTTAAAGATCAACACATAAACATAATTAAATACAGTCATTGATCAATGACAGAACAGTGCAAATTCGAAAATCATTTCCTTGTGTCTTGCTGCCAGCCAATAGTCAATGCTTCCCACGCTACACTCCGGGAGGGTTGTTTGTATTTCTTCGTTACCCCTACCTTTGAGGTCATAAATTATTCTCTAGCTAGGCTCCTCTGTTGTGGATTATGCGGTCCCGTAGACCACTGCCACATATCAATTCAAAGGTATTGATATAGAGAAAAATTCTCAATTTTCAATGAATCTTTCTCAACAGTCCCCTATTTGGATTAAATACCAGTTACTACCCTTTAAAAAAATTTTTTTATAATACTATGTTCTAACTGAGCATTTGAAACACTGAAAGGTCACTCCAGCAAGGTATTTAGAGTTTTACAGCCTACTTACCAACTGGTGACATTAAAGTCCTTCAACGCATCCCACTTCTGACGCCATTCTGTTGGGTAATGAATCTTCCAACCCTCCTCAGAGCGACGCAAAGCAAACAGACTCCAGCAGCCACAAAACACAGGAAATGTATTTGCACCTTTCTCCGTTTATTGGCATGCCAAGGCAGACGCAGTGTCGCGTCTTGGAACAAGCTTCTTCTGCCCCACATAGATATTCAGGGGAGCATATATAGGGCAGAAAGTGCTGTCATCAGTAAAATCCTTAGATGTGGACAAGGCCAAATACGGTTGTACATATACAAATAGAATTGTCATGCAAGCACAAGACCTAGAGCAAAATAAGGACACAAGGGAACAGAAAGCAAGTTTAAGCGAAACCTGCAAGAATCGGAAGCTTTTGACAGCTGTTAACCCAGGACGTGTCAGAGAGGGCAATAAAGGTCCTTGGGTCAGGCTGGAATAGATTTGTAAAGGAGGGGTGATTTTAGGAGCACAGAGCAAGCAGTTTGGTCAGAGACAGACATAGTTAGCTCAGTGGGTCTGAGATAGTGTGGGGGAGAATTTGGAATTGATTCACTTATTTGGCTGATGCAAACATATAGATATATATTTTTCCTCACAGTCCCCCTAAATGACATCCGTCAGGCAGCTACATGGGCATCGCTGCACACATTCACCAAACACTACTGCCTAGACAGCCAAGTCCGGAGAGACGGCTTCTTTGGCTGTTCTGTTCTCCAGGACTTTCTGGTGTGAACTTGGTTCGCAGACCCACTTCTGGCATTGGTATTGCTGGGTATCTATTCTAAGGTAAGGAATCTATAACTAACTGTTTCTTTCAGATGAACAAGTTACTTACCTTTGGTAACGATATATCTGTAAGAAACATAGGCTAGTTATAGATTCCTTACCGTCTCACCCTTCCTCCCCGTTCTGCGAACTGACTTCTAGGGTTAAGGTCTTCCTTTCAGGGCCCTAGTTTTGTGCACCAGTGGTCATTGTCTTGCATGGCTCTGCGCTTCTGGCGTGGAAAGTTGTGTACAGAACTGACATCAGCGCGCGAGGGCGGCGTCTATGTAGCTACCGCGACGTCATCCCGGCGACCACGACGCCGACGACGAACACGGAGTCGACCGACGCCACCTTCCGACGCGCAGGGGTACTGCTGACGAAAAACTTTCCAGATCCAGTCTGACGCTTGGGGGTAATTCTAAGGTAAAGAATCTATAACTAACCTATGTTTCTTACAGATATATCGTTACCGAAGGTAAGTAACTTGTTCTTTGAGAGAGGGAGGTGGGAGAAGTCATGCAGGGCTTTGTGTGTGGTGCAGGCAGTTTTAATTTAAGCTCTGGGTTCAGTGGAGAGCCATTGAAGGGTTAGCAGGATGGGCGGTATATGGTCAAATTTCTTGCGCCCTGTAACAAAGCAAGTCTCCGCATGTAGGGCTGCTCTGAGGGGGCCAGGTTACCTTTAGGAAGACTAGAGAGTAGCGCGTTCCCAAAGGCCCGTCTTGAAAGAACCAGCGTGTGGGCTACTGTTTTTAAGTTCTGCTCTGGGATGAAATGTTGAATGGTCCAGAGAAGCCTTCGTTGGATCTTGGCCATATCATTATTTACCTCTGAAGGTTAAACCGGCTGTCGAGTATGGAACCGAAGAACTTGGTATGCTCAACAGTGGCCAGTTTGCAGTCAAATGCTGTGAGGGATTCCACCCCCTTGTGTAGAGGGAGGTTGGATTTCTTTGGAGAGGTTATCAGGAATGTTTTTTAGCAGGGTTAAGATTGACATGGTGGGCAGAGATCCACATCTGAGTTCTAGCCAGGGTGTTGGAGAGGAGGATGTCATCTGGGGATAAGATTTTCAGATAGACGAGAGTATTCTCCATATATGTAGTGAAGAATCCCAGGATCACTGAGAATCTCACCCAGAGCTTCTAGATAAAGGTTGAACTATGCGCTTTTTCCCACATTGCTGCAATGAGTCGCATTATAAGTAGTGTGGGTGCAGCTAAAATTCCTTGTATATCTTGGGTTGTGGTGTTGTAGCGCTAGGAGGCCAAACTAAAGTACCAAGTAATATGTATAGAGCGCATGGCTACTCTGCAGTGTGTCCTGGCGCTAAAGGCTCGTCGACCACTGCTCCAACGAATACATTTAAAAGGCACAGTTAAACAACCAGGTTTTTAATCTACACTATAAGGAACCTTCATCCTTAGTAGCACGCAGGGATAGAAGGGCATTTGCGGCCAGAATAGAGAAAGAGGTACCGCTCTCATTTCTTCCTCTTCATTTTTGGCACCACAGCCAGCAGCGCGTCCGAAGAACGCAGAATTTTTGCCGGACGATAATGTGTGAGTTTTTTGGGCTAAAGTAGCCGGGATCTGATCCATAAAAGGCTCGATGGGCCAACATCAGTCCCTTGAGCTTCACTTTCTCCTGACTAGGCAGCCAATGTAGCGTTATTTTTCTGCAGTAACAACATATATTGTACTGCCATAGGTACGTTTTTGATGGCGTGGGACATTGTACAAGGATCTACAGGCTGTGTTGCTGCCACAGTGGACCTGCCTGACAGGGACCTTGAGAGAGACATAAATGTCACACATATTCTACCATCTGTTTGATGTAGCGACTGGTGAGGGGATGGAGGTTTGGGTTAGAAGTCGTACTGTGTATGTCCCACCATTTATCAAGTATTCTATCCCTTCCGCCTCATTGTATTAAACTCATCTTCTTCTGCCAATGTACTGAGAGGTGTTTAAATACAATAAATCCAGCTTGAAGTCTATGGAGCACCGCATATTTATTTATTTAAAGAGTTTTATATAGCGCTGGTTATATATAGCGCTGGCTAGACCCGAAGGTATCCGAGCACTGCATAGACGAAGAGGAGGAAGTGGGGGCAAGTAGGACTTGGCTACATCAGGCTGGTCCTCTTTGGGGGTATCTGCATGTGGTGAGCAAGTGATATGGCTACGTCTAGGTGAGGGATTCTATGAAGGGAAGGATTCAGGAAAAACAGCAATAAAATTATATGGGGCACAAAACCTGGACCATATCTAAGAAGCAGGCTATCTGGAAAAACATGCAGCTAGAGAGCATACATACTGAAGATCCTAGCTCACCTAACCTTCATGCTGAAGTGACGGCTACTAGAACCTTGAAGGAACGCAAACATAAAGAAATGGATTCCAGAGGTTTGAGAGGAGAATCTTGCAGAAAGCACCAGCCGTAAATCCCAAACAGGAATGGGGAACGTAACCTGAGGATGACACCAGGAGAAGGCCTTCAACAATCTGTAAACAAATCCTTCAATGCCCTGGATACTCCCCTCAGCTGCCCGTCTGGCAGCACATTGTACCCTACTAATAGGAGGAGCGAGACCCAAACCAAAACCCTGAAGAAACTCCAGAATCTGAAGACGTTCACAGTTCCTGGCCTGACGATCCCTACGATAACACCAAGAATTGAATGAGGATCAGCGATGGATTGTAGACGCTGAGGGTAGCAGGACGTTTGGGAGTTCTATAGCCAAAGATATCCTCGGGGAAAGTCCTTTCTGCTGGATCCCAAACCTCTTAACATCCATTCTGTGGGAGGAGAACTGGAACGCTGAGAGAAGGAGAGATGAGGACAATCTTTGGCCTGGCAATCGGCAAATGTCGAAGGAGATGAATCCAACCCATCTTACTCCTTCTTTAGGCTGCAAGCACCAACAAAATGACCGCCTTCACTGTCTGAATCCAAGACAGGACTAGAGACATGAGATTACGCGGGGTAAGTCATATAGGAGATGTGCTGGCATTGACAGACGAGAGCATCCACTCCTATGCGTCTAATTCAAAGATAATGGTGACGGAGTACTTGTCTTTCGTGTGTCTAGTTAATTCAAGCGCACTAATCAGTTGCACTTGTACGACAAAGGAATGTTTTAATCAAACATACTCAATTACATAACAATGGCAGGGAACCTCATTTGCAGTTTAAACATCAATAGAAATTTATTGAAGAATTAGGTGATTAAAATACATATAGCAAATCACAAATAGTGCAGGCAACTCGGTGCTCTTGTGGTTAAGGTCCAGATTTGTAATAGATCCAACATAAAAAGGAAAAGCTGCACAATAGTTCACCTTAGAACCCATTTATGAGTCCTGGTCTTCACAATGTAAAATAGAAAACAACCTATGGTGTGACCGTGACGTTTCGGCCCTCAGGAACACACAGTGGGTCTTATCGGGACAATAGTTCCATCTGTGTAGACACCAGAGGTGCTGAGCCCGTTATCCCATAATATTCCCCTCCTCCTGGTTAGCACTGTTCCACTTCTCTGCATACATGTGTGTGTGCTGAGGTGTGCTGCTCATTTCTGCTAGTTATGAATTCCATGTGTGTCCACGTCTAAAGTAAACCTGCATATGCAAGGCATGTTTAGCATGTGTGTCCACTTTTATAATACATGTGCAGGGCATGTTCTGCACATGGGTCCACATCTAAAGCAAACCTGCATGTGCAGGGCATGTTCAGAACAGTATGGACACCGCATGGCTGCTTGTGCACTCACACATGATCAGTGACGTATGTTCTCAAGTGGAGCTGTGTACAACCGCTCTTGTCACTCCTTGCCAGGCCCTGTGAGTACATCTTTAGCGCAGCTTGTACAGGCGGGTTAGAGGTAACATACGATGCCCTGGCTCTGACGCAGATTCCACAGCCTAGTGCCTTGTACAGGCTGTGGTGCACCGTAGAGCACCACTGCCCCAACCTGGAGATATGGACTGGGTCATGTTGCACAATTTGCAAGTCTGCAGCAGTGACAGTGCAGACGGGGGGCTATGCGGGCTGGGGACCACACAGGCTGAGGGCAATGCAGATTGAGGACAACGCAGATTGAGGACAACGCAGGCTGAGGGCAACACAGATTGAGGTCAACGCGGGCTGGGGACAACGTGGGCTGGGGACAACGCAGGCTGAGGGCAATGTGTTTTTTTTCTGTTATTATGCGTGGAGGTTCACACAATTAAGTCAATCCAATACTCCTTCCTTCAAGCTTAGTGTGACTCGGACAGTATAGTACTCATTTCTTTGGTCCTACTTTGTATTAGCACAATAGAAGTAACTGAAAAAGGTCTCACTTTTGCATCTTCAGCACAGCCACCATCATGTTGATACTAACGTGGCGGCCATCTTGAGTGGAGCTCTGATACACTCCCCTCCAGTCATTATGATCCTCCTTTACGCGTAGCTTCTTTCAGCACAGTATACCTGTTGTTTCCTCTGATTTTATTCAATGACCAGTCCTGATCCCAAGCAGAGGATCATTAAGAAGTACCTGATTCATCCTCAACCCTGATCCCCAAATAATGACCAAATGTTGCAATGAGGATCCACCTCAATAAGCTCTTCTCTGTCTACTCGCTTAAGAGTTCTTAATTTTGCTCCTTACTTCTAAAGAACTTCACCTTGCCCCCCACCCCCAACAAAAATGGATATAATGCTGGTCCCCACCGGTCTACATGCCTTCACGATCCACTACCCTCCTAACCTCTCTGAAAATGCAACCAAAAAGCACAGACATCGATTACTCAAAACCCGACCCGAAACACTTATCTCTGATCTTTACTTCTGTGCCAACAAGGGTAAACTAACCAAATACCTTATCTTCTACTCCAGGAAACGGGCACAATGGAGGAATGTCTTCTATTCCAGGCTTCATACAACGGGTTCCAGGAAAACTCCGTATGGCCTCAAACTATCAGCATCGCCCTCGACCTTTTACAATGCTAATGCCACCATCTCCCTTCATAATAACGGTATTATCCTAATTCAAGCCTAAAATGACAATCTAGCTAAGATGGATAATATCTTCCCCAACCTCAAGACTGGGGTGAATTCTAAGTCTTCTTATCCCCTCTTAAACCATCCTATCCCAAATGATTTTACACACATAACTCTCCTCACGCCTGAGGTGACACCAACCACACATATCCTTCCTCACGCCTTAGGCGATCGCTGTACCACTCAATCCCCTGACTATCTCCAGAGCCTACAATGTCCACAATATCAGTGATTCAATCAACTTTTGGACCTACAGCGTCATTCACTTCCCCTAACTCCACATGGTTACAATATGGGACCCTTGCTGGGGAATCCTCTCTCGCTCCACTGCTTTACCTCTCTCCCGGTGAACTTCCTTGCTTGATCTTCCCTAACTTTCCTTCAGCCCTGTGTGTGTCCAGCCTCCTGCCCTCCCTGGAACCTATTCCTCCCAACCCACTCTACCTCTCTTCTTCCACATCCCATCCGCCCCACATAAGCCCTATCACCCGCTTTACACCCACAGCTCCTCTCTCCTCGCTAATTGGTAATCCACAAGACCGCATTGTCTCACCCGCTCCCCATGACTATCTCATGGCCACTCCAGCCCCTTCAGCTATCCCTCGAGACCCCACCTCCCCTCCGGGAACGCCCCATACAACCCTTACCCAACAACCAACTCTCAGACTGGGCTGCTCGTCTGAATGAGATCTCTAGCCACCTGCACCTTCTCACTAAGGAACTCTAGGAATTGAAAGCCATCACTATCGAACACCTCCCTCTACTCAGAACCCTTAGCACTATAGGGAATCGACCCCTCGTGCTTTCTGGCGCAGCTCCTGCACTGGTCACACACACCTTTCACCATACTTTGAAAACTTTACCCCTCCCAAATGCCGTCTCTCGCCCCAGAAGACTGCAGGCTGAACTATCGACCAGTGATATCCGTGATCTACTCCTCTCGTATTCCCAAACATTACACACTAACAAGTCCCGAACAGTGCAAATCCAAGTCATTCACGCTAACTTGTACAGAGAACCCTCCCACAACCTCAGAGCTATAAATAGTGACAACCTCAAGCGTGTTAACATCCTTTAGACTCCTACCTCCCACTCGACTGACCAATTGAAATGCGTACTACTCAACTAGAGATCAGCTAGTAAACACGCCCCAATATCTATGATCTCATCCTAACTAATGAGCTTGACATCATAATCCACACGGAATCCTGGCTAAACTGCTCCTCCACCCCTATCTTTGCCCTTCTAGTCCCGCCTAGCCATGACATAATTCGTATGGACAGATATATGAAACGGGGTGGAGGAATAGCCTGTATACACCGAAATACACTCTCGGTTTCACAATCAGAATCCACCACTCCGACCTCCAGCGAATTTCTATGCATCAACATTTCCAGCAAAAACTGCCCTGTCTGCAAACTACACACATTCTACCACCCCCCTGGAGACAATCTTTCCTTCACTGAGCATTTAATGGAAATCATCTCATTCAATGACGACCCTCTAGTGTTCCAAATCTTCTTGGGAGACTTCAACCTCCACTGGTCTAACCCAAACGATCATGCAGTGAACGGTCTTAAATCCTTCCTATTGGATCATGAGCTGACACAATTCTGTGACAGTCCAACTCATAACAAGGGTGAAACTCTGGATCTCATCATATCCAAAGGTAACACCATCACACTGGATTCCATTATCCCATGTGACTGGTCTGACCACTATTGCATCTTCTTCTTTATTAACAGTGAGGTGTCCACGAAGGGCGATCAACCGAAGAAAACGAAGCAATGGAAAAGAATCCTTCGAAATATCAACACTGAAGAGCTAGCAACCTGCTGTACAAAGGCCTGGACTCCCCTTTCAGAAATGAAGGATGTTCATGTCCTCACAGATTTCTGTGCCTCTATCTCCAGTATCATGGATGCTATAGCCCCTTTACAACAAAAAAAGCCTCATCCAAAAGCTCCAAACCGTGGTTCAATGACACCCTAAACTCGGAACGCCGTAATCTAAGGGCAGCGGAAAGATCCTGGAGATCCATACCATCTACCGAACACCTAAACCACCTTAGAGCTGTCAGGAGCTCTTACAACAAAAAAATCAAGAGTGCAAAAGCCTTCTTCTTCAGATCCCAACTTAATCAAGCCAAAAACTGCCCCAAGAAACTTTTCGAAATTGTTAATCAACTTTCACTCAAGGCGCCCATCCGCCCTGACCCTGGTAAAGGCTCTCCTACCTGCGACGATTGGCCGCCTTCTTTGTCGAGAAAACTTCAAGCATCAATATCGACCTAGAATCAAAGAGGGCTCTTCTTCGAATTTCTGGGTGCAGTGCTCCACCTGCCCACCAGGAGCTGCTCGTCCCCCCCTAGCTCTAGACCCAAGAACAATGCCTCTTGGCACACCTTTACACCCCTCAGTGAAAGTGACATCTACAACACTCTTCTTGTGATCAAACCATCCAGCCACTTTAACGACCCTCTACCACCTCCCATATTCAAAGAAATAAAGGCTGCCATCCTCAGCTTTAGGGCAAAGATTGTAAACACTTCACTATTGCAAAGCACGATACCCATCTGCCTAAAAGCAGCGCAAGTATCCCCCATTCTAAAAACACCTAACGCAGACAGTTCTGATCTGAATAACTTCCGTCCTATTTCCAACATCTCCACGCTGGCGAAATTTCTAGAAAAGTGTGTGCAATCTCAACTATGTTCTCGCATTGAGAAATTCCAACTGTTGGATCAACATCAATCGGGCTTTCGGAGAGGTCACAGCAACGAATCTGCACTCACTCACATCATGGATGACATTTTAAAGTTGCTAGATCAAAATGAATCCTGCCTCCTGATTCTCCTTGACCTATCTTCTAACCACAGCAAACTACTATCCACTCTAGAACACAGGATGGGTCTACCAGGGTTGGTATTGCAATGGTTTACTTCCTTCCACCACAACAGATCTCAAAGAGTCAAGGTGAATCAATTCCGATCTCAGCCTTCTACAGTATCTGTGGGGGTTCCACAAGGGTCTGCCCTTCCCCCATACTCTTCAATTTATTCTTGGAACCATTAGCTAATGCTTTGAACTCCGCGAACATTCTTTTTCATATGTATGCGGATGACACTCAACTTTATCTGAAATTCTCCTCCCCGGAATAATTCATTTCACTCAACTCCATCCTGATGAACACTCAAAACTGGCTCACTGAAAACTACCTCATGCTCAACACCTCCAAAACAGAATTCCTTCTCATCGCTCCCCCTAACCACGCCCCCAAGATTCACCTCTGGATGAAACATCTTTCACTCTTCAATTGCTCCCCCCACGTGATCGAGTCTGCTAAATCTCTAGGAATCACTCTAGACAGGCACCTGAACATGCAGAATCATATCAGCGATGCAACCAAGGGAGCTAAACACCAGATGAGGCTACTAAGGAATCTCAAACCATTCCTTCCACAGGAAGACTTCACATGGGCGGTTCAAGCTGTAGTATTGCTAAGGCTAGACTACGGTAGTTCCACGCTCTGTGGTCTTCCCAAACAAAACTTGGCCCTACTTAGGGCTTCCATTAATGCCGCAGCCAGATTGATTACTGGTACAAAAAGAAATGATCACATATCCCCAGCCTTAAAATCCCATGATCACACCTTGCACTTATTTGTAACGAATGTTCTTTTCCCACTATAGTATCCTACCTACCCTAAATGTGAAGCGCTCTGATACCCGCCTGGGTCATGTTTGCGCTACACAAAATGTTTATAAAATAAATGCAGGCTGACGGCAAACACAGACTGAGGACAACGCAGGCTGAGGGCTATGTGGGCTGAGCACAATGCAGGCTAGAGACCATGCATGCTGAGCGCAACGCAGACTGAGGACAACGCATGCTGAGGGCAACGCAGACTGAGGACCATGTGGGTTGAGCACAATGCAGGCTGAGGGCAATGCAGGCTGGGGGCAATGCAGGCTGGGGGCAATGCAGGCTAGGGGCAATGCAGGCTAGGGACAATTCAGACTGAGGACAATGTGGGCTGACCACAATGCTGACTGACGACAATACTGGCTGAGAGTAATGCAGGCTGGGGGCAGCGCAGGCTGTGGACAGAGCAGGCTGTGGGCAGAGCAGGCTGTGGGCAGAGCAGGCTGAGGGCAGAGCAGGCTGAGGGCAGCGTGGTCTGAGCACAATGCAGGCTAGGGACAATGCAGGCTCTGGACAATTCAGACTGAGGACAATGTGGGCTGCCCACAATGCTGACTGACGACAATACTGGCTGTGGGCA
Source organism: Calotriton arnoldi (assembly GCA_963921515.1). Lineage (NCBI taxonomy): Eukaryota > Metazoa > Chordata > Amphibia > Caudata > Salamandridae > Calotriton > Calotriton arnoldi. The sequence continues at coordinate 3,751,131 of CAWUFW010000408.1, forward strand.
GCGCAGGCTGGGGGCAGCGCAGGCTGGGGGCAGCGTGGTCTGAGCACAATGCAAGCTAGGGACAATTCAGACTGAGAGCAATACAGGCTAAGGGTAATTCAGGCTGATGGCAATGCAGATTGAGCACAACGCGGGCTGAGGGTAATGCAGGCTTAGGCCAATGCAGGCTAAAGGCAATGCAGAATAAAGGCAGGAGACAAACTCAACCCATTGGGTTTACTCCAAGAGTTTTTTTTTAAGATAGGTGCATTTAAAATACATTTCGCAATGGTATTACTGAGTAAAGATTTATTTATCTGTGAGACGATGGCTTTTGGCAGGTTCAACCCCCACTTTTTTTTTTGTCTACTATTAGTTACTATTGTAATGACTCTGTAGTGCACTGGGCCTGCTGGTCAGGCCTCAGTGCCTGTGCTCAGAACCCTTAAAAGATATATGTTTCATTGGTTAACCCTCAATTGGCATAAGTTAACTTACTGATAAGTTGATACCGGGGTAGCCAGGGCCTGTATGTTAATTGTCCCTCATGGACTGCCGAACTGATTGTGCCACTACAGGTGTGACAAAGTGAAGCATGTCTCTCAGTCTGCCACTAAAGACTGGTGCCGCAGTCCTAAAAATGCTAACTCGACTTTGCCATTTAACCTTATGGCAAAGTCCAAACCTACCTAAGGCAGGCCTAACAAACCTTAAGGCAGGGTGCTGTATATTAAAAAGAAAGACATGTTTTTAGATGTCCTGACAGTAAAAAACCTGTATTGTAATTTTACTGTAGAAAGGCTAGTAGCCCCATTGGCAAGTATGGAGTTACACACTGACAACTCAGATATGATAACTTCTAAGTGGGACTACTAAATATGGAACTTCACAGTATCAAAAGAATCAGTGCATTAAATCCGACTTGTTGCTCAAGTTAAATTTAATGCCACTAGTTCACAATTGGCAACTTTAGAAAGTTGCCCAAAGTTGTCTGGTAGCCATTTTCGACTACACACAGCTACTTTCTTCGAGACAGCTTGCTGCCCTCCTGGAAAGAGGTGTGAATGACTCGCAGGAAGGGAATCAAAGGACTTACCAAGGGAAGAGTTGTGCCCATCTCCCTGGCAGGATGGCCAGAGTGGGTGAGAGCTTAAAAGGAGAAGCTGCCTTGAATGTCAAATGGCAGCCGCACTTAGGAGACTCTGCTCTTTTGTTTTAGCAGACAGGCTTGCAACTTGGGCAGAGAAAGAAAAGCTGTTGTCAAAATGGTTTTTCAAGGGGAGTGTATCCCCCTGGTAGCCACAACCACTGGGTTGGGCTACGAACTCCACACACCGAGAGAAGGATTCTGCCATTTTGGGAGTGGGCAGAATACTACATTCTAGGCTAGCTACATGCCACACTTTACAGGAAGTCAGCATCAGACAGGAAGGGACTTGGTAGCCCGTTGACTAGCTAGTTGCCACATCCTCCTAGTCTTACAGTGGGCACCACTGGTACCCAGGCCTCAGTTCACCCTGTCTTGGAAGGAGGACCAAAGAAGGACTGCCTTGCTGCTCCTTGGACCCAGCAAAGAGAGGCTGCACCAAATACTGGTCTGCACCTTGAAATAGAAAAGAGAGGAATGTGCCTGTGGTGTCCTGCTCATAGAAGCGTTTTCCCCTAAGAACCAGACAGAAGGAGTGATTCCAAGAGTCAGTTGGTCCACTCTCTGTTACAGCAACAGTGCCATAAAAGCTGAGAAGTCTGCATTTTGGAAAATTCAGTAGCCAGGAACACGTGATTGCCTTTTGGACGCTGAGGTTCAACCTGACCAAGTCCTGACTCTCAGAAGTTGCACCCGAGTCTGCTGGACTCTGTAGAGTCGTCAGAGTGCAGTTTGGTTGCAGCATGGAAGTTATTGCAAGTTAAAGGAAACCACTGGTTTGGCTGTAACCAGAGTCCAGTAGAACAGTGGCAAATGGTTTTCTGCTGGACTTCACCCAGACTTCGAAGGACATCGACCCCTGAGGCCAAGGTTTGCCCCCACCATGCTTGTTTTTTGTTGTTGAGATGTCTATTTTAAGATAAAAAAGAAAACCTATTTTTATAAAATGGTTTCATATTTTTATTGTTGCATTTTTATCTTAGTCACTGTTTTGCTACTTCTTAATGCTTTACACTTGCTCCTTTGATAAAGCCCGATTGCTCTGAGCCACAGCTACCCAGGACTGAGCTTAGGTTCTTACAAAGGAACCTGACATGGAATTGTGTCTGTATTACACACTGAAGTCGCAAAACCACGCCATATAATAAGCAACTTTTCTCACATTTTCCTATTTGGACACTTTCTCCAGTGCCCTAAACCACCTTGTTGTAGTTTCTAAGCGCCTTGTGTATGAGTCAACGGGGACTTAGTCGCCAAAATAACTTTACTCCCCGCAAGTAGGGGGCGCTGATGGCTTTTTTCTTTTTATTATCCTTGGGACCTCGATACGATGCTATGCATTTCTTTCACAGACAGGGAACACACTGCAGACAAGGTGGCAGAAGCCTTGCCATAGATAGGGGCAATCTTTCTAACGCCAAGTCATGCACGGATCTTTTACTTAGTAAAAACTTTTTCAACAAGGCTTCTAATAAGTTTTCAAAACAATTCTTTTTAATCTGATTAATTCATATCATTAGTTTCAAATATAATGTACACTTTTTCCAGTTACTTCATTTGAGGGTATTGTCATTGGTGCAAGTCATAGTATGATAAAAATCTTCAGGATTGCTCTCTAATATGCTCCTGAACAACAGAGATTTTTGAAAAATGTGAATTTTAGATCTCGCATAGCAAGATTTGCTGCATAAAGATTTTAGTTTGCTAGTAAATGTCGCATAGCAGTCCGGCATAAAAAGGCTTGTTACCCCAACAAAGAGGACGGGCTAAAGAGGAAGGCACCACATATCATCCACAGTATTTCGCTCCCATGGAAAGAGCAAAGAGACTAAGGCAAGTCTCAGACTCTCGAACCGCACACGAGCTCAGAGAGGTCCAAGGAGACCATGTGCCAAAATAAGCTCCTGAATAAAAGGGGCCAGGTTTATCATATTATTGCGTTGCCCTTGAAAGGGGGCACTAGGGCGATTAAACACTAAAGTCAGATTTATCAAGCCACGCAAGGCGACCTTGCATGTCTCTACATGGCTTGATAAATCTGGAGTAACGCAAGACAGCGGAAATTGCTGCCTTGTGTTACTCTGCCCCAGGGAAGGTGTTCAAGGGGTGGAGCGTGGGCATTCCCACACATCCACCTATGGGTTTTTTTTGGCGTATCCTCAGATTTAGCTATAGTGGTAGCCCTGGGAATACATAATGAGGCGTAACAAGGAGAAAGGTTTATTTCTCCTTGTTGTTTCTTCTTTCTACGTGTGCTGCATTCTGCAGCACACGTAGTAAGAGAAATATGCATCTCAGGATTTTTATTTTGTGTAGGAAGGTGTGACTTCCTGCACAGAAACAATCCTGCTTAAAATGCACCCAGCGATTGGAATTAGAAGCCCTGCTCTATTGAGGAGATCCAATTGCTGAATTCACAGATGGTGATGTAAAATGTCGGGCTCTGACAGCTTCCCTTTATGCCATGTTCACCCCGCAAATAGCACCCATATTCCTGCAGGTGTACAACGCAGCCCGACAAGAGGGACAGCTCCCGTCTTCCGTGAGAGAAGCTGTTCTCATAGTACTCCCTAAACCTTGAACGGATCCATTGTCAGGAGGCCACTGCACCGCACATTGCCTCTACCATGCTGCCAATAATTGTAACAACACAACTACTGACCATCACACTCCTCCAAGTGTGACAATTTGGACTATTCCAGGCGCCTGAAGCTATAAGAATAGCTTGGGCGGCAGCTAATAGTCTTTTTTAATGTATATTGAATTAATAATTAACTGTTGCTGTAGTGATCTCCAAATTAGCCAGACAGTGCCACCTTGTGGCAGACTGTCACAAGCGCTGGTGTTGACAAACCACTGGCTCAAATTAAGCACTGCCATGCCATGAGTCAATATACTGAGGCTAGTGGGATTTATTTTGGATGCCCCTGGTCAAGCAGGGCACAAGATGAGGACAGCTTACCCAAGCAGTGAAAGTGTTTTGGGGGCATTCCAGTAGCTGATGGGTGGCTGAATATAGGTAACAAATTAAAATTTGCTCTGTATGGAGTAACCAAATTATCCCTGCCCAGGACCCAAAATCCAGTCCACAAAAATCCCGAATCTAGCACTTTGCGTGGGGTCATATGCGTGGGGTCATTGCTGGAGGAAACCTGGGGGCATATTATCAAGAACGGCGTTAAAATTATCGCCGCTTTAGCGGCAGGAAACTGCCGCTAAAGCGGCGATAACGGGCTTGGTAATATGCCCTTGAGAATTCCAATAGAAGCCCATGTTCTGGTGTGAACATGGGCTTCTATTGGAATTCTCAAGGGCATATTACCAAGCCCGTTATCGCCGCTTTAGCGGCAGTTTCCTGCCGCTAAAGCGGCGATAATTTTAACGCCGTTCTTGATAATATGCCCCTCGGTGAGCCAATGTTTGCAGGCCGGTCACTAGCATCCATCTTGGGGATAGTCTGGGTCCGGGGTCAGGTAGGACAAGCTGGAGCAGTAGGTGAGAGATGTAGTTGTTACAACATGGGTAGGCTTGATATGTCTGGTTTTGTTTTGCCGTCACTTAGACTGAGGCTGCAACTCCCTCTATGACCACAAGATGGTGCAACAGGATAATACTCACTGACGCTGCTCCCCTGCTGCACAGCGAACAATCGAACAGGTGTGATTTAGTTGTGTTCTGCGTGGACCAGACCAGGAGACAGACCGGTGCACCTCCTTGAGAAAAGGCAGGGCGCAAGTCCTATAAAAAGAAGTGGGGGGACTGACCAAGTTAGACAGTATGCAAGTGACATCATGGCGCGTGCCATCACAGCACATGATGTCATGACGTAGCGCTATAAAAGAAATAAAATAGTGCTATTTAAATTATTTGTGTAAATACTGGGACAGACCAACCCGTCTTACAGTGTCTGCACTTACATACAGAGACAGAACAAAGGCAAAAGCATGCATCGCTTAAGTACCTGTGAAGAGATAGCAAACTGTGCGCCTTTGTTTCCCTCCGTGGCATTTACATTTAAGTGCGAGGTTCCAGGCCGCCTCCAGTCAGGATATTCAAACGGAAGGAGGCCCCTCCCACCTCATGACCACCTGCTCTATGGATTCCCTCACTACCACCCTGCAACAGTGCCCCATATCTCTCCATAGCCCCTCTCGCACATGCATTTCATGGCTTTTACAGCCCTACTCGTACCAGTGTAGGGTGTGAGAGCACTTTACTTCACACACACATTATACAGGGACAATCATATGTGTGTAAATTAGTCAATAGGAAATGTTACATAACACAATGAAAACTACAAGGTGTAGAACTCACGTGTCCCATACTGGTAGGCAGTACATTTTAGGGGTGTTTAGCTGGAGAAGCGCAAACTCAGGATTTAAAACGTACCACAGCAGTTGGGGTTGGCTTTACTATTAAGAATCCATTTCTACCCAAAGTAACCCTTTTCCCCCAACATTAGCATATTTAAAGCCTGAGGGAAAAAAACGTTCGAACCTATACCATGCTGTTTGCATGCAGCTCTTTGATGACAGTTCATAGGTCGCTGTGGGATTGTAATTTATGAACTGCAAGTAACAAAAGCAGTAACCTCCTGGGCTATCCACATAAATACAGTTCTGAGCTCTGCATGGTACCTGTTCTTTGCAGCAGGCATGTTAACCCTCTGCGCTACTGTATGATGAGTCAACACTGACACTAGACAAAACTCTGATCTCTTGTCAGCAGGGACATTACTCAACAGAGTTATCTTGACATTTTTATTGTTGCCTGAAAACTGCTCGACACACAAGGAACTCAGCAGCAGGTGTTTTAAAATCGATGTTATTTCTAAGCATTAAACAGTTCGCCCGCCCACCCCCTGAGGTCCGCTCCGGGTGCAACTGTACCAACCACACTGCTCTAAAGCCGTCCCTGGCCAAGAGTGAGAACCTACTCCAAGAAGTGAGACTCCCACTGCAATGAGTGGGATTCACATCAAATAGAGACTGGGTGTAGGAGTCGGTTCAAGTGGGTTAGGCTATACTCTGTCCTATGGTGCGCCAGGATATTATATAGTTATGTACATCCATTTATACCATTTCTGGCCCACTCGAATACCAATACCATAGGACTCAGCGTCCAGTAACCCACTATAACTTACACCGCTTACATTCACGTAAGACGCATCTACTGCAGGTCTTGTCCATCACTAGAACCGAACCAGAAAAAAAAAAAAAACTGCCATCACCAAAGTGGCCTTGAATACCAGAAGCGATCTGTCGCCCACTGCTGGTCCATCGGAGAGTTTAATCTAGTCCAACCCTGGTGTCCCATATAACAATACACTCTGACCGCTTATTGACGTCTCACAATGACACGCAGATGTGAGATGAGTCGCAAAGCCCATCCCCGCAGATCTCCCAAGTTTTTTCTTTCCCCCACCACACCATCTCCGAACCAAAACTATCAACAGAATTTCAGATTGGACAACTCTGTGCAGTAACCAGCTACGCAGGCTATGACAAGAAGGGACCCTCAGAGGGGCTCAAAGCGGCCGGCTTAAAACCATAGACTACGCACCCGTCGTTCACATCTCTGCATCCACGACACGTCTACGCTCTGTGTCCCAGAACACGACACCCGCACCTCGGTGGTCCTCACCCATGAGACGGAAACACTTGCCTCACAGACAACACACTTCTAACCACACACCCTACATGGCGTAGCTTTCTGCCCATGTAGGGTTGCGATTCAGTGCCCCCCACAGTAAGCGCTACATAAATGATGCAATACAACACTCCAAGAAGTACGATTTATTCAGAGTAGGTGTTCTGAAATGTATATGACGAGCGGCCGCTTAGAGACCTTTGTGGTCCAAGGAGTGAAACAAAGCAGCCAATAAGTATTACAAAAATAATTCTGTTTTCCGTTTCCAGACTGTTTAATCAGTTGGGTAACGAAACTTGTGGGGGGGGGGGGGTACCCTGCAAAGTACAGAGAGGGGGTCCCCCGCGCTCCGAACCCAGTCAGGAGCTCCCAGCTGCCGCCCGTGCACGGTGCTGGAGGGGGCCCCCTCCTGGAACTCGGAGGCCGCCCTGCCCGCACCGCGGGGGCTGCGGGGCTATTGTTACGCCAATGTGTTTAATTAACTACATTAAAATGTTGACATGCGATGCACAGCTGTTGCAAAGTGAAAGGCAAAAACAGCGACGGTTCGTGTACAAAGCCTGCAGCACAGCAATGATGCACGCAATGGAGGAGATGTGAGACCAAGGGTTCCACTTCAGCAACTTAAAATCATTAACTGTGCAGTGCACAATCACTTGTTTGTGCCCACAGTTTACAGGCTCTTCCAGAGTTCCAACAATGTTCCGGCCCGTGAGAGGATAAAGTAAGGCTTTCTTCAGGACCACGACACGTTGCAGGCTATTATTTCTTTGTAAAACATCACCATTCACCATCCTGATCCTGGCAAAACCAAAACTTTTCGAAAAGTAATGGTGTGTAAATGATGGAACTGAATCACTGTACCTGGAGGTGTTTGGGATCATGGGATGTACTACTGTCCAGCGCTCACGAGGGCGGAGAGGATGGGGATGCTTACGCCAAGCCACGCCCTCTTCAGGGGTACCCAGTGCGGTTTCTAAATCCACGTGTACATGACAAAAGCCTGCTTTTGTGATACATTCTCGATAAGGCAGGTAACCTTAGCCGCCACTAGGTGTTGTGTTAAAACTAGAGAATGGCCCTGCATTACGTGTGTGGCCTGAACCCCACAACAGCTTTTGAGAAGCCTTCCAGTGCTTAATTTATAATAAAAAACAAAATAAAGTGCCAGGGCCCAATGTATGCCTCAGAAGGCATTATCCACTGCCCCTGCCAACGCTGGGAAGTGCCAGTACCAACGCTACCTGCGACCCGTTAAACTCTGTCTCATGTGACAGTTTGGACTGTTCTGCTTCACCCAAAGCTGTAAGAATAGCCTGGGCGAGCTATTATTATTTTTAATATACTTTGAATTATTAACTAAGCTGCCAATGTTTTCTGTTTAAAAACAGATGGACAACACCACCATGTGGTGTAATGCCATAGAAATGTGCTGTGTTAAAAAACACGTGCGGATGGTGAGCCCCAGCAAACACCGGCACAAATTAAGCATCGTTCTCAGCTGACATGTTACAGCGTGAGAGCCAGCGCACACAGTGAGTTATGAAGGGTTCCTCCTTGGCTGCAGTGTAGGCGGTTGTTTCTGTCTTTGAAAACATTCGTAGGTGTTCTACAATTCCTTAGTCGCTGTTAAGTGTGCTTGGGTCATGGCCGTGCGTGCAGTCAATGAATGTAGGCACTGGGACCCTACCCTTTCCTAGATTATAAAACATTATTTTATACACTTTAGCTGCAGAACAAATGAGTGCATCTACGGCAGATCATGTTGTGTATTACATACATTATACATTTGTATGTAAATAGTGCAGCGGGTGCAGTGTCACTGGGGCCAAGTGGTGTGTGGGGCCATTTGCACCCCAAGTCTTGCTGTTATTTCTCCAAAAACAAAGAATGGGGGGCCCAGTTTCCTTTCTTGTATAAGGACCCATGACACCCTTGCTAAGCCACTCCATATTAATCCTACCTTTAAGCATCACACTCCGCGAAGTGGCCAGTTAGTCCTTCCTGCCTTTCGTACTCCAAAACCATAAATCCAGCATTTTTTTACACTCCCCCATCCCATGTGACTGACCCTGCCTCAGCTTCATGACATCTTGGACATGCGTCAGCTTTATCGAAGCCTTTTTTTGGTTGTCAGCCTACCACACTGAACAACAACCGCCTATGCTTGTGGTATATGGTGTCAGTTTTTATGTGTTGACAAACCCCACTGCCCTCTGGTAAGTGATTTGTGGTTGCATGCGAGGATGGCAGGGCGGCTTTCATTCCCTTGTCATACATAGCAATGGGGTTCATTGTGTCGTACAACACCAACCCTCCGTGGCGTATCGCCACCCTACTCTCTACTGCTGCCAACGCAAAGAGAAACGAGGGGCTTCCCACAAGGAGTTTCATGCAGTAATACAGTATTATTGTGCTAAAATAGTCAAATATTTTTGTGTGTGACATAAATTTCTCATCTGGCTTCTTGTCCCCAAGCTGTGGGATTTTGAGTCCTGATAGTACTGAGATGCAGTTAAGTACAAAGCGGATATCTAAGCAAGGACCTCAACAGCTTGGGCCTGATCCTCAGAACCATGAACGCCCTCTTGTTCGCAAGCGGCTTCGTGTATGTCTGAGAACATCAGACCAGAACACAGACCCTGTGTCTGAGGACATATGCACATGCAGGTGAAACTTACAACTACAGGAACGTCAACAAGTGACTGGATGCAGCACACATGGAAAGAGGAAGTAACAAGGAGGAAAGAAGATATATCCTCATCACGCCAGCCTTGGGTAGGCGCACCCATGTTCACAAGCCTTTGTAAACCTGGGTTTGTGTTAAAATACATAGGTGCGGCCACCGGGTTACTTACACATATTTTATGGGAGTGCTCTAGAATAACCCGCTTCGGGGAGGAACTCCTGGGAGAGATCGATCTTCACTTCAATACTCAAATCCCCCGATTCCCAGCGTATGTGTTGCTGGGCTTACCCAACCCGTTGACATACCCACTTAAATCCAGACGAGGTTGGCATATAGCACTGGCTCTTGGGGCGGCTCACCAGATGATCCTGGCCCTATGGGGCACCGATAGGACTCCAAACAGATTGGGGTGGCTCCACCGTATTTGGCATTTGCTGGGGATGGAAAGGTTGTCATAGACACTGAAAAAACAAGGGGACACCTTCAGACAGGTCTGGCGTCCATTTATTACCCTTTTATCTCAGTGTAGGAGAGTAAGATCTGCCTCTTATGTTGCCCCCACTTTTTTTCTGATGTTAGCACTGGTTTCTGGCTATAGTCTGGCTGGGTCCCTGCCAATCAGGGCCCCAGCCTCTCTGTTCTCTCTAAACGACATGGAGTGCACTCTAGGTGCACTAGTGATTGGATACTGTGGTGCCTTATGAGTCCCTAGTATATGGTACCTTAGGTGCCAAGGGCATAGGTACTTCACAGGCCTACCAGGGGCTGCAGCATGTGTTATGCCACCCCTGGGAAGCAGTCTAAATCTGACACCACAGGCCTGCTACTGCAGCCTGGGTGAGGTGGTGCTAGCACCCCTCACTGAGATATAGGTTTCCTATATCTCTCTTGCACACACATATAAACCTATCAGTCACCCCTAAGGCAGGCCCTATCAATCCTGAGGGCAGGGTGCTTGGCTTCTATGTGAGGGGGTGCCTCTGCATGAGCAGGGCCCCTCTGCAGTTCTCAGAGTCCATTCTCTGGTGCTGTTTGTGGATGCGGTTAAACCATATACTCTTAAGTGCATTATATCCTCGCGGTAAATGCTAACTTTGGAATGGCTGCATCAAAACATGTCGTGTTTGGTGTCAAACATCTTGGAATACTACCCCCCGCCAATATTGGTGGCGGGGGTAGCATTCCACCCTTCTAGAGGGATAAGACATGTGCCTGCTGTGGAAACGCGGTAGAATCCTAAAGAGCCCTGGCATCACAAAATGGATGCCACCAGTCACAGACACTGGGCTGCCCTCCTGCTGATGACCGAAACTCACAGTGGAGGAAGCCCAACAATAGGCATCCTGTCACAGGGAGGTGTAACCACCTTCCAGACAGGGTTTAGTGTATTGGGGCTGGGTGGGTGCACTCTTAGAGTGCTTTGAAGTCCTGCACTGGGGGAGCAGAAGGCTCCTCTGTGCATATGCCAGTTCAAACCAGCTCAGGGGCTACCTGCCCCTGCTCTGGCGCGAAACTGGACAAAGGGAAGTGGGTGTAGCCACCCCTCCCTTGACCCTCCCATAGGTGGGGTCATAGAGCTAGTCCATCCCTCTTTTTAGTATAAGAGGGGGAACCTTGCCATTGCAAAACAGATAACCCCGGGACGACGCTCTACAGAAGAATCCTGGTCCTTCGACGTTCCACTACCTTTGGAAGACAGAAGAATCTCCCTTGGAGTCAAGGAGTGACTCCCCTGCTTGGCAGGCACCAAAAACGACAACGACGGTCGCAAACTACGCCGCTCCCGCCGGAGTCCGAAGTCCCTGCAGCCCAAGAAGTGGATTTCCTGACCTCTCCCAGGCCATCGTGAGTCCCCAGCGAAGCTGAGGCAAGTGGACCCCACGAGTAACGAGGAACCGCGACCCCTGGGTACCGTGCACTATTGTCGAGTGCAACCTCTTCACAACGTTCTACGAACTTGTGCTTTGGACCACGTGTGGTCCCGACCTCCAGCAGGAATCCCTCCGAAGATCAGAGGCCTACACCATCCCGAGTGACCGTGGGCCCCTGTTGAGTGATTCCGCCCGAGGTGTCTTCGCGATCCCTTGCCCGCCGGCTTGTGGGTCCCCAGAAGACTTCTTAAAGAAACCAAAGGGCTCCCCTGGTTGCTCCAGGCCTGCCCTGACTTACCCTCGCTGGGTGAGTCCCTCAGACCTTGCTGGTCTGTGCCATCGACTTTTCTTCATCTCCCCGAGACTTGCTGCTGCCAAGGCTTGTTGGCTCCAATCGAGTTGCCGACACCGCAGTCAGCTGCAGACGTCGAGGACCCACCGAATCCAGCTCCTGGTCATCGTCGACCCCTCCTGGACCACGAGGCTGAAGAGTCAAGGCACCCGCAACCGACCTGAATCAACCGACGACGGTGGGCATCCATCTTCCTTGCCCCGGGTCACTGCCAAGTGACTTTGAACACTGTCCCCTCTGCTTTCAGGTCATCCTTCTTCAGAATCCAGGCTTGGATTCCACCGGACACTTCTTCAGCTCCCGCAAGCAGCAAGTCTTCTTTGTTCGCCATTGAAAACGACGCCGCGACCCGACACCAAAGGACACCTGTGCACCCGGCTTCCCTGGGTGAGGTAACTCCAGCACTACGGTGCTCCTGTGGGTGTGGGCCCTAGAACTACTTACCCTGTAAGTGACTTGCTTGTAGGTTCTCCCGAAGTATCCTAAAACTCTTTATTTCCAACCGCGACTTGCCCCATTGAAGTTAACGGCGATCCGCGCCTGTGTATCCACACTGCACGCGTCCCCCGTGGGTCCTTTACTTACCTGCCTTGGGTGGTTTCGTGAGGCCCCTGCACTTCTGAAAGGCCCTAGGCCTTGTCTCCCTGCAAGTCTTTGTCCCTAAGTCTCTTACTTAGTATATGGTCTGGTACGCCCCTAGGGCCCCAGCCATATTTTGTGCTTAACTTATTGTGAAACGTTGATTTGTGCATATGTTTGTCTTCTAATCTCATAAAGAGATTAGTAGAGAGTTATTAGAAATAAATACATATATATTTGATATATATACCTGTGTGGTGTCTTTTCATTTGGTGATTCAAGAGATTATATGGTAAAACAAGCTGCTTTACATTCCTCCGAGACTTAGCCTGAAGGCTGCTCTCCACAGCTACCACTAGGATAGCTTTCTTTAAAAGGTTGTCTTAAACCTATCTACCATAAGAGTCGATTTGCCCTGGTGCAAGGTGTCCACTTTAATTAGTGAACAGCATATACCAGGCCAACTTCTCACATTGGTGGGCAGCGTGTGGGATTCCAGCTTGCCATTGTTTTACCAGAAAATCTCTATTTGAATTACTAACTGAAAACCATTATAGGTACTCAAGGTACATATAAAGTCAAGCTTAGTATCAATAAGTTCTACTGAACTTAGAGCTGTGGGCCAAGGGATAGCGCACCCTTTCCACAGCTCAAGCTAGGATCAGTAGGCCACAAACTAGTGTAGGTAGTACAACACTGCACAACACTAGAATGTCCTTGAAAGGTGGACCCAGTGGATCCACTCAGCCTCAGTATAAGGACATGGCTTTCTCTGACTTGAGAGCCATGTGTGTTGACAGACACCTGAGGATAGGACAGAGTCCCTCAACACTACACCTGATAGATCTGCTGACAGCAGATGACCTTAGATTGGCTCTAGGAGCTAAGGGGTCTGAATCAGTGGGTGGGTCAATCATAGTATCTGGGTCAGATGAGGACAATCCGAATGACCAAGACTCTGTGGTTGAAGGGCCAGGCTTCAAGGAGCCTGAACAGGACAGAGGAATTCTCCCTAAGAGAACTGGCAGAGTGGATGAGAGGCACAGATCCCCTTCCAGGGAATCTGAGCACTCTTATCACTCTGGCAGAGAATTTGTCCAGGAGAGGAGCTCATACTTTAACTTAAGAGAGACCTCCTCTGAAAGAAGGTGCAAACTGCTCCAGTATGAGGAAGCCAAAGTGGCCCTCAGAACCAAGCAGTTGGCACTGGATAGAGAAGCCCTGGAGATCCAGAGAGCTTCCAGAAGGGAGGGTTTAGAACCCCCTGAGTGGCAGCAACAGTGTCCCTAGAGGCAGAGAATATATTCCTGACCATAGGAACCTGAGCAAGGTTGTTCCTCCCTACCAGAGTGGGGATGATATCCACAAGTGGATAACTGCTATGGAGAGGGCCTGTAGAGTACAGCAGGTCCCCCAAAGCAGTGGGCAGCAATCTTGTGGCTCTCCTTTTCAGATAAAGGAAGAGACAAGCTCCTCACTGTTAGAGAGGAGGATGCTGATGATTATGAGGTCCTGAAGAGTGCACTGATAGATGGGTTTGGCTTAACCACTGAGCAGTACAGGTTGAAGTTCAGAGATACCCAGAAGGCACAGACTCAGGACTGGACTGACTTTGTTGATTGTGCAACCAAGGCTCTAGAGGGTTGGCTGGTTGGCAGTAGGGTTACTGATTTCAAGGGATTGTATAATCTGATGATGAGAGAACAGATCCTAAATAATTGCCAGAACCAGTTGTTGCATCAGTACCTGGTGGACTCTGATCTGACCTCTCCCCAAGAATTGGGAAAGAAGGCAGACAAATGGGTCAGAACCAGGGTGAGGCAGAAAACCCAGAACCAAGGGGTGACCCTAAGAAGCAAGATCCTAAAGGCTCTGAGAAAGGTGGGGGTAAGTCAAAAGACCAGAAGTCTTCACAAGGGCCCCAAAAAATCTGCATCTGGTGGGGAGTCACAGTCCAACAAGGGAAAAGGCCAAAAGAAGCCCTGGTGCAAATTCTGTAAACAGAAAGGGCACTGGACTTCTGATTGTACCAAGTCCAAAGACCAAACCACCACCACTCCTGCCCCTAAGGCAACTGTGCCCCCTAGCTCAGCTACTGGTGGAGGTGGTACTCAGAATAAGGGTGTAGTAGGGTTGACCCTGGGTTCTGAAGTGGATTCTGACCTAGTCAGAGTGACCACTCAGGCAATGCTGATTTGTGAGGGAAACATTGATATGTCCTTCCTAGTAAGCCCCAGTAATCTGGGCAAGTACAAACAGCAGCCTTTGATAAATGGCAAACAGGCTTTGGCATTTAGGGACACAGGTGCTAGTGTCACCATGGTGGCAGAGGACCTAGTGGACCCTGGACAGATCATCCTGGGTGAAATGTACCAGGTGACCAATGCAAGCAATGTCCAGACCAACCATAGTCTGGCAGTTGTGAATTTCTCCTGGGGAGGGGTAACTGGCCTCAAGAAGGTTGTAGTCAGTGCAGACCTCCCTGTAGAATGTCTATTGGGCAATGATCTAGAGCAGTGGTCTTCAAACTTTTTGATGTCGAGACCCCCTTGTCAAACCTTTTTAGGCATAAGGACCCCTTCTGACAAAATTTTCTAGAAACTGGTTCTCCTCATCAACATCTATCGACAACCATAAATGCCCCTGTTAGATCTGGCATCTTTTGGTATGTTTCCCCTGTTTTTTCCTTTCTGACCTCCTAGTTTTGACTCTGTTTTTACAGGTTCAGTGTCTCTGCGCACTTTCTCACTTCTGTTCAGTGTTAAAGTGCAAGTGTTCCTATTGTAAATTGTATTATGGATTGGTGTTTCCATGATTGGCATGTTTGACTTACTAGTAAGTCCCTAGTAAAGTGCACTGAGGGTGCCAGGGCCTGTAAATCAAATGCTGCTGGTGGGCCTGCAGTACTGATTGTGCCACTCACCCATGCAGCCCTGAAAAGGGTTATCCAACCTGCCACTGCAGTGTCTGCGCGGTTTGTAACTGCCATGTCGCCCTGGCAAGTGCACCCACTTGCCAGGCCCTAATCTTCACTTTTCTTACATGTAAGTCACCCTAAGGTAGGCACAAGGTACCCCTGTGGGCAGGGTGCCGTGTATATTAAAGGTAGGACGTGTACTGGTGTGTATTTTCTTGCTTAGCCATCCTGTGTGCCTCTGCTGGGTTTGTGGATTGACTGTCTGGCTTTGGAGTGACAGGGGCTGGGGATATGCATTTTCATCAGACAGCCACTGAGGAGGTCACGGTGTGTCCTGCCTTTCCTGGATGAGTCAGGGCTGGGCTGAATAGACCTGGGCTGTATTTATAGTAGTGGGAGGAGATTTTCTTGCACCTGAATGGGCCTGGTCTGCCTTGGACAATGCTGTCTCCACCTCCTGCCAGGAAGCTGGGCCAGAGAGGATGGAACTGGTTTGGGCTGGGCACAGGCACTCTCTGCCCAAAAGCACAAAGAGAAACTGAGTATAAATATTGGGGTCCAGACCCCAGAACTTTAGAACTTCGCTGGAATCAAGGAACCTGCCAAGAAGAAGAGCTGGAAGAACTGCCAAGAGGAGTACTGCAACTTTGCTGTGTTGTTGCTTTGTGGGTTTGGCCTGCAGTTGCTTTCTGCCTTGGGCAGTGAAAGGACTGGACTGAACTTTCTTTACTTGTTGCTGAGTATCTCCAAGGGCTTGAAGTAGAACTTGCCTCCTGTTCTGAAGTCTCAGGGACCGCAAAGACTTCACTGACCTCTGGGTACCGCCTCTGGAACTGTGGTTTCAGTTGCCACGAGGGGGAAGCAACTGACTCCGTCACTGACTCCGCTGCTGGCTCTGTGTCCTGAAAGGCACCGCTGTATCCTGCACCGCAACCCCGGTCTCACTGACGTCTCACTGACGTCGGCCACCGAGCTGCTGCTTGCACCGTGACCTGTGGGCACCGCACTCCGCACCGCCTCGTTTCACTTTGCCGCCCTGGTTTCGCCGTCGCTGACTTCGACAACCGTGACCGCACCGTGGCTTGGGGCACTGCTCGTAAGTCTTGCGACACACTGCCCCTTCCCACACCGCAGTCCGGACCGACCGATGCCAGCTCCCCGCAAAGTGCATATTTTTAAGTACTGTATGTTGGATTTTTATCGTTTTAGTCTTGTTTTGAATGTAAAAGTATTGGATATTTTTCTAAACTGGTGTGGTGTCCTTTTGTAGTGTTTTCACTGTATTACTGTTGGTTATGTGCAAATCCTTTACACACTACCTCTGAAATAAGCCTGACTGCTCGTGCCAAGCTACCAAGGGGTGAGCAGGGGTAATTTCAGTAGTGTATCCCTCTTACCCTGACTAGAAGGAAGGGCCCCTACTTGGACGAAGGTGCAAATCATTGCCAACTAGAGACCCTCCATTTCTAACAGCCCCCAATTACCTTAGCAAATAATTTTTAGGGTGGGGAAATTATATTAAACAGTGTTTAGCAAACCAAAGGTCATTGAGCGTAGGGGTGTAGCCAAAGGTGTAGCTAAAAACTAAGGGCCTCATTTATGTGGAATTGGCATAGGGCAGCGCTGCAAGTCTTCTTGCAGCCCTGCCCTATGCCAATGTGAGGGCAGGAATGCACCGTATTTATGAAATACGGTGCATTCTAGTCCTTTACCTTCACATGTTGCTGCCTAGCACCAAGATAGGCAGGATTGTTTTAGTACAGGAAGAGGCACCTTCCTTCACCAAAACAATCCTGAGGGGCGTTTTCCTATTTCTATGTGAGCTGCAATATGTAGCACACATGGAAAGAGGAAAAAACGAGGAGAAATGAAAACATTTCTCCTCGTTACGCCTCCACTGGAAAGGCGGCAGATTTTGGAGCTGCCCCAGGTTTACGTGATTTTGTAAATATGGGGCAGCATCAAAATCCATGGGCTTTGCGTGGGAACCCCGCGCAAAGCCCATGGAACACCTATGACGCAGAGTAAGGCAACGCAGTGACTTGCGCTGCTATGTCTTACTCCATATCTATGAGGCAATGCAAAGCAATGCAGGGTGACTTTGCACTGCCTCATAGGTATGGTTGAGATGCTTGCGCCACTGGAACATCAAAAAAAAAAGTGATGCTCTGGCGATGCAAGCCTCTCATAAATAAGCCCAAAATATTCTATACGTTTTTAGGTCTTTCACCTTTAGGTATCTACATATAAAATAATGGGCAGCGTAAATGAAAAATAAATAAAAAAAGTTATTACTCAGTGGGAAATGCACTGTAGTACATTATGAAACCTCTATTAGTTAATGCACTGCAGAGGTCTCTGTATAACCAGAGAACCACAGAATTAAATCTTGATTGGTGCAGTGGAGAATAGTGATGTGTATTTTTAGTGCTTCGAAGTCACAGCCTGTGACGGAAAGCACTGTGAATATGTAAGTCAATTTTTATACTTGCATTACACACAGGGTAAGATAGAATGCTGCAAAATGTGCGAATAGTTTTACAATAAAATGGTGCTTTCGAAATGTAGGTTTTAATAATACCAGAGCGTATGTAATGCAGTTTTCTTTTTTTACATAACTGTCCCTTCAACACCTCTTTAGGGGCACTAAGGGCTGTGTAAATGCAGTTAAAATTAAAAGCAAGAACTTCTCAGCCCAGTTGTTAATTCTTTGCACTTTCACTCAAAAAAACACATCTTTGTCTTTACAAAGAGCCAGTACTGCTCCCAAGCATCCTTTACACTTGCAGATTAACAGATAAGGCACATTTGCCTTTCATTCAGGCAAGCAGCTGATAACGATCTTAATTAGCCATCCCAGGACGGCTGTCTTTTTGCAGGGACAAGTGAAGCTGGGGAATCTGCGACCCCCTTCCTAGGACTCCACGACCCCCCTGGGGGTCGCGCCCCACAGTTTGAAGACCTCTGATCTAGAGACTTCAGCCTGGTCTGAAGTAGAGTTATGGACTCATGCTGAGATGTTGGGCATCCCTGCAGAGGTATTTGCTGTGACCAGGTCACAAGCAAGAATGCATGACACTGAACCAGCTCTGGATCCTGGAACAATGGACCAGATGCTTCCCAAGAGGAGGAGCAGTAGGGTTAAGGCAGTGCCTTCCCCTCTGTCTCAGATCAAGGATTCACTTCCAGAGGGAGGTGAAGCAGAACCTGAAGAAGGAACTGCCCCAGAGGGACTTGAACCTGACCAGGTTGAGTTCTTGGGGGCAGGGGGCCCTTCCAGGGAAGATCTGAGTAAGGAGCAACAGTGCTGCCCCTCTCTTGAACCCCTCAGACAGCAGGCTGCTGCTGAGGCTGCTGGGAGTGCTAGTGGGTCCCATAAAGTTTATTGGGATGAGGGACTCCTATATTCTGAGGGTAGAGACCCAGCCCCTGGAGCCACCAGGAGGTTGGTAATACCTCAGAAGCTTAGGGGTTCCTCTTGACCTTAGCACCTGATATCCCTTTGGCAGGACACTTGGGCCAAAACAAGACCTGGGACAGGCTTGTTCCACATTTTCATTGGCCACATATGTCAGAGGACACAAAGGAGTTTTGTCGCTCCTGTGTCACTTGCCAAGCCAGTGGTAAGGCAGGTGGCACAACAAAGGCCCCCTGATACCACTACCTGTGGTGGGGGTACCCTTTGAAAGGGTAGGGATTGACATTGTTGGTCCCCTTGACCCTCAGACTGCATCTGGGCACAGATTTATCCTGGTGGTAGTGGATCATGCCACCAGGTACCCAGAGGCAATTCCCCTGAGGACCACCACAGCACCTGTGGTGGCAAGAGCCCTCATTGGAGTTTTCTCCAGAGTGGGTTTTCCAAAGGAGGTCATTTCTGACAGAGGTACCAACTTCATGTCAGGATATCTGAAAGCAATGTGGAAGGAGTGTGGTGTAACTTATAAGTTCACCACCCCTATCACCCACAATGCAATGGTTTAGTTGAACAGCTTCAACAAGACCTTGAAAGGAATGATTAAGGGACTCCCAGAGAAGCTTAGGCGGAAATGGGACCTTCTTCTTCCTTGCCTTTTGTTTGCATACAGAGAGGTTCCACAGATGGGGGTTGGCTACAGCCCATTTGAGCTTCTGTTTGGGCATCCTGTGAGAGGTCCACTATGTTTGGTAAAAGAGGGCTGGGAGTTACCTCTCAAGCCCCCAAACAAGATGTGATGGACTATGTACTTGGTCTCCGCTCCCGGATGGCAGAGTACATGAAAAGGCAACCAAAAACCTGGAGGCCAGCCAAGAATTGCAAAAAGCTTGGCATGACCAAAGGCTGTGCTGACTGTATACCAGCCAGGACAGAAAGTGTGGGTGTTGGAGCCTGTGGCCCCAGCAGCCCTCCAGGACAAATGGAGTGGCCCCCATACAATAGTTGAACAGAAGGGAGAAGTCACCTATCTGGTGAATCTTGGAACTCCCAGGAGCCCCCTAAGGGTGCTTCATGTCAACAGATTAAAGCCATATGTTGACAGGGCTGACATGGGCTTGCTCATGGCAACTGATGAGGACCAGGAGGAGGAGAGTGACCCTCTCCCTGACCTGCTCTCTCAGAACCCTGATGATGGGTCAGTAGATGGTGTTGCTTTGGCAAGCAGCCTCACTGACCATCAGCAAACTGAGTGCAGACAAGTTCTGCAACAGTTTAGACATATGTTTAGCCTGACCCCTAGTCAGACTACCTGGTGCACCCATGAGGTGGACACTGGGGACAGTCTGCCTGTCAAGAATAAAATCTACAGGCAACCTGACCATGTCAGGGACTGTATCAGGACTGAAGTCCAGAAAATGTTGGAGTTAGGCGTGATTGAGCCTTCAGATAGCCCTTGGGCTAGCCCAGTAGTCCTGGTACCCAAGCCTCATACCCAGGGTGGTAAGAAAGAAATGAGGTTTTGTGTAGACTACAGAGGCCTCAATGCAGTCACTAGGACTGATGCCTATCCCATACCAAGGGCAGATGAGCTGATTGATACTTTGGCCTCAGCCAAGTATCTAAGCACATTTGACCTAACAGCTGGCTACTGGCAAATCAGATTAGCTGATGATGCAAAAGCCAAAACAGCATTTTCGACCCCTGGTGGGTACTACCACTTTGTGGTGATGCCCTTTGGATTGAAAAATGCACCTGCCACTTTTCAGAGGTTGGTGAATAAAGTTCTGGCAGGGATGGAAACTTATTGCTCAGCTTATCTAGATGATATTGCTGTCTTTAGTTCCTCCTGGCAGGATCACCTGGTCCACCTCAGAAATGTTTTGGAGGCCCTGCAGAAAGCAGGCCTCACTATCAAGGCCACCAAGTGCCAGATAGGGCAGAGTCAGGTTGTGTACCTGGGCCACCTTGTAGGTGGAGGCCAGGTTCAGCCTTTACAGAGCAAAATCCAAACCATAATGGAATGGGTTGCTCCAACCACCCAGACACAGGTGAGAGCCTTCTTAGGCCTGACTGGGTACTATAGGAGGTTTGTCAAGGGATATGGATCTATAGTGACCCCCTTGAATGATCTTACCTCTAAGAAAATGCCAAAAAGGTTCAGTGGACAGCTAGCTGTCAAAAGGCATTTGAAGACCTAAAGCAGGCCATGTGCACTGCCCCCATCTTACAGAGTCCAGACTACACCAAAAGTTCATTGTCCAAACAGATGCTTCTGAGCTGGGTGTGGGAGCTGTACTGTCTCAACTGAATGATGAAGGTCAAGACCAGCCAGTAGCTTTTATTAGCAGAAGGCTGACCCCTAGAGAGAAACGTTGGTCAGCTATAGAGAGGGAGGCCTTTGCTGTGGTATGGGCCCTGAAGAAGCTGAGGCCATACTTGTTTGGTACTCACTTCATAGTTCAGACTGACCACAAGCCCCTCCTATGGCTAAAGCAGATGAAAGGTGAAAACCCAAAACTTTTGAGGTGGTCCATTTCCCTACAGGGGATGGACTATACAGTGGAACATAGGCCTGGGACCCAACATGCCAATGCAGATGGACTCTCAAGGTATTTCCACTTTGAACACGAAGACTCAACTGGTCAAGGTTAGTTTAGTGTCCCTACGTTTGGGGGGGTTGTGTAGGAGAGTAGGATCTGCCTCTTATGTTGCCCCCACTTTTTTCTGATGTTAGCACTGGTTTCTGGCTATAGTCTGGCTGGGTCCCTGCCAATCAGGGCCCCAGCCTCTCTGTTCTCTCTAAGCGACATGGAGTGCACTCTAGGTGCACTAGTGATTGGATACTGTGGTGCCTTATGAGTCCCTAGTATATGGTACCTTAGGTGCCAAGGGCATAGGTACTTCACAGGCCTACCAGGGGCTGCAGCATGTGTTATGCCACCCCTGGGAAGCAGTCTAAATCTGACACCACAGGCCTGCTACTGCAGCCTGGGTGAGGTGGTGCTAGCACCCCTCACTGAGATATAGGTTTCCTATATCTCTCTTGCACACACATATAAACCTATCAGTCACCCCTAAGGCAGGCCCTATCAATCCTGAGGGCAGGGTGCTTGGCTTCTATGTGAGGGGTGCCTCTGCATGAGCAGGGCCCCTCTGCAGTTCTCAGAGTCCATTCTCTGGTGCTGTTTGTGGATGCGGTTAAACCATATACTCTTAAGTGCATTATATCCTCGCGGTAAATGCTAACTTTGGAATGGCTGCATCAAAA
The DNA here is from genome assembly GCA_963921515.1 of Calotriton arnoldi. Lineage (NCBI taxonomy): Eukaryota > Metazoa > Chordata > Amphibia > Caudata > Salamandridae > Calotriton > Calotriton arnoldi. The sequence continues at coordinate 3,773,000 of CAWUFW010000408.1, forward strand.
CATGTCGTGTTTGGTGTCAAACATCTTGGAATACTACCCCCCGCCAATCTTGGCGGCGGGAGTAGCATTCCACCCTTCTAGAGGATAAGACATGTGCCTGCTGTGGAAACGCGGTAGAATCCTAAAGAGCCCTGGCATCACAAAATGGATGCCACCAGTCACAGACACTGGGCTGCCCTCCTGCTGATGACCGAAACTCGCAGTGGAGGAAGCCCAACAATAGGCATCCTGTCACAGGGAGGTGTAACCACCTTCCAGACAGGGTTTAGTGTATTGGGGCTGGGTGGGTGCACTCTTAGAGTGCTTTGAAGTCCTGCACTGGGGGAGCAGAAGGCTCCTCTGTGCATATGCCAGTTCAAACCAGCTCAGGGGCTACCTGCCCCTGCTCTGGCGCGAAACTGGACAAAGGGAAGTGGGTGTAGCCACCCCTCCCTTGACCCTCCCATAGGTGGGGTCATAGAGCTAGTCCATCCCCTCTTTTTAGTATAAGAGGGGAACCTTGCCATTGCAAAGCAGATAACCCCTGGACGACGCTCTACAGAAGAATCCTGGCCCTTCGACGTTCCACTACCTTTGGAAGACAGAAGAATCTCCCTTGGAGTCAAGGAGTGACTCCCCTGCTTGGCAGGCACCAAAAACGACAACGACGGTCGCAAACTACGCCGCTCCCGCCGGAGTCCGAAGTCCCTGCAGCCCAAGAAGTGGATTTCCTGACCTCTCCCAGGCCATCGTGAGTCCCCAGCGAAGCTGAGGCAAGTGGACCCCACGAGTAACGAGGAACCGCGACCCCTGGGTACCGTGCACTATTGTCGAGTGCAACCTCTTCACAACGTTCTACGAACTTGTGCTTTGGACCACGTGTGGTCCCGACCTCCAACAGGAATCCCTCCGAAGATCAGAGGCCTACACCGTCCCGAGTGACCGTGGGCCCCTGTTGAGTGATTCCGCCCGAGGTGTCTTCGCGATCCCTTGCCCGCCGGCTTGTGGGTCCCCAGAAGACTTCTTAAAGAAACCAAAGGGCTCCCCTGGTTGCTCCAGGCCTGCCCTGACTTACCCTCGCTGGGTGAGTCCCTCAGACCTTGCTGGTCTGTGCCATCGACTTTTCTTCATCTCCCGAGACTTGCTGCTGCCAAGGCTTGTTGGCTCCAATCGAGTTGCCGACACCGCAGTCAGCTGCAGACGTCGAGGACCCACCGAATCCAGCTCCTGGTCATCGTCGACACCTCCTGGACCACGTGGCTGAAGAGTCAAGGCACCCGCAACCGACCTGAATCAACCGACGACGGTGGGCATCCATCTTCCTTGCCCCGGGTCACTGCCAAGTGACTTTGAACACTGTCCCCTCTGCTTTCAGGTCATCCTTCTTCAGAATCCAGGCTTGGATTCCACCGGACACTTCTTCAGCTCCCGCAAGCAGCAAGTCTTCTTTGTTCGCCATTGAAAACGACGCCGCGACCCGACACCAAAGGACACCTGTGCACCCGGCTTCCCTGGGTGAGGTAACTCCAGCACTACGGTGCTCCTGTGGAGTGTGGGCCCTAGAACTACTTACCCTGTAAGTGACTTGCTTGTAGGTTCTCCCGAAGTATCCTAAAACTCTTTATTTCCAACCGCGACTTGCCCCATTGAAGTTAACGGCGATCCGCGCCTGTGTATCCACACTGCACGCGTCCCCGTGGGTCCTTTACTTACCTGCCTTGGGTGGTTTCGTGAGGCCCCTGCACTTCTGAAGGCCCTAGGCCTTGTCTCCCTGCAAGTCGTTGTTCCTAAGTCTCTTACTTAGTATATGGTCTGGTACGCCCCTAGGGCCCCAGCCATATTTTGTGCTTAACTTATTGTGAAACGTTGATTTGTGCATATGTTTGTCTTCTAATCTCATAAAGAGATTAGTAGAGAGTTATTTAGAAATAAATACATATATATTTGATATATATACCTGTGTGGTGTCTTTTCATTTGGTGATTCAAGAGATTATATGGTAAAACAAGCTGCTTTACATTCCTTCGAGACTTAGCCTGAAGGCTGCTCTCCACAGCTACCACTAGGATAGCTTTCTTTAAAAGGTTGTCTTAAACCTATCTACCATAAGAGTCGATTTGCCCTGGTGCAAGGTGTCCACTTTAATTAGTGAACAGCATATACCAGGCCAACTTCTCACACTCAGGAATTCACAGAGCTTGCCTACCCTAAATACTTAAAACTATTACGATTGTCTGCAGATTGGCGCTGTTTACTTTGATAAACATTATGGTTAATCCAGATTCCTGTTAAATAGCTGTGCATTAGTGTTATGGGCACCCAGGGGTGAGAGGGTGGGCTGGGGATGGGGCTTAGGGGGAAGTTCCCTTTTCTTGTTATGAGTTGCATAGAAGGCTGACAAAGGCGGAATGTTGACTCTATGTCGGTGAAAATGTATCTTGCATTATGTCTTGCGCTGCAATAATAAAAACAAATTTAAAACAAAATACATAGGTGGATGCATGGGACCACCCCATGCTCCACTCATGCGACTACCTGATGCAAAGTAATGCATATCAGCACTATGCACTGCATTGTGTTACTTTGTATTTACTAAACCACGCAAAGCCATGCAAATCAACTTTGCGTGGGTTAGTAAATGCCAAAATGGATTTTGCGTCGTGGCTGCACCACAAATTGATGCAAGTGCGACGTAAAATCTTAGTTAATCTGAGCGTGTGTTTTTTTTACATTACAGGCGTTCATTCGACACATTAATAATATGACGTACACAACACTTGTCAACATCTTAGAGGCAACTTTCAGGTACCTGTGTGAAGACATTGCATTGCTGAGACGGGTACAATCATGCAGCTTTTTTTGGGGGGGGGGAGTTTTATATAGTGCGAACTAGACCCAAAGGTATCAGAGCGCTTTTCATGAGCACCAGTTTCGTTACAGATGAACACATTCACTTTTTGTTAGGCGTGGGGAGGTTAAGTGATTTGCCCAGAATCACAGGATGTGGAGCGTCCCTGCCGAGACTCGAACCCGGTTACCCAGCTTCGAGGTTGACCGCCCTAGACGTTAGGTCACATCCTCTCCCCGTGAGAGGATGTGGATGATTCTGTGATCTCAGACAAGTGGCAGCCCTGCTTAAAAGTGTAGTTACTGTCCCTTTAAAGGATTATCAGCCTCCCTGAGCAGTGCTGGAGCCCTGCTGAGGAGTGCCGGTTCTTCCTGGTGAAAGTATGGCATCTCTGCTGAGATGTGTTGATACTGTAACTTTGAATCATTATCAGCAGTTTTGAGAAGTAGCCCTACTTTCTACGCAAGTGTAACCACCCTGCTGAGCGGGCCGGACTGGGAACCAAAAGCAGCCTTGGCAAAAATGTTCAAACCAGCCCTGCTCTCTTCCTCCTCTCTCTCTAATCTCTCTCTTTACTTCTGTTTCTCTCTCTCCACTCTCTCTTTCCTGAAACATCCCATTCCCCCAACCTCCTGCCTGCTCTAATTACATGGGAGAGCCTGAGAAAGTGACAGAGGCACCAGCAGTCCTAAAAACCGGCCTCAAAAGGATCCAGCTCACTGGGGAAAAGCCTTGTGGAAAAAACAGGCAGACCGGAGCTGCTGCTGAGAAGTGCCGGTACTCACATACAAATATAGATGCCCCACTGAGAAGTGCCGGGACTTCCTGGTGAAAGTATGGCAGCTCTGCTGAGAAGTGCTGGTATTGTACCTTTAAATGAATATCAGCCTGTCTGAGAAGTGCCGGTACTCACATACAAATATCGATGCCCCACTGAGAAGTGCCGGGACTTCCTGGTGAAAGTATGGCAGCTCTGCTGAGAAGTGCTGGTATTGTACCTTTAAATGAATATCAGCCTGTCTGAGAAGTGCTGGTACTTTCCAAAGAAATACAGATGCCCTACTGAGAAGTGCCAGGTCTTCCTGGTGAAAGTATGGCAGCTCTGCTGAGAAGTGCTGGTGTTGTCCTTAATAAATGAATATCAGCCTGTCTGAGAAGTGCCGGTGCTTCCCATACAAATAGAGAAGCCGGTAGGAAGTAACATGTAAAGTAGTTAGGTAGAAGGAACATGTCTACAAAGAGATGTGACATGGAGAGGCAGCAAAGAAAGGGTGAGGTAAATAAAGGGGTTAGGTAGGTGGGGCAAAAAGATGAGGGAAAGGAACGTGGTAGAGTTTAGTAAGGTAGGGAGAGCTGAGAGGTTTAGAGAGTGGAGGTATATAGAAATGGAGGTAGAGTTAGAGAGGTGAGATAAAGGGATGAGGTTGAGAGACGGGTAAAGTAGAAGGCAGAGAGGTACAAGTGGCTTGGAAAAAGTGAGGTGTACCGAGTGGAGGTAGAGAGAGAGAGGTAGTGGGAAGGGGTAAACTGGTAGAGATTGTGGAGGGAGTCACTGGAGAGAGATAAGGTCATGAGATGGAGGAAGAGAGAGGTTGGGTAGCGAGAGATGTATTGAGAGAGAGGTGAGGTAGAGATGATGATGACGTGAAGTGTTCATGCCCAGCTGTCAAAAAACAACAACATGTTTTTCTATCCACCAATACTATGGTGGCACTTCTGACTGTGCCAATGACTTTATTGGGGGCCTGCTGGAAGGTGTTGGCCCTGGGCGTTGCCTGCCTGAAGGTGTTGGCCCTGGGCCGTTGCCTGCCTGAAGGTGTTGGCCCTGGGCCGTTGCCTTCCGTAAGGTGTTGGCCCTGGGCCGTTGCCTTCCGTAAGGTGTTGGCCCTGGGCCGTTGCTTACCGGAAGGTGTTGGCCCTGGGCCGTTGCTTACCGGAAGGTGTTGGCCCTGGGCCGTTGCCTGCCCGAAGGTGTTGGCCCTGGGCCGTTGCCTGCTGGAAGGTGTTGGCCCTGGGCCGTTGCCTGCTGGAAGGTGTTGGCCCGGGGCCGTTGCCTGCCGGAAGGTGTTGGCCCTGGGCCGTTGCTTACCGGAAGGTGTTGGCCCTGGGCCGTTGCCTTCCGGAAGGTGTTGGCCCTGGGCCGTTGCATGCTTTGCTCATGTCTTAAAATGGTTTTGGCGCTGGCGTGAGTCACAATACCCAGTTCATGCCTCTCCATAGACCAGACTTTTGCGTCCTCAGGGTAGCAGATGGTTTTGTGGATGCTGGGAAGGCCAACTTACTATGGTGACTCCAGTCGTGGAATATTTGGGGAAAGAATGACTTTCCCCAAATTAGTCCATGAGGCTTATCTGCTATCGCAAGTCCAGTGCTGAAATATTTTTTTAAAGAAAAATTTCCACAAGTTTTTTTTTTTGAAGTGTTGAAAAGTTGTAATTTTGCAATGCCAGACGGACTGCCCTGTGAGCACCACCCAAGACAAAAAACTACAAATACCGCGCAGCCCAATAAGGAGTTGAGAAGTTCGCACAAGATCGCTTTGACCCCCTGAGATGCATCAGGCTCTTCTCTGAGTTTGCAGGCCTGCTGTGCCTCCTGAGGACTTGACAAGCCGAGTGTCTGTTAAGAAGAACATGTCCTTCACAGGCACAGAATCCGCTCATGAGCTGTACTGCACAGGCACAGTATCCGGTCATGAGCTGTACTGCACAGGCACTGTATCCGGTCATGAGCGGTACTGCACAGGCACAGTATCCGGTCATGAGCTGGACTGCGCAGGCACAGTATCCGCTCATGAGCTGTACTGCACAGGCACTGTATCCGGTCATGAGCGGTACTGCACAGGCACAGTATCCGGTCATGAGCTGGACTGCACAGGCACAGTATCCGGTCATGAGCTGTACTGCGCAGGCGCAGTATCCGGTCATGAGCTGGACTGCGCAGGTGCAGTACTGGTGAAGTTAGAGCTCCAGGGTCAGGTGAGGGATACGATGCGCTGCTTATGACGGGAGTAGCAGGGCCGGAGAGTGGACCAGCGTGGCAACAAATGTAAAACCAGTCCAAGCAAGACTGTTGCTGTGCAGTGGGTTTGGGGCAGGTTATCCCTTTTTGGGACAGGAATGTCCCCTTCATGGAGCAGTCATGTTCCCTGCCCTGCGTGCTGGAACTGCGAGTATCTGTTATCCTGGTTTTTGTATTTTTGCCCCAACCTCACATTAACCCCGAGTGTGAGTGGACGCCTAGGCCGACCCTTGACTCACAAAAGGTTCCAGATGTGTCCTGGACCTGGAGGGGCGTAGCAAGCAAACGCTTCATAGTGACAGCTGGACCTCTGTCCCTATCTTCGGTTACAGACACACATGTAGCATGATGGTGGCAGCATAGTGTGTTTTCTAGTGATTATAATCTGACTGGACCTTTATACCTGCGTCATCTGAATGGGATCCTGCGGACACTCACCCAATGTTTTGCTGCTCACAGTGGACTCTGAATCCTAGTGCCAAGATCCTTTGTGCTTGAGCATGTGAGTGTATGCTAGTGGAATGATGTACAGTAAATGGAAGTAAACGTGCACCAGAGTGACACAGGCCTGTGGGTTCCATTTTGGAAGCACTTAGCATGGCGACATGAACAAGATGGAGATGTGCTTTCCCAGACAGTGGAAGTGTATTGCTGACATTCCTGAGACTGAAGGAAGGGAACCCAGACTCAGAAGTGGATCACCTTCTGCGCCGACTCCCTGGCCCCCAATACAGCATGATCCAGACCCCAGGCCAGCTGGTAAACCAAGGAATTCAGACTGATGAAACGCCACTGCAAGCAACTGGAGGACGAATGGAGAATGAGCCAGGACAAGGCAGACAGGAGCACGTTCAAATCCACCCTGAGACGCTACCACCAAATGATCCAGACCCCAGGCCAGCTGTTACACCAAGGAATTCAGACTGATGAAACGCCACTGCAAGCAACTGGAGGACGAACGGAGAATGAGCCAGGACAAGGCAGACAGGAGCACGTTCAAATCCACCCTGAGACGCTACCACCAAATGATCCAGACCACCAAACGTGCCACTCTGGCAGACCAAATCAATGCCAGCACCAAGAGAAGCAAAGAAATCTTCACCATTGTATTAGATTTCACCTAACCATCAACTGCCTCCAACCCCATCACTCCCTCACAGGACCCCTGCAATGATCGCTCTCAGTTCTTAAAAAAAAAAATTACCGCCATTTACAGCAAAATCAGCCCGCAACAGGAACCCGACAGACCTCGCCAAACTCCTCCCGATCTTATCTAAAGAACCTATGCTAACCATGTGGCCTGTCATCCCCCCATCAAACCCCTGCCCCCACCATGCCTACTCCAGAGGATTGCAACCCATCAGTGCAATGCTCATGCCCATTCTGAATGCCTCTACCTCTACTGCACCCTCCCAGATGCTTGGGAACATGCAACTGTCCTCCCATTGCTGAAGTAACCCTCTGCAGACCCTTAAACGCGCACCAACTGCAGACCAATCTCCCTGCTACCATTCCCGACCAAGGTCTTAGACAAAATCATCAAAAGGCACCTCACCAAATACCTGAACGACCATCAACTCCTCAACACCACTCAGTCTGGTTTTAGACCGACCACAGCACAGAAACCTCCCTCATCTCTGCCACGGTTGACATCTGCATGACTCTGGAGAAAGAAGACACGGCGGCCTTCATCCTCCTGGACCTCTCCGCAGCATTTGACACAGTCTCCTACCCCATTCTCATTCAATGACTACACAACATCGGAACCCAAGGACAGGCACTCCAATGTATCTTCTCCTTCCTGACAGGAAGGACTGAGTCTGTCAGCCTGGCACCATCACCATGTACGCCCATGTCCTCCTCTGCGGAGTTCCGCAAGGATCCTCCCTGAGCCTGACCCTCTTCGACGCATACTGTAGTGTGGTTTGTGGCCTCATTGTCTGCATTGCTAAGTTAGCTTAGGCCTGGCTGCCATGATGCCTCTTTTGCACATGTTATTCTGAGACTTTGTTTTTCCAGACTCTGCCTGTGCCCTACTATATTAGAACTGTCTGCCTTTTTGCCTTTCACCTTTTCTCATGTTCCCTGTGGGTTTCGTCTGCACACCATGTACAAGGTCGAAAAACAACGTCCCTTGTTATTGCTGATCTGGTCAGCCCTTCGCACTTAGACATAACACACAGTACAGCTGCATTGGAGAAATTTGTGTGCTTTTAATATTGTGATCTCCCTGTTGGTGGCACTTGGAGAAAAACCTTTCCAGGGAGAAGAGCTATGCTTGTCTGATGATGTAAACCTTACATCTAGATATTGAGGTATGGGGGTCCGCATGACAAAGCCCAGAGGTCTTCTATTTTTTTATAATAAACTAGTTATTAGCACGGGGAGGGTGGACAGGTCATTTAGTCCTATATCCACTGTCTTTATAAAATGCTGTCCCCGTTTGTATTCTATGGAATTGTAACCATGCTTATTATTTTATCATTATGCATTATGCTGATTGTACTGGCACGTGTACTTTATCTTAGAGCACGATAGTTGAAATAAACATTTTAAACTATACTGTGTCTCTTACTACGCACGTTGTGGACAAGTATGAGTGAGAGATGAAAGAGTGTTCTTGCTCCCATGAGTCCTGAGAGAGAGACCGTGTTCTGGGTTGTCTAATCATTGGTAGCTTCGCTGTAGTGCGGAGACCTAATGAGACGCTAAGGCTAGTCGGATTGGGATTGTGGGTACTAAGGTGCATGGTTGGCTCACCACTATACTCCGAGGTCCTATTATCCTGTGCATAGCTCTGTATATGTGCAGAATCCCACTAACATGGCACCACCAACGTGGTGGGCTTCTTATCTGCGAGACGCTTGAGTAGTGCTTGTGCTTGTCCACAATTCCCTTCACTTATGTTTCCGGAAACGTATGTGAGGGTGATACCTCCTATATTGATGTTTTTATAGGTTCTTTCAAGCTTGAAGTTATTAAAGGTTTATGTTAACCCAATATTGCGCTGCCTCATAGGTTGTCGGACATTCTTAGTCTTAATGGCTGTCAACATCGCGGCACATAGTCGCGCAGCGCTCCGAGCTCATTTGGCAGCGTATGGAGTGCCTGACGCGGGTGTCGATCTGATCTTTGTGGTGCAAGCGGATCCCGCTTACCACTTTGAGGTGTTTTATTCTTGGGTCACTTTTCCGGCGGTTGATGGAACTGACAACTTGTTCCACGAATACACGCACACCGCTCTTCCTCATGTTTATAGGCCTTATCTGGCTCTTGAAGTACCGCTCACGGCATGGCAACACCGTGTTTGGTTTAATGGCGCCCTCCCACATCCGGTTACCCCGATTCGTTTAGGCCCCTTATCGATTGAAGGGGCCACTTGGCCTGTTTTGGCCGGGTTTACCCCACATCAACGTCGTTTAGCGGTTCCAATAGATGAACTGCGCGTGTTGCATGCGTCTTTAATCCGCGTGCACAGAGCTTTGGTACAATATGTTACAGGCAACGTTCAGGGAGCCCCTCCTGGAGTTGCGATGCATCCAGCTGGGCCTGGCGGTGTAACCATAAGTCCCGTCATGGTTAATTCGGTGATGGGCAAACGCCCACAAAATAAGGATGATTTGCCTTATTGGCTTGCAGAAAAATTTGACCAGCTGGAGGCTGTTTTTCCAAATACTTCTCCTGTGGACAAACACAGAATTTTGACGATTAGCTTGCCGAAAGACTTGATTCCCGAGTTGGCGGAATGTTCCAACTGGGGAAAGGTATTCGCAACAGTGTATGCAAAGTGCTTTGGCACTCCTTCCATGACGGTCCTACCCACCGTGATTAACCGTGTGCAAGATGAACGTGGCCCGGAAGCGGCTGTGGAGCTGGGGATGAGACTAGTGGGAGTGTTCGATGTGGTGGCTGATCTAATCCTTGCTAACGTCAAGGGTGATGCCGTCAACTTTCAAGTCGCTAATGCTTTGGCTTTAGTCCCGGAACCGGACAAGCCACACGAATTACCGAAAATTATTGCCCAAGCTTATAAAACCATTGGTCGCAATAGTCTGGGGGTTAAGCCCTTTGCTTAAACGCAAACTCAATCAAACCCACAACAAAAAACTCAGTCTGAAAAAGATGAGAAACCGTTCTTTACTAAAAAGAACTGGAGGTTGAAAAAACAGGGTAAGAAACAATCAAAACCAGGGTCGCGTGGCACTTCCCCGGTTTCCATATCTTCTGAACGCACTTATGATTTGCGCGACCGAGCGAGAATTACATTTCCAGAGAGATTTCAGGTCCCTGACCCGCATTCTCCTCGTTCTTCACAGGCACCAACGTCCTCACAGACTGGTGGAGGAGATCGCCCGGATAGAGGCAGGGGTCGTGAGGCCCCACCAGGACAAGACCAACCTCGACAATAAGGCCGAGGGAAACCAGAAGAACTTCCACGTTCTCGCCCACAATTTCAGAAGAAAAAAGTTGCAGCATTAACAGTATGCCACAGACGGTGAGAACGAGACTCCTGAATTGGACGTGGGCAGTGACGCTGCTAAACAGCGCCGCGGAAGTTACCATAGTGCGGGAGGCACTACGTCCTCATGTGGAGGCCACAGCAACTGATACATACATTACTGTCGAGACAGCTGACACCGAGTGGCACCCCTGATAGACTATTCAATATAGTCATTCAAATTGAAGGCGACATTGAGCGTGTTATTAAAGGGATTTTTGGGAAAATCTGACCTCTTCGTACGACATTCTGTTAGCAGGCGGATTGGCCGCCCCCATTCGTATTGGCTGCTCGTAGAGGGGAGGAGGTAATCCTTCCGAGCTTTTCTCGTCATGTCCCCAAGGACAAAGCGGAGGCACTCGCAGCTGAATGGGCTGGGGCCTTGGCTCCGGCGCTGTACCGAAATCACGTGGGCTGGGATATGGATTCACCCTCCCATGAAATACCACTGAGGTCTCTGCCCCAGCCACAACCCCAATATCCCCTCCGGCGGGAGGCAAAAGGTCCCGTTTCAGACATTCTGACACAGTTAGAATATCAAGGAGTAATTGAAACATGCGTATCGCCAATGAATAATCCCCTTTTGTGGTTTCTAAACCCGATTGGTCGTACCGTTTAGTTTTGGATTACCGACATTTGAACTCTCATTGTTGGACCTTTGCGGTGCAAAATACCCATAGTTCTGCGCTTGTAGACAGTCTTGTTCGTAAAAAATATAAAATGACACTTGACCTATCCAATGGATTTTACACGCATAATTTGTCCCCGGAGTGCAGCCAATGGAGCGCTTTCACTTCCGGTGGAAAACAATTCAAATTCCGGCGTTTGCCCATGGGCTATAGGAACAGCCCTGGTGTCTTCGCCGCCCGTGTTGTCTCTTTGTTGGACAGCATAGACCCAGATGCGTGTTCGTACGTCGACGATATCTATCTGACAGACGATGAATTATGGCCGCATCTTTCCCGTGTGGACCGCATTATTCTTGAATTCGCGGTCTTGGGATACAAATTTAATTTTGCCTAATCTCACATCGCTGAATACACAGTTTTGTTTTTGGGCTATGAGCTCAATAATGAAGGAAAGGGATTAGCACCCCATTTCTTGGAGAAGTGCGCACTTCTGCGCCCTCCGACCACTCTGAAGAAGCTTCAGTCTTTGCTGGGATTTCTAAATTTCGGGCGTACTTACATTCCCGAATATGCCCAGCGTATCAAGCCTCTTTATGCCTTGATACAACCTAACTTTTCGAAGTCATGCTGGCTTCCTGAGCATTCCTCTATACTGCACTCTTTGCAGTCTGATCTACTTGAATCTAAGTTCTTGTTGACACGTGATAACCACACAAACCTGGTGATTAGAATTGTGCCAGGTGGGTTTTACGTACTTAACCTTTAACGAAGGTGACACAGTCCCTATTGCATACAAGTCGCATCTTTACAATTCGGCCGAGATGCGCTTTTCCACTGTGGAGAAAGTTTTGACTGCAGTGCAAATGGCGATTCTTAAGGAACGCGCACTGGCACAGGGAAAACGCATATTGGTGGTAACACCATATCCTGCCCTTGAGGCAGTGACAAAGGCAAGTGTACCGAACTCTAAGGCATTGCACCCCCGTTGGATTCAATGGGCTACCTCACTGACGTCCCCGGATGTCACGTTTATCTTTGATTCCTCGCTTCAGACACAGGAGTTCTTACAGTATGAATTTGTTCATCCTCCTCCTCTGTCTTTGCGGCCGCTAGAGGAGTACGAATGTATCATTTACACTGATGGTTCGGCACAACCGGCCACAGGTTACAAGCACGCTTATTCCGCAGCATGTGCTATTGTTGCAGGTACTATAGTGAACGGTGAATTCAAATCAAGTGTAGTACACACACAGGCACTAGGAGACAGTACCGCACAATTGGCCAAGCTGCGTGCTTTGGTGCTCGCCCTTGAGTTTGCAGATCCGGATGTGACTACACTTATTGTATGCGATTCTTACTACTGTGTTCAATCCTTTAATGACAACCTCTTCTTTTGGTCTCAAAACGACTATAGAGATGCTAAAGGCAGCACAATCAAGCATAAAATGCTTTGGGTTTGAGTGGCAGATCTTAAACAACGTCTGCCCCTCACACAGGTGATTCACACACTTGGCCACCAGCGTGCGGGCGCACACGCGGTCGGTAACAGTTTGGCGGATGAAGCTGCCAAATCTGCAGTAGCAACGTGCTCAGTAGCAGCGGTTACACGATCCATGACTAAAATAGATAATGAGATTTTGGCAGCTATTGCTGCAATGAAGGAAGGTGCTAATTACCCACGGGGTTTCCCTTCAAAGTACTCTTATCACTTAAGTCCCGAACAGGTTCCTTACGTAAGAATTCCAGACGTTGGTGATCGGCTGATTCCCAACGCGGACCGCAGACCTTCCTTGATAACGACCGCACACGAAGGATTGGCTTCGGCCCATGCTGGCGTGTCTGCGACTGTTTCCATCTTGCAGCAGCGTTACTGGTGGCGAGGTTTATATAAACACACCCGTACTTATGTGCTTTCTTGTGACGTTTGTCAGCAAATTAAGCCTTCCACAGTTACACGACCACCACAAACACAGCTCTGCATTTCTAACAAACCTTTTGGGTGTGTTTACCTGGATCACTGCGGTCCATTTTCTTCTGACACTGCATATAAATACATCTTAGTTGCAGTTGACTCGTGCACACGTTTCATCTGGGTCTGGCCACAACGAAGTGCTGACGCTCAAAATGTCATTAGGGATTTGCGTGTCTTTGTGGGAATTTTTGCCTGTGGCACCCTCCATTCGGACCAAGGTCCAGCGTTTGCCTCTAAGGCGTACAAGGACGCTATGCGGTCTATGGGGGTGCTGGTGCAATTTTCGTCTCCATATAGGTCTGAGGGCAACTCAATTGTGGAGCGAATGAACCGTGACTTAAAGCAATCCTTGACAGCTAGGGTCTTAGGTACTGGCAGGAACTGGCTGGCCCACTTGTATGGCGTACAACGTGCACTTAATAATATCCCTAGAAGATCTCTGGGTGGGCGGACCCCATACGAAATGCTCTTTGGCATACAAATGTTTGTGCCAGACCTTGATGGTCTAGACATGCCGGCGACTACCGCAATCTTTGACGTAGATAATCATTCTACTATGTTGCAGGACTTACAAGAGACCCGAGACAAACTTGCAAACGAACACTTGCCTTCAGCCACAGACGCTGCGTTGCAGATTCCGGTTGCCGGCTGGCTTCCAAAGGTTGGAGATCTGGTCCGAGAGAAGGTGGAGAACAAAAAAGAATTTGGCCCCTCTTATCGTGCACCGGTTCCAGTTCTTGGCTTGAAGGGTACTCGTACAGTAATTTTACCACCGCTTCCTGGTCGCAAAGAGAACAGATACATCTCAGTGGACAATGTCAAGCTACAACATCTGGCCGATCCTGAATAGCGTGACACCTTCGTTATCATGTCCAGCAATTTCACGGACTCCTGTTTGTGTCCCTCCATCTTACACAGACACCAATGTTGCCATTGAGATGGTAGATTTGCCTGATTGCCTGCTCAACTTCCCGGCTTCCTCCTGCAACGAAGAAACCGAGTATGCATACCCCGCCACCGAGTCGGTGGCTCATTTACCTACAACACCACTAAGCCCAGCCCGTTTTTCCTTTGATTCGGCTTCCACCTCATCGCTTATTCCGTCCCGCTTCAGTGTTTTTATTTCCTGGTTCAGAGACAATTTTTTAGTCCCACCACGGACATACATCTGGTTGGTGCTGTTCCTGATTTTTCTGTTCATGTCCATTGGCTTTGTGACAGTTTTTTTCTTGCTCATTAATGGTCATTATTTACCTGAACGCTCTGCAGTTGACTGTGTCGCTGGAACTTTGGCTCCGCATTCTTCTTCTCACATCATGAAGCGTGACCACACATTTGTGAACATTTCCGCTTTCCCAGTCGCTGATGGCATCGTATGGGATGCTGTAAATTTCTAAATTCATGGACCTACCGAAATTATTAATGTACCTAATGTCCTCCGTGTTTCTATGGGTGATGTGGTGAAAAGTAATATTCATTCTGATGATTGGGATGTGCATGCCGCTGAATCGTTATTCTCTGATTTGAAATATTATGCTGCTTTTAATGCTGAAGATTTGTATTTAAATTCTGCAAGTTATGCTGATTTATATTGTTACCAGCATTGGGGCAACCATTTTCTCCATAAACCAAGTACACTTCGGGGTACTTTTAATTACACCCAATGGGAACATTGTCCGGCCCCTTTGCCTGGTAGCTCCCAAACACTTAAAAGTAAATTTACTTATTTCACAGACTTTGATAGATCAAACCCTGGGTCCTATCATTTTAAATTAAATTCCTCATCCGCTCAAAAGGTCATGTTGACCCACACTAAATTGCTGTATTCGAGTTCCTTTTTGAACGACTTAGCAGTGGGTGGTTATGAACACTGGCTAGACACCATTGACTTAAAATCTGTATGGGGCACCAAATCATGGCAGGTACGCGGTACGGAAGCCTTGCACCGTGCTTGCCTCATCCCGGCCCAGATTTTATTTTTAAATAGCACGATCTTTCAAACAACCTGTTGGGGTTTGGCAACTTCCAAACAATTGAATGCACCCTCCATTCCCATATTGTCTTCCACTCCCAATGAAAGCTTGCCTTTTAATATTTCCCTTTCAACTTTGCAAGCTTTGTATCAAAATAATTCCTTTAATATTTCTACGTTTGTTCAGTCACCCTGGTTGTCTTGGCCCATGTTAGACTTGGCATCTTTTGGCGTGTTTCCCCTGACTTTTTGCTTTCTGACCTCCTGGTTTTGACTCTGTTTTTGCTGGTGTAATGATTCTGCGCACTTTCCTCTCTGCTGTCCAGTGGGAAAGTGCAAGTGTTCCTGTATAAAATGTGTTATGGATTGGTGCTTCCATGATTGGCCTATTTGATTTATGTGTCAGTCCCTTGTAAAGTGCACTGAGAGTGCCAGGGTCTATAGATCAAATGCTGTTGGTGGGCTGCAGCACTGGATTGTGCCACCCACGCAAACAGCCCGTAAAGTGTAACTCTGGCCTGCCATTGCAGAGCATGTGTGCAGCCTGCGGCTGCCATGTCGACTTGGCAAGCTCGCACACTTGCAAGTCCCTAAACCTTCCCTTTTCTACATGTTAGTCACCCCTAAGGTAGGCCCAAGGTACCCCTGTGGGTCAGGGTGCATTGTATGTGAAAGGTAGGACATGCCTTGGTGTGTGTGGCATGTCCTGATAGTGAATTACAGCCTATTTCGTTTTTCACTATTGCAAGGCTACCTGTTCCCCATAGGCCAGAATGGGCAGTTTTGATTATTACAGCTTATAATCCTAACTGACCCAGGGAACATGGTAGAAATTCGAGTTTAGTATGCCCGGACTCAGAATGATAAAATGCATCTTTTAGTGAAGTTGGTTTTAACATTCTGTGTTTGAAAAATACCACTTTTAGAAAGTGGGTATTTTCTTGTCTAACCATCCAAGCCTGCCTCTGCTAGGTTGTGTATTCCTTGTCTGGAGTGCGAGTGACAGGGGCTGGGGGATGCCAGGAGACAGGGTGAGTCAGCACAGGGATGAATAGCAAGATCTACAAGTAGATGGGTGGGAGGAGATGCACCTGGGACCTGAATAGGGCTGGGCCTTCCCTCCACAATGCTGGCTCCACCTCCTGTGGTGCGTCTGATGTCCCTGGCCTGCACTGCGAAAGGAAAGAAGGAGACTTGTCAACAAAGTGCTCCAGAACTGGTTTGGACCAGGCAAAGGCCTCTCTGCCTTCAGAGAACAAAGGAATTTGGGATATAAATATTGGGACCCTGACCCCACGAATTTAGATCTCGCTGGAATCAAGGAACCTGCCAAGACGAAGAGCTGGAAGAGCTGCCAGGAGGAGTACTGCCCCTTTGCTGTGTTGTTGCTTTGTTGGGTTGGCCTGCAGCTGCTACTTCTGCCTTGGGCAGTGAAAGGACTGGACTGAACTTTCTACTACTTGTGCTGAGAATCTCCAAGGGCCTGAAACCGAGCTGGCCTCCTGTTAAGAAGTCTCAGGTACTGCAAAGACTTCACAACCCTCTGGGTACCGCTTCTGGAACCGCTGTTTCAGTTGCCACAGAGGAAGGGAACCGCAACCGACTCCGTCAACCGACTCCATCGCGGGCCCGGTGTCCTGTTTGCACCGCAGACCGCACCGTCCGCATCTCGCACCGCAACCCTGGTCTCACCAACGACGACGTCTGACGCCATCGCCACCGAGCCGCTGCTTGCACCGTGACCTGTGGACACCGCAGTTCGCGTCGCATCGCTTCACTGTGCCAGCCGGACCAGACCGACGCTGTCGCTGCAACTGGCTCAACACTCGTGACCGCATCGAAGTTGGGGCACCG
Source organism: Calotriton arnoldi (assembly GCA_963921515.1). Taxonomy (NCBI): domain Eukaryota; kingdom Metazoa; phylum Chordata; class Amphibia; order Caudata; family Salamandridae; genus Calotriton; species Calotriton arnoldi. The sequence continues at coordinate 3,789,773 of CAWUFW010000408.1, forward strand.
CTCGCACGCTTGCGACGCACAGCTCCGACTCGAACCGCTGTCCGACGCCAGCTCCCGCACTCCGGCTAGTCGCCTGCATCGCAACCTGCCAGCACCGCATCGAGCACCGTCTCACCCCGCACCACACGCCTTGGACTCACCGACTCCGTCTGCACGATTGTCACCGAGCCGCTGCCTGCACCGCATCGAGAGGACAACGCACCCTGCACCGCTTCCATCTTGCATCGCAACCGCGACGAACGCCGACCGGCTTGCACACTCTGTGTCAGCCACAACGAGAAAGGTACTGTGACCGAGTCTGTTCACGCTTTGTGCTGGCCCGTATCGACGCGGTCGGCTGGAACTGTTCGACTCTGTTTTCAGCATCGCGGTAGACTCGGACGGAGCTACCGACTCATACGAACTTTGTTTTTGAACTATTCCTGCAAAGAAGAAGTTATCTTGCAACGTAATCATTTTTAAAGTACTGTACTGTGGATTTTTATCGTATTTGGTCTTGTTTTAAAGTATATAAAAATATTGGATATTTTTCTAAACTGGTGTGGTGTCAGTTTGTAGTGCTATCACTGTATTACTGTTGGTTATGTGCAAATGCTTTACACACTGCCTCTAGAATAAGCCTGACTGCTCGTGCCAAGCTACCAAGGGGGTGAGCAGGGGTTATTTTAGGAGTGTAACTCCCTTACCCTGACTAGGAAGAAGGGTCCATACTTGGACAAAGGTGCAAACCCTTGCCAACTAGAGATCCCATTTCTAACATTGGTTGTCAGCGGTGAGGATAGGACTTGTGTTTGCACTTGACTTACAGTGATTGGTGTGCACTACTACCATATCGCAGACCAATACGTACCACTTACAGGTTCTTTTTCTTTTTGGCCTATTTTTGATCTTGCCAGTTTGAACTTGCTACTTCAACATGCCTGAATCTATAGTATCATCAATTGCATCAGTAGAAATTGCCTTTGAGGAGGATCGATTGGAAGCCTACAATGTCAAGGAGTTAAAATCGATTTGCAAGAACCTGAAAGTCCAGGTCAGAGGCCTCACCAGGAAGGATGAGCTACAAAAGGCGCTGAGGGCCTGGGTAGCAGACAGAGGTGCCAGTGGGCAATCTGGTGATCTCAATGGAGAGGTGGAGGAGCCTGTTCCTAGGGTGGATGTGCTTTTGGGAGGGGGAACCCTCCAGGCCAGGCAGCAGTAGTTTGTCCCCAGAGGAGCTGGAGGACAGGCGGGAAGTAAGGAGGTTTGAATTGGAGAAACTCAGAATAGAAAGTGAGAGGGAAGAGAAAAGAATAGCCATGGAAGAAAGGAAAATGATACTAGATCATGAGAGAATGATCAAGGAGCTGGAGCTAAAGAGTAGGTCCGGTTCAGATGGTGGCAGCAATTCTTCAGCACACACAGACAGGATTGTGCACATCCCCAAGAATGTAGGTAAGAGAGTACAAAAAGGGTGATGACATACAAAGGTGGTTTCAAGGGTACGAGTCATCTATTCATATGAATGGGGTCCCTGAAAGGAACTGGGGAGCGGGGTTGTGGCCTCTCTTTCCAGAGGAAGCTAGGGACACTCTGATAGCTTTGGGTAAGGGGCAGGACCTCACCTAGGCTGACATGATAGACGCTCTCCTCACTAGGTATGGGCTCACTCCTGAGAAGTACAGGGATCAGTTCAGGTCCAGTAAAAAGTCTGAGGCCAACACTTGGTTGGAATGTGTGGATATGTTCTGTAGGTCGCTGGATGGTTGGGTGAAGGGCAGTAATGTAACAGATTTTCAGGGGCTCTACAATTTGATTGCATGGGAGCACTTGTCTAGTCTATGTTTTGCAGATCTGCGCCAGCACCTAGTTGACAGTAAGCTAACTGACCCCAGAAAGCTTGCTATGGAGGCGGACCGCTGGGTGAGTACCAGGGTCCACAAGAAAGCGTTTGGGGAGACTCAGCCAAAGGTGGGCAGGGTCCCCAGCAGAAAGGTGGGGGGGACAAGGGTAAAACACAGGAGTTCTCTAAAGGGCCCCACACTAGTACCCAGGGTAAAGGTTCCCAGCCCCCCGGTGATAAGAAGAAAGGGGTCTCTACAGGTAAGCCTGTTGACACTGGCCCCCACAAGTGTTATGCATGTGACCAGGTAGGTCACTTTAAGGGGGACCCCAAGTGCCCAAAGGGGACACAGCCACCCACCGGTGGACAGTCCAAAGTGTTGGCTAGTGTAGCGCTTGGGGAGGAGGGGTGCCCACAGGAGGGTGGGGATCCCGCAGAAATGACCCTTGTCTCACTAGGGGACAGTGAGATGGTCCCAGGAAACCAGGTGCCCCCTAACACAAAGAAATATAGCACCTGGGTGACCATTAATGGGAACAGGGTAGAGGCTCTCAGAGATACTGGAGCCAGTGTGACCTCAGTCCGGTGTCACCTGGTCTCTGAGAAGCAGGTAGTCCCAGGGGCATTCCACCAAGTAGTTGCTGTAGACATCTCTGAGCGCCAGTGTATGGTGGCGCAGGTTCCCTTTGAATGGGGGGGTCTCAGGTCCCTTGAGGGTGGTTGTGAGCCCTACCATGCCTGTAGATTGTCTGCTAGGTAACGACCTGGAGCAGTCCTTATGGAAGGATGTTGAGCTCAGGTCTCACTTGGAGATGCTTGGGTTGCCAGAGTGGGCATGCGTGTCTACTCGGTCAATGGCAGCCAGAAAGGGTGATCAAGAGGACTTGGAGCCTGGAACAGTGGCCCAAGTCCCTGCCAAGAGGAAGGGCAGGGGCGCGGGAAACAGGCCCCCGAAGTTCCCACGGACCGGGAGGAGGCGGACCTCGAGGGGGACGCCCCGGTGCCTACAGGGGAGCAGGTAGCCGAACTGGGAGACATCTCTGAGCTGACCCATTGGCAGCAAGAAGGGGTCCCACCAGGGAGGAGTTCTGCAGGGAGCAGAACGAGTGCCCTACTCTGGAGGGTCTGCGGCGGCAGGCTGCAGACCAGGCAGCTGGTAATCAGTCCGGGTCACATCTGATCTACTGGGAGAATGGTCTCCTATACAGTGAGCCTAAGGTTGCTGAGCCTGGGTCAGCCTGTGTGCTGAGTGGTACCCCAGCGCTTCAGGACCTTCCTACTGGGTCTGGCTCATGACGTGCCTTTGGGAGGACATTTGGGGCAGGACAAGACCTTTGACAGGCTTGTCACCCACTTCTTTTGGCCCCAAATGCGAAGGCAGTCAGATGCACACTGTAGGTCTTGCCAAACTTGCCAGGCAAGTGGTAAGAGTGGGAGGAAGGTCAAAGCTCCTCTCCAACCTTTTCCTGTTGTTGGAACACCCTTTGAAAGGGTAGGGATGGATATTGTGGGGCCACTGGATCCCAAGACAGCCATGGGCAACAGATACATCCTGGTCTTGGTGGACCATGCCACCCGGTACCCGGAGGCAATCCTCTCAGGACAACGACGGCGCCAGTGGTGGGCCGGGCGTTAATGGGGATCTTTTCCCGTGTGGGATTCCCCAGAGAGGTGGTTTCTGATAGGGGGACCAATTTCATATCCAAGTATATGACATCCCTGTGGAAGGAGTGTGGTGTAACCTACAAGTTCACCACTCCTTACCACCCACAAGGAAACGGTCTGGTGGAGAAATCAATCAGACCTTGAAAGGCATGATCAAGGGTCTAACAGAACCCATGAGGCATAAGTGGGACGTCCTCTTGCCATGCCTACTCTTTGCATACAGGGAGGTGCCTCAGAAGTCTCTTGGGTACAGCCCCTTTGAGCTCCTGTATGGCCACCCTGTCAGAGGACATCTGAGTTTGGTAAAGGAAGGCTGGGAGGCAGCTCCCAGGAAAACTCCCCAGGATGTGTTTAGCTACATGCTGGCCTTTAGAAACCAAACTGCCCGCTTCAGGAAGCTCGCTCAGGCGAACCTAGAAGCAAGCCAGGAAGAAATGAAGAGATGGTATGACCAGAATGCCACTCTGGTCGAATTTCAACATGGGCAAAAAGTGTGGGTCATGGCCCCAGTGGCACCTTGTGCCTTGCAGGACAAGTGGACTGGGCCATAGGAGGTGGTGGAGCGCAAAAGTGACGTCACCTACCTGGTGGATTTGCAGGCTCCAAGGAACCCTTTGAGGGTCCTTCACGTGAACCGCCTCAAGCCCCACTTCGAGAGGTCCGAAGTGAGTATGCTCTTGGCGACAGATGATGGGGTGGAAGAGGAGAGTGAGCCTCTCCCTGACCTCCTGTCTACCGAGGAGCATGTTGGGTCAGTAGAAGGTGTGATCCTCTCCCCTACTCTGACTCCAGGAGCAGCAGGGGACTGTCACCAGTTGTTGGGACGGTTCGCCCACTGTTCTCTCTGACCCCGGTGTTACTCACTGGTGTACCCATGACGTGGACACAGGTGACAGCCCTCCTGTGAAGCACAAGATTTACAGGTTGACTGACCGGGTCAGAGCCAGCATCAAGGAGGAGGTCTCTAAGATGTTGGAGTTAGGGGTGATTGAGCCCTCCAACAGTCCTTGGGCCAGCCCAGTGGTCTTGGTCCCAAAGGCTGCTGCGCCCGGTGCCACTCCAGAACTCCGGTTTTGTGTGGACTACCGTGGGCTCAATGCCGTCACCAGGACTGACGCGCACCCCATCCCCAGAGCTGATGAGCTCATTGATCGGTTGGGAGCTGCCCGGTTCCTCAGCATGTTTGATTTGACGTCTGGGTACTGGCAGATTGCCTTAACCGATGGGGCCAAGGAAAGATCAGCATTCTCAACCCCAGAAGGTCATTACCAATTCCGGGTGATGCCCTTTGGGTTGAAGAATGCCCCTGCCACCTTTCAGAGGTTGGTCAATCAGGTGTTGGCTGGGCTGGAGGATTTCAGTGCCGCCTACCTGGATGACATTGCTGTGTTCAGTTCCAGCTGGGAAGAACATTTACAGCACCTTGAGAAAGTGTTGAGGGCTCTGCAAGGTGCAGGCCTCACGATCAAGGCCAGTAAGTGCCAGATCGGGCAGGGTTCTGTGGTGTACTTGGGACACCAGGTAGGAAGCGGCCAGGTGGCGCCCTACAACCCAAGATTGACACCATTCTGGCTTGGGAGCCCCCAAGACCCTGACAGAGGTGAGAGCCTTCTTAGGTCTCACCGGCTACTATAGGAGATTTGTTAAGGGCTATGGCACCATCGTTGCCCCCTTAACAGAGCTGACTTCTAGAAGCAGCCCAGGAAAGTGATCTGGACTGAGTCCTGCCAGAAAGCTTTTGATGCCCTGAAGGCAGCCATGTGCACGGCGCCCGTGCTCAAGGCACCTGACTTCTCCAAGGAATTCGTCGTGCAGACTAACGCTTCAGAGCATGGTGTGGGAGCAGTGCTCTCACAACTGAACGAAGAGGGCCTGGATCAGCCTGTAGTCTTCCTTAGCAGGAGACTACTCCCCAGGGAACAGAGGTGGAGTGCCATAGAAAGGAAGCTTTTGCTGTGGTCTGGGCACTGAAGAAGCTGAGACCACACCTGTTTGGGACTCACTTCCGGGTTCAGACCGACCACAGGCCCCTCAGATGGTTGATGCAAATGAGGGGTGAGAATCCAAAACTGCTGAGGTGGTCCATCCCCCTACAGGGAATGGACTTTACGGTGGAACACCGTCCTGGTACAGAACACGCCAACGCAGATGGTCTGTCCAGGTTCTTCCGCCTTAGTGAAGAGAACTCCAATGGGGTTGGGTAGTTCTCCCTACTTTCAGCTGGAGGGGACATGTGTTAGACTTGGCATCTTTTGGCGTGTTTCCCCTGACTTTTTGCTTTCTGACCTCCTGGTTTTGACTCTGTTTTTGCTGGTGTAATGATTCTGCGCACTTTCCTCACTGCTGTCCAATGGGAAAGTGCAAGTGCTCCTGTATAAAATGTGTTATGGATTGGTGCTTCCATGATTGGCCTATTTGATTTATGTGTCAGTCCCTTCTAAAGTGCACTGAGAGTGCCAGGGCCTATAGATCAAATGCTGTTGGTGGGCTGCAGCACTGGATTGTGCCACCCACGCAAACAGCCCGTAAAGTGTAACTCTGGCCTGCCATTGCAGAGCCTGTGTGCAGCCTGGGGCTGCCATGTCGACTTGGCAAGCGCGCACACTTGCAAGTCCCTAAACCTTCCCTTTTCTACATGTTAGTCACCCCTAAGGTATGCCCAAGGTACCCCTGTGGGCAGGGTGCATTGTATGTGAAAGGTAGGACATGCCCTGGTGTGTGTGGCATGTCCTGATAGTGAATTACAGCCTATTTCGTTTTTCACTATTGCAAGGCTACCTGTTCCCCATAGGCCAGAATGGGCAGTTTTGATTATTACAGCTTATAATCCTAACTGACCCAGGAACATGGTAGAAATTCGAGTTTAGTATGCCTCGGACTCAGAATGATAAAATGCATCTTTTAGTGAAGTTGGTTTTAACATTCTGTGTTTGAAAATACCACTTTTAGAAAGTGGGTATTTTCTTGTCTAACCATCCAAGCCTGCCTCTGCTAGGTTGTGTATTCCTTGTCTGGAGTGCGAGTGACAGGGGCTGGGGGATGCCAGGAGACAGGGTGAGTCAGCACAGGGATGAATAGCAAGATCTACATGTAGATGGGTGGGAGGAGATGCACCTGGGACCTGAATAGGGCTGGGCCTTCCCTCCACAATGCTGGCTCCACCTCCTGGGGTGCGTCTGATGTCCCTGGCCTGCACTGCGAAAGGAAAGAAGGAGACTTGTCAACAAAGTGCTCCAGAACTGGTTTGGACTAGGCAAAGGCCTCTCTGCCTTCAGAGAACAAAGGAATTTGGGATATAAATATTGGGGCCCTGACCCCATGAATTTAGATCTCGCTGGAATCAAGGAACCTGCCAAGACGAAGAGCTGGAAGAGCTGCCAGGAAGAGTACTGCCCCTTTGCTGTGTTGTTGCTTTGTTGGGTTTGCCTGCAGCTGCTGCTTCTGCCTTGGGCAGTGAAAGGACTGGACTGAACTTTCTACTACTTGTGCTGAGAATCTCCAAGGGCCTGAAACCGAGCTGGCCTCCTGTTAAGAAGTCTCAGGGACTGCAAAGACTTCACAACCCTCTGCGTACCGCTTCTGGAACCGCTGTTTCAGTTGCCACAGAGGAAGGGAACCGCAACCGACTCCGTCAACCGACTCCATCGCTGGCCCGGTGTCCTGTATGCACCGCAGAGCCGCACCGTCCGCATCTCGCACCGCAACCCTGGTCTCACCGACGACGGCGTCCGACGCCATCGCCACTGAGCCGCTGCTTGCACCGTGACCTGTGGGCACCGCAGTTCGCATCGCATCGCTTCACTGTGCCAGCCGGACCAGACCGGCGCTGTCGCTGCAACTGGCTCAACACTCGTGACCGCATCGAAGTTGGGGCACCGCTCGCACGCTTGCGACGCACCGCTCCGACTCGAACCGCTGTCCGACGCCAGCTCCCGCACTCCGGCTTGGTCGCCTGCATCGCAACCTGCCAGCACCGCATCGAGCACCGCACGCCTTGGACTCACCGACTCCGTCTGCACGATTGTCACCGAGCCGCTGCCTGCACCGCATCGAGAGGACAACGCACCCTGCACCGCTTCCATCTTGCATCGCAACCGCGACGAACGCCGACCGGCTCGCACACTCCGTGTCAGCCACAACGAGAAAGGTACTGTGACCGAGTCTGTTCACGCTTTGTGCTGGCCTGTATCGACGCGGTCGGCTGGAACTGTTCAACTCTGTTGTTTTCAGCATCGCGGTAGACTCGGACAGAGCTACCGACTCGTACGAACTTTGTTTTTGAACTATTCCTGCAAAGAAGAAGTTATCTTGCAACGTAATCATTTTTAAAGTACTGTACTGTGGATTTTTATCGTATTTGGTCTTGTTTTAAAGTATAGAAAAATATTGGATATTTTTCTAAACTGGTGTGGTGTCAGTTTGTAGTGCTTACACTGTATTACTGTTGGTTATGTGCAAATGCTTTACACACTGCCTCTAGAATAAGCCTGACTGCTCGTGCCAAGCTACCAAGGGGGTGAGCAGGGGTTATTTTAGGAGTGTAACTCCCTTACCCTGACTAGGAAGAAGGGTCCCTACTTGGACAAAGGTGCAAACCCTTGCCAACTAGAGATCCCATTTCTAACAGCCCATAGCATCAAATGCCTGCCAACTACGTTTTCATGACTCTGCTCCAGGTTGCAAACAGGATAACCCTGATCCACGGTTTCCTGACTCTCGTACTGTTGCAACATATTCAGTTGGTAAATTGTGTAAACAGTGGTTGCAGCACTCTTCATTAGATTCTGTAAAACAACATTTATCTCTAATATCAGGCAACATTGATCTGTCCGATTTTATTCTAGAGCCTCGTGGTCCTCGACCTAAACGGTTCATTTATGAGACTTACAATGAACTATGGAAGCTTTCGCAAATTGAAGCTGCTTCCCGTTTACGGGAAATAGATCAGGCAAATCTAGAAAAAGTGCTTGCTGTTGATGACAATAGTATTAATACCCTGTCTTCCCGCATTTATACATTAGAGAATATTGTTTCATCTGTTGTTGATATTGTACAAGATGATGTATCTGTGTTATATCATGGTCAGAATCAATTGCGTTCAGTGATGCAGTTTGCGTGGACTTTGCAAACGCTGAAAATGGGTAAAGTTCCTTGGCATTTTTTAAACACGTCTGCCTTGTTCTTGCCGTTTAATTTATCTGAAAAGCAACAGTTTATGTCCATGAAAGATGCAACATACACTCTCTTACATATCGAAAAGATAGAACCATTACCATTCTCTGTGGCAGAGTTGGACTCTGCAGTGTGGCTAGTTCACGGGGTGATCGCTTTGCCTTTTTCTTTATTTGAGTTCAGTTCATGCATGAAACATTATCCTGTTGGACGATTTCAGCCCTTAGGCAGTGCCTTCTTGCATGAACTTTGGTCCCTGCCTTTTATGTACAGATGCCTTAGGGACGGAAAGGAGGTTTTTCTCACAGGAGAATCGTGCGATTCTACAGTGGGTCATTCCCTCATTTGTAAAAACATTAAATTACACGGGGCTTGTAACGTTTCCGCTCCGAACCTTGCTTGTGTTTTGAAGGGCATTCCGGCTCCTGTTATATCACCCACTTTCACTGTGCTTGCAAATGGTAGCTATCTGCTTCTGAATAATCAGGACTGTTGTGGTATGCAGGCCGGCATCCCCTACATTGTAACTGTTTCCCACCGTGTTGTGTGCTGCAAAAATTTGCTTTTTCCACCCCCGCATGACAGGACAGATAGTCCCATTTGGCCTTCCATACCAACTTTGACGGTGGATTTCAATAAATTGAGCAGAATAAAAGCGCTATTATTAAACCAGGAGGTTATGCTCACTTCCGCCCGGGAGACCTTCGTTCTCCAGGTGGCTAGTACCCACAGTGAGATACAGGCCCTTTTGAACACAAACCTCCCACAACATTTCGGTGAACTGATTCACCGCGTTTTCAATGCTTCTAGTACTGCAGGTCTTGTGCACTTTTTTAAAGTTGTGGGCTCTGGCCTTGTTACCTCCTTTCAAACTATATTTGGAGTAATTCCGGCCTTTATTCATTCTATTTTTTCCAGCGTCTTTGGCGGCTTCCCATTGCTCCTAGCCTTAGCTGCTGGAATATTGCTTTTGTTTTGTTTGCTGCGCAATGGCTGCACTTCCTGGGGGCCTACTCGACCAAGGTCGACTCCGGATGCTCCGTGAACGCATGCTCATCAGCTTCGACGTCCTGCCATTGGCTACACTCGGTGTATCCTACGAACTTTCTTTTCGCTTTACGTATTTCACTTGTGTGCAACCTGTGATGTCTTGCTTACGATGTCCTTTCTCTTGGTCCTTGGATGTTTGCCTCTCCAATACGTCTCAGTCTGACCCGGATTTTGGCCAGTTGATGGGCCCCTTAGTGGCCCATGAACGGGAATGTTCTGGCACTGGGTTGATGGCGCGTGCGGCTGCACTTGGAGTTTTGGCGCAATGGGATATCTGGGCGGCTGCTCAGAATCTCCTACAACAAAGTTACATTGAGTATCACGCAAGTTGTCCCGCATTGCTGGCCACTGCTCCCTATTATAAGGAACATGCATGCAGTTTTGATTTGTTGAACTGGATGGCATCTCTTTTTTCCGACGATACCAATGACATCCTCTTGGAAGGAGTGGCAGTTTTCTGCGCATACACTCTATTGGATTAGGGTCCTTCACTTTCAACTAATTGCCTATCTGGATTTTTTTTTACTTTTCTTAGTGCCCTGATTTTTGGCCCTATTTGGAACTTTTTTGTCCTGAACTTTTTTCATTCACTGTCCTTCATGAGTACTTTTCGTTAATAGACGTTTACATTCTGCTCCATCTATTTTAACTCTGTTTTCGTCCTATGTCTTGGCCTATGGACTGACCAGGGGAGGGTGTAGTGTGGTTTGTGGCCTCATTGTCTGCATTGCTAAGTTAGCTTAGGCCTGGCTGCCATGATGCCTCTTTTGCACACGTTATTCTGTGACTTTGTTTTTCCAGACTCTGCCTGTGCCCGGCTATATTAGAACTGTCTGCCTTTTTGCCTTTCACCTTTTCTCATGTTCCCTGTGGGTTTCGTCTGCACACCATGTACAAGGTCGAAAAACAACGTCCCTTGTTATTGCTGATCTGGTCAGCCCTTCGCACTTAGACATAACACGCAGTACAGCTGCATTGGAGAAATTTGTGTGCTTTTAATATTGTGATCTCCCTGTTGGTGGCACTTGGAGAAAAACCTTTCCAGGGAGAAGAGCTATGCTTGTCTGATGATGTAAACCTTGCATCTAGATATTGAGGTATGGGGGTCCGCATCACAAAGCCCAGAGGTCTTCTATTTTTATAATAAACTAGTTATTAGCACGGAGAGGGTGGACAGGTCATTCAGCCCTATATCCACTGTCTTTATAAAATGCTGTCCCCGTTTGTATTCTATGGAATTGTAACCATGCTTATTATTTTATCATTATGCATTATGCTGATTGTACTGGCACGTGTACTTTATCTTAGAGCACGATAGTTGAAATAAACATTTTAAACTATTCTGTGTCTCTTACTACGCACGTTGTGGACAAGTATGAGTGAGAGATGAAAGAGTGTTCTTGCTCCCATGAGTCCTGAGAGAGAGACCGTGTTCTGGGTTGTCTAATCATTGGTAGCTTTGCTGTAGTGCGGAGACCTAATGAGACGCTAAGGCTAGTCGGATTGGGATTGTGGGTACTAAGGTGCATGGTTGGCTCACCACTATACTCCGAGGTCCTATTATCCTGACTATACTCCGAGGTCCTATTATCCTGTGCATAGCTCTGTATATGTGCAGAATCCCCGCAACAATACATGATCCCTCTAGCCAGCATCATCCGCTTTCATGATATCAACGCCCTCTCCTACGCCGATGACACAGCTCATTCCCTCACTCAAGGACAAGATGCCCAGTACCTGGATCAAGTTCAATGCCTGCATGACTGAAATCGCCCACTGGAGGAAGACCAGCTGTCTAAAACTGAACACCGGCAAGACCAAAATCTTGATTTTCAGGAAGGGCACATCACCGTAGGACTTCACCTTATGGCCAACAGAGCTAGGACCGACACCCACTACCCACACCAAGAACCTCAGGATCATCATTGACATGATTGCCCAAGTCAATGTCGTCACCGCCTATGCTCAATGTAAATAATTAAGGCAACATTAGAACAGCACACATTTAACAGTATCAATGATAAGCTTCAAAATATATGAACTGAAAGAACCAATCAAAACTATTTTTCTTATGAAAATACAAAATTCATGTTTTATTGATAATCAGAAGATCAGTAAAATTCACTCAGTCGTACTAATCCATTCATAACTGCAGTCGTACACCTCATACAATCTAAACTCTATTAAAACCAGTAATGTGATGACAGAATGAATCGTAGTTGTTGACATCCAGTTTTAGTGTTCAATAAAAGAAGAGAACTGAGTGGCACAAATACAGTGTGACAATTGTATATGTATTCGACGCGCGTTTCGGCACTGGGAAGTGCCTTCGTCAGGAAAGAGGCCACAATAAGGAAACTGGTGATATCCTATTCTTGTCAAAGGTGCCCAAGTCACCGCCTATACTTCCATACTGTGAAGATGCTGAGGAAGATTTTCAAATGACTCCAAATCAGCACCTGGAAAACCATCATGCACGCCTTGGTCACAAGCAAGCTGGACTAAGGGAACACCATCTATGCCGGGATCAACAAAAACTCATCAGAAGGCCGCAGACCATTCAAAACTCGGTGGCCAGAATCACTCTCAACCTCCCACGCCGCACTTACATAACACCCCACCTGAAGGAGCTCCACTGGCTGACCGTTCACAAATGAGCACAATTCAAACTCCTCACCCACACTTTCAAGGCACTACATAACACTGACCCAGCATACCTCAACAGTCGCATCTGCTTTCACAAACCTTCCCGGCACCTCCGCTAATCCGGACTGCTGTTTGAACAATTCTCATGCCTATGGAAAACTAGATCCTGCGGTCAAGCTTTCTCCTACATCGCTCCTGAAGCATGGAACGACCTGCCGCTACATATAGGAGCCTCCTCCTCACTTCTTGAATTCCGCAAGAAACTGAAGACCTGGGCTTTTTGAGTAGTCCCACTCGGCCTTGGGTGGGCCTAACTCACACCAGCTCAGCACCAGGATACCCTCCCGGGTGATAGTGTGCTCTACAAACCTGCATAACATAAAAAGTGGGGAAAGAGGAGACCATCTTCCCCTCAGAAATGTGAATAGGGCTTTTCTGATACAGGGCCTGCTGACTAGCCTTCCTGGAGCTGCCATTTAGCGGATGGCAGAGGTGAATGGTGGCACTGCAGTATATGTTGTCAAGGTGTGACGGGTCCTTAGAAGGGGGAGCAGCCCTTTGTCTGTCTTCCTGATCAATGTCAGATGTGGTAGTTGATAATCAAGGTGCAGACTGCTCGCACCTCTTTTTCCCTCTGTTGTGGGTGCTTCAGCCTGGACAAACCCTGATGGGAGACATCCCTCAAGACAGAGAATGAAAAAGTCTTGCAGTGCAGCACCGCTGCGCTGCACAGAGTGACAGGGAAAAGGCAGGAATGTGCCATATTTAAGGCAATACGGTGCTTTCCTGTCCTTCCCATGTGCTGGCGCCCTTTTGGCAGCCTAGTGCCAATGGAGGCACGTTGCACAATGGTGCACAATGGTGCACCATGGTGCAAGGGGGCCTGTAGGATTATTTGTGTACAGGAAAGGGCACCTTCCTGCACAAAACAGTCCTGGGAGGCATATTCCTCTTTCTGTGTGTGCTGAAGAATGCAGCAGACTTACAAAGAAGAAGAAACGAGGAGAAAGAGAGATATTTCTCCTCGTTACGCCTTCCCTGGGAAGGCGTAACTTTTTGGTACATTCCCAGGTTTAGCAGTACTGGTAAATATGGGAACGCATCTAAAACCAAGGGAGTTGCTTGGGAGCACCCACGCAACGCCTTCCTGGGCAGAGCACCGCAATGCAATGATCTGCGCTGCGTTGCGTTACTCCAGATTTATGAAGCCACTCAGTGCCACGTAAAGTGGCCTTGCGTGGCTTCATGAATATTACTTAAGGTTTGCATCGTGCATGTACCACCTTGTGAGGTGCAACGGCGATGCAAACCTCATCAATAGGCCCCTGAGTCTAGAGGAGAGCCTGGGAAGGACATGTGAAAAGGGAACGCACCCAAACCGATCCTGGACAGGAAGCTGGGAACTGACGTCTGCCAATTCTGTGTAAAAGTGGGAGCAGATGTTGTTCCACTTTCAAGTTCTCTTCAACTCAGGAGGAGTTACTTTGCAGGGTACTTGGAGGATCACTGTGCAACCAAAGACAGCCGGTTCCCCAGAGGTGAGGGACCATCACCTGGAGTTCAAGCTGAAGAAAGAATTGCTGACTTGTCCTGGGACTCAAGGAGCCCTACCGGAGAAAAAAGAAAGGAAAACGCCAACCCTACAGGAGGGAGAAGTGGACCCTGGTGTAGGGGCCTGTCCAACACAAACTGGCAACTTGAGTGATTGATGCCGTCAAGAGCACCAGTGTGTAATATAAATGGACGAGGAAGAGGAAAGACCTCACCCACCAAAACGACTACAGCACGCCAAAACCAAAAATGGTGGATCAGAAATTGCAAGTCAGGAAGTAAAAACAATTTAAAAGGTATAAATACAATGATAATGTTTCTCATGGGGGCAGCCAAAGTTTAAAATGTTTAAAATGTGTAAAATAGAGAGCAACAACACACAGTGTACCTTCCGCTGCGCACCCGGGCTAGTGTGTGATATAAATGGGCGACAGGAGAGAAGGTTCCTCCCACCAAAAAGTCTAGAGCATGCCAAAACCCAAAATTGTGGCTCCGAAGGTCCAAGTCAGGAAGTAAAAACAATTAAATCTGTGGCAGGCATTGGGCCATTGACAGATTTGTGAGAATGTGCCAAAGTTGTTCCATGGCAGACACATCTTAACAAATGTTAAGACCTTCCATGGCTAAAGGTCTTACACCAAACAATACCTGGGAAGGATATTATGGGTCTTATGAGTCCACATCAAAAGTATATTCTTGTTTTAATTGATCTGCTTTCACGTTGACCTATGGTGAAAGTAGTTGATAAAGCTGGTACTGATTCAATTTTGGAGCTCTCGGACCAGGTTTTTGTGAGTGAAGGTATTTCTTCAATTATCTTGAGTGATAATGGGGTACAATTTGTATTTTGAAAAGATCAGAGTGAAACACAAAACTACTTCATTGTATAATCCTAGTGGTAACAGCATGGTTGAGAGGTTTAATCATATGATTAAAGGTGCCATACAATTGGCTGTTTCTGCTCATTCTGACTGGGAATTGCAACTGGGTAAAAACAGTTTGGGCCTACAGAGTTACCTGTAACAAGTGTACTGGGTTGACTCCTTTTGTGGTAATACGAGGTGGAAATCCAAGGATAAAATATTGTCCTAGTTGATTATTCAGTACGGGAGTGGAACATTAGTCGGTGGAAGATGCTCGGGACAAAATAAATGAAAGTTACAGGAAAAGCAAATTGTATTATGATTTGAAGAAAGGGACCAATGAAGTAGTGGTCAAAGTTGGAGATTGGATACGTATTAAGAAACCTGGTTTTGTGTCTAAAGGCAAAAGTTGTTTTTATGAGCCGGAAGAAGTGGTGGAGGTTTTACAAAATGCTGTCCATCTAAGGTTTGGAATCTTTATAGAGAAGCTTTGGGTTCCAGTGAGATTTGGAGTAGACATTATGAGAATTTCTAGAAACATGTGTGTGAACCCTTAAGCTAGGGTGATGTTGGAAACAGCAATAGTGGAATGAATAACTCTGAGGTAGATGAAGTTGTAAGTAGTCAGGAGGGTACTGAGTCTGTGTTGATAATCGGAAAGCGTAGGAGTCTTATGGTGTCGCTTATGTGGAGGAAATGGATGCGAGTCGGGAGAGAAATTTGGGGATGGAGATGGAAGTAAGTTGTGATAAAAGGTGCAGGAACCCTCCTAAGTGGTTAGAAGACTTGGGGCCATATGCATCATGCATTTTGCTCCTCGCAAACGGGCCGAATTGCAGAATCGGCCCGTTTGCGATCGCAAAAAATGCATTTCCGATGCAGCAAACCCAATTTTGTGATTCGGTAACCGAATCGCAAAATGGGTTTGCGATTCGCTATTTGGAAGGGGCGTGTTTAGGGCGTCCCTTCCAAACAGCGAATCCTAACAGTATGCATGAATGTTTTGTGACCGTGAATGCGGTCGCAAAATATTCGCATTTTACCACCTACTTCAACTACATTGTAACCCATGTGCAAATGGGAAGGGGTCCCAAGGGGACCCCTTCCCCTTTGTGAATGTTAGTAAAATCATTTTTTAAGAGCAGGCAGTGGTCCCACGGACCACTGCCTGCTCTTAAAAAATGGAAAGAAAACTTTTAATTTTTTTTTTTGAAACGCATCCCATTTTCCTTTGAGGAAAACGGGCAGCATTAAAAAAAAAAAAAAGAGTTGCTTTATTTAAAAGCAATCATAGACATGGTGGTCTGCTGAGCCCAGCAGGCCACCATCCCTGTGATTTTTGCGATTCCTAGGGGGTCGCAAATTGCAACCTACCTCATTAATATTCATTAGGTAAGTAATTTGCAATCCCCTAGGAATCGCTAAAAGTGTTAAACACACTTTCATGAATTCCGTTTTGCGATTTCCTAATTGCGAATCGCAAAGATTCACAATTAGGAAATCGCAAAACAGGGCCTTCATACATCTGGCCCTATATTCTCTGCAATGGTTAAGTTTTGATTTTTAAATTGTTTTGTAATGTTGTATGACGAGGATTTTCCTTCTGTGATTTATTGTACTGTTTTTTTAAAATTCTAGTTGTTGTTAGTATTTATTTAAGTTATTTTATTCACTTATACATAGTGAACTGTTTGACATTTTTGTTGTAAAGATGGGGATGATGTGTTGTATGTATATAAAATGTTGTGATGTTCTAATATGTTCTTTTGGTAAAGAAAAGGGATGTGTATTTAAACTGCTTTAATGTTCTAATATGTTAATTTTGTTAGGAAATGGGGATGTGTTGTAGGAATATGTTTCTTTGGTAAAGAAAAGGGGATGTGTTGTGGTTCTAAGTTGTAATTAGAATGGTGGGTATTGAAATTATAAAGAGGGGATCGATGGAGTGTTGGGGGGAGAGAGTTGCTGGAGATGGTGTGAGCTGGATACAGCAATGCTGCTGTGCAGCCCTTCAGGCAGAGTAAAGGTTGTTCTTCTCATTTCGCTTGCCTGCGTGATTTACACAACATAACGCATTTGTACCATGGGAGATACAGTGCTTTTATAATACGATGTGCCTGTAGTAATGAGGTCCACGCAGGAAGAATATAGTTCATGATGCTTTATTGTAGTAAGTTACAAGTTCTGTAGAGCAGCCCCACCAGGAGCAGCCTGCCTGCTGCTCAGCCCATTCTCCACTGTGACTTCTCCTCACAGGCTCCCAACATTCCGGAGCGCATCATCACTCCAACATTCCAAGGAGCACACAGCACAAACACACTGGCTGAGCAGGAGGTGTAAATGGCATAACATTAACAAAAGCAGGATACTACATATCCCCTTTCTTTACACAACAGAAGCATAAGTCTAGTTCCTTAAATAAGATATAACAATAAGAACCCAATTAAGGAATAAATAAGAGGAACATTAATGTAAAAAAATAAATGTGATAATAAAGAACAAATAGGAAAGAGCAAAGAGATAGGTGGAATAAATATACGAAAATAACAATAGCCCATCCTCTCCAACAAGGAATTACAGAAGAGAAGAAAACAGTAATAATGCGTGAGAAACATCAAGGTAGCAGGTAGACATGGACGCACCAATGACTACCCCCAAAACACACCTACTGGCCAGACAGGCATGAAAAGGGGAAAGAACAAGGCACGACACGAACTAAACACCAGCCTTACACCCAGACACAGAGAGAAGAGAACAGGCAAGAAATAGAATGAAACTAGAAGAAGAAAAAGGCTGATGACAAACAACACAAAAGATAGTCCAGGTTCCGAGGAGAACAAAACAGGCGAGAAAACAGAGAAGGAGAGAATAAAATACAATGAGTATAATTCATACTTCCCCCAGTGGCGTAACAGTAACCCCCGCAGCCCCTGCGGTGCGGGGGGGCCCGAGCTCGAGGGGGCCCCCTCTGGCACTCTGTGCACGGGCGGGCATGAGAGGTTTTCAATGGGTCGAGAGCATGGCCCACCGCTGCAAAGCATCATGGGTTAGCCTAAGGCACTTGAAGGCATGGCTCCGAATCACGGCAATAAAAAAGATTATTGCGCATATTGGGCACCTCTACATTTGTCAAGGCGCTTTGGAGTCAATTCGACAAGTGCGCAGCCAGTGCTTGTCAATTTAATGTGTCCCAGGCAGTACAAGCCAGGCCCAGAGACGAGGTGACTATAGTTGCCATGGAAATCGCCTCTGGGCCCGGATTGCTACAATTTTGTTTGTTACATCTCGTCCGGACCCTGGGACCCCTGCGCTGCTGTGATTGGCTTGCGCTCTCTTTACAGGATGTAAGGGGTTGTTCCTTGAGAGCCCACGTATACCAGATGCACGGACGGCCCTCTCAGAAGCATGTTAAGAGCCTGCTTGTTTTACGTGAGAAGGTAAGCGCTGCACCCAGAGCTCTGCTCAGCCCTTTCTCCAGGGTGGGGTGAACTCTAAGCAGAGGGTACACATTGGCAGCCTGACCTGCACACCCAGACTGCAGCAGGAAGTAGCCAGCTCAGCCCTATCGGCCCCGGAGCATGTACACAGTGGGCTCTGCTGAAAATCGGTAGCTGAACAGACACTCAAAATTTCAAGTAAGCCAATGCCAGAAACTAAATTGTCTTGTATGCAGACAGAGTATTGGATATCAGAATTCGCTGATGTTTTGAATCAAGCACATCAGAGCAGGGGTAGCGCATTTTTATTACATGAGCAAAGTCTTACATAGATGCATATTATTGGCAAACATGCCCTTCTAGAAGGTTCTTATTTCCATCAACGTATAGTGGCATCATTTTTACCCACAAACTGGAAACATTTCTTTGAAAGTAGTAGTTGGAACTTAAAATGAAGGTGAATTGCATGTGGAGGCATTTTGGTTAAGCAACTTAATTGGTGGACTAAATGTCTGATTTTAACTTGAAAACCAACCTACAAATACAATTGGTACCAACAGTAATAATTATAGATTTCTCAGGAATTAAGAGAAATTAGCAAAAGAAACACTTCACAGCTTTTCACCCCCATCCAAAACAGCCGCCCCCTACAATATTACACAACTTTTTATAATTCAATTTTTTTTATTTTCATATGTGAAACGTTCCTGAAAACGTAACTGGCAAATATTCATGGGATGGCCAATAAATTGTGTTCAGTGAAAAGTTAAAGGTAATTTATCTGCCCATAAAAAAGACTATCACTCTTAAAAATCTGGAAAAGGCTGTCGGATGAATGCAGGTCACACAGCACCAGCAGAACAACCAATCGAGTTTGGGAACTTGGGACTTAGGGAAAACAAAAAGATTCTGCAAAATGTATCTGTAAACTTCAACAGGTGTTTGTGGGGTAGGGAGGAGTTTGGGGATGCAGGGCCTCGCGTGCCTTCTGTGGATATTTTTGATCAAATGCACAAGACATAGGCTCAAATGTCGGCAGGGCTGTCTATACCACTCATCCTCATCGGGCCGATAACACCGGTACTGCTCGGTAAGCGTGACATGTGTAAGATACAGCCTGTAAAGTACTGCGGCTGTGGCAGAGAGGGACACCGCAAAATACATTCATGTAATAACCCATGTCACAAACACACAAACAATTCTGGGCTATCTAGTTTTGAGGGAAACTCCTAGTTGTTTTGCTGAATCTTTCAATATATTTATTGTATACGAGGGTGAGTCAAAGTGAGTGCCCATGAAATGGACAGGAATTAAGTGATATCTGGGCTGGAGGGGGTTATGGTTTCCAAGATCAGGGGGTAAGGGTTCTCTTGGCATTGCCAAATATAACTTGTATCGCGCACAACCAGGCCACGAGCCAGTACCACTGGGTTCTGCAGGAGGGACCTGGCGTATCGATAATCAATCAATGAGGGTTGGTAAAGCCCAGCCACTCACCCATGAGGGTCTCAAGGCGCTGGGGGGGGCTGCTAAGTTGAGTGCTGTGGTCATCCGAAGAGCCAGGTCTTGAGGTCCTTTCTGAACTGGGGCAATGTGGGAGCTTGGTGGAGGGGGAGTGCAGCAGGTGCTGTGGCACTGGGACAAAAGCCTGTGATGGGGCCACTATACCACAATTATTGCTAGATTTTGATCATTTTGTTGAAAGTGTTCATTGAGGCGACAAGAAACGATTGAAAAAGGATCAGGCATAGAAATGACTCACAAGGTAGGATCTGTAGACCCCCGTGGAGTGCTTCTGCTTTTTTTCTGTCCCATTGGCTCTGTCTCCCCAATCAACTTTGTAGAGGCGAGATTCAACAGTTTATTTACTTTGTTCATGCAACAAAAGCACCGACTCCTCACCAAAGCACCAGGTCTGAACAGCAGACACACTGGGCATCAGGATACATACTCACTGGAGGAGGGAGCAGTCCTGCCAAGTATCACGCTTCCCGTGTGATACTAACGCTTTTCAGTGTGGTGTTCCGCATCACCGCACTGAAATGCTTTGTCACACATTTTTAATGCCACTGAATTGGGTGCTAGCGCTCCGGCTCTGCTGCTCCCAGCAGACTTGCCGCCAGCAGGCAGCTCTGTCTGGCTCATAAACAGTTAAGGATGAGTCAGAGTGCTGCAGACAGTGCTACAATGTTTCAATTGCGGCCTCACAGCCACGCCTGCCAGCCTGGCTTAATTAATTATTCCCGGCCTGCGGCGCCGCGCGGCAGGCTGTGAGTAACTGACTGACAGCCCACACTCACCAGGGGCGCTGGGGCCTGCCCATTATCTGGATGTGACCTCACGCGGTCCTGCACTGCAGGAAGTGAGGTCGCTAGAGAAGCGCTGTGGCGGGGGACTGACTCATGGTCTTGGAGTCAAGTGCGCTCGCCGCTGTAGCAGTGCTGCCTCAGCTGCTGCTGGCTGGTGCTGCGCAATTAACGTCCACCACCAGGCAGCCTGAGCCGCTGGACGACGGCAGCGCGAGTCGCACCACTGCCCAGCAGCCTGGCCCGTTCCGGGGGAGTCATTGCTGCGGACCGCTGGAAAAGTCACTAAGGAGGCGGGTGGCCCGGCCTTAAACTGCATTTACCGGCCGCTGCCCGCCTCGCAGTGTAAGTTTATTCATCAGTTACTGTCACAGTGCGCCTCTGGAGCGTGGTAATGCAGGTAAAATTTGTTTTATATTATAGCGCGGCTTGCTGCAAGGTACTTTACATCATACAGTGCCCTGACTCACTCAGCTTCTAAGGTGGCGACTTTTAAGTGTCTTGGCTCAGTGAGGTCGCGGACCACTTGCTTCGGGGTAAGAGTTTGTTGGGGCCTCACACATCCCGTTAGGACGGCCCAGTCGTTAAGGGCAGTACGTTATTGCCTTTTCATTTCTGGTACTTTACAGCAGCTAACTTAAGAGTTTCTCATTGCTCAGATGGGTGTTATTTCTGATATTTATGTTTCCCTCCTCTTCATTCCTTGATTTTGCTTTTGAAAAAGTGTCACTCATATTTGTGGAAATGTCACTCAAAATTACATTGAAAATATGAAAATGTCACACATAGCAATCTGAAACCTTGGCAGCTATGAGGGAGTGGATGGGGATCCCAGATATGGATGGTGGTGGATGACATCCAGTAAAGGAGGCAGAATGTGGAAAGGCAGTTATAGGGCTATCCTTATAAATTTGACTGCATTGCCTGAAAATAGTCTTCATTATTAACACAACCAGTTTGTTTGTAAATGAGAGATGCTAGTAGGTGGATACTGATGGAGCAGTAAAAATAAAAAATGTTAACCCCTAACAAATTTTATAATTAATTAAATAAAATGTTCGTTTAAATGTATTAATCAACACCGTATGTGTGGGAATGGTAATATGCCAATGTGTGTGCTAAATAATCTATTAATAAATGTCTATGTGTCTAATTATAACGTAAAATTAAATGCGTACTAATAAAAATAAATGCATGTTATTGTGCTTCATAGAAATAAAACGTGTCGTTGCAAAAACAAATAGTGATGGTAAGTAAGGAACAGCTTAAATGTTGCTTTCTGCTAGGTAACAACTAATTGGGGTACGTAGACGGGAGGGAAACGAAAGGGATATTTTTCTCTATTTTAATTATGTTTTATTTGCCTCAAATTAGTGCTTCTAAAGTAGAACCGAGTGGCGATATAAAATGGCCGCCAGTGGGAAGTTGTGCGCAGGCGCAAGGGGACACGTGGTACGGGATGAGATTGAAGAAATCTGGAACCTCGTGATGTCTCTGAGAGGCTAGGATGCAAGAAACGGTCAAGGCTGGTGTGACCTAATTGAACTGATAGTGTGCCATGATGATCAGCGGAGAGCCCGTGAGAAACAAGTCTAAGAGAAAGGACAATGACTGCGGAGTTCTCGAATGTGTCGAAAGAAGTTACAAATGAACTGATCGAATCGGATGGATATGTTTAAGCGTATGGGAAAGGAAATGATCCAAGGACCCTTGAATCCAAGAGAACTTGATTAAAGAATGAATAAGCTGACATGCATGGACCAATGAAAGAAAAGCGTGATATTAATGTTGCAACAGTTAGTTAGCAAAGTTAGAATTAGGGTATAAGAGGGCCTACTCTTAGTGGGAGGGGTACACAAGTTCCAGTCAGAATTGATGTCAGTCGTGGTTGCAGTCACAGTCAGGAGAGGAGTTGAAGAGTCGTGTTGATGGCTTCCAGTGCTGGGTGGTCCTGATCGATCCCTTATTGAGCGGGAGATGCTGAAAGACTGTTAGAGGAGACGGGTTGCAGGTAGCTGATGCTGACGAGCTGAAGTTGCTGTTGCTGTCTCAATTTTACAGTTGAGTATGAGAATCAGGCTATTTCTAATTCCTAACTTAGGTTAGAAATCATTAGGCAAAATTAGGAAGTTAGGCAGGTAATTAGAGTTTTGGCTTCATGACAAAAATTTCCTTTCTGCAATAAATTGATTATGTTTAATAAAATTGTGAATTTAAGATTGAATAATTGAATAAAGTATTAAAAATTCTTTTCATGCTTTTAAAATTATATAAAATTTAAGATTCTTTAAACTCAAAATGACTCAGTGGTTATTTCCCTAAATGATTGTGACATAGGAAATTGTTTATTGTGATTCAGCTGGTCTTAATCACTATGAACTAATTTCTTAAATGAATGATTCATCGACAAATAATGAGCAGGAATATCTTAAGAAATAATTAAAATAAAGGGACAAAATAAGGTAATAAGATATCCTGGCTCTTCCAGCGGTACATAAAAAGGTGTTCTCCATTTAGTTCTCATGCTTCTCCTAGGAGTACAGAATTTCACAAAGGTGTAAAGGAAATCCAGGAGTGTGCGTGTGTGTTAGACGATGTTTATGGGCCCCATCGTCATGTGGATATGAGAAATATAGTTTGCCCCTGGATGACCTATAAGTAACCTAGGAGGAGAATAGTTTTTATTGTACGCGCTGCATCAGATTTCTTGGTAGCAGAGTTATGGTTTTCTATAGATTAGTTTAGTGATTATTGTTTATTGATTATTGATTATTTTTGATGACTAACACTATATGTTGAGTCACGTTATGTTATATGTAAGTTTTCACGCTTCTGGGATGTAGGAAGTGGAACACGTGTGGCAAGAGAAGTCACATGGAATTTGGTACATGGTCTGAATTCATTTTGGTTATAACGCAGGTTGTGTTATGTTAGGGATTTCGGTGTGAAAAGTGTGTAAATGAAATAACAAATCACGTTTACTTGTGAAACTTTGGCCTTAATTCTCAGGAGCCTAGTCTCCACATGTGTCTTATCCCCAGAGAAACGAGTAAATTGTTTGTTTGAAAGAAGGGTAAGGTAGAGGGAAGTGCTACTTTATCGGCGAGAGTAAATAATTCTGTGGTAGGGTAGAGGTAAGCGCTGCCTACTGGAAAAACAGGATTCTTGTATAAAAGGACAAGGCTGTCACTTTGTTTAGCGAATCAGACTATGGAATTGTTTATTTGTTGTAACTAACGAAGAAAACAGTGAAAAGAAAAATTGCCGATAAATTTTGTAAAGGAGGGGTAAAGAGTAGAAGTGACGTGAAAAAGTGCCGCGCTAGGATTGGATAGTGCGCTAGTCACGTGAACACAGAGCAGGAGTGACGTAGAAAAGTGCCGCGCTAGGATTGGTTGGTTCGCGGACGGTGGAAATTGTTCTGATTGGTACGTTAGTGTGAATCGCGCTGTAATTGGACGAAGTTCCGTACACAGAAACAGTGTTAGAGTAAAGAGAAAACAAATAGAAAACATGCCGTATTACGAGTATGAAAGGGAGAGAACGTCATGGACGACGAAATTGAAGAATTTCTTTAAGAAAGACAAAAAGGTTGTGACTAGAGAGGGACAAGTAATTCCTCCGCCGAAATCAGCAGCTTCACATATGATGCTGAAATATGGGTATCATACGTGCATATGGTTGGACAATTGGGTAAAATATACAAAGAATGATGGAGCATTGGCTTTTCCTGAAAATGGTTCTTTTAATGTAGCGGTTTTACGGAATCTAAGAGAAAAAATGTTTAAATTGGAACCTAGACCTAGACCGACACAGTTTGAGGCTTTAACAGAATGGGAAGATGAGATGTACGAGCGAGAAAGGTTCAGAGGAATGAAAGGTTATGAGTTTGTGCCCGGAAGATTGTGGGGAATGAATCATGAGGACAGAATAAAACGATGGAGATGTGCTAACATGACAGGAGGTTTGTTTCCAGCTTTTACAGTCGAGGAGGGGACAAAGAAAAAACGGACTGAGAAAAAGAAACATTTAGAGAGAGAAAAGTATATGCATGAGAGCGAAACGGATGACGAGTTGCTGGAAGATATTTTAAATAGAAATCCACCTCCGTATCAGCAGAGTTCTACAGTGGTGACACCAAATGCGCCACCAATAGAGACTATGCGAAATAAAAGTCCGGAAAAGAGAAATGAAGTAAATAGGTCACAAGAACAAATGAGAGCTTCTCAAAATGAGGGAATAGAAAGCGACAATGCAAGTGAATTGGCAAGGACAACAAAAGAACTAACTGAGAAAATTAGAGAATTAACGAAAAATATGGAAGCAGTTACTGTGCCTGTAACAATAGGTCCAGTAATACCAGTTTTTGAGAATCAGAAAATTGATGAGCGAGCTTTGGTGATTCCCTTAAGTTCACAATTTCAGAGAGAAAAGGAAAGAATGGAAACAAGTCCAGGTACAAGCAATTTGGCTAGTGCTTACAGACCAAGTCCACCTGAAAATTTAACAGTAAATGAGTGTAACGGTAGGAAAATACCTATGGTAACTGAATCTGCAACAGTGACACCTGAAAAGAGTGGAAATTGGATAGAAATAAATAGTACTCCCATAGGTCCGACTCCTGATGAGTTAAATGAGTGGATGAAAGCTTTTAAAATAAAAGAAACGGAAGAAAAACCATTAGATGTGATCAGATTAAAAATTGACATGGAAGAATTAATATTAGGAACGATTGGTACTGAAAAGATAAAAAATTATCAGGATGATGAAATAATGTTTCTGTGTAAAAGTATAACATGGAGGGCAAAGAATTTACATGACAAATTAGAAGAAGTGGCTAGTGAGATTGGAATAGATTTTGCAAAAGTAAAAACATTACAGAAACCATACAGAGTGGATTTTTGTGAAAAAGATATTGAAAATTTGAATACAGCAGGAAGGATGACACAGATAAAAGAGTTGATTGTTTTATTGAGAAAATGGGGTGATGTGGACAGATGGAAGGTTAGATGGACAAAGAAGAATGAGAAAAGTATAGACAAAGGTTCATTGGCTTTTATGGTAACAGAAAAAGAACCTGTTGTTAAAGAATACCCTATGAGAGAAACTCCAGGTGGTAGTTATGTGCATGTTCCATGGACTAGGCAGGACATCCTGTCATTTACAAATGACTTTCCAAAACTAAGAGAGAAGCCAGTTGAATGGTACCGACAGGTAGAAAGGTTTGTAAAGGTCTCAAAAGTGTTGTGGATAGATTTGGATGGATTGTTTGACATAGTGGTACCAACGGATCTGTGGTCAGAATGTAAGATTACAGTTGACTGGCCAACTACAGAATATCCAAGAGATCCTAAGACAGGAGCTCCAGGACCAGATGTGATGAAGAAATACGACAAAGTGATTACCTTTTTGAAGAATAAGATTCCTACCAAAGAGACAGATTGGGTTAAGATTGATAGAACTACACAGGAAAGTAAGGAGTCTGTACATGCATATTATGAACGTTTGTTATTGGTTTTCAAGCAGTATAGCGGTTATGAGGAATTGAGTGAAAAGGACATGAGTCATTTTGTATACCGATTTGTGTTTGGCTTGAAACAAGAAATAAGCGATATGATTAAACAACATATGATAAACTGGCAAAATGGAAGTGTAGATGAGGTGTTGAGGTATGCTAAGTATTGTAGTGATGAAATAGAAAGTAAACAGCGTAAATTGAAAGAAAAGGCGATGTGGGCACAAGTGAAAGTGGCAGAGAAACAAGAAGCCCAATTGGACAATAATAATGGAAATGAATCAGGACAGAATAAGATGCGACCAAACATAGGTAAAGGAAAAGGACAGGTGAGTCTAGAAGAGGCAAAGAAGAAATGGCCATGTCATAATTGCGGAAAATTAGGGCATTGGAGGAATGAGTGTAAGTTCCCACCTAAACCTAATCCGGAACATCAATCATTAACTCCACAGGTGCAGAATGAGGTAGTTGTTCAACAAAGTCAGGTGCCACAACCACCACTTCCCAACATTGTTAACCAGCAAAGATACAGTACAGAAACAGGATTCTACGGAGGAGAGCAGGTAACACAGTTGCCGCGAGCAGCTAACATTTCTCAGTATTGGTTGCGTCAGAGTGAGGATGACCCGGATGAAAGTTTCTGACGGTGCGCAGGAGAGGGGAAAGAGTGCGTGCTTGGCGCAACTCTAGAGGTAGATCAGTCTGGTCCCTTTGTGGATGGAGAAGTGAATGGTGCAAACGTAACATTCCTTGTCGATACTGGAGCTACCCGTTCTACTGTTAGGTCAGTGGAAATTCCGAACCTTCCTCTCTCAGGTGAATACATCCAAGTGGTAGGAGTAGCCAATCAGCAGATTAAAACCCCACTTACTGAATTGGTAGAAGTAAAAATTGGTTCTTTTAGCAAAATGCATAAATTTGTAGTGTGCGATTGTAGTCCTGTAAATCTTTTAGGTCGTGACCTTTTGTGTAAAATGAATTGCACAATTTATTGTACGCCAGATGGAATAGGTTTTCAGACTTCCGATGAAGATGTTTTGTACAAAGTAACTTTGATGAATCAAGAACCTGAAACGAATGGTTTGTTTCCTGCATTTGATGCAGAAAAACTTCCAGAAGAACTAAAAAGTGCTGTAAAAGAAAGTGTGTGGGATTTTACAGGTGAAGACATTGGGTTAATGAGAGAAGTTGATCCTGTAAAAGTGACAGTGAAAGAAGGGATAATTTATCCAAACACGCCACAGTACAAATTAACTCCAGAAATAATTGAAGGAATAACTCCTGTGATAAATAAAATGATTGAACAAGGAATTCTGAAAGAAATCATGAGCAGTCCATGTAATTCACCTATTATGGGACTGAAAAAGCCAAATGGAACATATAGAATAGTACAGGATTTGAGAAAGATAAACAAAATAGTTGTACCATGCTGTCCAATAGTGCCAAACCCTGCAGTGATTCTATATCAAATTCCGCATGAAGCTGAGTGGTACACTGTGATAGATTTGTGTCACGCATTTTTTTCTATTCCTTTGCATCCAGATAGCCAGCCATTATTTGCATTCCGTTTCGGAGAGCGTATTTTGGCATGGTGCCGAATTCCACAGGGGTATACAGAAAGCCCCTCAATTTTTAATCAGATTCTAAAGAAATCTCTGGAAGATTTGAAGATGCCAGAAAAATCAGTGATGGTGCAGTATATCGATGACCTATTGGTGGCATCGAAAACCAAAGAAGCATGTGTAAGTGACACAATTGCTTTGCTGAACCATTTAGAGAAAAGAGGACATAAAGTGTCTCCTTCAAAATTACAGTTTTGTCAGAAAGAAGTCCAGTATTTAGGACATAAAATTGAGAAAGGAGTGCGGAAAATAGCGACAGAAAGAGTAAGAATGATTCAAGGAATGAGAGCACCAATGACTCAAAGAGAGGTAAGAATGTTCTTGGGAATGGTTGGATATTGTCGACAGTGGATAAGTGGATTTTCTTTGATTGCAAAACCCTTACAAAAATTGACAAAGAAAGATGTAAAAGACCCTTTTGAGTTAAACAAAGAAGAAATGAAATCTTTCAAAGAATTGAAAAAGAAACTGTGTGAGGCCCCTGCATTAGGCATGCCTGATTATGAGAAGGATTTTGAGTTATACTGCAGTGAAAGAGATGGATGTGCATTTTCAGTACTGGTACAAAAACACGGCACCATGAAGAGGCCTATAGCTTACTTCTCAGCTGTTTTAGATCCTATAGCAAAAGCATTGCCTGGGTGTCTGAAAGCAGTTGCTGCTACTTGTGTAAGTCTGGAACAAAGTGAAGGTATAGTGATGGGGTATCCACTGAGAGTGTATGTTCCCCATTCAGTAGAAATTCTTTTGACAAGAACAAAAACACAGTACATGACACATAGTCGGCTGACTAAGTACGAAAAAGTCATCTTGAGTGCTGAAAATGTGACCATAGATAGATGCATAAATGTAAATCCTTCTACATCATTGCCAGATGAAGAGAGTATAATTGAACAAGACGAAGTAGATCATGATTGTCTGAATGTGCTGGAATATTGCACAAAACCAAGAGCTGACATAAAAGATGAACCATTAAAGGAATCGGATTATGTCATGTTTGTAGATGGTTCATGTTTACGCACAAAAGAAGGAGTGTTAAGCGCAGCTTACGCAGTATGCACAGTGGCAACTGTGATGGAAGCGTCTTGTCTGAAAGGAGTTAGGTCTGCCCAAGTTGCGGAACTAATTGCTTTGATTCAAGCATGTAAATTGGGGAAAAATGTACGAATCACGATTGTGACCGATAGCCAATATGGTTTCGGCATCGTACATGATTTTGGTCAGATTTGGTCACAAAGAGGATTTTTGACATCTGCAGGAACACCTATCAGAAATGGAGAGTATGTTAAAAAACTGCTTGAGGCGATACAGTTGCCTAAACAAATAGCTGTAGTGAAGTGCAAGGCGCATAAGAAAAACGAAGATTACATAGCGGTCGGCAATAATTATGCTGATGAGATCGCTAGATATTGTGCGGAAAACATGGCGTCCCTGAACAAAAATAGAGAAAGGGAGCATGTCTCTTGTCCTTTGCTTTTCACTAATACTGTTGAAACATGGGATGAAGTAAGGCAGTTACAAGAAACAGCAAGAGATGAGGAAAAAGATTACTGGATACAAGCAGGATGTAGAAGACAGGAAAATAATGGTGTGTGGGTATACAGAGATGAAAGACCAGTTATGCCTGATAGCATGATTGCAGACATGGCACGGATGTACCATGGACAAGCTCATATTGGGAGAGATGCAATGATCAGACTTTTTAGACAGACCTGGTATAACCCAAAATTCAGAGCCATTGCTGAAAGTCTTTGTCAAAGATGTCTTATTTGTCAACAGTTTAACCCAGGAAGAAAAACCGTAGTGAGTCTAGGAACAATAGGACGAGAAGGAGGTCCATTCACAAGAATACAGATGGACTTTATTGAGATGCCCCCTAGTAACAGATTAAGATATGTTCTAGTGGTCGTCTGTTTGTTCTCTCGTTGGGTGGAGGCATACCCCACAAGAAGGAATGATGGAACAACAGTGGCAAAACTTATGCTGCGAGAGTTCATTCCAAGGTATGGTT
Organism: Calotriton arnoldi; assembly: GCA_963921515.1. Classification (NCBI taxonomy): domain Eukaryota; kingdom Metazoa; phylum Chordata; class Amphibia; order Caudata; family Salamandridae; genus Calotriton; species Calotriton arnoldi. Next base: position 3,819,433 of record CAWUFW010000408.1, read on the forward strand.
TTCCAGTCACGGTTGAGACAGATAGAGGAACACATTTCCAAAATGAGTTGATCCAATTGATTTGTGAAGCCCTGAGTATTAAACAAAAATTGCATTGTGCCTACAGACCAGAGGCTTCTGGGGTAGTAGAGCAGATTAATGGAACAATTAAAAACAGATTAGGAAAAATGTGTCAAGCTACAGGACTCAAATGGCCGGATGCACTGCCTCTTGTTCTGATGACCATCAGAAGCATCCCAGAAAAGAAAACGGGACTCAGTCCTCATGAGATGATCATGGGACGAGCAATGAGACAAGCACACGTACCTGTCAACAAGTTATTAACTATAACTGATGATCTAGTACTGGATTATTGCAAGGGACTGGCTGATGTGGTGCATTCTGTGTTTCATCAGGTTGGACCGGATGCGACCACTCTTGAAAGAAAACCAGCCCACGACTTGAATCCAGGAGACTGGGTCCGCATAAAAGTCCACAAGAGAAGAAACTGTCTAGTTCCACGTTGGGATGAGCCAAGACAGGTAATCCTAGTAACAACGACTGCTGTCAAGTGTGCAGGAGTGAAGAACTGGGTTCATGCCAGCCACACAATCAGAATTCCAGAACCTACAGATCGACATGTGAGTCGGCGTCTGGAAGTGTGGGATAAAAGTTTAACGGCTGGGACAACCAAGATAAAAGAAAGGGTGCCAGAACTTGAAGATCGACCTGAAAGTCGACATCTGGAGACCCCAACGGAAAACACCTCTAGAGAAGAAGAGGAACAAGAAGAAGAAGAAGAAAGAAATTCAGAAGTTCCAGAACTTGAAGATCGACCTGTAAGTCGACATCTGGAAATATCTGACACAACTTCAGGATCTGATGATTCAGCTGCAAACTGGGAAGAATTCCGAAAGAGAACTTGGGGTTATAAACCAATTAGAGAAGAAACTGAGCAAGAAATTGAGTTAGATGAACAACCAAGTACAAGTTATGGTGGAAATCCTTCAGAAACAATATTAATAGATGAAGTAGGGAAAGAAGTACACAAAAAGTTAGAAAATCGAGAAGAACCCCGAGGAGCAATAGGGATAGATAGAGAAACAGGAGAACAGGGAAATTTAGAAACAGAAAAGGAGAAAAACACCAAATCGGAAGAACCCCGAGGAGGGACAGTAATAAGGGAAAACAAAAAGGAGAAGACAGATCCACCAGTAGGAGATGACGAGATTATAAGTTTCAAAATAAGAGACAATAGTGAGACAGTTGAAACAGAAACAGAAGAAAGTGGAGGAGAGGAAAAAGCAAAGACTGAATCAAGAAAAAGAAATTGGAAATCAGAAAGAGAAGAAAGAGAAGGTGAAGCCAAAAGGCCAAGAAAAGGAGATAATTGGCCCAACAGCTATGTCAGAAAATTGAGATATAGAATAATAAGAGCGGAAGACGAAGATGCTGAACAAGTAAATGAAGTAACAAGTCAAAAGGGACAAGAAAAACCCAGTGGAAAAAGATTACAAAAGTCCAAAAGGACAAAGAAAGTGAATTCAAAATTTAAGTCACCTGAGTGGCTGTATATTGCACTAACTGATTACAAAGAAGAAGAAGAAAACACTCACGGAAACCAGAGACTGAGAAGTCGGATGGGAAAAGGTGAGATGCAACAAAACTGAAGTGAAGACTTATAGTGCTTCTGCCGGACGTGACAAATTTACTGGACGTGACAAATCACCGGATGTGACAACGAAAGAATTCTGGAGAGAATTAAAGAAAGTACCAAGCAAAGACTTTTTGAAAGCAGAGTGGCATCTAAGTCATTTCTGAGGTGTAGTGACACAATTTTCTGAAACTTAACAAATAGAAAAAGAAAAAATGGAAAATAATAGGGATAGAAGAGATAAATGTGAATTTATAAAGAGATGGTGCAAAATGTGCTGTTTTTGTACAGGGTTATTAATGACCATATGGATAGTTTTAGCAATCACAATTCCTATTAGTGTAGCTGTGATAGAAGCAAAGAATGATACTAAACCAGAAAAAGAAACTAATATTAAAGAACCAGTTATTTTAAGAAGTAGTGCAGAGTTGCATAAGGATAGGTCAGTAACAGATTTCTCAAAGAATGTTTTTACAAAGTTGTTGTATGAGTACGTAAAAACAATGGAAGTAAGAGATTGTTATGTTTGTATGCAGTTGCCTGCATCAGTATCCGAAGGTGTGACTTATCATCACCTACCTTTGACTTATGGAATAACATGTAGTGTAATAGCAAGTTTATTTTATAAAACAGGTAGATTAGAATCTTATTATACTGATATAGATAAGATTTTTGCAAACATTCCAGTAGTACCAGAACTTAACAAAGTAAAACCAGCAAAAGTTTTAGGAGAATTCTTTTTAGAACATAGAAAATTAATGTTAGAAGAAATAGTTAGTAACAACCTTACCTGTGAGTTAAAGAAAGAAGAAAAGGTATTTTTAGATATGGTTGAAGAAAGAAGAATGAAATTTCAGAAAGAAGCAATAAAAGAGGAAGGAAAACGCTTATGGACGTTTGAGGAAGGAAATCATGAAGGGAAAAAGATAAATGCAGCAATGACATTAGACTGGCCGCAAACAGGAAAGTTGTGCATTAAGAGAAATAAGACAGTCTATGACAATTACTTTGTAGGTTCCAGTATCTGCCATGACAATTATCAAATTCTGGGAGGTTGGGGATTCAAAGGTGGAAAAGACCCAATATTTCCAGGTATCTATTATATTTGTGGGAATAGAGCTTATTACAGGTTACCGGACCATTGGTATGGAACTTGCTATGTAGGCCTGGTCTTTCCAAAAAATTTTCACATGGACAGAGAAGAAAAGGGAACATACAAGATGATTAATAGATTTACACGTAGAAAGAGGGAAAGTTTTTCAGAAATTGTAGGTGATATTTTTGGAGCATTGATACCAGCAGTGGGAATATCTTTGAATGCATTTAAAATTCGGAAGTTATCCACAGTAGTAGATCGTTTATCTACAGATACTGCGGGAGGGTTCTTAATGGTAAATACCGAAATGGTTGCCATGAGAGCTATGGTGATGCAAAATCGGCTTGCCCTTGATATTCTTTTGGCAAAAGAGGGTGGAGTCTGTGGAATGTTGAAAGTCCAACATTGTTGTACTTACATTCCTGATAACAGTGAAAATATACAGAAGTATATTACAAATATTACAAGTTTGCACAAAGAACTAGTTCCACTGGAGGTTGAAAGTGTTTTGGGAAAACTTGGTAGAGGGTTTTCCTCAGTAGCAAATTGGTTAACTAGGATGAGTAGACTAGTGATAGGGAAAGTTATAATAGTAGCAACTATAGTAATATTATTAGCCATGATGTTGAAAATAGTAATAACATGTATAAAGAGAAAAGTAAGACAGAATAAGATAAGAAGAAATAACAGATTAATGAGAGAAAGAGAGAGAGAAATGGGTGAAATTGAGTTGGAGAAAATGAAAGAAAGCATGTACAAAGAGACTAAAAGGCAAGATGAAGAAGAAACAGATGTATAAATAACAGAAGGCAAAGGATGAAAGACATGCTGCCTGAAAAGAAGTATGACTTGGGTTTTATGTGGTGATTTAAAAATCACCAAAGGGGGATTGATGGAGCAGTAAAAATAAAAATTTTTAACCCCTAACAAATTTTATAATTAATTAAATAAAATGTTCGTTTAAATGTATTAATCAACACCGTATGTGTGGGAATGGTAATATGCCAATGTGTGTGCTAAATAATCTATTAATAAATGTCTATGTGTCTAATTATAACGTAAAAATAAATGCGTACTAATAAAAATAAATGCATGTTATTGTGCTTCATAGAAATAAAACGTGTCGTTGCAAAAACAAATAGTGATGGTAAGTAAGGAACAGCTTAAATGTTGCTTTCTGCTAGGTAACAACTAATTGGGGTACGTAGACGGGAGGGAAACGAAAGGGATATTTTTCTCTATTTTAATTATGTTTTATTTGCCTCAAATTAGTGCTTCTAAAGTAGAACCGAGTGGCGATATAAAATGGCCGCCAGTGGGAAGATGTGCGCAGGCGCAAGGGGACACGTGGTACGGGATGAGATTGAAGAAATCTGGAACCTCGTGATGTCTCTGAGAGGCTAGGATGCAAGAAACGGTCAAGGCTGGTGTGACCTAATTGAACTGATAGTGTGCCATGATGATCAGCGGAGAGCCCGTGAGAAACAAGTCTAAGAGAAAGGACAATGACTGCGGAGTTCTCGAATGTGTCGAAAGAAGTTACAAATGAACTGATCGAATCGGATGGAAATGTTTAAGCGTATGGGAAAGGAAATGATCCAAGGACCCTTGAATCCAAGAGAACTTGATTAAAGAATGAATAAGCTGACATGCATGGACCAATGAAAGAAAAGCGTGATATTAATGTTGCAACAGTTAGTTAGCAAAGTTAGAATTAGGGTATAAGAGGGCCTACTCTTAGTGGGAGGGGTACACAAGTTCCAGTCAGAATTGATGTCAGTCGTGGTTGCAGTCACAGTCAGGAGAGGAGTTGAAGAGTCGTGTTGATGGCTTCCAGTGCTGGGTGGTCCTGATCGATCCCTTATTGAGCGGGAGATGCTGAAAGACTGTTAGAGGAGACGGGTTGCAGGTAGCTGATGCTGACGAGCTGAAGTTGCTGTTGCTGTCTTAATTTTACAGTTGAGTATGAGAATCAGGCTATTTCTAATTCCTAACTTAGGTTAGAAATCATTAGGCAAAATTAGGAAGTTAGGCAGGTAATTAGGGTTTTGGCTTCATGACAAAAATTTCCTTTCTGCAATAAATTGATTATGTTTAATAAAATTGTGAATTTAAGATTGAATAATTGAATAAAGTATTAAAAATTCTTTTCATGCTTTTAAAATTATATAAAATTTAAGATTCTTTAAACTCAAAATGACTCAGTGGTTATTTTCCTAAATGATTGTGACATAGGAAATTGTTTATTGTGATTCAGCTGGTCTTAATCACTATGAACTAATTTCTTAAATGAATGATTCATCGACAAATAATGAGCAGGAATATCTTAAGAAATAACTAAAATAAAGGGACAAAATAAGGTAATAAGATATCCTGGCTCTTCCAGCGGTACATAAAAAGGTGTTCTCCATTTAGTTCTCATGCTTCTCCTAGGAGTACAGAATTTCACAAAGGTGTAAAGGAAATCCAGGAGTGTGCGTGTGTGTTAGACGATGTTTATGGGCCCCATCGTCATGTGGATATGAGAAATATAGTTTGCCCCTGGATGACCTATAAGTAACCTAGGAGGAGAATAGTTTTTATTGTACGCGCTGCATCAATACAAAAAAGGAAGCACTGGTTTAAATCCTAATGTCCTGGTCGTAGCGTCCCCTAGCTGTTAGTCTCAGCCTTGCTGTGTTTTCTTTACTGCAGCTACGTGTGGCTGAACTCAATACATGGTGACACCAGTGCTTGCTACAGACAGCTGTACCCTGGCAAAATCCCAGTGTAACCAGCCTGCTATTTGGGGTATTTTCTTATATTTTTATAAGTTAGCCTGGGAAGCATGAAACACTCACCATGCTATGTCCCTTTTGCAGAAAACAAGCACATGCCTACCTACACTCCCCTTCACTCCACTCTTTCAGGGTTGCTCGGGACATTATGAAATTAACATTATTACACAGGCTCAGCTACTATGACTTGCGATAAAGTGTCTCTTAAGTGTCACACACAAGGAAATGCAATGTCACACATACGCACACTCCAGCCATTGAAATGTCACACATAAGCAACTTCGAACCTTGGCAGCGATGCGTAGGGGGTCCCCCTCTATGTATTTTGCAAGGGGGCCCCCTCAACTTTCGTTACGCCACTGGCAGGCATACTTGGAATACCTGTGCCTGGCTCAGATTTTGAGAAACTGCCTCAGCCCTCAACTAATTGATTGCTAGCTTCCTGCAGATCAGGCGCCAGAGAGCACGGAGTCACAGAGAGAGTCTTTTTTTAGGTCTCGCCTGAGCCAGCGCATGCGCTGCTCTGGCGAGAGTTTTAGTAAGCGGGTTTTGGAAGTGCAAACAGTGGCTTTTGCTGGAGACCAGCTTGCGTTCACGCGCGATCATGCGCCATATGGCTTCGCTCGCCATCTGGACGCTCGCGATTACTTTCACGGCCGCGCGGCCAATGCTTGTTTTTCTTACTTTTCTTAACAAAAGGCACCATGCTCAAGGCTACAGTTTTGGCACAGAGCTCAGATTTCAGCAAACTGTACCTCTCTCTGCAAACTCAGAAATCGTGAGCCTGCAATGCGAGGCGATCTGACCGAATCAAACCAGTTTCAAAGCTATTTTCTGCAATTCCAAATTCTGTCTCTAGAAATATCTTATCTGATAGCACTTTAGAACTGATCTACCTTCAAATGAAATAATCCTTTCATCTGGGGGCCTCAGAGTCAGACCTTCCCGTCTGTGCATTTCTTTACTGTGTTATCTGTCTAATTAAAACATTGTGTATCAGCCACTTGAACAGCAACTCATCGCACCTCGCTCCTATGCGCCGAAAATGCCCCTCGCTGGCTCTTTAACTGAATACTTTGGTTTCTGACGTTGAGGCCACTTCATTTATGCATTTATTGGAAGGGGCGGGGTATGCGGGCATTACCGACTGGACCCATCGCTCCTTTCATCAAAATATGAACAAATCCAGTGGCGGGGCCAGTGTCATGTGTAGGAAGGTGGAATCTGACTATATGGTTGCCCCCACTTTTTTTATGGTGTTTTGCTGGTTTATGACTTAGTTGGACTGGGATCCTGCTATTCAGGGCCCCAGTCTATCTGCTTTCTCTGTAAAAAGGTTTCCATGTGCCTTAGGCACATCTCTGATTGGAATCTGGAGTGCCCTTATAAGTCCCTAGTATATGGTATACTATGTACCAAGGGCATAGGTACCTCAGAGGCCTACCAGGGGCTGCAGCATGTATTATGCCACCCCTGGAAGGCCATCCAAACTGACACCACAGGTCTGCTACTGCAGCCTGGGTAAGGTGGTGCATGCACCCCTTACTGTGATATAGGTTACCTATATCACTAAATACATACACACATATAAACCTATAAGTCACTCCTAAGGCAGGCCTTATCAATCCTAAAGGCAGAGTGCATGGTCCCTATGTGAGAGGGTGCCCCTGCATGAGCAGGGCCCCTCTGCAGCGTTCGGAGACCCTTCTCTGATGCTGTTTGTAGTGCAGCCTGACCATATACTCTTAAGCGCATTATAACCTCGCGTTAAATGCTAACTTTGGAATGGCTGCACCTAAACATGTCGTGTTTGGTGTCAAACATCTTGGAATACTACCCCCCCGCCAATTCTGGCGGCGGGGTAGCATTCCACCCTTCTAGAGGGAAAGACATGTTAACCCTGACTAGCCCGGTAACTTCTTTCCAAAGCCCTGGCATCACAAAATGAATGCTGCTGCCACAGACACAAGTCTGGCCTCCTGCTGCTGGACGAAACTCCGGCAGGGGAGGCCTGGACAATAGGTTTCCTGTCCCAGGGAGGTGTGACCACCTCCCAGACAGGATAATGTGTATTGGGGCTGGGCGGGAGCACCATCTGTGTGCTTTGAAGTCCTGCACTGGGGGCACATTTGGTGTCCCTGTGCATACCCCAGTTCAAACCGGATCAGGGGCTTGCAGCCCCTGCTTTGGCGCGAACTGGACAAAGGAAAGGGGTGTAGCCACCCCTCTGCCCTGACCCACCCATAGGTGGGGCCACAGAGTAGTCCAACCCCTATTTTTAGAATAAAGGTAGGAACCCAGTCCTTAGGACTTTAGATTATCCCTGGACGAAACTCTGAAACAGAATCCTGGACCTTCGACGCTCTACTCACGATTAGAGGACAGAAGAATCTCCCTTGGGGTCAAGGAGTGACTCCCCTGCTTGGCAGGCACCAAAGAAGCATCTGTCCGGTTCCGCATTTCTGAAGCTCCCGTCGGACGCCGAAGTTATCGCATCACCAGAGGTGGATTCTCAGACTTCCCGAGGCTACCCTGAGTCCCCAGCAAAGCTGAGGCCCGTGGCTATCGTGGGTGACTTGAGACCGTGACCCCTGGACACCGAGCACCTTTGCAAGTGCATCATCTTCTGGGTCTCCCAGAAGTCGTGCTTTGGGCTCCGAGTAGCCCTAGCCTCCAGCACCACCTGCACCGAAGATCACTGGCCCCCACTCCACGAGTGTCCTGTAAGCCAGCTCCACGTGCGGCGTAACGAGGCTCCTTCGCGGTCGCTAGCCCGTTGGCTAGTAGCCCTTAACGATGGCCAATCCTTTTCTAACTTGGCATCCTGGTTGCTCCAGGCCTGCCCTCACTTACCCTCGCTGGGTGAGTTCCACAGACCTTGCTGGTCTGCACCATCGACGATCTACATCTTCACCAAGACTTGCCGTTGCCAAGGCTTGTTGGGTCCAATCCGGTCGCCGACACCTCAGCACTCGACAGACATCGTGTACTAGCCCGAATCCTGCTCCTGGTTGCCGACAACGCCTCCTGGACCTCGTGGCTGAAGAGTCAAGACGACCGTCAACGCACCTGAAGCACTCGACATCGGTGGGCATCTGTCCATCGCCTTCCTGGTCACTGGCTAGTGACCCAGACTCTGTCCCCTCTGCTTTCAGGTTCTTCAGAACTCCGATCCACTCTTGGATCCACCCGGACACTTTTCTCTTGGCCGCCAGCAGCACTTTGCAGCAGATCGCCATTCGAATCGACGACGAAACCCGACCCCGAAAGGCACCTATGCACCCGGCTTCCCTGGGTGAGGTAACACGAGTACTCCGGTGCTCCCGTGGGTAGAGACTCTTCAAAGTCCTAGATCTCAAAGGGTTTTGTCCTAGTCCTCTTTTAAGTGTCCCTCTTCTCTAATTTCCCGATCCCGACTTTCTCCATAGAAGTCAACGGCGTATCGCGGTTGTGTATTTACACTGCACGCGTCTCCCGTGGGTCCCCTGTGTCACTACCTTGGGTGGTTCCTTGTGGTCCAAGCACTTCTAGAGGCTCTAGGCCTAGTGTCTAGTTCAGTCGTGGTTCGCATACCACTTTATTGGTATATGGTTTGAGTACGCCCCTAGGGCCCAAACGTGTATTTGTGCTATTACTGTGATTTGATAACTTATAACTTATGTACTTCGAACTCTAGCCTCATAAAGAGACTAGGGGGGTGTGTTTAAGACTAAATACATATATTTTGAATATATACCTGGTGTGGTGCTCTTTCATTTGGTCACTCAAGAGATTATAGACTGGTAAAACAAGCTGCTTTACATTCCTTCAAGACTTAGCCTGAAGGCTGCTCTCCATAGCTACCACTAGGATAGCTTTCAATAAGGTTGTCTTTAACCTATCTCCAATAAGGGGTTGTTTGGACTGGTGCAAGGTGCCCACTATAATTAGTGGACAGCATATGCCAGGCCAACTTCTCACATCATGGCCCCTAGTGCAAGGAAGGAATGGGACCCCTACCCGCAGCTGGAACTGTCAAATACAGCAGTAATCAGGGTTTTCGTAGGGACCTTAGGCATCCGGCCCCGGTGCCACTTCTATTGGAGGTAGGCCCCTGCAACGCCCTGTGACCCCTGCAGAATACCTCCCAGCCACGATGCTTACAAAGGTTACTTACTCTTTTGGGAATCCTGTTGGGCCTTTCTATTTTCCTGCTTCCCCATCCCAACTTTAGTCTTTTTCCCGATTTGCCTCAAAAAAAGAAATTGGACGGCAGTCTCCATTTTGAACCAAACCAAGCCTCTTTTTAGAAGTTCAACTGTTGGCCGGTGTGTGGGATAAATGCATTGACTGGTGAGATCCCGAGGGACATCCCAGTAATGACAGACATGAATGCAGAAAGATGCCAATAACAACAGAAACAAAACTTCTGAGAAGGGGATAACTGGCAAGGCACTCCCTCACTGGTGACCTGCACCCTACACAATGTCATAGAGTGCGATGCTGTTCAGCATCACGGGAGAAATCCTTGGCCACTGGGCAGGTTTAAATAAGTGCCTCGCTTAAGTATGCGAAATAAGCAGCAAATTATTTTAATGAACTGATTATTTTTAAATGCATTTTCACCATATGGTGAATACACAAAGAGGACCAGTTCTTCTTCTTGGTCTCACCACACTCCCTGCTACCGAGGGATTATTGAGAGGCGTATTCTGTTCGGTGCCCTCTGTACACTCGTCTGTCTGCACGCCTTTCATATGACCCTGTGCAGGCTTCGCCAGCGGCACCAGAACTGACTAGTCTTGTACCAATCGAAACAGTGGCCAGGTCAGGACTTCATGTCACAGTTCACACGATGAGCTCAAATGGAATCCGCTCCCCATTCTCCCCGAGGGAGTGCAACATAGCCCAGCAGATTAGACACGGGATAAGGGAAGTAAGGCATGTTACGACTGTACCATCCACCTCCCCTAGAGGCAGAGCCTGACGGCGGCCCTGAGGCGCGAGGGGTGCAGGGACAGCCGAGGTCAGGGGATGCAGGCTCAGCTGATGCTAACCATGCAGAGGCGGGCCATGCACGTCCTGGTCTCCCTTTCCAGCATATGTTGACTTCTAACAATAGCTGCTAATTGTGCAAATTTTCAAGAGTAATGTACAAACTGCCTTCACTTGGCAGCTTGTTCCTTTCAACTTCCATAAAATGTCAAGATTACCCTGAAATCACAGACACAGAAACTCAAGCAGAAGGTTAATGCTATTCTCCAATGAGAACCAGGCCGGTATTGAATCGGAAACCATCCTAAATTATGGGGCAGGTGTCGAATCAGGAGCAGAGTTTAATAGTGCTTAATTTGTAAAAGAATGAGTGCGGGCCCCCAGAGCACTGCTCGGATGCACGCGGCCGGCGCAATTAGATGTCAGCATGCTGAATACCATAGCAGAGTGGTCTTGAATCCACCACAGGCCTCTCTAATCCACTACCAAACCCTCCTTTCAGGGCTTTAAGTGGGATGAAAAAACAGGGGGGGTCTCTCAAAGGGGCGTGGCCAATGTAATTAAGGGCGTGGCTTAAAAACACGAAAGCTAAAAATCTGTGTTCAGCAGTGTGCCGCCCGACTTGTATTTTGCTGTTCGTCATTGCGTCCAGATATATGATACAACAAGTCACATCCTACCTACAAGTCAGGACTATTGGCTTTGTCAATGGTTGCTAGTTGCATAAGATAAATAAGCAGCAACTATGGCTTGTATATATATTGAAAAAACTTCCACTTAAAGCCTGGTGACACCACGACAATGTTGCTGCTCCTGAGTTTCAAAACCAGAAGGGAAATCCAGAGAGAAAATTACTCTCTTTAAAGGATTTCCCTTCCTCTACAACGCTCACCACGCGCACATCCATGTGCCTGCTGTCACTGCAGTCCGGAAAAAAAACGGACCGCCTGTGCCAGGGCACAAAACAGAGCCCTGAAGTACTGGGTTTTATTGGACCCAGCGGTGCCAGGGAACACACCCAATGACCTCGAGTTCTTCCTGTCTCAGACTACAGAAACACAGAGTCTTCTTGGTGGCTTCAAAGATCAATTTATTGGCTGCAGCCAGCAACAGGTATCCTAGAAGTACAACACGGTGTATGTTCTCAGGAGACTGCCCTTTTTCATGGAAACCAGCTATCTCTTTTATACAGAATATTATGCTTTAGGCAAACATTCCTTATTTTTACAGTGGGTCATTCACATATTTCTTACAACAAAACAAAGACAGATTCATGATGACAAGCCCATTTTCAGTTTGTCCAGCCCACAACCAAATACCCAGTGAGGCCCAACACCTGCAACAGATATAATCTGGACCCCTAATAAAACCGGGCACCTCCTCCTCGTAAAGCAGGTCATAAAGAAAGAGCAGTGACAGGTGTGAATAAGATTTAGATATAGATGTGTGCAATGAAGGGTTTATGGCATGCTGCACCTGGGCCCCTAATCTCGATCGGCCACTGGGAACTAAAACTGGCCGAACAGGTTCTGGCTCTGGACAGTGGAGTCAGCTTGCCCAGGTCACTGAAAGTGTACGTGTCCCCTAAGGCGCGTTTTGGCTTGAGACATTGCCTTATGTGAGGGCAACCACAAAATGGCTGCCGTACACAAAATGGAACCCGAGGGTTCACAAGGGAATCGTTAATATTAGAGTGATCCCGTCACTCGAATATGACGCAAATACTCAGATATAGCATACCTGTCATTACCGTTCTGCTGATACAAAAATCGTCATGTTACAATGATGTTAATGACACAGGTCCAGAATTTTCAGTACCACAGACCCTCCTTTTGCCCTTACATAGGCAATTTACTTACACTCATGCTAATCTGAGTCTAGGTCTATGTTCATGAATTCATTGAGATGTTGCTGTAGCATCATCCTATTACTTAGCTCGTCCCTTGATACATGTTTCCTTACACATGATGTAACACATAGGCCGCATATGGCAGGAACACACTGTATGCACAGACAAAACAGGAAAAGGATGGCTAGAAGTATCCCAATGACCATCAGAACTTTCCATCCCCAGGTGGATAACAGTTCCCAGAACCATCCCATCAACGACCAGTCTCCTTCATCTATATGGATGGATTCAGAGATCCTATGTAGTTTGGAGATGGCCTGGTACACTGTTGGAGCGTTATCTGGAATGAAAATGCAACAACTGGATTGGATCACTCTACATACCCCACCACGGTCTGCAAGTATGATGTCTAACGCGACCCTGTTCTGCAGGGTCATAAGGCGGTCCGACTGGAGCTCAGCAGTCAAATTATTAAGGGCACCGACAGTTTCGACTATGGTGGATTCAACCACTCGCGTCAATTGCCTCACATTCCTGTTGTTAGCCATAGGTCCCCAGAACGGCAGAAAACCCCTAAAGAAGTCTCCCGCTTCTTGTCCTGCAGTGTCTTCCTTGCTGAAGACACCCCTAATTCTTCTTATCTTATGGTAATCTGCCGCAGCTGTGTAGGTGGGAGGCAACAGGAATGAAACGAAGCATGTGCCCGAGAAGTCAGGGGGCAACCACGTGTAGGCCCTATCATGGCAGATAAAGTAGGTACCCCTAGCTGCTAAGAACAAAGGGGAAGTCTGAGACGCAAAAATATACGTTTCAGTGCAGATACTCTTCCCTAACTGAGCTCTTGGATTCTTGCCATTACCTTGCAGACATAGATGACCCTGATGGGGTACAATCCAAATTGGAGCGGATCTTTTTGCTTGCTGGTTCTCGCTCAGACTCGCTCCATATCCAGTCACGTTCCATCCAATATACGCTAGTGTCTCATCTTCCGGGATAGTTTCGTAGGAACTAGTTCCCCTTATCATGTCGACTATCCCCTTAACTAGAGCACTATTCTTTGGGTTGTCTTTGACGGAACGTAGGGGGTGGATTTCGCGAGCATAGATGAACATCGTTCGGTATGCCCACACAGAACCATTGTAGCTGAATGGCAGCACTAGGTAGGGAATACCTTTCTCAGTAGTATGAGGCATAAGGCCACACACCCAACAGTTGGTTCTGTTCACTACTAGCTGGTGTTGGTGTAAGAGCTGAACAAAGGAGTTGTTCATAAACTCTAATCTTCTAACGGACTCGTGTTCAGGTAGAGGGTGAAAAGAATGTGAGGAGATAGTAGAGGAAGGCATGGGCTGTACAGTGGGTGCAGATGTCACTTGAAAAGAGAATATGATATACCCCACTAAAGACATCATTAGACTAAGTAAAATACAAAGACACATAATTAGAAAACATTTTCTGCTCATGGTTGCACATATTTTCCTCTTGAAACTTATTCTTTCAACAGGTCTCTCCATCTGAAAAGGCTCCATCCTCTAACGTGCTGTTCGCGGCGGTTGGTTTTCTTCACTTGAGAGTGTTTCTGAATGTCCCAGGGAACGCCCTAGAACAAACCAGACCCGTAGACCTTGTGTCCGCAGGCTACACACTCAAGTCTTTTCACCACGACCCTACAGCTGAACCCGGATGGTGGTTCAAAAACAGGTTTTCGGATGGGAGGACCAAAATTTCATTTTATTTGTCCATGACTCTCGGTCGCAAGTTATAACGGCTTTTTCCAGGCAATGTCTGGTCGCAAAACAAAAGTTCAGGCTCAGTAGTGTCCAATCGAAGTGGTGATGGTATTGCTCTTTGGAGAAGATCGTCACTTTCTCGCTCAGAATTTGTCCCTGTGACGCGTGCGTCACTAAAAGGCAGAAAACGAGGCACTGTTTCAGTTTCCGAGTCAGCAATTCCCTCCTGGACCCACCGGTCATATGGTAGAGGCAAAGGGACCCTCTTACAGTGTACGCCGTGGATCCAGTTTTTCTTCCCTTGTACTCGCACTGCAGATCTTGTGGACAAAATCACCAAATAGGGGCCAATCCAGCGGGGCTGATCGTTCTTTGTCCGCTGAAAGTTCTTGATTAACACCCACGATCCGGGATTGATTGCATGCCCTGGATCTTTAGAAGCCTGAGGCAGTGTATTATGAACCTGTTGGTGTAAAACACGCAATTTAGCCGTCAAATCATGCAAGTAATCAAGCAGTACAGGGTGTTCAATCTCGCTGAATTTCGTTGGCCTTGGCACTCCCCATATGTTAGCCGGGCGACCAAACACTATCTCATGAGGACTAAGTCCTACTCGGGAATGTACGGTCATCCTAGTTGACAATAGTGCTAATGGCAACGCATCAGGCCATTTAAGGCCAGAGCTTGTTTGTATCTTGGCCAGTTTTAGTTTAAGAGTGCCATTATAGCACTCAACTAATCCAGCTGATTGGGGATGATTTGCAGCGTGAAATTTCTGCCGGATTCCTAAACCTTCACACACTCGTTTCATCACTTGACCCACAAATTCACCCCCATTATCACTCCACACCATTCTCGGCAAACCAAACCTAGGGAAGAACTCTTTGAGAAGGGCTTTCGCTGTGGACAAGGCAGTATTATCTTTCAGAGGATATGCCTCTACCCATCTTGAAAAGGCACAAACAACAACGAGTACGTATTTCAAATTGTTGCACCTCTCCATGTGGATGAAATCTAGCTGCAAAACCTCGAACGGATACGTTGGAGGCGCAAAATGACCAGCTGGAGTTGGGGTTCCCTTACCAGGATTGTATTTCAAACAAACCATACAATTTTTGACCACATTCTCTGCACATTTGGGAATTCCAGCATCTTGCCACACTGGAGCCAATAACTTACAGATTCCTTTCACACTGATGTGGGCCATCCCATGTGCCATTGTAACCACTGCAAGCACATATGTATCGGGTAACAACCATCGCTGATGCTCTGACAATTCAACCCAACAACCATTTGCATCCAATTTACCCGTACTCTCTCTCCACGTACTTAATTCCTTCTCCGTAGCTTCAGCTTGGATGGACTTCACACTCTCTATCGTATCTTCACACATTCCAACGTCACCAATCCATCTTGCAGGGCCCGCAACATACATTCGACTCATCACATCTCTTGCTGTTTCTTTCGCAACTTCATCAGCAAACATATTACCGCGACCAACGTCGTTAGTGACCTTCTTATGTGCACTGCATTTCACAATCGCGACTTGCAATGGCAAAGTAAGTGACTCCAGGAGCTCATTCACCAATTGACCATGCTGTATTTTCGTACCGTGAGACGTGAGGAACCCACGTTCCTTCCACAAGCGTCCAAAACTATGGGCCACACCAAACGCATACTGGCTATCGGTATATATGGTCACTTTCATTCCTTTTGATAATACACACGCTCTCATAAGTGCAGTCAACTCTGCTGCTTGAGCTGAATTATGTGGGATACGTGCAGTTTCAACAATCGTATGTAAAGTCGTGACAGCATATGCCGCAGTCGTATCACCATTCGGAAGCTTGAAGCATGACCCATCCACCCATAAGGTACCATCACACTTTACAAGAGGAGTGTCCCTAAGATCTACTCTCCCTTTCGTTTCTTCTTCTGTCCTAAGAAAGCAATCATGCTGTTCCGGAACATCTGTCTTTGTTATAATTGGCAACAATGTAGCTGGGTTCAGCGTGTTGCATTTTCTTATGTGCACATGGCTCGCTAAAAGTGTCAACTCGTAACCTGACAATCGAGCACTAGTTAAGTGCTGTGTCTTGGTCCTGTTTAACAAAATATCCACTGCATGTGGGACCATCACGACCAGCGTATTATTCATCACCAAACCAGCAGACTGTCGAATAGAAACAGCTGCTGCCGCTGTGGCTCTCAAACAACTCGGCAACGCTCTAGCTACCGGGTCCAAAATCGACGAGAAATATGCACATGGACGTTGCTTGTCCCCAAAAGACTGTGTTAACACTGATAATGCACATCCTTCTCTCTCATGGACATACAGCGTAAAGGGCTTGCTGTAGTCGGGGTACCCAACACAGGAGCCGAACACAATGCATCACGCAATTCGGAAAAACTTTTCTGACAATCTTCGGACCAAGGAAGGGGATTCGGCGTGTCTTTATAGGTCAATGCTACCAAAGGTTTAGCCATCAATGAAAAATTCGGTACCCATTGTCTGCAATAGGATGTAATACCTAAGAAAGCACGCACTTCTCTCTGTGTCATTGGCACACTTAATTTTGCAATTGCCTGAATTCTTTCTGGGGTCAATCTTCTTCCTTCTTTCGATAAGAGGTGACCTAAATAGGTCACTTCTTGTCGACAATACTGTAACTTGGAAAGAGACACTTTGTGGTGTAAATCAGACAAATGATGCAACAATGACAAAGTGGCTTCTTTACAAATCTCCTTAGTATCTGCAGCAACTAACAAATCATCGACGTACTGTAGAAGGGTAGCGCCATCAGGTAACACAAGAGTGTCAAGCTGAGACTTCAGAGCCTGACTATAGATAGAAGGACTTTCACAAAAACCTTGAGGAGCTCTCTGAAATCGGAAGCTTCGGCCTCCTAAACAGAATCCAAAAATATCCCTGCTCTCTACGGCAATAGGGATGCTGAAGAAAGCATTCTTCAAGTCAATCACCGAGAACCAAGTGGCTGAGGCTGGAATTATTGTCAGTAAAGCAGTGATATCGGGAACGACTGGAAACTGTGGCACAACTATCTTGTTTACCTCTCTAAGATCAATCACAAACCTGTAAACAGGTGGCTGAGAAGAGTCAGTACGCTTCAAGACAGGTAAAACAGGACTATTGCAAACATTACCTCTTGTCTCTTCAATTACATTTTTCTCAATCAAATCATAAATGATCGCTAGCAACGCTTTTTCACCTTCATTAGAGATCTTGTATTGGGGAATGCGCGGCATTTTAACATTGGCTTTCAACGTTACAACATATGGCGGTATTTCCAAAAGACCTACATCATTGGGACCAGTAGCCCAAAGAATATCAGGGAGAAACGACAATTCTGTTGGAAGTTTGTCCTTTGACAAATATATTGGTGAAACCACTGTCTTACCCAATGTGAGTTGTACTCCCGAAGGAGAACAATACAATGTCGCATACAATCTTTTCAGCAGATCCAATCCTAACAAGTTCTCACCACAACCTGTCGTTAGAATAAGTGGTGCTTCGATTTCACAAGGTCCAACAGAAAGAGACATAGGGCTAGAAATCGGGTTCCTAACCGGGGCGCCAGAAAAACCTACTGAAACATTAGTTTCGCCAGACAAAGGTGCGCCAGGGAATTTAGAGTGCATAATAGAACTCTTTGTAGCACCAGTATCCAACAGAAAAGGCTCTGACACACCTGATGTAATCACCTCAATATAAGGTCCACTCTGATCTACTGGAACTGAAACAACTCCCTCTCTTTGTCTATGGCTGTCCTAGCAATCATCACCTTCCATACTCTCACCTTCTGCATAGTAGTCATCAGCATAGTACTGAGTCGTCCTACCAGACGCGTTATTCTGCTGATCAAAACTATTCATTGAATTTTGAGGAGGAAATGGGCGCGCATTCTGGGTGAAATTTCCGCGTCCTCTAGCTCTAGGTGCTTGTGGAACACCTCGACCTCTTGCGCCAGAAATACCATTCATACGCTGCAACAAAATAGGGCAATTATATTTAAAATGACCTTCTTCCTTACAATATGAACATTGGTTAGGGCCTATCAGAGCACGTTGTTGAGGATACTCAAACCTTTGCGAATTCCTCTGATACTGTTGAGGTTGCTGATAGTCACGCTGATTACTACGAGGCGGATACGCTTGTTGTAAAAGAACCTTTGTTTTTAACTCTTTAGTTTTCTTGTCTGCTCTATCTTTCTCATCTTTATCTCTATTTTCGTAGTATTGTGCAGTAGCCAATATCTGTGCTGAAGAGGAAACGGCCCAAGAACTCTCTGAATCTTTCAATTTTTACACAATTCGGGAAGCAAATTATGCACAAACTTGTCAACAAACAACCTTTGACCATCTTCTGTACTCATATCCTGACCACTGTGGTCGATAAATGTCTCTTCAAACCTAGTGAAGAAGTCAGATACACTTTCCTCCTTCTTCTGCTTGCATGCAGACAATTTATCCCAATTTACACGCATTGCAGGCATCAAAGTCTTCATGTAAGTAACGATCCTACCAGGGAGGTCTGCTACTAAAGGCTCTGGTTTAGCACCGCCTACTTGTCTGTCATTTGCCGCATTGATATTAATCCATGTGTCCCCTAACTCCGGCGCATGATCCGTGTGACGGATCACTCTCCATAAAGGCTGTGGGACCACATTTCCAAACAACATGTCTATATCAGCTAAATTCATAACACAGGAGTCTGCAGTCTGTGATAATTCCTTATAATAACCTGCAGGGTTTTTACGGGGTCGGGTAGAGTCTGCTTAAGAGCCAGGACTTCAGTTCGCTTCCATGGAACATGTACCCACACACGTTGAAAATGAGGCTGAATAGGTGGAACAGCATTTAGGTCTCCTTCTTTCCAAACTGGGGGAACTTCTCTCATGGGATACTGTCTGACCTTCCTTTTAACAGAGGGTTCTGGCTCAAACAACAGTCGAGAAATACCCTCACTCCTAAATGATAATAATGTCGCAACTGCTTTCTCAATATCGGAACCCACAATCGTGCCTTTGGAAAACTCAAACCGTACATGACACAACTCAGGCGGATTGGCCTCCATATCACAATCTTTTAATCTTTCAAGAAGAACTTCGCACATTTTGTCAAAAACATATCTCTGTTTCGGTGCTTGCCATTGGTGGAAGACATCCATAACAGACTCTAACTCATATCTTGTAGGGTCAGTGACCCATTTATGCGCCAAATGATCCAATACTCCCTTCTCTCTAGAATCGGGCAATTGGCTACGCAATTGTTTACGCTCTAAAACGGGGGTCGTAGTCGGTGACCCAAAGAAAGGAGACAAAATACTAGTAACAGTGTTTGTCATTCTCTGTCGGACAGAAGGAGAAGTTGACAAATGAACAGGAGGAAAAACAGGAGGAGACAAAGCAAATGCAGAGGCAGTGTCAGAAGGGATAGTGTGGAGGGAAATAGATGCAGGGGGCAAAGTCATAGGAAGTAAAGATGGAACAGGTAGTAAAGGTGGCAGCCCTTGAGGGGTCTGCGCCATAGTAGTAGGTGCCAACTGAAAAACAGCTGGTGGTTGTGGAAGAACCGGAGGTACAACAACTGGGGGTTGTACAACTAAAGGTTGCGGAGGTGCTGTAGCACTCTGCGCATAAGGAGGTGGTGAATTCAACAAATGAGACATTAAAGGATCCTTCTCAAGTTCCTTCACTGTATCTTGCTGAAGAGGTGGCAAAACTGGATAACATTTATCAATTGCCAATTTACGTTGCCTGTGCAGCTGTTCACTTGCTTGTTCCTCTTCATCATCCTTATACTGCATAGCAGCTTGCATTATTGAAATACCCTTTTCTCTTTTATTCTTCTTTACTAATTTAATTTCTTTCTGTTTGGCTTCTTTTTGCCATAGGCGGAAAGAGTCAAACATCGCCGGCCGGGCTTTCTTCTTAAAAAGTCTAACCTCTAAATTATCCAGAATTTCGGTGTCAAAACTACCATATTGGGGCCACTTTAGGACACCATCTTTCCTTGTGTACCTAACCCATACGTTATTATACGTGATAGGGCCCACTCCATGCTTCACGTAGAGCTCATAGGTTGGAGTTCCAATTGGAGGAACCGGACACGAGTCCTCCAATCGGGAATCCCTATTACAACCAAGACAAAACAAATTTCCAAGTCTGCTAAGACCAGGCATCTTCGCTCACTAGTCTAGCTTCAAACTTCAAAGGATTATCGAATACGACAGTCTCGTGAATACACGAGTCCTTCGGCTTTGGTACTTGCAAGTTCCAAATCAAAAGATCCTAACAAATCAAAGATCCCATGGGATACCCAAAACTAAGAACCAAGACTAAGGACTGGGAGACGCTCCACTTATACTTAACTGAGGTATCGATGACGTCACCAGAAGACTCGTCTATTGTCTCGCTCTACAAATCATAAAAGGGTCCAAGACAGGGCGATAGTCAGGGCAGCAGTCCTTCGTAGCCGTCGGGACGCGGGGAACCTCGCAGCAAAGACTTTCGGACCACGAACGACATACAGGGGTCGATGAAGTGGTTGGCCTTCCTCCAGAATTTTACACGAAGCTCCTCACGACCTCTGGCTTGGACCGGTACCGCTGAAATCGCCCCACGTTGGGCGCCAATTGAAGTACTGGGTTTTATTGGACCCAGCGGTGCCAGGGAACACACCCAATGACCTCGAGTTCTTCCTGTCTCAGACTACAGAAACACAGAGTCTTCTTGGTGGCTTCAAAGATCAATTTATTGGCTGCAGCCAGCAACAGGTATCCTAGAAGTACAACACGGTGTATGTTCTCAGGAGACTGCTCTTTTTCATGGAAACCAGCTATCTCTTTTATACAGAATATTATGCTTTAGGCAAACATTCCTTATTTTTACAGTGGGTCATTCACATATTTCTTACAACAAAACAAAGACAGATTCATGATGACAAGCCCATTTTCAGTTTGTCCAGCCCACAACCAAATACCCAGTGAGGCCCAACACCTGCAACAGATATAATCTGGACCCCTAATAAAACCGGGCACCTCCTCCTCGTAAAGCAGGTCATAAAGAAAGAGCAGTGACAGGTGTGAATAAGATTTAGATATAGATGTGTGCAATGAAGGGTTTATGGCATGCTGCACCTGGGCCCCTAATCTCGATCGGCCACTGGGAACTAAAACTGGCCGAACAGGTTCTGGCTCTGGACAGTGGAGTCAGCTTGCCCAGGTCACTGAAAGTGTACGTGTCCCCTAAGGCGCGTTTTGGCTTGAGACATTGCCTTATGTGAGGGCAACCACAAAATGGCTGCCGTACACAAAATGGAACCCGAGGGTTCACAAGGGAATCGTTAATATTAGAGTGATCCCGTCACTCGAATATGACGCAAATACTCAGATATAGCATACCTGTCATTACCGTTCTGCTGATACAAAAATCGTCATGTTACAATGATGTTAATGACACAGGTCCAGAATTTTCAGTACCACAGCCCGATAGAGACCCGTTTCGAGGCCCCCTTAAAAAAACTGCCGGTGCTCAGACCCGGTGAGACCCGGCCCACTTAAAGCCCTGCCTCCTTGTCCTTTTATCTCACTTCTGCAGGTTTCTACATTCTCCCTTGGTGATGTTTTTACCATCTTTCCCTTCCTCCTTCGGTCCCCTTTGTATTTTTCCCTCCTTTGCTCTTGGTAAATGTCTGATGAGGACAAATGTGTGCAGGTCCCCAAAAATGAGTGTTGGTGGGACCCAGCAGTAGCCACCTGCTCAAATTAAGCACTGATTACAAACTAGGCCTCAATCAAAATAGAGCATTTGTGGCTAAGCGGTTGGGGTTTGACATAGACCCATTGGCTCATATTAGCACTAGGGGTGTGCAAAGCTTTTATTAGACAGGCTTGCTCTCACATAGTTTCCAAATATTAGCTTCCATGTAGTTTCTGGAGTGCCCCACTTTTCTCATGGATTTGCATTTGCACAGTTTCTCATTGCAAACGTGCAATATTTCCTCACAGGTGTCAAGATTTCCTTGCAACTGCTATCCAGTGCTGCAAATGGATGGAGCGTTTTCTCATGAGTTTACTTTAACATTGTTTTCCTTGCCACTAGGAAACCGTATCTATGTCCCTGAATCCGAGTATGTCATAGATGTAGGGCCTATTTATGGCACATGATAAAATCCGAGACTGTGGGTGAAGTTCCGAGTTTATCGGGTGCGATAAGTAGCCCATATTCCAATTTTTGGGTGAATAATGTGGATTTTGATGATCAATGCACAAAAAGTGCACGTTACTGTAAATACTGTATTGTTTTCCACAGTTACTTTCCAGCAGGTTTGACCGGGCGAAATTGAATGACAGATGAGGTATTTAACATTTCCAATAATTACCGGGTGTGGTAACTACCATCCAATAGAAACAAAAATTAAACAAAAATCCACACATAATCTGGGCCTAAGTTCTTCTCACAACAACTTAAAAGGTCTTCTAAAGCTTTTATTTCACCATGAAAACTCATGCAGACATGCAGGTAGTAATCAGGGAGTTTCTGAGAGGAAAGTTTTGCAACCCCTAATTAGCTCTTTAGCTAAAAGCAAATGAAAGATATGATCTGTTTCAGAATAGTGTGGGTGCAGCCGAGAATAGGCAATGGGCTTCCATATTGAACAAGCATTGGCATAGCCAATAGGTCTCGCTTTTGGGACCTTATAAGTATTTAGTTATGCAGCACAATATCCTTGGTGCAACAACATCAACTGTTGTATGGCTAAGCACTTATAGGGTCCCAAAGGCGAGACCTATTGGCTATGCCAATGATTGTTTGAAGTTTTATTATAGCGCGAACTCGACCAAAGTATTGGAGCGCTTGCCACTTAGTTTACAATGAGTCATGTAAATTAAGCGGCAAGTGTCCGTGCCCCTAACTAACATGAGCACCAGTTACGTTACACAAGGTCCAGACCAGGAAACGAATTCTTCTGACTGTCTTGTCTTACCTGTTGCTGCCTGTACTGCTGGGGTGATGATATTGTGCAGGAGCAAAAACGATCGAAAAAACCTTCGGGAGATAGTGGAGCACTACTGCTAACACAGTTTCAGTTTACTGTAAATGTGTCTGCTTGGCTGAGGCTGGTATCTTTCTCCACCTCACGAGCTTCCAGGCCCGGCATTAATTAATTTATGACGATCCTGTTTATGGATCCAAGCGCCACCAGTGCTCAAGTCGGCCCTTGAGGGGAAGGGAGAGGGCAAAGGGAGACAGGAGGAATCCTGAAATTATGATTCTATAAACTACAAAAGACTAAAAGTCTTGTGTAGTTTTTAGAATCATAACTCAATTATTTTAATGTAATCGGAGTACTCAGGTATTGTCTGTGGTGGGCTTCGTCCAGTCACATCAAGGCTACTGTGTCAAAAAAAGTTGTGTATCTTGCTGTGCTTTGCGCAGTGTGTTTAATCCCTATATGTTCCTAATCTTATGGTTCTCGTGCTGTGTCAGGGCGCTTGGTTGTTGGAGTAATAGTGGTGCGGGTGTCTCGTGGCTGTGATTCCCTTATGTATTCCCTGGCTTTAGCGCTGGTGGCGCCTGGGGCGATATTGTTTTCTGGTCCCCCCCCAACTCCCCAAACAATCCCTCTTTCTCCACCGATTCCCTCACTACCATGCTCCAACAGTGCCTCTCAACTCCCCAATAGCCCCTATCTCACATGCTTTTCTTTTGTTTAATTAATGCTGTGTAGTGTAGGGTTTCAGAGCCCTTTACATCACACACTTTATACAGAGACAATGGATTAGACGTGATGTGTAAATCAGTGCATAGTAAATGTTACCTAAGACAAAGAGGACTACATGGTGCAGGTGTCACATGTCATCTATACTGTAGGCAGTATAGTTTAATACTGACTGTTTGGTCTGGTGCAGCAGCAGCACAAACCCATAAAACGTAACACAGTGGTTGTGTTGACTTTAATAATAAGAATTCATTTCTACTCAAATGATTTGAACCCTTATTAGCAACATTAGGATGATGACTCAAGCAAAAAATCATAACCCCCTTAGGTCGCTCGGACTCGCTCGCTCCGCCACCAATTTTACGCCTCACCACTTTCAAATGTCACCAGCCGCCACTGGTAATAGCCAACACTCATGTTATCCAACTATGCCTAGCTCTGTGATGCAGACAATTCAGCCAGGAGAGTGAATAATACACTAATATTCATTGTTAGTGTAATAAAAAATGTGCAGAATATAAGGAGGATGGAGCCTCAACTCTCCCAAGGGCAAGCCCGCCCCTGTGTTCTTGGCACTGATTTTACCACCAGAGGTCTCAAAGGCAGTGCAAGGGGTCGCAAGGGACATTTTTTACACATCGCTTTTTGCTCCTGCTAAAAAAAACAGGCTTCATGTAACACCTGCTATCTTGAGTCATGGAGGCAAGTGTGCCGCTCAGTTAGATGTTGTCACTGAAAGAGGTCTGTTGCTAGACTAGGATACAATGAACAATCTCCCTCAAGGCCTATATTTCTTTTGTTGTCAACATTGAATTCAGCACGGGCTCAATAACCTGTTAAATCATTTCAATAACATTAACATGTTTGATTTCATCATCACTGTTTATTTAGTTTTTTTTTATATATTTCATAACAGTACATTTTCTTTCTATTTCATTTTGAAAGCTTTTTTTTGGAATATATAATACAATAAAATTAGACAATATTTCTACATGAAATTCAAAAAATATTTACACTCTAACATTTAACAAGAGAAACCCCGGAAAAGATCACATACATGTGTCACAAAAACAAAACTCATCCAAACACATACCGACTCATACAGCATTCACACAGAGTGCATCTGGGAAAAAAAGGGGGAGACTACAGATAACAAAGTCTCCACGACCAAGGTTGGTATATATGTTCAAAAAGAACTGTTAGAAATGGGATCTCTAGTTGGCAAGGGCTTGCACCTTTGTCCAAGTAGGGACCCTTCTTCCTAGTCAGGGTAAGGGAGTTACACTCCTAAAATAACCCCTGCTCACCCCCTTGGTAGCTTGGCACGAGCAGTCAGGCTTATTCTAGAGGCCGTGTGTAAAGCATTTGCACATAACCAACAGTAATACAGTGTAAGCACTACAAACTGACACCACACCAGTTTAGAAAAATATCCAATATTTTTATATACTTTAAAACAAGACCAAATACGATAAAAATCCACAGTACAGTACTTTAAAAATGATTACGTTGCAAGATAACTTCTTCTTTGCAGGAATATTTCAAAAACAAAGTTTGTACGAGTCGGTAGCTCCGTCCGAGTCTACCGCGATGCTGAAAACCACAGAGTCTAACAGTTCCAGCCGACCGCGTCGATACGGGCCAGCAGAGTCGTGAACAGACTCGGTCACAGTACCTTTTCTCGTTGTGGCAGGCACGGAGTGTGCGAGCCGGTCGGCGTACGTCGCGGTTGCGGTGCAAGATGGAAGCGGTGCAGGGCGCGGTGTCCTCTCGATGCGGTGCAGGCAGCGGCTCGGTGACAATCGTGCAGACGGAGTCGGTGAGTCCAAGGCGTGCGGGGCAGGGTGAGACGGTGCTCGATGCGTTGCTGGCAGGTTGCGATGCAGGCGACCAAGCCGGAGTGTGGGAGCTGGCGTCGGACAGCGGTGCGAGTCGGAGCGGTGCGTCGCGAAGCGTGTGAGCGGTGCCCCAACTGCGAGCCAGTTGCAGCGACAGCGTCGGTCTGGTCCGGCTGGCACAGTGAAGCGATGCGATGCGAACTGCGGTGCCCACAGGTCACGGTGCAAGCAGCGGCTCGGTGGCGATGGCGTCGGACGTCGTCGTCGGTGAGACCAGGGTTGCGGTGCGAGATGCGGACGGTGCGGTCTGCGGTGCAAACAGGACACCGGGCCAGCGATGGAGTCGGTTGACGGAGTCGGTTGAGGTTCCCTTCCTCTGTGGCAACTGAAACAGCGGTTCCAGAAGCGGTACCCAGAGGGTTGTGAAGTCTTTGCAGTCCCTGAGACTTCTTAATAGGAGGCCAGCTCGGTTTCAGGCCCTTGGAGATTCTCAGCACAAGTAGTAGAAAGTTCAGTCCAGTCCTTTCACTGCCCAAGACAGAAGCAGCAACTGCAGGCCAACCCAACAAGGCAATAACTCAGCAAAGGGGCAGTACTCCTCCTAGCAGCTCTCCAGCTCTTCTTCTTGGCAGGTTCCTTGATTCCAGCGAGATCTAAAGTTCTGGGGTTTGGGTCCCCCTTTTTATCCTCAATTTCTCTTTGTCCTCTGGAGGCAGAGGGGCCTTTGCCTGGTCCAAACCAGTTCTGGTCAGTCCTGGAGCACTTTGTTGACAAGTCTCCTTCTTTCCTTTCACAGTGCAGGCCAGGGACATCAGACGCACCACAGGAGGTGGAGCCAGCATTGTGGAGGGAAGGCCCAGCCCTATTCAGGTCCCAGGTGCATCTCCTCCCACCCATCTACATGTAGATCTTGCTATTCAGCCCTGTGCTGACTCACCCTGTCTCCTGGCATCCCCCAGCCCCTGTCACTCACACTCCAGACAAGGAATACACAACCTAGCAGAGGCAGGCTTGGATGGTTAGACAAGAAAATACCCACTTTCTAAAAGTGGTATTTTCAAACACAGAATGTTAAAACCAACTTCACTAAAAGATGCATTTTATCATTCTGAGTCCAGGCATACTAAACTCGAATTTCTACCATGTTCCCTGGGTCAGTTAGGATTATAAGCTGTAATAATCAAAACTGCCCATTCTGGCCTATGGGGAACAGGTAGCCTTGCAATAGTGAAAAACGAAATAGGCTGTAATTCACTATCAGGACATGCCACACACACCAGGGCATGTCCTACCTTTCACATACAATGCACCCTGCCCACAGGGGTACCTTGGGCCTACCTTAGGGGTGACTAACATGTAGAAAAGGGAAGGTTTAGGGACTTGCAAGTGTGTGCACTTGCCAAGTCGACATGGCAGCCCCAGGCTGCACACAGGCTCTGCAATGGCAGGCCCGAGTTACACTTTACAGGCTGTTTGCGTGGGTGGCACAATCCAGTGCTGCAGCCCACCAACAGCATTTGATCTATAGGCCCTGGCACTCTCAGTGCACTTTACAAGGGACTGACACATAAATCAAATAGGCCAATCATGGAAACACCAATCCATAACACATTTTATACAGGAGCACTTGCACTTTCCCACTGGACAGCAGTGAGGAAAGTGCGCAGAATCATTACACCAGCAAAAACAGAGTCAAAACCAGGAGGTCAGAAAGCAAAAAGTCAGGGGAAACACGCCAAAAGATGCCAAGTCTAACACATGTCCCCTCCAGCTGAAAGTAGGGAGAACTACCCAACCCCATTGGAGTTCTCTTCACTAAGGCGGAAGAACCTGGACAGACCATCTGCGTTGGCGTGTTCTGTACCAGGACGGTGTTCCACCGTAAAGTCCATTCCCTGTAGGGAGATGGACCACCTCAGCAGTTTTGGATTCTCACCCCTCATTTGCATCAACCATCTGAGGGGCCTGTGGTCTGTCTGAACCCGGAAGTGAGTCCCAAACAGGTATGGTCTCAGCTTCTTCAGTGCCCAGACCACAGCAAAAGCTTCCCTTTCTATGGCACTCCACCTCTGTTCCCTGGGGAGTAGTCTCCTGCTAAGGTAGACTACAGCTGATCCAGGCCCTCTTCGTTCAGTTGTGAGAGCACCGCTCCCACACCATGCTCTGAAGCGTCAGTCTGCACGACGAATTCCTTGGAGAAGTCAGGTGCCTTGAGCACGGGCGCCGTGCACATGGCTGCCTTCAGGGCATCAAAAGCTTTCTGGCAGGACTCAGTCCAGATCACTTTCCTGGGCTGCTTCTTAGAAGTCAGCTCTGTTAAGGGGGCAACGATGGTGCCATAGCCTTTAACAAATCTCCTATAGTAGCCGGTGAGACCTAAGAAAGCTCTCACCTCTGTCTGGGTCTTGGGGGGCTCCCAAGGCAGAATGGTGTCAATCTTGGGTTGTAGGTGCGCCACCTGGCCGCTTCCTACCTGGTGTCCCAAGTACACCACAGAACCCTGCCCGATCTGGCACTTACTGGCCTTGATCATGAGGCCTGCACCTTGCAGAGCCCTCAACACTTTCTCAAGGTGCTGTAAATGTTCTTCCCAGCTGGAACTGAACACAGCAATGTCATCCAGGTAGGCGGCACTGAAATCCTCCAGCCCAGCCAACACCTGATTGACCAACCTCTGAAAGGTGGCAGGGGCATTCTTCAACCCAAAGGGCATCACCCGGAATTGGTAATGACCTTCTGGGGTGGAGAATGCTGATCTCTCCTTGGCCCCATCGGTTAAGGCAATCTGCCAGTACCCAGACGTTAAATCAAACGTGCTGAGGAACCGGGCAGCTCCCAACCGATCAATGAGCTCATCAGCTCTGGGGATGGGGTGCGCGTCAGTCCTGGTGACGGCATTGAGCCCACGGTAGTCCACACAAAACCGGAGTTCTGGAGTGGCACCGGGCGCAGCAGCCTTTGGGACCAAGACCACTGGGCTGGCCCAAGGACTGTTGGAGGGCTCAATCACCCCTAACGCCAACATCTTAGAGACCTCCTCCTTGATGCTGGCCCTGACCCGGTCAGTCAACCTGTAAATCTTGTGCTTCACAGGAGGGCTGTCACCAGTGTCCACGTCATGGGTACACCAGTGAGTAACACCGGGGGTCAGAGAGAACAGTGGGGCGAACTGTCCCAACAACTGGTGACAGTCCCCCTGCTGCTCCTGAGTCAGAGTAGGGGAGAGGATCACACCTTCTACTGACCCATCATGCTCCTTGGTAGACAGGAGGTCAGGGAGAGGCTCACTCTCCTCTTCCAACCCATCATCTGTCGCCAAGAGCATACTCACTTCGGACCTATCGAAGTGGGGCTTGAGGCGGTTCATGTGAAGGACCCTCAAAGGGTTCCTTGGAGCCTGCAAATCCACCAGGTAGGTGACGTCACTTTTGCGCTCCACCACCTCATATGGCCCAGTCCACTTGTCCTGCAAGGCACAAGGTGCCACTGGGGCCATGACCCACACTTTTTGCCCAGGTTGAAATTCGACCAGAGTGGCATTCTGGTCATACCATCTCTTCATTTCTTCCTGGCTTGCTTCTAGGTTCGCCTGAGTGAGTTTCCTGAAGCGGGCAGTTTGGTTTCTAAAGGCCAGCATGTAGCTAAACACATCCTGGGGAGTTTCCCTGGGAGCTGCCTCCCAGCCTTCCTTTACCAAACTCAGAGGTCCTCTGACAGGGTGGCCATACAGGAGCTCAAAGGGGCTGTACCCGAGACTTCTGAGGCACCTCCCTGTATGCAAAGAGTAGGCATGGCAAGAGGACGTCCCAGGGCAAGAGGACGTCCCACTTACGCCTCATGGGTTCTGTTAGACCCTTGATCATGCCTTTCAAGGTCTGGTTGAATCTCTCCACCAGACCGTTTCCTTGTGGGTGGTAAGGAGTGGTGAACTTGTAGGTTACACCACACTCCTTCCACAGGGATGTCATATACTTGGATATGAAATTGGTCCCCCTATCAGAAACCACCTCTCTGGGGAATCCCACACGGGAAAAGATCCCCATTAACGCCCAGCCCGCCACTGGCGCCGTCGTTGTCCTGAGAGGGATTGCCTCCGGGTACCGGGTGGCATGGTCTACCAAGACCAGGATGTACCTGTTGCCCATGGCTGTCTTGGGATCCAGTGGCCCCACAATATCCATCCCTACCCTTTCAAAGGGTGTTCCAACGACAGGAAAAGGTTGGAGAGGAGCTTTGACCTTCCTCCCACTCTTACCACTTGCCTGGCAAGTTTGGCAAGACCTACAGTGTGCATCTGACTGCCTTCGCATTTGGGGCCAAAAGAAGTGGGTGACAAGCCTGTCAAAGGTCTTGTCCTGCCCCAAATGTCCTGCCAAAGGCACGTCATGAGCCAGACCCAGTAGGAAGGTCCTGAAGCGCTGGGGTACCACCAGCACACGGGCTGACCCAGGCTCAGCAACCTTAGGCTCACTGTATAGGAGACCATTCTCCCAGTAGATCAGATGTGACCCGGACTGATTACCAGCTGCCTGGTCTGCAGCCTGCCGCCGCAGACCCTCCAGAGTAGGGCACTCGTTCTGCTCCCTGCAGAACTCCTCCCTGGTGGGACCCCCTTCTTGCTGCCAATGGGTCAGCTCAGAGATGTCTCCCAGTTCGGCTACCTGCTCCCCTGTAGGCACCGGGGCGTCCCCCTCGAGGTCCGCCTCCTCCCGGTCCGTGGGAACTTCGGGGGCCGGTTTCCCGCGCCCCTGCCCTTCCTCTTGGCAGGGACTTGGGCCACGGTTCCAGGCTCCAAGTCCTCTTGATCACCCTTTCTGGCTGCCATTGACCGAGTAGACACGCATGCCCACTCTGGCAACCCAAGCATCTCCAAGTGAGACCTGAGCTCGACATCCTTCCATAAGGACTGCTCCAGGTCGTTACCTAGCAGACAATCTACAGGCATGGTGGGGCTCACAACCACCCTCAAGGGACCTGAGACCCCCCCATTCAAAGGGAACCTGCGCCACCATACACTGGCGCTCAGAGTTGTCTACAGCAACTACTTGGTGGAATGCCCCTGGGACTACCTGCTTCTCAGAGACCAGGTGACACCGGACTGAGGTCACACTGGCTCCAGTATCTCTGAGAGCCTCTACCCTGTTCCCATTAATAGTCACCCAGGTGCTATATTTCTTTGTGTTAGGGGGCACCTGGTTTCCTGGGACCATCTCACTGTCCCTTAGTGAGACAAGGGTCATTTCTGCGGGATCCCCACCCTCCTGTGGGCACCCCTCCTCCCCAAGCGCTACACTAGCCAACACTTTGGACTGTCCACCGGTGGGTGGCTGTGTCCCCTTTGGGCACTTGGGGTCCCCCTTAAAGTGACCTACCTGGTCACATGCATAACACTTACGGGGGCCGGTCTCAACAGGCTTCCCTGTAGAGACCCCTTTCTTCTTATCACCGGGGGCTGGGAACCTTTACCCTGGGTACTAGTTTGGGGTCCTTTAGAGAACTCCTGTGTTTTACCCTTGTCCCCCCACCTTTCTGCTGGGGACCCTGCCCACCTTTGGCTGAGTCTCCCCCAAACGCTTTCTTGTGGACCCTGGTACTCACCCAGCGGTCCGCCTCCATAGCAAGCTTCCTGGGGTCAGTTAGCTTACTATCAACTAGGTGCTGGCGCAGATCTGCAAAACATAGACTAGACAAGTGCTCCCATGCAATCAAATTGTAGAGCCCCTGAAAATCTGTTACATTACTGCCCTTCACCCAACCATCCAGCGACCTACAGAACATATCCACACATTCCAACCAAGTGTTGGCCTCAGACTTTTTACTGGACCTGAACTGATCCCTGTACTTCTCAGGAGTGAGCCCATACCTAGTGAGGAGAGCGTCTTTCATGTCAGCATAGGTGAGGTCCTGCCCCTTACCCAAAGCTATCAGAGTGTCCCTAGCTTCCTCTGGAAAGAGAGGCCACAACCCCGCTCCCCAGTTCCTTTCAGGGACCCCATTCATATGAATAGACGACTCGTACCCTTGAAACCACCTTTGTATGTCATCACCCTTTTTGTACTCTTTACCTACATTCTTGGGGATGTGTACAATCCTGTCTGTGTGTGCTGAAGAATTGCTGCCACCATCTGAACCGGATCTACTCTTTAGCTCCAGCTCCTTGATCATTCTCTCATGATCTAGTATCATTTTCCTTTCCTCCATGGCTATTCTTTTCTCTTCCCTCTCACTTTCTATTCTGAGTTTCTCCAATTCAAACCTCCTTACTTCCCGCCTGTTCTCCAGCTCCTCTGGGGACAAACTACTGCTGCCTGGCCTGGAGGGTTCCCCCCCTCCCAAAAGCACATCCACCCTAGGAACAGGCTCCTCCACCTCTCCATTGAGATCACCAGATTGCCCTCTGGCACCTCTGGCTGCTACCCAGGCCCTCAGCGCCTTTTGTAGCTCATCCTTCCTGGTGAGGCCTCTGACCTGGACTTTTAGGTTCTTGCAAATCGATTTTAACTCCTTGACATTGTAGGCTTCCAATCGATCCTCCTCAAAGGCAATTTCTACTGATGCAATTGATGATACTATTGATTCAGGCATGTTGAAGTAGCAAGTTCAAACTGGCAAGATCAAAAATAGGCCAAAAAGAAAAAGAACCTGTATGTGGTACATAATGGTCTGCGATATGGTAGTAGTGCACACCAATCACTGTAAGTCAAGTG
This sequence comes from Calotriton arnoldi, assembly GCA_963921515.1. NCBI lineage: Eukaryota > Metazoa > Chordata > Amphibia > Caudata > Salamandridae > Calotriton > Calotriton arnoldi. The sequence goes on from CAWUFW010000408.1 coordinate 3,851,781, forward strand.
CAATCACAAGTCCTATCCTCACCGCTGACAACCAATGTTAGAAATGGGATCTCTAGTTGGCAAGGGCTTGCACCTTTGTCCAAGTAGGGACCCTTCTTCCTAGTCAGGGTAAGGGAGTTACACTCCTAAAATAACCCCTGCTCACTCCCTTGGTAGCTTGGCACGAGCAGTCAGGCTTATTCTAGAGGCCGTGTGTAAAGCATTTGCACATAACCAACAGTAATACAGTGTAAGCACTACAAACTGACACCACACCAGTTTAGAAAAATATCCAATATTTTTATATACTTTAAAACAAGACCAAATACGATAAAAATCCACAGTACAGTACTTTAAAAATGATTACGTTGCAAGATAACTTCTTCTTCTTTGCAGGAATATTTCAAAAACAAAGTTCGTACGAGTCGGTAGCTCCGTCCGAGTCTACCGCGATGCTGAAAACCACAGAGTCTAACAGTTCCAGCCGACCGCGTCGATACGGGCCAGCAGAGTCGTGAACAGACTCGGTCACAGTACCTTTTCTCGTTGTGGCGGGCACGGAGTGTGCGAGCCGGTCGGCGTACGTCGCGGTTGCGGTGCAAGATGGAAGCGGTGCAGGGCGCGGTGTCCTCTCGATGCGGTGCAGGCAGCGGCTCGGTGACAATCGTGCAGACGGAGTCGGTGAGTCCAAGGCGTGCGGGGCAGGGTGAGACGGTGCTCGATGCGTTGCTGGCAGGTTGCGATGCAGGCGACCAAGCCGGAGTGTGGGAGCTGGCGTCGGACAGCGGTGCGAGTCGGAGCGGTGCGTCGCGAAGCGTGTGAGCGGTGCCCCAACTGCGAGCCAGTTGCAGCGACAGCGTCGGTCTGGTCCGGCTGGCACAGTGAAGCGATGCGATGCGAACTGCGGTGCCCACAGGTCACGGTGCAAGGTGGCGATGGCGTCGGACGTCGTCGTCGGTGAGACCAGGGTTGCGGTGCGAGATGCGGACGGTGCGGTCTGCGGTGCAAACAGGACACCGGGCCAGCGATGGAGTCGGTTGACGGAGTCGGTTGAGGTTCCCTTCCTCTGTGGCAACTGAAACAGCGGTTCCAGAAGCGGTACCCAGAGGGTTGTGAAGTCTTTGCAGTCCCTGAGACTTCTTAATAGGAGGCCAGCTCGGTTTCAGGCCCTTGGAGATTCTCAGCACAAGTAGTAGAAAGTTCAGTCCAGTCCTTTCACTGCCCAAGACAGAAGCAGCAACTGCAGGCCAACCCAACAAGGCAATAACTCAGCAAAGGGGCAGTACTCCTCCTAGCAGCTCTCCAGCTCTTCTTCTTGGCAGGTTCCTTGATTCCAGCGAGATCTAAAGTTCTGGGGTTTGGGTCCCCCTTTTTATCCTCAATTTCTCTTTGTCCTCTGGAGGCAGAGGGGCCTTTGCCTGGTCCAAACCAGTTCTGGTCAGTCCTGGAGCACTTTGTTGACAAGTCTCCTTCTTTCCTTTCACAGTGCAGGCCAGGGACATCAGACGCACCACAGGAGGTGGAGCCAGCATTGTGGAGGGAAGGCCCAGCCCTATTCAGGTCCCAGGTGCATCTCCTCCCACCCATCTACATGTAGATCTTGCTATTCAGCCCTGTGCTGACTCACCCTGTCTCCTGGCATCCCCCAGCCCCTGTCACTCACACTCCAGACAAGGAATACACAACCTAGCAGAGGCAGGCTTGGATGGTTAGACAAGAAAATACCCACTTTCTAAAAGTGGTATTTTCAAACACAGAATGTTAAAACCAACTTCACTAAAAGATGCATTTTATCATTCTGAGTCCAGGCATACTAAACTCGAATTTCTACCATGTTCCCTGGGTCAGTTAAGATTATAAGCTGTAATAATCAAAACTGCCCATTCTGGCCTATGGGGAACAGGTAGCCTTGCAATAGTAAACAAGCATTGGAAATGCAATAGGTCTCGCATTTTTTTAAGTTAGAGCTATTGGCATTGTAAATGGCAATGCCTTTTACTTATGTTTATGGAGTGGATGTATGTGGTGTGAAGTGGAATTGTGAGTTGGATAGAATTGTGTGGCGTGGAATAGTGTGGTGTGGAGTGGATTTGTGTAGAGGAATTATGTGGCATGGTGTGCAGTGAAATTATGTGGATAGTAATTATGTGGTATTGAGTGTACTGGAATTATGTAGAGTGGGATTGTGTGGCATGGAGTGTAATTATGTGGATTGGTATTTTGTGTTGTGGAGGGAAGTTTAATTATGTGGTATGCTGTTGAGTTATGTGGCATGATGTAGAGTTTTGTGGTGTGGATTGGATACATGTGGTGTGTTGTGTAATTATGTGGTTGAGTTGAATTATGTGGTTTGTTGTTGAATTATGTAATGTGGAATGGAAATGTGTGGAGCTGAATTTAAGGAGGGGGACGTAAGGGAACAGGGTGCTGGGTAGGTGGTAGCCGTTTCCTCACTGGCCACTGGTTGTAGGTGGGTGTGTGTGCTTAATTGCCTGCACTGGATTAAAAAAATTGAAACCATAAGGGATTGGTTAGCCATCTTTTCACACCCAGACACTATTAAACAAGCACATTTCTCACAGTACTGGTCAGTGGGACATAAAGGAGTCAGATAGGGTGACCACATTTTCAAAACCCAAAACCAGGACATTTCACAAAAATAGAAGTAGGACTACAATTTCACATCGATCAAAGGGCACAGAATAATTTAATAACTACGCTTATCAATGTAGAAAATACAGATATGGAGGCACTAAGGGAAATAAGTTAAATACAACTTTTGCACAGACTATTGTAAGTCCTAATTAGATTGGTTTATGAAACGACTGGTACCTAATTCTGCAGTAGGACACATAAAAGTTTGTGCAGTTGCCCCTTTCTGAAAACCAGGACAGTATTTGGTAAATTTGGGTTCAGCAAGGAAAAATGATCGAAAACTGGGACTGTACTGGCAAATCCAGGTCGCCTGGTTACCCTGGGTTTGGAATACATACTCATTCAATCCTTGGCCTCTCTGCAGATTGCACAGAGCCGTGGGCAGCTCTGTCAATTGAAGTTGCAATTATGTGCAAAAGTATGTGATGGAGGTACACAGCTGTCAAGAAATTGACAGGGTGAAATTCAAAGAAGCATGCAGAGTTCTGTGAATGGGTGAGGAGATTGGTGGAATGAGAAAGATGCAAGAAAGTATACGCAGGAGAGAGTGAAAAGGGGGTTGCAGGGAAGAGGTGTGAGATATGCGCATGCGCACATTTGTCGTGATCGCCCGTTGTGGGTGGCTCAGCCAGTTTTTTTTTTCCTGTGGCCCCTTGTGTGCCGCTCTAAAAATCACATCTGGAGACGCCAAGCGTGAAAGGAAACAGGAGCCCACCAGGGAGCGGCGCTCCTCATCACGGTCGTGTTGACGCAATTGTTCCCATGAGCAGCAGATATATCGTATTTTTCCACCCCCCAAAAATTCTGTTTCCCATGTAAAACAACCGCCCATCCCTGCAGGTATATTAGTGGGCTAATGCAGACCCTGCGGGATGTGGGTTTAACTTCATAATCGCAGGTTCAAACCTGTCGGATGACACCACCCTTTCATTCTTCAGATGTCGATTCAGAGTACCCGGAGTCTGCAAACAGTAAACATCGATTACCTATGTTTTTGTTGTCTTTTTTTGCAGTTTTATACAGTGCGAACTCGACCCGACGTATGGTATGGGTGCTTTACATGAACATTAGTTACACTACACAAGGACACGTTTTTTTTTGGTAGGCACGGAGAGATTAAGTGATTTGGGCAGAATCACCGAATGTTGAGCCGACGCCGAGATTCGAACTTGGATCCCCAGTTCCATAGTCGGCAGCTCTAGCCCTTAGGACACATCCTCTCCCCATAGCGCCAAGACGCACCTCGGGGGTGAACGCGCGCTGCACAAATAGACATTTATGTTCTGTTTTTTCGCCACACGCAACACTGCCCTGTGTGTAGACACAAGTAAACAGAGTTCCCCGGCTCTAATCGATTTCGGGTAGATTCCCAGTGTTTCTGCCTTTCACACAATGATCCTACTTGAACATGTAATACCCCACAGGTTCTCCGAACCCAGTAACCCTTGCTAAAATCATATTATGCGTCGCTGATCAAAATGTATATGTATGGTATGGTAATGGCGTTCCTGGTATCTCGGTAAAGCAGTTGAGTGAATGGTTGTCTTAGTCCTAGTACGTAAATCTGTTGAAAATAGAAAACTATTGAGGCGTGAGAAAAGGGGACGTTCTTGTAAAAGTGCTAAAAATGAAACGCTTCACAGAGACGAGTATTACAGTCGCATGTTAGGTGGGGGCTGGATGACGTCGTTGACTGACTCGTTGTATTCAATCATCAAGGATAAGGTGTGCACATTGAACCCATTATTTGTGCTGTTGCACGTAAGCCATGTGCCTCCAGGCACCAAGGTGGAGGGACAGGATTAAGGTGCTTGTTGGCAATCTCTTTACGCGCATCCTGTTACAGAGAGGACACCACCCTTTACCCATAATCCTTTTAAGGCTGAGTGGTGATGTTTTGTTTGCTGTAAAATCTAAAAAAAAAGAAATGGCGGCCGCGCGGTAAAAAAAAAAATTAAACAGTGGTGCGCGCGCACCACAGAGGAGCGGGGGGAGGGAGCGCGGCAGCGAGGCGAACGCGCGCTGCTGCGCGTTCTGGCCACCGTCGGGAATGGGAGGAGCGAAGGCGGGACATGCGCCCACCTTTGCCCAATCGCGTGCCGTTTTTTTAAAAAAACGCTCGCGCCAGCCAATGTGGGCTTCTGAAAACAAAACCACACGCACGTGCGTGTGGGTCGTTTTCAGAAGCCCTTTCTAAAGGTCTCGCGCTGCGCGAGCAGTGCTGCGCACTGCAACGCAAGGCGCGAGACCTAAAAACGAAATAGGCTGTAATTCACTATCAGGACATGCCACACACACCAGGGCATGTCCTACCTTTCACATACAATGCACCCTGCCCACAGGGGTACCTTGGGCCTACCTTAGGGGTGACTAACATGTAGAAAAGGGAAGGTTTAGGGACTTGCAAGTGTGTGCACTTGCCAAGTCGATATGGCAGCCCCAGGCTGCACACAGGCTCTGCAATGGCAGGCCCGAGTTACACTTTACGGGCTGTTTGCGTGGGTGGCACAATCCAGTGCTGCAGCCCACCAACAGCATTTGATCTATAGGCCCTGCACTCTCAGTGCACTTTACAAGGGACTGACACATAAATCAAATAGGCCAATCATGGAAACACCAATCCATAACACATTTTATACAGGAGCACTTGCACTTTCCCACTGGACAGCAGTGAGGAAAGTGCGCAGAATCATTACACCAGCAAAAACAGAGTCTAAACCAGGAGGTCAGAAAGCAAAAAGTCAGGGGAAACACGCCAAAAGATGCCAAGTCTAACACATGTCCCCTCCAGCTGAAAGTAGGGAGAACTACCCAACCCCATTGGAGTTCTCTTCACTAAGGCGGAAGAACCTGGACAGACCATCTGCGTTGGCGTGTTCTGTACCAGGACGGTGTTCCACCGTAAAGTCCATCCCCTGTAGGGAGATGGACCACCTCAGCAGTTTTGGATTCTCACCCCTCATCTGCATCAGCCATCTGAGGGGCCTGTGGTCTGTCTGAACCCGGAAGTGAGTCCCAAACAAGTATGGTCTCAACTTCTTCAGTGCCCAGACCACAGCAAATGCCTCACGCTCAATTGCACTCCACCTCTGTTCCCGTGGAAGTATGACTATGCCACCGCCTTTGTCACAAGGTTTGACAATCAGGTTATTATTGGATTTGATTTTATCAAGAGCCAAATTATCTTTTTGCGACAAATTATAACGCGCATTACAAGGATGTCTGACAATGCGCGAAATTTCTTTTATGACATTTTGCTCAAAGATACTGACCTCCGGGCCTATCATGTCTAAAGTTGGAGTGAATACAGATGGAGGTTTGCACTTAGATTGGTTCACTACCTGGGAATCCATCGGTCTATCCAGGAAGAATTTTTTCAACCTGACTTTTCTAAAAAATGCATACAAATCCTCATGAAGTTTGAAAATATCAAGGCGGGTACTCGGAACAAATGAGAGACCACGGCTAAGAACTGTTGCTAGACTAGGACCTGTGGCGCTTTAGGGCTGGAACATGGCAGTGTAACTAGCCCAATAGGAGCCCCTACCCTTGCAACCCGTTGTTGTGTTATAGCTATGTTATAGTTTTTATTGAGCATGCAAATACCTGAGCAAGTGTCCTGCACTAAGAGACAGAAACAATACAATAAGATACAATCATAAAATGGAATGCCTGAATGGCCAGTCTGACCCTGGTAACAAGGTCACAAGAAATTTAGCAGATTCTGCTTTTATATATCCAGAGGCCTGCCTCAGGGCCCAGTGGTCATCAGCACCAGTGTTAGGTCTGTAGGGGGTGCTGCCCATGTGCTATTGCAGCACCTGACACCCACAGCCTTCTGGTTATGTGTGGTGCTCCACAAACAGCAACACCTTAAGCAGAACCAGACCTCAAAAAAACTTGCTATAGATGACCGCAAGGCAGGGGCGGTTTCCCCATTAGGGGTCATGGGCTGTGCCCCTCTGAAATTCCTACACATTTACATAAAAACATATTAAACAGATCGATTTATTAATAGAGATACAATCGTATCTCTAAAGAAATTGATGTTTTTAAGTCTGGCATGTCTGTTTCAGGCTGTCTGCCCCGCCTCGCTCTGAAGCAGGAGACGGAAGACAGGCAGTAAATCAACTTCCTGAACTGTGATGCAGGACGCAGGGCTTTCTGTTTTAAAGCCCTTCATTGCCATTGTGGTCTATGGTTGTATGCACTCTGTAGGCCACCCAATCAGCGTCATGGTCTCGGGCTTCGGAGACTTCAGCCCTACGTGATTTCAGTCGTTTGTCATTTAAAGGCATAGATCCGACCCTTTCGTCATACGTGAGAGCAGATGCAAGTACGTCTGATCTGGTGCCTTGTTCTCAGTAATGGTAAGTGTTTGCATGCTAATGTTGTGTTATGTATATTGTGCTGAGGCCCCTCATCACACTAACCTCCCCCACTGTAGGCCCTCGCTGCAGATCGCTCGCTCCTTTAGAAGTGGAGCTGCTGTATTTGTTCCCTCGTGAAATGGATCCAAATAACGAGCAGGGTTCTTGTTCCCTTGCGAAGTTGATCCAAATATCTGAGTCAAGCAAGGCGATTAATATGTGCTTACAGTGGCCAGTTCTCTAATGTATGACATTAAAACTGGCTGTGTCTTCATGCCCCTAAGTTAACACTGATGTCAAAAACATGGATTGACTTGCAAACAATGAATGTTAAAAACGTCGAGGGAATGCATTTCAGTGATTTATTGTCTCTGTTTTATTTCACATGCTTTACTTAATCTTGCATTCCCCAAGAGTTAGCTATTTAATAATGCTGTTGTTTATCTGTATTTTTTTCTGTGCATATTTTGAGGCTTGAGCCATGCCAGGTGTTTATGAGGGGCTTTGATTGAGCGCGCAGGCGCTAAGGCTGAAGCCAAACAAAGTGCCTGTCAGTGAGTTGGCCTCTCTAAGAGCACACAGAACAATGTTTATGCATTCCATTTGCAACTGAAATTCTGTGGATATGTGTGTGAAGGGGGTGCACTGATATCAAAATATTTGCAAGGCAAAAGTAAAAGAAATTAAAGTGCTTAAATTTGAGGGAGGGCAGTGCATGTTGGGGGCAGTGAAGTGCCCGAGATGCGAGGAAGTGCATTCGGGGAAGAGTGGAAAGAGAATGCTGAAGAGGAAAGAGAGTGGTTGAAGATGTGCGGATGGACAAGTTATGCAGAGAAAAAGAGGACACATATCTAACATAAAGCACACATAACTGAAAGCCAAAACTCCTTCCGCAGGGCTCAATGATATTTAATTCACACTCACTATTTCAGAATTGAAACATTTCCAATGTTAATTATTTATAACAAATCATTGTTGTTACTCATTTGTCTTAAAGCTAACACCCAGTGACAAAGTCAATCATACTGACAGACGTTAGGTGTATGTCAGTTGTTGTGTCATTTATCTGGATAAAATTACATCTGAGAGAGAAACCAAAATACCGGTCAGGTGGCTCACTATGGGAATATCAGACATTTATTTGACATGTTTCTTTATAGAGAGCCCCCACTTTTTTCATCCCACTTAAAGACCTGTCTGCACATATTTCTATATGATTGGTTGCAGCCAGCAGCTGGTGGGTGCTTCTCGAAGTCTGGTTAGAGCATATTTTTCCAAAGTTAATCTGCATGCAGTGCAAGACACTGGGCAAGCTAAGCATACATTTTAAAGGGCTAAAGTTGTCATGATGTACAATTTACACATTACAGTAACTGTTGAACATATTAATGCAAGAAGATACGGGGCAGTTTTTAATGTGTTTAAAATTTCAAGACTATACGTTCCCACTTCTTTATAAGCCCTGCTTTATCGCTGCATTCATTTGCTTTAAAAAGCACCATTTGCCATTTTTTTTCATTTCTTTCTCTGGAGAGGGACTCACCCTCGACCTCAGGTTTGTCCATTAAACTTGTTCACATACCTCACTATATAAAAGTCATGCCCAATGTTTACGCCACACCACTTTCAAATGTCACCAGCTGCCACTGCTGCAAACTAACAAAGCATTCTTCTATATCTGACTTACAAAATTGTGAGAATGATAGCAGCCCTACCCAGGGAACCGTTTCCACAGTTTATTGCTGGCACAACATCCCGCAAGCTGACCTCATGATGTTCGGAATAGACTACCAACATCAGGAGCACGCTCTGTAAGAGTTCACCAGTACGACCACAACACAGACTTACTGTTAACTCAGGGCTTGAAAGTCTAGTAGACTTTGGCGCTGTGTAGTAACGAGGTCCACGCAGGAAGGATGAAATTCAGGAAGCTTTATTGAAGATAGTTACATGTAGATAGTTCCAGTACAGCAGGTAGTTGAGTTCTGTAAAGCAGCCCCACCAGGAGCGGCCTGCTTGCTGCTCTGCCCATTCTCAACTGTCACCTTCACCTCACAGGCTCCCAACATTCCGGAGCGCATCCTCACCCCAACATTCCATGCAGCACACAGCACATTCTCACTGGCTGAGCAGGTGGAGAAAATGGCATAACATAAACATGGACAGGATACTACATATCCCCCTTTCTTATACAACAGAAGCATAAGTCCTGTACCAGAATGAGATGTAAAAAAAGGAACCCAAGTAAGGAATAAATAAGAGGAACAACGATGCAACAGGATGAATGTGAAAGAAAAGAACAAGAAGGGCAGAGCGAAGAGATAGGTGGAAGAAGACGAGGAGGAAGCAAAGGGTAAGTATACACAAATGGAAATGACCCAAGGGCAGAGCGAAGAGATAGGTGGAAGAAGACGAGGAGGAAGCAAAGGGTAAGTATACACAAATGGAAATGACCCAAGGGCAGAGCGAAGAGATAGGTGGAAGAAGACGAGGAGGAAGCAAAGGGTAAGTATACACAAATGGAAATGACCCAAGGGCAGAGCGAAGAGATAGGTGGAAGAAGACGAGGAGGAAGCAAAGGGTAAGTATACACAAATGGAAATGACCCAAGGGCAGAGCGAAGAGATAGGTGGAAGAAGACGAGGAGGAAGCAAAGGGTAAGTATACACAAATGGAAATGACCCAAGGGCAGAGCGAAGAGATAGGTGGAAGAAGACGAGGAGGAAGCAAAGGGTAAGTATACACAAATGGAAATGACCCAAGGGCAGAGCGAAGAGATAGGTGGAAGAAGACGAAGAGGAAGCAATGGGTAGGTATACACAAATGGAAATGACCCAAGGGCAGAGCGAAGAGATAGGTGGAAGAAGACGAGGAGGAAGCAAAGGGTAAGTATACACAAATGGAAATGACCAAAGGGCAGAGCGAAGAGATAGGTGGAAGAAGACGAGGAGGAAGCAAAGGGTAAGTATACACAAATGGAAATGACCCAAGGGCAGAGCGAAGAGATAGGTGGAAGAAGACGAGGAGGAAGCAAAGGGTAAGTATACACAAATGGAAATGACCCAAGGGCAGAGCGAAGAGATAGGTGGAAGAAGACGAGGAGGAAGCAAAGGGTAAGTATACACAAATGGAAATGACCCAAGGGCAGAGCGAAGAGATAGGTGGAAGAAGACGAGGAGGAAGCAAAGGGTAGGTATACACAAATGGAAATGACCCAAGGGCAGAGCGAAGAGATAGGTGGAAGAAGACGAGGAGGAAGCAATGGGTAGGTATACACAAATGGAAATGACCCAAGGGCAGAGCGAAGAGATAGGTGGAAGAAGACGAGGAGGAAGCAAAGGGTAAGTATACACAAATGGAAATGACCCAAGGGCAGAGCGAAAAGATAGGTGGAAGAAGACGAGGAGGAAGCAAAGGGTAAGTATACACAAATGGAAATGACCCAAGGGCAGAGCGAAGAGATAGGTGGAAGAAGACGAGGAGGAAGCAAAGGGTAAGTATACACAAATGGAAATGACCCAAGGGCAGAGCGAAGAGATAGGTGGAAGAAGACGAGGAGGAAGCAAAGGGTAAGTATACACAAATGGAAATGACCCAAGGGCAGAGCGAAGAGATAGGTGGAAGAAGACGAGGAGGAAGCAAAGGGTAAGTAGACACAAATGGAAATGACCCAAGGGCAGAGCGAAGAGATAGGTGGAAGAAGACGAGGAGGAAGCAAAGGGTAAGTATACACAAATGGAAATGACCCAAGGGCAGAGCGAAGAGATAGGTGGAAGAAGACGAGGAGGAAGCAAAGGGTAAGTATACACAAATGGAAATGACCCAAGGGCAGAGCGAAGAGATAGGTGGAAGAAGACGAGGAGGAAGCAAAGGGTAAGTATACACAAATGGAAATGACCCAAGGGCAGAGCGAAGAGCTAGGTGGAAGAAGACGAGGAGGAAGCAAAGGGTAAGTATACACAAATGGAAATGACCCAAGGGCAGAGCGAAGAGCTAGGTGGAAGAAGACGAGGAGGAAGCAAAGGGTAAGTATACACAAATGGAAATGACCCAAGGGCAGAGCGAAGAGATAGGTGGAAGAAGACGAGGAGGAAGCAAAGGGTAAGTATACACAAATGGAAATGACCCAAGGGCAGAGCGAAGAGATAGGTGGAAGAAGACGAGGAGGAAGCAAAGGGTAAGTATACACAAATGGAAATGACCCAAGGGCAGAGCGAAGAGATAGGTGGAAGAAGACGAGGAGGAAGCAAAGGGTAAGTATACACAAATGGAAATGACCCAAGGGCAGAGCGAAGAGATAGGTGGAAGAAGACGAGGAGGAAGCAAAGGGTAAGTATACACAAATGGAAATGACCCAAGGGCAGAGCGAAGAGATAGGTGGAAGAAGACGAGGAGGAAGCAAAGGGTAAGTATACACAAATGGAAATGACCCAAGGGCAGAGCGAAGAGATAGGTGGAAGAAGACGAGGAGGAAGCAAAGGGTAAGTATACACAAATGGAAATGACCCAAGGGCAGAGCGAAGAGATAGGTGGAAGAAGACGAGGAGGAAGCAAAGGGTAAGTATACACAAATGGAAATGACCCAAGGGCAGAGCGAAGAGATAGGTGGAAGAAGACGAGGAGGAAGCAAAGGGTAAGTATACACAAATGGAAATGACCCAAGGGCAGAGCGAAGAGATAGGTGGAAGAAGACGAGGAGGAAGCAAAGGGTAAGTATACACAAATGGAAATGACCCAAGGGCAGAGCGAAGAGATAGGTGGAAGAAGACGAGGAGGAAGCAAAGGGTAAGTATACACAAATGGAAATGACCCAAGGGCAGAGCGAAGAGATAGGTGGAAGAAGACGAGGAGGAAGCAAAGGGTAAGTATACACAAATGGAAATGACCCAAGGGCAGAGCGAAGAGATAGGTGGAAGAAGACGAGGAGGAAGCAAAGGGTAAGTATACACAAATGGAAATGACCCATACTCTCCAACAACGAATTACAAAAGAGAAGAAAACAGTAAAAAGGCGTAAGAACCAACAAGTTAACAGAAAGACATAGACGCACCAAAGACTACCCCCAAACACACCCACTGGCCAGGCAGGCAAGCAAGGAAGGAAGGACAAGGCACGACACGACCTAAATACCAGCCTTACACACAGACACACAGAGAGGAGAAGGACGGATCTCCTCCTAAACCAGGAAGAAATAGAATGAAACTACAATGAGGGAAAGGCATGGGGACAAGGAAGACTGACAACCAATATAGTCCAGAATACCAAGGATGAAAAGAATACTTAACATCACAAGGAAAACTAGATAAGCGAGAAAACAGAGACGGTGAGAATAAAATACAAAGAGTATAATTCACCCTCCCCCATTTTCAAATTGGCAATGAAATAAGATATAAGCATAACGTTGCGTTTTCAAATCGACAATGTAAAATAGTATAAGAAATAACATAGCAAGAAAATAACAGCAATGGGACTGAAACCCATGAGACACACCCTGAGAAAGGGTAACAATGTACGAGGAGATGGGACATAAACCCATGACCGACCCCTACCCCGAGGCAAAGGGGTGAGGAGCTACTGTGGATGGGACTAAGACCCATGAAATGATAGCCCGTGTAAGGACAACCCCCGTGTAGAGGTCACATAATATGAAATGTAGTAATGGGACTATAACCCATAAGACACACCCTGTGTGAGGGTAAAAGTGTAAGAGAGAAGATGGAACTGAAACCCATGACCTACCCCATGACGTAAGGGAGGTTAGCTACCGTGAATGGGACTGAAACCCATGGCCTACCCCGTGACGTAAGGGAGGATAGCTACTGTAAATGGGGCTGTACCCATAACCTACCCTAAGCATAGGGATGGTAAACAAATGCAAATGGGACAAACGCCCATGCAATGTCGCCCAGAGAGAGGGTTGAAGACGTAAGAAGCCCATGTAGGCAAGTGTAATGTGAGCAAATGGGGCTAGAACCCATTGCCATCCCAATGTAGGGAAGAACAAAGTGTAAACTGTACACAAGTTAAATGAAAAATGAACCCCTGAAGGTGTGTACCCAGAGTCCATAAACGTACAATGATGAGCCACGGAGAACCACCATAAAATCCCATGGTGGATGAATGTGGATAAACACAATGACATTGTATAATGTACAAAAAGCCAAGACAAAGATGCATATGGTGTAATCACAGCAAAGCATACAAAATGCATAAATAATGAATCGCATAAACATTCAACTTGCTGACTGTTAGAGCTTGGAGTGTGCGTGTCACCATGGTCCTGTGATACACATATAAGTTCGTGATAAGACAAGCTTTGATGAGCGGACTGTGACTTGAAACACCCTCATGCACCGTCAGCTAGAATAAAACGTGCATTGAGAATGCGGTTGTCATCCACGTGCACACTCAGCACATAGGAGAAGCCCAGCATGCATATAGAGTCCGGTTGTAGGCACCCACAAAAAATATGCCACTGGAGAATAGAGTGAGCCAGAAGTTGGTTCAGACATTACAGCCACAAAATGTACTTACATTTTTTCCCCCACGCGTTAGTGTAAGATCATATTTCATGTTCCTAAAAGATGGAAACGTCCTACAAGAACATAGATACAATATTGGTGAAAACACCCACCAATGTCAAAATGCGGCTGGTACATGGCGGTTCCTCCGGAATGAAGATACGGGAGAATCCAATTCCGACGCTTCCGTGATGAAGCTAAACCCAATATGGTGTCACGCACGATACGCCGTGCAGGGTGGCTCCCGGCGCGCTCGTGCGCTCAAATTGTGCCCCTCAGCTAGAGCATGGATGACGTCAAGGAGGCTTCTCGACGTTTAGAAGATGTGCGCGGCTCATCATGACGTAAACAGCGCACGCATAGACAAACAACCGTTTACCGGTACTAACGGCTGGAATAAAGGCCACAAGTTGAATTGTGAAGAGAAATATTGAGTAACTCACCACAAAGTTTGTCTTCTGCAAACGGCCCCAAACAACAGTCTGTACACGGCCAGCGTGGCAGAAAGAATACACTGAAGGGAACACAATACCATTGCTTCATGCGATGTCAGCCAAAAGTCAGTCATAATACATCCCACGGTGACAGACCCATTTGAAGTCAGCATGAAGGCAAAATGTCGAGGAGGCACTCCGCTATTAAAAACGCAATTACGTTTGACGAAACCGATAGATACTTCTTATGAGAGACTAATTTTGGTATGAAATTGCTGCACGTCTCCCATACACCGGGGCACTGTAGTTGAAGATTGTAACCAGCTGGAAACACACCTTATGTAGACAGCATTAGTAAGCGCCGTGTTACTTGCCATGAAGGTTTGTGGGAATAAAGCATACTTCCCACCTTGTCGATAGGATAGACATCCCTTGCTCCATGATGTTTTTGAATGACGACAGAGTCAGAAGGATTTACCAGATGTAGATTGGCATATTTGATGACAGAATATTTCCATTTGAAATACATAGTCCCTAATAAGTAATCCAGATGAACACAGCATAAACACACTGGCTGAGCAGGTGGAGAAAATGGCATAATCATAAACATGGACAGGATACTACACGCTGTATAGATAAAAGCCTTGAAAAAGCCCTGGACCTGCAAGCCGGAAAGGGGCGAAACATGTGCAAGCTGTCCGGATATCTAAGATTATGCATGATGTGGAGGAAAAAAATGTTTCATCTCTAAAACTAATGCTGGTCTTTGTGTACATATATAACTTGTATTACACTAATTCAATAAAGCATTTCATCACCCTTAAACTCAGGGAGTAGTGTAGGGCACCTGTGTTGCAGGAGCTTTCTCTCTCTGTCTAGAGCAGAAATTGAATTCCTTCTTGAAGCTTTCTCCAAGGTGCTTCTTCCATAGTCTGCGCCTTCACCCCAATGAGGTGATCCCAAGACATGCTGCAAGAAGCTGCATTGCACTGGTGTTGTGACTAGTGAGATGCAGTGTCACATTTTATTGTTCACACTCAGATGTTCCACTTACATATTTTACTGATAAAATACCAAATGAAGCGTGGTTGTTGTCATTAGCTCAAACATCTGACCTGGGTATCATTTTTACTCAGAAGGAGCTGTGTAAATATCTCTACAAGAGAGAATTTAGAATTTATTTTTACGGGTGCTTTACCATCCAATGCTGCCTTTTGCACAAAAACAAATATGTACAAAAAAGAACAAAATGGAGCAAATAAAGACAAAAAGTGTTGTTTGTTGTCACGGGTGCGCACTCAGCCCATCAGCCATCCAAATGTTTATATGGGTTTCATTGAAACATTTTCCCACCGAGCATTGGTTTTTTAGGTGTTTCTCTCTCAGGTCCCAACTTTTCAAGAAAAATCTTCTTGTTCGCTTTATTTCTTCTGCGATATCTCTCAGCAGGAAGAAGATGTGGTCCTCATCGCTCTCCAGTTGTTCCTTAGTTAGTAGACTGTTAAAGGTATATCCTCTAACCTTGGTGTGAAGAGAACAGTTCAGCAAGGAGTGGCTCAGGATTTCAATTTCCCCTTAGTGGCAGACCTCAGAGATTACTTTCTTCCTTTCCTTTAAAGTTGTATTGAGCAGTAACATGCCATTTCTTGCTAGTGCGAAAAGTGTCCTTTCTCTATAGTTTGTTGGGTGGGTTAAATGTGGCTGGACAGTCTGTGAGGGATCTAACAGGCCCACTTTGACTTGGAGTATGGGGCGAAAGATCTTAAGAGATTTCAGCGTTCTTTCCAACTTTGAAATGGTGAGCTTTTGTTGATTGCCATCTGTCTTGATGACATTATTATTATGGCCAGATTTGCCGATGATGTGTCAAGTCCTAGCCTCTTGGCTAATTTCATCCAGCTTGTCACGAAGACTGTTTTTTTTCCACTACATTTGAAATGTTATCTCCATGCTTTGTTTACTAGATTTTCTCCTGCCACTTTTGGTCTCTCCATGCCATATTTTATTGGAGCGATTTAAAATCTTCTCTGAATTGACGAAAAGCTGACATCTGTTTCCAGAGCCAACGTTGGGAAACCTGTTGGTAGCATTAACAAAGATTGCCATATCTTTCTTTCATGTATCCTTATTTTTGATGTTAGGTTTTCCAGCCCCGAAAGTTCAGCCCCGGAGGCTATTTGACTTCCTGCCTTTGCCTGAATAACTCAATCAATTTTATGTGAGAAGTAATGAAAAATGTCCTAGCTATTGTAAGGGAAAGTTTCAATTCTACTAAGGACACAGAGGCGAGAATTCTATGTCAGGACAGGAGGCGAGGATTATGCCTTCTTTCTTCACTTTATTTAACAGCAGCCATCACATTTTAAAACAAACTACGTTTCCTATGACACTTTGGGAAAAAGTTAGTACAAGAAAAACATCCAATAGGAAACAGTCTGAACGTCCAATCAGGGGCCACACAGCCCAATATAGTCCTTCTTTACTCGCCCTTCGTCCTCTTTCTTCGCTGCTGCGCAGCCGAGATAAGTGCCTCATTCCTTTCCTGTTTGAATGGTGCCTTTGAATGTATTTCTAACCGTATTTCAATGTGATATCATTTCTGCTTTGTTTGGCTTTGCTGGCGCACGTTGTTGTGCATGGCTGACGCATTTTGAGGCGTACTGCCTCGATGACATTCTTTGAATTGTGGTAACTTTGCTTTCGTAAATAATTGCCATTGTGTGTTTTATTGTTTTTTCCTTTCAGTGCGGCTCCGCCGCATCTGCTGCCACTATTGTTTCCCCTTGTAGGCAGCTTTGGGACACGAGAGCGATCTCTGCTCTTACGTGTCCCGTCCTGGTGCAAGTCTGACCTCCCGCCACTAGAGGGCGCTGGAGGCGGGGCGCGAGCGCGGTGCGTTCGTTTGAAATTCCTCTCAGAGGAGTTTCACTCGGCGCACCGTGTCTGCTCCTGTTGCCGGCCTGAGGGAGACGCCCGGAGGGGTCTGTAGCGATTGAGCCTTACAAAAAACAGCAGATTCAGGCCGATCGTCTTTTGTCATGCTCTGCAGCCCTTGGGAAATATAGTGAGCTGCAGAGTCTGTAATAAACCATTCCTTACGCCCTTTCAGGGTCCGTACTGTTGGCCCCAGAGGCCTATATGGACACATACCTAGGCTGGCCCCTATTGAGACTATTTTGAGCACCAGGCAAGTGTCCCAGGGCTTAGACCCACGCATAAACCTTGCGAGACCCTCGCATTCCAATAATTACGGACTGCCACCCAGTCCCCCAGTAAAGTGGTCGCCTTTAAAGAGGGTTACTAGTCTGCCACCCAGTCTTCCTTATTTCAACCTTCCCTCTCTAGTCCACTAACCTCTATATTATGGACTTTGAGGATGATTCCCAAGGGGTGGAGGACTATATGGCCGACTGTTAAAGTCATTAATACAATCCAGTGGATTTAAATAGGTTTATTTCATAAGAGCAGCACAGCAACAGGATACAACTGCTCAGTAGCCAGGAACAGTGCAACTGCCCTGGGTGCTAAGCAGCACAACCAAGATTCCAGACGGAATCAGAATGTAAGATGCAAAGATGCAGATACATTAAAGGGGAAGGGAAAATAGGAAATAAGACCAACATAACGAATATGAATGTAATGAATGTAACATACCTCCTTTTTTTCATAAATCAAATGAGAATAAACAGAGGGGGGTTTAAACATTATAATCAGACAATTTCAAAGGAGGGCATCTTGGACGGAACGAAACCTTAACTCTAGAGGCCACAGTGTCTTCAGGCAGCCCAACCAAATTAGAGGAACAACCTCCAACCTTAGAAGAGACAAAAGGACATTTGGCAACACGTTTGACGTTCCATAGCCTGCCATCTTGTGTGATGACACTGTTGTCAAAAACTTTTACAATTCTCATGGGTTTTTCAAATTTGTTAGAACACTTAGTGGTGAAACCAGGTTTCTTTACTCTGACAAAATCACCAATCTTGAAATCATGACTTTTGGTATGCCATTTGCAATCATACCATTTTTTGTACTGACCTGTTTAGATTGTACTTTTTGTGCAATATCACTTACCATCTCATTGGAGAAAGACTTGTACTTGCACCTCTCTTTGAACCACCAAGGGCAAATATTAGATGCAGGGTCTCGCCCCTTTAGTAGGCGAAAGGGACTAACTTCGGTTGTGGAGTGAGGTGTGATGCGATATAACCATAGTTTTTCCTTAAGAGATTCCTCCAACTCCCTCCCATTTTGACCACATCAGACACAAAACCTTTCAAAACTCTATTAAAACG
Source organism: Calotriton arnoldi (assembly GCA_963921515.1). Taxonomy (NCBI): domain Eukaryota; kingdom Metazoa; phylum Chordata; class Amphibia; order Caudata; family Salamandridae; genus Calotriton; species Calotriton arnoldi. The sequence continues at coordinate 3,870,035 of CAWUFW010000408.1, forward strand.
CTCGACAAGACCATTCTCATGTGGTTCATATAGCGATACAGTGTGATGTTTGATATTTTGACATTTTAAGAATTTCTCCATTTCTGTTGAAGTGAGTGATACCCCATTATCAGTGACAAGGACTGAGGGGCAACCCTCTCTGGAAAAAATCTCTTTGAAAAACTCAATGACCATCTTGGTAGAGGAGCTGGAAACAAATTTCACCTCTGGCCACTTGGAGTGATAGTCTACAAGTACAAAAGCGTAGCGTGAATCATGAGGAAGACACATGAAGGGACCTGAAATATCAAAAGCCACTTTCTTCCATGGTTCAACGGGCCAGTCAGAATTTTTTAACGGTGGTACATTGAGTTTCAACATTTTCTCACTACTCATGCAAACCTCACATTCTCTAACTGTCCGATCAACCATGCGATCCAAACCTGGCCACCAGAAATAGTTCCTGACTAAGCGCTTCATTGCTGACATGCCGGGGTGTGATTTGTGTGCTAGTTTCAATATAAGCTCTTGAATACCGAAAGGTGGTACACATTTTCCACCTTTGTATATTAATTCCCCTTCTAACTCTAATTCATCAGATACTTTGAACATGGGCATAAATTCTTCAGAAACATTCTTCCTATCTGGCCAACCCTCCAGGATGTATTTTTTTATAGATTGCCAAGTGAGGTCATGTTTTTCAGCAAGTTTCCAGGACTCTTCAGTAATGCCTTCAAATGACTCTGACACCACATCTTGGATAGTGGTAACTACATCAGAGTCATCTAAACCGTCACCACCGGAGGGCTGACAAGGAAGGCGAGACATGAAATCGGCCATAACATTTTTTTTTCCTGGAACAAACTCCTGTTTAAACGAGTACTCCTGCAACCTGGAGGTGAGCCTGGCAATGCGAGCGGTGGAATTCCACCCACCTCCCGGGGAGAGAATGTTGACTAATGGTTTGTGGTCTGTCCTTAAAATGAATTTACTACCCCAAATGTAATTTCGGTAGTGTTCAATCGCCCATGCACATGCCAGCAGTTCCTTCTCGATCACAGCATACCTGCGTTCAGTCTCATTGAGAGTGCGGGAAGCAAAACACACATTCCATTCATCTTTTCCACACCTCTAGGATAAGACTCCTCCAATACCGTATAGGCTTGCATCTACGGTGATGACGCACTCCTTGTTCATGCAAAAAGGTTTGAGAGTGGGGGCTTTAAGAATCTCAGTTTTTATACATTCAAAAGCTTGCTGTTGTTCTTGCTTCCATTCAAAAGCAACATTGTGTCTCAGTAACCTCCTAAGAGGCTCCATTTTTGAAGCAAAATTTTCCACAAACTTGCTGTAGTACTCACACATGCCTGTAAACGAAAGTAATTGTTCCCTGTTAATTGGAGAGGGTGCGTTTGTGATGCCATCAACATTAGATTTTTTGGGCACAACACCATCCCCAGATAAAGTGTGGCCTAGATATTCCACAGTACTTTTAAACATTTTGCATTTGCTAGCTTTAAGAGTTAAACCACTCTTCCTCAACCTCTCACACACTTCCCTTAAGTGTTTGACATGTTCCTCCTCATTACTTGAGAAAATTAGGATGTCATCCTGAAAGCACTTGACAAACTTTTCAGCGTCTCTGAAAATGTTGTACATCACTCTTTGAAATACCGAGGCTGCCGAGGCTAAACCGAACGGCATCCTGGTATATTGATAAAGTCCCTGCGGTGTGATAAAAGCTGTAAACTTTTTAGATTCATTGGTAAGGGAATTTGGTGGTATGCTGACCTGAGATCTAATGTGGAGAAAACATTGGCACCCTCTAACATTGAGACAACCTCATTGATGTTGGGGAGGGGATGACAGTCTACGATAATACAAGCATTGAGTGCCCTGAGATCAACACAGACTCTCAATTTTTTATCTGGTTTCCTCACTAAAACTATGGGAGAAACCCACTCAGCAGAATCAATAGGTTCAATGATGCCTTCAGATACTAAATCATCAAACATGCTCTTACGTTCCTCCCTGACATTTATGGGCACACCTCTCAATCTTTGTTTTACAGGAATGACTCCTTTTTTAAGTTTGATCTCATGTGAAAATTGTACCAACTTACCTAAAACATCTGAAAATACATCATTAAATTCATCTTTTATCAAAGTCTCTTTCTCCTCAGAAGAAATGACAGCAAGGTTTCCCTGGAATAAACTTTCATCTAACAACACGGGTTCTCTTGAACGGGGATTGAGAATGATTCCCAATTTCCATTGGTCTTTCCATCCTAATACATTTACTCCTTTGACAGCAATATACAACTTGATAGAAGCACTTCTAGTCTTGAAACGAAGACTCACTTCAAAATAACCAATTACGTCTATTCTAGACCCATCGTAGCTTTCAGCAATGATGTCGGATGGTAATATATTGGAAAAATCTAACCTTGTGCTAAGCTTGTTATCAAAATATTCTTTTGAAATAATGGTCCATGGAGAACCTGAATCTGCCATGAGGTCAAGACTTGCATTTTCTATTTCTACTACACACATGGGTGGACCTTTAACATGCATGGAATCAGGATCGTTGACACTAGAAATTACTTCTGAAAGAACAACTATAAAACCCTTGTTGCCTTCAGAGCATCCAGTACATTCACATTTTGGTACCGTGGTATTACTTTCGGAAATGCAAGATACTTTACCACGGCTATTAGTGCTGTTTCTCCTTAAATCTCTACATGCAAAAGCGAAATGTCCCAATCTACCACACTTCTTACATTCCTTATTTATGGCAGGACACCCTCCATAAGAAGCCATGTGCATCCTGCTACCACATCTGTAACAACAACCAGTTCTTTCATATCTGTCAACTTTTTTGAAGCCTCCATAGTAGTTGACGCGAGGGAAATTTGATTCCGTGGGATTGTTGTCACTTCTCTGTGTTTCTTGTCGTTTGACAACACAAACATCCTCGCTGGGTTCAGCTTTATTGTTGCTAGTGTTCTTGACAGTAAGCATCCATTTTCCCGATTGCTCCAGGGTCTTGGCTATAGAAATTGCTTCTGATAATTTGGGATCACCTAATTCCCATAAACGTTCTTGAGTCTTTTTGTTTCTGACATGCACTATTATTTGATCTCGGATCATCTCATCGCATATAACTCCAAAGTTACAATGTAAACTCAGGGATCTCAAGGAAGTTAAGAACTCATCAAAAGATTCAGATTCATTTTGCACTCTTGTATAGAATTATACCTATTTAAGGCTACGTTGGTAACAGGTTTAAACCTTTGTTCAATTCTCATTAAGGCCTCTTTATATACGTTGGTACCATCACCTTCTCCTTCAGTGGGCGGAACTTGGGGTAAGCCTCTAAACACAACCTGACCTTCGGAACCCAAGCAATGCAATAAAATACTTTTTTTTCTTTCGGCTCCCATGCGCTCCCCATCAATAGCCCTCATGTAGTTGAGAAACTCTTCTTTCCATCGTGTCTAGGGAATGGGGGGATCCCCTTTGTTTTGAAGAAATTTATCAGGGGGATCAAACTGCATGATTCTTGTATGATGGAGAAACGTGCACAGGATGAATTATGTGACTGAAAACACCCGTGTTCTGACACTAAATATTGTGAGTCATGAAAGAAAAGAACACGCACTATGAAGTGAGTTGGAGTCAAAAGTTGTGCGCATACACATTCCAAAATTCTGCGCATAAACCTTACAAGAATCTGAAATGGATGGGCAATAAAGAAAACCAAGCGTAAGGAAAACAAAGCGTTTCGTAAATGTGCTTGCAGCAAATTTAAACTGTGGCAGGAGGGTTACTGTGAAATCAAACGCAAATTCTTTTGAAAATAATGATGGTCTTTATACTGTCAGTGATTAGTGGCGCTGCAGGGAAAGTGTTTTTAAAATTCCACTTACTTGGGAAAAAATAAACGGTGTTACTGTTTGCGCGATAAGAGAAAGATTCTCCGTGATATGGTTACCATGCCAACCCGACTTCTCAAAAAACACAAACAAATGGCCGTCACGTAGTGCGTAACGCGACACGTTGCGTCAGCGCGCAGACGTGGTGACGTGCCTCTTCCTCACAGTGAGAAGAATGCGGGAAGAGAGTAGTCTGGAATCCTGCGTCAGACTTCTCCCGTGGTGTTTGTTACGCTCACCTGCCTCGCTCCAGGACTGGTGAGTTGATTTTTGAAGTATTACACGTTGGTGCTCGAGCGTTCCTCGCTCCGAAGCACGAAGACCAGAAAAGGATAAAAAATGTTTAAATAGAGATGGATTATCCTTTTTGAAGCAGGTTTTCAGTGGCATAGATTAGCCGTTTTCAGCAGACCTTCCTCACGTTGAAAACGTTGTTGTCCAAGGTTTAAACACGGCACACCCAGGTTCAGGAACACTCCACTCCTGTGCTGCTTCCAAAATGTTGGTAGGGGTGCTCCTCTTCTCCGCTCGTCGCCAAATTGTTAAAGTCATTTATACAATCCAGTGGATTTAAATAGGTTTATTTCATAAGAGCAGCACAGCAACAGGATACAACAGCTCAGTAGCCAGGAACAGTGCAACTGCCCTGGGTGCTAAGCAGCACAACCAAGATTCCAGACGGAATCAGAATGTAAGATGCAAAGATGCAGATACTAAAGGGGAAGGGAAAATAGGAAATAAGACCAACATAACGAATATGAATGTAATGAATGTAACATACCTCCTTTTTTTCATAAATCAAATGAGAATAAACAGAGGGGGTTTAAACATTATAATCAGACAATTTCAAAGGAGGGCATCTTGGACGGAACGAAACCTTAACTCTAGAGGCCACAGTGTCTTCAGGCAGCCCAACCAAATTAGAGGAACAACCTCCAACCTTAGAAGAGACAAAAGGACATTTGGCAACACGTTTGACGTTCCATAGCCTGCCAACGAATATGAATGTAATGAATGTAACACCGACCTTCCCTGGGATGACGATTTTATGATGCTGTGGATGCCTCGATCTATCGGGCAGTAGAGGAGGCTATGACCCCTTTGGAAGAGAGACTCTCCCGTCAAATTGCCCAGGCATTTGCAAATTTTACCCCACCACCCACGACCCCCCTTCCCCTCTCAGGTACCTCGGGTACTTCCCCTACACTAGCAGATTCAGCGCCCCCCCCCCCTGGAAAAATGTAATCGTGGGGCAGAGGTGGATTTAGACGCCTTTGACAGACTCCGTCACGCTTTCCTGGCCACTCAGCCCTCCTTACCGGTAGGGGATGGGAGTTTGCCACCTAGAGTTTCTTCTCCCCCCACAAGGTTTCAGGGGATCCAGATAACGCGCCCGGGCCATCCAGACTGTGCCTCTCCTCTCGGCCCCTCCACACCCCACAAGACATCTCAGACATGCTAGACCCTGAGGACATAGTTCATCCTCGGTCTTCTGAATGGGCCCCGGCCGACAAGGTCGCATGTTATGTGGCGGGACGCATTCGCAGACCACTGGAGAAAGAAGCCCGTAACTGCCTCCGTGCCGAGTGCCCTCGTCCCTCTCTAGAGGGTAAGTTGGCTCTCACTCCCGCGATCGACCCTCGTATGGCCACCTTTCTACAAAAGTTCATGAAAGACCCTAAGAAGGGAATTGATCGCTCTTGGTGTGCATGCCAGGACAAGCTTCTAGATGCACTGGGTCCCCTCACCAAGATCCTCGACATGGCAGAGGAGGCAAAACTAACGCGCTCCCTCATCTCCCCAGAGACCCTGTCAGGGTTGGCTCAAAGAGCTATTATTTTTTTGGGCAACGCGAATTGCGCCCTGTCCACGGAGCGTCGTCGCTCCCCCCTCATAAAGGTGGACCCTAAGCTGGGGGACCTGGCAGATTCCGAAGCAGGAGCTATTGCGCAGGGAGGGCTCTTTGGTGAGCCGTTCGTCAAGGAACTAGGGAAAATCGAGAATACCTTCACCTCCCTAGATAAAGCCCAGACGTCTATAAAAAAGGTGTTCCCTCGGGTTTTCCGAGGGGCCGGTTGAGGTAGGGGCCGCTCGACCGGCCTTGCTTCCAACCAGTACCCTCAAAAAGGGCAAGGCTCCAGGCAAGGCCAGTACCAGGACCAATCCAGGTTCGGAAATTTCTACCCCACGAGGGGGCGACGAGGCAATCAGAGGTTACCGAGGAGCTGCAACTTCCTCCAGCCCCGGTGAGTGTTCTCCCTTCTTCCCACTTAAAGGTAGGGGGGCAGCTGGCGAGTTTTTTCCAGGTTTGGACTTCCATCATGGGGGATGCGTGGGTCCTACAGGCTATTCTGGGATTCCACAGAGAGTTTTTCGGGGAACCCTTCCAACGAGTCCGTCCTCGCCCCATCCAATTCTCTCAACAGGATGTCGCTCTGGTGGACCAAGAAGTCGCGTCCCTTCTCTCCAAGGGCGCCATTTCCCCCTCCTCCCCCCACCCTCGAGGGTTCATCAGCAATATTTTTCTGGTCGACAAGACCGACGGGGGCCAAAGACCGATGATAAACCTCAGGGAGTTCAACGAGTGGGTGGTCTACCACCACTTCAAAATGGAGGGTATTCATCTCCTCAGGGATGTGCTGAGACCCTTGGATTGGATGGTTCGATTGGACCTCAAGGACGCCTACCTGGTCGTCCCAGTTTTTCCACCTCACCACAGGTTCCTTCAGTTCTTTTGGAAACATCAGACGTACGAGTTTGCGTCCCTTCCCTTCGGTCTATCCTCAGCCCCGTCGTGTTTCACCAAGGTGCTCAAGCCAGTGGTAGAATATCTCAGGGCTCGAGGTATACGAATGATGGTTTACCTAGACGATTTGCTCCTAATGGACCCATGCCCTCGTCAGCTGCTTTCTCACCTCCGGTTGGCAGTGAATTTACTTCAGAGTCTAGGCTTCGTGATCAACAAGAAGAAGTCTCTCCTATCTCCTTCTCAGAAGGTGACATTTCTAGGTTTCGTGATAGACTCCACCTCCTCTACTCTAAGCCTTCCCTCCAGAAAGGTAGCGAAAATTCGACACAAGTTAAGATGTACTCTGTCCAAACACCAGGTGTCTCTCAGGCAGCTAGCACGAGTAGTGGGACTTCTCTCGGCATCGATCCAGGCCATCTTCCCGGGGCCTCTCCACTACCCGGACTTGCAGCGTCTAAAAGCGACCCACCTACGCAGAGGTTACCCCTACTCTCACAAGGTGTCGCTTTCCGAGGAGGCTCGAGAGGAAATCCAATGGTGGCTAGTCCACATGGAGGCCTGGAATGGCCGAGCAATCTTCGGGTCGACACCAGATTTGTTTATAGAATCCGACGCCAGCAGAACAGGCTTGGGGGCCAGGTGCTGCGCTGTTTCTACAGGAGGCTTGTGGTCTCAAGACGAACGACGGCTACATATAAACTGCTTAGAACTTCTAGCAGGCTCGTTCGTGATCCGCTGTTGGACAAGAGAGTCTATCCAATCATGTGTCCTTCAGAAGATGGCCAACATTTCAGCGGGCCGTTATATCAATCACTTAGGGGGCCCGCGGTCCAAAGCCCTCTCGGACCTGGCACCCGGATTTTGGCAGTATTGCCTGGACCATCAGGTGTCGGTCACGGCGGAGTACTTGCCAGGCCGGGAGAACCAAGCAGCGGACTTCCAGTCCCACAACTTCAGGGACTCCAGCCTTTGGAAGCTTGACCCGGAGGTGTTGGCAACTTTGAACGACCAGTGGGGTCCTTTCGTGGTGGACCTGTTTGCCTCGAGATTGGAACACCAGCTTCCCCGCTTCTTCAGCTGGAGACCGGACCCTCTTGCGGTGGCCACAGATGCTTTTCTCCAGGACTGGAGTCGGGAGAGGGGTTTGCTTTTCCGCCCTTTGCGATGATCGCAAGGGTGACAGCGCAGGTCAGGAGACCATGGGCAGAAGTGGTTCTGATCACCCCCCTTTGGAGGTCGCAAGTCTCGTTTCCGGTTCTTCTGGAACTTTCTTGGGATTCTCCAATCCTACTCCCCCAGTTTCCGACTCTACTCAAGAGTCCCGACCAAGTTCTCCATCCTCTGATTCAGGAGAATTCATTGTGGCTCATGGTGTGGCGTATTACCGGAGACGAAGTGTTGTCCTGGGCCTTTCGTAGAAGGCTGAAATCCTCATGTCCAGAGCGTGGGCGCACAGTACTGTCAAGAGGTTTAAATCCGCCTGGGGCAGATGGTCCCGTTGGTGTATGTGAAGGGACCTTAATCCCCTGGACGCAGATGTAGTCCATATCCTCGATTTTCTAGCTCATCTGGCTCATAGGGGTTTGGCTTACAGATCGATTAACACCTTCCGGTCAGCCATTTCGGCAGGGCATACCCCGATCAATGAGATGACAGTGGGGGAACACCCGCCACTATGCAGACTGTTACGAGGTATCAGGCTCTCCCTTCCTCCAGAGCCCCGCTACTCGGCTCTTTGGGACGTTAGCCAGGTCCTCAATCTGTTCCTTTCCTGGTAACCAAATCGTTTCCTGTCTAGAAAATAATTGTCGGCCAAACTGGCTATGTTGCTTTGCCTAATATCTTGCCGCCGTGTCTCTGATGTGAGGGCGTTGGATATCACTGGCAGGATGTTTTCCCCGACCGGAGTAACTTTCACTCTCCACAGAAGAACAAAGTGTCACACGAGAGTCATTACTTAACCAGAGTTCCCAGACTCTCCCAAACTGTGTGTGGTCCGATGCTTAAAAGCATATGAGGAGCAACAACTCCTTATTGCCTAACGTAAACCCTTTAAGGCGGCTTCTTCCCCCACCATAGCTAGGAAGATTAGGTGGGTGATGCAGGAGGCTGGTATCAACCTTCGGATTTTTGGAGCACACTCGGCTAGAGGTGCTTTGGCTTCTAAAGCATTTGGCTTAGGTGCCCGTTTAGAGGATATCCTCAACGCGGCAGACTGGTCTTCGGACTCGACCTTTAAGAGGATCTACTTCAAGCCAGTGCTTAATATGGCTCACCTCATGGTGAGCAAGCTTTAAACTAGCATAATCCTCGCCTCCAGTCCTGACATAGAATGAAAAATTTCCTAGCTATCGTAAAGGAAAGTTTCAATTGTATTAAGGACTCGGAGCCGAGGATTATCCCACCCTAGTGATTCCTGCAAGGAGATCGCCTTCCCCGAATCTGAGTAAGAAATTTTCTCGAGTTTACAATTGTCTATTTGAAAGCGTTTGTCTTAACTGCACAGTATTTGCTTTTACTGTTATTTCTCCTACAGGCTTGAGTGGTTAAAGACCTAGGTGGTGACAATGTTCCTTGTCTTTGCAGGATCTGATGCAAATAAATAGGATTCACGAGAGTGATCCAACGGCTGACTTCGCGCAACGAAAGAGGACGAAGGGCCAGTAAAGAAGGACTATATTGGGCTGTGTGGCCCCTGATTGGACGTTCAGACTGTTTCCTATTGGATGTTTTTCTTGTACTACCTTTTTCCCAAGGTTTCATGGGAAACGTAGTTTATTTGTTTTAAAATGTGATGGCTGCTGTAAAATAAAGTGAAGAAAGAAGGCTTAATCCTCGCCTCCGAGTCCTTAATAGAATTGAAACTTTCCCTTACGATAGCTAGGAAATTTTTCATTATGCTCTACTTTCTTAACTTATATTGTAACAGCAGTCATTTCAAACAACAATAAACTTCATTTAACGTGAACCATTGGGAAAAAGAAGAAAACATAAATATAGCCAATTAGCATACAGAGACTCTCCTTATAGTCCCTTGTTGACTCTCCTGCTCCCTCTTTCTTCCTGCAACAGAAGCCGTTAATCATCCTTGTTACTCTTGTTTAGATGACTCTGCCCTTATAAAAAAAAGGTACAGTTGCGGTCAAGAATCCCTTAAAGGGCTAGGCCAAAAAACACATTTCCTCTCCTTGGCCTGTATCGAAGATGATAGAAGCCCCACTATCCTCGCAATTTGCTGGAGAGAAGGGGTTGGTCTGGGTGCATTTTGGTAATTTTGCCTCTGATTTTGGCTATTTTTCGAGAGGGAAGACTCAAGGTGTGCTGAACCAAGTCCACTACGAACCCCAGGAGTACGAGTGTCTGTCAGGGACAAGATCGGCTTCGCCCCATTGATGATGAATCACAGCGACTCCAATAGGTCGACCGTTGTCTGGAACTATTCTGACCGCTTCCACTGTCATTGATCCCTAAGGAGGATATTGTCCAAGTACACAATGATGTGCATGCCCCTGGCCCTGAGGTGCTCCACTGCTAGTTTCATGACATTGGTAAAACACCAATGTGCTGAGGATAATCCGAAGGGGAGAGCTGTGAACTCAAAGGTTTTGAGTCGCCACTGGAACTGTAGGAAGTGACAATGTGTCGGGTAGATCGGGACTGTAAGATGCGCGTCCTCGAGATCCAGAAGTACCAGCCAGTCGTTGGGTGCATTTTGAGGTGGCAGAAGACCAGACACTTGTTGAACTCTCTGAGATTGATGACTGGGCACTGGCCCCCACACCGTTTCTCCACTAGGAAGAGGTTGCTGAGAAAACCAGTGGGATGGACAAACGCATGAGATATTGCCCTTTTGGGAGAGTAGGTCCGCCAGCTTTTCGTCTACCAAGGCGGCTTCTGCTTCGGAAAAAGAGAGGGGGCAGGGAGGGAAAGGTTGGAATAGGGATCTGTAACATTTGATTTGGAATCCCTGAATCATTTGAAGGACCCAGGAGTCCATTGTTACTGTCCTCCAATTGTGGGCAAAACCTGCCCACCAATTTTTCATAGGAAAAAAGGTGTACACTCCATTAGAGGTACCTTGGTTACTGTATCCTCTGGGGCTCCTCTGGAGCCTTGTTGGCGAGGGTAGCCTCTGGTGGGATAGAAACCTCAATCTGGAGGTGTCCTGCCATTGTCCCCGTTTGGATCCGTGGCATCTGGAGGGGCCTTGGTACTGGAAGCGACCAGTCGAACGCCCCATGCCTCGGCCACCCCCAGTGAAAACCCAGAGGGTAAATATTATTTTTATGGAGGCTTGAGATTTGTCTAGCGAGTTAAAGATGGACAGAAACTTTCTCAACTTCTTTATAAAAGGGTCACCGAAAGTCTGCCCTGTGCAATTTTGCTCACTTCTGAAGTTATCAAGTCCCCCAACTTCGGGTCTATTTTGATCAGTAGAGAATTGTGCCGCTCTGTGGAGAGTGCGCAATTGGCATTCTCCAGGAATATAATGGCCCATTGAGCCCACTCTGATAAGATGTCTGGGGATATGAGGGATCCTGACATCTTGGCATCCTCGGCCATGTAGAGGATCTTGGTCAGAGGGTCGAATATGTCTAGGAGTTTGTCCTGACATGACCGCCAGGGATGGTCTGTCCCTTATTTGGGATCTTGGATTTACGTGGCCAGGAAGTTGGCCATCCTGGCAACAATCACAGATGTTAGTGCCACATTGCCGTCCAGTGAGGGTCGGGGGCACTTCGCTCGGAGGCGGTTGCGGATTTCTTTGTCTAGGGGCTTTCGTGCTTTCCTGCCACATTTGCGGCTACTTTCTCCGCCAGGGTCCATTCCGCCAAGCGTGGATGTAGTAAATCATCTTGGTCTACCATGTCAGACCCCATATCTCGGGCACCCTACTCCTGGGTGGATTCGCCCTTGAGCGTTTTCATGTCAGCGGAAGGGCGCCAGGTCCTATCTGGCTCATGTCCCCATCTGAGCCTGTGGGGCACTCATCACTGTCTGGGGAGGGAGGGTGAACAGCTGTCCAAAGTAGGCCTGTCCTAGGCCCCAGTTGCGGTTAGGGGAGGGGGTTCAGACCCCAGTTGATGGGAAAGACCTATACACACTCTCTTGATTTCTGTGGATTTTGCGTCAGGCTGCCCTAGAGGTTGGGGGACCAAAGGTTCGAGAAGGTCTTTCTTCGGAAAGAGGGGTTTGAAACCTTTCTGCCATTTACATGAGTTTCTGCTCAATGGGTGCCACCCCATCTGAGACCGCTTTATGTATGGTAGCGTCAATCACATCACAGACATTGTCATCAATTGGGAAGTAAGAAACACTCTCCTTTTCCATGTAAGAGTTTTCAGACTCCTGCATTATTTATGGACAAGATGCTGTTGGGGGTTACCAGGGAAATATGTGTAGCCTTTGAGGCTAATCGGGTGGGCCCAGGGACAACACATGCCCACTGGATTTCAAGAGGCAAGTCTTATAGTGAGGGGAAAAAACAAGCCTGGGTCAGTGTCCTAACAGTAGCACTCTGAAGCATTAAGCCTCTCTGCTGTTTATTTTGCATAAAGACTCCTTACTGGGGCATTCAGAGTTGAGGCGGCAGGTGCAACTTCACAACGCACTCCACGGCTGGTCGCACTACTCTATGCCCTTTGGGAATTGCAAGAGTGAGTACGCTGCCATGGGGAAGAGAGAGATTTGAGTGAGATGCACAAGCGGTGAGGCTCCCTTTGGCGGTCGAATGACCGCATCGCACTACCAGTCCGTGACCCCTCGCTCTAAGGCAAAGATAAGCCTGAATCGTGAGCAGCTGTCAAGGAGAGTCTGACTGTTTCCACAGCTGCACTGAAAATGAAAATAGTGGTTACACCCAGAACAGCAAACAAGACAAATAAAACAATATTTTGGCCCAGATGCCCAAGACACTTATCTGATGGCTGCTGGAGCAGCAAAAAAAGAGGTTGCATGAGAGTCAACAAGGGACTGTAAGGAAAGACCCTGAATGCTGATTGGTTAGATTGATTTTTTCTTCTTTTTCCCAACTGTTCATTGGAAATTAAGTTCATTGTTGTTTGAAATGGCTGCTGTTACACTGAAAGTGAAGAAAGTAGAGCTTAATCTTGCCTCCGGTCCTGACGTAGAATTTCCTTGGGTATGTGACATTTTACAAATGGTATTTAGAGAAGGCACTGAATTTTATATGACTGTTTGAATGTATGTATTCCACTTGAGGTTGTTGGAAATCATCACACCCAGGTATGTAAATGTTGTTACTTCTTCCTGTCGTTTGTTGTTAATGAAAAATTTCCTAGCTCTCGTAAAGGAAAGTTTCAATTTTATTAAGGATGCAGAGGCGAGGATTAGGCTTTTACTTTCTCCACTTTATTCATTCCAGCAGCAATCAGTCTTTAATAACATAACCAAACTACATTTTCAATGAAACCAAGGGAAATGGAAAGAGAAAAAAATCCAACAGCAATGCCCAATCCTGACTCAGGACATTCGATGACTTCCCCCTGAGGACGCTCTACCCTCCTCTTTCTTCGTGCGACCAGGTCCAGCAATTCTTCGGATTATTCTTGTTTACTGGTGTCCGCACCTAAGTCAAATAAGGAGAGGTTTTAATTCCGGAATAGGGGACATGTACATCCTCAAACGACAGTGAGTTTAACAACCAGAGCAAAGCCAAGATAACCATCAAGTTAATTAGGAACAATCAGAGAAATTGAAGAGAAGTTACTCACCACACATACGTAGGTGTTCTGGGAGGGATGTCAAATCGGGTGGGCTAATCCTCGCCTCCGCCTTCCTTTACGATAGCTAGGAAATTTTTCATTCTATGTCAGGACCGAAGGCTTCAGATTAGGCTAGTTTAAAGCTTGTCCACCACCAAAGAAGCCAGAGATAGCACTGGCTTGAAATAGAATCTCTTGAGGTGGAATCTGATGACCAATCTGCAGCATTAATGATATCCTCCAGCCGCGCCCGCAGAGAAAAAGCTTTCGATGCCTTTGCACCCCGAACAGAGTGAGCTCCGAATTGAGAGATGTCAATCCCTGCTTCTTGCATAGCCCAGCGACGCATCTCGCAATCGTAGGAGAGGAAACAGCCCGTGTGGTTTAGTGAGAGCTATAAACAGTTGTCTGACGCCCTGTGGACGAATGTCGACAGTTGCCACTTCATAGGCTTTGAGTGCTCTGACCACACATAATTTAGGGACATCTGGAAAAGCGGTATAGGACACCGACTCCGAATTACACTTGGTTCTTCTAGAAATATGAAATGTAACTCCCTCTGGAGGGAAGACTCTGCCCGTGAGATGCAAGGCCCGCACGTCGGAAACCCTACGGCAGGATATCAAACATAGAAGAGTTGCCAGTTTTGCTGACATTTGTTTTCTGGACAGGTACTTATTCGATGGCCATGATCGAAACAAATTTAAGACCTTGTTTACATCCCAAAAGGCGGAGTACCGAGGTTCCGGCGGTACGGATAGCCTGATACCTCTCAGCAGTTTGCATACTAGCGGATGTCCCCCTATTGGATGACCATCCACTGCAACATGGCTCGCCGATATTGCAGAATGGAAGGTGTTGATGGACCTGTAGGCAAGGCTATCCTTCGCTAGAGAGTCTAATAAATTAAGGACATAGACAACTTCGGCCCCCATCGGATCCACCTGTTGTCGAAGACACCAACTCCCCCATCTAGACCAGGCGGAGTGGTATCGCTTGTTAGTGCTCTCTGCCCAAGACTTTGCGAGGAGCAAGGCAGCATCTGCCGAAAGGCCCGGCACTTTCCAGCGTTGCCTGTAACCTGCCAGGCCATCAGGTGAAGACCGCCCGGGAGAATGAGGTGATGGGGATTCCCCTGAGGATCTCGTAGGAGACCCCGAAAATGGGGTAGACGGATTGGAGAATCCCAAGAAAGTTCCATTAGAACTGGCAACCATGCTTGGGACCTCCAGATTGGGGTGATCCCCACTAGATTCGCCCGCTGCCTCCTTACTTGGGTGGACACCCTCATTATCATCGCAAAGGGGGGAAATGCGTAACCCTGCTCCGTACTCCAGTCCTGAAGGAATACACCCGCCGCTGCTGCCTCCGGGTTGGGACGCCAACTGTAATATCCCTGCAGTTGGGCATCTAGCCGGGAGGCAAAGAGGTCTATCGAGAAGGGGCCCCAATTAGACTGGAGTTCCTGGAATACCTCAGGATGTAGTTTCCACAGGCTCGTGTCCTTCCAATGTTGGGAGCACCAGTCTGCAACCTGATTGGGCATTCCCGGAAGGTGTTCCACCGAAAGCGAAATCTGATTGGACAGACAGTATTCCCAGAGATCTCGCACCAGATCCGATATGGCTTTGGATCTTGTCCCCCCTAGATGATTGATGTATCTTATCGCTGCCACGTTGTCCATCTTGAATAGGACACAGCATTGGGCCTTGTCTCTGGTACAGCATTTCACCGCAAAGGACCCCGCCATTAGCTCCAGACAATTTATGTGGAGGCCCTGTTCTTTGGAAGACCATTTTCCGCCGGTAGATATAGCCCCGCACCGGGCACCCCAGCCTGAACCACTGGCGTCGGATTCTATCACTAGGTCGGGTTGGGATCCGAAATTCGCCCGACCGTTCCACTCCTCCATGTGGGAGATCCACCACTGCAGTTCGGTCTTTGCTTCCTCCGAGAGGGGCACAAATTGGGAATAAGAAAGGCCCTTGCGAAGGTGAGAGCATTTGAGACACTGAAGGGCCCTGTAGTGGAGGGGACCTGGAAATATGGCCTGTATTGATGACGACAGGAGGCCCACCACTCTGGCTAGGTGGCGAAGAGATATTGTGGACTTGGTTAGAGTTTGCCTCAGTTTGTGCCTGATTTTGGCCAGTTTGCGAGACGGAAGGCTCAGAGTCGCGTTGACTGAGTCTACAATGAAACCCAAGAATTGCATCTTCTGAGAGGGGTTGAGGTCTGACTTGGATTCGTTGATCACAAACCCTAGGGTTTCCAACAGGTTTACTACCTGTTGCAGCTGAGCGAGCAAGCATCCAGGGCCCTGGTTCATTATGAGAATATCGTCCAGGTAGACGATCAATCGGACCCCCTCCGCCCTGAGGCACTCCACCACCGGCTTCATCACCTTGGTGAAACACCACGGAGCGGAGGACAGACCGAAAGGGAGGGATGAGAATTCGAATATCTGGGAGTTCCAGTGGAACTGAAGAAAACGTCTGTGAGGGGCAAAGATTGGAATCGTAAGGTACACATCCTTGAGGTCCAGGCAGACCATCCAGTCTTGACTCAGGAGAAGGTCTCTCAGGAGGTGAATACCTTCCATTTTGAAGTGGCGATAGATAAGCCACTCTTTGAACTCTTTGAGGACTACGGAAACGCCCTCTACGCAGGAACGACGGCTAAGCTCCTGAGACGGCTGCAACGCATCCAGAACGCCTCTGCACGTCTTATCCTCGACATCCCCCGACGCAGCCACATCACACCCCACCTGAGAGACCTGCACTGGCTCCCTGTCAACAAGAGGATAACCTTCAAGCTCCTCACCCACGCACACAAAGCACTCCACAACTCCGGACCAGCCTACCTCAACAGACGACTCAGCTTCTACACCCCCACCCGCCAGCTCCGCTCGACCAGCCTCGCCCTCGCCACAGTCCCCCGCATCCGGGAAAGCGACTGCCGGCGGCAGATCCTTCTCCCACCTCGCCGCCAAGACCTGGAACACCCTCCCCACCAACCTCCGACAGACCCAAGACCTACTGGCCTTCAGAAGACTCCTCAAGACCTGGCTCTTCGATCAGTAGCAGCACCACCCCCTCTTCCCCCAGCGCCTTGAGACCCTCGTGGGTATGTAGTGCGTTTTATAAGTGACATGATTGATTGATTGATTGATTGATTATTACTGGGCGATAGCCCCATCCCGTTTCTCCACCAGGAAGATGTTGCTGAGGAAACCCCTTGGGTGGAGGGTTGATCTCACAATGGCCCTTTTCTGCAAGAGATCTGTGACCTCCCTGTCTATTAGGTCCCTCTGTTCCTTCGGGAAGGAAAGGGGTCTTGGGCGAACTAACTGAGTAGGGTACTCAAAGAACTCTATCTGGAATCCTTGCACCGTCTGTAACACCCAGGCGTCTGAAGTTAAAGAGGCCCAATTGTGTATAAAACATTGCAGTCTGCCCCCTATTGTTATATCCCCCGACCTCTGCACTCTCACCTTGCTGGTTGTTGTAGGATCCGTTTCTTCTTCCTCTACTGCCTCTGCGGCGTGGGTGCGATCTGGTAGGGTAAAAGTTCCCAAACTTATTCGGGTCTTGCCACTGTCCTCTTTGCGGTTCTGCGGACTTGTAGGAGGCTTGGTTGTAGGGACGGCCCGTCAAGCACCCACTGCCATGACCGGCTGTGCCAAAAACACGTGGGGTGAAAATGCGTTTTGTAGAGGTTTGGGCCTTGTCAAGGGAGTTGAACGTATTAACAAATTTGCCCAATTCTTAACGAAAGGGTCTCCAAAGAGATTGCCCTCCGCCACCGGTCCAGCCTCCGAGGTCGCCAGTTCCCCTAACTTAGGGTCAATCTTGATCAACAATGATCTGCGACGCTCCGTAGAGATCACCGATTTCCAGAGGAAAATAACTGCTATCTGCGCCCAGCTAGAGAGGGTCACTGGGGAAATAAGCGTCCTCCGCCATATCTAATATTTTCGCTAGGGGGCCCGTCGTGTCCAGGAGCTTATCCTGGCACGCTCTCCAGGAACGATCTATGCCCTTCTTAGGGTCCCGGATAAATTTGGCCAGGAACGTGGCCATCTTAGGGTCCACCTCCGGTGTGAGGGCGACTTTTCCTTCCAGGGTCGGTCTCGGGCATTCCGCTCGCAGGCAACTCCTAACCTCCTTGTCGAGCGCCTTACGGAGTCTGGCAGCCATGTATGCTGCTACGTTAGGGACCGGAACCCATTCTGCTGACCTTGGGTGTAAGAGGTCATCAGGGTTCAACATATCACTCCCTGCCTCAGAATCTGTGGCCTGATCTATCTTTGCCGGGCGCCATGGTCTGCCCGAGTCACCATCACCATCTGAGGTCTGGGGGGACTCATCCGGATCCCCGTGGGTAAAGTATAGGGGTATCCCGAGGGTCCCGCCAGATCCTCTGAGGGATGAGTGGGGTTTGAGGGAAGCTGGGCATCCATAAAAGCTTTCTTGAGCCGCGCGAACGCGTCGGTATCCACACCAGCGTCCTCATCGCGACTCCTTTTGGGGTCTAGGGCGGTGGTGGAGGGCTTCCCTGGAGGTGGGGGGTTCTGAGCCCCGGACAGGTCTTCCCTGGATTCAAGGGGTTTTTGGCACTGGGCCTGAAGTTGACTGATTTTCCTCTCCAAGGGCGCTACCACCTGTGAAACCGCCTTGAGGGTGGAGGAGTCCATAACTTGGTAGAAGTGGTCATATATGGGCAGGTAAGTAACATTCTCCTCCTCCTCCTCATAATAATATTGATCATCAAAGTCCTCCATAATTCTTAAAGAGTGAGGACTATGGGCAGAAAAAAGGGGAATTAATGTAGGGATTGCCCCGTATTAATAGAGACCCTTAGGGTATGACTGGGCTGAGCCCTTGGACCACAGCTCCCTGCTGTTGCTGAGGGTGTTCTCCTGCCTGGGCTGGTCCCTTAAATTGAAAATCGGTCTTACCCGAAGTACGGGTGTCAAGCTCCAGGCAGGGGGCTCTTGAGACTGGCACCAAGCGGTTAGACGCTAAAGTAAACAAACTTCCTCCGCGTGTGACAGATGGCAAACTGGCCGTGCGAGCCTCTCCGCGTCAGTTACCTAGCAGAAATGAGGCCCACAGACCGCGCGTGAGGTAACGACGCGCTCAGGCGCGTCTAATCTTGGGCGCAGGTCGCTAGCGGCGGGAGGGCTGCACCGCACCGAGAGCCTGCCAGGAATCGGCGCGGCCTCGAAGGAAGCGAGAGACACTCCCGCGGCCGTTAGAAAATCCAATCGCAGCGCGCACAAAGGGACCAAGACAAAATCAAATTCACTTGCTCTAAGACAGTCGAGCCAAGGCATATCTACAATTTTTAACTAATAACGAGTCGTGAAGAGCAGAAAACCGGTCAGAGGAGCTGTTCACTTATCTTAATGCTGCTGGAGCAACGAAGAAAGAGGAGGGTAGAGCGTCCTCAGGGGGAAGTCATCGGATGTCCTGATTCAGGATTGGACATTGCTGTTGGACTTTTTTCTCTTTCCATTTCCCTTGGTTCCATGGGAAATGTAGTTTGGTTATGATATTAAAGACTGATGGCTGCTGGAATAAATAAAGTGGAGAAAGTAAAAACCTAATCCGAAGCCTCCGGTCCTGACATAGAATTATGAAAATATTACAAGATTTTCAGTTTTTTTCTGAAAATCATTGTTTTAATTGTATCTGTGTTTATCTTCTGCCCATTTTCATAAGAATACTTGTTAACTGCCGATGGCTGCGCTTGGAGCCTCTTTGGGGTTCCACCGATTAGGATGGAGTAGTTAGCATACAGGAGTGCCTGAGCATGGAATCCTTTAATTTCCGGGATGTCTATGCTTGCCTTTAGGATGTCACTGTACAGTTTGTTTGTATATAGTGAGTTAAAGAGTAAGGGTGCAAGCTGACATCCCTGTTTCCCTCCTTTTATGATGCCAAATTCTTTGCTAAGTTAGCCTTTTTGGATTAACCTGACCTGAGATGTTGTGTCTAAGTAGAACACTACTATCAGAGATAGTAGGGGCAGGATCTAATCCCAAGTCAATTAGCTTATTCCATAGCCTGTGTCTGGGTATTAGGTAAAAGTCCACTGTGAAATCCAAGAAGGCTACATTGAGTGATTTTCTTTTTGCATTTGATCAACTGTGGGCTGGCATTCTCTGAACCCCCATTGAATTGGCGCTACGGTTTTATCTTTTTGAACCCATTCGTCTAAGGGCATTAGTTTGCAGAAGAGTTTACAATCAATATCAATCATACTCATTGCTCTGTAAGATTTTGAGTTGGTTTTCGGTCCCTTTTTATACAGGGGTACAATGAAGCTGTTCCACCAGGATTCGAGGCATACATTTGTGGTGGCAATCTCTATGAAGGTTTCAGTTGGAATAGGTAGCCAAAATTCTTGGTTTTGCTTGAAGGCCTCTGGTGGCATCATGTTGGGTCACGTTCCTTTGGATAGTTCATTTATTGCTGATATTAAATCCTCTTCCATGAAGATTTTTTCAAACAAATTTCTCCTCTCTGTCATGTTTACTTCTCTAGCTGTTCTCATAAAAGAGGTCGAGTTCTGCATTGTGATGGGATTTTGGTCATTCGTTGGAATATTGAAGCAAGATGCTATACCCAGATTTCTTCTACGATGTTGGCCTCATTCGCATTTCTTTTTATTTTGAGACTCTCGCCAGTTTTTCTCCAAAAAGTCTGTAGGTCTTTTTCAAGGGCAGCTTTCTCCAGTGATATCCATTTTACCTACAGGCCCCCTCTTTTTTATTGTTTACTTCATGACTTAAAAGACATACTTACTCTTTGGATTTCGTTTGTGCTCCTTTTGTCTGTACCAGAGTTTTAGTCCTTCTTTGACAGTCATACATTGGTTATCAAACCAGCCTGTGTTCTTTGTCCCAGAGCCCTTGTGTTTTTGGAGAATGTTCTTGACACGATATGTAATAAAGATCACATACGTTCCTTATAGCATGATACCCATGTTCCTTGGGTCTTTGTTACGTACTTCAGCTTACAGATCAGTTTGTCTGTTTGTATACTGTTTTGCCATTCCTCAATGTTCAATTCTGTATCCACATTCCATCTTATCCTTATTTGACCATCAAATTCCCATTCATTAGTCGGATTGTGACTCTCCCTAAGATCCTCTTAACTGTTTCCTTAAACATCTATTGATAAGCGCTGTCGTCACTTTCAACTTTCCAGAGGATTCTTGGGTTTCCAAATCTGGTCCAGTCCTTGAATCTGACAAGGATGTAATCCATGGCTGTTTCTGCTCCTCCTGTATTATGTGTCGGGATCTGGGCGTACACATTTTTGTGTGAGTTTCTGACTAAGAGCTGGCCTTCTTCACAACAACATTTTTGCAGTCTTTTGCATCTATTTTAGGGAAATGGTGTTAAAAGGAAGGAATGCCAAAAGCTGACTTCATCTCCTTATATTCTTGAGAAATGTTTCCCCATTCACCCATTTTGCAGTTGAAATCTCCACAAACGAGAATTATTGTTTTTGACTTGGCGGGTAGTGATGCTGCTTCCCTGATGCATTTAGAAGGTTTGCGAAGCCTTTCAGTTTCTGCTGCTGTGCGTGGACATGTATTAATCTCAGTATGGACTTGTCTAATATCGTTATGTCGCACATCTGTGTCAACCCAAGCTTTGAATTGTCTCAAGTTTCACATCGGCATGATCTTGAGGCTTGCCATTGCTTTGTGCATATCCAGAGATTTCGCATTCTGTTATCAGGCAGGTTTCTTGAAGGGCTAGGATTTTGTATCTTGTGATGAAGTTCATTAAATGAGTGTCCCCTTTTTTGTGTGAAATGCCTGCCATGCTCCAAGATAGGAGTGCAGACTTTTCCTCTCAGTCCATCTCTTTGAGTCCTGGTTTACCGTAGTACAGTTCTAGTTAACACAAACCACAGAAGTGGGGACCCGGAGCGGAAAAAGAGGTCCAATACCCTGGCTCCCTAGAACACGTATGTAAAACACTCAGAGTAGCTGCTCCTAAAGGAAAGTCCGGCCAAATAGGCTGCGGAAAACAGAAGAAGAGGGGGTGAGGGGGTGTCTCAGGATGGATGTATAGGTCGGGGGAATTCCTTTATTTGGAAAAGTTGCCCTCACGCACCCGTGAAGGTGTCATGCTTCATCATTGGGCGTTTTTGCTCCTCGTGGGGTCGGCGCTGCAATACCCCACGGGCCCCGCAAAAGGCTCTTTGGCGGACATCTCTTTAAGTAAAAAAACGCCGTAATGGTGAGTGCGAGTGTGTGGCGCTTGTGTGATAGTGAGTTAAAAATATCACAGTGGTGCCCAATAAAAGAAGGTTTGTATTCCTCGGTCCACTAGATAGAGTAAAAACAGAAGTCAAACTTCTACTTTCCACTAATGAGGAAATACAGTTTGGTTAGAATTGTGGGTGCAGTGAATGGGATCGACATGTTTCACGCCCTATTGGTCCAGAAGGGATCCTCAGCGTTTCATCAGGACCAGGTGTAAAAGAAACAAATACTTCTTAAAAAACAGTCGAGGAAAGACTAAGTGGTAAGATGCGGGAAAAATTATATCATCAGTGTTAGAAATGGGGGTCTCTAGTTGGCAATGGCTGGCCACTGTCCAAGTAGGGACCCTTCTTCCTAAGTCAGAGTAAGAGGGCTACACCCTTTGACAGCCCCTGCTCAACCCTGTGGTAACGTAGCACGAGCAGCTAGGCCCATCTCAGAGGCAGTGTGTGAAGCATTTATGACCATACACAGTAACACAGTGAGGAACACTACAAAGGGACACCACACAAGTAGTTATAAAAAATAAGTATCTTTATATATAGACTTAACACAAGACCAATAACGATAAAAAGCCACAATACTGTCAAATAGGATTACTCTTGAAATGCTGTAAAAATAGTTCAAAGTGTGCAAAGAGGAGTTCAGTTCAAAGCAGTGGTCTCTGCGACCCTTTTACTTACAAAGTACCTGGATTTCGTAACAAAACCAACAAATTGTCGCAAAGAAGCTGTAGCGATGATTTTCTGCACGCGAGGCCGGCGATGCGATAAATCCTTGCCGCGAGGGAGGATGATGCGCCGATCTGCTGATGCGTGCGGAGACGATGCGACAAACTTCTGCACGCTAGGCCGTTGATGCGATGACTCCTTGCCGCGAGGGAGGAGACAATGCGACGATCCTGTTGCGTGTGCGATTAGGTTGCGATGCGAAGAAATGGCGCTCCGCGAGGGAGCGACGATCCTGATGCGATGCGATGAAAATGGCGGATGCCCGGCGTCTGCGCTGCGATGTCGTGAAGCGATGATCTCTTGGAGTTAGCGAGCACTTGGAAGCCCGCACATGTGCGATGCGAGGCTCTTTGGAGTTAGCGAGCACTTGGCGGCCCGCAAACGTGCGATGAGTCGATCTTTGGTTGCGGGCACTCAGCGGCAGCAGCGCAATGATTTTCCGGGCGCTTTCGGCTGCGGCGGCTCGCAAACGTGCGTTAGCGACGATTTCAGCACTCTCTTCTCTGTAGTAGAACTAGAGGCCCTGGAACTCACAGGAGCCTCACCTGCAGATAGAAATCCTCGCTGGGAGGAATCAGGAGGCTGGTGGTGAAGTCTGATGTGCCTGAGACTTCAACAGGAGGCTAGCTCTCTCCTAGCCCTTGGGTGATTGCTTTAGCAAGATTAATAAAAGTTCTCTCAAAGTCCTTTTCCCTCTTCTTCCAAGTCCAATGGTAACCACTGCAGGCCAATCCAAGAAACAGCACACAAGCACCAGGATAGTCACCTCCTGTAGATTCCTTCAGTTACACGGACAGAGGTTCGTCTTGATGTCCAGGAGCAATACAAATTGTAGGGGTTTCAGCACAGATATTTATACCCCAAAAGTCTTTGTTCTTAAAGCTACAAGCCACTGAGCCTAGCCAGAACCAGTTCTGCTCAGTCCTGGAGCACTTTGTTTACCAGGCTGCATCCTTCCTTTCAGGAAGAGGGGGTCTGCTATCAGACGCACAGTAGGAGGTGGAGCCATCATTCACTTTGCCAGGCACAGCCCTATTCAAGTCAAGGAGCTACCCCTCCCCATACTCCAAACGCAGATCTCTCTATTCAACCCAGGTCTGGCTCAGCCTGCCCTGTCCCTCCAAAACCAGACAGCCAATACACATAACAGCAGAGCACACTGGAAGGCTTAGGCAAGAAAATACCTACTTTCTAAAAGTGGTACTTTCAAACACAGAATATAAAAATAAACTTTACTAAAAGATGTATTTTAATATTCTGAGCTCAGGCATACTAAATTCGTTTTTCTACCATGTTCCTGGGGTCAGTTAGGACTATAGGATGTAATAGCAACACTGCCCATCCTGGCCTATGGGGAACAGGTAGCCTTACAGTAGTGAAAAACGAAATTGGGTGTAATTCACTACCAGGACATGCTATACACACCAAGGCATGTCCTACCTTACACATACAAAGCACCCTGCCATAGGGGTGACTTACATGATGCCAAGGGAAGGTTCAGGGGCTGGGAAGTGGGTGCACTTCACAGCCAAGATGGCAGTTCTGGACTGCACACAGACCCTGCAGTGGCAGGTCTGAGACACACTTTACAAGCTGCTTCTGTGGGTGGCGCAAACCAGCGCTGCAGGCCCACCAGCAGCATTCGGTTTACCAGCCCTGGGCACACACAGGCCACGCTACTAGGGACTAACAGGTAAACCAAAGAAGCCAATCATGGATATACCAATTCACATGTCATATTTACACAGGGAGCATTCGCGCTGTGGCACCGAAGGGCAGTGGCACAGCGCCCAGAGCATCTAACACCAGCAAAAACAGAGGAGACAACAGCGAAAAATGGAAGGGAGACCCACGCCAATGGTGCCAGGTCTAACACGTGTCCCCTCCAGCTGAAATGTGGGGAGAACTACCCATCCCCTTGGAAGTTCTCATCACTAAGGCAGAAAAATCTGGACAGACCATCAGCATTGGCGTGTTCTGTACCAGGGCGGTGTTCCACCGTGAAGTCCATACCCTGTAGGGAAATGGACCACCTCAACGACTTGGGATTCTCTCCCCTCATCTGCATCAACCATCTGAGGGGCCTGTGGTCTGTCTGAACCCGGAAGTGAGTCCCAAACAGGTATGGTCTCAGCTTCTTCAGTGCCCAGACCACAGCAAATGCCTCACGCTCAATTGCACTCCACCTCTGTTCCCGGGGAAGTAACCTCCTACTGATGAAGGCTACAGGTTGGTCTAGTCCCTCCTCATTTATCTGTGACAGGACGGCCCCTACACCATGCTCTGAAGCGTCTGTCTGGACAACAAATTCCTTAGCAAAATTGGGCGCCTGGAGTACGGGTGCTGTACACATGGCAGTCTTGAGGGCATCAAAAGCTTTCTGACAGGTGTCAGTCCAGTTCACGATCTTTGGCTGCTTTTTGGAAGTCAGCTCAGTCAAGGGTGCAACAATGTTGTCATACCCCTTGACAAACCTCCTGTAGTAACCCGTGAGTCCTAAGAAGGCCCTCACCTGGGTCTGGGTCCTTGGGGGCTCCCAAGCCAGGATGGTCTCAATCTTGGGCTGCAGGGGCGCCACTTGGCCACTCCCAACCTGGTGTCCCAAGTACACCACAGAACCCTGCCCAATCTGGCACTTACTGGCCTTGATTGTGAGGCCTGCTCTGCGCAGCGCCATCAACACTTCCCAGAGGTGGCGCAAGTGGTCCTCCCAGGAGGAACTGAACACTGCAATGTCATCTAGGTAGGCGGCACTGAAATCCTCCAGCCCAACCAACACCTGGTTGACCAACCTCTGAAAGGTGGCAGGGGCATTCTTCATCCCAAAGGGCATCACACAGAACTGGTAGTGCCCATCTGGTGTGGAGAATGCTGACCTCTCCTTTGCCCCATCAGTTAAGGCGATCTGCCAGCACCCAGACGTCAGATCAAACGTGCTGAGGTACCGGGCAGCCCCTAACCGATCTATGATCTCATCAGCTCTGGGGATGGGGTGCGCGTCGGTCTTCGTGACCGAATTGAGACCTCGGTAGTCCACACAGAACCTAAGTTCAGGGGAGGCACCAGGTGCTGCAGCTTTTGGTACCAAGACCACGGGGCTGGACCAAGGGCTGCTAGAGGACTCAATCACCACTAGGGCAAACATTGTGGAGACCTCCTCCTTAATGTGAGCCCTGACCCTGTCAGTCACTCTGTAAGCCTTGTGCTTGACAGGAGGACTGTCCCCGGTGTCTACCTCATGGACGCACCAATCAGTGACACCAGGCACCAGGGAAAACAAATCAGAAAATTGCCCCAACAGTTGGTGACAATCTCTCTGCTGCTCAGGGATCAGTGTGGTGGAGAGGACCACACCCTCCACTGACCCATCCTTCTCTCCTGCACACAGGAGGTCAGGAAGAGGCTCACTCTCCTCCTCCATCCCAGCATCTGTGGCAAGAAGCATGCCCACTCGCTCGAATGGGGTACTAACAACTGGAAAGGGCTGGAGTGGGGCCTTGATCTTCCCCCCACTCTTCCCTCTTGCCTGGCAAGTCTCACTTGTTCTGCAATAAGTGTGTGAGCTCTTGCGCATCTGGGGCCAATAAAAGTGGGTGATCAGCCTCTCAAAGGTCTTGGTCTGCCCCAGATGTCCTGCCAATGGAATGTCATGAGCCAACCCCAGTAGGAAGGCTCTGAAGCACTCGGGTACCACCAGCACACGGGCTGACCCCGGCTCAGCAGCCTTAGGCTCGCTATACAGGAGACTGTTCTCCCAGTAAATCAGATGTGAACCAGACATGTCACCTGCTGCCTGGGCTGCAGCCTGACGCCGCATACCCTCAAGAGAAGGGCAAACTCTTTGCTGCTCACAAAATTCCTCCCTGGTGGGTCCCCCTTCCTGCTGCCAATGGGTCAGCTCAGGCAGGTCCCCCAGTTCGGTGATCTGCTCCCCGGTAGGCTCCAGGGCATCCCCCTCAGGGTCTGCTCCCTCCTGGGCCGTGGGAACCAAGGGGGCCGGCTCCCGCGCCCCCTGCCCCTCCTCTCTAAGGCAGGGATCTGGGCCATACTCTCAGGCTCCAGGTCCTTCTCAACACCCTCCTTGGCTGCCATGGACCGAGTGGTAGCACACGGCCACTCAGGCAGACCCAACATCTCCAAGTGAGATCTCCTCTCCACCGTAGCCCACGGGGAGTTCTCTAAATCATTGCCCAACAGACAGTCTACAGGCATGGCGGGCCTCACAGCCACCTGAAGAGTTCCTGAGACCACCCCCCCACTCAAAGGGAACCTGAGCCACCTCACATTGGCTCTCTGAGTTGTCTGCGGACACTACTGGGTAGAATGCATGGGGGACAACCTGCTCTTTGGACACCAACCGGGAGCTGACAGCAGTTACACTGGCTCCTGTGTCTCTTAGAGCCTCCACCCTATGGCCATTGATGGTCACCCACTGCCTGTACTTTTGGTGTTATCAGGCAGTGCAGGCTTAGGGACCATCTCAAAGTCTCCTAATGAGACAAGGGTCAACTCTACGGGATCCCACTCACCTTGGGCACCCATCTCCTCCCCTCCCAGGGCTACACTAGCAAGCTGGCGGGGTGGTGCACGGGTGGTGCACTAGTATCCCTCTGAGGACACTGGGGATCATAGTATCTGTGGCCCACTTGACCACACTTATAACAAGTAAGGGGCCCCCTCTGAACAGGCCTACCTGTCGGGGGCACTGGCTTCATCTCTTGGGGAGGCTGGGACACCACTGCTTGGTTCCCTTGGGAATTACTTTGGGGCCCTCTTTGGAACTCCCTTGGTTTACCCCTGTCCCCCCCACTTCTCTGCTGGGGACCCTGACCACCTTTGGCGAAGTCTCCCACTGGACCCTTGCGAACCCGGGTGCTCACCCAGCGGTCCGCCTCTCAGCAAGCTTCCTAGGGTTAGTCAGCTTGCAATCAATCAGGTGCTGGCGTAGCTCAGGAAAACAGTTACTAGATAAATGCTCCCATGCAATCAAATCATAAAGCTGCTCAAAAGTTTCTACTTTGCTACCTTTTACCCAGCGTTCCATTGCTCTGCAAAAAAAGACACATATTCAACCCACGTGGTACCCTCTAGCTTCTTGCAGGTCCTAAACCTCTGCCTATACATCTCAGAGGTCAAACCATAGCGGGTCATCAAAGCTTCCTTCATGTGGCCATAAACCATCTGACTTTCTGGGGGCAGGTCCAACAAGGTATCCCTCCCCTCACTCACAAAGCGTCCCCACAACCCCGCTCCCCAATCCTTCTCAGGGACCCGGTGGGACACCATGGCTAATTCATAAGCTGCAAACCATTGCCCAATATCTTCACTTTTGTGGAAATCCTTAATAACCTCCTTGGGTATATACACTCTATTCTCAGTATGCACTACAGGTACGCTGCCACCAGAGGGGGAGATCTCTACACTTTTGCTTTAATCTCCAACTCCCTCAATATTCTCTCATGCTCAAGTTTCATTTTCATAATCTCAAATTCTAACTTCTTGTTCTCTAGGTCCCTGTGACCATCCATTTTAAGCTTAGCCATCTCCATAGTATGCCGCCTATCTCTCTCCCTGTCCTCCATCTCTTCTGGGGACAGACCCCTGGCGGACACACTAGTGCCCGGGCTGGAAATTGCTTTATCTCCCACCAGGTCTACTACTTCACCCTGCTGCTCTCCTGCATTCTCTTCCCCCTCCACAGGCTCTCCCATATTCTTAGGGGCATCCCTGGCTTCTAGCCAGGCCTTCAGCGCATTGTAATACTCCTCCCTTCTAGTGAGACCTGTGATAGGGACTGTGAAGCGTTTGCAAAAATATTTGAGCTGCTTGGCATTGTAGGTTTCTAATTTCTCTTCTTCCCAGGAGAGATCCTCCGAGGCATTGGATCCGGGCTTGCCCATTGTAGCAATAACTGGCAATATTAATCAAAAATAGAATCAAAAAACATCAAAAACGTATGTGGTTGCGTTATGGTCTGCACTCACTAGTAGTGTACACTATAATTACTGTATGCGATCATAAATGCAAGTCCAGATCCTCACCGCTGACCACCAATGTTAGAAATGGGGGTCTCTAGTTGGCAATGGCTGGCCACTGTCCAAGTAGGGACCCTTCTTCCTAAGTCAGAGTGAGAGGGCTACACCCTTTGACAGCCCCTGCTCAACCCTGTGGTAACATAGCACGAGCAGCTAGGCCCATCTCAGAGGCAGTGTGTGAAGCATTTATGACCATACACAGTAACACAGTGAGGAACACTACAAAGGGACACCACACAAGTAGTTATAAAAAATAAGTATCTTTATATATAGACTTAACACAAGACCAATAACGATAAAAAGCCACAATACTGTCAAATAGGATTACTCTTGAAATGCTGTAAAAATAGTTCAAAGTGTGCAAAGAGGAGTTCAGTTCAAAGCAGTGGTCTCTGCGACCCTTTTACTTACAAAGTACCTGGATTTCGTAGCAAAACCAACAAATTGTCGCAAAGAAGCTGTAGCGATGATTTTCTGCACGCGAGGCCGGCGATGCGATAAATCCTTGCCGCGAGAGAGGATGATGCGCCGATCTGCTGATGCGTGCGGAGACGATGCGACAAACTTCTGCACGCTAGGCCGTTGATGCGATGACTCCTTGCCGCGAGGGAGGAGACGATGCGACGATCCTGTTGCGTGTGCGATCAGGTTGCGATGCGAAGAAATGGCGCTCCGCGAGGGAGCGACGATCCTGATGCGATGAAAATGGCGGACGCCCGGCGTCCGCGCTGCGATGTCGTGAAGCGATGATCTCTTGGAGTTAGCGAGCACTTGGAAGCCCGCAAACGTGCGATGCGAGGCTCTTTGGAGTTAGCGAGCACTTGGCGGCCCGCAAACGTGCGATGAGTCGATCTTTGGTTGCGGGCACTCAGCGGCAGCAGCGCGATGATTTTCCGGGCGCTTTCGGCTGCGGCGGCTCGCAAACGTGCGTTAGCGACGATTTCAGCACTCTCTTCTCTGTAGTAGAACTAGAGGCCCTGGAACTCACAGGAGCCTCACCTGCAGATAGAAATCCTCGCTGGGAGGAATCAGGAGGCTGGTGGTGAAGTCTGATGTGCCTGAGACTTCAACAGGAGGCTAGCTCTCTCCTAGCCTTTGGGTGATTGCTTTAGCAAGATTAATAATAGTTCTCTCAAAGTCCTTTTCCCTCTTCTTCCAAGTCCAATGGTAACCACTGCAGGCCAATCCAAGAAACAGCACACAAGCACAAGGATAGTCACCTCCTTCAGATTCCTTCAGTTACACGGACAGAGGTTCGTCTTGATGTCCAGGAGCAATACAAATTGTAGGGGTTTCAGCACAGATATTTATACCCCAAAAGTCTTTGTTCTTAAAGCTACAAGCCACTGAGCCTAGCCAGAACCAGTTCTGCTCAGTCCTGGAGCACTTTGTTTACCAGGCTGCATCCTTCCTTTCAGGAAGAGGGGTCTGCTATCAGACGCACAGTAGGAGGTGGAGCCATCATTCACTTTGCCAGGCACAGCCCTATTCAAGTCAAGGAGCTACCCCTCCCCATACTCCAAACGCAGATCTCTATTCAACCCAGGTCTGGCTCAGCCTGCCCTGTCCCTCCAAAACCAGACAGCCAATACACATAACAGCAGAGCACACTGGAAGGCTTAGGCAAGAAAATACCTACTTTCTAAAAGTGGTATTTTCAAACACAGAATATAAAAATAAACTTTACTAAAAGATGTATTTTAATATTCTGAGCTCAGGCATACTAAATTCGTTTTTCTACCATGTTCCTGGGGTCAGTTAGGACTATAGGATGTAATAGCCACACTGCCCATCCTGGCCTATGGGGAACAGGTAGCCTTACAGTAGTGAAAAACGAAATTGGGTGTAATTCACTACCAGGACATGCTATACACACCAAGGCATGTCCTACCTTACACATACAAAGGACGCTGCCATAGGGGTGACTTACATGATGCCAAGGGAAGGTTCAGGGGCTGGGAAGTGGGTGCACTTCACAGCCAAGATGGCAGTTCTGGACTGCACACAGACCCTGCAGTGGCAGGTCTGAGACACACTTTACAAGCTGCTTCTGTGGGTGGCGCAAACCAGCGCTGCAGGCCCACCAGCAGCATTCGGTTTACCAGCCCTGGGCACACACAGGCCACGCTACTAGGGACTAACAGGTAAACCAAAGAAGCCAATCATGGATATACCAATTCACATGTCATATTTACACAGGGAGCATTCGCGCTGTGGCACCGAAGGGCAGTGGCACAGCGCCCAGAGCATCTAACACCAGCAAAAACAGAGGAGACAACAGCGAAAAATGGAAGGGAGACCCACGCCAATGGTGCCAGGTCTAACAATCAGTCACCTAAAAAATCCAACCTGAAATAAACAAAGAAGAAAAAATAGTGTAAGCATATATCAGCCACAAGGAGTATGCCGTGGCTAGATAATGGTGGCACGGTAAGAATGAGGCCGTGCTACATGTGTGGGGGGGAGATCGGATCACAACTGTGTGTCACTCATCCAGAATTATTTTTGGAGTGATCGATGATCAACTGCCCAAAGAAATACGTATTATCTTTAGCAAGACCAAATATACTCATCCCACCAAATATATATCCAAAAATGTATAAGGAAAAGTTGAGGAATAGTATCTTGCTTACCCTCTCGAAGTGAAGGGGAGTGCCTCTGAGGTTATAGCAGGTATATGCTATAGGCGACCTGTCAGGTGAGGCAACATGAAGGGGTTTGGGATTACAAATGTGGAAGGAGATAGCGGAATAAGGGAGTCGGGGGCTCAAGGAGAAGTCCTTGTCGCTCATTAAAACATACTCACAGTGACCACTTGGAGCGTTCAGCATAATCACCTACCCGTGTCTTCTAAACCTGGAGGAACCGGTGCCGGAGAGCAGCCGCGCTCAAATAATGAAGAGTCTGTCACTCCGGTAGCCGGCTCTACATCAGACACATACGGGAGAGCCGGGTGTGGCGCGTTAATGAGGGGTGGTGGTCAAAGAGCATCTGGCATAGGCTCAGTTTTGTGGCGGCCATCTTAGAATGGTCATGTTTATCCTTTTAAGCTCGCTGTGATTGTTTACACAAAGAAAAGGAGACTATGGGGCTACACAGACAGAAGTGAAAAACAATACAAGTCTAAAGGCAGTCAGGGTGTGTGGTGACAAAGAAATAAGTAGCCAGAGTGAAACGTAAGTGATGGGGCACGAGAGGTAGGTATCCCATGGGAATCTCAGACAGATGCTGTTGAGTCACCTGTCATAAATTGAAAGGGTATGACGGTGTAAGGGGGAGAAAGTGGGAATTTACAAATCGCTTATAAGGTGAGAGCCTGCTCATATGTGCAAGGTACGTAGGAACTCCTCTTGGGAAAAAAATCTGCAAAAAATGTCAAGAATTGCTAAGATGGTGTCTGTATGATAAGTATATCTTATTTTTCAACTGATGTGTGCTTATAAGTATTACTGGGTGTTGTGCAGATTACAGAGTGCACTCATACCACGAGATGTCATCGTTCAATCCGTGGATGTGTGTTTTGAGGCGAAACACCCACCACTGTTCTCTTGAGAAAAGAGACTGTGTGCTCCATTTGTTATTCGCCTCAATTATGTCCACTTCAGATTATCCACCGTGTGATTAGACTCTAGAAAATGAGAGGCCTTCTTAGTGCTTGTCTTCTTACAGCGTATTGTGCTGCGGTGTTCAGCAATGCGTATTTTCACCATTCTGGTGGTCATGCCTACATATCAAAGACCGCAGGGGCTTGTGATTAGGTATATGCAATTTTTTGTGTTACAATTGGTATGGTGCCTTTGCTCCCAAGGGTATTGCAGACCAATATCAATTGTCTTGGTGGTTTGTGTGAGGGGGCATACTGTACAAGACCCACAGGGATAGTGTCCCTGTACATGACGGAGACCCCAAAGTGTGGTCTGGGGGTCCCTTGGCAAAATAGGTCGAGTGTGGACTAGCATGTCTCTTAGCTTATCTGTGCGTTTGTATGCAAAGAGGGGTGGATCGCCCACCTCCAAAGTCCCTGTATTCAAATGGACCAATGTCTTTTAATGATTTTTTTAATCTTATTTGATGAGGGTGTAAAGATTGTGAGACATGTGAGCTTCTCCATCTGTGATTTTTCTTTACTTGCCAGGAGGCTCTCTCGATGGTTATTCTTCACTCTTTTGTATGCCTGTTGTACAATCTTATGGGAGTAGTGGCGATCTATCAAGTTGGATCTCAGGGTGGAAGCTTGTAGTTCATATTCTTTCATGGTGTTACAGTTACGACGGAGGCGTGGGAACTGGTCCACCGGGACATTGTCATGTAGTCTTCGGGTGATGGCTCTCGTAAACTAATAGGCTGTTCCTAGCCGTGTGTTTTCTGTAGTTGGTGGTTAAAATCCTGCCTCCTTCTCTGGAGATGAGAAGATCCAAAAAAGGTATAGATTGATCTCAAATAGTGCTGGTGAACTTCAGAAAGGTATGTTGAGTGTGTTAATCCAGTCGCAGAATCCTGCGCAGATATTGGCATCACCTCGCCAGAAGACAAGTACATCGTCTATGTATCTGCGCCAGGTAAGTATGTTCCCTGAATAGGGATTTTCCTCACCGAGGATGTGGTTACCTCCGTGCCGTGTGTCCCCAATATTTTCATTTCTTGGATCACCTGTGTGGTTTGCATGGTACTAGCCTTTTGGTGACTACACGGCGGATGAAGGCGAGCAGCTCCGGAGGACGACCACCCTTGGAGTAAGTGTGACTAGAGGGGGTCTCTCCTTGCCCGCCGCCAGTTCTAACTTGAAATAGGGGTAAACTCGTAATCCTTCTAATCATTAGAGGAAATTCCTCAACACGGAAGATCTGGTTTTTATGAAACTCGTTTCTCAACTGGAGATGAGAGGACCATTACACTGGGACAGGTAGAGTCCTGCGGAAGGCCGGCGTGACCCTACATGTGGGGCACACACACACGGCCGAAACATGTTGACCACCTGCCAGTATAGGAGGGGTGTTAGGAGCACATAGCATCTCCCACGCACCACCATCCTTCACGTTTTTAACTCTGGCCGGAGAGTCCAAGAATAAAAGTCTTAGTCACTGCGACACTTCCGAGCTAGTTTTAACTCACATATCACTGCACTTTCACTACCGTCGTTCCCAGCCACTGTGACATATATTGTCTCCTTTTTTTGTTGTATTGTCTTCCCCTTCCCTATTGCTCCACCCCGTGCGTGGCTATGCCGGGGTGTATTGTAAGCAGCCCTATGATGAAGCATGTCACACGTCTGTGTGAGTGAGGGCAGTATTAGCATACACAGCAGGTGCCATCACAAACAACCATTGTATTACTCCCTACTCCTTTTGGTGGATTAAGTATTGATGGGGGTTCGGAGTAGGTGAGTCCATACCCTCACCCCTTCTTTTGTGTTTTCTAGCCGTTAGAAATAAAAATTGACTGCTATGCCCTGGGCATGTGTGTGAGATGCAGCGCCAGCTAGGATGTCACAACCCCCCGCCTCGTGAGGGTCCCAATGATGTCCAGAACGCTCTATGCATGTCCCCTGGTTCGTCTAGGTGGGAGTGTGATGTTTGGGAGATGTGGATGCCTGTGGGTCACCCTGCCCCGGGTTTCGGAGTTCTAGTAGAATCGCGTCCCATGCCCCCGCCAGCGGGAGCACCCTCAGACCCAATGTGCCCTCTCGCCGCAGCACCACACTCTCCCCCTGCGCCCAGCATGTCAGTAATTGCAGCCAGACTTTGACATTAGGTGGGTCCGGCGACTTCCAGCGCCTTGTGATTAAGCGCTTGGCCACTATGAGCCCGAGATCTATAAATCGGGACGTAACCTTGTATTTTTTTTGTCAACGGTATAGGCTTAACAGGCAGGTGTCCCATAAGTACGCGACTGTGCGACCCGTGCATTTGGACAGGTGCGTCGTGACTGCTCCCCAATAAGATGAGAGGGCTGTGCAATAGGTCTGCATCTAGTACTCCGCATTTAGGGCACTTAGCATCTACGCGGTTAACGTATCTATTAATCTTAGCCGGTGTGATGTAGGCTCTCTATATTATGTAATACTGTATTAGGCGAAACCGGGCGTTTCTGGGAATATATGTGGGCCTCTCTAGTATACTTGTCCATTCACGGTCAGTGCATTGCCTCTGTAGGTCGGTGTCCCATCGCCGCCTCAAAGGTGTTAGTGATTGTGCCGCGTGCGTGCGTAGGGATTCAGCGAACCACTTTGTAAGGTGTCTCCCTGTGCCTAACTCATGCAGGTATGGAACGGTGAGATGGGTTTCGCGCTCTTGAGTTGCGTCACCCCAGAGTGTTCGCAGCGCCTGTGTCAGTGTGGCGTGTAAGAGGAATTGAATAGATAATCAGCGCACACCTATTTAAACAAAAGAAAAAACTATTCATAAATATGAAAACTTGATTGTGTGCTACCCAGTTCGAGGCAGCCAGCCTCTCAATACTAGTAACCGTTCTGGCGTATATTCACCAGTGTACTGGATGCACAACGTGTGTTAAAGATTCAACAGTTCACTGTATTTTTGAAACAACAAAGATAACGTATCATTTCATTGATTTATGCTAAAAATATATATTGACTCGAATATTTTAAGAGTCCTATCAGTATTCCATCACAATACAAAAAATCAATACAAATTAATGCAAATAATTACAATGATGACATGAAAAGAATTCAAATACTCTTGCAAATCAAAATAACTTCTCTAGTACATATTATGACTGGATTGCCCAGCCCAGCCCAATACATTTCGGGATTGTAAGAGGAATTGGCCTTGTGACAGTCCACTGTCCTCGCCCAGTGTGTGGAACGGTATTAGCTGCTGGTCGCTGTATAGGTCTCCCAGGGTCAGCAGGCCCATCTGCTATCCCAAGGGTCTAGTTCCGCTGCTGTGATTGTGCGACAAGAGGCAGGCGTGCCTATTATGGGTAGTGAGGGGGCATATGGCACGACTTCCTTCGTGAGTGTTAGGGTCTGGCGCAAACAACTATAGGCGACCGAGGTCAGTAGCTGTGTCGGGGCTGTGCCTCGTCTACCTGGATGAAACAAGGCTATGATTTGGGACTGCGTGTGTCCAGGCTGCAGCGTGGCCATGTCCGCTAACTGTCGGCCACTCAGCCAGCGGGCCACCCACTGGAGTTGCGATGCCAAATAATAGTGCTCCATATTGGGGACTGCCAATCCGCCGCTGTCGGCAGGCAGGTAGAGCTTCGCCAATGCTACCCTATTGCGTGTCCCATGCCATATGAATTGCCTTAGATCTTGTTCTAGTGCACGAAAGAAGGAGGGTTGGACATAAACCGGTAAATTTGTGAAATGGTAGAGCAGCCGGGGGAGCACCAACATTTTTAGAAGTGCTATGCGGCCCATGGTGGCTAAAGAGAGAGTGCGCCAGAAGGTCATCTGGAACCTCACTGCCATCGCGGCCCGTACGAGGTTACCCTCCCACTGGCGGAAGACACGGACCCCCAGGTAACAGAGGGTTGAGGTCAGCCATGGCACCTGCGTGCCCCCCAACAGCAGCTCCGGGTCCGGGGTAGTTTCGGTGAAGGGATACAGGCACGACTTCCCCCAGTTGACGCGCAGCCCCGACAGCGAAGCAAACTCAGATAACGCCCTCTCGATCGCCAGGCAGGGGTCACGCACATCCCGAAGGTAGATCAGGAGGTCGTCCGCGTATAATGAGACTGCGTGCGTATCGTCGCCCAGAGGAATACCCCATTCTGCACCGGTCTGGCAGAGGGACAGTGCCAGCAGTTCAATGGCGAGTGCGAACAGTAGCGGGGAGAGTGGACACCCCTGCCTGGTGCCACGCTCGATTGAGATCGCCTGGGACACAAACAGGCCAGTTTTGACTCTGGCCGTGGGCTGCGTGTATAACAATTTAACCAACCCCAGTAACTTCTCTCCCAACCCATATCTGTCCAGGGCCGCAAACAAAAAGTCCCATTCCAGGGTGTTAAACGCCTTCTTAAAGTAGAGAACTAGGCAGCCTTAGTGCATCCACCTCTCTCTGGAGTAATGCGCCACCCTGAAGAATCGGCGTATGTTCAATGACGTGCAGCGAGTGGGTACAAACCCCTTCTGATCTGCATGCACCAGCCGTGGTACCAGTGGGGCCAGTCTGCACGCCAGTATTTTGGCCAACACCTTGTAGTCCGTGTTTAGCAGCGCCAGGGGTCGGTAAGAACCCAGCAAGTCCGGGTCTCTGCCCGGTTTAGGGAGTGAGACCAGCAAAGATTCACGGAGTGACTCCAGCATGATAGACGACTCCTGCGCACTGTGGTACACGGCCAGTAGGCGTGGAGCCAGGACCGATTGGAACGCTTTGTAGTATTCAGCGGGAAAGCCGTCAGGGCCAGGGGCCTTACCAGTCGCCAGTGCCTGTATGGCTGTCTGTACCTTCTGTAGCGTAATCAGTTCTTCTAATTCCGCACGCTGCTCTGCTGACACTGCTGGTAGCGGCATCGGGGACAGGTATGAGTCCAACTCTGGGAGCGCCACCCGAAGGGCCGATTTATACACTCTGGTATAGTGGGCTGTGAATTCCTTATGGACTCTATGTTGGCCAGCTATTAAGTGACCCGATGTCAATCTTGATGTAAGGGCCTGAGGGCGTGTCTGGTCTTGCTTGATTAATCGCACCAGTAGCCTGCCCGCTCTGTCCGCCGTTGCATGGGTGCATGCCGCAAGTGCCGCATAATTAATGCATCGCAGATGCTCCAGTATCTGAGTGTGTTCGTGCTTCAGCTTGTCCAAAGTGCACTGGGTGTCGGGTGCTCTCACTGCGTCTGACTCCAGTTGGATAAGGGCGTTTTTGATGCGCGTGGCTGCCTGATCCAGTTACCTACGTAAGCACCAGTTTAACCCCATGCAGTGTCCACGGACTACTGCCTTGCATGCTTCCCATACCACGCCCGCATCTGGGACCGAGGCCTCATTGTTTTCGTAATACTGTTCGATAGTGTTTGCTACTGAAGCCCTGAAGGGGGGATCCTCGAGGGCCGAAGGTTGGAGTCTCCACATGCGGGTGCTCTGCATAGTCTGCTTGTCCAGCAGTTGAACCGTGTGTGGATTGTGATCAGAGTGTGTGCGGCCAAGTACTCCGCTCGGGTGCATCCGGCTAGCAGCGCCTCTCTCCCTACGAATCTGTCAAGGCGTACGTGCAGTCCTTGTGGGTGAGAGTAGTGCGAGTATAGCCTGTAGCGCGGGTGTAGTGTCCTCCACACGTCAGCGAGAGTCCCCAGTGGCGCAACCATTGCCCCAGGGCCTTAGCGTGTGACGCAGCAGGTATACTCTGAAGTTGTGGGAAGGACCTTGTGTCCAGCACTGCGTTAAGGTCCCCTCCCAGTAACCAAGGGATATCGCACCAGCGGGACAGCATACCAGAGAGTGTCTGCCAGAACGCGGCCTGATCAGTGTTCGGGGCATATATGGACCCTATGACTATCTGTCTCCCGTCCAGATGACCACGTGAGAGCACATAGCGCCCATGAGTGTCGATCTCTATCTCTTCGGATATGTATGGGGTGCCCGGGCAGATCCGGATGAGGGTGCCCCTGGCATAAGAAAAGTAGCCCGTGGCTAGCACTTGGCCTCTCCATCTTTGCTGAAGCTTACGTATCTCTGGTTGCGAAAGATGCGGTTCCTGCAGCAGCACTATGTGGGCGGCATGGCGTTTTATATAGGCATATGTTTCATATCTACGCGCTGGCGTATGCATCCCCCTAACATTTCAGGTGACTATGGTGGTAGGCGGCATGAGTCAGTGATAAGGGGTAGGGACAGGCACTGAAGGTGTAGCACTAGGGGCACAGACCGCAGACAACGTACATATACTCCGGGTGATGGGCATAACTTCAACAGCTGCGATGTTACAATGGCGCTTTGGGAGCTGGCTAACAGGGGAGGGAGCATTTCACTTCCTAACTGAAACCGAGCAGAGTGACAACGTGTGTCCGCCCAAACTATGAACTGTGCCAACTGGCAGGTAACGGCTCTGTGCGCCGCGCTTACTATCAGGGGGGTATGCTAAAGCGGTCGAGGGTGGCAAGGCTCGCGGGCGCTTGGGTCCTAATTTTACACGTAAGTAAAACTGTGCTGCAGCAGGCTTTTCTCAATGCAAAGTGCAATGTATGAACATGATCACGGTTTATAGCTGTAGGCCATGTAGTGTGGTTCACAGTGGTGCAGCTAGTAGATTGTGGCGCACTCATTATGTGTGGGCGCAGACAGCATATGCGTGAATGTGCCTAGGCTCAAAGTCCTGCGGGGGCCACTGGTGGGCTTTACATCAGGTCATCAGCGGTTTGCGGAGTCACTACTGGAAGTCTCTGCGAGCTCTCGCCGGCTGGCCACACCCCAGAAGAGCTGCCTTCGCTGAGGGAGCGCACTGAGGAAGCACCTGAGTCCCCAGTGGTTTCAACGCTCCGCATTGTGGCTGCCGTCCTCAACACCTCACGCCACTCATGCATCATTTGTTCCAGATCAGGGGCTGGATGTCGGCCTGCGGTTGGCTTTCTGGCCCTCCTGCGGTTCCGTCCCCGGCCACCTCAGGTACCCCGGGCACCCCCGCGAGGACACTCACGCCTGCTCGGGGAGGTATGATGTCCTGCCGCCTCCAGCCAGTTCCAGGCATCCTCTGCGGCATTGAAGAAATAAGTGGAGCCGTTTGCCACAACCCGCAGCCGAGCAGGGAATAAAAGGGAGTATCTCATGTCCCGTTCGCGCATCCGTTTCTTCACCGCCATAAATGTACTCCGCTGCCTCTGCACCCCCAGCGCGTAGCCTGGAAAGAAAAGGACCAATGCATTGTCTACTTTAACCGCTTCCAGCTTGCGTACCTCTCGCAGTTCTGCATCTCGGTCTTTAAAATTGAGCAGCCAAAACAGTAATGGCCATGGCCCAGCCCCTGGCGGCGGACGGCCCGAGGTCACCCTGTGCGCCCGCTCCACTGCGAAAAAGGGGAGAACAGTGCCTCCGCCTGCATCAGAGTCTTCAGCCACTGCTCTGTGTAGGCAATTGCGTCTTGGCCCTCCGAGCCTTCCGGTAGGCCCATGACACGGACGTTATTGCGCCGAGAGCGGCCCTCTGAATCGTCCATTCTGCGCTCCAGCGAGTGCAACTGTTCAGGTAGCGCTTGTACCTCTGCTGACACTGTTTTGAGGGCTGGTAGGGCCTCCTGTATCTCCGACTCCATCTCGGCTACTCTTCCCATTAGCTTGCGATGGTCCGCAAGCAGTAGAGTGAAGTCGGACGCTACTTTGTCGATGCGGCTTTCCAAGGATGATCGAGTCTGCGTTAGCGAAGTCCCAAGCTGCTCAACCGCTTTAAGCACTGCATCGAGTTTGGACTCCAGTGTAAAAGTCCCGGCGGGGTCCGTTCCTTCACGGTTCGGGCTGGACCGCCTGGCGGTGTCAGCGGCATTGTTGTCGCGCCTGCCCCGGCGCGCTGCCTGCCCATTTTGTTAGCTCGTTTACAGCTCCTCAGCGCCTGGGTTTGTTGTTTGGTGGGGTCTGTTGGCGTCGCAGATGTCCTCAGGGCCACGCCCGGCCGCCTCCGGTCCTCCCAGAGGGCTACCCTGCCCAGGCTCGACACAGCTCCCGGGCCTCGTCTGGGTTGCTTTGGATGCTGCGTTGTGGGTTCGCGGTTGGAGGGCCCACTCCGCGTTTCACTCCTCCCGGCGCGAGTGGAGCACCCGCTGGCACCCAGCGCTGGTGAGAGGGGGGGAAGCAAGAGCTGTGGGAAGGCCCAAGCGTCAGTGCAGGCCAGGATCGAGCACTTTTTCCTCCACCCCTGCACCTTAGAGAATGATTTTGCCGTTGCTCACGGTCACTCCGCCACACTCGGGGACCACGTGGGGGGCACCTCTATGCAGCCGTGCAGTGGTCCGAGTCCGATTACTCCGCAACATCCAGCCAGTGGGGTGCGATTTCTGCCTTCTCCATGCGCTGTTGAGGCTGTGTGGGCGAGTCCGAGCTCTATACAGCTCCTGTCCTTCGGTGTGCTCTCCAGCCTCCGTAAGATGGCCGTTGGCCGCTCCGACCGCGTCCTCGATGTCAGCGGTCTGCACTGCCCTGGTCACACCGTGCCTCTCGTGCGATCGCCCCCCCGCTGCATCTGCCCGTCTTCTACATGGGGCACATTCCGGAGTGAGGATCTGCCGCCTGTTAATGCCTGATCGTGGCGCATAATCGTGCCGTGGGCGCGGAGCTGTTTCAGAACACGCCCGCCATCTTGGCCGGCTAGCCACGCCCCCCTCGTGGGTCCAAGTGTATCATGATAACGATGACTTGGTAGAGTTCAACCTATGCAGTATCCTTACGACTTATATACATTTCTTGCCATTCTGGTGTGCCAACAGGACGTATAGCAATTGCCTAAATGCTCATCCTACAGCGGTTACTGTATATGATCTCCAGACCTGTCAACTCACACGATCTCGGCTCCCTTCATACTGTCACCCAGTGAGAAGGCGAATTCACACGGTGCTAGGGAAAACGAGTTGAAAACCACTGTAAACAGTGGATTTCTAGCTCCTTTTCAGAGACAGTAAGCAGCTGATGTCCAATAAGAGGTGTGAAAACACCCCAGGACATTGGCGCCAGCCTCAACGACCCTTTGTTTATTTGTTTTTTCTTGGGAGGGGGTGGTGGGCTTGGTGAGGGGAGAGTGCCTCTTAGGTAGCTCTCGGCACGAATCTCCGCCCCTCCAAGGCCCTGCCCCTCCTCACACAGTGAAACTTGTTTGTAAGTTGGCAGGTATGGTTCTCTGCTATCCCGCTTCTGGTGTCATACACCTTCTTTCTGGACTTGCACACGATGTTGTAGGACTTGATCTAGGGGGGGGGGCAAACAAAAAAAGTATCACTCTATAATACGCAACTCTCACTCCTGGAGGGAAGGTTGGGGGCACCAAGCTATGAATGGTATAATGCGGCAGCACAACTGAAGAGGCCACTCCACTGGCTGCACTCCTCTGCCAACCCAGAATGCATTGTACTTGAGCGAGAGATGGAGTGTGGTGGGTGAGTGGGATGGCTCTGTAACAGTAAGCTTGCTGAGATACGATTGCCCAGAATTCATGTAATCGCGCAAGCCTGTTGGAATAAATTCTTGCATGTTAGAGGCGGTCCTATTCCATACTCTGCATTGCTCCCACTGTGGGAGCTACCAGGCATAAAAGACATCACCGGTACATTCGATGTACGCCCTTGGGCCGCAGCTGGCATCACGAAGACAGGAGAATTGAATACACCAGGCAAAATGTGCACGTTTGCGCACCTGATACACACCTACAGGTTGGAACCAGGTCCTTTTCTGGAATATAGAGCATTGGCGCATGCACTGGCTGACACTTGGGGCCAGGGGGAGCCACAGCCGAACATGATATTGCACTGCCTATCATCACATGGGGCTATACCAATACTGTATGCCGCAATGCAGGTAGAACTCCCGAAACCATGTGATGATGTCAGAGCCAGGTGGGCCTAGTGCTGTCAGACTGATATTACAGACAAGCAGTGGATAGATGCCAAAAGAGACACCAAATTAGTCTTGAGGTGCTCAAGGTTCAAGTTGCTGCAATTTAATTATTTGCACCAATCTTACCTTTCTTCAAAGCGCATTGGCCCCATGTTCCCAGGCTCACTCTCCGTATGTCCACGTTGAGATGCCCCCGAGGTGTCCTTTCATCATATAGTATGGGAATGCCCAGATATTTGAATAGCATGGGCTAGCGTGCTGACCTGAGTGTCGAACCTTGTGCGCAAAGAGCGTAGTCTTAACCTGGCCTTTTGCCTATTAGGCTGGATGAGTAGGAACAAAATGAATAAATTAGAGCGCCGCATGATTGATCTAGAATTGACACTGTACAAACCCAGTATCACAATGCCATGGATGCCCTCAAGCATCGCAGTGGCTCGCAGACCTCCGGAAGTAGGCCATAGCAGAACAGGCAGTCATACATTTAACGTGTTGAAGATCTGGGGCACTGCAGGGCGTGACTGCATGGGACGCGTATGAGAAAAGGCTGGCCTAGACTGCTGTGGAGCAAAAGGAGAACATAGTCTTATAAGAAAATAAGGCCCTCCTTTCCCATGGGAGGAGCCAGTCCAAAAAGGACATGAGGTCCCAAAGAGCTTCTGATTCCAGTGATGATGATGGCAGTGATGCAGAATTCCTTTGGAGAGTCCCAGAAGACTTGGGGGTCGATTCCGATCTCGGTCGGAGACGCACCCAACGCCATTCGGTCGGGAAAAAAGCCATGCGAATGCCTGTTTCCCGACCGATCCGCACATCAATCCGAACGAACAAGTACGATGCGCACAACAGCACAGATTCCGACCCAGTCGTACTCACCCAATCCAGGTCCTGATCCCCGACCGAGCCGGATCCGTAAACGCAGATTCGAGTCGCCCGGAAGCCAAAAAGCAGCCCCATCCGGCCGGACAAGTACGATGCGCTTCCCGTACGCGCCGAACCCGTCGCTACGCACGGCACGTCAAAGCATCCGGGAGAGGCGCACATAAGCTCCGATTCGCGCCAGAACACGATCCACGGCTACGAGACGAACACGCAAGCGACGAGGACGAGGCGAAGCAACGACATAGACGAACGAGACGAGCCAACAATGAATCCCATCGTTCCGATCCTACCAATATTCTACATCTACTACCGGAACAGGCACGGACGCGTACGGCGCAGAAGGTAGGTCAGACACCAACCACAAACACAAACTACACGTACCCGACATATCACACACACACAGAGGGATGCAGAAATTACTTACTCCAGAAACAGCAGCACCATAGGGGCGGGATGACCATCACCAATGCCACATATACACATAGGGGCCCGGATGCCTGTCACTACTACCACCCCTACCCATGGGGGTGCCAGGTGCCTACCACTACTACCACCCATACCCAGGGGGTGCCAGGTGCCTACCACTACTACCACCTCTACCCATGGGGGCTGGATGCCTGTCACTACTACCACCCTTACCCAGGGGTGCCAGGTGCCTATCACTACTGCCACCTCTACCCATGGGGGTGCCAGGTGCCTACCACTACTACCACCTCTACCCATGGGGGCTGGATGCCTGTCACTACTACCATCCTTACCCAGGGGTGCCAGGTGCCTACCACTACTGCCACCTCTACCCAGGGGTGCCAGATGCCCACCACTACTACCACCTCTACCCAGGGGTGCCAGGTGCCTACCACTACTACCACCTCTACCCATGGGGGTGCCAGGTGCCTACCACTACTACCACCCTTACCCAGGGGTGCCAGGTGCCTACCACTACTACCACCCATACCCAGGGGGTGCCAGGTGCCTACCACTACTGCCACCTCCACCCAGGGGTGCCAGATGCCCACCACTACTACCACCTCTACACATGGGGGCTGGATGTCCGTCACTACTACCACCCATACCCAGGGGTGCCAGGTGCCTACCACTACTACCACCTCTACCCATGGGGTGCCAGGTGCCTACCACTACTACCACCTCTACCCATGGGGGCTGGATGCCTGTCACTACTACCACCCTTACCCAGGGGGTGCCAGGTGCCTACCACTACTGCCACCTCTACCCAGGGGTGCCAGATGCCCACCACTACCACCTCTACCCAGGGGTGCCAGGTGCCTACCACTACTACCACCCATAGCCAGGGGGTGCCAGGTGCCTACCACTACTACCACCTCTACCCATGGGGGGCTGGATGCCTGTCACTACTACCACACTTACCCAGGGGGTGCCAAGTGCCTACCACTACTGCCAACTCCACCCAGGGGGTGCCAGATGCCCACCACTACTACCACCTCTACCCATGGGGTGCCAGGTGCCTACCACTACTACCACCTCTACCCATGGGGGTGCCAGGTGCCTACCACTACTACCACCTCTACCCATGGGGGGCTGGATGCCTGTCACTACTACCACCCTTACCCAGGGGTGCCAGGTGCCTACCACTACTACCACCTCTACCCATGGGGGTGCCAGGTGCCTACCACTACTACCCCCTCTACCCATGGGGGGGCTGGATGCCTGTCACTACTACCACCCTTACCCAGGGGGTGCCAGGTGCCTACCACTACTGCCACCTCTACCCAGGGGTGCCAGATGCCCACCACTACTACCACCTCTACCCAGGGGTGCCAGGTGCCTACCACTACTACCACCTCTACCCATGGGGGCTGGATGCCTGTCACTACTACCACCCTTACCCAGGGGTGCCAGGTGCCTACCACTACTACCACCTCTACCCATGGGGGTGCCAGGTGCCTACCACTACTACCACCTCTACCCATGGGGTGCCAGGTGCCTACCACTACTACCACCTCTACC
Organism: Calotriton arnoldi; assembly: GCA_963921515.1. Classification (NCBI taxonomy): domain Eukaryota; kingdom Metazoa; phylum Chordata; class Amphibia; order Caudata; family Salamandridae; genus Calotriton; species Calotriton arnoldi. Next base: position 3,914,842 of record CAWUFW010000408.1, read on the forward strand.
CATGGGGGCTGGATGCCTGTCACTACTACCACCCTTACCCAGGGGGTGCCAGGTGCCTACTACTACTGCCACCTCTACCCATGGGGGTGCCAGGTGCCTACCACTACTACCACCTCTACCCATGGGGGGCTGGATGCCTGTCACTACTACCACCTTTACCCAGGGGTGCCAGGTGCCTACCACTACTACCACCTCTACCCATGGGGGTGCCAGGTGCCTACCACTACTACCACCTCTACCCATGGGGGGCTGGATGCCTGTCACTACTACCACCCTTACCCAGGGGTAACAGGTGCCTACCACTACTGCCACCTCTACCCAGGGGTGCCAGATGCCCACCACTACTACCACCTCTACCCAGGGGGTGCCAGGTGCCTACCACTACTACCACCCTTACCCAGGGGGTGCCAGGTGCCTACCACTACTACCACCCATACCCAGGGGTGCCAGGTGCCTACCACTACTGCCACCTCCACCCAGGGGTGCCAGATGCCCACCACTACTACCACCTCTACCCATGGGGGCTGGATGCCTGTCACTACTGCCACCTCAACCCAGGGGTGCCAGATGCCCACCACTACTACCACCTCTACCCAGGGGGTGCCAGATGCCTACCACTACTACCACCTCTACCCAGGGGTGCCAGGTGCCTACCACTACTACCACCTCTACCCATGGGGGTGCCAGGTGCCTACCACTACTACCACCTCTACCCATGGGGTGCTGGATGCCTGTCACTACTACCACCCTTACCCAGGGGGTGCCAGGTGCCTACCACTACTACCACCTCTACCCATGGGGTGCCAGGTGCCTACCACTACTACCACCCATACCCAGGGGTGCCAGGTGCCTACCACTACTGCCACCTCCACCCAGGGGTGCCAGATGCCCACCACTACTACCACCTCTACCCATGGGGGCTGGATGCCTGTCACTACTGCCACCTCAACCCAGGGGTGCCAGATGCCCACTACTACTACCACCTCTACCCAGGGGTGCCAGGTGCCTACCACTACTACCACCCTTACCCAGGGGTGCCAGGTGCCTACCACTACTACCACCCATACCCAGGGGGTGCCAGGTGCCTACCACTACTACCACCTCTACCCATGGGGGTGCCAGGTGCCTACCACTACTACCACCTCTACCCATGGGGGGGCTGGATGCCTGTCACTACTACCACCCTTACCCAGGGGGTGCCAGGTGCCTACCACTACTACCACCTCTACCCATGGGGGTGCCAGGTGCCTACCACTATTACCACCTCTACCCATCGGGGTGCCAGGTGCCTACCACTACTACCACCTCTACCCATGGGGGGGCTGGATGCCTGTCACTACTACCACCCTTACCCAGGGGGTGCCAGGTGCCTACCACTACTGCCACCTCTACCCAGGGGGTGCCAGATGCCCACCACTACTACCACCTCTACCCAGTTGGTGCCAGGTGCCTACCACTACTACCACCCTTACCCAGGGGGTGCCAGGTGCCTACCACTACTACCACCCATACCCAGGGGGTGCCAGGTGCCTACCACTACTGCCACCTCCACCCAGGGGGTGCCAGATGCCCACCACTACTACCACCTCTACCCATGGGGGGCTGGATGCCTGTCACTACTGCCACCTCCACCCAGGGGGTGCCAGATGCCCACCACTACTACCACCTCTACCCATGGGGGGCTGGATGCCTGTCACTACTGCCACCTCAACCCAGGGGGTGCCAGATGCCCACCACTACTACCACCTCTACCCAGGGGGTGCCAGATGCCTACCACTACTACCACCTCTACCCAGGGGGTGCCAGGTGCCTACCACTATTACCACCTCTACCCATGGGGGTGCCAGGTGCCTACCACTACTACCACCTCTACCCATGGGGGGGCTGGATGCCTGTCACTACTACCACCCTTACCCAGGGGGTGCCAGGTGCCTACCACTACTACCACCTCTACCCATGGGGTGCCAGGTGCCTACCACTACTACCACCCATACCCAGGGGGTGCCAGGTGCCTACCACTACTGCCACCTCCACCCAGGGGGTGCCAGATGCCCACCACTACTACCACCTCTACCCATGGGGGCTGGATGCCTGTCACTACTGCCACCTCAACCCAGGGGGTGCCAGATGCCCACCACTACTACCACCTCTACCCAGGGGTGCCAGGTGCCTACCACTACTACCACCTCTTACCCAGGGGGTGCCAGGTGCCTACCACTACTACCACCCCTACCCAGGGGTGCCAGGTGCCTACCACTACTACCACCTCTACCCATGGGGTGCCAGGTGCCTACCACTACTACCACCTCTACCCATGGGGGCTGGATGCCTGTCACTACTACCACCCTTACCCAGGGGGTGCCAGGTGCCTACCACTACTACCACCTCTACCCATGGGGGTGCCAGGTGCCTACCACTACTACCACCTCTACCCATCGGGGTGCCAGGTGCCTACCACTACTACCACCTCTACCCATGGGGGCTGGATGCCTGTCACTACTACCACCCTTACCCAGGGGTGCCAGGTGCCTACCACTACTGCCACCTCTACCCAGGGGTGCCAGATGCCCACCACTACTACCACCTCTACCCAGTTGGTGCCAGGTGCCTACCACTACTACCACCCTTACCCAGGGGGTGCCAGGTGCCTACCACTACTACCACCCATACCCAGGGGTGCCAGGTGCCTACCACTACTGCCACCTCCACCCAGGGGTGCCAGATGCCCACCACTACTACCACCTCTACCCATGGGGGGCTGGATGCCTGTCACTACTGCCACCTCCACCCAGGGGGTGCCAGGTGCCCACCACTACTACCACCTCTACCCATGGGGGTGCTAGATGCCTGTCACTACTGCCACCTCAACCCAGGGGTGCCAGATGCCTACCACTACTACCACCTCTACCCAGGGGTGCCAGGTGCCTACCACTACTACCACCTCTACCCATGGGGTGCCAGGTGCCTACCACTACTACCACCTCTACCCATGGGGGCTGGATGCCTGTCACTACTACCACCTCTACCCATGGGGGGCTGGATGCCTACCACTACTACCACCCTTACCCAGGGGGTGCCAGGTGCCTACCACTACTACCACTCATACCCAGGGAGTGCCAGGTGCCTACCACTACTGCCACCTCAACCCATGGGTGTGCCAGGTGCCTACCACTACTACCACCTCTACCCAGGGGGGGCTGGATGCCTGTCACTACTACCACTCTTACCCAGGGGGTGCCATGTGCCTACCACTACTACCACCTCTACCCATGGGGGTGCCAGGTGCCTACCACTACTACCACCTCTACCCATGGGGGCTGGATGCCTGTCACTACTACCACCTCTACCCATGGGGGCTGGATGCCTACCACCACCAACACCCCCACTCACAGGATGGCAAATACATGCCACAAGAAGCACACACCAGCAGAAAGAATGCAACACAAAGACATCCCCCCAACACCATGACAAGCGTGTGTAGACTGTGTCAAATGCCTACAACACTGAACAGGACTGTGGACATACAATGTGACCCCCTATCACAAGTGCCACACATAAATGTGTGTGGCACCCACAATGCAAGCAGGCCATGACCATTGTGGCAATGGGGTCCAAACCCCCATCATCACAGTGCCCAAAATGTGAGTGTGGGGTCCATAGCTGAAGCACATATTGAACATTGTGGCAATGGGGTCCAAACCCCCATCATCACAGTGACCAAAATGTGAGTGTGGGGTCCATAGCTGAAGCACATATTGAACATTGTGGCAATGGGGTCCAAACCCCCATCATCACAGTGACCAAAATGTGAGTGTGGGGTCCATAGCTGAAGCACATATTGAACATTGTGGCAATGGGGTCCAAACCCCCATCATCACAGTGACCAAAATGTGAGTGTGGGGTCCATAGCTGAAGCACATATTGAACATTGTGGCAATGGGGTCCAAACCCCCATCATCACAGTGACCAAAATGTATGTGTTGACAAAGAATAAGCTGCAACTGCCAAACTGCATGGATGATTCCTGGTCACAGAACAACAAACACATCAGTGGCAAAGTAGTGCTTGTGTCCCATAGCAACATAGAATGGGGAGGCAAACAGTGCAGTGCAAACAAGACATACCTTTGGCCATGTGCAGACAAACATCACCCATGGGGGCTGACACTGTCAACATTCATCAATGACACAATGACAGAAGTGACCATCAGAATGCAGACCCACATATTTGCACCAATGGGCACACAAATTCAGATACCCAGTGGAGACTGTAGAAGGGAGGTGAACAGATACCATACCATGGCAGCAATGGGACACACACACAATGATCATTGTGCTGACTGATGACCTAGGAGTCCCAGGGACAGCAGGGCAAACACACCAAACAACATACAGCCAATGGCACACCTAAGATATGCCAATGCAGTGGTGCCGATGCACATACACAAACAGGCAGACCCACACTGCACATCAAACACAACAGGTGAGGGGGGTACCAGTGTCCCCAGGCAACCACACAACACATGAGGAGGCCTGAATACCAATTACACAGATGTGCATACAGTGCCACACAAAGGTAACTCATGGATCCAAATCCCCTATGTGGGCAATCAGGCATTGTCAGATGAGAGGGAGCAGAAATCACACATGTCACACAAGCATGTAGGAACAGCAACTGACACAGCAAGACACACAGACACCACAGCACCACACCCAGGGCCCCCACAATGTGGTGACCCTGGGCTGCATTACAATCCCACTGTGATGACAAAGCTAGATGTCGTTCACACTGTGAACCACAGTCATGTGTCCTGAGCAACAAACTACCATCACACCTACACAAGCACAAATCAATCAGCACGGCCTGTCAGCCAAGGCCAACATGGAGGCAGGGGTCTAGCCGGGCAACAACTCTCATCTGCACACACTCAACACCACACACCTCGACCTCCAACAATGTGCAGCAGTGAAGCTCACATGCACTGGTGACATTGCACATGCACCCATGACAATCCCAGGGGGTGGTGGGAACCAAGGTGCAGAAACACATCACACATGGCCACTCAACCAGACTCCTGAATGTCTGACACACTGCACACTACGCTGTACATGGACATGACGGCAATACCACACCAACCAATGGGATCCCAGCCACAGTCACACACCTATGAAGAAGCCAAGGTCACCCACAAAGAACACACATAGACAACTACCAACATTGCAGCCCTGAGGAGTGCCAGCAGTCACACACACAACGTGTCACAACCAATGAAAGCTAACACAAACCAGAAATCACATGACAGGTGTAAACAACAAGTGCAAAGGGGAATCCTGACTGTGACACATCAGCGTCTGCCCACAAACTCAGCCCTGACAGCAAACACACCTATGGGTGACACCCTGATGACCAGTAATGTGCCATGCACCCACATCACAGAGAACCCAGGGAGAACACTTTGGGGGAACATAGCTCAACTCAGCAAGCATCACAAACAGGAACATCACTAGGGATCCCAGCATGCACAGCAACATGGAAGTGAACACACACACATGCTCATACAACACACACCTTGGGCGCACGAGATGTCACAGGAGTACACACTGCCATGAGGGGACTCCACTCCTGTGTGAGGAAAGCTGTGCCATATGTCGCATCAGTAGGGCTCCATCATGTCAGCAGAACACTTGGTCACACAGTCAACAATTAGCACCAAATGAAGGCTCCCGTCACATCAGCCTGGTCATGGGAATGTCAACGAAATCAACAGCACAGATCCAACACACATGTATAGCAAGTTGCACTGACAACACAGATGAGTCCTTCCCCAATGATGCCCAAACCTGCATGTCCAGTGGAGATGGCCACACGGTCAGGGAACTAGACTAATTGAACAATGGCAAACACAACAGATGTGCATGGGTGGAACCCACAGATGTGACATTGCTAATGTAAGTAGGAAATCCCATTGCCAAATATTGAAAACATGACACCCTCAGATGCTGCTAAGGATGACATGGATACACCACAGGATAGGACACTGTCCCCCTGGAACACATGGGTTCCTGCACAGTAACACTTCATTTTCATGAGTCCAAATATCACCATCACTGCAGCAAGGGCATGGTTAGCGTCATCAACATCATGTACATCAGAAGTAAAAGCACTAGAGAACAGAAAGTTGCTTTATTCAGCATGTGGGTTCAAAACTTGGAAGAACTGTAAGGTATCAACAAAGGCCAATGGCCAGTCCATCAAGGAAGTCTATACAGGGTGACAGTGGCAGATGTCACCCTACGCATGCCTGCACTGATCACAACCGGGGACAATCCCCTAGGAGGGGCATACAGGGGGCAGGCCAGGCACCGCAGGGACAGGATCAGGGCTCACCAGGAGGAGGCAGGGAAGGGGTGGTGGGTGCTGGAGAGCCACTGACAACTGCAGTGGAGGTGTCTGACATGGTGTGTGCCGGCACAACTGGGGGCATGACTCAGATGTTGTGGGTGCCGGCACAACTGCAGTGGACCCTGCAGATGGAGTGGACAGGTCCGCCACTGCAGCGCCCAAGTCAGACAGGGTGATAGTGGACTCCACTGCAGTGCCCACCTCCAGGGGAGGAGAATGGGGATCAGGTAAGGTGGGCAGGACAGAGGGGAGGACACCCTCACCACATCAGTGGTACAGACAAGCGCAGCGGGGGTGTGGGGCCGGAAGAGCAAGTGGCAGGGGAGAAGGCCTGACCCTTCTGGGGATGGTGTATCTGTGGGTGGGGGAACCTGGGGCAGGGTGTGGTGGGGGCACCTGTGGAGTGGGGGCCTGAGGGATGGAGGAAGGAGACTTGGTGCCTGAGCTGCAGGGCGGCGGCGGGGTCTTGCTCTTCCGGGACCGGGGGACTTGCGGGTGGGGGCCTCAGTCGGTCTGCGCCTGGGGGATGGTGTCCGGGGGCCAGGGGCACTCCGCTCCGTGTGGGTGGGCTTCCTCTTCCCCCTGAATGCTGGATCAGCTGGATCGGAGGGGAAGAGGCCAAGGTCACAGAGGAAGAGCCGCTGTGTCTTTGGGGTTGCAGGTGAGGCAAGGGAGGGTCTTTGGAGGGAGAGGCAACTGAGGACTGCGCAGTGCTTGTGGATGCGTGTGTTTGTGCCTGTGCCCCATCCCCTGTGAGTGTGGTTGCAGTCCCCTGACGGTGCGTGCGTGTGCGTCTTGTTTGTGGCGTGTGTGTCCGTGTGCTGCATGTGTCTGTGCTGGTGTGTGCCTGTGCCAGTGTGTGTGTGCTTGGGATGGGTAAGGTGCTGGGGAGTGTGGATGGGGCAGAGGCAGGAGGGGTGAGGGACTGTCGGAGGAGGGACACTGCTGCCGTCAGGGAGGAGTCCATGGACCTATTGCCCCTCTGTAGGTCAGACATGCCCGATGAGATGCCCTCCATGAATGACACCAGCTGAGTCAACAGACTGGTGTGTGCATGGAGGACACTCAGCATCGCTGTCTGTCCTACATGGAGCTGGCGGAGGAGGTACACAGACTCCTCACTCAGGGCAGCAGGGGACACAGGGGCAGGGGTGCGGTGCCTGGCCCGAAGGAGACACGCTCCCGAACATGGGAGCCTCCACGGACCTCGGGAATGGGAGCCGACGGGAGGGCGGTGGTGGTGGTGGTGGTGGTGGTGGCGGGACAGCAACACTAGCTGGGGTGTGGTGGCTGCTGACACCCGCCTCCATAAGGGAGTCATCGTCCGAGTTGCTCTGGTCCTCAGCTGAGGTGGATGGTGCTGAGGACTCCTCGGTGTGGCTCCCCTCGCCCTCCGTGCCACTGGGTCCCTCCGACCACTCCTCGGCTGCTGACCCAGTCTGGCTCTGCGGCTCCTCCTGGTCCGTGGAGCTGTCCCCTCCTGTGGCCGTGGATGTATCTGCAATCAATAGGGAAACAGACAGACATCAGTCACCTGCACCGAACGCACACACCACAGTAAGTCCAGCACATTACAGAGCAAGCCCTGGCATCCTTAGTTGAACATTGCTAAAACTGCACAAACAGAACAGGAGAAGTCAATTGTCAGTCTGATGGTCAACCATGGCACTCACATCCCACCTGGCCTTGCACCCATCTGTCTGGTGTCTGTTGGATGGCAATACCCCAGTGTGGACACATGCACCACCTACACAGTATTTGGACAGTGCAGAGAACCCGGTGAAGCATGTGGACATGCACACATCACAACTCTTGCCACTGAGTCAGTGCAGGTGTCCGGATGAAAGGGATGCCCAGAGTCAAATAGGAAATGCATGTGATGCATACCAGCGACAGACACCATGATGCACCCATGTCCTGATAGCCATTGCCACAATGGTGTGCATGTAGCACATGTCACTCCCCTGCAGGATCACTAATAGGAAGTCACATGCCATGGCACAGCCATGCCTGCTAAGTCATACATCACTGTCTCCAGTCACATGGGCAGGGCAGCCAGACAACAACACTCTGCACTGTGTCACAATAGTAGATCATGGGGAATGCAAGTCCTGGAGCTGAACAAGTGCACATGTACATCCCCCACACACCACATCATCTGTACCCTCATCTGTCCAGGTCATACCCATTGGACATATGGGAGACCTGTAACACTACCCTCTGCACCTGAGCACATCACAATCTGCTGTGAATGGGAAACAGCTGCCTGAACCTCATATTCGCATACCCCAGTCTGCACGGTCAGGTGATCAAACACCTATGTGTCACACATGTATCATCTCCTATGGTCACATCTCCGGTGGCATGCGGAGCCCCAACCGAGGAACACCCCAGCAGACCTGACAACGAAGCCACAGCACACTGACACAGAGGCAGACACCTGAGGGGACAAATCACTGAGCAAAACGTGTCAGCTGATACACGGCAGTGGGAGTACAGAGTGTATTGTATGGCCTGGAGTAGGCATGACTGTCCTGTCCCACATGAATGAGGGATGAGCCCTGGACAGTAGGCAGCTGGCTAAGTATGTGTGACACACGTTATATACACACTCCTGGGGCACAAACATTGTTCCCACCCGCAGCATGGGTGTGTGCCAGATACCCCAGGCACATGTGGTGGATCAGCTCAGCAATTGGGCCACATATCAAAGTGACACGCAGAACACATGTCAGAACACAGGCAATGTGTAAGCAATGGACCCACCCATGATGCCCACCACAGAGTCAGGGAAACAGATGCTGTCCCCCACCTTGAGTCAAGCAAACTGCAAGGACACAGTACCCAAGTGACACAATACCCTGACTGTAAGGGCCACACCTGGGTATCAGATGAGGAGTGGGCAGTGCACAATAGAGGGACATGGGTCCTGGACCACAAGACTGATGTACTGTGGAAGTTTAACCAGGCCAGAGGAGGGCACATAGCATGGCAGACATAGTTCACAATGCAGACATGGACTCACCCCCTCCTTGCTGCTCTCTGGCCTTCAGCTGCCCATCCAGATCAGGGAAGACCACCGCCAGGATCCTCAGCATGTGGGGGGTCAGGGTCCGGTGTCCGCCCCTCCTGCGAGGAGGCGACAGCTTCAGCTGGACCCGTGCGATCCTCCGGGTCCAGCCCCGAAGGTCCTGCCACCTCTTCTGGCAGTTGCGGATCCGGCGCTTGTAGACCCCCACGGATCTCACTGCCCGGACGATGGTCAGCCATATCTTCTGCTTCTGGTGGGCATCAACCTGTGAGGATGACAAAGTGAGAATGCCATAACTACACGTGCAACATAACCGTGCATTATACAGTTGGATATACATGTCTCAATCACAGGGGCATATGATGTACACAGGCAGTGCAACGATGGCCATGGACAGTATGCCAGCAGTTACTACATGGTATCATTGCCTGGGCAGTAAAACCTTGTTTAAATGCACTGTCACTGCACTATACCTGTCCAGTGCATGTAACTACACACTATGGGGGTGACAACTACTCAGTGAGCCTGCTAGCCAGTGGCGTGCAGACTGTTAGCCTTGCTAGTCAGACAACATGCACATTTAGAAAGGCAGTGGACAGAACACTCACCTGCTCCCCTGCTTTCCCATACAGCTTGCTGTACTGTGGAAGGAGGCCATCCAGCAGGGCCTGGTTCTCCTCAGTGCTGAAGGCTGGGGCTCTCTCCACAGTACGTGCCATTGCAGGGTCCAGAGGGTGCAGATACAGCAGCAGTGTAGTGGCAGATGTCGTCCTGGAGCATGTAGTGCAGGCAAGTGAGCTCTCAGGGGAACAGCCAGCATTATATGTGTGCTGCAGAGGCAGATACTGTCCCATGTGTCCAAAGTGATAGGTCCAAGTCGTTTGCATCATCTGAATCTGGCCAATCCATGGAATTGCACCACTTACACACGCCCCCAGCATCCTTCAAATGTTCAACTTCATGACACCCATGAAATTGCAACATTGTTGTGGGTGACCAACTGAATTTACAGCATCAGACTCGTTCAAATTTTGAAAACGCGTCCGTTGCCAGGCCAGGCCATAGCCAATGGGTGCGCACCGATCGGACCATTGCTGTTCAACGCGTACATAGGATACAACGCGTACCCGCACACATTGAATGCAATGGGCCGGCCGGGAACACCGATCGGACCATTGCTGTTCAACGCGTACATAGGATACAACGCGTACCCGCACACATTGAATGCAATGGGCCGGCCGGGAACACCGATCGGACCATTGCTGTTCAACGCATACATAGGATACAACGCGTACCCGCACACATTGAATGCAATGGGCCGGCCGGGAACACCGATCGGACCATTGCTGTTCAACGCGTACATAGGATACAATGCGTACCCGCACACATTGAATGCAATGGGCCGGCCGGGAACACCGATCGGACCACTGCTGTTCAACGCGTACATAGGATACAACGCGTACCCGCACACATTGAATGCAATGGGCCGGCCGGGAACACCGATCGGACCATTGCTGTTCAACGCGTACATAGGATACAACGCGTACCCGCACACATTGAATGCAATGGGCCGGCCGGGAACACCGATCGGACCATTGCTGTCCAACGCGTATTGCCAATACAACGCGTACCAGCGCACATTGAATGCAATGGCCAATGTGTGCGCACTGATCGGTCCATTGCTGTCCAACGCGTTTTGCGGGTACAACGCGTACCAGCGCACATTGAATGCAATGGCCAATGTGTGCGCACTGATCGGTCCATTGCTGTCCAACGCGTATTGCGGGTACAACGCGTACCAGCGCACATTGAATGCAATGGCCAATGTGTGCGCACTGATCGGTCCATTGCTGTCCAACGCGTATTGCCAATACAACGCGTACCAGCGCATATTGAATGCAATGGCCAATGTGTGCGCACTGATCGGTCCATTGCTGTCCAACGCGTATTGCCAATACAACGCGTACCAGCGCACATTGAATGCAATGGCCAATGTGTGCGCACTGATCGGTCCATTGCTGTCCAACGCGTATTGCCAATACAACGCATACCAGCGCACATTGAATGCAATGGCCAATGTGTGCGCACTGATCGGTCCATTGCTGTCCAACGCGTATTGCGGGTACAACGCGTACCAGCGCACATTGAATGCAATGGCCAATGTGTGCGCACTGATCGGTCCATTGCTGTCCAACGCGTATTGCGGGTACAACGCGTACCAGCGCACATTGAATGCAATGGCCAATGTGTGCGCACTGATCGGTCCATTGCTGTCCAACGCAAATTGCCAATACAACGCGTACCAGCGCACATTGAATGCAATGGCCAATGTGTGCGCACTGATCGGTCCATTGCTGTCCAACGCATCCCTGTACAAGTCACTGGCATATGTCACCATGCCTGTCACAGGTGAACATATGCCAGCCACATATACTTCCCAGGGAGTGAGGGGCACACCTACAACACCACAGCCTGTCCAAACTGTATCCTAGGGCATGTAAGGCTGCATTACCTATTCCGTGTATGGGGGTGAACATGTTGTTCTGTGGGTGTCACTTGGGGGCAGCCACCCCCAGGCTGGGCACGTGTTTATGGGGACAGAATCCTTGGTGTTTCGTGTACATGACCACTGTGTTGTGCAACTGTTCATATCTGAGCATGTGGCATGGTCACAGTTCACGGCGGTGTATGTGTATGTCATGTCACATACCCCCTGAGTCCCATGTGGGACATTATGTTCAACCCAGGGTGACCCATTGGCACAATGGTGATGGTCCTCCACAGTCTGTGTGCATGTTGTGTTTACAATGTCTCTGATTTCATGTGCACAATATGAGGCAGTCTCCACATGCACGTTGTTTGTGCATGGACTTTGATGTTGTGCGTGTGTGTGTCACAGACGTCCATGTCTGTCCTGCCGAGGCAACAGGGACCACTACCTGTGGGGCTCATGGTTGTTTTGCTGTGGTGTATACATGATACACCATGTCATGCCAGTGTCCATGTGGCAATACAGGGTCCCTGGGAATCTACCTGTCGTTGAGCTGTGATGCCTGGGGCACATCAGTCCTCACATGTCACTGTGGGGTGTGTTTGTTATTTGGCAGCAGGAGATGGGAACTTGGACACGGCCTCATGGTATCCAATGGCACGACCTGGGACTTATTGATGCCACTTGTTGAACTGTGATGTTAGATATTGGCCATGTATGTGCCATACATATCCGTACGGAACTGCACACATCATGTACTTGTGCCTCATTATGATGTATCATGTGATGTTGAGTGTGTTCAATGCCACATATGTGGGGTGACTGACAATCTTGCTTTCTTCACCTATGCACTGCAGGGCACCAGCTGTCCATAGACCATTCCCTGACCTGGCAACGATGGTGGAACGTGACAGCATCCGATGGTACCGCTTCACCAGGCAGCTGATTGAGGATTTGGCAGTGCGCTTGGCACCACATTTGCAACCTGGCCGTCCGTACCCTACAGCGCTGACCCCCAAGGTGAAGGTGATGGCAGCCCTACACTTCTTTGCCACCGGTACCTTTCAACACACTCTGGCGACTGCTGGTGGGATGTCACAGACCATGTTCAGCCGTGTGCTCCGGGATGTTTTGGAGGCTATGTTGATATACCTGAACCAGTACATCTATTTCCCTAGACTCCAACGACTCACTGGCGTGAAGAGTGACTTCTATGCCCTGGGGAGGATGCCGCATGTCATTGGCTCCATTGATGGGACACATGTGGCTTTGGTACCACCACAGGCCCAAGAGCAGGCCTACCGTAACCGCAAACACTACCACTCGGTCAATGCACTGGTGGTCTGTCTTGCAGATATGAGCATCACACACGTGTGTGCCCGTTTCCCTGGTTCTACACACGATGCCTACGTGATGAGGAGTAGTCGCATCCCGAGGATGATGGCACAGATGCGGGACCAGCGTGCCTGGCTTGTTGGTGTGTACTGACTTTGTACTATTGTGTGTGTTCTGCTATGTAGTGTTCCACCCTCTTTTCCAACTCTGCTAATGTGCAATTGTCTGTATGTAGGTGACTCCGGATACCCCAACATGCCGTGGTTGCTGACGCCCCTCAGGAACCCTGTGACACCAGCCCAGATGCGCTACAATGAGGCACATGGTCGGACCAGGAGAGTGATTGAGCGGACATTTGGTCTCCTGAAGAGCCGCTTCCGCTGCCTCGACAAGACAGGAGGGTCCCTCCCATATGCCCCAGCAAAGGTGTGCAAGATTATCATCGTCTGCTGCATGCTCCACAACCTGGCAGTGCGGAAGGAGTTGCCTCTCATCCTGGATGACGATGACCAACGTCCGCCACCTGTGGAGGATCCTGGCCTGGACCACGATGCCAGTGATGATGATGATGATGTTGAGGGTGATGTCCGCACACAGCTCATCACCAACTTCTTCAGCTGAATGTGAGTATCCAGGAGCATGTCATGATGTGAGTTTGCATGATATGTGTTGTTGGTGCTCTGGTGCTGTTTGAGTGTGTCCATGGGCTACATGTCTGTATGCGTGTAGCGATGTGTCCTTGCAGGTAGTCTGTACTCCCCAACAGTGTTGACATGCTAACTTGGTTCTGGGTGGGTATCTTGTAACATGTATTGTGAATGAGTATTGCAGTTCTGTCCTGTTCTTCAGTACTTTTGACTGTGTGTCATTTCTGTCCTTCACAGGGTACTTTCAGAGTCGTTTGGTCAACTGTGATCCCCAACACCGTGATTCGACTTCCCGGGTGGTAGCTGTTGTGTCCCTACAGGTGATGTGCACCACACCCATGGACTTCCTTCCTTCTACACTTGTTGACTGTGTGCCCGCTGCCAGGTGGGATTACCTTGCATCTGTGGTGGTTACAACATGTTGCAAATGTGTAATAAACCTGTGCTTCACTTTGTGATGTGCGTTGTCTGTGGTCACACATCTGACTGACATTTGCTTACTGCACCAGTGGGCTAGTTAACACAGACTGTGAATAGGTGTTGGGTCTGTGCAATGCAACGTATTTCCTGGCAACATCAGTGTAGGCGATGAGTCAGATGTCCATGGTGTGTATGTGTTGTGTAGCCCTGGTGGTGTGCCTCCCCCATATGTGTGACGTCGCCATGACTCACATGCCGGTGTTGTACTTGCTGTAGCAGTTAGCATGCACAGTGTCATTTCCCCGATCATCATCGCAACTTCTGAGACAACATAGGAATCACAACAGAGGCAAGTATGGTGTATAAGTGAGTTTATTGACATACATGTGTGAGTATAGTGCACAGGTTGTTGGGTGCTGTACATTGTGATTTTGATCCAAAGTTCCTAGATAATTTGGAAGTCCTGGTAGCAGAAATGTCCAGAGTAAAGTCCGCAGTAATCAGAGACATTGGTCCAACTTGAGCACCCCATGTCATGTGGGAGAGTTGTGTTGCAGTCAACAGGGTGAACAGTTTGCGCACAAAGGTTATTCTCCAGAACAGGTTTTGGCTTCCTGGGGGCTGCACATGGCCATCGGCCTCTCACTTGCCCCTCCTCGGACGGCCCCTCTTCTTTGGGGGGAGACCCTCAAGTGAAGGCTGCTGCGGTGCAGGGGACTCTCCGCCAGAGTCATCCGCCCTCCCTGTGGCAGTTGCAGTTGTTTCAGCACCAGATGTTGTGGGCACACAGGGAGGTGTTGACTGGTTGCTGCTCATCTGGCGGAGGCATTGTAATATGTCCCTATGCACCGCCGTCATCTCTTGCAGTGTGTCCCACTTGGACTCCACGCGGGACATGTGTGAGTCCAAGCGGGCATGATGGACAGCCTGCTGCTGTTTAATGTCCCTGAGGAGCCCCACTACCTGGCTGAACTCTCCGGTGCTGGACTGGTACGCATCGGCTATGCGTGCCAGTTGTGGGTCATCATGCAGTCCAGACCCCTCTGTGAGCAGCGACCTATGTCTCCCACCCCTTCCACCACCCCTGGCGACACGTGCAGTACCTGAGGTGGCAGGCACAGGTGACCCTGGGCCACCTTGTGGGTTGTTGGTGGTGGTGGTGTCCATGGCCCCACGTTGGTCCAGGGTCCCTGTGCTGGTGGTGGTGCTGCTCCATGGTCTGTCCATGTCGGCAGGGGTGGTATGTGTGTTGACAGTCGTTGGAGGGGTGGGTGCAGGTGGTGCAGCTGGTGGTCCTGCTGGTGCTGCATGATGACTTGCTCCGGAGGTGCCAGGTAAGTCTTCTTCATCCGAGGAGGGCAGAGGCTGTTCCACACCAGTGAGCTCCGTATCCTCTTGAGCCTGGGACGAGGACTCCTCAGCATCTGCTGCTGTGTCCCCATCATCACCTGTTTTTGGGAGACACACACAATGTATGTTATGTTTCTGCAGGCATCAATGGTTGACACACCTGACAGTTGTGACTGTGCCTCTGGATGCGGGCCTGTACATTGCATTGTCCTAAGTTGTCACAGTCAGGGGTTGATATTGGTGTAGCACATTGTCCTGCATTATTTGGGCATTTCTATGTGAATGTTGGGGTGTGTACATGGTCTGCATTGGTTGTATTTGGTTGTCATCCGCTCCTCCTTCCCACCCAGCCAGATATTCCACCATGGAAGGTGCTTCCATTGCAGGGAGTGCAAGTTGTCTTTCAGGATGTCAGTCAGTGGTGTCCTGCTGTTGGTTGGTGCACAGTTGCCAGCAGGGCCTTGTGCTCCCCACAGCAGTGCCCAGTGTCAGCCATCTTGTCAGTTGTTTTCCACTCCCTGTGATGTGCGCATGGTTCAGGGTGGTGTTGATGGGACAGTTGTGGGGGTGACCAATATCTGAGGCTACCACTCCCATCATGCTATTGCCTCCACCCCACTTCCCAGCATGCCCATACTTACTTGCTTTTGGGTGGACTTCAGTGTGTGTGAGTGTGAGAGCAATGGCAAGATGGCTGTCAGTGGTGTCCTGCAGTTGGTTATTGCACAGTTGCCAGCAGGGCCTTGTGCTCCCACAGCAGTAGCCAGTGTCAGCCATCTTGTGAGTCCTTTTCCACTCCCTGTGATGTGAGCATAGTTGAGTGTGGTGTTGATGGGCCAATTGTGAGGGTGAGCAATATCTGTGCCTACAACTCCCATCATGCTTTTGCCTCCACCCCCCTTCCCAGCATGCCCATACTTCCTTCCTTTTGACTCTGCTTCCCTGTGGGGTGGGCTGCCTGTGCTGACAGGATGGCTGGGAGTGTTGTCCGGGCAGTTGTTTGGCTAAATGTCCCAGGAGTGTCCCTGTGCTTCACACAGCATGACCCAGGGTGGTGGTTGTTTGTGGGACCTTGAGTTAGGATGTGAGGCATTGCATTCCGCCAGGTGGGTTCTGTGGAGTATGTGTTGGGGGGGGGTGTGAGGGGAGGTGCTTGTGACTATGGTCAGTGCTGTGAGTCCTCCTTCCCACCCAGCCAGATATCCCACCATGGACCGTGCTTCCATTGCAGGGAGTGCAAGTTGTCTTTCAGGATGTCAGTCAGTGGTGTCCTGCTGTTGGTTAGTGCACAGTTGCCAGCAGGGCCTTGTGCTCCCCACAGCAGTAGCCAGTGTCAGCCATCTTGTGAGTCCTTTTCCACTCCCTGTGATGTGAGCATGGTTGAGTGTGGTGTTGATGGGCCAATTGTGAGGGTGAGCAATATCTGTGCCTACAACGCCCATCATGCTATTGCCTCCACCCCCCTTCCCAGCATGCCCATACTTCCTTCCTTTTGACTCTGCTTCCCTGTGGGGTGGGCCGCCTGTGCTGACAGGATGGCTGGGAGTGTTGTCCGGGCAGTTGTTTGGCTAAATGTCCCAGGAGTGTCCCTGTGCTTCACACAGCATGACCCAGGGTGGTGGTTCTTTGTGGGATCTTGAGTTAGGATGTGAGGCATTGCATTCCGCCAGGTGTGTTCTGTGGAGTTTATGTTGAGGGGGTGTGTGAGGGGAGGTGCTTGTGACTTGGTCAGTGCTGTGAGTCCTCCTTCCCACCCAGCCAGATGTCCCACCATGGACCGTGCTTCCATTGCAGGGAGTGCAAGTTGTCTTTCAGGATGTCAGTCAGTGGTGTCCTGCTGTTGGTTGGTGCACAGTTGCCAGCAGGGCCTTGTGCTCCCCACAGCAGTGCCCAGTGTCAGCCATCTTGTCAGTTGTTTTCCACTCCCTGTGATGTGCGCATGGTTCAGGGTGGTGTTGATGGGACAGTTGTGGGGGTGACCAATATCTGTGACTACCACTCCCATCATGCTATTGCCTCCACCCCACTTCCCAGCATGCCCATACTTACTTGCTTTTGGGTGGACATCAGTGTGTGTGAGAGCAATGGCAAGATGGCTGACAGTGGTGTCCTGCTGTTGGTTGTTGCACAGTTGCCAGCAGGGCCTTGTGCTCCCCACAGCAGTAGCCAGTGTCAGCCATCTTGTGAGTCCTTTTCCACTCCCTGTGATGTGAGCATGGTTGAGTGTGGTGTTGATGGGCCAATTGTGAGGATGAGCAATATCTATGCCTACAACTCCCATCATGCTATTGCCTCCACCCCCCTTCCCAGCATGCCCATACTTCCTTCCTTTTGACTCTGCTTCCCTGTGGGGTGGGCTGCCTGTGCTGACAGGATGGCTGGGAGTGTTGTCCGGGCAGTTGTTTGGCTAAATGTCCCAGGAGTGTCCCTGTGCTTCACACAGCATGACCCAGGGTGGTGGTTCTTTGTGGGATCTTGAGTTAGGATGTGAGGCATTGCATTCCGCCAGGTGTGTTCTGTGGAGTTTGTGTTGAGGGGGTGTGTGAGGGGAGGTGCTTGTGACTATGGTCAGTGCTGTGAGTCCTCCTTCCCACCCAGCCAGATGTCCCACCATGGACCGTGCTTCCATTGCAGGGAGTGCAAGTTGTCTTTCAGGATGTCAGTCAGTGGTGTCCTGCTGTTGGTTGGTGCACAGTTGCCAGCAGGGCCTTGTGCTCCCCACAGCAGTAGCCAGTGTCAGCCATCTTGTGAGTCCTTTTCCACTCCCTGTGATGTGAGCATGGTTGAGAGTGGTGTTGATGGGCCAATTGTGAGGGTGAGCAATATCTGTGCCTACAACTCCCATCATGCTATTGGCTACACTGACTTGCAGTCCCTATTCCGTCCATCATCCCCTTTTGTATCGCTTTGTTCGCCCTAAGTTGGCGGGGGTATGCCCAGACGTGGGTCCCTTGCTCACTTTGCCACTGGATTCAAGCAAGCCTGGCTGATGACGGCTGGAATGCCAGAAACCGGTCCTAGGATGCTTGTTTCCGGTCCAGGGAAGACATGGCTTGGCAGTTCGGGCTGGGCTGGACTGTTCCCATGAGGCACAGGGTCAGACTGATTTGCATATGGCCATGTCTGAACTGGGGTGGTGGAGTGAGCTAAAGAATGATGATGGATTAAACCCAGATCAGTTGACTGGGGGTGAGTGTTTGATTGGCTCAAACGTTCCGACCATCATCCCCTTTTGTATCGCTTTGTTCGCCCTAAGTTGGCGGGGGTATGCCCAGACGTGGGTCCCTTGCTCACTTTGCCACTGGATTCAAGCAAGCCTGGCTGATGACGGCTGGAATGCCAGAAACCGGTCCTAGGATGCTTGTTTCCGGTCCAGGAAGACATGGCTTGGCAGTTCGGGCTGGACTGTTCCCATGAGGCACAGGGTCAGACTGATTTGCATATGGCCATGTCTGAACTGGGGTGGTGGAGTGAGCTAAAGAATGATGATGGATTAAACCCAGATCAGTTGACTAGGGGTGAGTGTTTGATTGGCTCAAATGTTCCGTCCATCATCCCCTTTTGTATCACACTGACTTGCCCAGCATACACATATTTCCTTTCTTTCAGTGGGCTTCACTGTGTGCTGGTGTTGTAGTGGTGGCTACTTGTCTGGATGTGTTTGTCAGTTATATTTGTGCCACTGCCTAGCTGTAGTTGTAGTTGTGTTTGTACATGTGATGACACAGTTAAATGTCACTTTGTGATGGCATGTGTTGTGTTTCTCTGAGTGACATACACATTTTGGGATGATTCTGTTCTGGTTGCTGTGTATTTGCTAAGAGTGCATGGTTTGACTCTCCCTTGACAGTGATGTGTGTGTGTAGTCGCAGAATATTGTGTACATTTGTTGTGTACTCACCAGGCTCTGGGATGTTTTCTAGTCCATAGACGCTCACTGGTGGTAGGATGGCCCGCACCTTCTCCTCCCAGGGCCTGAGGTATACTGGCTTGGCAGGAGGGCCACTGCCGGTGTGTTGGCTCAAGATGTAGTCCTTCTTCAACAGCTCCTTCACCCTCCTGCGCACGTCATACCACCTGTTCTGGATGTCTGTCTTTGTGCGCAAACATGGTGATTGTGCGTTCACCCTGTCGACGATCCTCTCCCACATCTTTGTTTTCTGTGACATGGGTGTCTGTTGGACCAGTGTACCAAAGAGCTGTGGCTCTACCCTGAGGATCTAATCTACCAGGACTTCCAATTCACTATCTAGGAACTTGTGATTCTACTTTGGGGGCATGGTGATGGGTGGTGATGGTGAGTGATGTGTGTGTTGGTGTGCAGGTGAAGGTGTGTGAGTGTGTGTTTTGCTAGGTGTATGTGAGGTTTCTATTTGTTGTGGTGCTGATGGTGTGTGGCTTGTGTGATGGATGAGCTGTGGGTGTGTGGTTGCTGTCTGTTGAGTGCTGGCAGGTATTTTGAATTTGCAAAGGATCATGGTAGGGATTAGTGTCCTTTATATGGGTGGAGTTGTGGGTGTGTCTTTGTTCCCTGCCCCTCCCCCCAGTATTTATTGGCTTTGTAATTGCTTGTTTGGCCTTTTTTTGTGTATTTTCCCTTTGTACTTTTCGTGCATGTAGGAGACGTTCTTGTGACCAAGTCGGACCCTGCAGTTGTCTCGTATGGGCTTGTCCGTTTCGTTCACGCTGTGTTTGTGCTGTTTTCTATGCAGCGTACGCGTCGGTCGCGGTGTTTTGGGTTGCTTCGGCTCGCAGTTTTGTATGCGTGTCGGTCGTACGGCTTGTCCTCCGTGCGACTCGGTCGTGTTTTCCACGCCTTGCATCGTACTTGGCGGGTGGGAGTCCGCGGGTACGTCTCGTTCGGTATTGTTCCGGGTGCGAGTCGGTCGGTTCGAATCGCGTGTTTTTCCGGCCGGATTGCTGTTTTCCACGCGGCTCGGTCGTTCGGCTTGTGTTCCGTACGAGTCGGTCGTGTTTTGCTCGCTTCTCATCGTACTTGGCGGGTCGGGCTGCACCGGTACGTGTCGGTCGGAATGTATTCCGGCTCCGAGTCGGTCGGTACGTTTTCCGGCCGGAATCGGAATCGGCCCCTAGGTGTCTAGGTATGTGGCGGGGATGACACTGATAACATTGAAGCAATATATGAGGTGACCTTGCATATGCAGAGAGTCCCAGAAGAGGACGGGGGAGCTCGCCTGTGGAAGCATATATTGTCATTATTGGGAGGGATGCACGATTGGCCCTGACTAGGTTAGGTATGCCCCTTTGAAGGAAGCACTCATGTGTAAATTTGATTCAACCCCAGAAAAAGTATCGCCTGAAGTTCAGGGATAGCCAGAAGTAGGCACATCAGTCTTGGCTGGAGTTTATGGATTCATCTAGCAAGGCAGTGGATCGTTGAGTGATGGGCTGTAAGGTAAGGGTTTATGATGGGCTGTATAATCTAATTATGCAAGAGCACATCTTAAGTAATTGCTTTACAGAGTTACACCAGCACCTGATTAGAATCCACGCTCACTGTGCTCAGGGAGCCTGGGCAAGAAGCTGACTTCTGGCTGAGCACCAGAGTTTCCAAGGCAGTACCTGGGAGTGACCACAAAAAGCGTGGTCCAGCTTCCCTCCCGCAGAGGGAAGGGAAAGGCCAGGATAATACAGATAAGTTCCCTAAATGGCCCCAAAAGAGTCCAAACCACTTCTGAGCAGAAGAAGGGATGTTTTTCATGGGAAGAACACAATGGTGCCATATCAGCAAGCCTGGTGTTAGGACTGTTTACGGACAGGGAACAAGAGGGAACCCAAAGGTGGGTTCTCCACAGGAGTGACTAGTGTAGCCCTTGGGGTAGATTATTCCCAGGAGGAGAGGGTAGCGCATGCCTTAGCTGGGAGGTCTACCAAGAAGGTAAGCAGATGATCTCTGAAGGTTATAGACATAATTTCCAGGAGATCGCAGTTAATGCGGTCCCTCTCACTGCTCTGTGGGACCCTGTGCCAGTCAGACTATGGTGGTAGCAAGGCAGGTTTCCCTGGAACAGTATCTGCCTGGAAAGATCTGTAGGGTAAAGCGGGCCCATGAGCAGGATTATGACCATGGTATCCTTAGAAATGGAAGGGTTACACGCCCAGAGGATGGCCATTATTAGTCCCCAAAGGTGTATTGGCTGCATCCTAGGCAATGAGCTCCGACCAGTGAGAAAATAGCCAAAAAGGGTGGCTGCCTGGGACACCCTAATAGCACAGAGTTCTGCGGGTACCATCCCTAAACGAAGGGTATGGAAGCCCAGATGAAAGGTGAGGTGTAGGAGGTGGATGCCATCCACAGTGGAAGGACCAGATGGACAGTGGTTACCTGCTATAGAGGAGAGCACCCCAAAACTGACCCTGGTGAGGCCACTTCTGACCTAGAGTTCCTGTTTGCGCTGTCTCAGTGACAGTAGGAGGAGGAGACCTGTCCCAGGCAGACCCATATATGACTCCACCAGAGTGTGTCACTCTTGAGGGTGACTGTGGGTCCACCCAGGAAGTCCTCGACTGCCAGGCACATGTCTCAGGGTACACACCTTGAGCTTAGGAGCCAGTCTTGGGGTATCACCCTTGAGATGGTGGAAGTAAGAGTGGAAGGAGTGTGTCTGCAACCTGAAGTTGTTGCTACCACTCGAAGAAACCTTAGAGATCAAAGGAACTTCAGTAGCAAGTCTGAGACTCCTTGCCAGTACCATGCCTGGAAGTGAGGCCTACCCAAGGCCCCAAAATGGAGTCTCCATCTGGCAGTGGATGGTCAGAGGCCTGGTTCCTGGTACTGGCAGCTTATGTTGTTGGTTGGCCTTTTTTTAACAGAGCTTGCTCCGAGTTGGGGAAAGAGGTCCTGACCTAAGAGGCAGGATGGGCCACGCAGTCTTGTTTCTGTCCACCAACTGGGATGGATCTGTGAGTAAGCTAGGACTAGTCACTTAACAGGTGGGGTCTGCAGGTGAAGAGAAGGGTTCCCCATGGACAGAGTTAGTGGTTAAGGCCCATGCTGACAGAGGGGTACAGGTAGGTTCGGAGGGGCATAGAAAAGACAAGTGCCACTGGAGAAGCAGCGAATTGTCCTCTGAATATCGCCTGATCAGGGAAGTCCATCGAGAGATTCAGCACCAGCATACCCTCCCGGGTGATAGAGCGCTCTACAAATCTGCAATACACAACACAACATAACATAACATACAGAACATAACATGAGATTGATTAGTCTGCCTAGCTCTTGGATGGGTGTGGCTTGTACAGGAAATCTATCTTTTTCTGCATGATCACCACAGACATTTGCCCTATCTGCTTTACTGGTTTTAGAACTATGTGACCTTTACTCCTACTAACTAGGAGTAGAGTATCTGTGCTTTCTCTTTAAAAAATGTTTAAATTGGCTTATTCCTAATTGGCACATTTAACTTGCCTGTAAGTTCCTAGTTTATGGTGTGGAAAGTGCCCCCAGGGCCTGGATGTTAATTGACACTCAGGAATACTGCACCTGTTGTGCATCCACTATAGTGGCATTGCAAACATGGCACCAGGCCTATCCTGTGTAGCCTTGCTGCTGCTGTGTAAAACTGTAAAATCTTGCAATGGGACCTGCTTAAATAACCCATTTTGACAGGCAAACAGCTAAACTTTAAATATTACTAAGTCAACCCTATGCCCTGTAGCGGAAAAGGTAGGGAGCATAGTATTTAAATGTGGGACATGTAGAAAAATAATGTTACCATGTCCCTACAGTGACAAGGTCCAAAAAGCTATTTTCACTGTGGCAGGCCTAGCTGCCTTATGTAGAAAACCAGAGTACAGATGGGGCCAGATAGAAAAATAATTGAACCACTATTTTAATAGTTATTAAAAATCCATTTTAATGGTGAAGTTGGCTTTTTAATAATTATTAAGGAAAGGTAACTTTTAAAAGGGTACCCTTTACCTGCCTCAACTGTTAAAAGGCTAATAAGTATAAGTCTCTGCCTGCTTTCAGCCTGTACTCAGCCTAGAATCCGTCTCAATGAGGTGTGAAATGTCTCCCAGGTGAAAATAGGCTGACCTAAATGGGCTGAGATGACTCCTCTGAACTCCACAGAATATTTAGAGTTGGGGCTGTCTGCATCCTGTCATACCACCCTGTCAAATCTTGCTTGACTAGTCTGTTGGGCCACATGTAATGCTTGAGGCACACTTGAAAGGGAGAGAACAGAATGTTAAGACAATTCTTGTGTATCCCCTGTCTGGTTGCTTAAGGACTCTGCGTTTATCCAACCATACTTCTGTCTCTGGGTTTGTTGTGGGTATAGTCCCTGCTTCAAACTGGGTTTTAGTGTTAGATGTGGTAGGACACTGGTGATTTCCCTATGACACTCTCATGCACATCTCTGTGGAAGTTATTCCACATTTGAACTAAAAAGGGGAATTAATAGTTCTACTTTTGAATTCATACATGTGTACTAATATGGAGCTATTGTAATTGAAATAAAATCATTATGCTGTTTAATGTTTTTTTCTGGATTAGATTAAACTAGGCCTCCATTGGGCCTCAACTCCATCTTTGTTAAAATGGCTACCATATTATGATGTTCATTGTGTGTTTATATTTCTTCCTTGACACTATACGCAGCAAGATGTGCAGTGCTTATTTTTTACGGTAAACTGTTCTTGAAGAACTCACCATAGGAAGCCTTTAGCTGCTTTCCAGGACTCTTCCTGCTAGCACACTGTATTGCATTAATTCACAATTGTTTTCTGTTGTTTATGTAAGTAGTTTGTTTCAACATATCCGGATGGCATTACGTCAGAAGGTGTGAATCAATATTCATGTAGTGGGTTAGTGCTACGATGATTTGGTTATGTGATGTTTTAGAAATATGAAATATGATTTGTTGTAATAATGTTCACACCATGCTGACTTTGTAGTTTTCATGATTTCCTACGCTGAAAATGGCTATATAAACCCTTAAATTTGAGGATGAGCCATGACTCTTTTCTCGGCCTCTAGGGATGCTGCCCGATTTTCTATTGATTTGCTGCACATTTGAGTCTTAGTCTATCTTTCCTGATTTTGCACTATTCTCATAACTGAGAGCCTTCATTGGCAAATGACTCCTATGTATCTTATTGGTATTACTGATGTATTTGCATTTTTCTTATTTCTGTATTGCACTTTAAAATTCTACTAAACCTTTATGGTATTTTCTAAATTCTCGATCTCAAACTCCCTTTTGAGTCAGTCCTTTCTTATTGACTTTATTTTAAAAAGCTGTTTGAATCTTGGCTCTAGAGACATATTACCTCCTAGTTCTTGAGGTTTACACTGTCTCTGACCCTCTCGCCACTGCCATGCAGATTATCTAAGCCATAGCGTGCCCGCACCTCCAGCCCTCAGAGCCCTTGTTTAGTGTGGCCGAAGTCTTCCTACATCTTGAAAATACCCTGACACGTGGTATTTTGGCCCTGTTTGCAGTCAGGCAAATATGAACTACTGAAAAAGTGGGTAGGGTTGGCCCCGGGAACTTTTTCCCTATTGGTTATAGAGTGCCCAAGAGTCAGCCACACCCACTAGCTGGTGCCAAGCATAAATGCGGCACCTCCAGGCACCCACTTCAGAACACTTTCTTAGGAATATATGTCGTTACTTCGCGAACCAAAACAACGCATACTTTTACAACGTTGTTTTTAGTTTGCAAGTACCGTTATTACGCAAGTTTTAAGTTCGCATATATTTTCATTGCAAGTGTATTCAAAAGCATTTAAAGAGACATTTACCCCGCATATTTTTTCAACTCCTTTTTTGAATTTTAAAACCCCCCAACACTACGCTAAATACTAAATACAAATACGCTACCCTACACATCACAAACTTCACAACACTACCCAAACCCTCAAACACTACCCCTCCACACTACCCTAAACCCTAAAACACTACCCTACCCTACACTACACAAACACCACAACCCTAAAACACTACCCCCAGCACGACCCTGCCCCTACCCCCAGTCCGGTCCCTACACTGAAACACTACCCTGCACGACCCCCTGACACTACCCTAAACCCTAAAACACTACCCTACACTAACACCACAACACTACCCTAAACCCTAAAACACTACTACCAGCACGACTGTTAAAAGCAAAACGCTAATCATGAACATTACCTGCGCCATCTTGTCTGGTGGAATTCTATGTGCACATAAGTTGCAGTCATTTTAATCTATCACAGCCATTTTGTACTCTGTTGGTCACCTTTGTTTCACCCTGCCCTTACTAGCATCCCCTCTGACCGACCTGGTATGTGTGCTGGGGGCTATAAACTCTATTGCCACAACAAACCTCAGCGCCACTTGCTGCCACAAACTCGTTTTTCCTCTCATCTCTGTTTTCAGGCAAACCTTTGGACACTCTACCCCTCACTGCACCTAGTTACACAAACAGGTTCCAAACACCAAAAAGACTCTTGCAACATGATTTATTGCACTGCAAACAGCAAGACTTGTTGTTACCAACAATGGGACCTGTTTTTATCAACAGAACGGACTCTTAGATCTGGCCGGTCTCACATGTTTTAGACCCTGAAGCAAGGTCCAGCTGCAAGATAAGATTGTCTGTTTGACCTGGGTGGGAAGAGAATTACTGTTGGGCTTGTGTGACAACCTGCCCGGGGCGGGACCCCAAGCTTGTGTAACCATGTTGACAAAACAAATGCATTGTGTCAAACCTGTATAAAAGGAAGAGCCAAAGGAGTATCAGCAGAACACTTCCCTCAGACATCCCGGTGTCTGCAGTTGACGTGATCTCCTCATGAGAAATAAACCTTTTTCTTGTCTTCCAGTTTCCAGCGCTTGCCTCATTATTTTGATAGCGAACCCAAAGTGAATTAGAGGTGGAACCCTGCACCGGGCAGCATTGAGGGTCTTAGAAGACTCGCTGCCTTTCACAAATTGGCGCCCAAACGTAGGGGCCCATCAGCGACGCGTGGGTCCGGTAGAGAGGTCCTAACGACGGAGTGAACGACTAAACGATTGGGGTATACCTGCCTGAGAAGACCCTTGTCTGGCTGCCGATCGACTGAACTTCACCGGTTCCGAACGGACCTCTCTCGAGTGACCTGCGGTCCTGACTGGGACCTTAGAGGAACGCCGCATTGATTGTTGGAGTGAGAGGACAACCAGGCGCTGGAAGGGGAAGACGAAGAACTGTCCATACGGTCCGGGTAAGGTCGTGAAAAAACGACTTAAATTGATTGATTGAATAGTTTGATTGAAATACTAGTATTCCTTTTTTTGATATTGAGTTATTTGCGACATTTCCCTGCTTGCAAACAACGAAGAATAGGAATATTCTCTCTCTTTGCAGGCAGCGAAGGACAGGTAGTGCAGACTTTTTGTCTAAATTGATTGATTGAGATATTCATTTTTGACCGATAAATACGTCATGCCTGTTTTCTCTAGATTGTTTGATTGTAATTGTTTTGGACCCGACCGTTCGTTAGAGGTCAGTCAGCCGGCACCGCCGGAAGGCACCCCTAACAAGGACATGTACGTAAAGTATGGATTAGCCACCGTAGCTTATAGCAAACTATGGCATAAATACACTAGGAAGGACCGGGTAAATCAGTGGCCACTGATGGGATCTTTCGATCCCGCTAAAATAGAAACGTTAGAATTAGCTCTCCACAAAAAGAAAACTAGACCAGCCATGTTTGACAGTTTTGGTTTATGGCGAAAAGAGGCAGCTCAAAGAAAGAAAAGGGACGAAGCTAGACAAGATAAAGAAACGCGAAAATCAGCTTACCAAGCCTGTAAAAGATTAGAAGAAAAACTAAAAGAAAAGGAAATCGATAAAAAGGAACAGGAATCAAAAATATCAGGTCAATGCCCTGTTAGAACGCCCTCGACTCTTTACCCCAAGTTACCAGCAAAACAAAGGGTAGATGATGATTTATTGTTAGGTCCCCCAATCATATACATGCCACCCCCTTACGCCCCTACTCATCCCGTAGCACAACGCCAGGACCACCAAAGTATAGCCGGAGATGGCACGATCGCCTCAGTCTCCACCGCCTCTGCTCCCACCGAGTCACCCACACCAAATGCCTCATCAAAGGATACAGTAGTAGAGGTAGGATCAAAAGAAAAAGGAGCGCCCAGGGTCCCGCGATTAAGTAAAAATGAGCGAGCAGGCATTGATAAAATAGTTAAATCCCTCATAGATAGGAAGGAGACAGAAGAGTATGTAACTGACATATGCAACTCCTATGTTGAAAACCACAAACGATACTTTATTGTACGTCTCTGTTACCACACTCTTACTGCATATGAAGAGAAGTACCAAGATGTAGGGCCCGAGCGGCTAGTGGCTCTCTATAGGAAGGTAGACACCGGAGATGAAGGCGACAACGATGTTACAGAACTCTTTTCATCCACACTGGAGGTATTCCGTCACCTCGTGGAACAAGGACGGATAGATAAGGACAGGACATCTAAGATAGCAGGACCCCCGGTGGAAAAACCAGATAGCATGATGCCGATAAAAGAAGCTGCCCCTTATTGGGTACCTCCTAGAGGACAAGGGACTCATGACGATATGAACCATCAAGACGCTAGAGGAAGGGTGGTCTACAATTGGGTGTATCAACCATGGGACAGACAGGACATTTTGACGTTCCGTAAATCTTTACCGGATTTACGAAAGAACCCCACCGCCTTTTACACCGAGCTAGGTACCGCTCTGGGATCAACAATAATGACACTTGCCGACATAGACTTGTTCTTCGGGTTATGTTTGCCAGCAGATGTGTGGAAACAGATTAGGAAAATAGACCATACCGAACTGCTTGGTCATACCTGGGAACAACTCAACACATTAGATAAACAGCGGAACCCTGGTCAAAAACCGGTTAAAGCAATATTGGACCTCCCTGACAAAATAGTGCAGAAAGTGAAAACGCTGATCCCAGAGAAAAAGATAGACTGGTCCATAGTAACCGCATGCCGCCAGAAACCACAAGAGGATGTCTCAGAGTATTTCTCCAGATTTGAAACGGTGTTCTCCGATTACAGTGGACAAGACATGTCCACCGCAACCGGACACCACTTATTTGTGCAGAACTATGTCAAAGGACTACTGCCAGATGTATCCCAGAAATTACAAGCCAGCGAAAGTAGTTGGGCAGCATCTAAACCGGCGGCCATTCTCCAAATGGCCCAGTACTATGAGCATCAGAAAAACGAAAATGACAGGGCTACAGAAAGGAAAAAGAAGGACTTGAAGGAAAGGGTAATGGTAGCACAACTCCAGGGGGCGAATACAGGAAGGGAGCAATATAGGGGAGGATACCAGCAGAATACCCCTAGAGTACAGCCACCTAGAAACAATTCATCGACATCATATGTAGGACGCCAAGACCTAGGACAGGATCAATGTGCATTTTGCAAAGAATATGGACACTGGAAAACCCAATGCCCGGCTTTGTTAGGAGCTGGTAGGGGCAGAGGGGCGAGGGAAATAGCAAGTGGACAGAGAGGAAGAGGACGTGGGAGAGGGTACGCGAGTGAAGCAAGCGAGGAAAGGCCAGGAAGAGTGAACACATTTGACCATCCCAAACAGAATCAGTACCAACAGACAGATTATGACAATACGTACGACTTTGCATAGGACAGCCAGGGGCAAGGGAGGGATCCAGTCGAGCTCTATGTTGATCAGCAAGGCCCTTATGTTACCGCTGAGGTCCTGGGCACAAAGTCGCCATTTCTGGTAGACACGGGAGCAACACGTAGTGCACTATCCAAACGACTGATTCCAAGGGCACCCTTGTCAGGCTCACATGTGACCTCAATAGGATTTGACGGTACGCCCTCCACCAACCCTTTGTCCCGACCGATCCCTTTTAACCTTGACAACAATAGCGTCGAAACGACATTCCTCCTCTCTTCCAACACCCCAGACGCCATTATGGGTCTCGACCTTTTGAAACACTTCCATGCGACTATCAGATGCTCACCAGACGGAGTGCGTGTCGTCCTGTATGACAACCCCCAGCGCCATAGAGAGAACCCTTCTCAGCACATGTTTCCCATCTCCGAGACTGACGCATCCCTACTGGACACTTTGCCATCACACTTATGGGCTAGGGCTGATTCAGACGTAGGACGAATGATGATTGACCCAGTACACGTAACAATACGACAGGACGCAACCCTACCGAAAGTACCGCAGTACAAAATATCGCCAGAGGGTGAGAAGGCACTGACAGAGATCATACACTCTTTGGTAGAGGCAGGGGTGGTAGAGGAAGTAGTGAGCAACGTTTGTAACAGTCCCATACTACCGATTGTAAAGAGACAGGGAGAGGGAGACGGAAAAGCCTACCGCTTCATCATTGACCTGCGGGAGATAAACAAAATCGTAGTGCCACAATACCCAGTAGTTTCCGACATCACGACAATTTTGACTTTAATCCCTCCACTGCCACCACCTTCACTGTAATTGACCTCAAAAACGCATTCTTTTCCATACCTATACACAAGGACAGCCGCTATCTATTTGGATTCACCCTAAACTCCCGTTCGTACAGATTTTGCAGAGCACCTCAGGGGTACACTGAGAGCCCAAGCATCTATAGCCAGGCGCTTAAAAGACAGTTAGACGCCATACAATTGCCAGATGGAGTGGCACTAATACAATATGTAGACAACATCCTTCTAGCAGCGGACACCATACCAATAGCCGTCACCGCCACCATCAAACTACTCCATTTTCTTGCTGAGAATGGTCACAAGGTCTCCCGAAAGAAATTGCAGTTCTGTAAATCACAAGTGACCTATTTGGGTCACCTTTTATCCAAAGAAGGGAGGAAACTCACGCCTGACAGGATCCAGACAATTCTAGACACCCCTGTCCCCAAAGATCAGAAACAAGTCCGCTCTTTGATAGGTCTCACCTCATTTTGCCGACAGTGGTTACCGAACTTTAGCCTCATTGTCAAACCCCTTCTCTCCCTCCTAGCTAAAGACATCCCCTCACCTCTCCCCTGGACCCCCGAATGCCAGTCAGCCTTTAAAGAACTACGCAATGCCCTTTGTTCAGCGCCTGTCCTAGGAACCCCGGATTACTCCAAACCATTCTTCCTCTACACGCACGAGAGGGAAGGATGTGCATTGTCTGTCCTAACACAATCAATTGGTCACAAACAACGCCCTTGTGCATATTTCTCTGCCACCCTCGATCCAGTAGCCAGAGCGCTGCCAGCGTGCCTGCGCGCTGTGGCAGCTGCAGCAGTATCGATACGCCAGAGCGAAGGAATAGTACTCTCCAATCCAGTCACTGTTTTAGTACCCCATGCAGTCGACACACTACTAAACCAGACCAAAACCCAACACTTGACTAGCGCCCGACTGACAGGATATGAGTTGACCCTGCTAGCACCGCACATTACCCTAAAGCGATGCACCACCCTCAATCCAGCCACACTGTTACCCCTACCCGAAAATGATCCTAGCGTGACTCCACTACACGACTGTGTGACACTAACCGATGAACAAACAAAGAGTAGAATAGATCTCAGAGACACCGCCTTTCTAGAACCAGATGGAGAACTATGGGTGGATGGTTCGTGCATCAAACTCCCCGACGGCACCACCTCAGCTGCATACGCTGTCACCACAGCCCGAACCGTTCTGGAAACAGCCCGTATTCCCCAACGTTCAGCCCAGGCTGCAGAACTCATTGCCCTCACACGAGCATGTATCTTAGCGACTGACACGACAGTTAACATATACACCGACAGCCAATATGCCTTCGGGGTGGTTCACCATTTTGGGATCTTATGGAAAGAAAGAGGGTTCCTGACTTCACACGGTACACCCATCCTGCATGGAGATCTAGTCTCCGCCTTGACGCAAGCAGTCCTCCTCCCCAAGAAGTTAGCAGTGATAAAATGCCAAGCACATAGGAAAGTGACTGATCTCATTGGACAGGGAAATGCACTAGCAGACGTTACTGCCCGAGCCACGGCAGGAGACAGAACTACGACACGAATGTATGTGACCAGGTCACAAGCTGAACGATGGACTGATGCTAGGACCACTGTAAGGGACATACAGACTACAGGCACACAAGACGAATTGACCGAGTGGGAAAAGGTGGGACTAAAAGACGAGGAAGATTGCTGGAGAACTAAAGACGGAAATAAATGGCTGTTACCCAATGCCTACCTCATCCCCATATTGACCATGGCACATTTACCAGCACACATAGGCTCCACCCCCATGATTGAACTAATCACCAGAGTATGGCATAACGTCAAGATAGCAGAATCTGCAAAACGCCTAGTACAACAATGTATAGTCTGCCTACAACACAACCCAGGGAAGGGGACAGTAGTACCACGGGGAGGGTTTGGAGTCCCTGACCACCCCTTTGAAATCCTTCAAATGGATTACATTCAACTAGAGAGATGCCTTGGTCTAAAATATGTCCTGGTGGTTGTGTGCGCTTTTAGCAAATGGGTGGAGGCATATCCCACCCGCGA
The DNA here is from genome assembly GCA_963921515.1 of Calotriton arnoldi. Taxonomy (NCBI): domain Eukaryota; kingdom Metazoa; phylum Chordata; class Amphibia; order Caudata; family Salamandridae; genus Calotriton; species Calotriton arnoldi. The sequence continues at coordinate 3,947,051 of CAWUFW010000408.1, forward strand.
CAATACCGCCTTAGCCACTGCAAAAGTATTGCTGAAAGAATTCTTCCCCCGATACGGCCTTTGCAGAATTTTATGGAGCGACAACGGCCCCCACTTCGTAGCCGAGGTGATACAGAACATACTGAGAGGGTTGGGGGTAAAACAAAAGTTCCATGCCGTCTTCCACCCCCAATCAGCGGGCCTGGTAGAGAGACACAATGCAACGTTGAAACTAAAACTAGCCAAAATAGTTGCCACGACCGGGTTGAAATGGCCCGACGCCCTCCCATTGGCATTGTTATCGATGCGCTCCACCCCAACCAAACACCGACTGACCCCGTATGAGGTGGTCTTCGGCAGGCCTATGAGCATTTGGGCGGCACCAAGACCCACCTCCATTAACGATGTCCCGAACATATTAATGTCGGATTACTTGCATAAATTGACAAACGAGCTAACAATTATCCACCAACAGGTGCAGCAAGCCTTGCCTGACGTATCCAGGGGCCCGGGACATGAAATAAAGCCAGGCGACCATGTATTGATTCGCAACTTCCAAAGAACGAAGAATCTGGAGCCTAGGTGGACGGGCCCCTGGCAAGTCCTGATCACCACCCGAACTGCCCTCCGAGTGGAAGGAAAACGAAACTGGCTGCATGCCCACCACTGCAAACGAGTCCCTCCAACCCTGGCAACCTGTGAAGGGGTGGAGGTGCAAGAGGAAGTACTCGCGAGAGACCGACCAGCTCTGAGTTGCCACCCACAAGAAGATACCCTCGAACTTCCCGACCCCACGGTGCCATCCAGGAAAGGGTACAACCTAAGATGTACGAAAGGAGGGAGCTCCAACGACCAGGCCACCAACTAAGTCAAGGTCTCAGATCGGTAGCACAGTCAAACAACGCTACCAGGAAAGCGCCAGACAAAAGGCTGTGGTCCTAACAGTTGTTGAGCTCCTCGAAGATGATGGAAGAAACTGAACACCTGCAAAACCACCGCAAAGACACCAAGACTGCTAACCTGCACAGCACAAAGACAATTGCACTTGTAGCCGCATTTCTCACCTGTCTCCTGCTAATGGTCGCACTCTGGATCATTGAAGAGAATGCACCTGCATACAGAACATTGTCACCCACCATGCAACCAACCACCAAGAAAGAACACTGCCTGGTATCACTACCGCCACATCTCCGAGAACGACGCAAAGAATTCTGGAATAATTCTTTCGTGCAGATGTTGCACCAGCACAATCTTGCCACCAATGCTACCAACTGTTGGGTCTGTGGGCTGTTACCACATGCCACTGAACATTCCATCCCTTTCATCCCTTCGCCCTTTTCTATTCACGGATCTTGCCTTGCCTGGATGATGCTCCTACAAGAAAGTTACAAAGACAATGCCACTTCCGACGGAACAATCGCCCAGTTCTACAACGAGTTCTGGCGAAACAAAACAGGAAGGACAGCCGCCCCCTTCTGCCCTCACACCTTCAATGCGACATTCCAGATTAATGTCCCCTCCAAAGAACGAGTGGAAATGCAAGTGTTCAATAATCCTAACAGAGCCACATTTTCCTACCTGAAGAAAAGAACTGCTGCAACACTGACTGTGGCCCTATCTGTGGTGAACGTCTCTGGCCTTGTATGCATTGAAGGCCGTGGGACTAAGAATGTGGGTCACAGCACCTGTAGCATTGTAAGGACTTTGAACACTGCCAACCCCCAGCGCTTGTTGCATCACCCAATATGTACTTTGTTTGTGGAACCAAAGCCTACACCTGGCTCCCAAGAAACTGGGGGGCACGTGCTACATCGCCTTTGTTTTGCCACCAACCTACACAGCCCCTGCAGAGCATCATCGAGAAAAGCGTTCTAAAGACATTGATCAAGCAGACTCTGCCTCATCACAGTTCCTCGACGCAGCAAAAGGGCTCGTCCCGCTATGGGGTCCGATGGCAAACAGCCGAGCCATCAGACATCTGTCCCAAGCGGTAGAGACCGCCCTGAACGTCACTGCTGGCATCCTCACCAACAACACTGCTGAGCTCCAAGCGATCCGTCTGGTTACCCTGCAAAATCGCATGGTCCTGGACGTGGTACTAGCGGACCGTGGAGGAGCATGCCGCATCATCGGTGCCAGCTGCTGTGTATACATTCCTGATAATTCACCTTCTGTCTATGAAGCAATCGAACATCTCCATAGACTATCTTCAGAAATTCATCAAGGATCAGAGACTTGGACAATTGGAAGTTGGCTTTGGGGCATCTTGAAGGAGTGGGGTTGGAAAATATCAATGATTCTCTTGGTCCCAGTATTGACAATATGTGGTTGTTGTTTGGGTATACACTGTATACCACCTTTGTGTTCTCTTTGCATAACTACCTTGCACCCTAAGACTATGGACACTCAGCTAACAAAAATGAGAGTAATGTATGATCAAGAGATACGGGACATTATGGAGATCGAAATAGACTGACAAGCTGGCTAGTTATGTTCAAAGGGGCCACTGTTAAAAGCAAAACGCTAATCATGAACATTACCTGCGCCATCTTGTCTGGTGGAATTCTATGTGCACATAAGTTGCAGTCATTTTAATCTATCACAGCCATTTTGTACTCTGTTGGTCACCTTTGTTTCACCCTGCCCTTACTAGCATCCCTCTGACCTCGACGACCTGGTATGTGTGCTGGGGGCTATAAACTCTATTGCCACAACAAACCTCAGCGCCACTTGCTGCCACAAACTCGTTTTTCCTCTCATCTCTGTTTTCAGGCAAACCTTTGGACACTCTACCCCTCACTGCACCTAGTTACACAAACAGGTTCCAAACACCAAAAAGACTCTTGCAACATGATTTATTGCACTGCAAACAGCAAGACTTGTTGTTACCAACAATGGGACCTGTTTTTATCAACAGAACGGACTCTTAGATCTGGCCGGTCTCACATGTTTTAGACCCTGAAGCAAGGTCCAGCTGCAAGATAAGATTGTCTGTTTGACCTGGGTGGGAAGAGAATTACTGTTGGGCTTGTGTGACAACCTGCCCGGGCGGGACCCCAAGCTTGTGTAACCATGTTGACAAAACAAATGCATTGTGTCAAACCTGTATAAAAGGAAGAGCCAAAGGAGTATCAGCAGAACACTTCCCTCAGACATCCCGGTGTCTGCAGTTGACGTGATCTCCTCATGAGAAATAAACCTTTTTCTTGTCTTCCAGTTTCCAGCGCTTGCCTCATTAGTTTGATAGCGAACCCAAAGTGAATTAGAGGTGGAACCCTGCACCGGGCAGCATTGAGGGTCTTAGAAGACTCACTGCCTTTCACACGACCCTACCCCTACCCCCAGTCCGTTCCCTACACTGAAACACTACCCTGCACGACCCACCGACACTACCCTAAACCCTAAAATACTACCCTACACTACACTAACACCACAACACTACCCTAAACCCTAGTACACTACCCCCAGCACGACCCTGCCCCTACCCCCAGTCCATTCCCTAAAACGAAACACTACCCTGCATGACCCCCCGACACTACCCTAAACCCTTAAACACTACCCTACACTACACAAACACCACAACACTACCCTAAACCCTAAAACACTACCCCCAGCACGACCCTGCCCCTACCCCCAGTCCGTACCCTACACTGAAACACTACCCTGCACGACCCCCCGACACTACCCTAAACCCTAAAACACTACCCTACACTACACTTACACCACAACACTACCCTAAACCCTAAAACACTACCCCCAGCACCACCCTACCCCTACCCCCAGTCCGGTCCCAACACTGAAACACTACCCTGCACAACCACCAGACACTACCCTAAACCCAAATACACTACTCTACACTACAAAAACACAACTACACTACCCTAAAACCTAAAAGACTACCCCCTGCACGACCCTCCCCCTACCCTAAACCCTTAAAAACTACACATCCCCTCTTACCTCTCTCTCTTCGTGGTTCCTCTCTTCTCCTTCAAGCGTGGTTCCTCTCTTCTCCGGCTTCCAGCGTCGTCAGAGGTGCACGTCGTTGTGAGGAAACGGAAGCGCGTCTGTTTCCTCACAACGATGTGGATAGCCATTACAACGCATGCGATGTAACAACTTGCGTATTATAGGCTACGCGTTGTTACATCGCATGCGTTGTAACGCTTGCGAAGTAATGGTATGCGGAGTATAAGCCGCGAAGTAATGGGTGATTACCACTTTCTAGACCTGCGAAAGATCAGAGGATTGGACCTGCTGTCGGCGGCTGGTGGATTTTGGAAGTGGTGAGGCCCTTCGAAGTCCAAAGCACTCTCCAGCACTTGGACTCTGTCCTTGCCAACCCCTAGGCTGCATACCTTCACAGGTTTTCAAATCGCAAGCACTCACATACACTTAAACATGCACTCTGGCAAGCAAGCAAACATGCGTACACACAGTTGCAAAGATGCGCACAAAGACAGTCAAAGAGACATACACATCACTCTCCAGCAACCCAAACACACACTCAGGCTGCTAAACACAAAAATGTACCTGGGGCAGGCCCACGATTTCTGACTCCCCCATCCGTCTGCAACATATTAGAGGCCGGCCCACGAGCTTTCACCCAATCAGTACCAAGGTACGAAGGTAGACCTTTTTTTCTCCATTCCAGCTCCTGATAGGGCAATAGGGTGTGTAATTGACAAGCCCTGAAGCTTCATTATCTGACATGCTTCACTGCCTGACACTAGTGCAGCATGTCAGCTATGTATTGTATAATATCTTGAATAGTGGGATACCCAATAGACCCTTGATGGCTTGGGCGATTTAGTATGAGCAGGTAAGTGCGCCTACAAGGGATTTAATTCAGAATGTTTTTTTTTTAAATGTATAGGGTAAGTTCTATGTAAGTAACTTACTGTCAACTTATTCAGAACACAATTTGATCAAACTGTCAATGAATGAACCTTGAGACAGAAATTAATCAGGAAAAGAGAATAACATGGAACACAGGTGTGTATATTCAAAAATTTGCTTTTATATGAATTCAAAATAGTTCAATTTTGTAGGGTACATATAGAACAAACAACACAATGTAGCCGAAGTCGAATTCACATATGATCAGATATTCTTCTCAGTTACAATTGTGGACACCTTTACAAAGAAGTTTTAAGGCAATTTGAAGAATTTATATAAAGCAAACATTGCCTATAGTACATTCAACTGACGAATAGGTGTTATAGTCGACGTTTCGGTCTATTTATGTCACTGTCCATTAGACCATCTTCACGACGTTGAGAATATTGATAAAAAAAGACCCTTTTTTCACAATTGGTGATGATTCTTTGTGATATTTTTATGAGTCAACTTCAATTTATCAGTTGAAGCATGAAATAGTGGCCATCGATGGGTGCAGGGATCGTATTTTTTTAAAGGTTCCGGGAGTGAGATTGACAAGCAAATCTTCGTTACAGCGTTTCTGGTTTGAAGGAGTTCGCGTTCGCGTAGCAATCAGCGAACGCGAACTCCTTCAAACCAGAAACGCTGCGATAGCTTGTCAATCTCACTCCGGGAACCTTCAAAAATACGGTCCCTGCGCCCATTGATGGCCACTATTTCATGCTTCAGCTGATAAATTGAAGTTGACTCATAAAATATCACAAAGAATCATCACCAATTGGGAAAAAAGGTCTTTTTATCAATATTCTCAACGTCTGAAGATGGTCTAATGGACAGTGACATAAATAGACCGACGCGACTATAACACCTATTCAGTCAGTTGAATGTACTATAGGCAATGTTTGCTTTATAAATTCTTCAGATTGCCTTAAAACTTCTTTGTAAAGGTGTCCACAATTGTAACTGAGAAGAATATCTGAACATATGTGAATTCCGACCTCCAGCTACATTGTGTTGTTTGTTCTATATGTACCCTACAAATTGAACTATTTTGAATTCATATAAAAGCAACTTTTTGAATATTCACACTTGTGTTCCATGTTATTCTCTTTCTGATTAATTTCTGTCTGGAATTCATTCATTGACAGTTTGATCAAATTGTGTTCTGAATAAGTTGACAGTAAGTTACTTACATAGAACTTACCCTACACATTTAAAAAAAAAAAAAATCTGAATTAAATCCCTTGTAGGAGCTATGTATTGTGTCTGTGTGAAGCCGGGCTAAAATAGCCGCCGCCTGACACATGCGCAATATAGCTAACGGAGCCCTCTTCTGCTGGCAAGGTAATATTACAGCTTTTACATGCAAACAAACTATCCGTGGGATCATTTGTTTTCATGTAAAAGCAGTCACATGTCAAGCAAAAGTGGCAGAGCAAGGCATTATGTTGACACCCAAGAGGCAGCCCCCAATGGCCCTGAAGGACTGGACCCTCTTGTACCCAGGAGAAAGAAGTGCACTCCAAGGTTCATTTGACTGACTTCCTGTGTGGCTACAGGGACTCAACCTGCAAGAGGCCTTTTCCTGGAAGTACCCAGATGACCAGTGGTAACTGGACTTGGACTGGACCCTGCTGTTTGCCTCTGCCTGACACCCTGTGAGTCTCTAATAGACTCCCCTGTGGACCTGGGGGGCTTTAGAAGTGTATTCCTGTGGTTGATTGGCACTTAATAAGCCATAAGGTAACCTTTTTTCTCAGCACGAACCTGGTTGGTGTATCTGACCCGCGCTCCTTCGTGGTTGGCCTTAAATCGCGCCTAGTTCCTGGCCTATTGCAGCCATTGATTATCATTGGTGCTGTATGCTTTTTGGTGCTATTTTTACTTTAAACTTGAAAAATTCATATCTCCGATTCCTTTAATTGGATTTTTATTGTTTTTTTGTGCCATTTAGTTCATTACAGTTTATTCTAGTTTTCCAATTTGGTTTGGGATTTTTATTGTTCGGTGTTTTGACTTTATTACTGTTTTGGTGCTGCATAAATACTTTACACAGTTCCCTAAATAAAGCCTGTCTGCTCCGTGCCATAGCTACCACGCGGTTGAGCTCAGGGTAATTTAGTGGCTTTGAGGGTTCACCCTGGCAAGAGTTGGGATTATTCATTCAAGTGAGCAGTCGCCCACCCCAAATAATTGTCTCTGTTGTTCCTGGCAAGAAGGCATAATGGAACCAGACAGGGAAAGTCGTTGGTGGGCTATCACCACTGTGACTGGGCAGCCCCTTGGTGGACATGTTGCGAGGTGAGGCGTTTTGAAGATTCTGTGGCATCCCTAACTCTAAATGAGGTGGGGCGACAGTGATTTCTGGTGGAGCTCCTTCTCCAACAAACTTTAAATGAGGCCCTGAGAGATTTGTGAACTTTGACCAGTTGCAGGGTAGCGTTTCCACCAAGGGTGTGGTCCTGGTTCACTTTGGGTAGTGGTCTACTGGGGTTTTAGACCCTTTACTGGAGTCTCAGCCGCCTGTGCTCAGTCCTAGTGCGCTGCCAGGCCTTGCATCGAGTTACTCTGAGGATCTAGGGCAGAGGACTGGCTTATGACAACCGGTTTGATATACTATAGTATTCTGTCTGGCTTAGTATACAGAGCCTGTGGTAAAGCAGAGAGTTCACCAAGTCTGCTAAGTAGAATCCTAGATTTATTCTATGATAACATTGGCCAAAGTGCTGTATGTTATAGAGATTTATTATGTATGTGCTATGTTTGTATGGATGGGTGGACAGACAGCCCATGGACGATCTGGCTTTTTGAGATGACCCTAATTTTAACTGTATTTCATAACTCATAAGAAAGGCGAGACCCCGTCTCACTACCACTATCTAAATTGAAACAGACAAATGTAGATCCTGTGTGTTGATGTACGGCTACACTTTATTGTAAGGGTATGATCTCACTATAACAATATTCTGAACAATTTATACATAGGGCAAATGTGAACATAGATAATCAATCAATTGTTTATATTTCAAATGTTATTCAAGGAAAGCTAACAGGGTTCTGTCAGGAATTTATTCTTGATAGGGCAAAGGTTGTACTTAAGCATAATTTCTGCTTGAATCACAACCGATGCATGTTTTGACCCCTGGTAGCTGACAAGCTTGGGCCTTCTTCAGGGCTGTTGACCAACATTGATACAGTTCACTGATGCAGCTCTAGGCTGAGATTTTCTAGGGGCTCCTGCGGGATGCCACACCCTCTATGGCTTCTCACAGATTTCTGGAGAGGATGTCAGACGGTGGCCCTGATTGGGTGCTGGGGCTAAGTGCTGCTATGAAATCATGCTTGCCTCATTCCTACGTGAGGTTTTTGGGGGTAAGCCACTTGCTGAGGGTGAAGGGATTCACAGCAGAGATGGGCCACTAAACCAAGGTCCTACAACTGGGTCATTTATGTCACCTTCATGTATGCAAGGGTTCTCCCTGATGGAAGCATAAGACCCAGTTTGCAAGGGTGCACAGTAGGTGACAGACAGCGGGATCACACATGGTGGTCTCATTCCTTGATCATGATTCCTTGATCATGAGAATCAGTTTCTTCAGGTTGGCAGCCATGCAATGTCCCCAGCTTCGGTCTGTCCATATCATATGAGTAGAGGGCACACTGGTGATGTACTTCTTTCAGTCTGTCTCCTTCCACAGCAATCAAGCAGCAGAGAACAGGTAAACAGTACTAGGACACTGGGGTGAGAGCAAAGATCCTGCCTCTGGTCCTCGCCTTCCTCTACACAGGTGTCGAGCTTCTTCAAGTAAAGTTGTGAGCTGTTGGCCCAAGCCCAATTGTCCAGTCAAATTTAAAGTTAACTATAACGTTTAGGCAGTGTTTAATTTGCGCCGGTGGTTTCCAGTGCTCGGTACCGGCACTTTATTGTCAACACCAGCACTTATGACAGCCTGTCACATGGTGACGCTGTTTGTGTAATTTGGAGATGAGAACAACAACAGTTGTACATTAAAAACGACTAATACATGCAGCCATAGCCGTTCTTATAGCTGTGGAGGTCTGGAATAGTCTGAATTGTCACACCTGAAGGAGTGTGATGGTTAATAGTTCTGTTGTTGCTGGCACTGGTGGGGGAATGGGTGGTGCAAGCTGCAGTGGCCTCTTGATGATAGCGCTGTCACCTCTTTTTTTATTTTTTATTTATACAAATTCAGCACAGGGGAGACCACTCCGAACCATCTCCTGTCCAGGTGTTCCACAGTTCAAGCACAATGAGCCACAGAGGAGCTGGCACTCAGGTTGTGCATTGCTGCCAAACAGCTCTTCTGACCACCCACATGCTCTGCCTCGGGCAGCACAGATCGCTGTCTGTGGGGCTGGGCAGGGTGCCTTGGCCCTGCCGCTGGGACACTGTATTGTTCATTCAGTTGTTGCTCTTGTGAGGCCACAGGCTGACCTGCTAGGACTGGCTTTGGCCCGGGTCCAGTGCCACGAAGGCCCCTTCCGGCTCCTTTCACTGGGTTGATGAGTCACACCAGACCATGGCACTTGGACTTACAAAGGATTCTAGAGGGAGGGGCATCAGAGGAGCAGCTGTAGGAAGCCAGCAGCACTTTCTTTCATGAAACCCTACAGTTCAACCCAACTTAGTGCTGAATACATCCAAGTGGGACCCCAGCCCAGGGGGTCCACCCCTTCTCATGTACGCGAGCACGGTCACCTTATCAGAGCAAATTAGGGTGCCCAGGAGTGGCATATATTGTGATCTTAGCACTTGCCAGCAGTGTTACCATGCCTTGGAAATCGCACCTTGTACATCCTCTGGCCAGGCGCGGCCATCGGCTATATATTAAAGGGGCCTGTAGCCCGTAACCTATGTCTGTGACTCCGTCTCAGTTACCCTGTATGCATGTAGTGAGCCGGGCCGTGTTACACTTACACAGGGGCCCGCTACACTGGCAACGAGGGTGAGCCTCTTCGACCCCACCAGCTGGCCCTACCGATTAGCTCGGGACCGTCACGTTCCGCCTTGCGCCGCCGCCAGCCCTACCTGCTCCCGACTGCCTGTGTGCTCATCCCGCTTGCTGAGCCATCTATTCCTGAGGTATCGGTGCAGTCCTCACTGCGCGGGACGTCCCCTGACTCGCCAGCGCCCGGTCGGAGCTCTGGCTGACAGGGTGAGTCATCCGACGTGTGGCCGTGCACAGCCCAGTGGCCATCACAGGCCCAGCACGCCGACCTGCCTGCCGACTACAGAGTGCGTTGGAGTGGGTGGCCCCTCCCTCTTCCTGGCCTCCTCACGCTCAACCAAGAACTTCATCTGCTCCAGTCCCCAAGGGAGCAGCCTGCCTGCCGCTTGCCCCAAAGCTGAAGAACTGATGCACACTAGGTATGGGGCCCTTCATAGACACAGCCTGCCAACAAGCATTGGTATATGCAAGCATATTCCCTCTGAACAATACCAAGTCACCTCTGTCAACAAGCACTGGTCAATTCAAGGTTTTGTACTTTCTCCTTCTGGACAGTACCAATCAATCTTAAACTCCACTGTTCCAGTTCACCCCATCTTTGTACTCACAGGACCCCCACAGCCATGGCTGATGATGCCAACAATGCAGTGCCCCGCAAGGTCCGCCTACCGACCAGGCCATCCCACAACACGCACTGGTCAGTGCGCTGCCTCCATTCAGTGAACTCGCCAACACGGCCACTGCCTCATCGCGCTTGAAAAGGTGGATTGGAAGGCTGGACAACTACTTTGTCACAACACAAGAGACTGACGGCACCGTTAAAAGATCACTCCTGCTTCATTACGCGGGTGAGGAAATCTACAAACTATTTGAGCACCTGCCCAACACAGGTGCGGCAACCGACTATGACGCAGCAGTGAGAGCACTCAACCCGCATTTCGATCCACAACTAAACTCTGACTAGGAATGCTTCAAGCTCCGCCAAGCCCCCCAAAGTGAGGGGGAATCCATGGTCACGTTCAACGTGCGATTGCGCGAGCTAACCAGTACCTGCACAGCAAACACGACCAACCCCAAGAAGTTAGAGCGCAAATCATACACGGCTGCAGAAACAAAACGCTGAGGGGCCTCATCCTAAGGCAGCCCAGCATTACCCTGGATGACATTCTCATTCTGGCCCAGTCCCACGACCTGTCCATTGCCAGCTCTACAGAAATGGACATAGCCATTACACAGCAGCCAGAAAGGAACCCCCCCGGTGAAGATAGAACGCGCCAATGCAGTGCGCACACGAGGCAAGGTGAACACACCCGGGACATCAGCCCCTCCCCCGCTGGATCCCGCTGCGGATACTGCGGGCGAGAAGAGCACCGTATCGGTGCCTCCAGCCACGGACGCCTCTATCTCCAACAAACACCAAAATCTTTACATACGGAGCCAGACGCTACTACCCCTAAAAGAACGGATGACAGTGAGAATAAAGTGGGAGGGGCAAGAAATCACGACCACCTTCCATGTCGTCAACAAGGAAGCCGACACCCTTGTTGGAAACCACACAGCTGAGGACCTGGGGCTTTTAGTCTTTGCACGCACTGTGAAGGTCTTCCAGACAAAGGAGATCCTAAGCCAATTCCCTGATCTATTCTCAGGACTTGGGTGCCTGAAAGCTTCTCCAATAAAGCGACATATCAACAAGTCCATCAAGCCGATAGCATCCAGCTCTGGTGCGTGCCGTTTCCATTCCGTTCAACAAACTTTATTTCGGTCAATATAGACCATAAAAAGTAAATGATACAAATACATACATAGCTAAATTTAAGCAATACTAAAAATTCATCAAAGGCAGATTATAAAAGATAGCCACAATGCAGTTTAAGTTAATCAAGTATCATTACAGCAATAATTCAAAGAGTAAAAATAGTTAAAAGCAGGTTAAAAAAAAAAGTTAAAAAAGGTTAAAATGGGACAGAGTACAAAGAGAAATATTTATGGTTGCTATGGTGATTTTAACAACACCCTACGACTATGCCACATAGAATTGAGGAATCGGGACACAGCAAAAACTGTGAGGGGGTGAGTATCAGATCTCAGTATTTTATATGCCTCCGAACACTGCGTACACCCCAGATTTCTACAGAGTGGTATGAGACAACGCCGTCTGGCTATTTTATAGCCGGGGCAAAAAAAAAGAACATGAATGTCGGACTCGTCTGGGCTATTGCAAGCAGGACACCCAAGGGAAGGAGCTTTTGACCATTTGTTCGTGAATGCATGAACCGGCAAGGTCCCTATTCTAAACTGGATATATAGCTTCCTTGCCATGGAAGGTTGTATATCATCCAGAAAAGGCTCAAAGAGGTACTGAACTTTAATATTAAGGAAGTCAGCAGTTAGGTACCCAAGTTTAGTGTTCCCCTGGATATCGGCTAGTCTGAGCGATCTATAGGCTCTTACTAGTTCTAGTCGTGAAATTGTCCGGGACACTTCCTCAGGGTTACTCCATAGGTTAGGAATGCCTAGTCTAAGGCATACATCTTTTATATATACAAACCATGATAATTTTCCCGCCCCCGGGAGTCCCATAATCCCCTTAAATTCAGACTGGTAGACTGCTAATTCAGGGGTCGCCCACAGTCTACACCAAAAGGTCAAAGGTCTGAGTCCAATCTCCTCCACAATAGGTCTAATTTCTAGATCCAGGCGTAGGGGGATGAGGGGAGTGCTTGGCGGTAGGCCCAAGAGCTGTCTCATAAATGTGTTCTCTATTTTGGCCAATCCGCCAGAGGGACGGTGACCCCAAAGTTCCGCCTCATACATTACAGCACTCCTAACTTGTACTTTATATATCTCAGCCACTGGGCCAGGCGGTTTGTATGAGGAGTTCCTAAAGGTTTTTGCGATTCCCCCAACCATTTGCGCTAGCCTCAAGTTTGCTTTGTCTAATTGCGGGCCCCATTCAAATGTTTCGGACAACGTGACACCAAGGTAGTCAAAGACAGTCACCCTCTCTAACAAGATGCCATTTAAGGAGGGGTTTGGACGAGATGTTTTGGCTGGGTTAAAGACCATAAATTTGGTCTTTGATGTATTAATCTCCAGCCCCCTATTTTTACAAAATAAGGAAAAACTGTCAAGAATCCTTAGGATGCCCATAGGGGACTTAGATAACAACAAGGTGTCATCCGCAAACATCATTGCTGACACCTTACCATGCACCAGCTTTGGGGCGTCGTTGTCCACTACCTCATTTAATTGAGCCACCAAAGCACTGATAAAGAGGCAAAACAGGATATGGGCCAGCACACACCCCTGCCTTACTCCTCTGTTGACTGGGAAGCGGGGGTCAATTCCCCGGATTTCACATACCTTACTTGGGCAAAATTACCTGCATGGAGTCGCATGATCAATGACAACAGGTAGGGCGGGATACCCAATTGTTCAAGAACCTCCCACAATTTGGCTCGGGGGACCAAATCGAAGGCCGATTTAAGATCAACGAATCTCAAGTAGAGGCTGCCACCCTCTATTGACACCATCTTCCAATATAATAATTGGAGCCTGAAGATTTGGTCGATAGTGGAGATATTCTTCAGAAAGCCAGCTTGATACGCACTCAGAATTTCACACTCTTCCATCCAGGAGTGGAGGCGCTCGAGGAGAATCCTAGCGAACACTTTCTGAGTGACGTCGATCAGGCTGATCGGCCTATAGTTGGTGGGCAGGAGAGGTGAGCCCTTCTTAAAGACTGGGAAAATTTCAGGCCCTAACCAGGTGTCCGGGATCTTCATGCCATTCAAAATGGCGTTAAATACTGCCCCGAGGTAGGGTCCCCATATATTTGGTTCCTCCCGAAATAAATCCCCAGGAATCTTGTCTAGTCCGGGGGCTTTTCCAAGGGGAAGCTTCCTGATTGCATTTAAAACTTCTGTTAAAGTAAACCCTGGGGGGTCTTCAAGGAGAATCCCTAGGATTGCTAAAGATGTTTCATCTTTGGGTTCTGTGGCTTCCTCGGTGGTATACAGAGCTTGGAAGTGAGACTTCCATGCTACTGCAGCAATATTCGGCTCTATGGCTGAGTTCTCTATACTACTGTCTGTACTCAGAAAAACAACCTTTGACAGTGGACCCTACAGGAACCTAGCATCTGACCCGCTATCCCTAATTAATATCCAAATGGTGGGAGTCCCCAACGAATTATGTGTGCACACTGCTGATGCACCCACTGTCACGGTGCAATCCCATACAGGATTTTAACAATTTCAAATAATAGCAAAGGTGCACCACTTAACAGGAAAACAATACAGACACATAACAAATTATCAGATCCGTATCCATAACATTTTTTCTTTAAGTTCTTCTTTTATTCAAGATGTTTTAAAAAAAACAGTCATAACGGAAAAGAACAGCCGACGCGTTTCGTCCAGACAGATGGACTTCTTCAGGGCATAGGGGAGAGTGAGGGCACTCCTGAGGAATATCAGCATCAGAGTGTCCGTGGTAGGTAAAATCTTCAAGCAGGAAGGCAAAAGTTCGTTCCAACAATAATTTTGAAATAACAATATGTGCTTCACTTGGGAGTAAAAGAGCCAGAGATACAATAACACTGGCAAGTATGAATCTGGCAGCCTCACCACAATCAGGTGGGCCGAAAATGCAAAGGACAATCACCAAATCCAACCTTCATAGGGCTTGGATCCGATCTGAGGACGCCTCCATCGAAGTGATAACGGTAGAGAACTTAAAGAAAAAATGTTATGGATACGGACCTGATAATTTGTTATGTGTCTGCATTGTTTTCCTGTTAAGTGGTGCACCTTTGCTATTACTTGATACTGTCTGTACTCACTAGTGACCAGAACATCTTCATGTCCTTTTTAGAAAGTGCTGTTCTAATGGCATCCCATCTTTCAAGCTCCCAGTTCTTCTTAGATAACTTGGTACTGTCTCGATAAAGGGCCCTGTTTAGTTTGATTAAGGATCTATCCTTGCTTTTGATGGCATCTATGAGAGCACCCTTTGCCTTGAGGCAAGAATTGTTGAACCAAGTTTGTTTGGCACCCTTATTCGCCTTAGAATGCGTCAGAGGATTAAAAATATTAGTCAGGCTAGTTGTCAATTCTACGTGCAGAGCCTCTAATCTACTGATGGTTTGGGGAGAGTCAAGTGTCATGGCAGCCTCCTCCATTTCCATTAAGGGCGAAATAGTTAGAGAATATAATGCGGCTGCCTTGTCTGGTGACTGCTTGAGTGTTCCCCATCTGATTCTCCTTCTATTGTTAGCAAGTGTTAAATTGCTACCTACAGGGGTACTAGTGGCCGTGGGATTATAGAGGTCTGGAGGCTCCAGCTCCAGTATCAGGGCGTTGTGGTCACTGTCATGTCTCGGCATGACAGCGAAGTCGACAACCCACTGCCATATGCTTGTTTCCACTAGGATATAATCCAACAGAGAGGATTGTCCTGTTCTATTGAAGGTTAGCTTCCCTGGCTGATCTGACTTGGTACGGCCGTTACACGCCCTCAGGGAATGGGTTAGTGTTACTGCATTAATCTGAAGTACCAGGGGGGTCCAGGCCTTAACCGGTGGAATTTGAGGATCAGGAATTAGCCAAAGACAATCCTCATCGCTAGGGGGAGCATCAGTGGGGGCAGCGAGGGGCTTGAATTGGCAATTAAAATCTCCCCCTATAATCAGCCTTGCATTCGGGGGTGCTAATTCAATAAATGTGTTTAATAGATCTATAGTCGGGGATTCCTGTGCAATGCTTACAGGGCGGGAATAAATGTTGATGAAGGCTAGTTTGATTCTGGAGGAAAAGGTGAGTACAATACACTGGATGTCGTCGGGTAAGGTGTTCAACTGCTCAACAGTACAATCCAAGTGAGTAGCAACCCAAGTGCATAAGCCCCCCGAGGGTCTACCTCTTCCCCCCGTCGTAGCCAACACATTGAAAGTTGCAAAACCCCCCCTCACAATGACCTCCCTTGCCCATGTCTCCTGAAACATACACACATCATGGTTGCCTACAAATTGTCTCCAATCTGGGCAGTGCAGTTTGCTTTTTATTCCTGCGATGTTCCATGATAAAACCCTCAGCTTATGGCCGGGGTTAAGGATACCACCATGTGCATTATGACTGTTAGGGTTGGGGCTTTGAATGATCCCTAACTGGGCCGTGGAGGCTACTTCAACTACTTCCAATGTGGGGCCACTCTTAGCTGGACTAGAAGTTAAAGAGTCGGGAGAAGTGAGAGCTAGGTTGTTAAGCAAATCTACACCGACCCTGTCATAGTCTGAGGCTCCCCGATAGGATTCAAGTTGTTGGTCCCCTGGTTCATCTCCATTACTACAGAGGATATTCTGGGTCTGCAGCCCACTATTGCTCACCCCTAATTCCCTGTTGGCCCCCCAAGTCCCGGAACTGAGAGTGTGACCACCTTGCAGCGCGAGTCAGTCCACCTCCTCAAGGGCCCCAAATCTGTTAGCTACTGGGATGTTAAAAAGAGGTCTAGGGGGTTGGCCTACTATTGGATGGAATTGAAGCCTATTTGCTGGGGCCCTAGAGGTTGGGGTCCAAGGTAGGGTGTAATTGTGAGAATAAAAAAAATCCAGAGTATGAGCTCGGACCCCTGTGCACGGTGCATAGGGACGGGCAATCTGGTCTGCTAAGGTTTGTACAGTCAGGGGGTTACTAAAATTAATAACTATGCAGTCTCCTTGCATTGATTTTGGATTTTTACCCACCCACCCAACTCTTCGAACCATTAAGATTTCTCCTGCCCTGTCATAGGAGAATTGCTTCCTTAGATCCAACTGTGTTTCTTTCTGGCCATTTTTAATCTCGGGTACACCTGTTAGTACAATAACATAAGGGAGTGAGGCCGGGGGTAAATTTATGGTCGGGGTAGTCAATAGTGCTGATCCTGTGTCCTCTGCCTCTACAGGGTCAGGCCTTTCCCTGCCTACCCTGTGCTCTATATGGGTGGGCCTTCTTCTTTGTAAATCCTCCTTGTTGGGAGCAGAGTTGTTGCTCCCTTTCGCATTGGTAAGGCTCCTGGGGCCAGTTGTTGTCCTCAGATCTTGGGCCGGGTGGATGCCAGGCTTTTCTGAGTGAGACAGAGTATTTTCAGCTGGCATTTCCTCTGCCCTACCGGCACTCATTTGGACAGTGGAGGATACAGCCCTCAAAGGGACACGCTTGCCCGGGGAGGATTGGCCTACACTGTCCGTCTGGGAGCTACAATCTTTCCTCTTCCCTAAAGCAGGGGTAGTGCTATCAGAGGGATTGGCCTGGCTGCTCTGACCTATTGGTTGACCTGTACCTGGGTGGTTGAGTAGGAGCGCAAGCTCTTCCTTTACGATAACTCTGATCTGGGTCTCTAACTCCATTATCATATTCCTCACCCAAGAAGGACAATCAGAAACTAATTGAGGGTTAGTGGGGATTTCAGTCACTCTCCCAGTAGCTAGTTCATCTTCGCTGGGTATTAACTCTGGGTTTTTCCTTCTCTTAGCTCCTGCCCCATTTCCAGTTTTACGTCTAACAGTCTTAGATGAGCTAGTGGTGGTGCCACCTTTACGAGTTGCTGGCTTCACTGGGAGTTGTTGTGGTGATGGTGGAATTGACTCTATTGTTCCAGACATAGATTCTGTTAACCCAGATGCAGATCCAGGGATTATTGGTTGGGAGATGAATGGCTCAGGCCCCTGACAGAATATATCTGGAGTTAAAGACAGGCGCCTCTCCGTCAACTCTATTTCGGTCGATACCACCCCTATGGCCCTCTGAAGCATCCTGTCAATTGAGGTTTGGGGCAAAGGAGCAGGAATAGGCACCTGGAGGTGTTTTTTTACTGCGGAAGTACGCTTACCCATGTTCGAATCAAGGAAGGGTATAATGCCACCTCACCCTCAATGTGAGCCTAAGAGGAGTAGAGTAGACTTGGGCACAAGACTAGGATTACAATTAGAAAAGGCGATACAAAAGATGCAATCTAGTAGGCCGGTTTAAACAAAAGGCACAGAAAAATGGTGAGAAGGAGGATGTCAAGGAGTCAATAAACACAAAAAGAAAATGTCTCGGCTGATGTCCGACATAACGTGAAGCTTGTGCAAGTTCCACAAATTGTTTGTGTGGGTCACTGGGTTACAGGTTCCCTGATTCCACCAACAGCTCCCAGAGGTAGATAGGGGGAATGTACTGGCAATTCTGCAAAACTGTGTGACGATACAGGGTGCAAACAATTGGATTAGAGGTCCCAAAGAAGTCTTACCGGCTTAAGAGCGCCAAAGAGTCGAAATCAAGGGGGATGGCCGTGCCCTGCCTCTTCCTGGCAATGACGGGCAAGGATGGGCCCGCCCTTGGCCCGGGCTTTGCCCGGGTGCGTCCCGCGCCGCGGGAGGAGAGGCAGCACTTTAAAGCGCGATGGAAACGCCTCCCCCTCAGCTGCGGCGGTCAGAGAAGCGTGCGTTGTACCCTGGGACTTGCAGTCCCACCAGGGTGTGGAGCGAGCCTGCGAGGGAGGAAGAAGAGGGAAGATGTAGCACCCTGGGATTAGGATCCCACCAGGGTGTGATGCAGCTATAGTTCGTGCCCCCAAGAGTGGCCCAGCCGAGCCCCACAGACAAGCAGCGTCCCGCGCTGCGGAGGGAGAGGCAGCGCTTTAAAGCTCGATGGAAACGCCTCCCCCTCAGCTGCGGCGGTCAGAGAAGCGCGCGTTGCACCCTGGGACTTGCAGTCCCACCAGGGTGTGGAGCGACCCTGCGAGGGAGGAAGAAGAGGGAAGATGTAGCACCCTGGGATTAGGATCCCACCAGGGTGTGATGCGGCTATAGTTCGTGCCCCCAAGAGTGGCCGAGCCCCACAGACAAGCAGCGCCCCATGCAGCGGCGGTGTGTCCATTGGGGCGTTGGGGCGTTGCCCCACTAAGCCTCATGGACCGACCCGACCGTCTGTCAAGGGCTCAATGATGTCACCAAGTAATCGCTGCGGGCTGCGGCTAAAATCGAATCGCATCGATTGATTCGCAACTAACTAACTCGCAAATTCGCAATCGCTGGCTCCTCTATTCCAAACATGAGTCAGCGCTGATTCCGCTGAAGGGGGTGGGGGCGGGGCGACAACAAGTGGTCACGTCACGTGGTCGGTGATTGGCAATGTCAAGTCAAGAAGTCACTCAGTCCCAGCAGCAGCGCATGTCTATTTTTGGGCTGGTCATTTTTATGACCAGCCCGAACATGCGCACACAGTGACGCTTGAAGGCTTCCTATACAGGGAGGGTGCGCTTTATACAGCAGCAGCACCCCCCCCTCTCATATGGGCGAGGAGTAACCATGCCCCCCTAGCCAATCCTGGCACATTGGCGCGGTTGGCGCCGCTATTGCAGGGCCAGGATTGGCTGAGGCACCGCGCAGCGCAGCAGTCTGTCACGTGACTAAGTCACGTCACCGCGCCACACACGCCACCAACACCACACACACCACAGCAGACCTCGTGGTGACTCGTGTGACGGTGTTCCACCAGACAGTGCGTGCTTCGGTGCTTGTTGTTTGCAGGAGACACACACACAGTCAGTGGCTCGCGTGTGACGCACGACGGTTAAATCCTGTACTCCGACTCCTCCGAGATCCATCATCTCCTGAGTCCTGGCCAGGCTGATCAGATCTGGATCATCAACTCTTTCTTTACTTCACTTGGAGCAGGAGGCCTGGTAAAAGCAAAGTAAGAAAGAGTCCGGCGGGGGCCCCACATTTGCAAAGTTGGGGAATGTTAATGACAATGTAATGATGTTTAAAACTTTCACCGCCGGCGTCCTCCAACCAACATATGATATTTGATACCATACACCACCATGATACGCACACAGGGCCCGGCCCAGGGGGAACTCTCTCCGTCTCTCGTACTACTGGAGTGGTCGTGGATTTTCTTGTTTAGTGTTGGTGATGGTGACCGTGGCAGGCACGGTGGCACCGACACCGACACTAAACAAGAAAATCAGTCCTGTGCACCGACGCGAGTCTCACGCGACGCGTATGTCATTGTCACGGTGGGTGGCGCTGCTTGCAGCACCAGCCACCAGGCACTACCACCATACGCACACACAGGGCCCGGCCCAGGGGGAACTCTCTCCCGTACTACTGGTCTGGAGTGGATTAATTTTTTATTTAGTGTTGGTGATGGTGACCGTGGCACCGACACCGACACTAAACAAGAAAATCAGTCCTGTGCACCGACGCGACGCGTATTGTCATTGTCACGGCGGGTGGCGCTGCTTGCACCAGCCACCAGGCCTAGATGCAATGTTTACAGAAAGCAATCGCTTTTTGTTTTTTTTCATTTCAGTGGACTTTTTTGTTTAAATAACACAGTAGTCAGGGGCAGGCTCCGGATGCAAACCAGACCCTTTGGCTGTTCCCAGAAATTGTTTTCAGCATGAATACGTGCGACCATAATAATTACCACAGTCAATAGAACATAGTAAACACAGAGGGACAATTTTATTAAAAAATTAATAGTTTAATGGGGAAAACATTCTTGTCAAGAAAATCAACTTTTAAACTGCCTTTCTTGGCACCACAGTGAGATAGCCTCTTAATTATTTATTGGTAATTTTTAATTTTATATCGCTGTGTGCAGTTTTTTGTCAAAGAAAGTTGTGAACCTGGCGCGCATTGGTTTTTGAACGATTGAATGGATTTTTAAAGGGGTCTCATTTAATCCTCTTCTGGAGAGATGGTAAGACAGGGAGGGGTGTGTGTACCATCACGTGGTCAGGGCAGTCACGCGCCTTCTGCCAGGCAGCCTCAAAGACAAGTGTCTGGGATTCTGACAGCCTCTTTCTGAATATCTGCATTCGCAGTTTTGGAAAAAACACATTGTTAAGTTGTGTGTGTGTCATTTTCAAAAATGCAGGATAGTTTATCCGTGAGAAAAAATGATGACCCTAAGTATGGACAACTATTAAAAAAGGAGGTGGAGGTTCTAAGAATTGCATGACTGGGACATGACTGCGAGGGATGCATCGCTTGTCAGAACGCCGAGGTCCCATATTACTCACACCCCATATTACTCATGCTGTACGAGGCCTGTTCAGAGGAACAGTCACCCAGGCCCGCTCAAATCTGCGCCTGATTCTGCTGTCATAACTGAGTGCCCGGATGTCGTGTGTTCGTAAAGCGAAAGCCGCATTCTATGCTCGTTGACGGCAGAGTAGAGAGAGTGTGCGTCCACTCACTGATCGTCACGTCTAAAGCATTAAACGAGACGTTGATTAGGCTGCGGCAAATGAATTGTCAGACGATATATTAAATTCATTGTGCAGAAAGTTTAAAATGCATGCACGATAGAACCAGAGCACGGTGTACACGGTACACGAGCCTTGCTTTAGAAGCTCTTTTATAGCTGACTACAGTACACAGTACAGGGCATTTCAGCACGCTGGGCTCCTCTGTTGTCACGGCCGTCCATCGTCCAAAATTAAACCTGGCTCCGAACAAGGGAGAGAGGGATGGGAACCACCTACTGTTTGACTGCAATTTGCAAGCCGTAGGAGAAAGTTCACAGGCAGAGATTGTGCACTGCAGGCCAGTTTGATTCCATCCATTTTGCAGTTGGGAAAGCAGCTCCATGAATTGACAGCAGAGCAGCTTTCCAAGCTGAAACCGGAATAGTGCCACTTTGCATTTTCTTCAGCAGGGAGTGTTTCGTGTCATTATTATTAACACTTGACTGTTGACTTCACACAGTAGTCATATTGCCCCCAGTGTGACTGGCTTAATGCGAAATGCGCTTGAGTTCATCACAAGTGCCACTGACCCTGCTTTAACGTCGCCACTCGCCAGGTTACTGTGACACATCCTCCAAGGCGGCCACGTCAGGAAGACAAAGAGACGCACTTCGATTACAATTTGATTAGTCTGTTCTCTGCCTCTTCTACTCCTGTGTTAAGGTTTAACATGCCAGTGTAGTGGCCAGTCAAGTTTGCTTTATTGTGGCAAAAACTGCGTGAGATTAATTCTAGAGAGTGTCAAAAAGAACAATCAATCGCATGAGTTTATTCGAAATTAGCCCAGCTGGATTAGAAACCAGGGAAATAGCGCTCACTTTAATACGTATTCTGGGGTTTGATTCACAGCGCTACATTTTATGTTTAACATATATAAGAGTATTTGTTCTCGAGAAGGCTTTTTATGATTAGTTATGTAACATGTATGGGCCAATTCACAACACATTTTGCACGGTTGTTTCCCTTTCACATAGTAAAGAGCTCAATTACCCCCCATCTCAACTGAGTTGATCCCAGAAGATCATTTGCCAATCTGTCTTGTGAAACCTTTAACCCATCCAGCCATGCAATAAAATTGTTTACACACGGCATCAAGTCACGTGTATTAAAATTGATGTATTGATGATTGGGGCGGAGATGGACTCTTACTGTTTGTGTTCTAGAGTAGAGACCCGAGTCCCAAGTTCGGCAAAATAAATTTCTTTTGTGCAAAAGTATAAGTCAATAAACAAAAGTGTAGATTAACATGGCCTTGCACATGGTGCACTTTTAGATGCATTACTTTTGTGAGTTTCTGTTAGTTATTGACAGTTTTGTGCTTCAATTTTACATTCAAACAAGCATTTGCAATGCAATCGGTCTCGCTTTTGGGACCTTATAAGTATTTATCCATGATGCAGCACATTATCCTGGGTGCTGCAACCAGCGGCTCAAATTAAGCAGAGGAGAGGGGAGCAACGAGGAGGGACAAGAAGCTTGGAGGGAGAGTGGAGGGACAAGAGGCCTGGAGGGAGAAGGGAGAAACCAGGGAGGGATGAGAGGCCTGGAGGGAGAAGGGAGCAACCAGGGAGGGATGAGAGGCGTGAAGGGAGAGCAGAGTTCTGGCAGCAAGGGCTGAAATCGGGGAGGGTGGGAGGCTTCCATCCTCGATCACAACCTTAGGGTCCCAATCAATGTCCAAATTTGCACCTCATACCTCACGTGCCATCAGCAGGGACGGTCCCATGTAGCGTGACACCCTGCTGTGAATTTACACCTAAGATGGCTGCCAGTGCCAAGTCCAAACTTAACTACAGTTTGGCATTCGGAGTGGGCTGGTAGGTGGTGTGTCTGCAAAGAAGTAAAAAGGTAAAAGGCTATGCTGCAGCTGCAGTAGTGTGTTCCCTGCCTCCTCCTCAATGTTGACTGTGATTTGTATTTTTTGACTGCTGTTGACTTACCCCAATTCCATCAGGCACTTCTTTCTAGTGGGCAGTGATAGTGGTTGGTGGGGTCCTTGCCGCACAATAGAGGTTCATCTAGAGCACTCATATTTAGTGCACATGAGCAGACTAGTGATCCTACCTGGTGGCGTACCTGCATCTCCCGTCATGCTCAATGTACTGCATCTCTGTAATTCTGTGTGACTGAGCGCAGGGAAGTACTCCGCTCCGAAGCACTTCCTCAACTTAAGTTATTGGCAGGAAACAACCTGGGGTAACTCGAGGCATTAAGTAATGTCCACTCAGCTCGTCATCCTTGCACACTCAAGCGTTCCATTAAGTTATGATGGCCCTTATTCAGCACTTTTTCTCAAAGCGCTTTAGCAAGCAGCCTCCTGACGAGAGACAATAAAAATGTCATGATAACGCTGATGGTTAATGTTTTTCCTAGAGAGAGATCAGAGTTTTGTCTAGTGGAAGTTTTGACTCATGGAAAGGTAGCGCAGAAGGTGAATGTGCCTGCTGCAAAGAACATGTACCTGATGGAGATCACAAAATGCACATGATGTAAATAGGTCAGTGAGTCACTGCTTTTGTCAGAGAGATCCTTTTGTTACTTGCAGTTTGTAAGTTAAAATCCTAACATACAACAGTGAGCTATTAACTCATCTAAGAGCTGCAAGGTAAAAATTGGAGCGTTATGTTTTTCCCCCCCAGTCTTTGTTTGATTACCGTAACGTTTTCAAAAATAAATTGTTATATTTTTATTTTCAGCAACCTGAACCATTACCTAATTTTTGGAAGAAGAACAAGGGGCCCCAACCTCCTTTGCTGCTCTTTCATCCCGGCTACGACCGAGCAAACACCAGTGTTAAAGGTAAGGAAACTGATACTATTTTTTTGGGGATTGGAGTTAGGGCTATGTATGTGGTCACTCTACATGGTGGTTGGGGTGGGTGCACATTCTGAACATTGTACCCTCAGTGGATGGAATTTACTAATAGCGTTAGCCCTGTGCTTTGGGCAATAACGGTTGTTAAAGCCATTATCTATCCCTTGCCTTGTTCAAGGCCCTCAAGCAGTGTCTGTTTCAGTGCCTTCAGCAACCACTATGGCACACAGAGGCAGCAGCCAGTAAGGCTGTATTTTTAGCAGTCATGTTGTGCAAAGGGAAGCAGCTGTTAGAGATTTATTGCGACACTGCACAAGATATATGTATTTATACTGAAATTTGATATTATTGCACCACACCTTATACGTTGTACTTTGATTATTGACAGGTTTCTTTCATATTGGTAAGGCCAGCATCGGCATGATGAATACAGTAGAAGAGCTAATTGCGAGGTCATTCCAGGCACGGCCACTAGAAGAGAAAATACATATAAAGCAATTAGGACCTCATCAGCCTGACCTAAAACTACAGAAAACTTCCCAGGACAGAGGAAAATTGTCCACACATACATTCTCAAACGCCTGGTACACAAAAGCTGATTGGCTTACAGGGTGCCCTTTAAGAAATTCTCTGTTCTGCTTCCCCTGCTTGCTGTTTGGTGGTGAGTTTCCTTGGACACATGAAGGAGTAACAGACTTGAAGCATTTGTCTGAAAAAATAAAGAAGCATGCACACACAAGAAGGCATATGGAAAACCTGACGAGACTGGGAATGTTGGGGGAAGCAGATAAATGATGCATACCGCAAAACAATACAGAAACACAATGAAGCAGTTGATAGGAACAGACAGATTCTATCCAAAATAATTGATTGCATTCGTTTCTGTGGTGCTTTCGAACTGGCATTGCGAGGCCATGATGAATCAAAAAGTTCCTCAAAACCTGGAATATTCAGAGGCCTTGTGGATTTAATAGCAAGCATAGACAAGGAAATGGAAGCACATTTAACAAGTGCTACAGTCTTTAAGGGCACCTCTAAAACAATACAAAATGAACTCCTTGAGTGTATGCTCGAAATTATGAGAAGCCATATTGTGCAAGAGTTGCAAAACACAGACTTTGTGGCTATTCAGGCTGATGACACCACTGATGTGGCCACTAAAACACAGTCCGTATTAGTGTTTCGGTACCTTGACAATGACAGACAAGTTGTGGAGAGGTTCTATGGTTTCACACATTTAAGAGACTCTACTGCAGAAACCATTACTGCAGCTATACTGCGTCAACTGAGCTTAATTTTTCCAGAGCTGCCTCAAAAAAAAAAACTTATTGCACAAAGCTATGATGGTGCGTCTGTAATGAGTGGAAGCCTCCGTGGAGTACAGAAAAGAATTCGAGATGTGTACCCTAATGCTCATTATGTGCACTGTTACGCCCACCAACTTAATCTTATTATGCAACAGGCAGTATCAAAGATCAGCGAGACACAAATTTTCTTTCAGGATGTAGGAGGCATGGCAGCATTCTTCTCACGTTCCCCCAAAAGAACGGAAGCACTTCATGAGATTGTGGACAAAAGCGTTCCAAGGGGATCCTCAACTCGTTGGAACTTTAACATCCGTACAGTCAACCTAATCTATGAACATAGGGAGGACCTTGAGAAATGTTTTGCCGCCATAGAAGACAATGATGGCTTTGATTACAAAAGTCAGACTGAAGCCCGTGGCTTTGCTAGAACACTACAAGACAGAGAGTTTCAGTTCTTACTGTTTTTATTTCATGATATAATGGTAGCTGTCGACCTGTTATACAATCAGTTACAAGCACGAGAGATAGATACTGTCAAAGTGCAAGAATATACCACTATGTTTGTACAAAGCATAAGCAAAGTGAGAGATGGGGTTGACAATTTAGACAGCAAACTGCCAGAGCATTCTACTTTTTCAAACCGCAGGAAAAACATCACCACTCTGGTCCGAATTGCAAAGGAGATATGTGACATTGTAATTGTGCAGGCACAAGAACGTTTTTCTTTCACAAAACATTTGGTGAGTGCCACATTATTGCAAAGTGAACAGTTTGCAAAATATGATGAATCTTTCCCTGAGCGTGCTCTGAATGAGGCTGTGGAAGCTTATCCCATGCTCAAAAAGAGGAGCTGAGAACTGAGTTGACTGTACTGTACGCAATGCCTGTGTACCGGAAGGCCAAAGGTGCCATTTCTTTGCTGGCTTTAATACATAAACTTAATATGGAAAAGTCACTTACAGAGACAGTGGCTTTACTAAAAATTGTAATAACTACACCTATGACAACAGCAGAGTCAGAACGATGTTTTTCAACCTTAAAGAGGATAAAGACTATCCTGAGAAACACCATGCTTGAAGAAAGACTAAATGCTTTGGCAATGCTCTCCATAGAGAGCAAGCTAGTTCAAAAATACCAGACTTTAACGTTAAAATTATTGAAAAGTTTGCTGCACTTAAAGAAAGACGTGCTGATTTCATTTACAAAAAGTAAAAAATATGTTCAATGCAGCTACTTTGCGACCAGTTTAGTTGTTGTTGTTCAATAAAAAAATTCTGTGAGGTACTCAGAAATGCATTGTATCTTGAAGTCTGTTATGAAGCTCTGTGGTTATACTGAATAAGCAGCTACCTATGTTATATGACATCTCTTTATTAATGTAATAACTGCACTTTCACAATTGCTTTATTAACCTTCCTGCTTTCTCAAATTTGCTTGAAAATGCACCATTTTTCCGCTTTTTTTCAAAATTTTCTTGGGGGGAGAACCCCCCCAAACCCCCCTTAGGTTGTTCGGGCTCGCTCGCTACGCTCGCTCGCTACGATGCACTATGCCAAGAATTTTACGCCCCACCACTTGCAAATGTCACCAGCCGCCCCTGGCCCCATGCCGCGGGGGGAGAGGCAGCGCTTTAAAGCGCGATGGAAATGCCTCCCCCTCAGCTGCGGCGGTCAGAGAAGCGCGCGTTGCACCCTGGGACTTGCAGTCCCACCAGGGTGTGGAGCGAGCCTGCAAGGGAGGAAGAAGAGGGAAGATGTAGCACCCTGGGATTAGGATCCCACCAGGGTGTGATGCGGCGATAGTTCGTGCCCCCAAGAGTGGCCCAGCCGAGCCCCACAGATAAGCAGCGTGCCGTTTCACCTAAGACCACTTGTCGAGCAAGAACTCAACAAACTCGAGAAGCAAGGGGTGATCGAAAAGGTATCAAGTCCGACGCCGTGGGTATCCCCCATGGTGATCGCCGAGAAACCCAAGCAACCAGGCAAGATACGACTATGCATAGACAGACGCCTCCCTAACTAAGCCATCAAACGCAAGAGGCACATAACGTCTAAAATGGATGACATCATTGCAGACCTAAATGGCTCACGGTAGTTCTCCAAGCTGGACCTCAACGCTTGGTACCACCAGCTGATATTAGCAGAAGAGAGTCGCTATATCACCACGTTCTGCTACCAGAAAACTGATCCAGCGGCTTACTAGCAACAGATACTCCACTACCATATACTCATCTGGGCCCATACAACTCGCTTCAGCTAACACTAAGTAGACCGCTGGAACTTTTAGTTTATAATGATTCTCATACCTCAAGATCTAGTTATTGCTTCTTTAACTAAACCTTTCTTTGATCAAACAGTTCTTTCCTCTGGTCAATGGACCAGTTAGGTCATTTCTTCATAAAAAATAAAATAATGACAGACTCGGTAAGTTTTAAAATCTTTATCTAAATTAATGGGTTGTGAGCCATCTCAAAGCGTTTCAGTACAAACACCCTCATTCACGAGAATGCCAAACCAATAAAATCTCAATAGTTAAAATATTTCAGATCCACACAACCAACTATACTCAGAGAGATGAGGATAGAGAGAAAAGATCATTTATCAAACGATGAATTTCATATGGTATGGTGCGAAGACCAACCCCCTGGCCAAAGGGCTGGTAAGGGTCTCCAGGACAGATCAGGAGACAAAGACTTCAGGACAGGAATCAGGACAGGATACTTCACCTCTCTAGATACCGTAAACTACGTCGCGCCCCTCTCTGACACTCTCTTCCTCCTCGTGGTTCTTCCGCGATCTTCTTTCTAACCCACCCAAATTAAGTAGATGATTCTGCATTCGATTTCTTCATCAGCATTTCAGAGCATCAGCACCACCCCAGCACTAACAGCATCCTGAGCTCTGTATCGCCTCTTTCTCCAAACGACGACGATGACAACCCCTTCCTTCTTCTTCTTTCACTAACTAGAACTACCTCAATTATACCCTTCCATAGGCATGTACCACCCATTAATGTTTCATTTTTACAGAATATTAACTTCTGATTGGAGAGGCGAGGGGGGGATGATCATCACACCATGCTTATACTTCATTTATTTCTTTAAACCATTGTTTCCAAACTCCTCCCCTCAAACTTTTATTCCGCCCTTCCTTTTCCATACATCTTTAAACTTTATTAATACAAATGTAACAGTTTTCTCGAATAAGTTCCTTCATATGAACTCTTCACCCTCATGTTCCCAGGGCACATCTCCGCCGACCTTGGACGCGTGACAAGTCCTTAGTCATCCTTTCGAGCTTCCACACCAGGGCGCATGCGTTGCACCACGTCAGTCTGCTCGACTCAGACAAGTTTAACAGGCCCAAATACGCACTAATAATAAAGTCAAAAGGAGAAATGTTATTCTCAAAAATAAATGATTTCACTGTATACCACCAACCTCTACTCTAGCCCATACCATTTATTATTTCCCTTTCTGCATTTGCGTTAGTGTAAACTCATTTTCTAATTTCAGCAAAGCAGGTGCCATGCATGTGAGCTTTCAAGCGGCCATTTTATAGCTCTTTGCGCAAGCGCCAGAATTTCCCTCCAAGCTTTAGTTCGTCATACTACGTAGATGCAGTAGACGCATGCGCAGTAAAGATCCCGTGTTAAAATGCATTCTAGTCCTATGTCCATGTTATTGTAGCTAGATAACACATAGGCAAGCTTCATTCTTTTCCCGCGTATGATGTAAATGCGTATTATTTATCACAAAACACGTTGTTAGTAATTCGTTAATGAGTTTAAACGAGAGGATTGCTTCCGAGCAAGTCTCGTGTTCGAGTCCTTGCTCCATCAATATCACCACGTTCTCAACGCACTTAGGGCTACGCCGATACAAAAGGCTGAACTTCGGAATCTCCTCAGCGGCGGAGGTCTTCCAAGATGCAATCCGGGAGACCCTGTCCGTCTTACAAGGTGTCATGAACGTAAGTAACGACATCCTGATCCACCAACGACCGCCAAAGAACATCACCGACATCTCTGAGCTGCATTGAAACGGCTGCCCAAACATGGAATCACCCTCCATAGAGATATGCTCTTTCTTTCAGCACTCAATCGAGTTTTTTGGTTGCGTCTTTAACCAAGAGGGAGCCCAGGTGGATCCCTGCAAGTCCCAAGCCATCAAACAAGCACCAGCTCCAACAATGGTGTCGGAGGCACGTAGCTTCCTGGGAATGGGCACGTACTGTGGCCGGTTCATCCCGAACCTGGCGACCATTGCTGAGCCTTTACCATCACTCACCAAGACTGATGCTCCATGGAGGTGGAGCCGCAGCGAAGAAGACACCTTCCAGAAAGTAAAGTAAGCCCTGTTCAACAAAACAACAATGGCCTACTTTGACTCCAAAAGACACACTGAACTGTTGGTTGACGCCAGACTCATAGGGCTGGGAGCTGTACTCACCCAAGAAGCAGAACCTGGCAAGTGGGTACCACTCGCATTCGTCAGCAAAGCTCTCACACCAACGAATGCCCGATACTCACAAATAGAAAGAGAAGCTCTGGCCATCAAATAGGCCTGTGATCACTTCCATCTCTACCTTAGTGGCAGGCCGCTCCGCGTGGTCACTGATCACTAACCACTTGTTCCTCTGGTCCATGGCACAGCGCCACATCTTCCAGCACAAATAAAATGTTGGGCCATCCAGCTGCAACTCTACCAGATGGAAGAAGTCTATCAGCAATGATCCAAAAAGCCCTGCTGACTTCCTCTACCGTCACCCACCATCCCCTGTGGATGACAGCAGTGACAGCAGAGACCACGGAGGAGTATGTGAGCATGGTGTCCCGAGGAGCATGCCCTCAAGCGCTCAACATCCCAGAGATCAGTGAAGTGACCAAAGATGACTCAGTCCTGATGAAGGTTATGGACGCTCTCCAACAAGGCTTGTGTCAGAACTTCCTATGAGATGCCAACAAATGGCACGGCCCCAAGAAGGAACGCCTCGGGAAGATGTGGAGAGTCCGTGACGAGTTGAGGGCCACAACTGAAGGTCTCATATTATGAGGAGCATGCATCATAATCCACGAGAGTCTCCAACTCTGAGTGTCAACTCTAGTTTACGGAGGCCACCAAGGGACAGTTCAGATGAAATCCCGGATGAGAGAGAAAGTCTGGCGGTTCCCAGACCTCGAAGCAGCAGTAGTAAATGTCAGGAGACAATGTCCATCATGCCAGCTCACAAGTCTCCAGGAAGCACCAGCGCCAATCATCACGAAAGAGCCTTGCACAATTCCATGGTCCCAAATAAGCCTCGACTTTGGGAGTATTTTCAGATGGACAAATTACGGCAGTAATAGTCGACAGCTACTCAAAATATCTCATACTCGAGGTGGTGGATTCAACGGCCTTCTCAAATGTGGCTCCAGTGCTGGAGAGAACCTTTGCCCTGTTTGGCCTCTCACGCGAAATAAAAACAGACAATGGACCGCCATTCTAGGGGTCAGAGTTCAGAGACTTGCTTACAACTTTAGGCATAAAACACCGCTGCATCAGTCCGCAGTGGCCGCAAGCCAACGGTGAGGTGGAGCACTTTATGCGCACGTTGGATAAAGCCCTCAGGATCGCTGTCGCAGAAGGCTTCAACCCTGAACTCAACCTGCACCAATTCTTACGGGAATACCGATGGACACCCCACTGCACCACGCATCGGTACCCCTGGTCCCTGATGCTTCTCGGACACAGGCGGCACACCATCCCCGTCTCCCAACAGTGGATGCCAACCCCGTATATACCAGCAAATACCCTGACCAGGCGCACCCGAACCAATGAGCGTGCGAGCCTAAAGAGACATGCAAAGTCCCGTCAACTCCTGCCAAGGGATCTCGTACTGATAAAGAACAGGAGACCAGGATGGAAGTTTCGGACACCCTTCGAACCAGGCACATGGACAATCACCCGCATGACTGGCACCATGGTCACTGCCAGAAGAGGCCAAGAGACAATCACGAGGAACGTGTTGTGGTTCCGTAAGGTACATTTCCCAAGCCAAGAGGTTCCCCAATCAGAGGGCGATGAGGTTGTTTGGGAGGACCCGTGCCCGCAATCTGACTTGGGAGAAGCTCCCTCAACCTACCCCACTACTGAACCGCTGAGTACAAGGTAAGGCGCAGAAGCTGACCGCCAGCGCGAGCTGGGGTCTGAGGGGCGTGTACAGCCGCTCCCACCATCTGCGCTATAACCTGAGGCGTAATCCACTGCCAAGCCAACGGCTCACAGGCTTTGAATGTCAAGCACAACTGCAAAGGTCAATGCCAAGTTGGGGCGGGATGTAGTGATCTTAGCACGGCCCCGCGGTGTTACTGTGCCCCAGAAATCACACCTTGTACAACCTCCGGCCAGGTGTGGCCAGAGGCTATATAATAAAGGGGAAAGGACGCACGTGGCCTTCAGCCCGAAATCTATGTCTGTGGCTCCTTCTCAGTTACTCCCTATGCATGTAGTGAGCCGGACCCTGGTACACTCACACAGGGGCCCGCCACAGAATATACCACATGGATGTGCCAGGGAGATCCAGTGAGCCGGACCCTGGTACAATCACACAGGGGCCCGCTACCGCATACAACACATGGATGTGCCAGGGAGAGCCGGCAGAATGTCCCCCCACAGTGTTGCAGGTTAAAAGGATGCACCTTACAGTCAGCTGACTTGACGTTAGTGATGTCACAGCCTGGTTGTGGGGGCAGTTGCCATCCAGGTTAAAAAGAGTGCCATCCAGAGTGAACCCTGTCACTTAACAAATCAAGCAGTCTTGATGAACAATAAACAAAGTCAACTTGTCAAGAGACTCGTGACGTGTGTTTCCTACACAAAAAGCATAGTGTGTGTCAGAATGGTAGAATGAAGAGCAGCTTGTCACATAGACACAGCGAGGGAGTTTCCATCCTACACCATTGGTAATACCACAGATATGTCTGTAAACGCACAGCTGGATCAGTCAAAATGGCGGCAGTCTGATAACCGGACTTTTGTCCACTCAGCACGGTTACGGGTCCGTTTGTAACCGAAGCCTGGCTTGGGTATGTGACTAGTGCACTAAGTACCCGAGGCCCTGGGGTACTAGTGGTACATGGCAGCACACCAACGGCTGCTGTCCACTGCACCACACCCAGAGTGCATGCCTACAGATGCAGTGTCCAGAGCGAAGCTTCACTGCACACGTGCGGCGTCTGGTGAGGAGCTGAGAAGCGTTTGCTGTGTGTGAAGGACAACAAAATCACTGACCTAAAGAAAGATTTCACGGATCTAACTCCCCTGCCTACCAAACTCAAAACTTCAGGAATAAAAAGCGAACTCACATGTTTCAAGGAGATTGGGTTGGAACAATCTAGGCAAGCCATTCTCTCTTGCAAGTCAGGTTCACTATTCGACCCCTGCCCCCCTAAGATTCTACATGCATTGGTAGACACCATAAATCCCATTATCAACCAGATAATTAATTCTACCTTTAGGCTAGGGAGAGTTGCTGAAAATTGGAAAATTGCTGCCGTGAAGCCCCTTCAAAAAAAGAAAATTTCTGATCCTACTACACTTTCCAATCTTAGACCTATTTCACTATTGCCAAGCCTGAGCAAAATAGCAGAGAAATTAGTGAACACACAACTCAATGATTTCTTGCAAGAAGCCAATATACTTCACCATAAGCAATCGGGTTTCAGACCCTGCCACTCAACAGAATCAGTGCTACTCCACACCACGGAGACATTAAAGTTTTCCCTGGATCAGGGTAAGAACGCGGTACTGGTTCTGTTGGATTTATCAGCCTCATTTGATACTGTCTCTCATGACATCTTGAGAGACAGGCTGGCAAATAGTGGAATTACTAACAAGGCATTGGCCTGGATCACATCCTTCCTGGAAAATAGGCATCGGATAGTAACACTGGGATGTTACAAATCTAAAGAAAAACGGTTGTCATCAGGGGTCCCCCAGGGCTCATCCCTGAGCCCAACTCTTTTTAATCTCTATATGACACCACTCCTCTCCTTGATGGCCACATTTGATGTGGAAGCCACAGCATATGCAGATGACACACAGCTTATTCTTACTCTTGATAAAAACTCTACAGCAGCCGAAGAGAAGTTTCACCACTGCCTAACGGCAGTGATGGATTGGATGAAACGGAATCATCTCAAATGCAACAGCAAAGACGGAAATTATGCTGTTTGGAAAAACCAACCTAATCAGTGGTGGCCCTCAAATTTGACTCCTCCCCCTAACACAGTGGATACGGTGAGAAATGTTGGGATCACATTCGTTCCCACACTATCTTTCCATAAGCGAGCCCTAGCTGTGGCTAGTACTTGTTTTCAAACGATAAAAACTCTTAGAAAGTTTTTTGACCTTCTCTCGCTATCTGCCAGGAAAACGGTTGCAGCAGCTATCACGCCTGGATTATTGCAACAGTTTGTACGCAGGAACAAAAAGGACGGTCCTGAGAAGATTGCAAGTCGTGCAAAATGCTGCAGCGAGGCTGGTACTCAAATGGCCTAAAGGTTCCTCCTCAGCAGCAGCACTTAGAACTCTTCACTGGCTGCCTGTCCATAAGAGGATTCTCTTTAAAATCCGCACCGTTATTTACAAAGCCACAAAGGAAACAGGACCAGAATACCTACAATCCAGAATCAGACCCTATACCACTAATCGCATCCTGTGGTCATCCTCAGAGAACCTCCTAACAGCCCCCACTTTCAAACTCAAATCTAGAGGCTGTCTTAGGGACCAAAGCATGGAACTTTCTGCCTCCCCAGCTTAGACATACACAAGCTGAATCCGCCTTCAAGAAACATTTAAAAACTTGGATTTTTGCTAAACCAGACCACATTGTATTATCTCTCATCTAAATCAAATCTGCCATAACCTATGCCTTCCCCACTACAGATTCTTGGATATTCTCTTTTCCGCTAGCGCCAAGATGCTCCCGGGAGTGAACGTTGCGCTTTATAAATACAATCATTCATTCATTCATTCAAGGAGCTTATCAGGTGTGCCTGGTATGGCGCTCCCCTGGATGGTGCAGTGAGTGAGGAGGACCTGCCCTGCACGCGTGCAGCGACTTGTATCATTTCCCGGCCAGCGCTTAGTAAGGTGCAGTGCCTGCTAGCAGTTGTACTGCCTGGGGAACCGCAGTGCACAGTTGCGGGGCTTGTTGAGGAGTCATTCTGCACATGTGCAGTGCATGACGAGAACCTGCCATGCACGCGTGCAGTGCCTGTTAATGAGCTGGGCATATCCTGGCGAGGGGCTGCACTGTCCCAGTGCATATCCTCGTGAGGAGCAGGTGCAGTGCCTGGCGCCGAACTGCCCTGCGGGGGTAAGCGGCCTGGCTGGAAGTTTCCCTACAGCGGTGCAGTGCCCAGTGGGGAGTAGGCTGTTGTGCCGAGCTGCTGTGTAGAGGTGAAGTGCCTAATGGGGAACTGTTATCCGCAGGTGCAGCTCTCAGAAGGAAGTTTCTCTGCAACTAGAGGCTGGCGAAGAGCTGCACTGCACAAGAACAGAGCACTGCATGCACAGCCTAGTGAGAACTGCGCATAGCGTTGTGTGCACAGCCTGCTGAGGAGCAGCACTGCACAAGCGTAGAACGTTGTGTGCACAGCCTGGTGAGGAGCAGCACTGCACAAGCGTAGAACGTTGTGTGCACAGCCTGGTGAGGAGCAGCACTGCACAAGCGTAGAACGTTGTGTGCACAGCCTGGTGAGGAGCAGCACTGCACAAGCTCAGAGCGTTGTGTGCACAGCCTGGTGAGGAGCAGCACTGCACAAGCGCAGAACGTTGTGTGCACAGCCTGGTGAGGAGCAGCACTGCACAAGCGTAGAACGTTGTGTGCACAGCCTGGTGAGGAGCAGCACTGCACAAGCTCAAAGCGTTGTGTGCACAGCCTGGTGAGGAGCAGCACTGCACAAGCTCAGAGCGTTGTGTGCACAGCCTGGTGAGGAGCAGCACTGAAAAAGCACAGAGCGTTGTGTGCACAGCCTGCTGAGGTGCAGCACTGCACAATCACAGAGCGTTGTGTGCACAGCCTGCTGAGGAGCAGAACTGCACAACCTCAGAGCGTTGTGTGCACAGCCTGGTGAGGAGCAGCACTGCACAAGCTCAGAGCGTTGTGTGCACAGCCTGCTGAGGAGCAGCACTGCACAAGTACAGAGCGTTGTGTGCACAGCCTGGTGAGGACAGCACTGCACAAGCTCAGAGCGTTGTGTGCACAGCCTGGTGAGGACAGCACTGCAAAAGCACAGAGCGTTGTGTGCACAGCCTGCTGAGGAGCAGCACTGCACAAGCTCAGAGCGTTGTGTGCACAGCCTGCTGAGGAGCAGCACTGCACAAGTACAGAGCGTTGTGTGCACAGCCTGGTGAGGACAGCACTGCACAAGCTCAGAGCGTTGTGTGCACAGCCTGGTGAGGACAGCACTGCAAAAGCACAGAGCGTTGTGTGCACAGCCTGCTGAGGAGCAGCACTGCACAAGTACAGAGCGTTGCATGTACACTGCCTTGTGAGGACTGCGCATAGCGTTGCGTGCACAGGCCAGTGAGGAGCAGCACTGCACAATCACAGAGCATGGCATGTACAGCCTGCTCAAGCGCAGCACAGTGCGTGCGTGCACAGGCTGGTGAGGAGCAGCACTGCACAATCATAGAGCGTTGTGTCCACAGCCTGGTGAGAAGCAGCACTGCACAAGTACAGAGCGTTGTGTGCACAGCCTGGTGAGAAGCAGCACTGCACAAGCGTAGAGCGTTGTGTGCACAGTTGGTGAGGAGCAGCACTGCACAAGGGTAGAGCGTTGTGTGCACTGCCTGGTCAGGAGCAGCACTGCACAAGCACAGAGCGTTGTGTGCACAGCCTGGTGAGGAACTACACAAGTGCAAAGCATTGCATGCGCAAGCTGGTGAAGAGCTGCACTGCACAAGTACAGAGCGTTGCATGCACCGGCTGGAGAGGAGCAGCACTGCACAAGTACAGAGCGTTGCATGCACAGCCTGGCGAGGAGCAACACTACAGAAGCGCAGAGCGTTGTGTGCACAGCCTGGTGAGGAGCAGCACTGCATAAGCAACAGAGCGTTGTGTGCAAAGCCTGGTGAGGAATTACACAAGTGCAAAGCATTGCATGCACAGCCTGGTGAAGAGCTGCACTGCACAAGTACAGAGCGTTGCATACTCAGCCTGGCGAGAAGCAGCATTGCACAAGCGCAGAGCCTTGTGTGCCCAGCCCAGTGAGGTGCAGCACTGCACAAGCGCAGAGTGTTGTGTGCACAGCCTGGTGAGAAGCAGACTGCTTCTCACCAGCCTGTGCACACAACACTCTGGCCTTCTGCTCACCAGGCTGTGCACACAACGTGTGTTGGGTGCACAGCCTGGCGCAGATCTGCAAAAGTGCAAAGCATTGCATGCACAGGCTGGTGAGGAGCAGCACTGCACAGCTGTGTGCACAGCCTGGTGAGAACTGCACAAGCGCAGAGCGTTGTGTGCACAGCCTGGTGAGAAGCATCACTGCTCAAGTGCAGAACGCTGTGTGCGGTCACAGCCCGGTGAAGATCAGCACTGCACTAGCGCAGAGCGTTCCGTGCACAGCCCGATGAGGATATGCACCGCACTAGCTCAGAGCGTTGTGTGCACAGCCTGGTGAGGAACTGCACAAGTGCAAAGCATTGCATGTACAGGCTGGTGAGGAGCAGCATTGCACAAGCGCAGAGTGTTGTGTGCACAGCCTGGTGAGAAGCAGCACTGCACAAGCTCAGAGCGATGTGTGCACAGCCTGGCGAGGAGCAGCACTGCACAAGCTCAGAGCGATGTGTGCACAGCCTGGTGAGGAGCAGCACTGCACAAGCGCATAACGTTGTGTGCACAGACTGGTGAGGAGCAGCACTGCACAAGAGCAGAGTGTTGTGTGCACAGCCTGGTGAGGAGCAGCACTGCACAAGCGAAGAGCGTTGTGTGCACAGCCTGGTGAGGAGCAGCACTGCACAAGCGCAGAACGTTGTGTGCACAGCCTGGTGAGGAGCAGCACTGCACAAGCGCAGAACGTTTTGAGCACAGACTGGTAAAAAGCAGCACTGCACAAGCGTAGAGCGTTGTGTGGACAGCCTGGTGAGAAGCAGCACTGCACAAGCGCAGAAGTTGCGTGCGGGAACAGCCAGGAGAGGCCCTGTACAAGCGCAGAGCCTTGTGTTGTACTGGCACTGTGCCTAGTGGTGAGGAGCGGTCCTACACAGGTGTGCATCCTGGTGGTGAGCACAGCTGCAGTGCAGTGCACATAAGCAGGTGCACTAGGATAGACACGAGGACGCCTGTTAGTGCTCGGGCGGGAGCCTCTTGTGAAGAGCTTCCATACTGGAAGTGGGGCACAGTGTGCAGCGGGTCCAGTGCCCGCCGAGGCGCTGCCCTTGTTTGTCTTCCGGGGAGAGGCGCTCACTTTGTTTGAGCTCCGGAAACACCGTGCCCAGGATCACCAACTTTAGCAAACTTCCCATGTGAAATCCAGCTGCCACGGGCGGCGTGCCAAGCCCGGCCCAGTGCGAGGGGCACACCCACGGCAGCACCGCGGCAGCCAGTGAGGGAGCAGCAGGGTGTGGAGACGGGGGGACCAGGGCTGCTGCGCACTGGGACGGAGGAGGGACTCCCGGCCCTTCCAGGCCACCTCTAGCTCGCCATCACCTGCGGCCGGGCACAGAGAGGCCCCCACAGAGATCCGCAGGGCAGCCACCACTGCCTGCCCGCTCGCCCGCCCGCCCTCTGTGGGCGATGCCAGCACGTCCTGCAGTGCACCGGGAGCAGCGGACCCGTTAGCAGCAGTGCCAGTGCCTGCACCTGCTGCAGTGTGTGCATCCGCGGCTGGAAGCAACTCCTAGGCACCTCTTCATGCCCTCTGCCCGAGCCTTGTGCCAGCAGCACCCGCGGCACTGGAAGGGGCGCAGGAGGGAGGGATCAGGGAACTTTATGCACACATATGTACAGAGGCAGCGGCTGCAGATACAGGTGCTGCCCCCCGGGCTGCTGCAGCGCCCCAGGCGCTGCCTAGTGCCCAGTTCACACCCTGCATACTGTGGGCGCATAAGTATCACCCGTGCCATCTAAGCACAGCTCCCTGGCGACTGCAAGGCATTCCCAAGTCTCCTGGTCTGTCCTCTGAAGGCAGGAGCACTGCAAAGAGCGGGGCATCGTCCCCAAACCGAACCCCCGAAAGGACGGGTGAAGAACTTATTCCACGCCCACCTCAGATGCCAGGCTTCCGTCACCTACCTTCGAAGGATTGACCCCTAGCTTGCCCTCCCGCCCTGACCGCGGATTTGCTCGGGTTGCTCCTCCTGGAATAAGTGGGGCACAAAGTTTCACAGTTTGAACTGGACTTTCTCCCTCTGGAAGGCGGGGTGGACCAGAGGAAGCCTGCTTAAGATGATCAGTACTAAAGGTGAGTGAGTGGCCGGGAGAGAGGTCATGGTTTCCCTCATTACTAGCATTATTACTAATGATCAATGCACTCATATAGTCCAATAAACATCTTTTCTAGCTGCTTCGGGGAAGTTTATATATCACTCAATTCAGTAATGCCACAAGGCCCCGTTCTTTAAGACAGCACTGGGCCCTCCTGTGAAATGTGAGTGAGCCCCTGTGTGCGCCCTGGCTGCGGCTGCTGCTGGTTGGAGGTTAGACATACAGGCTCGATGCACTTTCCACTGTGAGATCTGTAGGGGGAGAAAAGAAAGACCCCATGGGACGCCATCTTTGAGGGGTAGACTCTTCAAAAGCGTCTGTCATTTGAAGAAAAGCATCTCCCATCTGTAGTTACTGCGTTCACAGCAGTCGGAGGGATAACCGGACCCGTCTAAAGACGAGTGTTGGAGTTCCACACTCCCCAGGATGTGAGGTATGGGGTCTGCGACTGAAGGCGGTGTGCCCTCCAGTATATCAGTGATGCGCACACCTTCATCATTAAACCAAGTTAGTGAAGTCTACACTTTATGAAGTATGCACCTTCACAGCGATGCACACACTGAATCTTACATCTAAAGCTGGTTTCATTATTACTCATTGCAGTGACATTAGCCCATATTGCAATAGGAGATACATTCATGGTGTAGTCTAGTAGTGCATTCAAAGAAATAAGTTATTTACATGTTAGGTATACTTGTGTGCAATTGTGAGAGTGAACTACCTATTATTGTCACTGAATGCTAGTGATTGTGCAGGCTTGCAACAATGACATGTCATAAGCACAATGGAACACCTTATAGTTCCTCCATCTTCCTTTTTACCAAATGCTGGTCCTCCAGCTATAGATTGGGAGCAATGGAAGGAAGGTTTTGAGGCGTACCTGCATGACATAGAGGGGGGAGCCTTTACTCAGAAAAAGTAAACATTTTCCCTCTTAAGGCATGTTTAGGAGTTGAAGGTTGAAAAGTCTTCCAGCGTCTTCCTCATCAACCTGTGATGGGTGAAGGTGATGTACAGGATGAATACGCATTTGCAGTGGCAATGCCGGATGTTCGCTTTAAACCACACAACAATGTAATACTAGAAAGCCATACATTCTATAGGAGACTTCAACTTCCAGGTGAATCAACTGAACGTTTTGTGAGTGCTTTGAGTATCTTGACTTCTACGTGTGACTACAAAACCTTCGAAGAGGAAATGATGAGGGATCCAATTGTTGAGCAGACGAACAATAGAAGAATTCAAGAACCCCTTTTGACCTCGGCAAATTTAACTTTAAACAACGCAGTAGAACTGATGGCAGGAATTGAGAGTACTGTATCCTACATGGCAGCGATATCACTTTCACAACAAACTTCAACAGTTTACTCTGTTCATAATTAGACAAAATCTAGGAGGAAAAGGTCCAATTCCTGTTAAACCTAGGAAATTGATACGTTATTCGTGTGGTGGTGATAACTAGTTAGAAAATTCACCATTTTGCACTGCTATGGATAAGACATGGCAAATGTAGGGAAAAGGGTAATTTTGCAAAGGTTTGTACGTCTAGTAAGAAGGTGTATTAGAAATTGGCATATGTTATCAGTGAATTCAATGAGATGTATAAAGCTCCCGATTCTATTGATGAGAATGTGGTGTAGTGTCTGGATTTGATTCCATTAGATGAAGTTTAGAATGATGGAGAGTCCGTTTTGTAAGTGGGTGTCAGTCTCGTCAGGAGACCATACTGTCCAATTAATGTGGTGGTGTTCCGGTAAATATGATGGTAGATTCTGGTACTCCCTTTATTCTGTTTGAAGTGAATGATTGAGAAAAGTTTTCATATTTCTTTGAGAAAATCTACGGTGAGACATAGCGTATGGGTGAAAACTTAGAAGTTTTAGATGCATTTGACATGGTCGTATCCTTCAAAGGCAACAACTCTCCAGCTACAGCGTATGTTGCCAAACATAGATCGTCTTTATTAGGATGCCTAGAACAAAGGAATTTTGAAATAATTTCAGATCATAACAATTCTGATCAGGTGCTCATAAAGTAGGAGTGCTTAAATGTATGGTTATTGCAGTTGTCTGAATCGGAAAAGAGATTACCTGGTGTGTTTACTGAAACCTTAGGTAAGTTGAAGGGTTTCAAACACACCATTCAACTCAAGTCTGATGTTAAACAAGTAGTGCACAAGGTTAAAAAGCTGCAACTTCTTGTTAGACCAGAGTTGGCTAAGGAATTGGATAAGCTGTGTGCCCAAGACATCATGGAACCCATAGAAGGTTTGGAATGGTTGCCTTCTGTAGTGTTGGCTCGTAAGTCTAACTGGTCTCTGAGAATATGTGTAGATCACAGAGAACTGAAATTTGGGTAGATAGGCTTCCCCTGCCCAACATCATAGAGAAGCTGTGTTTTACGCAAGGGGGAAGGGTCTTCCCCACCTTAGGCATATCCTTGGCATACCATCAGGTTGTCTTACATGAGGAGCCTCGCCATTTGACCTCTTTTATCAATTTGGAAGGGGCATTTCATTTTAAGCGAATGCCTTTTGAGTTGGCTTCTGCGTCTGCTGTAATTCAGCACTTGATTGAAATGTTATTCGAGAACATTGAAGGAGTCATGTGCTTCCAAGATGACCTGCTAATATATGCAGGGTGCAAAGGCTAGTCATGCTAGGAAGCTTGCACAAATTTTGTCAGTACTTAAGGAAAGAGGTGTTACCTTAAAAGCAGAAAAATGTAAATTTGGTGTGGCTTATGTTGATTATTTGTGCTGCATATCGTCGGCCCATGGTGTAGAAGCTAAGGGAAGTTTAGTCCAAGCCATTGTTGAGGCCCCAGTGCCCAAAGGTAAGGATTAATTGTGATCTTTATAGATATTATGGGATTTTATGCCTGATGCATTCCCATATGTATGGAGAGGACTCATTCCATGTGTGAACTATTGAAGAAAGGGGAAGATTTGTTTAGGATGAAGATTGTATTCTTGTATGTGACCAAATAAAAGAAGTGTGGCAGAAGCTGTGATGCTTAAACTTTTTGATACCCATCCTCCTAGCACTGTGGTTACTGATGCGAGCCAGTATGCCTAGATGCTGTCTTATTGCAGAGAAGAGAAGAGGATTCAAAAATGTAGTGTTTGCAATCACAAGTCGGAGCCTAAAAAGGGCAGTGCCATCGTATTCTGTTGTCGAACCGAAGGCTCTAGCTTGTTGGTGGGGGGAGGGAGGGTCAACAATTTTTTTTCAATACCTGTGAGGATCTGAATTTACTATTTGTGTTGTCCACAAGCCATTAGTTGATTTGTTTACAACTAATGGAGCTAGTAAAACCATGTCTAGGATAGCCAAACGGCAGTATAGGTTGCAAGAATTTTGTTTTCATATCCAATAAATACCCGGTACAAGAACCTTTATGGGTCATTTTCTATCTAGCTCACCATTGGAGTCTGACCTGAAGGATGATGACGGTAGCGAGGACACCAACATGTTAGTGAGTGCTGTTATCTGTGTTACCAAGGGTGTTATATTAGAATCTGAGTGGTCTGAAGCATAAGAAAAAGATTAAACTGTGGGAAAGTAATGGAGAACCTGAAAAAGGGTTGTCCGAATTCGAATGCATGTCTTGTGTAGTGAGTAACAAGTCACAGGTCTCCATGCCTAGTTCTGTGGAGTCTGTCTCAGTTCCAGAAAAAGCATGGTTAAAAATAGTGACTGATATAATTGGGCCCTTCAACGTTTTGAGAGTTTAGGTCAAGTATGGCATTGTAGCCATCGATTATTATTCTCGATAGTCAGAAGTTAGTTTCGTTATTAACATTACTGCGTCCAAAGTTAAGGAAGTGTTGAAAAGTGTGTTCTTTAGGGAGAGAGTGCCAGATGAAATTGTCACTGACAATGTTCCTCAATTTCCTTAAGAGTAATTTGAAGATTTCCTGAGGAGCTAGACACCAAGCACATCATCACTTCCTCACCCCAGGAGTAATGGGCTTGTAGAGTAGTGCAACAAACTTATAAAAGAAAACATTCAATTGTCCTTAGTCACCAGGTGAATAGGGTACACAAACTGAAGAATCTCTTGTGAGCAATTCACACCGCTTCCAACTCTGATGCCAAAGTTTCACCTTTCGTATTATTGAAGGGAAGGCTTCCTGTTTCAAAGATGAACAGGTTATGGAAGGAAAAGAAAAGTTTACCACTAGACATTATACATGATGTGGGCTGTAAGCAGAGGGCAGCAAGAGAACCATGAAAGGTGGGAAATAGCAAGTTATGTGTGAAGGTGGGTGACATGGTGAGAGTCAAACTACATATGACCCAGGTGAAATGGAGTTCTCAGGTTTCTACTCCAAAGAAAGTTGTGCAAGTTGAAAGGTGTGTTGTGAGATTGGATGATGGGAAACGTTGGAACAAGGACAGGCTGTCACTTGTGTTCTCTGCTGATTCCAAGGTGGCACGATCTGATGTTACTCATCAATTGGGTGAGCATCAAAAACGATGTGTGGAGGATTTGTGGTTTCTGTTGGGTGTTCCAGGAAGATCACTGAGGAGACGTTTCCTTCCTAAGAAATTTGTATTTCGTTTCATTTTGGATTAAATTTGTAAGGGGGAAAATGTGTTGGGTCTTATTTCTTACTATGATGTAATAGAATCTAG
Organism: Calotriton arnoldi; assembly: GCA_963921515.1. Taxonomy (NCBI): domain Eukaryota; kingdom Metazoa; phylum Chordata; class Amphibia; order Caudata; family Salamandridae; genus Calotriton; species Calotriton arnoldi. The sequence continues at coordinate 3,990,396 of CAWUFW010000408.1, forward strand.
AGTTTTTACTTCTAAAGCTTGCCGAGGCAGTTGCTGCAAACCCTGCTCCCTGTCGGACACAATCTCAAATGCTAAATAAATACACTTTTATCATGTTGTGATATTATTAATCTTATCCGATAGAGACTTCTAGCCACAGATTCCTTACCTTAGAAAATCTCCTGGCATCAGACTGGATCTGGCAGATTTTTGAGCTTTCCCTTAGTGCACAGGTAGGTGGCGTCATTTGGCTCTGTGTTGGTCTTGTTCGCGCCGGAAGTGACGTGCGCGGTACCTATAAAGGCGCTACCTCAGCGCTCTGACTTCAGTTCTTTCCTTTCCGTGCCAGATAGTGCTGATCTCGTTTGAGCTACCCCTCAGTCACTTTTTGACTGGCCTTTTTTGATGTTCTGTGAACATTGTTGAGAATTTTCTCCTGGTGTGAGGTTATGTCACCCAAGCACCTGGCTGGTTTCAAACCATGTGGGGCCTGTCACGGGCAAATGCCCCACTTGGTGTGTTTGTGGTGCTTGGAGCGGGACCACGACTCCAAGACCCATGAGGACTGCCATGCCATGCATCCCAAGGAGCGGAGGGAGCGCTTCCTCAAGCTCTTTGCTGCCCAACGTTGATTGACTCCGCAAAACTTGGGGTCCTGATCTCGTTGAAAGTCCCAGGACCATTACGGAGCCCTTTCCGATGGTTGTCGTCATAGTCCAAGTCATCGGAGAACTAGGGTAAGTCCCACAGAAACAAGAAGTCTAAGAGATCTTTGCCGCATTCCATCTGCCATAGTGTTGAAACTGCAGTCACTGCGAGTTGGCGGAACCTAAACCCAGGTCTTCTCCGTGCTTCCCCGATTTTCCCAGAGCAACCCCTGCTCAGTTGAAGGAGTTCTATGAGGCCATGCGCCTCATATTTGGGAAGCCAGGCCCCTCTAGAGCGCCTTTGGGCCCCTTAGGCATGAGAGGGGCCCCTACTGGATCCACATTGATGGGTTCGCCTTCGACGCCAGTCGGGCACCATGGATCCCTTGCTGAATCCGAAGCAGAGCCACCAGCGAGACTGAGACCTTCCTCGGTGCCTGGTCCAGTGCTGATGCCCCTGGTGCCGCCAACACCCTTAAGCAGTGCCGCCCCCATTGTTATTCCCAACTGCGACACGGAACCGGAGGGGCGTCCTCTAACACTGACTCCAGCGCCAACCAGGTCCATGCTTCCCGGAGCGTAGCCAGTGCCTTATTTGTTTGCTAGGCCTGGAGAGGGAGACGAATGGGAGGGGTCAATGCACCCTTATGGTTACCAGCTACCAGATGAGGAACAGAACAACTTGTACGAGGAACTGGAAGAGGTCAGTGGGTTAGATACCTCACACTAGCCTGGTCTCTCCTCCTACTGTTACCACAGACGAGGGACCCTTTTTTGCAATGTTTGTGCATATGGCGGATGAGGTCTTGGACCTTCAGTTGCCCCCAAGGTCAGTCAAGATGAACGTCTTGAGGACGGTGTTTGCCTGGTCCAAGCCCTGCACAGGGGCTCCTGTGCATAGCAAGATTGCCCGCTGCCATCGCCCCACTCCTGGGGACCCCAGTTTCCTTACCCAGCACCCCACCCCGGAGAGCTTGGTGGTCCAACCCTCCACATCCAGAATTAATCCCGGCACATTCCCTACCACTCAGCCTGATAGGGAATCTAAGAGGCTGGATAACTTTGGCAAGAGAATGTTCTCTTCTGCCAGCCTAGCACTGCGGTCGGTGAACACTGCATGCCTATGGGACCGTTATTTCCATACGATATGGGACTCGGATGCTCAAGTGCTGCCTATGATCTAGGAGGAGGCCCAAGCTATACTCACCCAGGCTATTGCCGGTAGTCAAGACGCAGCTAAGTTCAACATTAGGTGTGGACTTGACAAGACCGACTCGCTGGGCAGAGTGATTTCCTCATCGGCGGCCTAGTGGCGCCACGCCTGTCTGACTGGCTTTTCAGGGGGTGTCCAGGCTTCCCTCATCGACATGCTCTTTGATGGCTTGTCACGGCCCCTCGTCACCCCCAGCCTGCCTTCTGCTCTTTTTGTGGCCAGGAAAGGGGCCTCCAATTACGTTCATACCCTCCCAGCCACCACGGCCAACAGGCTCCCAGGCTTTTCGTGGCAGAGGACGTGGGTCTTATAAAGCACATGGAACAGGTAGCCAGTGGTCTGGTCAGTCCATACCCTGGCAGCTACTGCCTCCAACCTTTTTTTGTTTGCCCTCTGACCATTATGGGCACCCCGTGGGGGCAGGATATGCCATCACCTGCCCCACTGGCAGTTAATGGCATCAGACCACTGGGTCCTAACATATCATGCAAATGGTCTAATCCCTCCCCTTTTTGACTACCCCACCACCCATGCCACCCTCTTATGATCAGCTGACGGATGACCGTCTCTCCTTGCTCCGTCAAGAAGTGCAGGCTCTCTTGGCCAAGGGAGCAATGGAGGAGGTGCCTGCATCAGAAGTTGGTTTTGGTTGTTATTCCCGCTACTTTTTGGTGCCAAAGAAGGATGGAGGACTTCGTCCTATCCTAGACCTGCGCCTTCTCAACCTCTTCTTGAAAAAGAAGTCCAAAATGCTCATGCTTGCCCAAGTTCTGTCTGCCCTGGACCCGGGAGACTGGATGGTTCCACTTGACATACAGGACATATATTTCTACATTCCCATCTTACCTGCTGTTGGAACTGGCACTTTCTGGTTGGCTGAGGCGAGGCCCTAGCCACGCAGAACCTACCGCTCCCGCCAGGTGCGGCTGATTACAAACACTGTGTATAACCCGCGCTCACCTGGTGGCAGCTTGGCACTGAGCAGTCAGGCTTACTACAGAAGCAATGTGTAAAGCAGTGGCACAGAACTCACTCACAATAAGTACTTGTAGCGTCACAACAGAGACTTCACACGTGATGTACGTAAATAACATTTATATTCAACACACACTTAATAATCAACACAACATGAACACCATGTACTTCTGGGCATAAATCACATTGGGAATTATATCTAGTAGTACTCGGCCCAGCCGAGTTAGAATCACATCAACAATATGCACAATTGGGAAGGACTCGATCCTACACCCCCCCAGCACCCTTATGCGGTGCAATACATTCTCCACCCCAACAAGTATTATAAATCAACACCACACAGTGAGACATTTATTACTTTTATTTAACAGTTCACAGCAGTGCGCGTAGTACGATGTTATTAAACAAATTACAGCGGCGAGAATATATAAATGATCAGCAAAGTAAAAAACATCGCCACGTAATCTGCTACTAAGATGAATTACAGGAACAATTGCCACATGTCAGCCAGTGCAACCCAACAGCTAGGGATTTGTCACAGATATTACATCAACTGAACTAGCCTTGTATACCAGAACAGCCCACATCATCACGCCCTTGCTTGAGTAACATAATTCGGCACAATGACACTTAACATCATTCGACCCATCCAAATCCCGTACCAAAAGATATTATTTATACAAACCCCAGAAGATTTTTGGGCGGCTTTACGGGGCCATTAGCTCACTGAATATTTCAGACTGTGTATTACAAAAAATCATGTCTTTTTCCCACTCAGACTTTGGCGGAGGAGGACCGCGTGCCCAGCGCAATGCTATCCTCCGCTTTGCCAAGAGCAAACCCAGACCCATAAGTTTCCTAACATCTTTTGGCAGGGGTTTTGTGTATCCCAATAGGGCCAATAGAGGGTCAGGGGCGAGCGGAGTTCCAACCACCTCTCCCAGCTCATGAAATATTTGATTCCAGAAGGCAGCAATCTGGGGACAGGACCATGCCACGTGGAAAAAATCTGCGTGGCATTCCCCGCAGCGCTCACAGCAGTCCGTGTCTCTCAACCTATATGTTTGGAGTCGTGCCGGCGTGTAGTATACCCTGTTAAGGAACTTAAAGTGGATTAATCTGTGCCTGCCGTTCAATGACACTGATTGGATGACCTCGCAACAGTACCTCCATGTACTGTCATCTATGGGAGCACCAGGTCTAGCTGCCATTGTGCTCTAGGCGGAGAGTAATTTGTTCGGTTGTATTCCTGCGATATGGTGTATATATTAGAGACCAGCTTATGCAGAGATTTGGCGCGAAGGAGGTAGGTGAAAGAAGGGAGAGCGGGAGGCTCTAGATACTCGTCACCCAACAACGCCTTCATGATGTGACGTGCCCTGAAATAATGAAAGTGTGTGAGAGTTGTGGCACTTTGCCCCCCAGCAGCAACCTCGTCCCAAGTGCGGACTTTGCCCTCAGAGAAAAAGTCTCCCATATTATGGATCTGAACGCACCTAAGCGATTGAATTGCCGTGACCTCCGCACTCAACGGGAACCATTGTCACCAACTCAGTGGGAGCAGAGGGGAGTATAGCAGAGTACCCGCTTGTCTTTTTAATAGCTCGTGCCATGGGTCAACAGTCGAGTTGATAGAGTCCAGGATTCCATAATGTCTATTGGAAGGCTGGCTGAGTTGCCTGGGGAGGGGGGATGGATCAACTGCAATCCTCTCTATGAGGAGGTGCGGGAGTGTATGCGGGCCATGGCACCAAAAGTAGGCAAGTGAGCTCTGAGCAGCTCAATAGTATAATTCGAGATCCGGGGCACCCAGTCCGCCCATAGAATATGGGAGTGTAAGCGTATCCATCTTAACTCTAGGGGATTTTCCCGCCCACGCTAGTTTGACCATCAAGGCCTTCAACCTTTTAAAAATGTATTTCGGGATTACCATAGGAATGTTGTTAAAGAGAAATAATAATCTCGGCAATACAATCATCTTCATCAGTGAAATGCGGCCCACGAGTGAGAGTGGCAGCTTGTTCCATTTCTCTATATCACCCTCTATTTTGGTCATCGCTATTCCGTAATTATCACTCATTACTAACTCCGAGTCGGTGTGCACCTGTATACCCAAGTATCTCACTGAGTCAGTGGTCCACTGCAGTGGAAATTCTAAATCAAAAGGGGCCATAGTGGGTGTCAGTGGGAAAATAATAGATTTGCTCCAGTTTATTTTTAACCCCGAGACGCCACCGAATCTTATCACTTCACGAATTAGAGGGGGAAGGTTAATAGCAGGGTCACGTGTGTATAGTAACATATCATCAGCATAAGCTGACATAATCAGGTTGTAGTTTGGAAAGCGAATTCCCCGGTGCCCGTGATACTCTCTTAGGGAGCACACCAAGTGTTCTGCCACGATAGCGTATAGTAACGGGGAAAGGGGGCAGCCCTGTCTAGTTCCCCGAGATATTGGAAACGGAGATGTAACATGGTTTCCAGTTCTAACCCTAGTTATCGGCTGGTTGTATAGTATGGAGACTAATCCAAGGAAAATCTCTCCCAGACCCATCCTGCGCAGCACTGCCATCATGAAGGCCCACTCAACTGAATCAAAAGCCTTTTCAGCATCTAAAAAGACGGCAGCGGCCTTGACTTCGGGTCTGACATGTTGTATAACACCAAACACTGTCCTTAAGTTTTGGGTTAATGTGTGTCCAGGCACAAAACCAGCCTGTTCCGGACCCACGAGGATAGGGAGAAGGGGAGCCAGTCTATTGGCTAAAATTTTGGCGAAGATTTTTTTGTCAACATTGAGGAGTGAGAGTGGTCTCTAGGACGGGCACACCTGGGGGGATTTGCCTGGCTTTAGCAATGTGACTATAAGCGCTTCCCTCATTGATTGCGGCATTATACCAGTGTCACCTATTTCCTCAAATAACCTCCTGAGGTGGGGCCCCAACAGATCAATGTAGGCTTTGTAAAAGGGGACAGTGAGTCCGTCTAAACCCGGAGCGCTGCCATCTCGCATTGAATTCAGGGCAGAGCGGATCTCTGTAGAGTCTAGCGGCCTCATCAGGTATTCCCTATGGGAGTTAGACAGCCATGGAAACTGCAAGTGTTCCAGGTAATCCAGTACAGCCGATTCATTAACTGTGATGCGTGAGCTATACAGATCACTGTAATACTGACTGAATTTATTTGCGATATCAGAAGTATCATTGAGAATAGTAATCAAAACAAAGAAAGGAGTATAACCCAAAAGACAGCGAACTGTCTATATGGTGTTGGGACAAAAGCACAGGAAAGGAAATTATCCTTTTCTAAAAAGACCCCTCACTCACCAACCTAGTTGGTGACATGCTTCATCATTGGGGTCCCACCCGAATAGCCGAATGCTATCCGGGTGTGCTTCGACACCTGATTACAGTGGAGCTGGTTGTTTTGTGAAGTGAAAAGTGAATGACTTAAAAGTGTTGATTTAAAAATTGGCCAGATATGACCCGATGTGGAGATCCTGCGGGGAGTGGCAACGGGTCCTTGTGGGTAGGCGCAACAGTCGGTGAATAGCTCCACCAAATCGCATTGGGAGCTTTTTACCACAACCCTGACTCCCATGAAGCACGAGAACATCGCGCTTTTAATTATTTTCCTTTTTCGAAATGATGAGAAGGACACCTGACCGTGAGTACATGGTTAGGTTATAGTGACCAAGGGCAGGGTACACCTTAGCGAGTGTGTACCTCCCGGGTCACATTCACTGGTCCTGAAGAAAACCTAGTACTACCATTCATAGGTTGAAACATGTTGACCTTTTATTGCACTTTTCACTGCACTATTTTTTACTAAGAGATACCTGATGGTCTATTTAACCTTCTTGGCATCCTAACAATTTTTTAACATTGTCCAGTTACCCCAGAATAAAGTTTTTTCAAAGGGTCATATCTGGCCAATTTTTAAATCAACACTATTAAGTCACTCACTTTTCACTTCACAAAACAACCAGCTCCACTGTAATCAGGTGTCGCAGCACACCCGGTTAGCATTCGGCTATTCGGGTGGGACCCCAATGATGAAGCATGTCACCAACTAGGTTGGTGAGTGAGGGGTCTTTTTAGAAAAGGATAATTTCCTTTCCTGTGCTTTTGTCCCAACACCATATAGACAGTTCGCTGTCTTTTGGGTTATACTCCTTTCTATGTTTTGATTATTTGATTCTAAGGGGACCAGGAGTATTCCCCCCTATCCTGTGAAAATCCCTTTCTCTCCTTTTTGTTTTGATCATTGAGAATAGTACCATCATCTTCTATCAGCTCTGAAACCTCCTTTGTCTCCCTCTGGCGTCGATCCAGCGTCGCCAACACCGCACCTGGTCTGTCGCCCTTGCCATAGGATCTGGCAACAGCATACTTCCCCATATGTTTAACTTCATTGCCAGCCTCCTCGCTATACTCTTCCAGTGTTTTTTTAATTGCGACCGCAACCTGAGGATCGCCGCACCCCAGGGGATCTGATTCCAATTCGCCCAGTTTTTTTTCCAAGGTTGAAAGTCTACCCCTGATGGAACAGAGAACGCCCGCGTGCTTACTGATAGTGACCCCCCTAATGAGCACCTTGAAAGCCTGCCAGACTGTGGCAAAGTGATCAACAGAATCAGTATTAATGTCAAAATAATCAGTGATAGCCGTGGCCAGCTCAGCCTTAAACACCGAGTCAAGTAATGAATACGGGGGAAACCTCCATGTGAACGGGGCAACAACTCGCGGTGGAATTTCGACCTCTAGAATGATTGGGGAGTGATCTGAGAAAGTGCAAGGCAATACTGTACACATGGGGGAGAAGCGAAGCATCAAGCAGTAGGTAGTCTATTCTAGTATGTATATCGTGAGTGGCTGAGTAATGAGTGAACCCGCCCGCCTCTGGATGCCTAGCCCTCCATACATCAACCAAACCCAACTGCATTGCAATTTCGGAAATGGCTTTGGCAGCCGCCGAGAGGCGTCGCGCCGGGCCTCCGGATCTATCTAGTAGGGGGTTCAGAACACAATTCAGGTCGCTGCCCCATAATTGAGGTAATGTAGGACAGTTTGACATCTGAGCCAGTAAAGACTTATAAAATAGAGAATCCTCACAGTTCGGCCCATATATATTTACAGCTTGAATATCCAACCCTCTACCATGGCATCTGGAAACTGCATATCTGCCATTGGGATCCATCTTCAATTGGGCTAGAGAGATCCCCGATCTGGGGTTAATCCAAGTAAGAACCCCCCTGGCATGGTAGGTAAACCCCTCTGCATGGAATGCACCCTGAAGCCTCTTGTTATTAAGCATGCAATTATTGGGGGCTAAGTGCGTTACTTGCAGTAAGGCAACGTCAATCTCGTGACGCTTGAGATAGGCCAGTATTTTACGTAACTTTCTAAAATCGTTCCAGCCCCTGACATTCCAAGTGATGAACCGGACTTTGCCTGGTTGGCTTCGGGGTGTATCTCCTAGCATCTGTTGCTAACTACCCATTCTAACCTTTGGAACCCATTATATGTAACGATCGCAGCTGATTCAACCACGTCATTGAAGTGTGCACTGGCTGTGAATACAAAACAAAAACCCAACCCCCCCCCACCCACGCAATGCCCTTCCCAACTGAGCATATGCGACCTGTATCCCACCCTCCCATAACAGTCCTGAACATTCAAGATGATATAAGTGAATAAGCAAAAAAAAAAGAGGTCAATAAATCGCCCAGGGGGTAACTTGCGGAGGCGGATGTAGCCAGGCATAACATTTAACAACAAACATAACCACGCCATCTGGCAAGGAGTGATATAACACCCCGTACAAAACAGTGATAAAATAGACTATATTTAGCAGGAGCATAAATGACCCCCCTTCCACGCGTATCCCAGATTGGGCCCAATTGCTTGGTCTGGAGGGGACAAAGAGGACTTAAACTGTAGATCAAATATTGAGTGTTACAGACTAAACAACCATGTTATACGGGAATGTGAAACAATAAAAAAGGATTAGAGAGGCAAATACAGAAACAGTAAGGCCATGACAGGAAACTAGTCATTGTCATCCAAATTTCCACTCAAGCCCGCAGCCCCCTCTCCAGAGTTCGAGGCTTTCTGATTCTGTTACCCTCCATTCTTTGAGGGCCTTTTGAAGAGACTTAGGGTCTGTAAAGATCTTCGCTGAGCCGTTAACTACCACTCTTAGTCTCGCTGGATATAACATCGCGTATTCAATATGCTGTTCTCTCAGCTTGCATTTCATTGGGGCAAATTGCCTTCTGGCTTCTTGGACCTTAAGAGTGAAGTCTGGAAATAGTGAGAGTGAGGAACCTTCATATCTTAATCCTCCCAATTCTCTGGCCTTTTTAAGAGCAGCGTCTCTGTCCCTGTAGTTGAGTAGCTTTGCGATGATGGGGCGTGGAGGCGCACCTGGGGCAGGCTGGGGGCCCAAGGACCGGTGCGCGCGTTCCACCTCGAACATAGATGAAAAAGTCTCAGCACCCAGCAAATCAGTAGGCAATCTCTCAACAAATACTTCCATGATCCCAGTAGCAGTGGATTCCGTAAGGCCAGTGATACGCAAGTTACTACGTCAGGATCTGGCTTCCAAGTCCTCCGCTTTATCCTGGAGCGTCGCTAATACCTTTTCCATCTGCCTCTGGGCGTTGCATGCCTCTGTCTGCGCCTCCTCGACCTCCGCGATACGCCGTTCTGACATATCTAGGCGTTCCGCCTGCTTGTCCAATCTTTCAGACATACGGTCCATTCTATATGATAGGGAGTCTATTTTGCCGTCGATAGTTGAAAGGCTTTTATGCATAGTGGCCAAGATCTGCTTAATATCACCACTCGTGGTCTCAGACTCCTCCCCAGAACCGGTCGCCGACGTCTCAGAGGCCTCATCCCTGTGTCTAGATTTGAGTTGTTCGAAGTTCAACTTCGATTGAGCTTTGTCCAGCTTGCCCATAGTGGAAGTGTTGCCCACACAATTAGGATAGTAACACCTGCCATAGACACCAAGGAGGCCACTTAGCGCGGTCGCAAGGTGATAGGCGGTGCAACCGGGAGTTGATCCTGTCTATGGAACTGGAACAATGACACTAGATTCAGGCCCAGGGCATCCAGCAGTAGCACCCCACGCTGAGAAAATTAGCACCAACAGTGAGCTCGCTCTGCGCCAGTGGGGTCGAGCAAGGAGCAATCCGCATAGTCCAGAGATAGGGACACCCTCTGCCCACGCCAACAGTGCACCGCAAACCAGCCCGGTGCTGAGAAAAGGGTACAGCCGAAATCAATGCAGGTGCGTGCTTTAGATGAGGAAGGGGGGGCCAAGTTGCAGATGAAAGCCCCCCCCTTTGCCCAGTCAATCCGTATAGATGGTGGCCCTCCCGATGCACCACGCCTCAGCGCAAGGGCTCCCAGAAGCAGAGGCACCCAGACAGCAGGCGAGCTCAAGCGGACCCCTGCACCCGATCCCGGGCACAAGGCCGCAATTTACCGGTTGAAGCGGGGCGAGGGGGCGCTGGTGGGCCCTGGGTAGGGTGCGGGGGCAGCAGCACCGCACTCACCGCCAGAAGGGCACCGGGTCAGGGAAATCCAACAGCCGCTCCAGCGGCAGCAAGCGTAAGGCCCACAACAGGCCGCGACCCCGGGCTCAATTATTTGCAGCACCGAGTGGCCCGCGCAGCAGTCAATCCCACCTCACGGAACCAGACGCGCTCTCGGGGCAGGCCGGTCGGGGTCTGCAGCGTCAACGTAGGCAGGGGGCAACCTGTGGAGCGTAGGCTCGTGCCACGTTCTTCAAGGGCCGAGCAGACAGCGGTCCAACACCTCCAGGGAAGCTGTGTCGCAGCACCGTACCCCTTGCCGCGTCACGGAGGGCGGTCGCTCGGCGATGTGTAGCGGGCGTAGGGCTCAGGTCACTGGTCGATCTTGGGATCAAACTGTTGCGCCCCCTCCCCACTCAATCCTGGCTGGAATATGGTCAGCGGGCCTCGGGTGAAATGCTAATTATAGCGGATTGATGAAGACGGCGAGCGGAGCTAGCTCAACAAGCAGCCATCTTAGAGCCTGGCTAGCTCCGCCTCCAAATGATATCAAAATTATGTACATATACAGAATTATACCACTTTTTAGCAGTACCGTGGACAGAGGCTGCAGGGGTAAAACCAATGTCAAACGTAATACTTTCCTAACAAGAAATCAACGAACTTGGCAGACCATCAGCCAGTGTTGTGAATCACAGGTGTTTTGTCCACTGTCGCTCCCACACACACACACACTCACTCCGCACAGCTACGTGGTGCAACAGATATCAGGCAGGTCCATATGGCACACGCTCGCACACGTACGCAGTTAGCACCCTAATTCAGTTCCACTGATAACTAGAAGGCCAGTTGGTATGACACTGCAGACCCCATGGTCCCAAGCCTCCCTTCACCCTCCAACTCACCCTGACTACCCTACACCCCCATGATTCGAGACACCCCGTCCTCCTCCCAGGCAGTAAGCAGCACACGACTGAAGTAACTCTTAGTCAGGGTCCCAGGGTGGCAGTTGGGGGTAGGTAGCAAGCTCAAATAGGAAGCAGTCAGCAAAAGGGTTTTGGCAGCCACTCGACAAGTTCACCCACAGGATGCGGAGCAGGAATGGAATGAGGGCAATAGTCGGTCACACAACAGGGGACCACAAGGGCCTTCCAGCACCAGCCCAGTTCTGCAGATCACAGTGGGGTCACACAGTGTCTAGACCTGCTTCCAATCCGTCTCGGAAGCGTTTCTCCAGCCCAGGCAATCTCGCCACTCAGGCCCCAGCCAGGTGATACTACCTTGCACCACGGTGTCGTCGGGGAAGGCCGGTGAGGAGAGGGCAGTTGGTCTTCCGCTATGAAGGCCAGAAAGGAACAAGCGAAGAATGAAGAGTGAAGCAGAGTAGGGGGGGTCCTCTCAGAAGGGAGAGGTTCCCAGTCAGGTACATGTTGATCAGAGTTGCATCCAGGCAATCCAGGCACAATGTCTGGTGCGCGATGATATGAGTAACACCAGACGTCTTGGTCACACACGAAGATTTGTAAAGAACAGCACTTCCCTCAGAAGGAGGCACAGCGTCCGGTGCACGGTGAAACTGGTTGCACTAGACAATCAAGGCACAACGTCTAGTGCACAATGATACGAGTTGCACCAGCCTGGTGCGGTCACACACAATGAAGAGTTGCAGTTCCATACCTCCCTGGAAATGAGGCACAACATCCAGTGTACGTTGATATTTGTCACAACAGACAATCTGGGCACACACACACAGGCGCAATTTCAGCAATGCCTCATGAGGTAGAATAAGGCACTACTACAGCTACGCCCCCACCTCCGAGGGCCATAACCTGTGAATCAGACACTGCACACAATGAGCATTTGTCTGAGTGTCGCATGAGAGAGATGGGTCACAATCGACAAAGCAGGTCACTTTGGGTCCTGCAACCAGTGAATCCGCTCACCACCAACAAGTCGCTTATGCATGCCGAGATCCCCACGATAATGGGGGCGGGCGCCTTAGACTCCACACGAGGCAATCCGGTCTCCAGGCACTTTTCTGAGTCTTCGGCCCACTACCAGTTGGATTCCAGCCAGCGATGTGGACACTTGCGAGGGCACCACTCTCCAAGTGTCACAAGTAGACGGTGGGAGTCCCTCGTAGGAGATCTTTTATGTCCCTGATATCTCGAAGAACAGGGGGCAAGCTTGATAAGCCCTTGGAGAGCACACTTCAGGGTGCGATACATCAGCAGGTAGTTTACCCAGGCCAGCCACTATTCAGAAAGGGTACGCGGTCCCTCACAAGGGCAGTAATCCTCCTTGTGCACAACAGAGTTCCTCTAGCAGTGTGCACCATGTAGTTCCAGGTTCTCCAATCCCACGTCCCCACAAGCGTATCTCACACTTTGCTGAAGTGTGACACCAATAGTTATAATATAGTGTGCCTTTGAAGTTGGGGGTAGTTCAAAGGGTCTCCCTTTGAACCACAGAATTTCAGTCCTGTCTGCTATGATGCCATGGAATGCAGGTCCTAATCTTTAGTGGGGCCATGATCTGGCTCCAGAGGCCAAGTATCAAAACCTCTCCCTCCAATCTCTCCATCTGGGCCCCCAAATGGCAGAGGTCTGTCCTTACACTTGAATGCCCCATGTTTTGTAGCTGTCGCTCGGAAGTGCCCAGATGTGCTCTCCCAACCTCCAGTGTGGACTGGAGCCAAGCACAAAGGCACACAAGAGAGTTTTAGAGCATAGAAATGCTCATGTTCTAATAGTGCCATTTCTATGTAGGTCATGACAAAGCCACCTTTACCACTGAAAAGGGGTTGTCGCTGTAAATCCAATGATATCAAACATGATGAGGCTGCGCCACTGCAATCCAGGGTCGCTGCCCATAGTACCAGTCTGCAATGTCATACTGGACACGTATTCAGCTGCACCATCGGTGCCATTGTGCCCACCAGCCCACAATGGCAAGCTGGACACAGGTTTAGGTGCACCATTGGTGCAACGCTCACACCAGACTGCACTGGCAGGCTGGTCACATATTGGCAGATACCAGCGGTGCACCACGCAGCACAGTCTGCAATGGCAGGTTGGTCATGCATTTGAGAATACCAGCGGTGCACCATGCACCCCAGCTTGCAATGGCAGGCTGGCCACGCATGTGGAAAGCAACCTTGGTCCAAGTGCGCACCCCTAGCCCGCCAAGGCAAGCTGCACATAGTTTTGAATACCATTGGTGCCACGACGCACATCAGCCTGCAACAGCAGGCTGGACATGCACCTAGCGGCACAATCGGCGCAGGTGCGCACCCCGGCCTGCAATGGCAGGCCGGCCACTTAATCGAGGACACCCTCAGTGCAAATGCGCCCCCCCAGCCTGCAATGACAGGCTGGGCCCAGGTTCTACAACATCACATGTGCCCGTGCGCACATCAGCCCACAATGGCAAGCTGGTCACCGGGTGACCGCCACCCTAGGTGCGAGTGCACACACACACTGGCCTGCATGGCCAGACCTGTCCTATATTTAGAACCCTTGGATAGCACCCCTTCCTCATGTGTGTTCGAAGGGCGCGCTTGCACTTCCAAGCTGCCTTGACAGTAGGAAAGTGCCCCAGGCCCTATGGCCATACTAGGGCATCTGCCTCACCCTGGTGGTGTCCCCCATTGGATAAGACCCTCCTCCCCGAGATAGGGACACCCACATGGGGGTACGTCCCTACCCGGGTAGCGCCCATGCAGATGTACCTACGTGGTCCCTCACCTACCCCAGTGTGTTGTTAGGGAACAGCCCCCTCAGGGCTGGCAATGGAGTGAGCCAGACCAACCTGGGTATTAGATATTTTTGAAAGGCTCTTCTGGGGGGGCACAATCAGTGCGGTGTCCCCCCATTAGCCCGTGTTGCACCGGATCTGGGTATTTGGTATACCCTTTCTCCGTGCATTTGCAGGTATGACACCTAATCTAATCAAGTAAGCAGCACTCTGCCCTGGCATGTGTAGGATGGGCGTGCGCACTTTCCCACTGCAGTACGGTGGGAAAGTGCCCAGAGACCTAAGGTCAGGAAAAGAGAGTGGGCAAAAACCAGAAGGACAAAAAGCAAAAAGTTTTGGGGAAATCCCCCTAAGAAGGCCATGTCCAACACCTGCCTACAGACGTTACTTGCGGTTCACAGTGGGCCAAGAGCGCTTTCAGTTTAGCGTGCTCCCTTTCGGCCTTACCAGCACCCCTCAGGTGTTCACGAAAGCGATGGCAGTGGCTTCAGCTCATCTGCCGAGGTTGGGTGTTCCATTCTTCCCTTACCTAGACGATTGGCTGTTGAAGGCGGGCTTGCTCCAAGCAGTCATCTCCCTCCTTCAGACTACGTCGGACCTCCTGCATTCCATGGGGTTCACTATCAACATGCTGATGTCACACCTATCTTCCTCTCCGATGCTTCCTTACATCAGAGCCGTTCTGGATACAGTGCAGATTCGGGCCTATGCCCGGACTGGCGAGTCCAGGATATTGAGGCTATGAATCCGATGTTCCAGCTTCTATCCTGGATTTCGGTGAGACTAACTCTGAGGCTTTAGGACGTCATTGCCTCCTGCATCCTGCTGGTTACTCATACACGTTGGCATATGCAGGCTCTGCTGTGGGAACTGAAGTCCCAGTGGGAGCAGCATCAGGGAATCTCTCCGACATGGTCCAGATCTCGGAAGGAACTGCGAAAGATCTGCAGTAGTGGCTAACGAACCACAGTTGGGTCAGCAGCAGCCCCTTTCCCTTTCCCTTCCCCAACCAGAGCTGACCGTAGTGACAGATGCATCATTCCTGGGCTGGGACGGCCATCTGGGAGAGGTGGAGATCAGAGGGCTATGGTCTCTGGCAGAGTTGAGCTTCGTCCTTTGATCAGGGGAAGGCTGGTGCAGGTGTTCATGGACATCACCACCATGTGGTATTGCAACAAGCAGGGTGGTGTGGGGTCGTGGATCCTTTGTCAAGAGGCCCTGTGTCTCTGGACTTGGCTGGAACATCAGGGCATGTCCCTGGTGAGTAAACATCTGACAGGCTCTCTGAACGCCAGAGTGGACAAACTCAACCGAAGATGTCTAGCGGATCATGAATGGCGTCTCCATCTGGAGGTGATTCAAGGTCTAGGTAGCAGGTTTTTTTTTTTTAGAGTTTTATATAGCGCGAACTAGACCCGAGATGGGTATCAGAGCACTTTACATGAGCACCAGTTTCGTTACAGATGGACACATTCATTTTTTTGTTAGGCACGGGGAGATTAAGTGATTTGCCCAGAATCACAGGATGTTGAGCGTCCTTGCCGAGACTCGAACCTGGTTCCCCAGCTCCGAGGTCGACTGCGCTAACCGTAAGGCTACATCCTCTCGCAGTGGGGAGAGTATTGGTTAGATCTCTTTGGCACTGCCAAGAACGTGCAATGTCAGCAGTTTTGTGCCCTTGAGTTTTCACGGCTTTGGCTGGCTGGCGGTTTCCGCACAGGTCTGCTTGAGAGGTAGGAAGGGCTTCAAGGTGCTGTGTCTGCATCTCTGGACTCTTTTGGCTGGCTACTGGTTTCCAAAAAGGTCTCCGTGAGGGGTAGGGAGGTCTTCAAAGTGTTGTGTCTGCGTCTCTGGACTCCTTTGGCCAACGGAGCTCCAATAAATGGACGACACTCTGCTCCATGTAGATCTAGCTCCTTGATGCTGTATACGCTGGGGAAAGCCCCAGCATATATTTCCATGTCCTGGCAGCTGGACATCTACCCACTCCTAAAGTCCAGGAATTTTACAAAAGTTCAACGTTCAGCCAGCCATGCTGAAGCAGTTTCCCTCCTCAGAGAGATTTCTAGTAAGGGCACCTCTTCCCATCATGCATTGTGCTGGCCACTGACTAAGTGAAGGCGACTAGGTAGAACCAGCACTGTGCTCCTTGCGTACTCCTCCCAAGATAGCCCTGGAGTACAAAAACAGGGAATGAAGGAAAAGTGGGTTGGTGCAGCCCATGTCTGTTTTCTGTGGGCAACATCCATGCTCCATCTTCTGATCACCATTCTCTCACAAACTAGTGTTAGTGATCAGCATTAGGTTACCCTACGGACAGCTGCACTGTTAGTGATTGTACGTTTACTGTGTGCACACATTCCGATGTTTGCAGTCAAGACCACAAAGGCTACACACATCATTTTTACAATGATTTCAAAATTTCAAAACAAAAAATAGTCATTAGAACTCCCCCATTTCCTTAAGCCACTGGACTTAATTTACGATGTTGGCCCATTGGACATCTACTGCACAACAAAACCTATAATGTGCTGTGCAGAGGGGATCAAAGGATGCTGCTGCTCGCAGGCCAGTGAAGGGTCTCCCCATCGCAGGGCACCCCAAAGGAAAGGGGATCAAAGGATGCTGCTGCTCGCAGGCCAGTGAAGGGTCTCCCCATCGCAGGGCACCCCAAAGGAAAGGGGATCAAAGGATGCTGCTGCTCGCAGGCCAGTGAAGGGTCTCCCCATCGCAGGGCACCCCAAAGGAAAGGGGATCAAAGGATGCTGCTGCTCGCAGGCCAGTGAAGGGTCTCCCCATCGCAGGGCACCCCAAAGGAAAGGGGATCAAAGGATGCTGCTGCTCGCAGGCCAGTGAAGGGTCTCCCCATCGCAGGGCACCCCAAAGGAAAGCACCACTTTCCAGGTTGAGTTGTGTCTTGGGAACCAGGCCTCCTCAAACTGTTCCCCAAATAAGTCAGGGAAGCCTTCAGGGCCAGTGGATAATGGTGAGGATGGTTCAGGTGAACAGTGTGTCTCTAGCGTCGAAGAGGCCTCTATCAGAGAGGAGGCCAGAGCACAGGGTCCAGGGAGTGAAACGTTGAGGTCCAGTTAGGACTTTGAGATCCAGTGACAGAGCATTGCTCACTGTCCCGTGCATCAGAAAGGCTAGAGCGGGGGGCAGGTCTTTCTCCTACATGGCCCCCTCTTACTGTAGTGAAGTGCCTCTGCCTTACTACCTTCGCACGTGCTTAGATCATTGCAAATTCAGAAAGGAACTCCAGACAGTGCTTTTCTAACTCTGCGTTTTTCCTGCCGGCTATTTGCTTCAGCGCCGAGATACCCCTCCCGGGGTGGTTTGTGCGCGATATTAAATCATATTAACTTATTGACATATGAACATGACAGGGAGAGGTGCTTGCAGGGAAAAGGAAGGACTTCTTTAGGAAAACAACCTCCACCTTGAGGAGGGACCTCGACCTCGCTCTTACTCTCAAGTCTCTGGCCTGGCCTGTGCTAGGCCACAGTCTGATTCCTGCGGTAGGTGCTTGGACAATAAGCACTTGGGAGACGATTTATCAAGCTTTCAAGCAACGCAGCAAGATACCTTGCTGCGCTGCAATGCATGAGAGGGCAGGAATGCGCTATATTTAACACTATATGGCGCATTCCTGTCCTCCCCTTGCGCTGACACAGTCACCCTTGCGCCATGGCACCTTCCTGCACAAAAACAATCCTCAGAGGCATTTTCCTCTTGCTGTGCGCTGCGCCCTGCGCTATACCAGATTTACCAAGCTATGCAGGATGGCCTTGCGTGGCTTGGTAAATCTGAATCTCGGATTTGCGTCGCCCTGTGTACTCTTTGCGTGCTAAAAGTCAATAAATGGAAATGATTTGCCCCTCAGGGGGTCACCAGGAAGGCAGACACAAGGTGTGGCAGATCCCCAAGTAACACAGGTAGGAGCAGGAGGTAAAGAGGATGCAGAGTCCGGCGAGTAGTGGCCATGGGAATGTGGTGTTGCAGTCATGCGGCACCCAGGCCCTATAGTCATGCGGCACCTAGGCGCTATAGTCATGCGGCACCTAGGCGCTATAGTCATGCGGCACCTAGGCGCTATAGTCTTGCGGCACCTAGGTGCTATAGTCATGCGGCACCTAAGCGCTATAGTCATACGGCACCTAGGCGCTATAGTCATACGGCACCTAGGCGCTATAGTCATGCGGGACCTAGGCGCTATAGTCTTGCGGCACCTAGGCGCTATAGTCTTGCGGCACCTAGGTGCTATAGTCTTGCGGCACCTAGGCGCTATAGTCTTGCGGCACCTAGGTGCTATAGTCATGCGGCACCTAAGCGCTATAGTCATACGGCACCTAGGTGCTATAGTCATACGGCACCTAGGTGCTATAGTCATGCGGCACCTAAGCGCTATAGTCATACGGCACCTAGGTGCTATAGTCATACGGCACCTAGGCGCTATAGTCATGCGGCACCTAGGCGCTATAGTCTTGCGGCACCTAGGCGCTATAGTCTTGCGGCACCTAGGTGCTATAGTCTTGCGGCACCTAGGCGCTATAGTCTTGCGGCACCTAGGTGCTATAGTCATGCGGCACCTAAGCGCTATAGTCATACGGCACCTAGGTGCTATAGTCATACGGCACCTAGGTGCTATAGTCATGCGGCACCTAAGCGCTATAGTCATACGGCACCTAGGTGCTATAGTCATACGGCACCTAGGTGCTATAGTCATGCGGCACCTAAGCGCTATAGTCATACGGCACCTAGGCGCTATAGTCATGCGGCACCTAGGCGCTATAGTCATGCGGCACCTAGGCGCTATAGTCATGCGGCACCTAGGCGCTATAGTCTTGCGGCACCTAGGTGCTATAGTCATGCGGCACCTAAGCGCTATAGTCATATGGCACCTAGGTGCTATAGTCATACGGCACCTAGGCGCTATAGTCATGCGGCACCTAGGCGCTATAGTCTTGCGGCACCTAGGCGCTATAGTCTTGCGGCACCTAGGTGCTATAGTCTTGCGGCACCTAGGCGCTATAGTCTTGCGGCACCTAGGTGCTATAGTCATGCGGCACCTAAGCGCTATATTCATACGGCACCTAGGTGCTATAGTCATACGGCACCTAGGTGCTATAGTCATGCGGCACCTAAGCGCTATAGTCATACGGCACCTAGGTGCTATAGTCATACGGCACCTAGGTGCTATAGTCATACGGCACCTAGGCGCTATAGTCATGCGGCACCTAGGCGCTATAGTCTTGCGGCACCTAGGCGCTATAGTCTTGCGGCACCTAGGTGCTATAGTCTTGCAGCACCTAGGCGCTATAGTCTTGCGGCACCTAGGTGCTATAGTCATGCGGCACCTAAGCGCTATAGTCATACGGCACCTAGGTGCTATAGTCATACGGCACCTAGGTGCTATAGTCATGCGGCACCTAAGCGCTATAGTCATACGGCACCTAGGTGCTATAGTCATACGGCACCTAGGCGCTATAGTCATGCGGCACCTAAGCGCTATAGTCATGCGGCACCTAAGTGCTATAGTCATACGGCACCTAGGTGCTATAGTCATGCGGCACCTAAGCGCTATAGTCATACGGCACCTAGGTGCTATAGTCATGCGGCACCTAGGCGCTATAGTCTTGCGGCACCTAGGCGCTATAGTCATGCGGCACCTAGGCGCTATAGTCATGCGGCACCTAGGCGCTATAGTCATGCTGCACCTAGGCGCTATAGTCTTGCGGCACCTAGGCGCTATAGTCTTGCGGCACCTAGGCGCTATAGTCTTGCGGCACCTAGGTGCTATAGTCATGCGGCACCTAAGCGCTATAGTCATACGGCACCTAGGTGCTGTAGTCATACGGCACCTAGGTGCTATAGTCATGCGGCACCTAAGCGCTATAGTCATACGGCACCTAGGCGCTATAGTCATGCGGCACCTAAGCGCTGTAGTTATACGGCACCTAGGTGCTATAGTCTTGCGGCCCCTAGGTGCTATAGTCATACGGCACCTAGGTGCTATAGTCATACGGCACCTAGGTGCTATAGTCATGCGGCACCTAAGCGCTATAGTCATACGGCACCTAGGTGCTATAGTCCTACCCCTAGAGGCGATTATGGACAGTTTGAGGTGGTGGGCATGTGTGAGGCTGGTGAGGTGGTCTGACGCTTATATCCACTCGGCCTCAAGTACTCAAGATAGCTGGGGAGCTATCTCAATGGGGCGGTCCCAGTCAGCAGGAACCACAGCTATTCCGGTCTGTGTCAGCAGGAGAGGAATGTTTGTAGCCGGGAGGCCACCCTCTGTATGAGCAGCGCCAGAGAGGGCTTGGAGCTGGTAAAGGAAGTCTATTGTATTGCACTTTCCATAGCCCTTGTGCGCCCTAAAGCACGTTCTCGACTGTTGAGGAGCTAGCTGCTCACCATGCATAATTGATATGGTGCTTCGTACATAATCAAACCTAGAAAGAATGGAGAGCTGTGATCTGGGGGGAAGTGTCATTGGTGGTTACACAGGGTCTACTTTTGAGGGAATAAACTTTTATGAACCTTCATGGCACAAGTCCCCAAAAATATTGTGGGGTTAATAGGCAAACACAGTTTGCGATGCTATGTGGAGAGACGTTCCAAGAAGTGAATGATGTCACAGCCCTATCATATCCCTCGCGTTAAAGGGTATAAACCGAATCTACAGGCTTTACTACATATAACATAAGCAAGTAAACCAAGGTATACGATGTATGAATGAATGAATGAATTATACTTTGTGTGATTAATTACAATCTTTACTATAATAAAATCGTGCACTATTCTGGCCAATGAAACACTAATGCATAAAATCAGAAAGAACCACGAATCATTCCAAGAAAGGGGTGCATTTGCCAAGAGGCTCGTTAAAGCGGTGAGGTTCTTAGGTGCAATGTTTTAAATTGAAATTTGAAATTGAAATTTGTACTTGTAAAGTGCACCCATACCCCCAAAGGGGTGTCCAGGCGCTGTACGCATACCGCTGTGGAACCCTTCCTGGCTTTTCCCTGTGAAATGTCCACTCCTTGGCACCCCCAGGGTGAAGCCAGGCATCCCAGCGCTGTTGGGGCCGTTGTGGAGATTAAGCAAGCTATTGCCCAGAGTTGCAGAGTGGGACCCATGATTAGAATAGGCACCGAGGCGAGAATTATCAGGTCCGAGGAAATTGAGCCCAAGACCCGCCGAGGCGGGAATTGAACCCTGGTCCCGGGCCAGATCTCTGCATCAGGGTCTGCCGCTCTAAACCTAAAAGGAAAAAGAAATACTGCAGCATTGAATGAAGTGCACAGAGAGCCATGAAGTGCACAGAGAGCCATGAAGTGCACAGAGAGCCATGAAGTGCACAGAGAGCCATGAAGTGCTTAGATGCTTGTCTCTGAGTAAGAAATGGCGGCGAAGGTGCAACATACGACTCCAGCAGCGGCACAGAATGAGTCATTCGGCCGTCTGGCCTCTGAATTACTGCAAGGGGCGATCGGCCACCAGGTTTCAGGGACTTGGCCATCTTGTTCACGCACAGTTATTTATCAAGAGCTAGCCGGTTCGGGGCCAACTGTCTCTGGAGGTGAATTTCTGCCTTTATTCGCCTCTTCAATGTAGGATTGCGTGAGGCTGATATATTTGCCAAATGTTGTCAGTTTCGTCGGCTCCGTAATAGTGAACACCGGGTTCGTGGCCCCATTACACGTTGGGGTGCCTCGAGCGAGAAGAAGTGGTTTTAACAGCCTGCAGCATGGTAGCAGCAGAAGTGAGGGGTATGGGTGCAGAGTCGACAGTTGACAGTTTTGAGGAGTGACAGCCATCTGGGATTTACTTCTTTAGTTTGTGGGGCCATTAGCCTTACAAGCATGATTTGTTTGAGACAGCCTTTACGAAGAGCACAGCAGAGCTACGGTGGAGGTATGAGGCAACCCGGCTTAACATATGACTGCCCCACTGCTTGTAATAGTTTTGAGTTATTGAGGTTATCTATATCACTAGCCTTTCTTTGATAGTGTTTTTTGTTTGTGTTTTCAGTGTGGCTTTGAGAGCGGCACACGGAAGCTTTAGTGCTGTCTGATCAATTTGGAGAGGGACAACTGAGCATTGAAGGTGTTGCGGCCAGGGGTTCCCTTCTAGGGCAAAGATATGCAGGAGGACAGCTTTCTTGGTATTGGGCAGCGTTTTTTTAACCCTATAGTAATCATTTACACAGGACGCCACTCTAAATCCTAATTCCAGCCTCATCAGGCAGCTCCGAAGACGTGATGGTCGTCTAAAGACCCTTTGGTAGGATTGGAACTGGGGTTATCTGACTGTCTGGGTAGGGTTTGTGGCCGTGTTTGAACGCTGGTAGAAGGGTTGTTGCTAGTATAGGCTGGCAGACGCGCTTTCCAAGGAGGTATTTAGTTTTCACAAAGTAATTATTATTGACTCAAACCTTTGCAGCAGTGGGCTTCAAGTGCTTTTTGGGTTCTTTATGATGTCATCCAAACATCCCGATAATTGTAAGCATCAGCTGTTTCGATTTTTAGTGGACCCAGGCTCCAGCTGAAATGTATTTTTTGGGTTGGGTTTCCAAAGACTAAGGGCCTGATTATGAGTTTGGTAGTCTTCCTTCGGCCGCCATGCCAGCGCCCCACAGGAACACCACCAAACTCGTTGTCAGACCGCTCGCCGGATTACGAGTTTAATACTGGCGGGTGGTCTG
Source organism: Calotriton arnoldi (assembly GCA_963921515.1). NCBI lineage: Eukaryota > Metazoa > Chordata > Amphibia > Caudata > Salamandridae > Calotriton > Calotriton arnoldi. Next base: position 4,013,222 of record CAWUFW010000408.1, read on the forward strand.
TGCTGCGGCGGTCCCACGGCGGTGCCTTTCTAAGGCTCAAAGGAGAGCATTAGAAAGGCACCACTGTCGGAGCCCGCAGCATGCTCCTGCACAGGAAGAAATGCACCATGTCATGCATTTCTTCCTGTGCAGGCACAGGGAGTGCAGAAATACAGGGGGGCACAAATTGTGCCCCACTGCATGCACCCCTATACATAGAGACAACAAGGGGCTCTGTAAGGGCTTCCTTAGTTCCCTCATGCCACACTTTTCATGGTGGGCTCAGCGCCATGAAAAGGGGGGCGGTGAGGAAACTTGTGATATGCTCGTAACTTCCTCTGACCGCTGCGCCACTCTTGGGGGATCATGGCTCCCCGGCGGTTGCAGCGGTCCTATGGCGGTCCCACTGCTGCACTCGTAATACAGCGGTCGGACAGCGGGTGCAGCGGTGGTCGCACTGCCACCACGACTAGGGAGGTTCAAGGGACCGCTGTAGTCGTAATTAGGCCCCTAAGACTTTGGTCTCAGAGCCGTTTTCCACCATTTTGTTGGCCAAGTTGTATTTGTGCAGGCTCTCTGTAGGCCTATTCTAGAATGATCCAAGAGAATGATGTCATCGTCATATTGTAGTATTGTAGCCTTGGAAGTTCCAATTTTGGGGGAATGACATTCACTTGTTTCAGTGTTGTGCCCATATTAGCAGTGAACAAATTAAATAGGAGGGGTGCAAGCACACAGCCTTGCTTAAGGCCGTTGTCCGTTTTGATCTCCCTGGTGACCACTGTCTGAGTTAGCTTGACCCTGACCCAAGTACAAGTGTATAGAGATATGGGTTAGGTAGGAAAGGGCCACAATGTTGTCCTGTGTAGAGGAATTTGCCCTGAAACCTGTTTGACTGAATTCATTTATATCATTCACTTCAGCCCAGCGCTGCAGTTCTTTCAAGAGGACGGAGGCATAGGCCTTGGATTCAATGTCCAGAAGGGAAATGAGGCGGTAGTTAACTGGATCCGTCCTGTGGCCCATCTCATGTATGAGGTTCAAGACCGACTCCCTCCAGCTCTCCGGGAGCGGAGCTAAATTGTTGACCACAGGTCGGGATCTCAATGTATGTGTTTGTACCTAAACAGAGATGCATGAAGATCTATTTCTTGTGTGTGAGGGCAAATCAGTGTATGTTTTAGACAATACAAAAAGTGATCAGCACCTACCATTCATTCATTTGCCTATATACACATCACATAATGAGTTATATAGTGCTCAGACTCAATCCTGATTTTTCATCAAAAATTCCATTATTTCTATCTTTTTGCTTTTTAAAAAAATCTGTTCTTTTCTGTAGCCAACGCGTTTCGTCCCTTAACAGAGACTTCTTCAGGACTACAAAATACAAACAATAAAAAACAAAATTTTAAATCATTTATGCAAATTTCTAGCACACAAAATGCCATTTGTTTGCCCATAGCACATTCAACTCTTGAGAAAAACGCTGTACCTCTGCACTCTTAGTATTTACTTCTCTATTCTTAGACAGTAAGCATATTGGTTTATCCTATTTTCAATATGGCAACTCACAGGAAACACCAGTCTTGATAAATTATTTCAACAAAGCTATTTAATTTCCAATGACAATGCTCCATTCAACAATACAATATCCTGTCTTAATAATTTGTGCAAGTCAATCCAACAAAATTAAATAGATTGCATAAAATGTCATTGGTACGAATGACATATGGAGGTCCTGTTCTTGAAACCTCCTTGATGACAGAGGATGTGTTTCGTTACTAATGTAACTTCTTCAAGGCTTGAGTCCTTAGGAATTGCAGTTCTCAGATTAAAAATTGTCAAACGAGCATGTAAAGACTTTAAAAGTTTCTCAAGGAAATTAAGGAGACCCTTATGACAAGTAGTATCGGTACCGAACAAGTCGTCGATAAAATCCACATCAAGCGAAATAGATCCTGGAAAGGGTATATCCAGCCTCCAATAGTTAACACGTATTCACTCACGTGTGGTAGTTACCCCACTTGAGTAGAGTGAAGATGACTGTTTTAAGAACAAGTTTTTGAAAAACACATATAGTATATCCAATAAACGGTCTCACTATATAGAAACAAGCATTGGCATAGCCAATAGGTCTCGCCTTTGGGACCTGCTGCATAACTAAATACTTATAAGGTCCCAAAGGCGAGACCTATTGGCTATGCCAATGCTTGTTTTAAATGGCGATCCAATAAAGTTGTGCAAAACGGAAGTGCATGCTAGTGTGCCGGTCGAGTATAACGTATTTGAGAAGAAGATATTTTAGGCTGAAGTGTGCTACTTTTCAGCAAAATATAAAAAAGGGGGAAAAAGACCATTCTAACGTTGCCTAATGAAGAAGAGGAAGTCACGTCAGATAACATCCCTCGTGCTCCCTGAAACTGCGACACGAGCTGGTATGTCATTCCCTGATAGAAGGCGCGCGCGTCCTGCGCCCGGAGCCGATCGATAGAGTGGAAATTGCTTGCCGTTTCCGCTGAAGAGCGCGCTTTAGTGTCTCTCCTCGGATTCGCACTGTCGCCGGATCAGCGCCTGAGAGGCAGGGCGTGCTCTTTCCGGGGTTGGAGCTAACTTGTAATCTCCCGTCCTACACTCGAGTAAAGCGGTCAGGGTAGCTTTACTAATTCCTTCACTTTTAGAGGTCTGCTATACGTCCACGGGCTAATGTAAGCAAGAGAAATGGGTCCCCAAATCCTGGGTTGGTTGTATAAAACAGCTTTTGGGTTGCTGCAGGCCTCTGAAAGCCTGGTGCCGCCGCAGGGCTGATAGCTGCACCCCTGCTGGTCTGAGATAAAAGTACAGCAGGCACCAATTGAAATCAGAAAAAAAGCAAAAAAAACAAGCGCTGAAAGACAAGCGCGGCCCCGCGAAAGTTAAAGCGACGCGCTTGTTTTCCTTCCCAAGTAGTAGTAATGAGGTTTCAGTGGAGCGCGGCCGGAAGTCCATGTACAGCGTTTACCTTGCGGGAGTGAGCAGCGGCAGGCGCGAAAATTGCAAACAGATGGCGCCGCTGCTCGCTCCCGTAAGGTAAACGCTGTACATGCACGAGAACTCATTGGAAACAGTGCAGTACATGCACGAGTTTCCCCCAAAAAACGGAGTGATTCCAAGAGGTCACTCCAAAGCAGCGCTTGCGCGCTGCGTAGACAAGACCTAAAAATGAAGGTGAGCCTCTAGACCAGGTTTTCTAATCGTACTTGCACAGGACAGCAAAAGAGCAAAGGCTGTGATATGCCCCTGTTAACGGCAATCCCGCCGTATGTCAATATGTCAGTCCCGGACCGGCATAAGCGAGTATACACTCAACTCTTGTTAGAGGAACAGTGCATCCAAATATTTCAGCCCTTGTACAAACATGAGCCACAAGGCCTAGAATATTCGGATACACTGTTCCTCAAATCATTCTTCGGACTAGTTAAAGGTGCCGTGAAGCCGCGCTAATGGTAAATTGTGTGTTAGCAACAACTATAACAATAGGGGTGCAAGAGCTTAGAAATAAATCAACATATATCAATGTTAAGCTAACACCTGGAGGCATATTTACGTTCCCTGGCGCATCCCTGCATATCAGCAGGGATGCGCCAGGGAAAATGCGTCACGCAAGTTTACCCTTGATGCCACGTCCCGATGCGCCGCATTTACAATGCGGCGCATCGTGGCGCAAGGATAAGCAGATGTGTGACGCATCTAGCCGGCGGAAGGTTGGCGCAGTGCTGAAGTCGTGTCGCAAGCGCGACGCAACTCCAGCACTGTTCCAACCTTCCCTATTCCTAACATGGTGCGTCAATCCTTACGCCTGCTTGAAGCAGGCGTAAGGATTTGGCGCACAGCTGCTCGGAAAAGTGACTGCGTGAAATCTTGTAGATTTTCACTACGTCACTTTTCCGAGGCGTACCTGCGCCGGAACGCCCCCTGCGCCGGTACGCCCACATGAAACCTGACGCAGGTTTCATGTGGCGCAGGGTGCTACTACGTGACGCATCTCCCTAGATGCGTCACGTTGTAAATATAGCGCAACGCGGCGCTTGGTTTGCATCGCCGCTGCGTCACTTGCGTGACGCAACGGCGACGCAAAAGTGGCGCAAGGGGCTTGTAAATATGCCCCCTGGTATTTGGAAACTGCTGCTTTCAAGTGTTTTTCAAGTCCTCATAGTTTGGGGTAACTGTTTGTTTCCTGCTGTTTTTTTAACCAATATATTCTCCGCTCCCCCTTAAACACATCCCAGATAAACCGATGGAATAAAAACAAGCAGCTTGTCGAACTCAGGGTAAAGGTCGGGCACAGCCAGTCAGCGGGTTCGGGCCTAGGTATGGAGACTAGACGACAGTCTTGGTTTTAATCAGTGTCTGAAGGAAAGGAGAGTTTCAAGCTCCTTTTAAAAAGTTTAAAGACAGGAAGTGGAATGTAGAACTGGTGAAGAGAATTCCAGATTCTTGTGGCACTGCCAGGGAACGGTTGCTTCATACACCGCTGACATAGGAGGAGGGATTCCGCATTTCTGGACCCCTGTTGAGCATCATGTTAATCGGCCAAAAAGATGGAGTGGGTGTGTGTAAGGCTTTGTGGGTGATGCAGGCCATTTTAATTCCCATGCTATTTTTAAAGGGAGGCCATTGTAGTGTTATAAGGACAGTTGTGATGTGGTCAAATTTCTCGCATCCAGAAACAAAGCAGGCAGGCGCAAAGGGTGATGGATTTTTGATTCGCCATTGAGAAGCGAATTCCCATAATCGAGTCAGGAAATAACAAGCAGTCGAACTAGGGTCTTTAACTCTCGTTCAGGAAGAAACGCCTGCAAAGTAAGTTGGTAACAAGCCCTCTTGACCGTAGCAAAGACTCATCCTTGAAGGTTAAGTGTGTTGTTGATGATGAAACCCAGGGATTGGGTGTTATCAACGATACCTAGTTTACAATCCATGAGTGCAGGATTCAATCCAGGGATGCAACTAGACCCAAAGGTCGGGGCTAGAACTAGAATGAAAAGCATGTGGGACACTTCAGGACATTTAGTCATTTTTCTGGACAATACGTGACCTCCCATGCTTCACACTAAGATCCCTTAAGAACATCCTACTCGCTGCAGCACGTCTCATTTAGGGCCTGAAGAAATATGATCACATCTCCCCTCTCCTGATGGAGCTCCATTGGCTCCTCTTTCCTGTCCACAGCATCGTCAAAACAGAAGCATCACTTACAACGCCATCAAAACCAACACCCGCTACCTTGCAGACAAGCTCACTATCTCTGGTGGTTCTCAACACATGAAACACACAAAAGGTGATGGGCGGGATCCTTGCAATTAGTCTAACCACTGGCAATCGCTTGGGGCAGCATCCCACCCCATCGTTCTTTTGCTCACCATGCCATCTCAGTTTCGACCCAGCAATATGCAAATCCGTCTTTACTCTGCTCCTGGTGTAGAGTGCAGTGGCATAGAGAGCAGTGTTTCTCCACACCAGTTCACTCTGCTGTGTACCACTCCAGTCTACTGCAACTTATCAAGGGAGGGAAGTAGAAGCGTCTCGTAGTCCCACTCAGCTTCCAGCCATAACGCAATACAATCAAAAGTGGAGTGGGGCATCTGGGCCTGGAGGGATCTTGATGAAAAATCTTTGGGACCCTCAACAGCCATTTTCCACCACAAGTATGTGGTTTGCCATCGGCGTAATCATGGTTGATAGCATCATCATTGGGTCTTTTTTTTGTGCCTCCACCAGGAGGTGATCCCAAGAGATTTGCAGGGATCTGTTCATGAAATAGTGAATTAAAATCACCTCTCATCGTAGAATTGATTTAATAAAGGAAACAATAAGGGTAAGATTTAAAAACAAAAGTGGATGTGAGGGTAGGACATGCAATGTATCCTTCACATCGTGAAAAACACTGGTCTACACGTTTCAGCTCACATGCGCCCTTGCTGGGTCGTTTGCTTTCGTCAGGACCAAAATCTAAGGGGGAAGTGACCCCCTTTCTTATTATTACTCACAGCAGGAACACTGTCCCCTGGATCAAATTCGAAAGGCAGTCAGGTCATTACGGCAATTGAGAAAACATTGTTCTCAGCTGAAAATAGAAATAGAGGTTAGCAACATATTTTCAGAACATTGTGTACTTTGTTAGTGCTGGCTAACGATGTGCCCATAGTGAGGGATGCTTGAACTTTGTGTGCTATTTGCACTCGATTGTACTTAATTGTGAAAGGAAGAAAAATTCTAACATGCTACTATTACTCCGTTACTAGACTTTACATTTCATCGTACTATGTAAACATATAGGGGCATATTCTCAAGGACACATCGCCGATTTAGCTGCACTTTTCCGCCACGAAAGTGGCAATACATTTATCGCCCTATTCACAAGCCTGCGCTAACAGCCGACATCGTCAGTTTTCCTGTGATAGCTGCCGCTAAAAACATCGCCAGGGCTGACAGCGACAACTAACGCTAATCATATGCAGAGTAGGCGTTCCCATGCAAAAACTCACGAAAACACCACTTCGCGATATTCTCAACGACCAGCCAGATCGGCGATGCGGCCCAAAAACAGGCGATAAGGCATGTTAGCAGCAGGGACTTAAGACCTGCTTTTTTCTGGTCTTAAGTAGGACAAAAACCTGCAGTAGAAAGGGAGCCCAGACCAACAGATGCCATGGAGCTACTAATCATGCAGCTTGGAGACCCAAGAGGGCCACAACACCCACCGCCACCACCCCCAGGACCCCCAGGACCCCCCCCCCAGACTGCCACTGAGGCAGCGCAGAACAAGACAGCGGACCTTCCGAAAGCGCACCAGCCTCAGAGACTTACCGCCAGAGGATGTCATTGCCCAGTACAGGCTCAAAAGGACAACCATCCTCCGCATCCTGACCCACTTTGCCCACAGGCTGACGGTACCAACACAGCGGACAACCAACATCCCTCCGCAGACAAAGCTGCTGGCTGTGCTGCACTTGTTGGCCTCTGGTACCTTCCAACCAACAACTGCCAGAGTCGGAGGAGTCTCACAGCCAGCCCTATCAAAGTTCATCACACCTGTCTTGGATGCCATCATCAGCTTGATACCCCAGCACCTTCACTTCCCCCACACTGCGCAGGAACAGCTGGAGACCAAGCAAGGCTTTTACGCCATAGCTGGCTTTCCGCACGTGTTGGGGGCAATTGACTGCACACATGTCCTACTTGTGCCCCCTGCCGACACTGCACACAATTACTGCAACAGAAAGCACACGCATTCCATCAATGTGCAGGCAATAGTGGACCACCGGGGACTGCTCACCAATGTTGTCGCAAACTTCCCAGGTAGTGTGCATGATTCCTACATCTTCCGACAGTCCATCATCAACCAGCGCTTTCAGGATGGCACCTATGGAAATGCACTGCTCGTTGGTAAGTACCAACGGAACACACCACACACCTCAACTCCACAATTATACAACTCACAACTGTGGGAATGCACACGTAACAAAATCACATACAGCATGCCAACCAACATGCCCACCTACCAGACACGACTACACAAGTAACTGTGGTAACAGGGGCCAGACATGTAGACAAACCATCCACAAAGGCATAGCCCCTCTGCCACACAATTGCAGAATGTGGGGAATGGTGGGAACCAAGAATGTGCGAAGGAGGCAAGTGACCCATGAATAAGAATGTACACAATGACAAGTGTGGCGGTGATGTGCTGGACAGTCTTGAGTATGCAGAGCACAGACATGTCCATGTGAACATATACTGCTGGTGCTTGTGGTGTTGTGGACAGTGGACGCAACCATGTTACCTCAGGCAGTGGGGAAGACCTTGGACATGTAGCTATGTTGCCCCCGCTGTAAGCGTAAGCGTAGTGGGCTGGCCCGTCGTACGCCAGTCCAGCGTATGAGTGTGAATAAATAGCCCGGGGCTCTGGGCGTGGTTCACTCCCGGGATGGCCACCAAAGTAACTACTGCGTGTGTCTCTGTGTCCGCCATATCCTGACCATAGGCCTACACACACGTGGCCGACCACCTTCAACGGCCAAATTTACACCGGCGACGAGGTGGCTACGTCAAATGCCACCCGGCGCACATCTCGTCATTGCCTGCAGGGGCATGTCTGCCAGGGCGGCGCCCCTCACCCTGCCACGAGGCCACCGCCGTGACCGGTGGTGCCTGCGCGATCCTGTGCGCCTGCTGCACCACAGCCCGCTGGTCCCCAGACCCGTCCGGCGCTCAGCGGTGATTGCCCGCCCCTGCGCACCCAGGCCTCACTGCTCACCTGCCACCACCGGCGTGTCTCCAACAGGGCCCACCACGTGCCGGTGCAATCTTCAAGCCCGAGGCCCGCGAGCTTGGCAGCCTCCTCAGCCGATCGCTGGCTTCTGCGCAACAGGCCCCCAGCGCACCCTGCGGCACCGCACCGCGGAGTTCTGTGTGTGCTGACTGCTCCCTCCGGCCTACACTGCAGTCCAGCAGGTCTCAGACAAATCCTTTCCAGTCCGCCCCTCCAGGCCTACTGCACATGCAGGCTGCACACCGCTCAGCTCTTGAGGTGCCACTACCTCAGTGCACCGCAAGTCACCATCCAGCCTCCAGGCCCACTGCATCATCGCAGGCTGCACACCCGCTCAGCTCTTCAGGTGGGCCTACCTCAGTGCACCTCAAGTCATCGCTACGTGGTGGTAGGCCCGTGCCGGACGCAGTGCCTCAGGTGCCACTACCTCTGTGCACCACAAGTCATCGTCCCGTGGGGCTACCCCACAAGTCCGCCTCCAGCAGCCAACAGCATGTCCTCGGTAACTCCACTGGAGCCCTTCACAGTCACTGGGCCACCCCCGTCCCAGGCAGGCCACTGGAAAGCCTGGGTGGAACGTCTGGAGACGTACTCCGAAGCGCACGACATCCCAGCGCCGCGGCGGCGGCCCACGTGTAGGCGTGTGAGGAGTGTGAAGAAATGGCCCGGGGCTCTGGGCGTGGTTCAGTTCTGGGCGTGGTTCAGTTCCGGGCTGGCCACAAAAGTAACTATGGCGTGTGTCTCTGTTGTAGTGTCGGCGCCACCCAGCCCTTATTCGACAATGTTGCAATGTAGCATGCACCCGGAGGGCGGGGTCGCCCGAATGGATAAATAAAGGAGCGCAAGACCGCTCGGGGTCTTGGCTCATACATGCCAACTGTTGTGTGTGTATCTTCATTGCCGCAGCATAAGCCAAAGGCCTAGCCTCAATCGCAGCGCAAGTTCAGCCAGGCCTGAACTCCACATCTGTGTCCGCCCTATCCTTACCATAGGCCTACACACACGTGGCCACCCACCTTCAATGGCCAACATTACAGTGTTGTTGTCAGGCATGCGGACATGCGCAGGCAGGCAGCACAATGGTGTGCCGTAGGAGTGCAAGTGATGCAACCGCGCAGCGCACACAAGTAAATAGGCTCGGGGGGAGGGAGGAGCAGCTGTGAGGCTACGTAATACACATTGATCCCGCACATTTGCCAGAAGCAATACATGGCAAACATGAATCTCAAAGTCACACAAATCACACACCACAAAACTTGTAAGTCTGCCAACACAGCATGCAGAACTACCAATTTACACTAATCTCACTTACCTCTCACAGGTGATCAATGATATGCACTCTGCCCGTGGATGATGACACCCCTCCGAGCCCCGAACACCCCGGCCCAGAGGCAGTACAATGTGGCCCACAAACGCACCAGGGGCATTGTTGAGCGCACATTTGGCGTGTTAAAGTCACGTTTCAGGTGCCTGGACATCACAGGTGGAAGACTCATGTACAGCCCAGAAATAGTGTGCAAGATGATCATTGCATGTTGTGTATTGCACAACATATGTGTACGCACCAATGCCCCATGGATCCAAGTGCCAGATGCACCGGACGATGATGAGGAAGATGAGGCAGGTGGACCACACCCCACTGCAGCTGCAGCAGGAATAGCCTGAAGGAACACAATCATTAACAATTTCTTCGCATGGGCACGTCACATTGTGACTGTCCTTAGCAATCATGGAACAGTACAAAATGACCACATGAACAGCATGTGCAAATAAATTCATTGCAACACACATTCCCTGTGTGCATGTCAGTCCTCTGCATTAGCACATCACTCTGACCAGTGTAAGTGCAACATTAAGTGCAAACAATCTCACAAATAGCAAATAGATGGTGGGTATGTCACCTCTGTACAGAGAGGCTGTTCAGGGTGTCACGTATTCGGAATGCCATTTCAGGGTGTCAAATGTAGTACGTAATCCCACTCATCAGCGTATCTCATGGTTACAAAAACATGATATGAAGGCTGTCATTGGTGTTCATAAAAAGACAACAGGGTGTCATTTATGGTCAAATATGAAATTGCGGGTGTCATTTGGGGTCAAATATGAAATTGCGGGTGTCATTTGGGGTCAAATATGAACCACCCTGATGCAGAGATGCACCATGAGACTTAAGTCTCACAACATGAGCAACATGGACGTAAGGGGGATGGGGGCACAGTGAACACCTCAGCAACATGGGAGATGCACACCAGCCAAAAAGCCAGCAGGAATACCTTGCGTAGAACACACCAAGGTGTCCCCTGGACATATGTGCCATGTACAGATCACATGTGTACACGGACGTCATCCATCAATAGTAGTGAACAGTGTCAGCTAAAAGGTGCAAGGTGAGAATTCACGCGCCTCCTCACAGCTACCTGTACCCATCACTGTCATCTCACTGCCTATCTGGGTCACGTTCAAACATGTGCATTGATATCAGTTCCCAGGGAGTACCTTTTTTTGGAATCACTGGCCCTACAGCCATCCATACTTTCATACTTGCTTGATCATAGACATGGCACATCTGTGTGAATTAGAATGTTTTAATCACATTCGGTGGAGTGTTGAAGCTGGATCAGTACATGGCCATGCAATCCCCACTTTACATTGTTGCCCCGTGGAGGGCCAGCCAGAGTCCTTTAGGGATTGACAAGTTCATCGGAAGAGAAAGAGTTCAGTCCGCAGTCTGATTGCTGTGTCATTGGTAACCAAACCAAATATGGCAGTCCATGTCGAGGGCCATGGTGAGTGTCGCTGAGTGTATCGGGGGACAGTGGACGGTGTTGTTCCAGGGCATGATGCAGAGGGCAGAACCAAGCTGAAACAGGCCATATGGCGGAGATGAATGCTACCGCTTCCTTCTTATTGCAAAGGCAGGATCATCCACATCATCGCCCTCTGATGTGTGATGTGCCTCACATGTGGGTGGTGGTGTTTTGTCTGCAGCACTGTGTGGCACTGACACATCAGGGGCCGGAGGTGGAATGTCTGCCGCACTGTGTGGCAGTGACACATCAGGGGCCGGAAGTGGATTGTCTGCCGCACTGTGAGGCACTGACACATCAGGGGGCGGAGATGTGGATGGAGTAGTAGCAGCAGCATTCATCTGCGCCAGGCCTTGTGGCAACAATGCCATGATGAGGATCTGCAGGGCATGGTAGATCCCAGCTACATCTCGCTGGTGTGCAGCCGTGGCAGCCATTCTTTCCGCCTGCATCCGCTCCATGTTCTCCATGATCCTCCGCATGTGTCCCAACTCCCGGCTGACATCGCTGGGGCCACTCTGACTAGACAGTTGTTCTTGTCTCAGAGTCATGACTCCAGCGATGTCAGCCATGGCTTGTTGGAGAGCATGGAGCGGACTGTGGGTGTCCGTTAGGGACTGTAAGTGGTCCCTGATGGGACTTAGACACCCACGTATGGCATCTAGTTTGGCTGCCATGAGGTCGAACCCCACTCGCACCTGATCAGCCATCTCCTTCTGGCCCTCTAACACACGGCGTTGGAATGCCATGTGTTGGTCGTGGGGGTCCTGAGAGACAGCCGTGGTGGTGGGTGCTTCCTGCTGTGTGGTCTGTGCAGGGGGTGGGGTCTCCTCGATGCAGCTGGGCTGCCCTGCTCCTAGGGGTGGGGTGCTGAGGGTGTCCATGAGCTGTTGGAGGGCGTCGGTGTCGATGGTGTGGAGGTCCTCTTCATCATCAGTGAAGAGATGTACTGGTCTGCTCTGCAGGAGGTGTTGATTCTCCCTCTGCAATGTGAAGGGGAGATGCAGTTTAACAGTGTGTTCCATGTATATTCACGCATTGCACAAGTTTACAAACAGACTGCATGACAATGTACATTGTGACTGTTTGGGAGGAGATGCCTATTTGATGCGGGACAGTGGACATTTCTACACATTCAGGGATGTGGGGTTGTACTTGTACATTATCATCTCACAGTTTCCTGCTATGCCAAATGTGATTGGCCAGTTTCTACACACAAGCGGCAGCAGTTGTGTCCTCTGTTCTATTGTGAAAGTGTTGCAGTTTGTACCACATTGTTGTCAATGTTGATGTGCTGTGATTGCTATGTGTGTGTGCTGCATTGTGGGAGAGTCGCCCCTGAAGCTCTGATTTTGCTGGCCCTTATCCCTTTCAGGCGGTGTGCCTTTCACTTATGTGCTTATACAGTGCTGAGATGTTGCAGACTTGGGTAAATTGGACTCTTGGTGGGAGTTGGGACTCTTGGGCATGGTTTGTCCGCAGATGTCTTGTTGACGTCAGGGGTTGTTTGTGCACGTGGATGTGTCAGAGTGTGACCTGCTCCTTTACGGATGTGGTCCACACTCAGCCACCTCAGTGTCGTGGCGTGCACCATGTCATGATAATTGGACTGCTGCCATGCTAATCGTCTTGCAGTGTCACTTGCATTGTCAGTGTGGCTCATGGACCCGCAGCTTTGCTGGGTTCAGCACATGTGCATGGGTTTGTTGTGAGATTAGTGATGTGTGGGAAGGGCCCCCTCTGGGCACATTGTCGATGGGGGCTTACTTGCTGTTTCTATGTGTGCTGCAGTATGCCAAGGAGATCAGGGACATGATCCAGAGTCATTGTGGGTGTGCACTGTGCTATACTTAATTATGCATGTGTGCCATTGTGCCCATCTCCCCCCGTCCCCCCAGTCCCTGGTCATTACTCACCCTGTTGCTGTTGGGTCAGGTCATATTGAGCAGTGTCCGGTCCCCCAACTCCTGCCACCGTCTCCCCACTGATGACTGTGGACACCATTTCCTCCATCTCATCCAGCTCCTGCTGTGGCGCTGGACTCCCACCTCCAGTCTGCATTGCGGCTTTCCGGTTGTTGGCGAGTTTCAGCTTGGTTTTGCGCTTCACATCATTCCAGCGCTTCTTGCAGTCGTCCACTTCCCTTCTCTTCACTCCGACTGCATTCACCTTGGCCAAGATGGGCTGCCATATGGCATTTTTAGTTGCCAATGACACAGTGGAGGTGATGAACAGTTGTTGGTGGTGTTCTATCACCTCCGTGATCAGGATCTTGTTTTCCTGCGGACTGAATCGCGGGTTCCTCTTCTTCTTCTCCTTGCCCCTCTCCTTCCCCGAGGTCCCTGGCTGGTCCTCCGGGCGGTTTGTGGGGTTCTGGTTGGCCTCTGTAGTTGTTCCAGCTTCCTCCATGGTGCTTCTCAGTTGTTTGGGTTTGTTTGTTTGTTTTTTGCAGCTTTTATGGTGATTTTTCCCGCCTGATGTGGGAATAGCAAGCCTGGCGCTTTTTATTGCTGTTGGGCCCATCGCCACTTTTTTCATGTTCGGGTTTCCTTTTTTAGCGGCGGTCCGGTAATTTTAACGCGGACATTTGACGCGTTATCGGGGAACTATCGCCTATTGCCGGCGTGTTGAGAATACGCCGTTAACACGGCGTTAGTTTCCCGCGATAGACGGCGTTATGTAAAATTGCGTTAACCTAGTTTGGCGATAATTATCGCCCGTTCTTGAGAATATCCCCCACATTGTTTCAGATGGAATTTAAACTCAGAATTGTGTAATACTTTCCTTAGGATCGTGATTGTTATCTAGAATCTGAAGGAAGGTCGCTGTAGTGGTTATTCCCCAATTTGAGGATGGTTTTCCAAGAAGTAAAGAATTGTGCCGTGCTCTCTTTTGGGGCGTAGTTGTTATCTCGGTCCTAGCGGAAGGTTAGGATCGTAGGATCCCAGCCGTTGTCATGCACTCTTTTATTTTACTGTTACGCTTTACAGCTTAAAGGAAAAATAAATGCAATTTAAGTTAATCAGTGGGAAATGCACTATCATACTTTAATGCACTGCAGAGGTCTGTTTGTAACCAGAGAGACAAGATTGAAGCCTGTTTGAAGCAGTGGAGAACAGGGCCTTGTGCATGTTTAGTTCTAAGAAGTCTCAGTCTGTGACAGAAAGCACTGGGAATATTTAATTCATTATTTTAAACTTGCATTATACACAGTATAAAATAGGATGCTGCAAAACTAACAAAAAAGTTTAAGATAAAAAAGTGCTTCCAAAATAAAGATTTTAGTAATACCCAGACTGTACATGGTGCAATTTTTTTAATAACTATTGTTTGAAACCACACACTTCACGGCTCAGGGGGTAACTCCCTTCCAATTCCTGTCAAAGAGACCAGCAAGGTCGGGTAGCGCCTAGTAACTGGCGGTGATCGAGCCTGGGTTGGGTGGGCGGTGGGTAGGTGGGGTGGGGTGGGGGGGGGGTGCTCAGGCCTGGTAGCTGAGAGCCCAGTGCTTGTGAGTGTGGGGTGAGGGAGTCCTGATCGCCCTGCTGCGGCGGGGCCTCCCACCAGGATTCATTACTCCATTTAATTGTGTTTATAAAGCGCTTTGGCCAAAGTGCTGACCAAGCGCTTCACAAATATGTGGGAAGGATGCGGCAATAACCCGGGAAGGAATTCTAATGCATGTTTGTGGCCGTGAGAGGCTGCAGACCTAAATGGTTTTCAGTCCTGAGCGAGTGGGGGAGGCGGGGGGCGGACAGGCATTCCAGGAGTAAAGAGCATTAGGAGCCAAAGATATCTGCGGGGGTGAGGGGTCCCCACGGGTGGCAGGAAGGCGTGTAAAGGAGGATGTGGGTTTGTAAAGCGCTCTACACCCCCGAGGATGTTCTGGCGCTCAAGTGTTCGTGAGGCAGAGCACAGGGGGCGATAGGCACGGTCGGACTGGCCGATAGGCAGACCACTGGAATTATGCGGCAGGGTTGAACAAATTATGCGGCCAGAAAAGGCACATTATGCGACAATGCTGCACATTTTGTGATAGCATTGCTTCACTATTTTGTCACTTTTACACCTGATAATAGTGTCTGGGAATAAAATGTAACCTCATTAGTAACAATTGAACTCCCAAGTAGAGCAATAAGCAACTAAAGATGACCAGTCAAACTTTGCAAAAAGCGTTCCGCTGCGCGGGAACCAGATCCCCCATGTCTTCTGTAACTTTTGATCCATTTGAGCTAG
The DNA here is from genome assembly GCA_963921515.1 of Calotriton arnoldi. NCBI lineage: Eukaryota > Metazoa > Chordata > Amphibia > Caudata > Salamandridae > Calotriton > Calotriton arnoldi. The sequence goes on from CAWUFW010000408.1 coordinate 4,028,558, forward strand.
AAACAATTTATTTTTTTGTGTTTAAAATCTGCAGATTATGCAGCAGGTGATGGATTACGTAGCAGATGCGGCAAATACATACTTATGTGAAAAGCGTCCCGGTCGCAGAGTCACATATATCCAGTGGCCCTGCCTATAGGGCAACCAGGCAGTGCCCGATGGGCTGGTCTGTCAGGTCAGTGCGTGGGCCGTGTTTCTTGGCTGCTGGACTGGTTTTTACTGTTGATTTCCTTGAAATTAAAACAAACATTGCCTGCACCAAGCCCACTTCCATGCAGTCTTCCATATCTTGCAAAACACATGTGCAGCCGCCATTACACGTTCAAAGCTGCCCTGATTGGCAAACACAGGCACTTTTTTGTAGATATCTAAGTTACAAATGGAGGCCACTGTTATTTTGCTGCCTGGGTATGTTTTCTGTGCCAGTCCCACCCTGGCAATAGGGGAGGTATCCGGATAAGGGGACAGGGTGGGGGTCAAGAGCTTGGCTACTTATAACAAGCATTGACAAAGACAATTCATTGGTTTTTGTTATTACAGCATGCATACGGTGATGGACTGGGACAGAAAATAGGCCCGGGCACCAAAATAAAAGTGGCCCCTATTTACGAATCAGGTAGCTAAAAAAGTAGCCAAGATTCTGTAAATCGAGACAGTTTTGAACTTGTAAAGACATGCTGTATATATGTTTTTGCAAGGTTTTGGAGACTCCATGTTTTTGTGCTTGCTATGGCAATGTTAGTGGTAAGAAAATCAACTGTAGGAACCGGCCCACCAGACCATACATCAGGTCCACAAACAGCCAGATATTAGACCCACACACTAATCTGTGAGACCAGCCCCTTGGGCACTGCCATGTTGCCCTAAAGGGCAGTCCCACCCTGCGTACACAAACAGTACGAGGCGTGCATAACTCTGTGCAGGGTGATGTATAGCAGGGGGCAGTAGTGATGAGCCTCACGAGCACTGGGCACTGTGTATCGGGGACCGCTGTGCCAGTTCAGTAACAATGTTGCCACGGACCCTGGTGCAAGCAAGGAAAATGGCCCATTTATCTGTTGTTAGGATAGTGAAATACAGCGATTATCAGGGCTCACTGGGCCCCTCAGGGCTCTAGGACCCGGTGCACTGCACCTGCTGCCCCAATGGTAGCTACGCCCCTGTGCTGTGTAATGTACGTCACAGGTGGCTGCTAGTCAGTGACGTAGACAGAGTGCCAAGAAGGAAATGGGCCCCCTGGCTTCTGTTTGAAGTGAGAAATAAAGCAATAATCAAGGCTCAGCGGGCTCCTCAGGCTTCTGGGCCCTGGTGTCACTGCACTTGCTGCACCAATGAAAGCTATGCTCCTACTGCTAGTGATTCCTAGGTGAACAGGCGCACCCACCCCACCTGCCCCGTTGGTTAAGTATACTGCCCTAAGAGGGGCTGGTGTGCTGACCTACTCCCTGGGTGAAGTATATGGCCCTGATAGGGGCTGGTGCTCTGATCTGCCCCCTTGGTGAAGTATATGGCCCTGAGAGGGGCTGGCGTTCCCACCTAACCCCTGGGTGAAGTATATGGCCCTGAGAGGGGCTGGCGTTCCCACCTAACCCCTGGGTGAAGTATATGGCCCTGAGAGGGGCTGGTGCTCTGATCTGCCCCCTTGGTGAAGTATATGGCCCTGAGAGGGGCTGGCGTTCCCACCTAACCCCTGGGTGAAGTATATGGCCCTGAGAGGGGCTGGCTTTCCCACCTAACCCCTGGGTGAAGTATATGGTCCCGAGAGAAGCAGTGTTCCACCAGGCCTCGGGGTGCAGTATTTGGCCCTGTGAGGAGCAGTGTTCCACCAGCCCCCAAGGGTGCAGAAATTGGCCCTGGGAGAAGCGGTGTTCCACCAGCCCCCGGGGTGCAGTAATTGACACTGGGGGAGATGAGTTCCACGAGCCCTCAGGGGTGCAGTAATTGGCTCTGAGAGGAGCGGTGTTCCACCAGCCACAGGGGTGCAGTAATTGGCCCTGGGAGGAGCGGTGTACCAGCCCCCGGGTGCAGTATATGGCCCTGGGAGGAGCGGTGTTCCACCAGCCCCGGGGGTGCAGTAATTGGCCCTGAGAGGAGCGGTGTTCTACCAGCCCCTGGGGTGCAGTAATTGTCCCTGAGAGGAGCTGTGTTCCACCAGCCCCCAGGGTGCAGTTTTGTCCCTGAGTAGAGCGGTGTTCCAACAGCCCTGGGGTCCAGTAATTATCCCTGAGAGGAGCGGTGTTCCACCAGCCCTAGGGGTGCAGCAATTGGCCCTAAGAAGAGCGGTGTACCAGCTCCCGGGGTGCAGTAATTGTTCCTGAGAGGAGCGGTGTTCCACCAGCCCCCGGGGTGCAGTAATTGGCCCTGAGAGGAACGGTATTCCACCAGCCCCGGGGTGCAGTAATTGACCCTGAGATGAGCAGTGTTCCACCAGCCCCCTTGGGTGCAGTAATTGTTCCTGAGAGGAGCAGTATTCCACCAGCCCCCGGGGTGCAGTATATGGCCTTGAGAGGAGTGGTGGACGAGCCCCCGTGGTGAAGTATATGGCCCTGAGAGGAGCGGTGTTCCACCAGCCCCCGGGGTGCAGTAATTTTCCATGAGAGGAGCGGTGTTCCACCAGCCCCCCGGGTGCAGTAATTGGCCCTGAGAGGAGCGGTGTTCCACCAGCCCCCAGGGTGCAGGAGTTGACCGTGAGATGAGCGGTGTTCCAACAGCCCTGGGGTGCAGTAATTATCCCTGAGAGGAGCGGTGTTCCACCAGCCCGGGGGTGCAGCAATTGGCCCTGGGAAGAGCGGTGTACCAGCCCCCGGGGTGCAGTAATTGTTCCTGAGAGGAGCGGTGTTCCACCAACCCCCGGGGTGCAGTAACTGGCCCTGAGAGGAGCGGTTTTCCACCGGCCCCCGGGGTTCAGTAATTGGCCCTGAGAGGAACAGTGTTCCACCAGCCCCCGGGGTGCAGTAATTGACCCTGAGAGGAGCGGTGTATGACCCCCTGTGGTGAAGTATATGGCCCTGAGAGGAGCGGTGTTCAACGAGCCCCCGGAGTGCAGTAATTTTCCCTGAGAGGAGCGGTGTTCCACCTGCCCCCCGGGGCCAGCAATTGTCCCTGAGAGGAGCAGTGTTCCACCAGCCCCCAGGGGGCAGTAATTGTTCCCCTAGAGGAGCAGTGTATCAGCCCCCAGGGTGCAGTAATTGGCCCTGAGAGGAGCAGTGTACCAGCCCCCCGGGTGCAGTATATGGCCCTGAGAGGAGCGGTGTTCCACCAGCCCTTCGGTTGCAGTAATTGGCGCTGAGTGGAGCGGTGTTCCACCAGCCCCCGGGGGTGCAATAATTGGCCCTGAGAGGAGCGGTGTGCCACCAGACCTTGGGGTGCAGTATATGGCCCTAAGAGGAGCGGTGCATCAGCCCCCGGGGTGTAGTAATTGGCCCTGAGAGGAGGGGTGTTCCACCTGCCCCCCGGGGCCATTAATTGTCCCTGAGAGGAGCGGTGTTCCACCAGCCCCCGGGGTGCAGTATATGGCCTTGTGAGGAGGGGTGTACGAGCCCCCGTGGTGAAGTATATGGCCCTGAGAGGAGCGGTGTTCCACCAGCCCCCGGGGTGCAGTAATTTCCCATGAGAGGAGCGGTGTTCCACCAGCCCCCGGGGTGCAGTAATTGGCCCTGAGTGGAGCGGTGTTCCAGCAGCCACAGGGGTGCACTAATTGGCCCTGGGAGGAGCGGTGTAGCAGCCCCCCGGGTGCAGTAATTGGCCCTGAGAGGAGCGGTGTTCCACCTCCCCCCGGGGTGCAGTATATGGCCCTGAGAGGAGCGGTGTACGAGCCCCTGTGGTGAAGTATATGGCCCTGAGAGGAGCGGTGTTCCACCAGCCCCCGGGGTGCAGTATTTTTCCCTGAGAGGAGCGGTGTTTTACCTGCACCGCCAGGGCCAGTAATTGTCCCTGAGAGGAGCAGTGTTCCACCAGCTCCCAGGGGGCAGTAATTGTCCCCCTAGAGGAACGGTGTATCAGCCCCCGGGTTGCAGTAATTGGCCCTGAGAGGAGGAGTGTACCAGCCGCCCGGGTGCAGTATATGGCCCTGAGAGGAGCTGTGTTCCACCAGCCCCCGGGGTGCAGTAATTGGCCCTGAGAGGAGCGGTGTTCCACCAGCCCCTGGGGGTGCAATAATTGGCCCTGAGAGGAGCGGTTTTCCACCAGCCCCCAGGGTGCAGTTATTGGCCCTGAGAGGAGCTGTGTTCCACCAGCCCCCTGGGGTTGCAGTAATTGGCCCTGAGAGGAGCGGTGTTCCACCAGCCCCCGGGGTGCAGTATATGGCCCTGAGAGGAGAGGTGTATGAGCCCCCGTGGTGAAGTATATGGCCCTGAGAGGAGCGGTGTTCCACCAGCCCCCGGGGTGCAGTAATTTTCCCTGAGAGAAGCGGTGTTCCACCAGCCCCAGGGTGCAGTAATTGGCCCTGAGTGGAGCGGTTTTCCACCAGCCACAGGGGTGCACTAATTGGCCCTGGGAGGAGCGGTGTACCAGCCCCCCGGATGCAGTATATGGCTCTGAGTGGAGCAGTGTTCCACCAACCCCCGGGGTGCAGTAATTGGCCCTGAGAGGAGCGGTGTTCCACCAGCCCCCAGGGTGCATTAATTTTCCCTGAGAGGAGCGGTGTTCCACCTGCCCCCCGGGGCCAGTAATTGTTCCTGAGAGGAGCAGTGTTCCATCAGCCCCCAGGGGCCAGTATTTGTCCCCCTAGAGGAGCGGTGCATCAGCCCCCGGAGTGCAGTAATTGGCCCTGAGAGGAGCGGTTTATCAGCTCCCCGGGTGCAGTATATGGCCCTGAGAGGAGCAGTGGTCCACCAGCCCCCGGGGTGCATGATTGCCCGTGAGATGAGCGGTGTTCCAACAGCCCTGGGGTGCAGTAATTATCCCTGAGAGGAGGGGTGTTCCACCAGCCCCAGTGTGCAGCAATTGGCACTAGGGAAGAGCGGTGTACCAGCCCCCGGGGTGCAGTAATTGTTCCTGAGAGGAGCGGTTTTCCACCTGCCCCCTGGGGCCAGTAATTGGCCCTGAGAGGAGCGGTGTTCCATCAGCCCCCGGGGTGCAGTAATTGGCCCTGAGAGGAGCGGTTTTCCACCAGCCCCCAGGGTGCAGCAATTGGCCCTGAGAGGAGCGGTGTTCTACCAGCCCCCGGGGTGCATGAATTGACCGTGAGATGAGCGGTGTTCCAACAGCCCTGGGGTGCAGTAATTATCCCTGAGAGGAGGGGTGTTCCACCAGCCCCAGTGTGCAGCAATTGGCACTAGGGAAGAGCGGTGTACCAGCCCCCGGGGTGCAGTAATTGTTCCTGAGAGGAGCGGTGTTCCACCAGCCCCCGGGGTGCAGTAACTGGCCCTGAGAGGAGCGGTTTTCCACCAGCCCCGGGGTGCAGTAATTGGCCCTGAGAGGAACAGTGTTCCACCAGCCCCCAGGGTGCAGTAATTGACCTTGAGAGGAGCAGTGTTCCACCAGCCCCCGGGGTGCAGTATATGGCCCTAAGAGGAGCGGTGTACGAGCCCCCGTGGTGAAGTATATGGCCCCGAGAGGAGCGATGTTCCACCAGCCCCTGGAGTTCAGTAATTTTCCCTGAGAGGAGCAGTGTTCCATCTACCCCCTGGGGCCAGCAATTGTCCTTGAGAGGAGCAGTGTTCCGCCAGCCCCTAGGGGGCAGTAATTGTCCCCCTAGAGGAGCAGCGTATCAGCTCCCAGGGTGCAGTAATTGTCCCTGAGAGGAGCGGTTTTCCACCAGCCCCCAGGGTGCAGCAATTGGCCCTGAGAGGAGCGGTGTTCTACCAGCCCCCGGGGTGCATGAATTGACCGTGAGATGAGCGGTGTTCCAACAGCCCTGGGGTGCAGTAATTATCCCTGAGAGGAGGGGTGTTCCACCAGCCCCAGTGTGCAGCAATTGGCACTAGGGAAGAGCGGTGTAACAGCCCCCGGGGTGCAGTAATTGTTCCTGAGAGGAGCGGTTTTCCACCTGCCCCCTGGGGCCAGTAATTGGCCCTGAGAGGAGCGGTGTTCCATCAGCCCCCGGGGTGCAGTAATTGGCCCTGAGAGGAGCGGTTTTCCACCAGCCCCCTGGGTGCAGCAATTGGCCCTTAGAGGAGCGGTGTTCTACCAGCCCCCGGGGTGCATGAATTGACCGTGAGATTAGCGGTGTTCCAACAGCCCTGGGGTGCAGTAATTATCCCTGAGAGGAGGGATGTTCCACCAGCCACAGTGTGCAGCAATTGTCACTAGGGAAGAGCGGTGTACCAGCCCCCGGGGTGCAGTAATTGTTCCTGAGAGGAGCGGTGTTCCACCAGCCCTCGGGGTGCAGTAACTGGCCCTGAGAGGAGCGGTTTTCCACCAGCCCCCGGGGTGCAGTATTTGGCCCTGAGAGGAACAGTGTTCCACCAGCCCCCAGGGTGCAGTAATTAACCTTGAGAGGAGCAGTGTTCCACCAGCCCCCGGGGTGCAGTATATGGCCCTAAGAGGAGCAGTGTATGAGCCCCCGTGGTGAAGTATATGGCCCCGAGAGGAGCGATGTTCCACCAGCCCCTGGAGTGCAGTAATTTTCCCTGAAAGGAGCAGTGTTCCATCTACCCCCTGGGGCCAGCAATTGTCCCTGAGAGGAGCAGTGTTCCGCCAGCCCCTAGGGGGCAGTAATTGTCCCCTAGAGGAGCAGCGTATCAGCTCCCAGGGTGCAGTAATTGTCCCTGAGAGGAGCGGTGCTCCACCAGCTCCCGGGGGGCAGTAATTGTCCCCCTAGAGGAGCAGCGTATCAGCCCCCAGGGTGCAGTAATTGGCCCTGAGAGGAGCAGTGTACCAGCCCCCTGGGTGCAGTATATGGCCCTGAGAGGAGCGGTGTTCCACCAGCCCCCAGGGTGCAGTAATTGGCCCTGAGAGGAGCAGTGTTCCACCAGCCCTTGGGGTGCAGTATATGGCCCTGAGAGGAGCGGTGCATCAGACCCCGGGGTGTAGTAATCGGCCCTGAGAGGAGCGGTGTTCCACCTGCCCACTGGGGCCAGTAATTGTCCCTGAGAGGAGCGGTGTTCCACCAGCCCCCGGGGTGCAGTATATGGCCCTGAGAGGAGCGGTGTATGAGCCCCTTGGTGTAGTATATGGCCCTTAGAGGAGCGGTGTTCCACCAGCCCCGGGGTGCAGTAATTTTCCCTGAGAGGAGCGGTGTTCCACCAGCCCCCGGGTGCAGTAATTGGCCCTGAGTGGAACGGTGTTCCACCAGCCACAGGGGTGCACTAATTGGCCCAGGGAGGAGCGGTGTACCAGCCCCCGGGTGCAGTATATGGCCCTGAGAGGAGCAGTGTTGCACCAGACCCCGGGGTGCAGTAATTGGCCCTGAGAGGAGCGGTGTTCCACCAGCCCCCGGGGTGCAGTCATTTTCCCTGAGAGGAGCGGTGTTCCACCTGCACCCCGGGGCCAGTAATTGTTCCTGAGAGGAGCAATGATCCACCAGCCCCCAGGGGGCAGTATTTGTCCCCCTAGAGGAGCGGTGTATCAGCCCCCTGGGTGCAGTAATTGGCCCTGAGAGGAGCAGTGTATCAGATCCCCGGGTGCAGTATATGGCCCTTAGAGGAGCAGTGTATGAGCCCCCGTGGTGAAGTATATGGCCCCGAGAGGAGCGATGTTCCACCAGCCCCTGGAGTGCAGTAATTTTCCCTGAAAGGAGCAGTGTTCCATCTACCCCCTGGGGCCAGCAATTGTCCCTGAGAGGAGCAGTGTTCCGCCAGCCCCTAGGGGGCAGTAATTGTCCCCCTAGAGGAGCAGCGTATCAGCTCCCAGGGTGCAGTAATTGTCCCTGAGAGGAGCGGTGCTCCACCAGCTCCCGGGGGGCAGTAATTGTCCCCCTAGAGGAGCAGCGTATCAGCCCCCAGGGTGCAGTAATTGGCCCTGAGAGGAGCAGTGTACCAGCCCCTGGGTGCAGTATATGGCCCTGAGAGGAGCGGTGTTCCACCAGCCCCAGGGTGCAGTAATTGGCCCTGAGAGGAGCAGTGTTCCACCAGCCCTTGGGGTGCAGTATATGGCCCTGAGAGGAGCGGTGCATCAGACCCGGGGTGTAGTAATCGGCCCTGAGAGGAGCGGTGTTCCACCTGCCCACTGGGGCCAGTAATTGTCCCTGAGAGGAGCGGTGTTCCACCAGCCCCCGGGGTGCAGTATATGGCCCTGAGAGGAGCGGTGTATGAGCCCCCTTGGTGTAGTATATGGCCCTTAGAGGAGCGGTGTTCCACCAGCCCCCGGGGTGCAGTAATTTTCCCTGAGAGGAGCGGTGTTCCACCAGACCCCGGGTGCAGTAATTGGCCCTGAGTGGAACGGTGTTCCACCAGCCACAGGGGTGCACTAATTGGCCCAGGGAGGAGCGGTGTACCAGCCCCCGGGTTACTGTATATGGCCCTGAGAGGAGCAGTGTTGCACCAGACCCCGGGGTGCAGTAATTGGCCCTGAGAGGAGCGGTGTTCCACCAGCCCCCGGGGTGCAGTCATTTTCCCTGAGAGGAGCGGTGTTCCACCTGCACCCCGGGGCCAGTAATTGTTCCTGAGAGGAGCAATGATCCACCAGCCCCCAGGGGGCAGTATTTGTCCCACTAGAGGAGCGGTGTATCAGCCCCCTGGGTGCAGTAATTGGCCCTGAGAGGAGCAGTGTATCAGATCCCCGGGTGCAGTATATGGCCCTTAGAGGAGCGGTGTTCCACCAGCCCCCGGGGTGCAGTAATTTTCCCTGAGAGGAGCGGTGTTCCACCAGCCCCCGGGGTGCAGTAATTGGCCCTGAGTGGAACGGTGTTCCACCAGCCACAGGGGTGCACTAATTGGCCTGAGAGGAGCGGTGTTCCACCAGCCCCCGGGGGTGCAATAATTGGCCCTGAGAGGAGCGGTGTTCCACCAGCCCTTCGGGTGCAGTATATGGCCCTGAGAGGAGCGGTGCATCAGCCCAGGGGGTGTAGTAATTTGCCCTGAGAGGAGCGGTGTTCCACCTGCCCCCCGGGGCCAGTAATTGTCCCTGAGAGGAGCGGTTTTCCACCAGCCCCCAGGGTGCAGTAATTGGCCCTGAGAGGAGCGGTGTTCCACCAGCCCCCGGGGTGCAGTAATTGACCCTGAGATGAGCAGTGTTCCACCAGCCCTGGGGTGCAGAAATTATCCCTGAGAGGAGCGGTGTTCCACCAGCCCCGGGGTGCAGAAATTGGACCTGGGAAGAGTGGTGTACCAGCCCCCGGGATGCAGTAATTGTTCCTGAGAGGAGCGGTGTTCCACCAACCCCGGGGTGCAGTATGTGGCCCTGAGAGGAGCGGTTTTCCACCAGCCCCCGGGGTGCAGTAATTGACCCTGAGAGGAGCGGTGTACGACCCCCTGTGGTGAAGTATATGGCCCTGAGAGGAGCGGTGTTCCACCAGCCCCCGGAGTGCAGTAATTTTCCCTGAGAGGAGCGGTGTTCCACCTGCCCCCCGGGGCCAGCAATTGTCCCTGAGAGGAGCAGTGTTCCATCAGCCCCAGGGGGCAGTAATTGTCCCCCCTAGAGGAGCAGTGCGGTGTTCCACCAGCCCCCGGAGTGCAGTAATTTTCCCTGAGAGGAGCGGTGTTCCACCTGCCCCCCGGGGCCAGCAATTGTCCCTGAGAGGAGCAGTGTTCCATCAGCCCCAGGGGGCAGTAATTGTCCCCCCTAGAGGAGCAGTGTATCAGCCCCCGGGGTGCAGTAATTGGCCCTGAGAGGAGCGGTGTTCCACCTGCCCATGGGGCCAGTAATTGTCCCTGAGAAGAGCGGTGTTCCACCAGCCCCCAGGGTGCAGTAATTGGCCCTGAGAGGAGCAGTGTTCCACCAGCCCCCTGGGGTGCAGTAATTGGCCCTGAGAGGAGCGGTGTTCCACCAGCCCCGGGCTGCAGTATATGGCCTTGAGAGGAGCGGTGTACGAGCCCCCGTGGTGAAGTATATGGCCCTGAGAGGAGTGGTGTTCCAACAGCCCCCGGGGTGCAGTAATATTCCATGAGAGGAGCGGTGTTCCACCAGCCCCCGGGGTGCAGTAATTGGCCCTGAGTGGAGCGGTGTTCCAGCAGCCACAGGGGTGCACTAATTGGCCCTGGGAGGAGCGGTGTACTAGCCCCCGGGTGCAGTAAATTGGCCCTGAGAGGAGCGGTGTTCCACCTGCCCCCCGGGGCCAGTAATTGTTCCTGAGAGGAGCAGTGTTCCACCAGCCCCCAGGGGGCAGTAATTATCCCCCTAGAGGAGCGGTGTATCAGCCCCCGGGTGCAGTATATGGGCCCTGAGAGGAGCCGTGTTCCACCAGCCCCCGGGGTGTAGAATTGGCCCTGAGAGGAGTGGTGTTCCACCAGCCCCCGGGGGTGCAATAATTGGCCCTGAGGGGAGCGTTGTTCCACCAGCCCTTGGGGTGCAATATATGGCCCGGAGAGGAGCGGTGCATCAGCCCCCCGCGTGTAGTAATTGGCCCTGAGAGGAGCTGTGTTCCACCTGCCCCCCGGGGCCAGTAATTGTCCCTGAGAGGAGCGGTTTTCCACCAGCCCCCAGGGTGCAGTAATTGGCCCTGAGAGGAGCAGTGCTCTACCAGCCCCCGGGGTGCAGGAATTGACCGTGAGATGAGCGGTGTTCCACCAGCCCCATGGGGTGCAGTAATTGGCCCTGAGAGGAGCGGTGTTCCACCAGCCCCTGGGGTGCAGTATATGGGCCTGAGAGGAGCGGTGTTCCACCAGACCCTGGGGTGCAGTATATGGTCCTGAGAGGTGTGGTGTAGCAGCCCCCGGGGTGCAGTAATTGTTCCTGAGAGGAGCGGTGTTCCACCACCCACGGGGTGCAGTAATTGGCCCCGAGAGGAGCAATGTACCAGCTCCCGGGGTGCAGTAATTGGCCCTGAGAGGAGCAGTGTACCAGCCCCCCGGGTGCAGTATGTGGCCCTGACAGGAGCGGTGTTCCACCAGCCCCCAGGGTGCATTAATTGGCCCTGAGAGGAGCGGTGTTCCACCAGCCCCCGGGGTGCATTAATTGGCCCTGAGAGGAGCGGTGTTCCACCAGCCCCCGGGGTGCAGTAATTGGCCCTAAGAGAAGCAGTGTACCAGCCCCCCGGGTGCAGTATATGGCCCTGAGAGGAGCGGTGTACCAGCCCCCGGGTGCAGTAATTGGCCCTGAGAGGAGCTGTGTTCCATCAGCCCCCCGGGTGCAGTAATTTTCCCTGAGAGGAGCTGTGTTCCAACAGCCCTGGGGTGCAGTAATTGGCCCTGAGAGGAGTGGTGTTCCATTAGCCCCCGTGGTGCAGTAAGTGGCCCTGAGAGGAGCGGTGTTCCACCATCCCCCGGGGTGCAGTTATTGTCCTTGAGAGGAGCGGTGTTCCACCAGCCCCCGGGGTGCAGTCATTGGCCCTGAGAGGAGTGGTGTTCCACCAGATCCCGGGTTGCAGTAATTGGCCCTGAGAGGAGCGGTGTTCTAAAAGCCCCCGGGGTGCAGTAATTGACCCTGAGAGGAGCGGTGTACCAGCCACCGGGGTGCAGTAATTGGCCCTGAGAGGAGCAGTGTCCCAGCCCCCGGGGTGCAGTATTTGGCCCTGAGAGGAGCGGTGTACCAGCCCCCGGGGTGCAGTATTTGGCCCTGAGAGGATCGGTGTACCAGCCCCGGAGTGCAGTATTTGGCCCTGAGAGGAGCAGTGTACCAGCCCGACACATGCAGTATAGGGCCCTGAGAGGAGCAGTGTTCCACCAGCCTCGGGCTGCGGTAATTGGCCCTGAGAGGAGTGGTGTTCCACCAGCCCCCGGGGTGCAGTGATTGGCCCTGAGAGGAGCGGTCTACCAGATCCCGGCATGCTATAATTGGCCCTGAGAGGAGCGGTGTTCTAGACGACCCCAGGGTGTAGTAATTTGCCCTGAGAGAAGCGGTGTTCCACCAGCCCCTGGTGTTCAGTAATTGTCCCTGAGAGGAGCGGTGTTCCACCAGCCCCCGGGGTGCAGTAATTGGCCTTGAGAGGAGCCATGTTCCACCAGCCCGCTGGGTGCAGTAATTGGCCCTGAGAGGAGCGGTGTGCCACCAGCCCCCGGGGTGCAGTAATTGGCCCTGAGAGGAGCGGTGTTCCTCCAGCCCCCCGTGGTGCAGTAATTGGCCCTGAGAGGAGCAGTGTTTTACCCGCACCCGGGGTGCAGTTATTGTCCCTGAGAGGAGCGGTGTTCCACCATCCCCGTGGTTCAGTAATTGACCCTGAGAGGGGCGGTGTTCCACCAGCCCCCGGGGTGCAGTAATTGGCCCTGAGAGGAGCGGTCTACCAGATCCAGGCGTGCTATAATTGGCCCTGAGAGGAGCGGTGTTCTAGCAGCCCCCAAGGTGTAGTAATTTGCCCTGAGAGGAGCGGTGTTCCACCAGTTCCTGGGGTGCAGTAATTGGTCCTGGGAGGAGTGGTGTACTAGCCCCCGGGGTGCAGTAATTGGCCCTGAGAGGAGCGGTGTTCCACCAGACCAGGGGTGCAGTAATTGTCCCTGAGAGGAGCGGTGTTCCACCAGCCCCCGGGGTGCAGTAATTGTCCCTGAGAGGAGCAATGTTCCACCAGCCCCCGGGGTGCAGTAATTGGCCCTGAGAGGAGCGGTGGTCCACCAGCCCCAGGGGTGCAGTAATTGGCCCTGAGAGGAGCAGTGTTCCACCAGCCCCAGGGGTACAGTAATTTTCCCTGAGAGGAGCGGTGTACCAGCCCCCAGGGTGCAGTAATTGACCCTGAGAGGTGCGGTGTTCCACCAGTCCCGGGGTGCAGTAATTGGTCCTGAGAGGAGCGGTGATCCACCAGCCCCAGGGGTGCAGTAATTTTCCCTGAGAGGAGCGGTGTACCAGCCCCCAGGGTGCAGTAATTGGCCCTGAGAGGAGCGGTGTTCCACCTGCCCCCGGGTGCAGTAATTGGTCCTGAGAGGAGCGGTGTTCCACCAGCCCCAGGGGTGCAGTAATTGCCCTGAGAGGAGTGGTGTACCAGCCCCCGGGGTGCTGTAATTGGCCCTGAGAGGAGCGGTGTACCAGCCCCCGGGGTGCAGTATATGGCCCTGAGAGGAGCGGTGTTCTAAAAGCCCCCGGGGTGCAGTAATTGACCCTGAGAGGAGCGGTGTACCAGCCACCGGGGTGCAGTAATTGGCCCTGAGAGGAGCAGTGTCCCAGCCCCCGGGGTGCAGTATTTGGCCCTGAGAGGAGCTGTGTACCAGCCCCCGGGGTGCAGTATTTGGCCCTGAGAGGATCGGTGTACCAGCCCCCGGAGTGCAGTATTTGGCCCTGAGAGGAGCAGTGTACCAGCCCGACACATGCAGTATAGGGCCCTGAGAGGAGCAGTGTTCCACCAGCCTCGGGCTGCGGTAATTGGCCCTGAGAGGAGTGGTGTTCCACCAGCCCCCGGGGTGCAGTGATTGGCCCTGAGAGGAGCGGTCTACCAGATCCCGGCATGCTATAATTGGCCCTGAGAGGAGCGGTGTTCTAGACGTCCCCAGGGTGTAGTAATTTGCCCTGAGAGAAGCGGTGTTCCACCAGCCCCTGGTGTTCAGTAATTGTCCCTGAGAGGAGCGGTGTTCCACCAGCCCCGGGGTGCAGTAATTGGCCTTGAGAGGAGCCATGTTCCACCAGCCCGCTGGGTGCAGTAATTGGCCCTGAGAGGAGCGGTGTGCCACCAGCCCCCGGGGTGCAGTAATTGGCCCTGAGAGGAGCGGTGTTCCTCCAGCCCCCGTGGTGCAGTAATTGGCCCTGAGAGGAGCAGTGTTTTACCCGCACCCGGGTGCAGTTATTGTCCCTGAGAGGAGCGGTGTTCCACCATCCCCGTGGTTCAGTAATTGACCCTGAGAGGGGCGGTGTTCCACCAGCCCCCGGGGTGCAGTAATTGGCCCTGAGAGGAGCGGTCTACCAGATCCAGGCGTGCTATAATTGGCCCTGAGAGGAGCGGTGTTCTAGCAGCCCCCAAGGTGTAGTAATTTGCCCTGAGAGGAGCGGTGTTCCACCAGTTCCTGGGGTGCAGTAATTGGTCCTGGGAGGAGTGGTGTACTAGCCCCCGGGGTGCAGTAATTGGCCCTGAGAGGAGCGGTGTTCCACCAGACCAGGGGTGCAGTAATTGTCCCTGAGAGGAGCGGTGTTCCACCAGCCCCGGGGTGCAGTAATTGTCCCTGAGAGGAGCAATGTTCCACCAGCCCCGGGGTGCAGTAATTGGCCCTGAGAGGAGCGGTGGTCCACCAGCCCCAGGGGTGCAGTAATTGGCCCTGAGAGGAGCAGTGTTCCACCAGCCCCAGGGGTACAGTAATTTTCCCTGAGAGGAGCGGTGTACCAGCCCCCAGGGTGCAGTAATTGACCCTGAGAGGTGCGGTGTTCCACCAGTCCCCGGGGTGCAGTAATTGGTCCTGAGAGGAGCGGTGATCCACCAGCCCCAGGGGTGCAGTAATTTTCCCTGAGAGGAGCGGTGTACCAGCCCCCAGGGTGCAGTAATTGGCCCTGAGAGGAGCGGTGTTCCACCTGCCCCCCGGGTGCAGTAATTGGTCCTGAGAGGAGCGGTGTTCCACCAGCCCCAGGGGTGCAGTAATTGCCCTGAGAGGAGTGGTGTACCAGCCCCCGGGGTGCTGTAATTGGCCCTGAGAGGAGCGGTGTACCAGCCCCGGGGTGCAGTATATGGCCCTGAGAGGAGCGGTGTTCCACCAGCCCCTGGGGTGCAGTAATTGGCCCTGAGAGGAGCGCTGTACCAGCCCTCGGGGTTCAGTATATGGCCCTGAGAGGAGCGGTGTTCCACCAGCCCCCGGGGTGCAGTATATGGCCCTGAAAGGAGCAGTGTACCAGACCCTGGGGTGAAGTATATGGCCCTGTGGGGTCTGGCATTCCCACATGCACCCTAGCGTATTGCTCTGAAAGGGACTGGTGTTTCCATCTGCCCCTTGGGTGAAGAATGACCCTTAGAGGCTCTGGTGTTCTACCTACCCCTGTGTATAGTATATAGCCCTATGAGGGGCTGCCATTCCCATCTGTCCCGTGGCGAAGTATGGCCCTGATAGGGCCTGGCGTTCCTACCTGCCCCTGAGTGAAGTATATGGCCCTGAGAGGGGCTGGCATTCCCACCTTAACCCCGAAGTGAAGTATGTGCAGGGCCACTGGAATTATGCGGCAGGAGAGGACCAAAATATGTGGCAAGAAAAGGCAAATTATGCGGCATAATGCGCCACATTTTGTAACAGTATTACTTCATTATTTCACCATTTTTAGGTCGAGCCTGGGCAGCGCATGCGCTGCTGTGCAAGGCATACTGTATTAAGGTATGGACGTGAAGCTCCGCCCACTCTGCCCAGTTTTTTCATTGGCTTGTGTCATTGTCCATTGTAAACTGTGGCTTTTTATTATTCAATATGCTTAGTAGTCCCTCCTTAGTACCACCTTTTCCCATTTTGTAACCTCTCATGAGGACATCTCCTGTTACGTGTGTTGTTGCTCCATAGGCTTTAATTACAGCCTCCAAGCACTATTTTCTCAAAGAGCTTTGCCCTGCCTGCTCTTGCCGGGAGGAAAAGGCAGGACGCGCTCTCTCGTAACGCATTTGCAATGCAATAGGTCTCGCATTTGCGAGAGTTCAAGCTATTGGCATTGTAAATGACAATGCCCTTTATTTATCTGGTTTTAAAAAACACATAAATAAAAGGCATTGTCATTTACAATGCCAATAGGTCAAACTCTCGTAAATGCGAGACCTATTGCATTGCAAATGCTTGTTAAACTTGGTAACACTGTCTGGGCATTGGATGCACTTTATTATTACCAGTTTAACACCCATATATAGCAATAAGCAATAGAAGGTTGACCAGTCCAGCTTTGCAAAGGGCCGTCTACTGAGCAGCAACATGTGTTACTGCATTTTTAGTAACTTTTGAACCTTTTGAGCTAAAAACATTTTTTTAGTTAAAATCTGCAGAATATGTGGCAGATGATGGATTATGTGGCAAATGCGGCAATCCTTTATTATGCGAAAATCGCTTCAGCTGCACAATCGCATAATACCAGTGGCCCTGAGTTTATGGCCCTGTGAGAGTCTGGCAAGCTGAGCGTGCTTACTAAAGGTAGTAGAAACAACACAGCACCTCATAGTGAACGAGTGCACTGTTCCTCACCCTGGTGTAGGATGCGTGAGGTGTCTCTGGTTTGCCGTAAGAAAGGGAAGAAGCACTGATAGAGAGATACTCTCTATAGGTGATACTTGGCATTGGTGACCTCTAAAGAGAAAACACCTGGTGCAATATATAGTTTGTATGTAGAGAGAGTGAGATACTATTTATTATCAAACTAAGATACAAGGGGTTAAAATTATGCACTAAGGTAAAATCACATTGAAGAGGCCTCGTGACTATTAGAAGAATTATTTCCTTGTGTAAATTATTGTACATAAAATCTATGAGGCCATAAACAATATTTTTCTAATATAAATTTTGCTATACCGCTTTTAAACCTTTTTGTCATCGTCTTTTAGTGCCCAGAGCGCTATTGGAGCAAGGGCCGGCTCTGGAGCGGAGAGGCAGCTGAGGTTTCAAAGTTTGGAGGAGCAAAGCTTAGACGAGTTGAAAGCTAACAGAACAAGCATTGCCAATGCCAATAGGTCTTTGTATTTGCGAGAGTTAGTGCTATTGGCGTTGTAAATGACAAAGTCTTTTACCCATGTGTTATGGAGTGGAGTGGATGTTTTGTGGTGTTGAGTGGAATTATGTGTGTTGGATTGGAATTGTTAGTTATGGAATTGTGTGGCCGGTGAATGGATGCCTTTAATGAATATCTGGAGAGTCGGCCCCCTTCATGTAGGTCTGTGAGAAGATACAAAGTCCGTGGACTCACAAGTTCACGAAATATGTTTTTAAATCACCTGCGCTTTGCAAGGCGCAAAGATTGCGAAGTGTAAAAAACACGAGGGGACATTTCATAATCCTGTTGAGTTAGAAGGAGACTGCTGCTTGGAGGGATCGAAAGCAGGTGCCCTCTCCCGCCAGAGCCCCCAGAAGTTGCGGCTGCTACCTTTCACCAGCAGTAGGGGTGGGCGGGGGGTGGGATGATCGGGTAAAGAAATTAAACTAAAAAATCACTTACCTCCCGGTCGGCTGGCTGGCCGGCCGCCACCTCTCCTGCGTCCTCTTCCTTCTTTGGAGAAGCAGGAACCAGGAAGAGCGCCAGGGCTCCCACGCTCCCCGCAAACAATCACAACGCTGCAGTGCAGCATTGTGATTGGTCTGAGTGCCGTGACACGGGGACCATAGGGGTGGGCATGTTCTCCATGCATGCTGTAATGCAGCCTGCCTGGAGAAGGGGGAAATTGCACATGACTGGTTTGGGCAGCCCGAGAGGGTTGTACCCTCCTCCCCAGCTCTCCCGCCCCGCCCTCTCATGCCAGCTGCTGCAGCAGGAGGACAAAATAAAATGATAATAACGTTACGTTATTATCATTTTTATTTCCTTTCTTTTGCTGCCTGAAGACAGTGGGGCGACGCTCCTCCGCCTTAGCGGAGGAGCCGCCACTGGCCCCCAGCCATGGCACTTCTCCTTCTGCACATCAACCCCTCGCACTGTCCCAGAGCACTGCCCTCCCTGACAAGGTCTTGGGGGCCTGCCCCTTCCCTCCCACATACTGCTGAAGCACCAGACCCTGAGCCCCACCCTGCCCAAGTCTCAGCTCCTCCCTCGCTCGACTTTTCCCTGCACACCTCCCTCGCCCTGTACCATCCCATACCTTCACCTATGGCTGTTTTCTAACCCAGGATGTTTCATCCTTCATGGCCGGTACATCCTGTGACAGAAAACATCAGTTATGGTGGGCTGGAGGCCAGGAAGGGTTCCCAATGGCGAAGTCTTCAGACGCAGAAAACTTCAAGCACCTTGTCCCGTGCAAGGTGTCTTAGATCCACACCCACTGCAGGTGAAGGGGTGTCTTTGATGGTTTTTTTTGCAATTGTTATATAGCGCAAACTCGACCCAAAGGTATTGGAGCGCTTTACACGAGCACCAGTTACATTACACAAGGACACATGGGTCAGATGTGTGCAGGGGCCTGTCCAGGGTCCGCAGGCTGCAGGAGTCCCTCCAGGGCCATCCTCTGAAATCCCCGCGGCCCCAGCCCCGCAGAGTAGGCCAAAGCCAGGGTACGGAACAAGTTCAGGAGATGCAAGTGACAACGGTACTAACTTCACGGGCTCAGGCATCAGTACATTATAGACTCTCAAGGTGAGGTGCATCACAACAGGAGGTGCAGTGGGGGCACTTGTAATCCGTAATTATAATCAGGGCCACTGGAATTATGCGGCATGGGAGCACCGAATTGTGCGGCACGGCTGACTAAATTATGCGGCAAGGAAAGGCAAAATGTGGACTTTTTTATTGTGTTGCTTCATTAGTAATTTTTACACATGGGAATACTGTCTGGGCAAAGATTTCCCCTAATTAGTACCAGTTTAACAACCAAATACAGAAATAAGCAGCTCAAAGATGACCAGTTAACCTTTGCGAAGGGCCTTACACTGAGCACAAACACACATCGCCCAAAAATATGTTTTTGTTAAAATATGCAGATAATGCAGCAGGTGACGGATTATGTGGCAAATGCGGAAAATCCATAATTATGCAGAAAATGCCTCAGACACAGAAGTGCATAATTCCAGTGGCCCTGATTATAATAGATGGTAACAGCATGAGATCAGGCAGATCTCACGTTGAGCCGTGCTGGGCATTAGCAGCTGATCCAGTCCTCATTTTTAGGTTGAGCGTTGGCAGCAAATGCGCTGTTGTGAGGCATGCAGTAGCGGAGTATGGCTTTGAAGCCTCGCCCACTCTCCGCCCATATTTTTAATTGGCTTGTGTCATTGTCCTTCGTAAACGCTGGCTTCCGAGTCGTTATTAGGCTTGTTAGTCCCTCCTTGGTACCACCTTGTCTGCATTTGTTACCTCCCATAACGACTGGACCTTTTACTGGTGTTGTTACATGGTCTGCTTTATAAGTCGATGAGCACTATTTTCTTTAATCCTCTTCCCCTTTTCCACCCACGACATCGCAGCACCCGCCCGGTTTTATTCTAAAGTAATGTACTTATTCACATTACAACGCAGTCCGCTTTAACTATACCGGCCGCGTTTATTTAATTATTCAATTCTATATGGCGCTGTCCGCTTTCACTTTAGCGGCCGCGCTTACCTAATTAATTAATATACGGTGCGGTCCACTTTCACTTTAGCGGCCGCACTTATTTAATTATTTAATTACCAGCTGGCCGCTTTCACTGTGGCGGCTGCGCTACAGAAGCTTTTGAGAATAATTTTTTTTTTCACTTTGGGTGAAAGCACCATAGGCGCTTTCACTTTGTTTGCCGCGCCCCTTTGTTTTGACACTGCTCACTTTAACCTGAATATGCGAGCAGCGTCTAAAAAAAGGGGCGCAGCTACCATTACAGTGCTCTCGTATTTGCGAGAGTTTGAGCTCTTGGCATTAAAAATAACAATGCCTTTTATATATGTGATGCTTTTAAAAACACATAAATAAAAGGCATTGGCATGTGCAATGCCAATAGTTTAAACGCTCGCACATGTGAGACTTATTGCATTGAAAATGCTTGTTTTCCTTTGCATTCTGGAACTTGTAGTATATTTCACCACTATAGATTTAGAACTATAAGCAAACTAAAAGTACCAGAATTCAGAGAAAAATATTGGGACAAGTGGACCAATACATCCCCTGCTAGGATCTGTGTTTGATCCCACGTTCATAGATTCATATCACAGCAGGTCTGCTCATTCTTTCATCCTTCTGAGGTCAATAAAATGAGAACCTCTGAAGTGGGTAGCAAAAACACCTGTTAATTGTCAATAACACCAAGATACTCCTTAGAGTAAACTTCAGTTCTATGTGTTGTGTTGCATTGCGTTGTGTCACTTTACTACCGCTTGATATTTTTGCAGACAAAAAAGGGCATTTTAAACAAGTCCTGAAAAGACTGAACAAAAACAACCAACTGTGACCGATTTGTGGGGCCTAATGAGGGTGGCGGGTCATTTCCCTTGTGGCATTTGCAGTGTGTGTCCTCTCACAGAGCAAACAAAAACTTTGGACCTGGGCCTAGAAAAACCCGGACCTTACGCAAACATACTGATTGCAGTTCAACACAGGTTCTATAACCTGCCATAACCTGCCCCTCTCAGACCTGCCCCTCTGGGCTGACATACATCGGAATAACCTGCAGAAAAGTCAAAACACGTATATGTGACCTACGGTGGGTTATTCTGGAAAAAATGGACAATTTGACCAAAAATGTGGAACGTACCCTGTACGAGAAAGAATAGCGGTGGGTTTATAAGCTAGCCACTGAGAAGTCTGGATTAAATGATCAGATTCCTTGGGCCCATTTTTATACATAATAAAAGATTTTTGTGGTACAGATTACTCTTTTACCTCAAAACAGAAAGGGATGTAGGGGAGTTTTATGACCTTTTCCATAACATATCCTGTACCGAGATTGGCTTTCACATTCATCTATGGAATAGATCTATGGAATTTCACAACAGTTTTTTCTAAAAACATTTTTAGTACAGGTATTGCCTTTAGAAAATAGGTCGAATAGATCACAAAAAAAACATCTGGCTAAAGAATGGTGCTGTCCTGTTGTGACATATGACATCACCACGTTGACATGGTCATGTGATGCGGAGTTGCTCAGCTGCCTGAAAAGAAACAGACTCCTTGTAACACGCTTACTGTTCAGGGACTGGAGATGAGAACTATGTGTTCTGAGGGTGACATACCATAGCGTGTATTTGTAAAGCGCACGTTTGTTCACCCAACGGCGCTGAATACCAGATGTGTATTGTTACCCAACTCTGTATTGTTACCCAACTCAATGGTACTCATTTTATCGACCTCAGAAGGATGAAAGGCTGAGTGGATTGACTGGGATTTGAACCTGTGACCATTAGGTCGAACACGGGCCCCTATAGCGGACACATTAGTCCACTAAGCCACCAGACCCGGGCACAACCCTTTGATGAAGTAACAACGCAGTGTGCACTGCTGACCGCTACCGCATCTCTCCTATTCTGGCCTATGACGTACTTATAAATCCTGCCGGTCTTTTCCTCTTTCATTTTTTTACAGTGTGTGACAACAAGGCGCGCCCCCCTCTGGCACCCTAAGGGGCAAAAAAGCTAAACTGATTATGTAGGAATACTAGGCATAGTTATAGTTTTTTTGGGGGGTTGTTAGGCTGGGGTGGAGTTAGCAGGACTCTGCGAACTAACCAAAAAATTCTGCTGCACTACGCAGAGGTCCGCTGCGGAGTGCGTTAGGTTGGTCCGTTTGCTCTGATTTTTAGCACCAGGTGTTTGTCAAATCAGCGCAAATGGCACCATGCACAGCACAAGAGGGCGCTGCTTCTTTCTGCCTCTTGAGTAGATGTTCTACTCGAGCGGCAGCTTCCTCAACGCGAACGGAAGGTTTCTCAACGTGAGCGGCCATCCGCGACCGCCCAAGTTGAGACATCTCGCCAGGAGGTGGTCTGGAGTAAGATTTTCCTCACTCGCATTCGCCAACTTAACGTTGGTGAGCACGAGTGAGGAAAAAACTCTGCGCGCTGTGCGGAGTGGGAAAAACTCCGCGAGCGGAGTGGAATTTCACGCCCAGTCCTAGTGGTTGTATGTACTAAACACAGGTCTGCCCGACTCTAATGACCATAAATGTTAGTACTAATCTTAACAATAGCACACCTATTTTTTATGAGCACCCTAGAGGTTTATGGAAAGTGTAAAAGATTGAAAGATAATGGGGTTGTATTTCGGAAGCACACCACAGATGTGCATGATTACCTGACACTGCAGTGGTTGCACAAAATTGTGAAGGTGTCAATTAGCTCGACTCCAAGAAAATGAAAAAATGAATGCAAGAATAAGAGTAAGAATGATTATGTCACTAAAGAAAGTTTTTTCTACCTGCAGAATATGGAGAGTCCTCCCGGATCGGTTTGTATGAATGTTTTTGAGTGATTGAGACTCAGCAAAGTTTGCTTGTTAAGGACAAAATTATAGAAGGACTCTGGGGAATGCAGGGACCTGTTGTGGTCCGGAGGAAAGCCACATGACCACAAGCTGGTGGAAAAGGTGGCCGAAACATGTAGAGCAATAGATGCTCGAGTAATAAAGCCTCGAAGGCATCACCTTTTCGTTTTTATTCTTGCCACATGGACCCATATTAAAATACAAATATAGGGCTTTGTGTAGACAATTTTATTCTTTCAAGGTCCCTCCCAATATACTTAGTGCTTCCTCCAGGTCGTAAGTGCGTCTGATACATTGTGTATCGAGGAGAAGTCTATGATGAAGCATGCCACTGTACTGATCAGTGGGTGAAAGTTATTTTATAAAAATGGAAACTTTTCCCCTTTAGGTAGATTTAGGGAGTCTTCAGTGTGACACACTAGTGGGTTGACTCACTCTTTGATTATTATAACCAGGGCCACTGGAATTATGCGATTTTGCGGCAATTTTCGCATAATTATAGATTTGCAGCATTTGCCACATAATCCATCACCTGCTGCATAATCTGCATATTTTAACAAAAATATTTTTTGTTTATAGCTCAAACGGTTTAAAAATTACTAAAAATGCAGCGACACGTGTTGCTGTGCACTGAAAGGCCCGTTGTTATTTATTGCTGTATTTGGGTATTAAAATGGTACTAATGAGGTGCAACCAATTCCCAGACAGTGTTACCAAGTTTAACAAGCATTGGCATAGCCAATAGGTCTCGCCTTTGGGGCCTTATAAGTATTTAGTTATGCAGCACAATATCCTTGGTGCAACAACATCAACTGTTGCATGGCTAAACACTTATAAGGTCCCAAAGGCGAGACCTATTGGCTATGCCAATGCTTGTTTTATTTTTATAGCACGCATTTGCAGTGCAATAGGTTTATACATTTGAGAGAGTTTAAGCTATTGGCTTTGTAAATGACAATGCTTTTTATTTATGTGTTTTAAAAACTAACACATGAATAGAAGGCATTGTCATTTCCAATGCCAATAGCTCAAACTCTCATAAATGCGAGACCTATTGCATTGCAAATTGGCATAGCCAATAGGTCTCGCTTTTGGGACCTTATAACTATTTAGTTTTGCAGCACAATTGTTGCATAGCTAAACACTTATAAGGTCCCAAAGGCGAGACCTATTGGCTATGCCAATGCTTAAGTGTTATATCATAGGTGCAGTGTGATAGGTGTGCCAAGAATTATGCTGTATTGGTGCTGCTTGATGCTATGCTGGTAATGAATTATGCTAAAGTGTTGCTGAATGATGCTGTGTTTATTGTGTTTAATGATGTGGTGTGCTGAGTGATGCTGTAGCGAATTTAGTAATGTGTAAATGGTATGAATGATGCTGTTGTGGTGCTGAATAACAATTGTGTGTACCTTAAGTGGCATAATGTGGTGCAGTGGTATAGAGGTGTCCGTATTAATGCTGTATTGGTGCAGAGTGGTGCTATGCTGTTGAGTGATGTTGTAGTGGTGATGACTGATGCTTTGGCGATGCACTTTAATAATGTGTTGTGTGGTGCAGAATGAAAATGGTGTGTAATTTAAGAGCTATATGCACTGATGTTGATGAATGAGGCTGTAGTGGATGCTGACTGATGCTGTGTTGATGCTGTTAAATAATGTGGTGTGCTGAGTGATGCTATAATGGTGTTTAGTGATGCAGTGGTGGTATAAATAGTTGGCGAGGAGCTAGGGGAAAGGAACCGTGGAAAATTTGGCACGTGGCTTTAATATTGTTGTACTGAAAAATGTTTAAAGTGTGCAGTGTAGGCGCTGTAGAAAACTTTGCAGCGTCCCTTCCGCGTTGTCCTGTGGTACTGGGGTAGTAGAGTTGTTAAGTGTTATTAGAGTTGTTGAGGGGTAGTAGAGGTGTATAAGATAGTTAGTAGAGGGGTAGAAGAGGTTTGGAAGAGAGTTAGAGGGATATTAGTGTTGAGTGATAATTTAGGGGTTGAATAGTGCTAGAAGAGGTGTAGGAGAGTGGTAGAGGGGTTAGTAGAGGGTTAGTTGATGGATAGAGTTGTAGAAGAGGGTAGAGGGATAGAAGAGGGGGTAGTATATGTGTAGAAGAGGGATTGTAAATGTGTAGTATAGTTTTATAATATGCTTTGAAGAGGTGTTTAGTTTTTGTAGAGGGGTAGTAGGGTATAGGGTTATTAGAGGTGTATAACAGTGTTAGAAGAGGTGTAGAAGAGGGGTAGTGTGGTAGTAGCATGGTATTTTATGTTTATATTGAGGGCTAGAGGTGTAGAATAGTGTTTTATGACTGTTGGAGGGTTATTAGAGGTGTTGAGGGTTAGTAGAGTTGTTGAGTATTTGAGGGTTAGTATATGTTTAGAAGAGTGTTAGTATAGTGTTATAAGAGGTGTAGACGTTTAGAGGTGTAGAATAGGAGTAGAGGGGTAGAAGAGGGGTAGAGGGTTAATAGAGGGGTATTATATGGTTTTAGTGTTAGTAGAGGTGTTTAAGGGTTAGTAGAGGTGTAGAACAGTGATAGTATAGTGGTAGAATAGTGTTTGAAGAATGTTAGTGGTGTAGAATATGGGTATAGGCTTAGTAAGGCAGAGGGGTAATAGAGGTGTAGAAGTTTAGTAAAATAGGGGTAGTAGAGGGGTATAGTGTTGTTTGTGCGGTATTAGAGGGTGAAAGGTGTAGTTGAGGGTTAGAGGTGTAGAAGAGGGGTAGAGGTATAGAAGAGGGGTAGTATAGGGGTAGTAGAGGTGTAGAAGGGTAGTACAGGGTTATAGGTGCATTTTAGGTGTATTTGTGCGAAGGGTATTGTAGTGGTAGAAGAGGGGTATAGGCTGTAGAGGTGTAGAAGAGAGGTAGTAGGGTAGAAGAGGGGTAGAGGGGTTGAGTTAGATAGCTAAGTAGATAGTTATGGTTAGAGTTAGTTAGTGATATAGTGTGTGATGTATTTGTGTAGTATTTTACAGTAAGATATAAGTGTTTTGTTTTTTGTTTAGCTGAAGATAGAAATAGTGATGTATTTAGTTATTCAGTAAGTTAGTGACAGAGTTATTGAGGTAGTGCGACTATGAAAGAGTTACTTGAAAGTATAGTTGTGCGAACTCTTATGTAATAAATAATTTTTTATTTTTGAAAATAATAACAGACATATTTGGTTTTGTAACAATTTTTATTTACATTATTAACAGATTGTTAACTTAAAAGAACATCAATTGTTTACTTTTAATATTTACATTGTATTGTTAAGTATGGCTTTTCAAATCATTTGTTCCGGTGAAACTAACACTACAGATGGTAGTGTGTGTGCCTGGTGGAAGCGTGCACTAACGCCTGGTGGTGTGTGTGCCTAGTGCAAGTATGCATTGACGGCTACTGGTGTGTATGCTTGGTGGTAGCGTGCACTAACGGCAGGTGGTGTGTATGCGTAGTGCAAGTGTGCACTGAAGGCTAGTGGTGTGTGTGCGTGGTGTAAGTGTGCATTGACGGATGTTGGTGTGTGTGCCTGATGGAAGTGTGCACTGACGGCTCGTGGTGTGTGTGCCTAGTGGAAGTGTGCACTAACGGCTAGTAGTGTGTGTGCTTGTTGGAAGTGTGCACTGATAGCTGGTAGATATAACGAATACGACATATGTACAACTGTATGACCCAAATAAAAAGAATAAATATAAGAAAGGTTTTTTTTTTTTGTTAACTCTGTCCTGTGTATTGTAATGTTGACGTGGTGCTTAGTGATGCTGAGGTGGTGTTGAGTGATGTTGAGGTGGTGCTTAGTGATGCTGTGGTGGTGCTGAGTGTTGTTGAGGTGGTGCTTAGTGATGTTGAGGTGTTGAGGTGGTGCTTAGTGATGTTGTGGTGGTGCCGAGTGGTGTTGTGGTGGTGCTTAGTGATGCTGTGGTGATACTTAGTGATGCTCTTGTAGTGGTGCTTAGTGATGCTGAGGTGGTGTTAAGTGGTGTTGTGGTGGTGCTTGCTGATGCTGAGGTGGTGTTGAGTGGTGTTGATGTGGTGCATAGTGATGCTGTGTTGGTGCTTATTGATGCTGTGATGGTGCTTAGTGATGCTGTGATGGTGCTGAGTGGTGTTGTGGTGGTGCTTGTTGATGCTGGCTGAGGTGGTGCTCAGTGGTGTTGATGTGGTGCTCAGTGATGCTGTGATGGTGGTGAGCGATGCAGTGGTGGTGCTGAGTGATGATGTGGTGGTGCTGAGTGATGCAGTGTTGCCCCTGAGTGATGATGTGGTGTTGCTGAGTGAAGCTATGGTGGTGCTGAGTGATGCTGTGGTGGCATGTAGTGATGTTGTGGTGCTGTAGAGTAATGCTGTGGTGGCGCTGAGTGATGCTGTTGTGGCGCTAAGTGATGCTGTTGTTGTGCTGAGTAATGCTGTAGTTGCGCTGAGTGATGCTGTGTTGGCGTGTAGTGATGCTGTGATGGCGTTGAGAGATGTTGTGTTTGTGCTTAGTGATGCTGTTCTGGCTCTTATTGATGGTGTGCTGGTTGTTATTGATGATGTGGTTGCACTTATTGATGCTGTGGTGATGCTGAGTGATGCTGTGGTGGTCTTGAGTGAGAGAGAGAGTGAAGATTTAATGTCTAATTAGAGAGGGTGGTGAGAGAGAAAGAGAGAGAAAGGGTGTACATAGAGTAAAGGGTGGAGCGGGATAGAGAGAGAGAAAGAAGGGGAGAGAAAGTGAATGAAGGTGTTTGAAAGAAAAATAGATAAAGGGGTGAGAGAGCGAATGAAAGACTAAAAAATGTAGAGAGGGGAGAGTTAAATAACTAGAGAGAGAATTCGAGAGGGGAGAGAGAGAGAGAAGTATAGAGAAAATACGATAGTGTGTGGTGTTTATTGTAAATACAGTGAAGAAAGTTTGGTATGGAGTGGCGCTTAGTGATTCTGTTGTTGTGTTGATTTCTGCAGTGGTTGTGCTTAGTGATGCTGTTGTTTTGTAGAGTGATGCTGTGTTGGTGCTGCGTGATGCTGTGGTGCCGCTGAGTGCTGCGAAGTAGAGAGCTTTGATAGCGAAAAAGACGTCTAAATGGTGTATATCGAGTAAAGGTTTGAGCAACTGAGGAGAGCGAGAAAATGTGAGAGGGTGTATAGAGAGAAAGAGAGTGAAAGTGTGTACTGTGAATATAGTGTGCTTATGTTGCCTTGTCCTGTATTAGCTGTTTGTTGTAGGAGACAGTATTGCATGGTGTAATAACGAGAGCGAGATGAAAGGTAAGTAAGGAGAGAGTAAAGGAGAGAGGGAGACATCTAAAACGAGAGAGACACAGTGTAAAAGTGTTGGATGTGGTGTTTATATAGTTAGTGCATAATTGCAGTCTAATAATTGTTTTGCAAATCTTATGTTAACCTGTGTTGGAATCTAACCTACGAAATGTAAACGAAGCAGTGTGTAAAAATTTGAGGTAATGAATCTGTGAATTTTAACATACGTTAAAATGCGATGTAAGGTGAACGGACCCTATGTAAGAACTAGATGTAACCCTCTCCAAAATGTAGAAAGCACCAGCTGTAACCTAATGTATTAATATAAATGGGCACAGTAAATGGAAAAGGCCTAATGAAAGAGTAGTTGTAAAGTTTCAGCTGAGGGGAAACATTAATGAAAGCGGATGCCTCTGTCTACCTTGTGCCCCAGTGGCGCCTCAGGTCTGTGTCCTGCTAGCACATGTTAATTGCGATTTGTAATGTAAGTGTAAAGAATGCGCGCTGCCTGCAGTCTCCAACCACAAACTGAAAGTAATGGTTCAGCGGCCTTTCTGTGACCTTGCTGTCTCGAAAGAGAGAGAGATAAAGTGGTGGATCCAAAATGAAACTGTGATAGAGAGAGAATATAGAGAATGAAAATGCGATAGAAAGCGAAAGCTTTGTGATATGAATAAGCGATAGAAGGCGAAGGCTTTGAGATATAGAAAAACAGACGACTGAGGGAGATATAGAAAGAGCGCGAAAGAGTGTACAATGTGTTAATAATGTCAGGTTTAAAAGTAGGCTGCATGTTTGTTTTGTGCAGTATAATGAGACAGCTGAGGGAGATAGAGAAAGAGCGCGAAAGGGTGTACAATGCGTTAATAATGTCGGGTTTAAAAGTAGTCTTCATGCTTTTTTGTGTGGAGTGTGCGTGTAAAATGTAAAATTATTTTAAAAAAGCACAATCGCACAGCCATGTAATCAGACGAGTGAGGGAGATATAGAAAGAGCGAAAAAGGGTGTACAATGTGTTAATAATGTCAGGTTTAAAAGTAGCCTTCATGTTTGTTTTGTACAGTGTGCGTGTAAAGTGTCAAATTATTTTAAAAATGCACAGTGTTTTGCATGCAGGCCAAAATGTGTTGCAAAACGTGGTAATAATGTCGTGATCTGAAAAAACCAGCCAGCATATCACAAATAATGTGTGACAGTCGATCGTTTTTGCAAAGTGAGAGAAATGTTTTATAGATTGGAGCATAAGCAACAAAGTTCAACTGATATGTTATTGTCGCAGAGCCATATAATTAGAAAGCTGAAGGAAATAGAGAAATAATGTCGGGTTTAAAAGTAGGCTTCATGTTTGTTTTGTGCAGTGTGCGTGTAAAGTGTCAAATTATTATTAAAAAAAAGCACAGTGATTTGCATGCAGGCCAAAATGTGTTCCAAAACGTGTTAATAATGTTGTGAGCTGAAAGCAATCCTGCCCCTGCTGATAAAAGACAGATGCGTGTTAATAATGTCGTGAGCCGAAAGCAATCCTGCCCCTGCTGATAAAAGACAGATGCGAGCAAGTGACATCAAAGGAGCAAGTGACATCAAAGGCAGATGGCCTGGAGCATGCGAGGAATGCGCGTTACTGTGCGCGTACTCGCATGCTCTAGGCCAGCCAAAAGTTGTGGTCGCATTTCTGCAAGCCCACTACAAAATGTCTCGCCCAGAGCCAGCGCTAAAGCGCTGGCTTTCAGGGCGAGACCTAAAAAAAAACACGAGGAATGAAAGGCAGCTCCGACCTGAGTCGGGAGCCAAAATGGACGCCAGCAGCAGGCCAACCTGTGACTGATTTCAAGTCAAACCAGGGGTGAAAGATTCCGACCGCACAACCCACATGCACGAGGACATCCCAGGAGTGAGGTCACATGGGAAATACCAGTGGGTCTTAATGCTCCTCACTGACAGCCGAACCATTCCAATGGCTACCCAGACAAGAAGGTGAAAGAGAGAATATCTTGACTGGAGCACACTTTCAAAGGTTTTGTCTGTTTCTAGGGATTGACCATTTTTGCCTGGATAACACGAGCAAGCTCAAAACAAACAAAACAAGCAATGGCCGCGCGGCCGTGAAACTGACACGGCCGCGCGGCCGCGAAATTGAAAGTAATCGCGAGGGAAGTTAGATGGCGAGGGAAGCCTAATGGCGCCTGATCGCGCGTGCACGCTCGCGTGAACGCAAGCTGGTCGCCAGCAAAAGCCACTGCTGTTTGCACTTCCAAAACCCGCTTACTAACACTCTCGCCAGAGCAGCGCATGCGCTGGCTCAGGCGAGACCTAAAAATGATGAAATAATGAAGGAATACTATTAAAAAATGTGTCGCATTATGTCGCATAGTTTACCTTTTCTAGCTGCATACTTTTCTCACCTTTGCCACGTAATTTGGTCCTCTCCTGCTGCATAATTCCAGTGGCCCTGATCATATCTCATTTTGTACGTGACATTATTGTGGCCAGGCAAAGCAGTTCTTGAACCATTTCTCTTTAGACGGGTTTTCTTTTTAAGCAAATGTCCATATTACTTCTGTAGGGAATTGCTTATGGGGTGGGTGTGGAACCAGCCACCATAAAAGTGTTTCAAAATAGAAGCCAACAAATTACAACTTCGAAACACAGCTCCGCAAAAAATACATTTTTGCTAAGAAAAATGACTAACATTTCAGAAAAATGAATAAAGCATTCAAAGATTATAAAGCGGGAGTACAATAGACCTTGTCTGTAGCAAAACATTCATGGCTAGAAGTAATATTAATGATAACTGCCAGGGCCCAGGAATGTGCACCTGCAACTCCCAGAGGGTCCACACGGCCCACAAGCTGGCGGGGCTGGGGAGCCTCTCTATGCCCTACAGAGCCCAGTGAACAAACGACAGAGAAGGTGGTAAGAACCCAGACTTGTGCTGTGTTTTTGAATCTTTAAAACCGCTGTTTTTCTACCTGTGACTGTTTGAATGTAACCTCTTGCCCTGTGTGCAATTGGTACTGTTAAATACTGTGTTGTTTTGCTCGTGACTGTTTAAATTGAACTCTTGGTTTCTATGAACTTGGTACTGTTAAACTGCTGTTTGTCTACCCGTGACTGTTTGAAAATCTATCCAAGTTTCCCCTGTACTGTCCTTAGGCGTGCAGGGGCAGCCCCCCAGGTACCCCACCCTCCTTTTGGGTCTTTTAAAAGTTAAAAAGGCAAACCACACCCTCAGAGGCTAAGCAGAGTGTGTTTATGAGACTGCAGAATCTGCCTTAAAGGTAGAAAAAAAAGTGTGTTTGTAATGTGTACGTAACCCTTGTTTTTGGCTAGAAAAAGGGATTTGTTGAAGTGCACAAAGAACAGTATTTAAGTGGCTTAGATTTGGGCCCACCTGCAGTGTGAACCAGGAGTGTGGATTGAGCTCATCTTTATCCAAGGAGATTCTGTTCTTCTGGAGCAGCTCACTGTCCCCTGGCCATAAGCCTGTGCTTGAGGTCACACGCTCCTTATATAAGTTTGCTATTGGATGTTACATTTGTGCTCTGATTGGTTCCTATATCTGGTGTTTCTATTGGGCTTAGGGTTAGGTTTCTGATTAGCTGAAAGGTATGATGCTCTGATTGGCCCCTGGGTCTAGAGTTTCTATTGGACTTAGGGTTTGGTTTCCGATTGGCTGATAGGTATGGTGCTCTGATTGGTCCCTGGGGCTAGGGTTTCTGATGGACTTAGGGCTTGGTTTCTGATTGGCTGCTAGGACTAGAGCTGTGATTGGTTGCAAGGACTTGGTCTCCTTTTGGCCTAGGGCTTAGGGCTAGTGCTCTGATTGGTTAGGGTTTGGGCTAGGGTATCCATTGGCTGAAGGTGTCACCTGGCCACACAGGCTATTTAAGTTTAGGGCGTCTCAGCCCGGGCGTCGAGGTTAAGGACGGAGAGGACAAGGGCAGGTGCCTGTTTAGGCTTGTTCGGGACTGGTCGGGCCAGAAATGCTGCTCTTTTTTCCATTCACCAGCAAGCACCTTAACCCATCCATATCCACAAACCTATTATCACACTCATAGCAAATGCACTTAACTCATTTACTACAAACATACAATAACCACTATTTACCATCTCAACAACCACCAAAACACACCACGCTCCACACTTATACCCCCTTCTTACCAAACTACCACACAATGGCACCTTCACTCACACACAAAATACCACTCTATCCTATACCATTAACAAATCCGCATATCACCAACACAACCCAAATCCACACTGTACGTAACTATATCCCATCCAGACACACACTCCCTGCTCATGCAAAGCACCAGCTCTACCCTCTACTTACTCCTAACAGACTTCTTTCTGTCACCACCAAACCTATACTCAGCCTTCCATTATTTTATCCATCAACACCCTCCTCCGCTTTTTACCCCAAAAAATAACCACACAACCCTTACATTCCACTCTACCACACATATTACCTCTTTCTGCGATCAAATCTAATATAAACACTCTTAACTCATGTCTGTCCCCTCTCACACACCACATACACTCTTTTCCAAAACACATCACCACCCCCTTTACCTTTCAGCTTTCACTCACCAACAATACTTTACATACAAATACTTCGCAGAAAACAAATACATCTTCATCTCCTCTCTTTACTCCTCAAAATAAAAACATAACACACACACACCAGCACAACAAAATCTCACACCTACCTCATAATACTTTCTGTCACAAACTAGAAACATACACCCACTCCCACCCTCCTGACTACACAAATAATACACACCCTAAACCAAATATACTGCCATGCTTTCTCGCTTCCCAACACCTACCACATATACAGCAACACAGCAACTCTCTTTTAGTCGCCTCTCATCCATTGGACAATTTAGAACTTTACAACATGACCCACATGCTGTGCCACCACCCCTAACTCATTCACCTTCCACCCTAAATAGACGCAAGCAAAATAAACAACATGCCACTCTTCACAACTTCGCATCTTCATGTCTACTGCACAACAAGGCTACTCTACAAAAACTACACAGCTCACTAACTCACTCTCAACCACCATCTCCACCACCTACACACGCAGACCCATCAAAATGCCTTCTTAGCCTGCTGGATGAGGAATGTGATACAGAACAACTTCACTATAGCTATCCTCATACAGCTAATACCAGCACTAAGGACACACCTGCTACAAGCCTACAAAATACTGCTCACTCTTGTGCAAAACAAAGTCACACCATCGCCAAACACATTCTCTAAACTGCTTCTAATAAATGCTCGGTCACTCTCTAAAAACAAGCACCACATCTATGACCTTCTCACTGACACACAGCCTGACTTACTCTTCATAACTGAATCATGGTTGGGAGATGACATGGCTCCAGTGTTGCATGAAGCCGTTCCTCTAGGCTATCAAACTATCACACAAAATCGTATAGGGAAAAGATGAGGTGGCCTAGCTGTATTCAAGCAAACATTAAATATCACTAAAGCTGACAGCATCTCCATACAAGGTGTGAGGCCCTCTTCACAAGATGCAACCCTACACCATCTTCCTCCTGCAACTTCCTACTCCTTTACAGACCTCGACCTAGCAATGCAACATTACCAGACACACTTCTAGACAGTTGCAAACCTGCTAACACTACACCCCAACATATGCATTCTTGGTGACCTAAACATTTGGCTTGACAAACCCAGTATGCAACATCTGAAAACAATCATCACTGGCCTAGATGCACTGAACCTAAACCATATCATCCACAAACCCACACACATCGCTGGGCACACCCTAGATGCCATTTGTGCAAATCCAGAACTAGTTACCTTTCAAACAATTACTCCAGTCACATGGTCGGACCACCATTTGCTTGCTTTTCAACATAAGACACCACAAAGCAACACACCTAAAACAACCTTACATGCATCCACTTATCGACCGTGAAACAAACTCGACTTTTAACACTTAGAAACACAACTAACATCCAATACAAATCCAGGCACAATAAATTCTGTTAAAAAACTATATGAGTGGCTACTGGAAGCTTTTGATATCCTAATACCATTAAGAAAAACAAAACAGGACAAAAGAAAACAAGCACCTCGGAGAAATACAGAGATAAAAGAGGTAAAACTGCAAATTAGAAAGCTGCAACGCACCTGACTCAAAACAAACACCAATCAAGACAACCTTCACCTACAGAAACGTTACAGATTATACAAGTCAGCAATCAAAAAAGCAACAAAAAATGTACTATTCAGACAGAATTCGAAATGCTAAATGTGCAGATAATGATTTCTATAAAATTCTCAAACATTTCGTAAACCAAATTGGCTAGAAGGAACTCATCCTTTTACTCAAGAGTTCACAGACAAACAGGCAAATCATTACACAACCAAAGCAGACACGTTGGGCTCCTATATAAAACAAAGGAAAACCACCAGCACCGAGCCCTTTCTAAAAAACCCTCCAAGAGTAGCATAACCCAGCCTCTGCATTCCTTCCATCAAATATCACACAATGAATTTATGGATCTGGTCAAAGCAAGCAGGCCTGCTGGCGGCCCTTGTGACCCATGTTCACCACAAACCTTCAAGAAAAGTCTTCTAACTACCTCTGCTGTCACATCAGTAAGGAGAATAATCAATAATTCGTTAACTGTGGGAATAATTCCAGAAGACCTAAAATGGACATACATAAACCCATTACTAAAGAAAACAAACCTAGACCCTCTTAACCCCGACCACTACAGACCGATTAAAAATGGACCTTTCCTGGGCAAACTGATAGAAAGAGCAGCATTCGCCCAGATGTCACAATTCATTGAAGATGATTCCATACTTTCAGACTTCCAAACGGGATTCCATCCAGGAAGAGGCACAGAATCTGCCCTCCTTGCCATCTGGGATGACCTGAAGAACACAGTTGACCAGCACAGAGTTGCTGCACTACTTCTCTTGGAACTCTTGGCTACCTTTGGCACGGTTGACCATGACACTCTGATATAAAGACTCTACGAAGCCGGCATAGAGGGGACTGCTCTAGACAGGCTCACATCCTACCTTCAAAACAGAACTAATGTCATCCATTCTCCCCCTTTTCTCATCCAACCGTACTTCACAAAAGAAGGGGTCCCTCAGGGCTCTATCATCTCACCCATGCTTTTCAACATCTACATAAAGTCATTACCGGCACTGATCAGTGAATTTCACCTCACATGCTATAGCTATGCAGATAACACACAAATACTCCTTAAACTTAAAAGCCCCAAAGACATCAGAAACTCACTAATGTTTAGTTGCCTCAGAGCCGTTGATCAGTGGATGACATGGAGCCATCTCAAATTGAATGCTTACAAAACGAAAATACTCATGTGGTGATTGGAAAAATTATGACCCACTTGCTGCCTGGCCTGACGATCTAGGAACACAACCTAAAGTAACTTAGGAAGTAAGAAACCTCGGAATAACCATGGACTCCAAGCTAACAATGAATGCCCAAGTGGACAAACTAGCAAGATCCAGCTTCATTACTATGAAAACTCTGCAACACATCTTCACCCACCTGAGATTTCCACACAAGGTCCAGGCTACCACCTCTCTTGTTCTGTCTAAACTTGATTACGCCAATAGCCTCCACCACGGATCACCTTTAACAACTATGAAAAGACTACAACAAATTCAGAACTCTGCTGCCAGACTACTCTTACATATAAAGCCACAAGCCCACATCTCCCCTGCCTTAATGGCCCTACATTGGTTACCGGTTGCCAGAAGATCCACGTTCAAGCTGCTTTGTATCACCCACAAAGCAATCAGGGCCGGACTGCGAACGAAAACCGGCCCTGGCAAACTGCTCGGCCGGACCCCCTGGGGGGGAAGGAGGGGGGTGCGGCCGAGCTTTTTGGTACGGCCGGTTTCGGCCGATTTTGTTACAGGGGGCCGATATGCCGGCCCCCGGTAACAAAGCCGGCCCCCACCCTGACGGCCCACCGGGGAAACGCCCGGTGCCCGCTACGTCCAGTACGGACCTGAAAGCAATACATGCTCTTTATCAGGAAAAAAAATCACCAAATACATTCAACAAAGAAACCTCCGCTCCAGATTGGCATCTCGCCTCAAAATCCCACTACATAAGAAATAAAACATAGGTGGCACATCCTTCTCTGTTCAAGCAGCCAAACTATGAAACTTACTACCCATTGGTCTATTATTCTATGTTTAACTTGTATATAGGTCACTGCATTAATAAGTACATTTTTATCTTAACTCTTTCTCTACAATTACTTCACTATTGAATTATTAAAATGATTTTTTTATAAAAAATAAATACATTTGCTTAACCCCTTCGATGCGCGTGACGAGCTCAGCTCGTCATGCTGCGCGGTAGCGCTGTGAGCATGACGAGCTGAACTCGTCACAACCACACCCGCGATCGGAATGTCCAGCACACAAGCGGAATTCCGATCGCGGTCAAGGGGTTAAAGTACAACACTTGAAAGTCTGAGTTTGTTAAATACAACTTAAATCTAGATATATTACCTTCCTTATACATATATACCTTCCATGTACTTATGTATCTTTATATTTATTACTTTACTCCTAATTCAGCAACTCGAATGCACTACCCTATATCTCACCCTATACTTCTTTCAATATATCCTCTACCTCCACTCTCTGACTCACCCCAAACCTCAATCTACTACTCTCTCCAATGCACTAACCAATTTCTCACCCTATACGGCTCTCAATATATCCTCTACCTCCACTCTCTGACTCATCCCAATCTCCATTCTACTTCTATGATCCCCAAAATAACCCTTTCTAGACTCTTCCCTCCTCTACCCCTCCTTGCATCATCTCAAACCTCTTAGACTATTCAGATCTCCAAAACAAGCCTTTCTAAACCCTTCCATCTGACTCTTCCACATACACATCACCTTTACTCATCCCAAACCTCTTCCTACTGCTATGATCCCAAAAACCCCACTTTCTATACCCTTCCCTCTTCTATCCCTCCACTATCCTTTTCAATCCAACTAACAGACTCACTTGTCCAGCGCTCAAATTAATTTCATATTTCCCTATACTAATTCACAACTAATACTTGTTGGGTTCCGGAGTAGTGTTCTGCTCGCCGAATAGCTCTTCAACGCCTCATCAGGGGTAGTAAGTGCCATATAAATGCAATTACAATCACAATTTTCACAGCATATTCCTGTAGTTTACCTCCTTTAGAAGCAATTCCTAGACACCAGCTCAGCGGCACAACATTTCCACTGTGATCCTTTCCGGAAATAGGAAATAAGATGATTTCAACAGACAGACCACACAGTTCATTTAGCAGGCCCTTTGCAGATTCTAGGCACATTAGGAACAAACTCGTTTCCAGAGTCAGGTGACCCTGAGCCCCCCAAGCGTCTTCAGTTAACCAGAGAGTGGTTAGTGTCCCTGGCACAGTGAGTTCCCCGGAACGAATCTACAGTGCTTCCGAAAGACACAATGCCATCCCAGAGCCCGCCTCTTCCGGGTTAGCACAGAAGAGCTGTCAGGATCACAGGCTCATTCAAGCCCAGGAACCACCTGCCCGATATGCCAAAGTCTTGGAAGCAGGTTTTACCTAGAGGCTAGACATGGCTGCTCCTGGGCCTCAGTCCCACCAACCTCTCTCTAGTGCTTTCTGAGCTAGACTTCTCCTCTAAGAGCCTCATTATTAGTCACCTGTTAAAGGTATGTAGTAATAGTGATATTGGGTGCTATTACCAACTCTACTGCCGGGCAATTACAAGGTTTGGGCTGGAATAGGCACTAACATGCAACTCCTAGATTTACTGGGCCATTTACTGCATGTTTCCTCAATTTCCTGGCCCTTATTCGCTCACTTATTCTACCTGCTTCCAGTAAATTGTTTCACAGCTAAGCCAAAGGCTTTATGCTACCCTGGTTAAAACTACCCGGAAGAGCCCCCTCCTCCTTGGATAATATTACTATTGCCGTTTTAAATAAGACCCTTGAAATTTGGGGGGAGGGTGCTACATAGTTGGAAGGTTACATGAAGCCCAGCTGTTGTAATTAGGGTGACCACCTAACTCCAAGTCATCATCAACACAGTTGCCAGTCCTGGGTTCATAATCTACCAGGAATTACTTTTAGGTGCAATCTAATTAGTTCAATGTAAGCAAACCAAGACTTCAACACCCAGAATGCACTAGGTTTTGACATTAAAGCACAGCAATGGATACAGTGTCCTTGACGAGATGGAGTGAGGTGGTCACCCTGGTTGCATTATATCTGGTGATGGTGCTCCAGCCTGCTTTGCTATTGCAATGCACTGGAATGAATGCCTGCTTTAGAGGGCCCCAGAGGCAACCAAAAATAAATCTGCTAGTCCCATCAAATCATGTACTAGTGTTGCCAGACTCATTTTTGGAAATGTGAGTTCTAAGTTGATTTCACCGGGTATAAAAAAATCTTGATCTCCACTGAGATTTTATGAACCATTTCTCAGAAAACAACAGTTTTCTCTCAAGCTTTTCTAATGGAAGGTATTGGTAGTGGTCAAGATGCTAAACTGAGGACATATTTTCTGTAAATTCACAAATATTTCCTGCATTCGTGTGAAAAAAAAACCTGAGTGATATATATTCTTCCAAAGGCAGCTGTTGGCTGTCAGGCAGTTGTTGCAGCGTTCCCTCATGACAGAGTTCTAAGGAACAACTAGAGCGCTAACTTTCAATATTCTTGACAAAAGTGAGGCACACCTGATTGCCATAGGTGTTCTTCCTACAGAGCCGGATGCAAAAAGGGATGTTTAAATATGATGTTTATTATTCATGCAGAAATGAAACTAAATGTTTCTAAAATGTGAGTGGCGGATACACTTTTTGTCGTTTATGGCATAATATATACATTTATTAAAACAGAAATACAACAAAACAAGACGCTCAAACAATGAGAGCAACTACAGATCAAATCCAAGGACCAATAATAATTAAGAAATTCAAAACGACTACTAGATAGTATATAAAACACATGTTGAACTCAGACACACGGTTTAGCAGTAATGATGTATAGGAGACTCCTAAAAAGAGGAAAAAAGAAAGATATTTCTCCTTGTTACGCCTCCCCTGGGGATACGTAGCATTTGGATGCATTCCAGGTCTACCAGTAATGGTAAACCTGGGAATGCGCCAAAATCCATGGGTGGATGCGTGAAACACCCGCGCTCCACCCATGGAACGACTCCCTGGGGCACAGTAACGCAACGCAGCAACTCGAGCTTCATTGCATTACTCAGGGCCGCGCAGGGTGGCCTTGCGTGACTTGATAAATATAACTTAAGAGTTGCGTTGCTCTTGCAACCGTTGCGTGTCACAATGGCGACACAACTCTTTGATAAAGTATAGACTTCAAGATAACTGGACCAAATGGGAGTAAAGGTCGGTTTGCCATTTCGCAGCATGTAGGTGACGTTCTGCAGATTCGCTCTGTAGATAAGTCAACAACTCAATCATCTACAGACCTTTGAAGTTTTCAAATAAGCAATGATGATTCTTTTATCAATCAGTCAAACTTTAGCAATCCAAAGAGCACAAACGTACTCAGCATAATATATTTTTAGAGAGCTTTAAAAGTTAATGAGAGATCACTACCAATGTCCCTCAACTCCTTCCTTATCCTCTCTGTCGCCTAATACCTCCCTGATTTTAAAATAGTAACTTCTGGGAGCCAAGTAAGTTTTCTAGTGTTCCATTCTAATACAGTTGAGTAGGTTTTTCAAGTGGCCTGGAAGCTACTGGTAGTCCGGCCTTGAATTTAAAATAAATTAAAAATAAAACAAATTCCGCCGTTGGACCCTAGAAAAGATTTTCTGTTTGGACATTTCATTTTTAGGGTCAAGCCTGCGAGAGCATGTGCTAGCGCATGCATCTCGCTTGCGAGACACTACTGTGTACAGAAACTATTGTGTACAAAAACAGCTTGGAACCATTTCTCAGAAAACAAAAGTCACCCACTGCTTACCATTTGTTGGCTTCTTAACCGCCTAGTAATTGGTCTCTGCAGGCCAAACATCATTTCCGTTCCTTTCTGTGGAGCAGGAACCAAGCACTGATTGATTCAACGTAATCAGTGCCTGTCCGCTGCTCCCAACGTGATTGAGGTACAATTTTGTTTTTTTTAACTTCTAGTGCCCTGCATACAGAAGGCAGCAGACTCAAGGGTGTGAACCCATGTATAATGCAGATAATGGGAGCAGAACTGTACTTAACCTAGGGTCCAGGAAAAGTAAACTCGCTTTTAGCTGCATGCCAGCATTATTGGCAAGCCACTGAGCTGAAGCGGCATTTTCAAGGTTGGTCCACAAATTATTTTTTAAGCTCTATGACTGGCAAAACGTGCCCAGCAGGACAAACAAAATTACAAAGTTTTCTTTTCTGCAGTTTACTTTCCTTCACTTTGCCAAGTCTTCTTTTCTCACTTTGCAGACTCGTGTTTAGTTTTGTTTTTGCTTGTTGGCACTGTTCTCAAAATATGAGGATTATTTTGTTCTAAATTTTGCAAAGTGACATTATTTCTTTCTTATGCGTAATTTACAAAATTATGCCTTAACAAATAATCGTGGAGTATACCCCAATTCACCTCATTCCAATCCACTTCAGTCCAATCTACCCCACACTAATGCACCCCAATCCAATCCACTCCACTCCAATCCACACACACCAGTCCACCCCAATACAATCCACCACACTCCAGTCCAATCCACCCCACCCCACTCCAATCCACCCAACACCAATCCAACCCACCTCCCTCCAATCCATTCTAAACCACACACACTAATCCACCCCAATCCAATCCACGCCACTTCAATCCAGTACACCCCACTCCAATCCACCCCACCCCACCCCACACCAATCCAACCCGCCCCACCTCACTCCAATCCAGTCTACTCACCCCAGTCCAATCCACCAACTGGAATCCACCCCACACCAATCCACCCCACTCCAATCGAATCCACTCCACTCCAATCCACTCCACACCTTTCCAATCCACCACACCACACTCCAATCCAATTCACTCACTCCAATCCACCCCACTCCCCCATTCCACCCCACTCCCCAATCCAATGCACTCCAATCCAACCCAATCCAATCCACCACACTTCAATCCACCACTCTCAACTCACCTCAATCCAGTCCATCCCACTCCAATCCAGTCCATCCCACTCCAATTCACCCACTCCAATCCAATCCAGTCAGCATCACTACAATCCAATACCCCCATTCCAATACAACCCATCTCACCCCACACCATTCCACCACAATCCAAATTCCCAACTCCAATACCATCCGCCCCACTCAATCCAATCCATCCCACCCCAATCCAATCTACCTCACACACATCCAATCCACCACACTCCAATCCAATCCACCCCACTCCAGTCCACCAACTCCCCAATCCACCCACTCCAATCCAATCCACCCCACTCAAATCCACTGCACCCCAATCCACCCCACTCCACTCCACCCCACCCCACTCTAATCCAATCAACACCACTCCAGTCCAATCCACCATACACCAATTCACTCCAACCCAATCCAATCCAGTCTACCCCACTCCAAACCAATCCACCACACTCCAATCCAACCCACCCATTCCAATCCACCCCACTTCAGTCCACTTCACCCCACTTCAATCCACTGCACTCCAATCCATTCCACCCCATTCCAATCCATCCCACTTCAATCCACCTACTCCAATCCAATCCACCCCACTCCAATCCAATCTACCATGCTCCAATCCGTCCCACAACTCACTCCAATTCAACCGATTCCAATTCAATACAACCCACTCCACTCCAATTCACCACAATCCACTCCACTCCACTCCGATCCACCCCACTGCAATCACCCCATTCCAACCCAATCCACTCCAGTCCAATTCACCCCACTCCAATACAATTCACCCCACCCAAACCCAATCCACCCCTCTCCAATTCAATCCACCCCAATACAATTCACCCCACCCCAACCCAATCCACCCCTCTCCAATTCAATCCACCCCATTCCAATCCACCCTACCCCACTCCAATCAACCCTACCCAATCTGACTCACTCCAACCCACCTCCTCCCATCCACCCTACCCCCACTACAATCCACCCTACCCAATCAATCCACCCCACCCCAATCCAATCCACCCCAGTCCAATTCAATTCACCCCCACTCCATCCCACCCCACTCTATCCCACACCAATCCACCTCACTCTACCCCAACCCATTCCACCCACTCTACCTCAGTCCCATTCAACCCACTCCATCTGATTCCACCCCACTCTGCGCCACTCCACTCTATGAGACTCTACACCACTGCACTCTATGACACTCTCCACCACTGAGCTGTACTCCCCCTACTCCACTCTACAACACTCTACTCCCCCTACTCCACTGTGCTCCCCATACTCCACTCTACAATACTCTACTGCAACAACTCCACTCTACAACACTCTACTCCCCTACTCCACTCTACGACACGCCACTCCATTCTACTACACTCCACACCACTGACTTTTAGCCAGGCTGAACAGCAGCCACACTGGTGTACAACATTGCTAAAACTCATTGCCATAGCCAAGAGCTCTTGCATAGGCGAGACCTATTGGCTTTGCCAATGCTTGTTCATTTTGCTTCTCTCATCCCATTTTTCAGTGACTTTCTTTTGCATCTCGTGCCTTGAAAATTCTCTATCTTCAAAGGAATTTTTATTTTGAGTAAATTGTATGGAAATGATAAAAGACTTAAATATAAATATTTACTGTCTAGAAAAATGTATCTACATGTGTACATTGTAAACGACTAGATTCAAAGTTAACTAATTATAACATATTCTTAAATAAGTTATG
Source organism: Calotriton arnoldi (assembly GCA_963921515.1). Classification (NCBI taxonomy): domain Eukaryota; kingdom Metazoa; phylum Chordata; class Amphibia; order Caudata; family Salamandridae; genus Calotriton; species Calotriton arnoldi. Next base: position 4,070,679 of record CAWUFW010000408.1, read on the forward strand.
TGCTTGGTGAAAGAGTTATTTAACTGTACAGCAAAACACTTTGCTGCATGTCTGGATAACCGAAATCATAGACATAACATTAAAGAGTTAAAATACAGCTCCAGGACATATAAAGTAATCTACTATTTTGTAAGCCAAAGAACAGCCCCCAAATTTTCTCTTGGCATTTCTGTAGTACCCTGTATATAATGAAGTGGTGTCTGTTAAACTTAACATTTTATTTTAGCTCACACTGTGTGACTGGTTTACACTTGACATGTTTCACTGTTAAGTACTAAACATTTAACAATTGACTTTATGTTTACATACTAGCACAAAATCTGTAGCTCGTTTAAATCATCAAAGGGACAGACTACTTGATTAAACTACCAATAGTCAATTTCTGTAAACCAGAACAGCTTCCACAGTTGCTTATCTGAACAAGTCAACTATTTGAATGCACAGTGTAAACTGTCATGTCCTGCAAGAGACAGTTTAAACATGTCTTTGTAGACTTGAAACACCTTAAATATATAGGATAAACCCATGGAAAGATAGTGGTATGTTTCTCAGTTTGTTTGTGAGCTATGCTACCTCTCTAGTGCTTTATTAGAATTCTGTGATCCTCACTATACGCTTTAATGGTAACAAAGCAAAGTGATATATAGGGTGTGATATAACGAGGCCTGTCTCAGCTATCAGCAATTAATCTTCCTGGTGGAAATTGACCAGCTGAGATCAAATAAAAATGTAGTATTTGGGTTGAGTACATACGTCTGATTTCCAATGTGATGTATAATACTCCACTCCTCATGGACCTGGGGGCGTGTCCCTCTTCTGCTCACAAACACTGCCCAGGTTAATAAAGGCTACTCACTTGTGGCTTAAGCTCTGCAAAGTGAGTTTTCAGTTTGCAGCTTTTCAAAATGTCTCAGCTTTAACAGTGTTTTCATTGGCCTGGGGCGGCATCGAGTCTCTGGAGCGCACTCCTTCCATGGCAAGCTGGAGGCAGTCGTCAGCCAGGGTGGCTGCTGTGATGTTGGCCAAAGAACTTGGGAGTGGTCTAGAAGGCTCTAGTATCAGCCACACACATTCCTCGGTTTCCACTTCTCTGTGTTGCCGGGCGAGTATATCTTGTCAGATAGTGAGCTACATCCCCACTGGATGCTTATCACCTCTCTTTTCAAAGTGGAAGTAACTTTGTTTGGTGGGGGTGAGGGTACGGCTCCCATAAGCTACAGGGGCCCATTCCTAACTCTATTGTTTCTGTGACAAAAGAGCCTCTAGCCCCGTGGGACTGGCATCTACGGATAATCCTGGATCTTGCTGGGGTCAAAGTAGGCTAGGATGGTGTCCTCTAACAAGGTATTCTTGGTCTCATAAAATACCTTCTCTTGCTCCTCACCCACACCCAGGGGTAAGCTGCATTGGTCAGGCCACTGAGGGTTCATTTAGGGTGGTGAGTTACTTTATTGAGTGCCCACGGTAATTTCCCTAGAAAGCTTTGGACCCCTGTCACTGCCGTTGGTGTTGGAGCTGATCGAATGTTCTGCACTTTGGTTGGATCAGGGCCTACTCCTGTCGCCAAGAACCTGTATCCAAAGAAGTTGATCTCATCTTTCAGGACCTCACACTTTTCTTTCTGGAGTACGAGTATGCTGTCTCTGTTGTGGGTCTTGGACCGTTCTTGAGCATAAATTCCTTCTAGAGACAGTTGTTATTTGATAAAAAACTCCGAGCATACAACATTTTTTTTGCTCACGGTTACATAGAACCGAATTAATTCAGGTCCTCAGATGTGCAACAAACATAGGTTTCCAAAAGGCAAGTATTTATTGATCACAAAATTGAACTAACATACAGTGATTGTTGGACTTCACTATGGTTTTTTCAAAAAGGATAGAGAGGATTGCTCCAAGGGAACGTGCAAAAGAAAGTGCTCTAGTGTGAAGTGAGTGAAAGAAAAAAATTCCCAAGCGGAATCAGAAGACAAAGATTCGTCAAATTGTAAATGTGATTGATACCAAATAGTCAATCTCCAAAGCCTGGCCAGTAACAGTACATTATACAAATATTATTCAGTATGATTCACAGACAGTGAAGAGATGTATCTTCTTTAACCGGATAGGGGAAGGGGCATATGGTCCAGGCCTGCTGGGACTGGGCGTCGACGTTTCGACCCGACTTTATGGCAAAGGAGGGTAATTGGAACCTCAGCCTGCGGGCCTTCTTCAGGACAGAGGGAGAGGGGAAGAAAGGGCAACCCTAAGGGATAAAAAGGCAAATTACTAATTTGCCTGATAATGCTTAACAATTTAAAAAAGTGACCATGCCTATCTTCCCAACCTATTCGGGATGTTGGTAGATATCTCCCGGTGTGGCCACCTGCGAGGGAGAGAGAGAAGTGCACATCAGGAGGATGTTCTGAGTACAACGGCAAGATAAGAATACTTAAAGTTAATTAAATTAAATTAAATTGGTGGGCTCACCCGCCTCCAAGCCGCGGTTGGGTAACAATAGGCTCCTCAAGAGTCCATAATTTATGTGGAAGGAAGGTGATCCTCATCTAAAAGTAAAAGTAAACATAAGCGTACTCACTACTGAGTCGTACCAGCCGGTGTTATAATGGTGCTGGGCCTAACTGATGAAATTTCACGTACCCGCCTATATTTAGCGGTGTAGGGACTGATTAAATCAGTGTACAGTGCAGGAATTAAATTCAGCAGCTGAAATAAAAAGGGAAACGGAGAACCTAATTAGCGGTTTCACTCCTCTCAAGCCCGTTATGCAAGGTGAGTGTATATGAGGCTGGAAACCTGTTTAAAGGTTTCATCCCTGAGCCAGTTGGTTACCTTGAACGCGTATAGCGAGGTCCTCTCTCCGACGCAGAATCGTCAGAATGGAGCCGGGCCAGCGGGGATGCTTAAGGAGGCTCGGTGACGCGAGGACGTTCAGGCAAACGCGTCAGTTGCCTCCGGCTCGCGTTTAACAAAACCGACCTGCGGTAGCGGGTCCGTCGGACTATGGTGATGGAAAAAAGACTCTGTGACATAGAGTCATGCCTAAGTTGGCCGTGGGGCAATACCCTTAATTATAACCTCTTGAACCCACTTTTTCTGGCACTGGTCTCCGACCACCATCGAAATTTATCCCCCCTACACACTTAATGTCACACAAGATTCTGGCATATGAACAGGTGGTCATGCGGGACATCACCAATTCTCTGTCCCAGAGACAGTATCTCAAGTACAACACCACTAAAGCAGAACGCTTAGCCCTAGAATCACTCAAGAGTAATGCCAACATAGTCATCAAACCCGCCGATAAGGGTGGGACGATTGTCATTCAAGACACTGAGGACTACAAGAAAGAGATTCTAGCCCAATTGGGAGTACAAGGTAATTACAAGAGACTGAGATCTGACCCCACGAAAGAAATTGCTGGGACCATCAGGCACATTACCCTCAAAGGTTTAGAGGAGGGGTTCATAAGCCAACATGAGTTTGAGTACCTCAATAATAAATATCCTAGGATACCTACCATGTATACACTTCCCAAAATCCACAAACGTATGCACGACCCACCCGGAAGACCCATCATCTCCGGTTGTGGTTCTGTTCTGGAGCCACTATGTAAATACATTGATGTGCTTCTTAAACCTATTGCTGAAAACACCACCACATACCTTAGAGACACTATGCAAACCATTAAGTTGGTAGATAAACGATCATACAACTCCAGCAACAATCTTCTGGCCACCATGGACATTACATCCCTTTACACAAATATTCCCCAGGGCGCAGCACTTACGATAATCCAAAAAGTACTGGAAGAACGCCCCAAACCACACCGGGTACCCGACTGACTTTATTATTGAACTCTGGGACATTGCCATGACAAAAAACTTTTTTAGTTTCCAGGGGAACTTCTACATACAAATTAAAGGAGTTGCGATGGGGGCTGGCTTTGCGCCCAATCTAACCATCATCTATATGGACGACTTTGAACATACTTACGTCATAAGCGAACAGAACCCCTATAGCCAATACATTGAACTATGGCGTCATTATATAGATGATGTCCTGATTATATGGGAAGGTAGTGAGGATCAATTGAAGGATTTCCATATCTGGCTGAACAATTGTTCTGATGAGATCCAATTCTCATTAGAATTCAGCAAATCGCTCGTCAATTTTTTGGATATCACGATTAAAGTTGACCAAGATAGACTATATACGTGTCTATTTAGAAAAACAAGTGAGCGTAATACTGTTTTACGTTACTCAAGTCATCATCCACGCAACCTCAGGGACAATTTACCATTTGGCCAATTCTTGAGGTTGCGTAGGAATTGCTCCAAGAAGGAGGATTACTTTGAGGAATCGGCGGATTTGGTATCCCGCTTGACGGAAAGGGGCTACCCTATGAGACTACTGAAGAAAGCACGTAAACGTGCGTGGTTTAACCACAGGGAGTCCCTCCTAGAACCCAAACAGAAAAATACCAATGACCAGGAGCGCTTAGTGTGTGTCACCATCTTTTGCACCAAAAGCAATACGATCAAGAAGATCATAAACCGTCAATGGCATCTGGTGGCGGATAAACTTGGGGGCGTGCCTCCTCCCATGCATGCTTTCAAGAAAGGAAAGAATGTGAGAGAGTACGTAGTGAAGTCTCTATTACCTACTGAACCGAGGGCTCAACAAACCACCCTATGGGATATCCCCCCAGTAAAAGGACATCATAAGTGCGGACAATGCAAGGCGTGCTCCATGGTCAGGGAACTGAACCAATTCACGCACAATAACCACACGCATACATTACAAGATCACACAAACTGTAACTCCACTGGAGTGGTCTATGCCATAACATGCCCTTGCGATTTTTTATACATTGGTCAGACCATACTAAAGGTTAAGACACGCATCCTGCAACACTGCAGTCGCATACGCTGCCAAGTACAAGGCGCACCGCTCGTGGAGCACTTTAGAACATTTGGACACACACCAGAAAGTCTCACGTGGTGGGTGATAGAAAAGGTCAAAGCTAACCCAAGGGGAGGAGATTTTTCCAACATCCTAAACATTCGCGAGTGCAGATGGATACACCTTTTTGACACTGTAGCGAGAGGCCTCAATGAGTATGAGGAAATCACCAGGCAGGTGTCTTTTCTGAATAATGGATGATACGGTTGGGCTCCACTCATCTGTAGATCCATTACATGACATCGGGGGTAGTCCTGGACACCTAGAGTACTGATTGCCTGTCTCAGTACCCGACTTCTGCCCTTCTAATCATGAGTTATTTGATTTGTATTTGCACACTACATATCAGTATTATTATCCTTGTGGTAATGATCATTGCTATATCCTGCACGGACGTGTAGGTTTATTTAATTAACCATCACTACTTCACTAATTCATTGTTTTTATTTAATGGTTGTTTCTATTGTAATGTCACTTCATGCACTCTGTCATAATGCAATTCATGTATGTACTATGTTTAATATTATATGTTGCTATGTATATTAATTGGAAATGTATACGTATTGAAAGGTCTATTGATTAGGCCAGTGTATACAACGAGATCCGCCATTGATGCCCCGTTTTCTTGGTTAATAGTTGTTTATGATCCACCACTCTTTTGCGGACGTTTCTACAAGAGGTTATAATTAACGGTATTGCCCCACGGCCAACTTAGGCATGACTCTATGTCACAGAGTCTTTTTTCCATCACCATAGTCCGACGACCCGCTACCGCAGGTTGGTTTTGTTAAACGCGAGCCGGAGGCAACTGACGCGTTTCCCTGAACGTCCTCGCGTCACCGAGCCTCCTTAAGCATCCCCGCTGACCCGGCTCCATTCTGACGATTCCGCGTTGGAGAGAGGACCTCGCTATACGCGTTCAAGGTAACCAACTGGCTCGAGAGGGATGAAACCTTTAAACAGGTTTCCAGCCTCATATACACTCACCTTGCATAACGGGCTTGAGAGGAGTGAAACCGCTAATTAGATTCTCCGTTTCCCTTTTTATTTCAGCTGCTGAATTTAATTCCTGCACTGTACACTGATTTAATCGGTCCCTACACGACTAAATATAGGCGGGTAAGTGAAATTGCATCAGTTAGGCCCAGCACCATTATAACACCGGCTGGAAGGACTCAGTAGTGAGTACGCTTATGTTTACTTTTACTTTTAGATGAGGATCACCTTCCTTTCACATAAATTATGGACTCTTGAGGAGCCTATTGTTACCCAACCGCGACTTGGAGGCAGGTGAGCCCACCAATTTAATTTAATTTAATTAACTTTAAGTACTCTTACCTCGCCTTGGTACTCAGAACATCCTCCTGATGTGCACTTCTCTCTCCCCCTCGCAGGTGGCCACACCGGGAGATATCTACCAACATCCCAAATAGGTTGGTAAGATAGGCATGGTCACTTTTTTAAATTGTTAAGCATTATCAGGCAATTTAGTAATTTGCCTTTTTATCCCTTAGGGTTGCCCTTTCTTCCCCTCTCCCCCTGTCCTGAAGAAGGCCCGCAGGCTGAGGTTCCAATTACCCTCCTTTGCCATAAAGTCTGGTCGAAATGTCGACGCCCATTCCCAGCAGGCCTGGACCATATGCCCCTTCCCCTATCCGGTTAAAGAAGATACATCTCTTCACTGTCTGTGAATCATACTGAATAATATTTGTATAATGTACTGTTACTGGCCAGGCTTTGGAGATTGACTATTTGGTATCAATCACATTTACAATTTGACGAATCTTTGTCTATGATTCCGCTTGGGAATTATTTTCATTCGTTCTCACTCACTTCACACTAGAGCACTTTCTTTTGCACGTTTCCTTGGAGCAATCCTCTCTATCCTTTTTGAAAAAACCATAGTGAAGCCAAACAATCACCGTATGTTGGTTCAATTTTGTGATTAATAAATACATGCCTTCGGGAAACCTATGTTTGTTGCACATCTGAGGACCTGAATTAATTTGGTTCTATGTAACCGTGAGCAAAACAATTTTTGTATGCTCGGAGTTTTTTTATCAAATAACAACTGTCTCTAGAAGGAATTTATGCTAAAGAAAGGTCCAGGACCACTGTTTTCTGTACCATTCGACACACAGGTCCAAGGACTTTTGTTTGGGTTACCCCATTTATTATAATGTCTCTGCTGTTGGAACACTGCCCTTAGCCTGACAAGAAATTCGTCCAGGGTAGGGGCATGTACCAGTCTACCGTCACTGACATTAAGTAGTACTTGTAGACTGGTGAGCGCCACTCAAATTATGTCCTGGAACACCTCCATTGCACTGGATATACCAAAGTTCAGGTGTTTGTAGTGCCTCAGGCTTAAGTACGTCGAAAAGGTGGTACCATGACTTGACTCCGGGGAAAGCATGTTTAGATGGCACCCTGACTGTAGGTCCATCTTGGAGAACCAACAGGACTCTGACAACTCTCTCTCAATATTATCCATTGTCAGTTAGGTCGGGTTTTTCCTTGATGGTTAGTTTTGGTGGCGCATGTCTACGCATAGCCGCACTTCACCGTATTTTTTTGGCTCCTGTGTCACCACAATTGGGGACACCCAAAGCACAGGTTCCTCCACTCGCTCAATGATGACTTCTGCCTATAGTTTGCGTTGTTCTTCCTCCACTTTCGGTGGCAAAAGGCTACTGGCTGGATGTTTTTGTCAATGTATAATTACACCATTTTTCCTCAAAGGCAGCCAATGCCTTAGACAAGAGACTTAAATTTGTCTAGCATCGCTGCAAGTCCGGCCTTGTGGACACTAAACGCAAAGTGTACCAGATGGAGTGCTTCTGCTGTCTGACAGCTCAGGAGCATGCCTTTCCCTTCCCTGGTGACATAGACATTGGCTGGAGTCGAACGTTCTTTGTGGGTGATGTTCACCATGAACTTCCCGGCTAGGGAAAGATGTGAGTTGTTCCCAAACGCGTAGACTTGTACTCTTGTCGGCCGGCGTTCGGACTTGTTTCTCAATCTCTCATATATTTCTTGCACCATGATATTTATGGACCCACCTGTGTCAATCATTGTTAGAGTGTCTTGCCCTTAGATTTGAACATATCATTTTGGAGTCGTTCTGGCTTAATGTCGGAGTTGTTTGACAGCTTGAATGACATGAACAGTGCCTTCGCTGTTGTTGTCATCTTCGTCCTACTCACTAGGGGGAATGTTTAGAGTGCTCATCGTCTTCTTGGGCCTTCTTCTTGGTGGCAGGGCAGAGAGACATATCTTCACATAGTGATTGAGTTTTCCACAGGCCGGACATTCCTTGCCCATCGCTGGGCACTTTCCTGTATGCGGATAGGGTCCACAGCAAAATCAGTGGGTTCTGGGGGTCGGTTATCACTTGCTTTTGTCTTTTCAACCTGTTAGGTTACTCCCAGTTATTTGGTTGATGGGTTCTGTCTTGATTGGTCTCTGCAACTCTGTTTCCATATGGGACGCGCAGGCTTTAGACTTCTTTTGAGTGCCCCATCGTGAGGATGTCGTGCATCGACTTCCGTGGGTCTTGAAGTATTTGTTCACGTAGTTTTTGCCGATGCACAGCCTTGGATAAACTGCACCCTGATTTCATCATGTTCGTCTGGGCAAGTGCATGTGCTGGTCAGTTAATGGAGGCATGCATAGAACGCGTCCACCGACTCGCCTCACTTGGTGCAAGAACAACCTCTGTTAGTCGGGATTGGCGAATGGTTCAAAATGAGTGGTCAAGGCTGCTTTCAGTGTGGTGTAGATGAATGACAGGCCTGCCACTGCTACAGATTTAGAAAGGTTGAATATTCCTTCCCCTACCAAGTGGAAAAGTAGGTTCTCCTTCCTGTCATTTTCAGTGGCCATAGTGGCGAAATACATCTCTTGCCACTTCACTCCCAGTTTCCATTTAGCAGCTTGGCCTTACGGGTGTGCTGACGCGATGAAAGGCTCTATGGTTGGTATCATCACCATCTTCAGACCGGGCGTGGCACTGTAGTGCGGAGATGTCCAACTCTTGAGGTGGTGAGATTGGCTGCCGTCAGCTGCTCAGGATGCATGGGGCACAGCAGTCTGGTGTCTTCCCCAAGTAAGCTGACTGGCCTTTCACAGCTGCTGCCTCTCTTGCAGGTGGCGATTCCCTGGTGAGCTGCTTCTCAGCGCGGCTGCAATGTCAGGGTCTGGGACACCTACTCTTTTTGGGCCCCATGTGCGGCAAGGTGTAGTTGGGCGTCTGCCCGAATCTTCAAGAGAAGGTGTAGCCCACTCACAAATGGAGGCCAGGTGCACCGATGAAACACACGTCCCACAGCAGGAGGCCCGCAGACTTGCACACCTCGCCTGAGGTAGCCGCGTGCTTTACATGTGCTTGTTATTATTTTCTCCTTGACCTCTGGCAGACCCGGTGGAGTGGGCGCCATTGCTGCTGCACTCCCTGTGACATCACGCAGCTTGCCGGTTAATGCCAGTCCACAGGAGTGTGGTGCAGTGCGGCCCTTTGCTTATTCTCCCATAAACGCCAGGATTGCCTTCGGCATGATGGCCCAAGAGGCAGGTACACGCGCTGTACTCGCTTCGTATACATTGCGGTGTTGAATCCCCAGCAATAGAGTCTGTAACGGCACAGCAGACATGGAGCCAGTAAACACACACACACACACACACACACTGGGATCTCCGGATACAGTGACCCTGCCCCAGTCTTGGCCGGGCCCTTTTATTACTTTGTTGCATCACCTGGGATGCTATCACTCCTGCCTATCCCGCAGGGTCATGGGAACTCCACCCTGCCCTGAGCGACACTGGATTCCCCAACATTACACACAGATCACATGCTCTGCTTGCCTGTACGTATGCCTATAGGTTGCTCCTCTGGTGTTGAGGGTGCATGCCTGTGCATTGTTCCGCAGTTGTTCCTGGGTAGACCATATACAACAATTACAATGGCTGCCTGTGTGTTTCTTCTCTGTCATTCTTGAGTGTACTTCATTGTGGCTCCTGACATTCAGTGCATGTCTGTATGTTACTCCTCAGTCACTCCTAGGTGGACCACATACAGCATTTACAATGGCTGCCTGTTTCCTGTGCCCGCCTGTGTGTTGCTTCTCTGTCTCTCCTTGTGGACTCAATAGAACATTTACAGTGGCTGCCTGTTTCCAGGGCATGCCTGTGTGTTGCTTCTCTGTCACTCCTAGGTGGACAATATACAGCATTTACAATGGCTGCCTGTATCCAGTGCATGCCTGGGTGGGGCTTGTCTGTCACTCCTCTGTGGACTCAATACAACATTGACCAAAGGCTACTTGTATCTCCTGCATGCCTGAGTGTTGCTTCTCTGTCACTCTTCGTAGGACGAGATACAGCATTTACAGTAGCTGCCTGTATCCCAAGCATGCTTGTGTTGATTCACTGTCATTCCTCGGGGGACGATATACAGCATTTACAATGGCTGCCTGTAGCCCGTGGATGCCTGTATGTTGCTTCTCTGTCCCTCCTCTGTACAATACTTACAAAGGCTGCCTGTAGCCCGTGGATGCCTGTGTGTTACTTCTCTGTCCTTCCTCTGTGGACTCAATACAATATTTACAAAGGCTGCATGTATCCCCTGCATGCCTGTGTGTTGCTACTCTGTCACTCCTCCGTTAAAGATATACAGCATTTACCATGGCTAGCTGTTTCCCCTGCATGCCTGTGTTGCTTCTCTGTCATGCTTCCTAGGACGATATACAGCATTTACAGTGGCTGCCTGTATCCCCTGCATGCCTGTGTGTTGCTTCTCTGTCACTCCTCGTAGGACAATATTCAGCATTTACCGTGGCTGCCTGTATTCCCTGCATTCCTGTGTGTTGCTACTCTGTCACTCTTCGTAGGACGATATACAGCATTTACAGTGGCTGCCTGTATAGCCTGCATGCCTGTGTGTTGCTTCTCTGTCACTCCTCGTTGGACAATATTCAGCATTTACCGTGGCTGCCTGTATCCCCTGAATGCCTGTGTGTTGCCTCTGTCACTCCTCGGTTGACGATATACAGCATTTACAGTGCATGCCAATATCCCCTGCATGCCTGTTTGTTAATTTTCTGCCACTCCTCTGTTGACGATATACAGCATTTACAGTGGCTGCCTGTATACCCTGCATGCCTGTGTGTTGCTCCTGTGAGAAGGCCATCAACACCTAACTCTCTGAGTTCATCTAAATGAACCACATCCTGGACCTCTCCCAATCGGGTTTCAAAAGCAACCACAGCACCGAGACCACTCTCCTCACCTCTACAGAAGACTCCACGATGCCGGCATCCACGACAAAGCCCTAGAATGGATCCGCTCCTTCCTCACCCGCCGAACACAGATAGTCAGACTTCCACCATTCTACTCAGAACCCACAGAGATCAGCTGCGGAGTGCCTCAGAGATTCTCCCTGAGCCCCACCCCTTCAACCTCTACATGGCCCAGCTCGCAGCCATCGTCAGAAGCCACAGACTAAACATCCTCTCCTACGCTGACGATACCCAGCTGATTCTCTCCCTCACAGACAAACCCATGGCCCCCAAAAGCAACTTCCACAATGGGATGAAGGCAGTCACCACCTGGATGAAGGACAGCTGCCTCAAGCTCAACTCAGACAAGACTGAAGTCCCCATCCTGGGCTCCAACCCCTCCTTCTGGGATGACTCCTGGTGGCCTGCAGCACTCGGAACCCCCCCACACCCACGGACCACGCATGAAACCTCTGCACCATCCTGGACTCCTCGCTCTCAATTAACTGCCAAATCAACGCCGTTTCATCCTCCTGCTTCCACATGCTCCTGCTTTGGAAGATTTTCAAGTGGATCCCCACCGAGTCCAGAAAAACAGTCACCCATGTGCTCGTCAGCAGCAGACTCGACTACGGCAACGTACTCTACGCCAGCACCACCCAAAAACTCCTTAAGGAACTACAGTACATCCAGAACACCTCTACCAGACTCATCCTGAAAATCCCCCGTCGCAGCCATATCACCGGTCACTTGAGAGACCTCCACTGGCTGACGATCAACAAAAGAATTACCTTCAAGCTCCTCATGCATGCCTACAAAGCCCTCTACAACGCCGGACCTGCATACCTCAACTACCGTCTCTCCTTCTACACACCCATCAGACATCTCCGCTCCGCCCAACGGGCCTTGGCCACCATCCCACGGATCCGCAAGACCAGGGCTGGAGGAAGATTCTTCTCCTACCTCACTGCGAAGACCTGGAACTCCCTGCCTCTACATCTCAGGCAATCACCGTCACTGCCTCAATTCAGGAAGGACCTCAAGACCTGGCTCTTCGACTGAACTGCAGATCCCCCCCCCCCACGCCTTGAGACCATAACGGGTGATTAGTCACGCTTTACAAGAAACCTGATTAATTGATTAATTGCTTCTTTGTTCCTCCTCTGAGAACTTAATACATTTATGGTGTCTGCCTGTATCCCCTGCATGCCTGGTTGTTGCCTCTGTCACTCCTCTTAGGATGATATGCAGCATTTACAGTGGCTGCCTGTATCCCCTGCATGTCTGTGGGTTGGTCCTGATGCTCCTGGGTGGACCCTACAGACCACAGAGGCTTCACTTCTAACGCACATACTTCTAGTCAGACACAAATGTAAAGTAATGTACTGTAGATGCGCTCTATGCCTCACTCGTCTTTGTGCCTACATGTTTAGGTATTGAGAACAAAAAACAAGGGAACCCTACTCACGGGGAGCCTGGGTAAGTAAGTTAATGGGGAAACATCAGTTGGACAACACTTTATACAATCATAAGTGTTTGATAATAGTTCGCCTTTGTTAATTGACAAAGGCGAACTATTATCAAACACTTATGATTGTATAAAGTGTTGTCCAACTGATTTTGATTTATTTAATGGTCGCCAAAATGTTTTCAAGTGAAACCTTGTACATATGTCACGTATTATGTCACTATTAGTTTAGGTTCCAATGTTTTTTTCACTGGGACACCGTTCACTATTTGTAATCATTGTTTGTTGTATAATCATATTGTGATTCTCAAGCCCTATGTATATATTGTTTATTTCATTTATTTATTATATAAACCAAAAGAAATTTTCACATTGACTATACCCTCAGTGTCAGTGGCCAGCTTTCTTTTTGACATCCTACTAACCCTGTATATTGCCATTGTGCAGAATTGCATTAGAAATACTGTATTATTATTCCACAGGAGCCAATGTTTCCCCATTAACTTACATGTTTAGGTATAGCAGCGATCCACGCATGACACCTTAATGCTTCCCATACACTACAATCCTACACTCTTCCAACGAACACTCACACCCCTGCAGTGCGCTGTGCTCTGCTCATGTCCTTTGATGCCTCCGTTCAACTCAGCGTGTGTCTTGGTTCTAAAGGCACCTCCCAGAGTGAGCCCTGGCTGCTCCTAGACCTTTGACGGGTCAGTCCAGTCCACTGAAGGAGTCTTGGCTGGCATGGGGCAGACACCAGAGGTTGGTGAATCAAGTCCTTGCTGGATTGGAGTCCTTTAGTGCAGCTTATCTAGATGATATTGCTGTCTTTAGCTCCACTTGGCAGGATCACCTGATCCACCTTGGGAAGGTTTTAAATGCCCTGCAAACTGCAGGTCTAACTATCAAGGCATCCAAATGCCATATAGGGCAGGGCACTGTGGTGTACTTGGGCCACCTTGTTGGTGGAGGCCAGGTACAACCCTTACAGCCCAAGATCCAGGCCATCCTGGACTGGGCAGCTCCAACAACCCAAACCCAAGTCAGGGCATTCCTTGGCTTGACTGGGTACTACAGGAGGTTTGTGAAGGGATATGGGTCCATTGTGGCTCCCCTCACATAACTCACCTCCAAGAAGATGCCCAAGAAGGTAAACTGGACAGTTAGTTGTCAAAAGGCTTTTGACACCCTGAAAGAAGCAATGTGCTCAGCACCAATTCTCAAAGCTCCAGACTACGCCAAGCAGTTCATTGTGCAGACTGATGCCTCTGAGCTAGGGATAGGAGCGGTCCTATCCCAGACCAATGATGAAGGCCAAGACCAACCTGTTGCTTTTATAAGCAGAAGGCTTCTCCCCAGGGAGCAGCGTTGGAGTGCCATTGAGAGGGAGGCCTTTGCTGTGGTTTGGTCCCTGAAGCTGAGACCCTACCTGTTTGGGACTCACTTCCTTGTTCAAACTGACCACAGACCTCTCAGATGGCTAATGCAGATGAAAGGTGAAAATCCTAAACTTTTAAGGTGGTCCATCTCCCTGCAGGGAATGGACTTTGAAGTGGAACACAGACCTGGGACTGCCCATGCCAATGCAGATGGACTTTCCAGGTTCTTCCACTTAGAAAATGAAGACTCTCTAGGGAAAGGTTAGTCTCATCCTCTTTCGTTTGGGTGGGTTGTGTGAGAATGTGCCATCTTTCTGCATGGTATGCCCCCCACTTTTTGCTGAATTGCTGATGTGCTTTGACTGAGTGTCCCCTGGGCTCCTGCTAATCAGGTACCCAGGGCCTGTGATCCTTCCCTAAAACTGCATTGAAGCCTAAACCCAATTGGCATCTCTGGCCACAGGTCAGCCCCTGGTAAATGGTACCACAGGTACCCAGGGCACTGTGACAAGAGAAGGCCTCTAAGGGCTGCAGCACTTATTGTGCCACCCTTAGAGGTCCTGTACCCTGACACACACACACTGCCCTTGCAGGCTGTGTGTTTTGGTGCAGAACAAAGTGAAGAGTCGACATGGCACACATCTCTGTGTGCCATGCCTATAACCCACTGCCCTGGCATAGATCAGTCACCCCTCTAGCTGGGTGCACTATGCCAGTGGTGTGGGCACAGGGGCATGAGCCCTGTCATGTGGTTTGTGGCCTCATGACCTGCCCTGCTAAGTTGGCTGCGGCCTGGCTGCCATGATGCCTTTTCTGCACACGTTACTTTGTGACTCTGTTTTTCAAGCCTCTGCTTGTGCCTGGCTATATTAGGACTGTCTGCATTTCTGCCTTTCACCTTTTCTCTTGTTCCCTGTGGGTCGCTTCTGCACAACATGTACAAGGTCGAAAAACAACGTCCCTTGTTCTTACTGATCTGGCCTATCCCTCGCACCTAGACATAACACTATGTGCAGCTGAACTGGAGAAATTCGGGTGCTTTTAATATTGTGATTTCACTGTTAGACACACTTGGAGAAAAACCTTTCAAGAGAGAAGAGCTGTTTTTGTCTACTGATGTAAAACTTGCATCTAGAGATTGAGGTATGAGGGTCCGCCTAACAATGCCCAGAGGTTTTCTGTTTATATAATAAACTAGCAAATAGCACGGGGAGGGTGGTATTGTCATTTAGCCCTATATCCACTGTTTTATGAAATGCTTTCCCCGTTTGTATTCTATGGAATTGTAACTATGCTGATTATATTATCATTATGCATTATGCTGATAGTACTGGCTCGTGTACTATATCTTAGAGCACGATAGTTGAAATAAATATTTAAACTATACTGTGTCTCTTATTACGCGCGTTGTGGACAGGTATGAGTGAGTAATGAAAGGGTGTTTTTGCTCCTGCGAGTCCTGAGAGAGAGATACCGTGTTCTGGGTTGCCTAATCATTGGTAGTATTGTTGCTAATGAGACGCTACAGCTAGTCGGGTTGGGGTTTTAGGTGCTAAGGCTTATGGTTGGCTCACCACTATATTCCGAGGTCCTATTATCCTGTGCATAGCTCTGTGTATGTGCAGAATCCCTACAACATGGTGCAACCAACGAGGGGGCTGCTTATCTGTGAGACGCTCGAGTAGTATTTGTGCTTGTCCACAACTCCCTTCGCAGACGCTTCCGGAAGCGTGTGTGACGGTGAAACCTCCTATATTGACGTTTTTATAGGTTCATTCAAGCTTGAAGTTGTTAAAAGGTTCTTAACTAAAACCCTATATTGTGCTGCCTCATATTAGGTTGTCGAAAACTTTTTAGCCTAGAATGGCTATTCAAATTGCGGCACATAGCCGTGCAGCGCTCCGGGCTCACTTAACAGTGTATGGAGTGCCTGACGCGGGTGTCGTTCTAATCTTTGTGGTACAAGCAGATCCAGCTCACCACTTTGAGGTGTTCTATTCTTGGATCACCTTTCCAGCGGTGGATGGGACTGATAATATGTTCCATGAATATGAAGCCACCGCTGTTCCTAATCATTATAGACCGTATAGGAATCTTGAAGTACCGCTCACGGCTTGGCAACACCGTGTTTGGTTTGATGGCGCCCTCCCCAACCGGTTACCGCGGTTCGTTTAGGCCCCTTATCCATTGAAGGGGCCACTTGGCCTGTTTTGGCCGGGTATACCCCACATCCGCGTTATATGACGGTGGCAGTCGCTGAACTGCGTAATATGCATTCGTCTTTGATACGAGTGCATAGAGCTTTAGTACAATATGTTACAGGCAACATCCAGGGAGCCCCGCCTGGAGTTGCGGCCCATCCAGCTGGTGCAGGCGGTGTGACCATAAGCCCTGTCATGGTTAATTCGGTGATGGGCAAGCGCCCACAAAATAAGGATGATTTTCCTTATTGGCTTGCAGAGAAGTTCGACCAGCTGGAGGCAGTTTTTCCTAACACCTCTCCCTTGGATAAACACAGGATTTTAACGATTAGTTTGCCAAAAGACTTAGTCCCCGAGTTGGCAGAATGCAACAACTGGGGTAGGGTATTCGCAGCAGTATATGCAAAGTGTTTCGGCACTCCTTCCATTACGGTTCGCCCCTCTGTAATTAAACGTGTACAGGATGAGCATGGCCCTGAAGCGGCTGTGGAATTAGGGATGAGACTGGTGGGAGTGTTCGACGTAGTAGCTGATTTGATCCTTGTGAATGTCAAGGGCGATGCAGTGAACTTTCAAGTAGCTAATGCTTTGGCTTTGGTCCCAGATCTGGACAAGCCACGCGAATTACCAAAAATTATTGCCCAGGCTTACAAAACCATTGGACGTACTAGCCTGGGCGTCAAGCCTTTTGTAAAAACGCAAACTCAATCACAGCCTCAACCGAAATCTCAAACAGAGAAGGATGAGAAGCCGTTCTTTACTAAAAAGAACTGGAGACAGAAAAAACAGGGTAAGCAACAAAAGAAGCCCGGGTCGCGAGGCGCTTCCCCGGCTTCAGTCTCTTCTGAACACACTTATGATTTGCGCGATAGGGCGAGAATTAAATCTCCAGAGAGATTTCAAGTCCCTGATACGCGTTCTCCTCGTTCTTCACAGGCTCCAACAACTTCTCAGGCCGGTGGAGGAGATCGCCAAGATAGAGGAAGGGGTCGCGAGACTCCTCAGGGACGAGACCAACCTCGACAACAAGTCCGAGGAAAGCCAGACGAATTTCCACGTTCTCGCCCACAATTTCAGAAGAAAAAAGTTGCCGCTGTTACAGCGAGATATGCCACAGACGGTGAGAACGAGACTCCTGAATTGGACGTGGGCAGTGACACTCCTAGACAGCGCCGCGGAAGTTACCATAGTGCGGGAGGCGCTACGTCCTCATGTGGAGGCGACAGCAACTGATACATTCATTACTGTTGAGACAGCAGACACCAGAGTGGTACCCCCTGACAGACTATACAATATTGTTTTTCAAATTGAAGGTGACATACAGCGTGTTATTAAAGAGATTTTTTGGGAGAATCTGACCTCTTCGTACGACATTCTGTTGGCAGAGGCGGATTGGCCGCCCCCGTTCTTACTAGCTGCGCGTAGAGGGTAGGAGGTAATCCTTCCAAGCTTTTCTCATAATGTCCCCAAGGACAAAGCGGAGGCTCTTGCAGCCGAGTGGGCTGCGTCCCTGGCTCCGGCGCTATACCGCAACCACGTGGGCTGGGATGAAGACTCTCCCCCCCATGATATTCCTTTGTGGTCGCTGCCTCAGCCACAACCCCAATATCCCATCAAGCGGGAAGCTAAAGGTCCTGTCTCCGACATTCTGACTCAGTTGGAATATCAAGGAGTAATTGAAACATGCGTATCACCTATGAATAATCCCCTTTTCGTGGTTTCTAAACCAGATGGATCGTACCGCTTAGTATTGGATTACCGACATTTGAACTCTCATTGTCGGACCTTTGCGGTGCAAAACACACACAGTTCTGTGCTTGTAGACAGTCTTGTGCGTAAAAAATATAAAACTACCCTTGACCTATCCAATGGATTCTACACGCATAACTTAGCCCCGGAGAGCAGCCAATGGAGCTCTTTTACCTCCGGTGGTAAACATTTCAAATTCCGGCGTTTACCTATGGGCTATAGGAACAGTCCAGGCGTATTCGCTGCCTGTGTCGTCTCTTTCTTAGATGGCATAGACCCAGATGCATGTTCGTACGTCGATGATATCTATCTGACAGACGACGAATTATACCCGCATCTTTCCCGAGTGGACCGCATTATACTTGAATTTGCAGTCCTGGGATACAAATTCAACTTTGCCAAATCCCACATTGCTGAATTTACCGTTTTGTTTTTGGGTTATGAACTCAACATTGAAGGTAAGGGCTTAGCCCCCCATTTCTTGGAGAAATGTGCACTTCTGTGCCCTCCTACTACTCTGAAGAAACTTCAGTCTTTACTGGGTTTTCTGAACTTCGGGCGTACTTACATTCCCGAATATGCCCAGCGTATCAAGCCACTGTATGCCTTGATACAACCTAACTTTTCGAAGTCATGCTGGCTTCTGGAGCATTCCTCCATTCTGCAGTCTTTGCAGACAGACCTTCTTGAGTCTAAATTCTTGTTGACTCGTGATAACCACACAAACCTGGTGATTAGAATAATTCCAGGGGCAGTGGGTTTCACGTACTTAACCTTTAATGAAGGTGACACAGTACCCATCGCGTACAAGTCACATCTTTACACTTCCGCAGAAATGCGTTTTTCAACTGTGGAGAAAGTTTTGACTGCAGTGCAAATGGCGATTCTAAAAGAATGCGCACTGTCACAGGGAAAACGCATTCTGGTGGTAACACCATATCCTGCCCTGGAGGCAGTGACTAAAGCAAGTGTTCCGAACTCTAAATCTTTGCACCCCCGTTGGATACAATGGGCAACATCTTTGACGTCCCCGGATGTCACTTTCATTTTTGATTCTTCTCTTCAGACACAGGAGTTTTTACAGTATGAATTCGTTCATCCTCCTCCTCTGTCTCTGCTACCGCTTGAGGATTATGATTGTATAATCTATACCGAGGGTTCGGCACAACCGGCCACGGGTTCCAAGCATGCTTATTCCGCAGCATGTGCTATTGTTGCAGGTACCATGGTGAATGGAAAGTTCAAATCAACTGTCGTGCACACACAGGCACTAGGAGACAGTACTGCACAATTGGCCGAGCTGCGCGCATTGGTGCTCGCCCTTGAGTTTGCTAATCCAGATGTGACGACTCTGATTGTATGTGATTCATTCTACTGTGTTCGATCTTTCAATGACAATCTATTCTTTTGGTCGCAGAACGACTATAGAGATGCAAATGCAGCACAATTAAGCTTAAATGCTTTGGGTTCGAGTGGCAGATTTGAAACAACGTCTGCCTCTCACACAGGTGATTCACACCCTTGGCCACCAGCGTGTGGGCGCACACGCCGTTGGTAACGGTTTGGCAGACGAAGCTGCCAAATCAGCAGTAGCCACGTGTTCAGTCGCAGCAATTACAAGATCCATGACTAAAATTGATACTGATATCTTGGCAGCTATTGCTGCAACAAAGGAAGGTACCAAATATCCCTGGGGTTTCCCTTCCAAATATACTTATCAACTAGGTCCCGAACAGGCTCCTTTCGTAAGTATACCAGACGTTGGTGATCGGCTGATTCCCAACGCGGACCGCAGGCTTTCCTTGATAACGGCCGCACACGAAGGCATGGCTTCGGCTCATGCAGGCATGTCTGCGACGGTTTCCATCTTGCAGCAGCGGTACTGGTGGCGTGGGTTATACAAACAAACCCGTACCTATGTGCTTTCTTGTGACGTTTGTCAGCAGATTAAGCCTTCCACGGTTACACGACCACCCCAAACACCGCTCTGCATTTCGAACAGACCTTTTGCGTGTGCTTACCTGGATCACTGCAGTCCATTCTCTTCAGACACTGCATATAAATACATCTTGGTTGCAGTGGACTCGTGCACACGGTTCCTCTGGGTCTGGCCACAACGGAGTGCTGACGCTCGAAATGTCATAAGGGATTTGCGTGTCTTTGTGGGAGTTTTCGCATGTGGCACCTTCCATTCGGACCAAGGTCCAGCGATTGCCTCTAAGGCTTACAAGGACGCAATGGGTTCCCTGGGGGTGCGGGTGAAATTTTCGTCTCCATATCGGCCTGAGGGCAATTCGATTGTTGAACGAATGAACCGTGACTTAAAGCAATCCTTGACAGCTAGAGTCTTAGGTACTGGCAGAAACTGGCTGGCCCACTTGCATACCGTACAACGTGCACTTAATAATCTCCCTAGAAAACCTCTGGGTGGGCGGACCCCATATGAAATGCTCTTTGGCATACGAATGTTTGTGCCCGACCTTGATGGTCTAGACATGACGGCGCAGTCCGCCATCTTTGATGTAGATAACCATTCTACTATGTTACAGGGCTTACAAGAAGACCGAGACAAACTTGCAAATGAACATTTACCTTCAGCCACAAACGCTGCGTTGCAGATTCCGGTTGCCGGCTGGCTTCCGAAGATTGGAGAGCTGGTTCGAGAGAAAGTGGAGAACAAAAAGAATTTGGCCCATCTTATCGTGCACCAGTTCCAGTCCTTGGCTTGAAGGGTACTCGTACAGTCATCTTACCACCGCTTCCTGGTCGAAAGGACAACAGATTCATCTCAGTGGACAATGTCAAGCTACAACATCTGGCCGATCCTGAATAGTGTAACACCAGCGGTCTCTTGTCCAGTCATTTCCCGGACATATGTTCGTGGCCCTCTTGCCCGAACGGTCACAGATGTTGCTATCGAGATGGTAGATTTGCCTGATCGCTTACTCGACTTCCCGGCTTCCCCCTGCGAAGAGGAGACTGAGTATACATACCCAGCCAACGAGTCGGTGGCTCACGCACCTACTACGCCACTTAGCCCAACACGTTATTCCTTTGACTCGGATTCCACCTCATCACTAATCCCGTCCAAATTCAGTTTGTTTGTATCCTGGTTCAGAGACAATTTTTTGGTTCCTCCCTGGACATATATTTGGTTGGTCTTTTTCCTGATTTTCTTGTTCATGTCCATTGGCTTTGTCACAGTCTTTTTTCTTCTAATCAATGGTCACTATTTACCAGAACGCTCTGCAGTGAACTGTGTCGCTGGAACTTTGGCTCCGCATTCTTCATCTCACATCATGAAGCGTGACCACACATTTGTGAACATTTCAGCTTTCCCAGTCGCTGATGGCATCGTATGGGATGCAGTAAATTTCCAAATTCATGGACCTACCGAAATTATTAATGTTCCAAATGTCCTCCGTGTTTCAATGGGGGATGTCGTTAAAAGTAATATTCATTCTGACGATTGGGATGTGCATGCCATTGAATCGTTATTTACTGATTTGAAATATTATGCTGCTTTTAATGCTGAAGATTTGAACATGAATTCTGCGAGTTATGCCGATTTATATTGTTATCAGCATTGGGGCAACCATTTTCTCCATAAACCAAGTACCCTTAGGGGTCCTGTGAATTACACCCAATGGGAACATTGTCCTACCCCTTTGCCAGGCAGCTCCCACACTCTTAGAAACAAGTTTACTTATTTTACCAACTTTGATAGATCGAACCCTGGGTCCTATTATTTTAAGTTAAATGCCTCTTCTATGCAGAAGATCATGTTGACCCACACCAAGTTATTGTATTCGGGTTCCTTTTTGGCCGCTTTGGCTGTGGGTGGTTATGAGCACTGGCGGGACACCATTGACTTGAAATCTATTTGGGGCTCCAAATCCTGGCAGGTACAGGGCACAGAAGCCTTGCACCGTGCTGGCCTTATCCCGACCCAAATTCTATTTTTAAATCATTCAATCTATCAAACCACGTGTTGGGGTTTGGCTACTTCCAAACAATTAAATGCCCCTTCCATTCCTGTGTTGTCTTCCACCACTAATGAGAGCTTGCATTTTAATATTTCCCTTAGAGAGTTGCAAGCTTTGTTTCAGAACAATTCATTTAATGTTTCCACGGTTGTTCAGTCACCCTGGTTGGCTTGGCCAACAGCGGCGAATGCCTGCCAACTGCGTTTTCATGACTCAGCTCCTGGTTACAAACAGGATAGGCCAGACCCGAGGTTTTCTGACTCTCGTACAGTTACAACGTATTCTGTTGGAAAATTATGTAAACAGTGGTTGCAACACTCCTCCTTAGATTCTGTGAAACAGCATTTATCCCTCCTTTCAGGCAACATTGATCTGTCCGATTTTGTTCTGGAGCCTCGTGGCCCTCGACCTAAGAGATTCATTTATGAAACTTACAATCAACTCTGGAAGCTTTCGCAAATTGAAGCTGCCTCCCGCCTTCGGGAGATTGATCAGGCAAATTTAGAAAAGGTGCTTGCTGTTGTTGACAATAGTATTAATACCCTGTCTTCCCGCATTTACACGTTAGAGAATATTGTGTCCTCTGTTGTTGATATTGTACAAGATGATGTTTCTGTGTTATATCATGGTCAGAATCAATTGCGTTCAGTTATGCAGTTTGCATGGACTTTGCAGACACTTAAGTTAGGTAAAGTTCCTTGGCATTTTCTGAACACCACTGCCTTGTTTTTCCCTTTTAATTTGACTGACAAGCAGCAGTTCATGTCCATGAAGGATGCCACATACACTCTGTTACATATCGAGAAAATAGAGCCATTACCATTCTATGTTGAGGAATTGGATTCTGCGGTGTGGCTAGTACACAGGGTTATCGCTTTACCTTTTTCTTTATTTGAATTCAGTTCCTGCATGAAACATTATCCCGTTGGCCGTTTTCAGCCTTTGGGCAGTGCCTTCTTGCATGAACTGTGGTCCCTGCCTTTCATGTTTAAATGTCTTCGGGACGGGAAGGAGGTGTTTCTCACAGGCGAGACTTGTGATTCTACTGTGGGTCATTCCCTTATTTGCAAACACATTAAGTTGCACGGCGCTTGTAACGTTTCCGCTCCGAATCTTGCTTGTGTTTTGAAGGGTATTCCTGCTCCCGCTATATCTCCTACTTTCACTGTGCTTGCTAATGGTAGCTATCTGCTTCTGAATAATCAGGACTGCTGTGGCATGCTAGCCGGTATACCATATATTGTTACCGTTTCCCACAGAGTTGTCTGCTGCAAAAATGTGCTCTTTCCTCCCCCGCACAACATCATAGATAGTTCCATTTGGCCTTCCATTCCTACCTTGAAGGCGGATTTCAATAAGTTGAGCAGAATAAAGGCGCTATTATTGAACCAGGAGGTTATGCTTACGTCCGCCCGGGAGACATTCATTCTCCAGGTGGCAAGTACCCACAGTGAGATACAGGCCCTTTTGAACACTAACCTCCAACAGCATTTCGGTGAACTGATTCACCGCGTTTTTAATGCATCACGCACCGAGGGTCTGGTGCACTTTTTTAAAGTTGTGGGCTCTGGCCTTGTGACCTCCTTTCAAACTATCTTTGGTGTAATACCGGCTTTTATTCATTCCATTTTTTCCAGCGTCTTCGGCGGCTTTCCGTTGATCCTCGCTTTGGTGGCTGGTATTTTGCTTTTGGTCTGTTTACTGCGCAATGGCTGCACTTCGTTGGGCCCTTCTCGAACCCGGTCGACTTCAGATGCTCCGTGAACGCATGTTCGCCGGCTTCGGCGTCCTGCCATTGGCGACCCTCAGTGTGTCCTAGAGTCTTTCGTTTCGATTTGCGTATTTCACTTGCGTGCAACCTGTGATGACTTGCATCCGCTGTCCTTTTTCTTGGTCCTTGGATTATTGCCTTTCCAATACGTCTCTGTCTCGCCCGGATTTCGTCCCCTTGATGGGTCCCTTAGAGGTTCACGAGCGGGACTGTTCCGGGGATGGCCTCATGGCGCGTGCGGCAGCACTTGGAATTTTGGCGCAATGGGATGTCTGTGCGGCTGCTCAGACTCTCCTACAACAAAGTTATGTTGAGTATCACGCAAGTTGTCCCGCAATGCTCTTTACTACTCCCTCTTATGAGGAACATGACTGTAGTTTTAATTTATTGGACTGGATGGCGTCTCTTTTTTCTGATGATTCCAACGATGTCCTCCTGGAAAGTGTGGCGTTTTTCTGCACCTACACCTTGATGGATTGACGAGGGCCTCCGCTTTCGGCTTCACCCTGTATTTTTTCTGCAGACCTTTTCTTTTTTCTCTCCCATTCGTTGTCCTTCACGGGGACTTTTTCACAAACAGACGTTTCTATTCTGCTCATTCGCTTTGAACTCCGTCTAGATCGATGGACTGTCCAGGGGAGGGTGTCATGTGGTTTGTGGCCTCATGGCCTGCCATGCTAAGTTGGCTGCGGCCTGGCTGCCATGATGCCTTTTCTGCACACATTACTTTGTGACTCTGTTTTTCAAGCCTCTGCTTGTGCTTGGCTATATTAGGACTGTCTGCATTTCTGCCTTTCACCTTTTCTCTTGTTCCCTGTGGGTCGCTTCTGCACAACATGTACAAGGTCGAAAAACAACGTCCCTTGTTCTTACTGATCTGGCCTATCCCTCGCACCTAGACATAACACTATGTGCAGCTGAACTGGAGAAATTCGGGTGCTTTTAACATTGTGATTTCACTGTTAGACACACTTGGAGAAAAACCTTTCCAGAGAGAAGAGCTGTTTTTGTCTACTGATGTAAAACTTACATCTAGAGATTGAGGTATGAGGGTCCGCCTAACAATGCCCAGAGGTTTTCTGTTTATATAATAAACTAGCAAATAGCACGGGGAGGGTGGTATTGTCATTTAGCCCTATATCCACTGTTTTATGAAATGCTTTCCCCGTTTGTATTCTATGGAATTGTAACTATGCTGATTATATTATCATTATGCATTATGCTGATAGTACTGGCTCGTGTACTATATCTTAGAGCACGATAGTTGAAATAAATATTTAAACTATACTGTGTCTCTTATTACGCGCGTTGTGGACAGGTA
Organism: Calotriton arnoldi; assembly: GCA_963921515.1. Taxonomy (NCBI): domain Eukaryota; kingdom Metazoa; phylum Chordata; class Amphibia; order Caudata; family Salamandridae; genus Calotriton; species Calotriton arnoldi. The sequence goes on from CAWUFW010000408.1 coordinate 4,095,796, forward strand.
TGAGTGAGTAATGAAAGGGTGTTCTTGCTCCTGCGAGTCCTGAGAGAGAGATACTGTGTTCTGGGTTATCTAATCATTGGTAGTATTGTTGCTAATGAGACGCTACAGCTAGTCGGGTTGGGGTTTTAGGTGCTAAGGCTTATGGTTGGCTCACCACTATATTCCGAGGTCCTATTATCCTGTGCATAGCTCTGTGTATGTGCAGAATCACTACAACAGCCCTGTACCCCTACAGTGTCTAAGTCCATTCTTAGACATTGTAAGTGCAGTGCTGCCATTAAGAGTATATGGTGCTGGGAGTTTGTCATTACGAACCCCACAGCACCATAATGGTTACACTGAAAACTGGGAAGTTTGGTATCAAACTTCTCAGCACATTAAACCCACACTGATGCCAGTGTGGGATTTAATGAAAAATGCCAGAGATGCCAATTGGGTTTAGGCTTCAATGCAGTTTTAGGGAAAGAACATAGGCCCTGGGTACCTGATTAGCAGGAGCCCAGGGCACACTCAGTCAAAGCACATCAGCAGTTTAACAAAAAGTGGGGGCAACCATGCAGAAAGAGGGCCCTTTCTCACAAATTGCTGATGCCATTTCTTGTTTTCAGTGGGCAAAGTTCCCAGAGCTCGCCCTGGACGCGGACCGAGGGATGACCCCGGTGCCAGAAGAGGCTTGGGCATGGGTGGACCTGGGTTAAAGAAAATGTTGGACAACGCACTGGCCCCAAAAACAGAGATCCGTTACTATAGATCTGGGGGCGGTGGGAAAATCCAGACGCAAACTGAATATCACCATGGAAAAGATATGTAGGGCCAATGGGTGGGGTTTCGTAAGGCACGGTTTCATAAACTTGAGGTCCCCGGGTTATCACTTGGAGGACGGGGTGCACCTGACCGGGGTGGGAATGGACATGTTCCTACTGAACATCGTGGGGGTGTTAGAGCAGATGGGTTTCGCATAGAAAGAAGAAGGGGATAGCAGGGCAGGGGGAGCCAGTAACGGCATACCGCCATAGACAGAGTAGATGTGATGCTCCCACAGCACCCTTGGGATGCCTCATGGCAGGGGTACCAGGGGAGCGAGATGTCAGGTCTCAGCCTCAGGCGGAATAGAGGAGATGCTCACACAGGGTCCTTGGGATGCCACACGGCAGGGACCCGTAGGAGCAGGGAGGGGCCAAGAAGGGGTCCAGGGCAAGCGGGATGGCACTTGCAGCCCGGGCAGGTCCTGACGGACGCCCACCAAGTTGGTAGCAAGTTGAAGCCTAAACCCATGAATCAGAGGCCCAGACATGGGGCCCCCTCCCTAGAAATTGGTTTGGCTGAGACCACATAATGACCAAGAATGTACTGAGATAATTGCAAAGACAATAAATGTGTTAACATGGATGTTATAAATGACCATTATAAATGACCATGAAAAATTGCAAAATGTATAACCATGTTATGTTTAAATAAACTGCGACCTTTTAAGGCACCAAAGCAAGTTGTCAGTGGTGTGATTTAAAGGGTAATATCAGGGCTTTAAGTGGGCCGGGTCTCCCCGGTGCAGAGCACCGGCAGTTTTTTTTAAAGGGGGCCTCGAAACGGGTCTCTATTGGGCTCTGTTTTGTGCCCTGGCACAGGCGGTCCATTTTTTTCCCGACTGCATTGACAGCAGGCACATCGATGTGCGTGTGCTCACACTGCTCACTTCTCACTAGTGGAGAAGTTACGCATGACGTCATGCCAGGTGAGCGTTGGAAGGGAAATCCTTTAAAGAGAGTCATTTTCTCTCTCGATTTCCCTTCTCTTTTTGAAACTCAGGAGCATCAACATTGTCGTGGTGTCACCAGGGCTTTAAGTAAAGCTTTTTTCAATATTATATACAACAAGCCATAGTTGCTGCTTATTTATCTTATGCAACTAACAACCATTGACAACGCCAATAGTCCTGACTTCTTGTAGGTATGATGTTACTTGTTGTATCATATATCTGGATGCAATGACAGAAACAGTTAAATACAAGTCGGGCGGCACACTATGCTAAGCACAGATGTTTAGCTTAGGTGTTTTTAAGCCACCCCCTTAATTACATTGGCCACGCCCCTTTGAGAGACCCCCCAGTTTTTTCATCCCACTTAAAGCCCTGGGTAAGATGGACGCAGTTAAAGTTGGGGAGGGGGGGGGCGACTCGCCTCTTGGGAGGGGTTTGTATTCTGTCAATTATATTATTACACTAATAGTGGATTATATATATATATTGTGATCAAGGCCGTCGATTGGCCGAAACGCGTCATGGCGACATGGTGATTATTGAATAAAGAAAATTGCCACAAGAATTGGGTCTACTCTCGTCTTTTCGTATGCACGAAGCGTTGGACGAGCTTTTTGTAATATATATATGTAGAAAGATCCAACCAAGGAAGGAAAGGCGGCACACCAAGTAAACACCAGTAGTTTTATTCCGAGTGAAAAAAACAAACCGAACAAAAGTTCCCAGGATGCTTGATTCTGGTCCAGGGAAGACATGGCTTAGCAGTTCGGTCTGGACTGTTCCCATGAGGCACAGGGTCAAGACTGATTTGGATATAGCTGTGTCTGAACTGGGGTGGTGAAGTGAGCTAAAGAACGATGATGGATTCAACTCAGATCTGTGACTGGGGGTGAGTGTCTGAAAAGTTTCAGCGCTCCGTCCATCATCTTCCCTAAGTTGGCAGGGTATGCCCAGACGTGGGTCCCTTGCTCACTTTGCCACTGGATTCAAGCTAGCCTGGCTGATGAGGGCTGTTAGCCCGAAACCGGTCCCAGGATGCTTGTTTCCAGTCCAGGGAAGACATGGCTTGGCAGTTTGGGCTGGACTGTTCCCATGAGGCACAGGGTCAAGACTGATTTGCATATAGCTGTGTCTGAACTGGGGTGGCGAAGTGAGCTAAAGAACGATGATGGATTCAACCCAGATCTGTGACTGGGGGTGAGTGTCTGTAAAGTTTCAGCGGTCCGTCCATCATCTCCTTGTATTTGCTTTGTTCGCCCTAAGTTGGCAGGGTATGCCCAGACGTGGGTCCCTTGCTCACTTTGCCACTGGATTCAAGCTAGCCTGGCTGATGAGGGCTGTTAGCCCGAAACCGGTCCCAGGATGCTTGATTCCGGTCCAGGGAAGACATGGCTTGGCAGTTCGGTCTGGACTGGTCCCATGAGGCACAGGGTCAAGACTGATTTGCATATAGCTGTGTCTGAACTGGGGTGGCAAAGTGAGCTAAAGAATGAGGATGGATTCAACCCAGATCTGTGACTGGGGGTGAGTGTTTGAAAAGTTTCAGCACTCCGTCCATCATCTCCTTGTGTTTGCAGTGGTGTTCGCACCGCCGCATGGCGGTAAATTCAAATTAATGATCACCCAGCGACTGCCGGACCCAACCCCACTGGACTGCGGTGGCCGCTGGAGCACACTGAGTAGCAGCTGCACTGCTGAGTCTGACCATGCCTGGGCGGGGGCGGGGGCGGCGCACCGTCTGTGCAGTTTGCCTAGGGAGTGCAGTGGGATATTGCAGAGGTAAGGAGTCTGAGAAGGGAGGTGGCCGGCCCGTAAACAAAATGGCTCGCCTCGCAAGTAAGTGTCACTTTTGAGACAGTATCAGCGGGTATTAATCATCTGCAAATTTGCTTTTTAGCTGCAGCGCACTTTCAGCTGCCTTCTGGTCAGTCACTACTAGCTGAAGATCTGCCCTGGCTCGAAGCTGCAGCCTGCAGCCTGCGACCTTACGTGTGTACCTCAGCCTGAGGCTGCCTTGCGAAATTAAATGTCCTGGGGTTGTGTGCTAGTGTCATCCGACTTGTGAGAGTGCTGGCTCACAGGTATGTGAGTTCACATTTTGAGATAATCCTGTGTATGCTTGTGGTACACATGATGTCAGGTGTGCGGATGCACATTCACACGATACAGAGTGGGTGCACTGCAGGTTTCGTGGTAATCTCATGTGCGGCGATGACAGGAGTGTGAGTGCACATTTGTTTTATAATCTCGGGTGTGAAGAGGTCGATGCACACAGGTTGTTATCTGTGGGAAGATATACATTTGAGAATGTAAATTCAGTGCGTTTCAGGTGAATGAGTGCAGATTGTAAGTGCAGGCAGTGAGCCTGCCTCCGCGAGGACTGTGTACGTAGAGTTGACTGGCAGTGACTCTTCCGCGAGTGCACCTTAGTTTTCACCATTATCAGTGCCTTAAATGGGCCGGTACTCACCGGTACTGAGTACCGGCACTTCTTAGATTTATCACTCCGAGTACCGGCACTTCTCTTCTGCCGAGGAGAGTACCGGTTCTCTTGAAAAGGGAGGCTCATTGGCTGTGAGTGCTGGTGAGCCGGAGTGGAACATGTCTCTTGCAGCCAAGGCGCCGCTTCTGTATCCCCGATCTGAGCCCCAGCTGAGCTACTCAGCAGGGCTCATTTGAATAATGTCCGAGTGCTCACCATCACGCTGTGCTTGACAGAGCAGGGTCCGTTCTATCCCACACGATTTGGGATTACAGGCCCTGGAGTTTTTTCTTCTGGAAAGTGAGAAAAGTGAAGACTTGAAAGTATTTTTACTTGAGCTCATGCATTTTACTTTATATCATAGTTATTTTTCCTGGAAAAATCAATTTTTTACTCAACTGTCCGGCACATCTATGGGTAATTGCGCAGCCCCTGCGTACGCTAATCTTTTCATGCACCAATTTGAGCTTGAACATATTTTGTCCAAAAATATCTGGAAAGAGAACACGATTACATATTTTAGGTATATTGATGATATATTTCTTATATGGAAAGGTACAGAAAGCGAGTTACTTCTGGCTATCAGTCAGATTAACACCATTGATGAACGTATTCAATTCACATCGATCCATGATAGAAAAAGAATTTCTTTCCTAGATGTTGATGTTCAGATACAAGATCATAAATTGGTTACATCAGTATTTACCAAGTCTACAGATCGAAACAATTTTTTACACTTTTCAAGTTTTCACCAGATGAGTTTGAAAAAACATCTTCCATACTCGCAATTACTTCGGGTGAGAAGGATCTCATCAACAGAGGAACTATACCATGAAAACAAAGATAAAATGTTGTTAAAATTCAAACATAGAGCATATCCTGATGAGATTTTACAACAAGCCAAAGAAAGAGTTAATACAAAAGACAGGAGTGAATTGCTTAAACTCACAAAGCACACAGAGAAAAAAGAAGAAAGAATGGTATTTGTGTCAAAATACTCAACTAAGAGTCAAAAAATCAAACAAACTGTCAAAAAATATTGGCCATTGTTACAGGCAGAAACGGATTTTAAAGGCACATTTGAGCAATTTCCAATCTTTGCTTATCAACGCACGAGGAATCTACAACAAATGTTACAAAAGCAGAAAGTCTCCCTGGAACAGGTCTATACTGGAACAATCCTGTGTCACAACTGTGGTAGTTGTAACAATATAATAAAAGGCATGACCTTGAGGCATCCAACCCAAGGTACCCCTATTAAGCTGCAAGTAACAGCAATGTGCGACACAAGTAATGTTGTGTATCTGTTGAAATGTCCGTGTGGACTTCCCTATGTCGGAAAAACTGAACGTAAAATTAAAACCCATCTGGTTGAACACAAAAGCAATATACGACTGAAAAACCCTAAATCAACAGTTGCCATGCATTTTCTTGAAAAAATTCACAACATAAGTCAATTACGATATTTGATTTTGGAACAAGTACCTATAAAAGAAGGCAGAGACAACAAGAAGTATTTGTTGCAACGTGAATTATATTGGGTTTATAATTTGAATTCATTAAGTCCCAAAGGGTTAAATGATCGAGTAGAACTAAGTTGCCACTTATAATCACGTAATGGATTTTGATATTCTGTATCACCACAGTATTCTCGCGCTGGCATGAAGTGTTTATAATTTCTTAATTTTTTCATTGTTCACAATTCTTTCAATGTTTAATGTTGTTTTATGACATGGTATTTAATTTTTTATTTTCATGTTTTCATCATTTACCTTCAACTCACTTTAACTCTGAAACAGGTGAAAATATTGGTTTTCTTCCATCTAGACTGTCTGATATTTTTTTTGCGCTTCTAAAACTTTATTGTATTACGTTAACATATACACGTTTTCAAAGCACAGAAACCTAATCAGAGTCTTTCTTTTTTACAGTCTTTTTTCTGTTGCTTTGCGCCTCCGCGCAGTTTATTTCCGTTTTTTCTTTATTTACTTCCGGGGCACCGGGTTCACACCATATGGATAATCACGAGCACCAACACGGAAGCACGTCTTACTTTGAGCAGTTCACAGGTAATGACTAAACTTGTCACCTCACGGAAACGTGGATACTTATTTATCTTCGTAGGTTTGCATTAGTGAACCGCTTTACGTTTATTGCACTGAAATATAATTTTAGTCTGCACTTGCTTCGCGGATTTATTTTTGTTAAAGATACACTGCGTTACTCTCACTTAAACTTCCGAGTATGTGGCCTGTTTGAAAGGTTGTACAAACGGACTGTTTTACGCGTATTGCACCGGAGTATAATTTCGGTTTTCAAGTTTTTCGCCGATTTATTTTTCAACACATATTGTGTTACTTTCACTTAAACTTTTGAGCACGTGGGTTTCTTAAAGGTTTACTCGTGGCACGCTTTTTTATTACGTCGGAGTTTCACTATTGGCACCATCGTACATCGGAGAGAATATAATTAGTTTGTATCCTCTCGTGTATGTACAAAGCGTAACAATCTTTATACACGTTTGAATGGCACCATTTCACACAATGCTGTTATTTGTTTGTTATTTGCTACAGGAGTTACAGCGTGCACCGCATATTCCTCTTAATACACTGGTTTAGTGGATTAACATTGTTTTTGCGCATTTAATTTTAGGATCACTGAGTGCATTCTATATTTGTTTACAGGGAAAACCCCCTGAAGAAGGGCTGGTCCCGAAATGCATCGGGGATTTGTGTCTATATTCCTGTGAATCAGCAAGACATGCTTAACATTTGATTGAAATGAAACATGGATATATACATTTCATGAACAGATGAACGGATTGTTTCACTATTGAAATATGATGCAAATAAATCACAGTGAAATACAATTATTGGAGATTTGACTCGTTGAAAGCGATTTTTTCGCGCAGGAGTGCTTACATGGGTTGCCCTTCCAGTGGTGAAGGATTTTCATTATTTCATTATCGTCACACCTCTAGATCAGGAGGTGATGCCCTATAGCACCCATACCTTGTGAAATTGAAACGAACAGAGTAACATTTAGAAAAGAGTGCGACCGTTTCCATAAACTTTTGAATCCTGTGCTGTCAATCACAGTCACACTATCCTGTGAGTTCCTGCAAACACAGGAATCATGTCAGTCCCCTGGCAGTGGCAATCAGGCTACGGCCAGTCCGGCCCTGGTGGCAATTAAAAAAGCCATGGTAGGTGAAGACTATAACATGGCTTTTATCATACCTGAGTCTTTTGTGTGCCTGCTTATGTTTGTGTGTATGCCTGCATTCGTATGCCTGTTTTTTGTAAGAAAAAAGTGAGAGAAAGAGAGAGAGAATCAAAACACTCTCAGGAGGTATTTTAAAGAAAATGGGTGGTACTTTATGTGTACATGTCTGCTCGGCGACAAAGATTCATAAATAACGTAGTAGGGAGGGTTGGTGGGTGGGTGAGTGAGTGAATGGATGAGTGAGCAAGGGTGGATGTATAGATGGATGGCTGGATGAGTGAAAGCATGGATGGCTGGGTGAAAGAGGGTGGATGATTGGATAAAAGGGCGGATGATGGGTGGATAAGTGAAAGATTGGATGGGTGAATGAAAGGGAGGAAAGATGGATGAAAGGGTGGATGATGGATGAGTGAAAGGAGGGATTGAGTGAAAGGGTGGATGGAATGAAATGGTGGATGGAATAAAGGAGTGAAAGGGTTGATGGATAGATGAATGAGCGAAAGGGTGGATAAAGAAATGGATGTGTGAAAGGATGAATGGATAGGTTTGGAGATGAATGGATGTTATAGGTTTGGATATGAAGAGTGGACAGACGGAATGGTGAAAAACTGAATGATGGATGAAAGACTGAATAGACGACAGAATGTAAAGGTTAAATGGTGGACATCAGCAGGTAAATGGTAGGATGAAAGGATGAATGGATAGATCTATGGAAGAGACAAGAGATATCTTCTGGGGAGGGTCATGATGATTTGCTTCATTTGCTTTGTTTGCCATAAGAGGTTTGGTTTGAAGTGGGGGTATTTTCAGTGGGTGAGTGGGTGGGTGAGTGAGTGGATGGATGAGTGAGCAAGGGTGGATGTATGATGGATGGATGAGTGAAAGCATGGATGGGTGGGTGAATGAGGGTGGATGATTGGATAAAAGGGCGGATGATGGGTGGATAAGTGAAAGGTTGGATGGATGAATGAAAGGAAGGGAGGATGGATGAAAGGGTGGATGATGGATGAGTGAAAGGAGGGATTGAGTGAAAGAGTGGATGGAATGAAAGGGTGGATGGAATAAAGGAGTGAAAGAGTTGATGGATAGATGAGCGAAAGGATTGATGAATGAGCGAAAGGGTGGATAAAGAGATGGATGAGTGAAAGGATGAATGGATAGGTTTGGAGATGGATGGATAGGTTTGGATATGAAGGGTGGACAGACAGAATGGTGAAAAACTGAATGATGGCTGAAAGACTGAATAGATGACAGAATGTAAAGGTTAAATGGTGGACATCAGCAGGTAAATGGTAGGATGAAAGGATGAATGGATAGATCGATGGAAGAGACAAGAGATATCTTCTGGGGAGGGTCATGATGATTTGCTTCATTTGCTTTGTGCCATAAGAGCTTTGGTTCGAAGTGGGGGTATTTTCAATTTCTTCCTACTCACGTGCTGAAAAATATATAGTATTGTGCCAAACAACAGCAATTAACAGTATGGCATTAAGAAGGTGCAACTACTGCAAAAAAAGGAAATGTTAACATATTAAAGCATTTCTCTTTCATATTGTGTAATGAGTTAACTTGCTTTGTTTATATAAACACATTTCTCATGTGTTTTGGTATGTGCTGCAACTAATATAGAAGTTGTTAAGTATCATCATGTCTTGCCCGTAGCCCCGCCCCTAGCCCCGCCCCCTCACTACACCTCTAGCTCATTTCAATGAGTACCTGCACTTATTTTTTCCCATTTAAAGCACTGACCATAATACTTCACACCCTCGGCCAGACAGCAGTGAAATACTCCTCGTGTGCGGCCACTTTGATGCCTGTCCTGATGGTGACTATTGGGAGAGCAGACGAGCTCTTACTATCATCTCTGCTGAGGCAGGATCTCAAAAGATCTGACTGCCTCTAGTGCCTGCTGAAAGAAGACACCACTTGTTCCACTTGTTAGCCGCTCAGGTCTGATCATTTATTACTTCTGACATGATGTTAATTTACTGTGAGAGAGGGAGCCTGTGGCGAGGGGGGTCCTTCAGAGAAGGCCTTGTGTGTGCGGAATGCTACACTGAAGGATGTGTGTGCGTGGAAGTGTAACAGTGATCTGTGATAGGAACACAATATCCCCTCACCAGGGCCAGCTAATAATAAAATGTCCTTATTTATTTATTTATGCGTTTTTATATAGCGCGGACATTACCCGAGGGTGTCAGAGCGCTTCACAACAGGAACAGCAACATTACATAAGGAGGAGGATACAAATGAGCATAATACAAAGGCAAGCGTTACATTGCATGAGGAAAAGTGACAATTGTGCAAAAAAACAAACAAACCAAATACAAAAGAGGAATAAGTTCCAAGAGGAAAAAGTGACAGGTGTGCATGAAACATGGGGTAAAAAATACAATAGAGGTATAATACTGCAATAAGTGGCAGTCACTCATAACACACTGGGAAGGCACTTCTATAGGCTTGGAGTACAGAATTTCCTATCGTGGAAGAACTTTCTTGAGGTAGTAGAGAGGGCTTGAATACAGCAGGGGGTACATGGGGTACAAAATACATGATACATGGGGTACAAAATACAACTAAAGGCATAATACTGAAATAAGTGGCAGTAACTCAAAGCACACTGAGAAGGCACTTCTATAGGCTTGGAATACAGAATTTCCTATAGTGGAAAAGCTTCCTTGAGGTAGTAGAGAGGGCGTGACTTCACAGGGGACTTGTAATGAGGGGAACACGCACATAAAAACCAACACAACACACAAAATAAGGAATGAACAGACAGAAGTACAACTTTACACTGACGAGCGAACTTCCTAGAGGGGTCTGAGAACGAAAGTATTAGTTCTGGAAGTGTCTTTGGAAGAGAAGAGACTTGAGGTCAGCTTTGAAGATCCGGGTAGAGGAGGTGGCACGGAGCAGTGGGGGAAGCGAGTTCCAGATTCTCACTGCATTGCCAGAGAAGGATTGAGCCATCGATCTTTCCCTTTTGAAGACGGGGGGCTCAAGCAGAAGCTTTTCCGCATTGCGAGAAGGGCGAGAGCCACCGGACAATTTCAATTTATTCGCCAGGTAACGAGGGGAGGACGTGTGTAAGGCTTTGTGTGTGATGCAGGCAGTTTTATAAATAGATCTTGCCTCGATCGGAAGCCATCGAAGAGAGGACAGGATAGGAGTGATGTGGTCGCTTCGTTTGGACCCTGAAATGAAGCGAGCTGCTGAATGGAGGATGGATTTGAGAGGGGAGAGGTGGGATTTGGGTAGGCCAGTCAGAAGAGAATTGAAATAATCCAGTCTTGAGAGAACCAGAGATTGTACCAAGGTTTTTAAGTCATTCTCCGGGAAGAACCGACGGATCCCCCACAGAAGGCGCAGCTGGTACCGTGCGTTCTTAGCAATAGAGTTGATGTGGGAGATTAGGTTGAGTCTTTTGTCAAGAATGACACCTAGGGATTTAGCGCTGTCGACAATGATGGGTTTGTTATTGAGTAGGTTCAGCTGATCCATCCAAGATTGAACAGGAGGAGGTGAGAGAGAGGTAGAGAGGAGGAGGAATTCAGTTTTGGCAGGATTCAGAATGAGTTGGTGAGCTGACATCCAGTTGTGAATAGAGTTGAGGGTAGAATTGAGTAGGGAGAGATCGTGTGCGGAGGACACCTTAAGGTAGATTTGCGTGTCGTCCGCATACAGATGGTAAAGGATCCCAGATTTGCTTAGGAGGTTCCCTAAAGGTTCCAGGTAGAGATTAAACAAGGTGGGTGCCAGGATAGAACCTTGAGGGACGCCTTGACCTACGGCCACAGGAGATGAGAGAATGTTCCCTATCTTGATCCTTTGGGATCTGTCCGAGAGGAAAGAGGCAAACCATTTGAGCACTGTGCCATCCAGTCCCATTCTCTGTTGAAGAGTGTTGAGGAGGGTGCTATGATTAACCGTGTCAAAGGCTGCAGAGAGGTCTAGAAGAATCAGAAGACATGATTCCCCAGAGTCGAGTATATGCAGCGCATCGTCAATCACTTGCAGCAGGGCTGTTTCAGTGCTGCAATTTTGGATGAAGCCCGACTGGAAGACGTCGACGTTCTAGGAATAGAGCGCCACTCTATCGGAGCTCTGTTTATAGAGTGCCCTTTCACTATCCTCTGCGACACGAAGAGATGGTCCGTGCACCAGCACGTGCAATATGAATAGGGCACCTCAATACCGCTATCTGTGATACGAAGTGAGCCTGCACTGAGCCTCCCCGTACCCCTGACATGCACAGATCATCTAACACTGGTACCCATGACCTGAATAGAGCATCATCGTGCTTGGCATATGAATAGAACATCCTTGCACCAAGAACTATAATATGAGCACAGCATCCTTGCACCAGGACCTATGATATGAACAGTTCATCTCACACCAGTGCCCATGACCTGAATATAGCGTCATCATTCTTGTCATATGAATAGAGGATCCTTGCACCAGGACCTATGATATGAGCACAGCATCCTTGCACCAGGACCTATGATATGAGCACAGCACCCTTGCACTAGGACCTATGATATGAGCACAGCATCCTTGCACTAGGACCTATGATATGAGCACAGCATCCTTGCACTAAGACCTATGATATGAGCACAGCATCCTTGCACTAGGACCTATGATATGAACAGTTCATCTCACACCAGTGCCCATGACCTGAATTTAGTGTCATCGTACTTTTCATATGAATATAGGATCCTTGCACCAGGACCTATGATATGAGTACAGCATTCTTGCACCAGGACCTCTGATATGAGCACAGCATCCTTGCACTAGGACCTATGATATGAGCACAGCATCCTTGCACTAGGACCTATGATATGAGCACAGCATCCTTGCACTAGGAACTATGATATGAACAGTTCATCTCACACCATTGCCCATGACCTGAATATAGCGTCATCGTACTTGTCATATGAATAGAGTATCCTTGCACCAGGACCTATGATATGAGCACAGCATCCTTGCACCAGGACCAATGATATGAGCACAGCATCCTTGCACCAGGACCTATGATATGAACAGTTCATCTCACACCAGTGCCCATGACCTGAATATAGCGTCATCATACTTCTCATATGAATATAGGATCCTTGCACCAGGACCTATGATATGAGCACAGCATCCTTGCACTAGGACCTATGATATGAGCACAGCATCCTTGCACTAGGACCTATGATATGAACAGTTCATCTCACACCAGTGCCCATGACCTGAATATAGCGTTATCGTACTTGTCATATGAATAGAGGATCCTTGCATCACTACCTGTCATATGAACAGAGCATCCTCGCACCAGGACCTATGATATGAGCACAGCATCCTTGCACCACATCTGTACCTGTGATATGAGCTCAGCATCCTTACAACAGTAACTGTGCATCCTCGCACCAGGACCTATGATATATATGAGCACAGCATCCTTGCACCAGTAACTATACCTGTGATATGAGCAGCACATCCTTACACCAGTACCTATGAAATGAGCGCAGCATCCGTGCATCAGTACCTGTGATATGAACACAACATCCTTACACCTGTACCTGTGCATCCTTGCACCAGGACCTATGATATGAGCACAGCATCCTTCCACCAGTAACTGTATCTGTGATATCAGCACAGCATCCTTGCACCAGCACCTGTGATATGAGCACAGCATCCTCACACCAGTACCTATGATATGAGCACAGCATCCTTCCACCAGTAACTGTAGCTGTGATATGAGCACAGCATCCTTGCAGCAGTACCTGTGATATTTATTTATTTGAAAACTTTTATAAAGCGCGAACAAGACCCGTACGGGTATCAGAGCGCTGTACAAAGGAGCGAAAGCCTAAAGGGACATGTGAGGTACCAGAATAGCAACAAAAGTAATAAGGAGCACGTGGAAAAACAGAATAACAATGTTGAACCGAGGTAACAACCCATCTTGTGGGACGTGCAAAGTTCCAGAAGATCAACAAATCTCATAGGGCACATGAAGAGACCCAAATTAGAACCTTTGAACAAAAGTATCAAAGAGTGTCAACAGGAAATAGAAGTAAGTTAAAACGGCTACGGGACTAATGCTGTAGATGGTCATTCAGGAGTAACCATTTGACATGTTTTTTGAATGAGACGGTAGAGGGGTTTAATCGGATCTCGGGAGGAAGAGCGTTCCATATTCTTGGTGCAAGACCAGAGAAAGCACGATTATATGAACAGATCATCCTGACACCAGTACCTATGATAAGAGCACAGCATCATCGCACCAGTACTTGTGATATCAACAGATCATCCTGACAGCAGTACCTATGGTATGAGCATAGCATCCTTGCACCAGTGCCTGCGATATGAACAGAGTATCCTGACACCAGTAACTCTGATAGGAGCACAGCATCCATGCACCAGTACCTGTGATATGAGCACATCATCCTCACACCAGGACCTATGATATGACCACAGCATCCTTGCACCAGTACCTGTGACATGAACAGATCATACCGACACCAGTACCTGTAATATGAGCAGAGCATCCTTGCACCAGTAACTGTACTTGTGATATAAGCTCAGCATCCTGACACCAGTACCTGTGAATTGACTAGAGCATCCTTGCACCAGTAACTGTACCTTACCTGTGATATGAGCACAGCAGCCTCACACCAGTACCTGTGATATGAGCACAACATCCTTGCACCAGCACCTCTAATATGAGCAGAGCATCCTCACACCAGTACCTATGAGATGAACACAACATCCTTGCACCAGTAACTGTACCTGTGATATGAGCAGAGCATCCTCGCACTACTACCTATGATATGAGCACAGCATCCTTGCACCAGTTACTGTACCTGTGATATGAGTACAGCATCCTTGCACCAGTACCTGTGATATGAGCAGAGCATCCTTGCACCAGGACCTATGATATCAGCACAGCATCTTTGCATCAGTACCTGTGATATGAACTGATTATCCTGACACCAGTACCTATAATATGAGCACAGCATTCTTGCACCAGTAGCTGTACCTGTGATATAAGCAGAGCATCCTTACACCAGTACCTGTGATATAAGCTCAGCACCCTGACACCAGTACCTGTGATATTAACAGAAAATCCTGACACCAGTAACTATGGTATGAGCACAGCATCCTTGCACCAGTACCTATGATATGAGCAGGGCATCCTCACACCACTACCTGTGATATGAGCAGGGCATCCTCACACCAGCACCTGTGATATGAGCACAGCATCTGTGCACCGGTACCTGTGATAAGTCCTCAGCATCCTCATAGCAGTACCTATGATATGACCACAGCATCCTTGCACCAGTAACTGTACCTGTGATATGCGTACAGCATCCTTGCACCAGTACCTGTGATATGAGCAGAGCATCCTTGCACCAGTAACTGTACCTTGTTGCACCAGTACCTGTGATATGAGCAGAGCATCCTTGCACCAGGACCTATGATATCAGCACAGCATCTTTGCCTCAGTACCTGTGATATGAACTGATTATCCTGACACCAGTACCTATAATATGAGCAAAGCATCCTTGCACCAGTAGCTGTACCTGTGATATAAGCAGAGCATCCTTACACCAGTACCTGTGATATAAGCTCAGCATCCTGACACCAGTACCTGTGATATTAACAGAAAATCCTGACACCAGTAACTATGGTATGAGCACAGCATCCTCGCACCAGTACCTATGATATGAGCACAGCATCCTCGCACCAGTACCTATGATATGAGCAGGGCATCCTCACACCACTACCTGTGATATGAGCAGGGCATCCTCACACCAGCACCTGTGATATGAGCACAGCATATGTGCACCAGTACCTATGATAAGTCCTCAGCATCCTCATAGCAGTACCTATGATATGACCAAAGCATCCTTGCACCAGTAACTGTACCTGTGATATGCGTACAGCATCCTTGCACCAGTACCTGTGATATGAGCAGAGCATCCTTGCACCAGTAACTGTACCTGTGATATGCGTACAGCATCCTTGCACCAGTACCTATGATATGAGCAGAGCATCCTTGCACCAGTAACTGTACCTTACCTGTGATATGAGCACAGCTGCCTCACACCAGTACCTATGATATGAACACAACATCCTTGCACCAGTAACTGTACCTGTGATATGAGCAGAGCATCCTCGCACTACTACCTATGATATGAGCACAGCATCCTTGCACCAGTTACTGTACCTGAAATATGAGTACAGCATCGTTGCACCAGTACCTGTGATATGAGCAGAGCATCCTTGCACCAGGACCTATGATATCAGCACAGCATCTTTGCATCACTACCTGTGATACGAACTGATTATCCTGACACCAGTACCTATAATATGAGCACAGCATCCTTGCACCACTAGCTGTACCTGTGATATAAGCAGAGCATCCTTACACAGTACCTGTGATATAAGCTCAGCATCCTGACACCAGTACCTGTGATATTAACAGAAAATCCTGACACCAGTAACTATGGTATGAACACAGCATCCTTGCACCAGTACCTATGATATGAGCACAGCATCCTTGCACCAGTACCTATGATATGAGCAGGGCATCCTCACACCACTACCTGTGATATGAGCAGGGCATCCTCACACCAGCACCTGTGATATGAGCACAGCATCTGTGCACCAGTACCTGTGATAAGTCCTCAGCATCCTCATAGCAGTACCTATGATATGACCAAAGCATCCTTGCACCAGTAACTGTACCTGTGATATGCGTACAGCATCCTTGCACCAGTACCTGTGATACGAGCAGAGCATCCTTGCACCAGTAACTGTACCTGTGATATGCGTACAGCATCCTTGCACCAGTACCTGTGATATGAGCAGAGCATCCTTGCACCAGGACCTATGATATCAGCACAGCAACTATGCACCAGTACCTGTGATATGAACTGATTATCCTGACACCAGTACCTATGATATAAGCACTTCATCCTTGCACCAGTACCTTTGATATGAGCAGAGCATCCTCGCACCAGTACCTATGACATGAACACAACATCCTTGCACCAGTAACTGTACTTGTGATATGAGCAGAGCATCCTCACACCACTACCTATGATATGAGCACAGCATCCTTGCACCAGTAACTGTACCTGTGATATGCGTACAGCATCCTTGCACCAGTACCTGTGATATGAACTTATTATCCTGACACCAGTACCTATGATATGAGCACAGCATCCTTGCACCAGTAGCTATACCTGTGATATAAGCAGAGCATCCTTACACCAGTACCTGTGATATAAGCTCAGCATCCTGACACCAGTACCTGTGATATTAACAGAACACCCTGACACCATTAACTATGGTATGAGCACAGCATCCTTGCACCAGTACCTATGATATGAGCACAGCACCCTCGCATCAGTACCTATGATATGAGCAAGGCATCCTCACACCACTACCTGTGATATGAGCACAGCATCTGTGCACCAGTACCTGTGATATGAGCACAGCATCTGTGCACCAGTACCTGTGATAAGTCCTCAGCATCCTCACAGCAGTACCTATGATATGACCACAGCATCCTTGCACCAGTGTCTTTGATATGGACAGAGCATCCTGACACCAGTAACTATGGTATGAGCACTTCATCCTTGCACCAGTACCTGTGATATGAGCACAGCATTCTCGCACCAGTACCTATGGTATGAGCAGGGCATCCTCACATCAGTACCTGTGATATGAGCAGGGCATCCTCACACCAGTACCTGTGATATGAACAGGGCATCCTCACACCAGTACCTATGATATGAGTAGAGCATCCTCTCACCAGTACCTGTGATATGAGCACAGCATCCTTGCACCAGTACCTATAATATCAGCATAGCATATTTGCACCAGTATCTGTGAAATGAACAGATTATCCTGACACCAGTACCTATGATATGAGCACAGCATCCTTGCACCAGTAGCTGTGCCTGTGATATAAGCTTAGCATCCTTACACCAGTACCTGTGATATAAGCTCAGCATCCTTACACCAGTACCTGTGATATAAGCTCAGCATCCTGACACCAGTACCTGTGATATTAACAGAACATCCTGACACCAGTAACTATGATATGAGCACAGCATCCTTGCACCAGTACCTATGATATGAGCAGGGCATCCTCACACCAGTATCTCCGATGTAATCTGATTAACGTTCTCCACCAACAGAGCCTGTGATGGGATAGAAGGCCCCCTCATCAGTGTCTCCGAGGTGATTAAATCGCTCCACCACCAGAGCCTGTGAAGGGATAGGAGGACCCCTCATCAGTATCTCTGATATGATTAAACTGCTCCACCTCCAGAGCCTGTGATGGGATAGGAGGCCCCTCATCAGTATCTCTGAGGTGAAGTGATTAAAGTGCTCCACCACCAGAGCCTGTGATGGGATAGGAGGCCCCCTCATCAGTATCTCTGAGGTGAAGTGATTAAAGTGCTCCACCACCAGAGCCTGTAATGGGATAGGAGGCACCCTCATCAGTATCTCTGATATGATTAAACTGCTCCACCACCAGAGCCTGTGATGGTATAGGAGGCCCCCTCATTAGTATCTCTGAGGTGAAGTGATTAAAGTGCTCCACCACCAGAGCCTGTGATGGGATAGGAGGCCCCCTCATCAGTATCTCTGAGGTGAAGTGATTAAAGTGCTCCACCACCAGAGCCTGTGATGGGATAGGAGGCCCCCTCATCAGTATCTCTGATGTGATTAAAGTGCTCCACCACCAGAGCCTGTGATGGGATAGGAGGCCCCCTCATCAGTATCTCTGAGGTGATTAAAGTGCTCCACCACCAGAGCCTGTGATGGGATAGGAGGCCCCGTCATCAGTATCTCTGATGTGATTAAAGTGCTCAACCACCAGAGCCTGTGATGGGATAGGAGGCACCCTCATCAGTATCTCTGAGATGAAGTGATTAAAGTGATCCACCACCAGAGGCTGTGATGGGATAGGAGGCCCCCTCATCAGTGTCTCTGAGGTGATTAAAGTGCTCCAACACCAGAGCCTGTGATGGGATAGGAGGCCCCCTCATCAGTATCTCTGAGGTGATTAAAGTGCTCCAACACCAGAGCCTGTGATGGGATAGGAGGCCCCGTCATCAGTATCTCTGATGTGATTAAAGTGCTCCACCACCAGAGCCTGTGATCTTAAGGTTAGAGGGATCCCTCAGATACTCCCTTAGAAGAACAAGTGATTAGTCTTTGAGGTTAAGAATGTGTGGAGGTTGCACTTTGAGTGACAGGCTTGTTTGCCTTCTATGTGGTCAGTCCAAAGTTGCATGGGTAACACTTGGAGTGCAGATCAGATCAGTTGGAGAGATGCCAGTGAAGGGTGTTGGACATGGCCCTTCTTCAGGGATTTCCCTAAAACATTTTGCTTTTTCTCCTCCTGTTTTTTGCTGATTCTCTTTCCGTGGCCTTAGGACTCTGTGCACTTTCCCACTATAATGCAATGCGAAAGCGCACGCACCCTTCCTACACATGCTAGGAAGAGGTGCTTGTTTGATTGTTTTAGGTGTTGTACCTGTGAGTGCCCTGTAGAAAGGTACACCAGATACCCAGGGCAGGTACTGCACTGGCTGATGGTGGGACACAGCTGTAAATAATCAAGATTTTTGTGATTCTTTAGCTGTTTTTTCCAGGAGAAAGTCATTCAACAGATTCACTGCTGTCAGACATGACAATAACCAACCCTCAGAGGTGAGTCTCAAATCTGCCAGCCTTATGCAGTTTGCGGACCTTTCAGCAGAGCAACCTGTGGAGAGCATTCCCAGCATCAAAGCTGGATCCCCGTTTGACCCCTGTCCCCTAAGATAGTGCACCTAATACCCGAGGCAGGCGCACCATATCTGACCCACATTGTAACTGTCATGTTTGAGACAGGAGTTTTCCCTCCCTCATGGAAGTTAGCATCAGTTCTTCCTTAATCAAAAAAATCAAATCTTAATGTCATGGACCTGAATAATTACCGGCCCGTATCACGGCTTCCCTATCCAGCCAAATTGGTAGAGAAGATAATGAATTTGAAACTTGCCTCCTTTATAGAGACAAATCATCTTGTAGATGAGACTCAGTTCGGCTTCAGGCAAAGCCACAGTACAGAATTGGCACTTATAATGTCCACGGAGGAAATCAGAGCGACCTTGGATGGAGGCGAAAATGCAGCCCTCATCCTGCTGGATCTGTCAGCGGCATTCGATACAGTGAAGCCTGAGTTATTGGTTGACCGTATGCCAGAACTTGGGATTGAGGGCCTGGCGCTGTCCTTGTTACAATCATTCCTCTCTGGGAGGCGTCAAGCGGTGTCCCTTGGGGAATTCACCTCAGATCCATACTCCTTGCCCTGCGGTGTCCCTCAGGGTCATCGATGAGCCCCACTATATTCAGTCTATATGTCACACCGCTGGCTACGCTAATAAAATCTTTTGGCCTGTCATTAGCATCATATGCTGATGACATCCAAATTATAGTCTCCCTTGCAAAAAATGATGTTCATTCCAGCGGTATATTCAGAAACACTGCATGAGTGCGGTAAGCAAGTGGATGGACTGTAATTGTCTACAACTGAACTCTGCAAAACCAAAGGTCATTCTGTTAGAAAATAATCCGTCTTTTTGGTCCCCAAACTGGTAGCCATTCGAGCTAGGTCTCTCCCTACTCCTGCCTTGAAAGTCAAAAACCTGGAGGTGATGTTGGATAGAGAACTGAAATACAAAGATCAGGTAAATAAGGTCACCTCAGCCTCTTTCCATGCTCTCAGAGTGATTAAGAAATTGTAAAGATGTTTACCCTTCGATCTTCTAAAAACACTTGTCATTGCACTTGTGTTAGCAAGACTTGACTATTGTAATAGCCTGTATCTA
The DNA here is from genome assembly GCA_963921515.1 of Calotriton arnoldi. NCBI lineage: Eukaryota > Metazoa > Chordata > Amphibia > Caudata > Salamandridae > Calotriton > Calotriton arnoldi. The sequence goes on from CAWUFW010000408.1 coordinate 4,116,143, forward strand.
GATCTGCCCAATGGTTTGTTAAAGAAATTACAAACTTTTCAGAACACCGCTCCTTGATTCCTCTTGAAGATTCCAAAATTTCAGACGGCTAAAAGAGCCATTAGTCAACTTCACTGGCTCCCAGGTGGGTAGCGCACTATCTTCAAGGGTTTGTGCTTGGCCTTTAAGACCCTTCACGGACAAGCTCCATCTTACTTTAAAAAAAAGCTGAGATGGTACACTCCCAGTAGAACCCTGCGCTACAGTTCCGCGAGGTACCTAGCGGTACCAGCTTTCAAATGTTCCCCTGGGATAAAAGAAGCTTTTTCGGGTCTACTGCTCTACACTTGAACCGTCTTCCATATGAACGGAAAACAGCATCATCGCTTTCTGTCTTTAGGAAACTCCTAAAAACATGGCTTTTTCACTCAACTAAATTAGGATAGATCAAAGCTACACCATCCTTGAATGTCGCATAGCGCCAAGACGCTGCAAGGCATTAGTTGCGCTTAATAAGACTAATCATTCATTCATTTATTGTGCCACCCACCAGAAAAGCCTTTCAAACATGTTTTCAGCCTGCCATTGCAAGCTTGTGGGTGCACAGTCGTGCCTAGGCTCAGGTTGGCATTTTTACCTAATTAGCCAACCCTGAGTGGGCCTTCCCCTACCATTAGAGCACCCCTGGGATAAGACCTGAGGGGTGGGGCAAGTGGTATGTGAAAGGCAGGGCAGGTAAATGTGAGTGTTTCCAGCCCAGGTAGTGATAAACCCGTTAGACCTGGCTTTTTCAGCGGGTTTATTCCTAGACTTTTTGCCCTCCTGTTTTGACCCTGTTTTTGTTGGTTTTAGGACTCTGGCCACTGCTGATCAGTGCTAAAGTGCATATGCTCCCTATGTAAATTGTGAATATGGATTGGTGTTTCCATGATTGGCTTGTTTGACTTACTACTAAGTCCCTAGTACAGTGCACTGTGTGTGCCCAGGACCTGTAAGTCAAATGCTGCTACTGGGCCTGTAGCACTGATTGTGCCACCCACACAAGCAGCCTTGCAAAACGATCTCAGACCTGCCACTGCAGTGTCTGTGCGCAGTCTGGTACTGCCATGTCGACCTGGCAAGTGCACCCACTTGCCAGGCCCTAACCTTCCCTTTTATTACATGCGAGTCACCTCTAAGGTAGGCCCAAGGTACCCCTGTGGGCAGGGTGCAGTGTGTGTTAAAGGTAGGACATGTACTGATGTGGGTGATATGTCCTGATAGTGAAATACAGTGTATTTTGTTTTTAATTATTGAAAGGCTATCTGTCCCATAGGATAGAATGGGAGTTAATTTATAACATCTTATAATTCTAACTTTCCATTGGGACAAGATAGAAAGATGAAGTTTAGTATGCCTGAACTCAGACTATAAAAATGCATCTTTTAGGAAAGATGATTTTTATATTGTGTGTTTGGAAAAAACACTTTTAGAAAGTGGGTATTTTTCTTGCTCAGCCATACTGTGTGCCTCTGCTGGTTTGTGCATTGACTGTCTGGCTTTGGAATGACAGGGGCTGGGGATGTGCATTCGCTGTAGACAGCCACTGGGGGGGGTTGAGGTGTGTCCTGCCTTACCTAGATGAGTCAGGGCTGGGCTGAATAGTCCTGGGCTGAATTTAGAGTAGGGGGAGTAGATTTCATTTCACCTGAATGGGCCTGCTCTGCCTTACACAATGCTGTCTCTACCTCTGTAGGAAGGTGGAATCTGACTGCATGGTTGCCCCCACTTTTTTCCTGGTGTTTTACTGGTTTTCGACCTAGTCTGACTGGGATCCTGCTATTCAGGACCCCAGTCTATCTGCTTACTCCCTAAATTGGTTGTGCAAATACTTTAGGTACACTCCAGATTGGATTCTGGGGTACCCTTATAAGTCCCTAGTATATGGTATACTATGTACCCAGGGCATAGGTACCCCAGAGGCCTCCCAGGGGCTGCAGCATGTATTATGCCACCCCTGAGAGACCATTCAAACTGACACAACAGGTCTGCTATTGCAGCCTGTGTAAGGTGGTGCATGCACCCCTTACTTAGATATAGGTTCACTATGTCTATCCTAATCACTGCACATATAAGCCTATCAGTCACCCCTATGGCATGCCTTATCAATCCTGAAGGCAGGGTGCTGGGTTTTATGTGAGAGGGTGCCCATGCATGAGCAGAGCCCCTCTGCAGCCTTCGGAACCACTATTCCGGGGTTGTTTGTGATGCAGCCAACCATATACTCTTAAGTGTATTATAACCTCGAGGTAAATGCTAACTTTAAAACGGCTGCAAGGAATTATGTCGTGTTTGGTGTCAAACACCTTGGAATCATTCCTCCACACCAGTAACTGGTGTGGGAGGTATGATTCCTCCCTCCTAGAGGGAGAAATATGACAGCACCGGTACACCCGGTACCAGCTTCACAGAGCCCTGGCATCACAAAATGGATGCTGCCAGCCACAGACACGAGTCTGCCCTCCTGCTGCTGGACGAAACTCCGGCAGGGGAGGCTGGACAATAGGTTTCCTGTCACAGGGAGGTGTGACCACCTCCCAGACAGGCTTTAGTGTATTGGGGCTGGGTGGGTGCACTCTCAGAGTGCTTTGATGTCTGCACTGGGGGCACATTTGGTGTCCCTGTGCATTGTCCAGCTCAAACCGGTTGCAGGGGCTGTCAGCCCCTGCTCTGGCGTGAAACTGGACAAAGGACATGGGTGTAGCCAGCCCTCTGTCCTGACCCTCCCATAGGTGGGACCCCAGAGTTTGTCCCACCCCTTCCTTGGGTATAAAGAAGGAACCCTGACTACAGGACTTTAGATATTACCTGGACTAAACTCTGCTACAGAAACCAAGTAACCTTCGACGATCTACGCTTTGCTGGACGACTGAAGAATCTCCCTTGGAGTAAAGGAGTTACTCCCCTGCAAGGCAGGCACCTAAACGCATTTGACTGGTTTGCATCTACGCAGCTCCTGACGGACTCTGAAGATTTTGCAACACAGGAGGTGGGTGCCCAAGCTTTCTCGAGGCCGACTAGTGCTCTCAGCAAACCTGAGACCCGCAGCCCCCGTGGGGACCGTGCAACCCGAACCCCTGGTCACCGTGCACATTTGCAGCAGCATATGCTTTTAGGCAATCCCTGAGGCTGTGCTTTGGGCTACTTGCAGTCCAAGCCCCGAGCAGTGTTTCCACCGAAGATTACTGGCCTACACTCCACGAGTGTTCCGTGGGCTGGTATTGTGTGATTCCTCTTGAGGTCCCTTCGCGATCCCTGGTCCGTTGATCTGTGGGTCCCTGAGAAGGCAACTTTAACTTTCAGTGGGCTTCCCTGGTTGCTCCAGACGTGCCCTGACTTTCCATCGCTTGGGGAGTCCCCAGGACCTTGCTGGTCCTCACAGAAGCATCTGTACTCTGACCACGTGGGTTGCAGTTGCCAAGGCTTGTTGGTCTTCAATCCGGAAACTGACCCCTCAGCATTCGACATCCTTTGTGGGACAGCTCGCCTGCGGATCCTGGTCATCGTTGACATCTCCTGGTCCCCGTGGCTGCAGAGTCAAGCTTCACCTCTTTGCACCTGAAGCACCCGACATCGGTGGGCATTCGATTGCTCCGCTCCTGGTCACGTGAAGTGACCCAGACTTTGTCCCCTCTGCTTTCAGGTTCTTCTCATCTCAGATCCAGGCTTGGGTCAAACCGGACACTTTTCTTCTTCACGGCAGCAGCACTTCTTCGCATCACGCCATTGAAAACGACGAGGGTTTCCGACACCACTTGACCCCTATGCACCCGGCTTCCCTGGGCTAGGTAACATGGGTACCTCGGTACTCACAAGGGTGCTGGCCTTAGAACCTTCTATGTTTAACTGGGGTTGCTTGAAGTCCTCTCCGAAGTGTCCTTAAACTCTAAATTTCCAACCGCGACTTTCCCATAGAGTTGTACGGAGCTCGCGTCTGTGTTCCCACACTGCACCCGTCCTCCGTGGGTCCCCTGTGTCACTACCTTGGGTGGTTCCTTGGGGTCCCAGCGATTCTACGTGCTCTAGGCACTGTGTCTAGTCAAGTCGTGGTTGTTATACCACTTTCTTAATATATGGTTTGGTCTCCCCTGGAGCCCACTGTGTATTGTGCTATTTACTGTCGTTCTAGTACTGTAATATTGTGTGCCTTGTTCTCTAATCTCATAAAGAGGTTAGTAGAGAGTGTTTAGTAATAAATACCTATATTTTATATATACCTTGTGTGGTTCTCCTTTCATTTGGTCATTCAAGAGGTTATATACTGGTAAAACAAGCTGCTTTACATTCCTTCAAGACTTAGCCTGACGGCTGCTCTCCACAGCTACCACTAGGATAGCTTTCTATAAAGGTTGTCTTTAACCTAATAATCAATAAGGGTCGTTTGGACTGGTGCAAGGTGCCCACTTTAATTAGTGGACAGCATATACCAGGCCAACTTCTCACAACCTCCTGCCGGGAAGCTTGATCAGAGAGGACAGAACAGGTTTTGACTGAGCAGAGAGCCTCTCTGCCAAAAGAGAACAAAGAGAAATGGAATATAAATATTGGGGCCCAGACCCCAGAACTTTAGATTACTTCTGGACTCAAGAGGAACCCCTGCCAAGGAGAAAAGCTGAGAAAGCTGAAGGAGAAGTACTGCCCTTTTTGTGCTGTCTGGGGTTGACATGCGTCTCCTGCTTAAAGAAGATCTCCAAGGGCTTGAAGTAGAGCTTGCCTCCTGTTCTGAAGTCTCAGGGACACAAAGACTTCACCGCCAGCTCCCCTGAACTTCCTTGCTGGGAGTTCTGACCTGCCAGGAGGTGACTGTTGCTGTGTTGGGCCTCTGGAGGTTGTTCCTGCTTTTGGGAGCTGGAAAAGAGACGCAACGAAGAGAAGCGCGACGCATCCGCACCCGTTTCCGAAGCATCGCCGCTGTGCCGCTGAAGAAACCGACGCAGCGCCTGCCTACGGCTGGAGAAATCGACGCACGCCGAATCCTGTGCACCGATCTCCGAAGTCCAAGATCACTGCACCGATTCTGATGCAGGCCCTGCTGTGCGGCTGCAAAAACCAATGCAGCGTGGGACTGCGTCTGGAGACTGGCCGCAGTAAGAACCTGACGCATCACCTCCCCGCACAATAAGAAACCGACACATCACCTCCTCTTCAGTAAGGAACCGATGCATCACCTCCCCTGCGTGGCAGTAAGGAACCGACACATCACCACCCCTGGAGTAAGGAACTGACACATCACCTGCCAATTATAGGCTAATAGCCTTAATGGATTGTGAAGCAAAGTTTTTTGCTAAATGCCTGTTGGCAGAGCTAACGGCTTGGGTGGCTTTCAAAAATCTGTTGCCAAGAAATCAGACTGGGTTTGTTAAAGGCATGGGCACTACTATTAACATTCAAATGCTAGCACTTTCAATTGAATTGGCAAGGCGCCGCTCATTGAATCTTCATTTGTGTTTTATTGATTTTTGCTCTTCCTTTGACACGGTGCAAAGGAATATTCTTTGGGATAAGTTATCGAAATTGGGAATAGCGCCCAAACTCCTGAGATCGATCCAACTGCTGTATATGAATACCTGGACGAGAGTAAGGTTGGGCCAGGGAACAACAGTTTCAAAAAAAATATTAACAACGAATGGTTTGAAACAAGGTTGTGTCTTGGCTCCAATCTTGTTCAATCTCTATCTTGCTGAAATCTCTTTAGGTTTGAATAGCATTAACTCACACTCTCCGTTGGTGGCTGGCTTCAAGGTCTCCCACTTATTATATGCCGATAATATTGTGCTACTGAGCTATACAAAGGTGGGACTGCAGCGGTTAATTAGTGAAACTGCTCTTTATGCCTCGGCCCACGGGTTAAAGGTCAACTTAAAGAAGACAAAAGCCATGTTGGTGTCAAGGGGTATAGCAGCTCGACCAACATTGAGCATAGAAGGGACTGTGTTGGAATCAGTTTTAGAGTACAAATACCTGGGTGTCATACTAGACGCAAGAGGTTCATTTAAGAACCAGTGTGTGGCACTACAGAGAAGGAACAATTCGTTAACTGTAGCATTTGCTACCCTCCAGAATAGCTTAAAAGGGCTTTCCCTCAAGCCACTATTACAAGTTATGTCAGTTAAACATGTTCCATCTCTGACATATGGAGTAGAGATCTTAAGAGGGAAGGCTGATAACATCATAGATAAGCTTGTCACAGGAACCTACCGTCGTCTGTTTAACCTCCCTCAGCAGGCATCACCATCACAAATTCGATTAGATTCCGGGCTTAAACGACAGAATTTAAACAGCTTAGGGGCATACTTGAAATTCTGCCACAAACTTAGAAGGGATAATAATTCCACACTTATGACAGTGGTCTGGGAGGCTATAAGTGACTGCAAACACACGCAGGCCCACGAATACTTTAAATTGGCATTATCTACTTTTAAGGCAGAACAATTATGGGCTTTACCCCTCTCTCAGGCGGCATTTAAGAAAGTTATCAACGGGTGCAGTAAAAAAATGTCTTCTCTAATGGACAGAGAGGTGCTGGCAAAGAGATCCCATGCGTGGACAGTAATTGCATCATACGGCAAGCTAAAACCACAGAATTATTTAGGGGATCTGAATGGTCTAAGGGCTAAACTGAAGTTTTTGAGATTCCGGCTTGGCAGTAGCCAATTTCGTGGTGATACCCCAGCTTGGAAAAAGCTGAGTAGTGAAAGGACATGCCGCCTTTGTAACTATAAGAGAGAAGACATTTGCCATATCATTTGTAGCTGCCCAGCTCTAACAGCTGAACGCAGAAGCCTATTGAGGCAGGATTTTAATAGTCAAACTATACGAACATGTCGACAAGCAGTTATAGCCTGCTTGCAGGGAGAATTTTTACAATTTACTGGCAGATTCTTGAAGTTCGTAGATATAGCAGAGAGGAAATTGACTAACAGTGTTCAGTAAAGAGATCTTCTCGCTTTTATTTTGATGAATATTATTTTAATCATGTTGGTTTTTAAATAATGGTTCATGATTGGTTATGTACGAAATGTATGAAAATTGTATAAAGTTGTTTTATTGAAAGTTTTTATTAACTGAACAATAAAAAAAAAATCCACTTTTTTCCACATCACCTTCCCTGGGCGTAAGGAACCGACGCATCACCTTCCCTGCGGCTGTTTTTGTTTATGATTTTGACGCATCCGAGGCACTTTGTGTAGAAAGTGTCGCATCTACAGTTTGCTATGGACAGAACTGGTTTTGCCTTCTAAGGATTACATTTTAATTACTGTACTGTGGATTTTTGTCGTTTTGGTCTTGTTTGGTTCAGATAAAGATTACTTATTTTTCTAAACTGGTGTGGTGTCCATTTGTACTGTTTTCACTGTATTACTGTATGTGTGCACAAATGCTTTACACACTGCCTCTGAGATAAGCCTGTCTGCTCGTGTAAAGCTACCAAGGGGGTGAGTGGGGTTATTTGAGAAGTGTATCCCCCTTACCCTGACTAGGAAGAAGGGTCCCTTCTTGGTCAAAGGTGCAAACCATTGCCAACGAGAGACCTCCATTTCTAACAACCCCCATGTGGGTTTTCCCTATTTAGGAGGTCGGCTCTTCCCATGGGATAATGTAGGGGTTTTGCTGATTCTCTTTTAGTGGCCTAAGGGCCCTGGGCACTTTCTCACTGCAAATGCAGTGTGAAAGTGCACACACCTTTCCTACACACGGTAGGAAGTGGTGTTTACCTGATGTTTTTAAAATATGTCTCAAGACTGCCATTGCAGGCCTGTGGGTGCGCACTCACACCTATAAGGTTTTTAAACATGTGTCAAGCCTGCCATTGCAGGCCTGTGTGCAGGCCCCTATAGAGAAGAAGTACTCTGCAATGGAGAGAGAGAGAGAGAGAGAGAGAGAGAGAGAGAGAGAGAGAGAGAAGCTAGATTGTATGTGGGGTCTAGACCATTTCTGCCAGTTTATATGGGGGTCTCCTGTACTTTTACACTGTGATCATAAACCCCTTGCCAAAGTACTCACCTCAGGGATTATACAGTGCATCACCACACATTGCTCGTATGGCCATGAAACTTCTGGACTATAATTTTGAAGTACAATATCTGCCAGGAGTAAGGAACAAGGTAGCAGACCTTTTAAGTCAGATGCCATTACCTTTTAAGGAGGTCCCCAAGTGTGAGTGGGATGACTGCTGTGTCGCCATGTTGTCGTGCTTGTTTATTTATAACAAAAAGCATTCTTGTTCCCGAGCCGAGACCTTAGTCAGGCCGCCATTGTTTATGATCTAATGATAACTGCACTACTTCATGGACAAATAACAATCACATTTGCACAATGTATGTTTGAACGAGATGTTCAAGGTGTCGTGACAGTGTTCTTATGAAGTGAAATATATAAGCAAATGTAGTTTCATGGAAACTAATCCTGCAGTGTCATGCACGCAAATGTGTGTCAAAAGTCATTGTGTGAAATAGAAGGCAACTTATGAAAACATGTGCATGTTAAAATGGCAGCGTTTCTCCCCGGGCCTAACTGAACCACCAATGTTGGGTGGTGAGGATGTACAAGGTGTGGGTCAACTGGAATGAAAGTTTGGGTTGGAGAAGGACAAATCAATGTTGAAGGTTATATATCTTGTTAACAAAGGTTAGCCATTAGAAGGAATGTGGAGAGGGTCTTGAATGCCTTTTGGGAGGGAAAGAATGAATCAGAGAATAGTTTATTGATGAGACTGGGACAGTTGTTTCCTCCCAAATCTCTGCGGGAGAAGATAGTAAACACGTGCCATGAGGGGCATTTGGGTATTGGTAAGTTAAAATGTAGAGTCAAAGAATCATACGTAGCCTCGAAATGACATAGAAGTGGAAAGGACAGTCTGAGATTGTGTGGAGTGCAGTAACTCCGACAAATCACAGATTACCTTCCGCCTGCCACCGCATCCCATAGGGAGCCCAGGCATGCAATGGTAAAGGCTGGAAATTTAAGTTATAGGACCACGTTAAGATGATGTGGGAGGTGTAAAGTATGTGATCATCTTGGTGGCCCAATTCTTCTGGGGGCCGAAGATGGTCGTAGCGCAAAGGGAGGATGAGAGCACAGTGGTAATTGACAGTGTGTTTCAGTATGAAGGTTTGACGAAGGTCATTGTAAGTGACAATGGGAAGCAGTATGTGGCTGAAAGTTTCCAGCATGATGGGAGCAGGAATAGTGTCAAGTATAGGACTACGTCAGGGTATCACCCTGCGGGAAATGGTATGGTTGAACGCTTTAACAGGATGATGAAAGCGGTTAGACATAATTTGTGGCCCTATAGGATCACCCCGAGTGAGAGTATGGGATGCAATCCCTTTGTTTTAATGGGCAACAGTACACTCCTCACCAAAGACACTCTGAGCTGGATGTCTAAAGCCAGAGCGGTTGAGTGGTCAACGGAAGAATTCAGGAAACAGTTGCCCAAGCACAAGCAACATATAAGAAGAGGTTTATGAGCCTCGTGGCGTGATGGAAGTGGATGTAAAAGTGGGGGACAAGGGCCATGTTAAGAAGTGTGGCATGGTAAGGAAAGGTAAGTGTAGATTTTCCTCTCCACTTTTGGTCCAAGAAATACTGTGTAATTCTGCTCTGATGAGCGATAATGGAATGCCAGCCGCTTGTCAAGGTGCAGGAGCAAGAGAAGGTTGAAAGGGTATCCAGTGAAGTGAGTTATGAACGCTCTGGTGATGATGTTTGTGAAGAGGCTTCGGAAGGCAGTTGGAGTAGGATTGCAACAGAGCCAAAGATCCATTTGCAGTGCGTGGAAGAGAGGGTTGGAAGAGTCTTTCTCATACCGGAAAGGTTGGAAGATTTTGTGTGTGAGTGAACTGTGGAGAGTAACTCCAATCTGATGGTCTGTCTTAGCAGTTAGTCTGCTTGTCTTACCCTTGTTAGGCTTTCATTAGTACTTGTCTGCAGCCGCTAACCTTGTTTAATCTTAGCAATGATTCTGTCTGCCTTGCTTTGGTGGGGGTTTAGGTTTTTATTGGCATGGTTTATGTTGGGAAGGAATATATGACGTTGTGGTTTGGGAGGAAGAAGTGTGGGGTTGAGGACGCATGGGAATGCGCCTTGAGAGACAGCCTTGCTTGCATCCGATGTGGTCATTCCAAGGTTGCCTGGGGTACGGCTTGGAGTGCAGGTCAGGGCGGTTGGAGAGACGCCAGGGAAGGGTTAGCAGTGTTGCACTGTTGGCCTTGGTTTTCCCTTGGAATAAAGATGTTATTCAACAATTTATTGTGTGGTGATTATTGAAGTTTACATAGAGTGCCCCGACACTCTATTGGCCCTGGTGGGGGTCTCCTGTTCGGGGTCACATTCAAGTGTCACTAAACTCTTTGTTTCTGCTCGGCCTCTAGGATAAGATTAGAAAAGAGCCCTCCCTCCCTCCTGCCTGTACCCTATGTCCTGGCACAGACAGACTCACTCCTTTCACTCACATAAAAGGGGGCATTCCACAGCCATGACGGGCCTCCAAAGGTTCGCATGAGAAGCCTCCCCGTCCTCGGTGAGACCCAACCACATCCCATTTATCCCCCAAGACTGTGCTCGGAGTCACTAAGTTCACAAAAGCGTGCTCTTTGAGCCCACTCATTCATGGTGGGGGCAGTGGGGGCCGCTAGATGACTTGTGGTGGGGCCACACACTCACCAGGACCCCCGATGGCTGTCACGTGGTTCCTTCTTTTTCTAGACACATGTTTTTGGTTGTCTACGGATAATACAAATGATTCCAATACAATTAGGCGTGTCTTTTACTTTTTTTAAATCGCACCACTGACAGCACAAGCAGAGAGCACCCTGGAGAGCCTTTCACCTGAGCAGTCTCATGGTCCCAGGTAATGTGTGACACCCCCTGCCAGCCGTGGGTTTTAACCCACAGCACGTTGCTTTCTTGGAGCTGTCATTTTATTTTTCTCATAGTTCTTCGGTTATGATGCGACAGTGCACATGGTGAACAGTGTTTTTGTTCCTTTTTAAGTCGAGCCTAGAGCCAGCGCGCATGCGCTGTGAGACTTGTTGTAGTGGAGTCGGGAATAGAAGCCCCGCCCACTCTCTGCCCATATTTGTCATTGGCTTGTGTCATTGTCCGTCCTAAATGCTAGCTTCTGATTCGTAGATAGGCTTGTTAGTCTCTCCTTAGTACCGCCTCCTCTTCATTTGTCACCTCCCATGGCTACTGGCCCTTTTACTTCGGTTGTTACACGGTACCTGTTATTTAGTCTTTAAGCACTATTTTCTTTATCCAGTTTCTCTTACTGCAGGCACGACGTGTTTTGGTACCTTCTTTACAACCCTGCCCACCCTCCCGTTGTCCGTGCCTTCTTTACCCCCCTCCCTCCCGTTGTCCGTGCTTTCTCCCCCGCTCGCCCTCCCGTTGTCCGTGATGCCTACCACTTGCAATGCAATAGGTCTCGCATTTACGCGAGTTTGAGCTATTGGCATTGTAAATGACAATGCCTTTAATTTATGTTTTGGTTTTTAAAACATAAATAAAATGCATTGTCATTTACAATGCCAATAGCTTAAACTCGCGTAAATGCAAGACCTATTGCTTTGCAAATGCTTGTTATGGTGTGGCTTAGCAGCGCAGCTGTTGCCAGACAATTATGTGAGCATCACCAGGCCCACATGTTGGGAGCCAGGAGTATATGTTTTGACTGAGCAGAAGTTGTGTGCTTCCACAAAAACGTGCTTGCCTTCAAACAGCTGTACTCATTTTCCTTATTGAATCCAACTACCTAAGTTTGAACTTTCACGGGCACACATGTGACATTGGAATGCTATTAAAGGGTTTTAGATAACTAGATACATTTTGTTGTTTTTCTCTGGCAGCAGCACAGACAGGAGGAGGGCAGTCATTAACTTACATAGATTTTTAGGCCTGACTTGACAGTGCAACTGGCACCCAACCTTTTAACCTACACCAATATTATTCAGCAGGTTTTTTTGCTTCCACACAAATATACATATCCATTGCCATGCTATTTACTTGTAATGCTTCACATTACCATACAACATTCCTTTAAAGTCAGACCTATTGGCATTGTCTATGACTGTCTGTTTATTTTGTTTGCACAGCACAATCCTCAGAGCTTACTGGCTTCTAGCCGCTCTTGACAGAGAAAAGTGCAAGCTCGCTTCGAGCTTCATATTTTCGTGACGTGGTCTGATTTACATTGACCTTATCACAGTGCCTAGTGTTGGGTTTCAAAAGAAGCCCACCAGACCAAATTCAGGTGCACTGAACCGAGCAAGTTTATGAATACAGCGCACCACAATGCTGAGGAGTCTTAGGTACAGCACTCCTCCAGTCATCCCAAGCCGTACATTTCAGGTATGAACAATGAGCCATACATTCAGAGCATGAACAATGAGCCATACATTCCAAGCATGAGGAATGAGCCATACATTCAAGGCATGAACAATGAGCCATACATTCCAAGCATGAACAATGAGCCATACATTCCAGGCATGAACAATAAGCCATTGATTCCAAACATGAAAAATAAGCCATCAATTCCAAACATGAACAATAATCCATAGAGTCCAAGCATGAAGAATGAGCCATACATTCCAAGCATGAACAATGAACCATACATTCCGAACACGAACAATGACATTGTATTACATTATGAGCAAAGGATAGGACATTGTTACTGATGCCCAGTAGGAGGCAGTACCACTCACAGAAGGGGCGGGCATAATGTTGCAGTGGTTGCCAATGCATGGTAGGAGGCAGGGACGCAAACAGAAGGGGGCGTGACGGAGAAGTGCCTATCTCCTCTGCAATTGTGTTTGGTTCTGGAAACACCAGACGTTTTGCTTGGTCAGAGTTGAGGGGTGGGCGAGCAGGTAGAGTTGCATCTCGAGCTGCAGGTAGACACATGAGGAGCCTTCTAAGTATTCATGAGTGAGACACAGGATCATGAAGGAGGTTTTACAAGCTTCACTCAGACCTTACAGCAAGCCCAGAAACCACAGAGCTACACAAAAACGAGAACACTGTCCGATAGGAAAGCACATCATGACATGGCCCTGTTCCCAAGACAGCATGTCAGAGGCGAGTAGATCATCTAGCCCTGATTTTTTTTCCCTTTGCATTCTGGGACCTGTTCTTGTAGATTTGTAGCAAAGCAGACCACATATACAACATCTAACAATCTAACACCCACTTTGATGTCCGGATGACAAACCACGTAACATCAGTCAAAGCTAGTGTGAAACATGGCTGGCAGACACTGACTCACCCCTTACGTCCAACAGAAAGAGACAGCCTACCACAGACAACCATCACAAATCGAGTAATATTGAAAGGAGAATGGCCAATAAACACTCACGCCTACAAAGAGTGGTGGTGCAACACTGTGACTGTCAGGACCCAATGTGACTCCAGCAGCAAACTCAATGGAGTCATGAAGAACGACCCCCATCACACGACTGCCCTGATATCCATGAACGTGGAGGATGAAGAAACCACCTCCATCTAAGAAGAAAATTGGACTAATCAGAAATCTGTAAACAACCAAATATTTAGCTGAAATACACAACCTTCTTGAAATTCAGAACATCCACATTTTGCGCTTACTTGAAACTTAAGAAAAGTCACAAAATTCCACTGTGATCTTCGATGGTCAGGTCAGCTCCGCTCTCAGCACAAAATCCACTTCAACAACAGGAAAAAAGGAAGAAGATAAACTGAGTCATCATAAGGGCATCGGTAACTTTTCAGTATTCAACACGCTTGGTTGCACACTGTGCAGTAGATACCAGCAACTCATGGATTCTCACTGTGCTTTACGAGAAACCAGGCTGCAGCATCTTCTTCCTGAAGGACCCATGTACTATGACTCACCCCCTTCAGGCACTGTCAACGGTCACCTTCTAGGGGACAGCAAGATGTGGATGGGCAAAAGCAACAACAAATGGGCCCCAAAGTTTGAGGATCTGGAATTCCCCAGCCCACAAGACTGGGCACATGCAAGATCTCATTTTCATATGAAATAAACAACATTATGGCTTGGAAATCATTCTGGTCCACACCCCATGAGATATTTCAAGAAAGTGAACTGGGTGGACCTTGTAGTCCCAACTACTCAACAAGGGGTAGCCACCCATGGCTCACTAACCTGAAGGGAACAGGCCAAAAACCTAAAAAAGTTGTGTCCAGATATGAAACAGACACACTTTGCTGTAAAGTCCACTTTGGGACTAAATGCTACCTCAGAGCAGTAACAAGCAGGGAATAAAAATGATACACAGAGGGAGTCAGCAGTGCATCAAACTATACTAGGGAAGTATTCCAGATTCACCAGGAGGACTCAAACCAAAGACACAAAAAATGCACAACTTACTTCACTGCCGCGTCAGGAGGATCTCCTGTCCATCTTTGCATGAAAGATCACAAAGAAAAGGGTGACAGTTTTCAAAAATACTTATTTCACAACATCCAGATATAAGCGAGTCTGTAGAAGCAGCCTTCCAAAACTACCATGCTTGCCAGTATGGCTTAAATTCCTCCTTGCCCTGTTGCCGACTTCAATGACCTGATCGACACCTTGACTCTCCAAGCTCATACTCCATATCAACATTGCGAGAAAGTGTCTCTTTTTGTTACCCGCCTCACCCTTTTTTTTATAACTGGTATTGCTGATTTTGAACACTGCGTACTGGGTCACTGCTGTCCAGGCCCCTTTTATGTGACCTCTATAACATGGTGAAATTGACTAATCCACAGTTGATATATTTAACTTTACAGCAAGGCCATAGTATATGGTGCAGGAAAATACACAAATGGCATAGGGAGTTAAATGTTCCCTGTGAACTACAGCACTTATTGTGCAATCCAAGTGTGACAAAGAAAACCTGGCGTCAGACCTATCTGTGTAGCCTGACCTCTCCGGCTTTTAAACCTGTTGGCAAACCTGCCAAATTAATCCTTTTTGAATGGAAAGAACCCCACTTTTAAATATTATGTCACCCCTAAATAGGACTTATAGCCCACAAGGTAGGGTGCCCAGTATTTCAAAGTGCTACATGTAGGAATTTAATGTTGACATGCACCTACAGTGACCAGCCCCCAACAGGTGTTTTCACTGTTCGGACTGTACCTATCTTATGAGAAACACTAAAGTTCAGATAAAAGGTAACTTTGGATTGGGATACAGAGACAATTAAACCACTATTTATACTTATTTATAATATGTATTAGAAATCCAATTAATTGGTGAAGTGTATTTTTTCGTAAATATTTAGCAAATGTGACTTTTAAAAAGTTATACTTTACCTGCTTGAATCTCCAGCAGCTAATTAGCATGATGCATCAGTCTGACTCTGTCAGTACTTCTCCCTAAGGAGGTATGAACAATGCTCCCAGAGCAGGAACAACGGCATAGGCCTTTTGACAAGAAGACCTGGGTTGAGGCATTTGGCTCTTCTCAGCCCAGGAAAGACAGCTGGGGAGAGTGCAGGAACTTCATCAACATGAGGGCTTACACCCACCTGTTCTCGAGCATTAGGAGTCATCCTTCCTCTGTGTCGCAATACCATTTCCAGAACCCTTGAATCAATTAGAACCAAAGGTATAGGTCTTGTAGATATCTAGAAATCCTTGCATCCAAAAGAGGAAAACTTTCAATTCTCCTCTTCACCCATTGGTATGTTGTAATCTCATATTTTGCTTCCACCCATCACAGCATGGGGAAATTGATGATCTCATTTCAGCCTTTGGTACCCTTCTGTGGGTACAGTGATGTCATACACATGGAAAATAGAGCACTTAAGTAGCAGGGCCGATCTTTGCTTCAATATTTTTATTTATTATTACTTTTTGTCTATTTTCTTTGTCGAGGCATTGGTAGTTCCATGCGTTTTGCTACCGGCCTGCTTGCATATCTTGATATCAGTGCATCGTGCACATATTTCATGTTGGTGAAAATCATTCTAACATGGCTGTCCATGTGTCAGCATGCATCCGCAGGCATGGGCAGCTGTCTATGAATGTTTTTTGTTACTCTTTACTAAAAATATCCAAAATGGCCATCTGTCAGTACAAAACTATTTTAAGATGGCTGCTGTGCATGCGCATATGTGTGCACACTGGGCACCATCTTCAGATGCCTTTTTGTAAAATATAACGAAAACCATTCAGCAACGGTCGCCTGTGCATCCACATGCATGTATGAGCGACCATCTTTGTATGCTCCATATGTCACAAAAATAATTTAAAGAAACAAGGGGGCATATGTAAATAAGAAAGTGGCGGAGTGCGGGTTAGCTCCAAAATTGCTAACTCTCCCCTCCGTCACTTTAGAAATGCAGAGATGTGCCATATTTACAATAATACGATGCACCCCTGCGTTTCTCCCTGCACTGGCGCTAAATTCAGCTGCCTAGCGCCAACGCAAGCACCCTTGCACCATAGTGGAAGGGTGCCTGCGTTGAAGGAATGATTGTTCATGTGCAGGAAGGTGTCCCTTCCTGCACATAACCCAGAATGCCTATTTGTAACTCCTATGTGTGCTGCTTTGTGCAGCACACATAGAAGTTGCAACTCGTCTTTTTTAAAATTATCGTTTATGTGCAGGAAGGGTCACCTTCCTGCACGTAAACAATCAATGGTGTTTTGCTGTTTCTATGTGTGCTGCAGAATGCATTTCTCCACGTTTCGCCCGTTTAAGACCAGGTTTTCACTGGTCTTAATTTTGGCGCTGCCCCCTATTTATGCCACCCTTGTAAATAGGAGGAAGCGTCAAAATCAATGAGTGTTATGGTGGAACGCCCACCGCAACACCCATTGCCCACCCCTTTAATGCTAAGTGTAGCGTGAAAGGGTGCCTTATTTACAGGGCAGCGTTAAGCCACATTAAGTGGCTTAATGCTCCTATGTACGCCACAGGAACGTCGGAAAAAGTGTCGTTCCTGTGGCGATAGGGGCTTGTAAATATGCCCCAAGGTTTGGCAAAGCTGATAGCTTAGGAGCCAAAACCAGACTCTTTGACATTTCCAATGCTGTGATAGCCTGAACTGTAAAATATTGATCTAAATCTGAATTTTAAATGTCTAATTTAGTGGCTTGCTTGAATAATGAAACATCATTTACTTACATGCACTGACAGTGACACAATCTTGTAGGATATTTACTTTCCAGACTCTTAGTACATTACAGATTACACATGGTCTTTGGCTTCATAATTATCTCTGGAAGACAGAGTTGTTACACTTGCCCAATGCAGTGTCTCCCTAATTATAACCGTTTATACTCCAACTTGTATCCAGTTTTACACATTTTTCAATGCTATATACCACCACATTTAACTGACAATACCTCCTGACCTGCCAGGGTACCGCTTTAGGGTGGTTCTTAGTGTTGGCACGGTATCCTTCGGGTGGGGCGAGTGGGTGCTGTAGGGAGCGTAGTGCCACATAATTTGCATACTGTCCCCCTCTTCACTTTTCATGGCCTTCCTCTTGCAGACGCCGAGCGGGCTGTAGCACTCCTGAATAAATACCAGGACAACATGGCGTCTCCCAGCGAACAGCAGCTGAAGGCTTCGATTGGCGAGGTCTCCCGGATCCTGGCCAGCGACCTCTTCCACGCTCTCCTAGGTGAGTGTCTTTCCTCTTTCTTTCAAGAAACCCCCTAACCCTTTGCCCGTGTGGTGATTATAGTTAAACAGGAAGGGGTGGGAGCACACTGCTGACCTCCCAGCACAGTTCGCCCCTTAGCATTCTGGTAAATGCAGTTTGTAGTGCATGCTTACTTTGTATTTTGCTGGAGTGTTCCACCAAAGTTGGTGCAGATTAGTGCTGTCATCTCTAGACACATGTGTTTCTGGATTTTATCCGTCATCAGTAGAGATCAAAAACGATGTTCTTCTGGGGTTGCTGAGCAGGCTGCCACAATTCTTACAGGTCTCAGTACCTCTCACAGGCGCACAGGTGCATCTCCACTAGCTCGTCAGCTCAATGGCTCAAGGGAGCCTTTTTAAACAGGAAGGGGTGGGAGCACACTGCTGACCTCCCAGCACAGTTCGCCCCTTAGCATTCTGGTAAATGCAGTTTGTAGTGCATGCTTACTTTGTATTTTGCTGGAGTGGTGATTATAGTTATTGAGGGAAAGGAACAATTCAGTTTGTAGTGTGGTCGATACATTGATCAATATTTGCAATAATGCATTAGGCACCTATCCACAGATTCACAGCATCCGCTCCTCCATGGTGTGGTTTGTTTTGCTGCCACACTAACTTTATTCCATGTTAGAGGAAGATGCTACAAGTGAAGTCAATTATACATTATTCCTTTTGTCTTCCCAGAATGCACTTGCACATTTCTAGCGATGGCCCTGGACGGTGCTTTTCCTTAATTTCATATTTTCAAAACAAGGGCAATCTGCTGACGCTCAGAAGAATTGTCATGATGGCTCCTCTGTTGTTGGGTTATAGAGGCCATCGCAAAAACGTGCTGCCAACTCTAACTTACAGGAGTAGGTTAATTGGCCATTGAGTTTGGAGGAGTTGGAGGACTTTATGACCTCACCTAGGGATACTCCAGCAGCCAGGAGCCGATGAGGAACCATCTCATTTCTGGGAACTGCTCACATTTTCCCAGTACCTCTGATAGTGTCATTCAACCATATGTCTCCCCCAAGAAGCCCATCTGCATCTAGAAGCGCTCTAAAGACTGGGTTTGAGCTGAACGTAGGTGTCCCAGGTGGGAGTGGGACGCAGGTGCAAAAGGCGCTGGTGAGACATTGGAAAGGGTTGGAGAGACATCGAAGAGGGGTGAGCTGCAGACTTTGCATACAGGAAGATGTGCTCTGAGGAGCAACATTGAAGGGATGAGTTGTAGACGGTGACAACTTGGGAGCAAGCAACTATGAACTTTGCTGAGGCTTTTAGTAACTGTTGTCAAGTTCTGCTCATTTACTGTCAAACTGTGAGTGGGGAGAACAGAAGCTGTCTCTGGGGACTGTGACTGCTGGGGTTGCAGTTGTCCGCTGGGAGTGTTCCTTGCTTTCTATTCACTGCCAAGCTTCCTGCCCATTCCTGCCAACCGCCTCGTTAAAGCTCCACACACTGAGGTTCAGCATCCGTGCATTGAGACTCAGCATCTAGTGGGAAAACATCCATCACCCCAGGTCAGTTTGAGGTTTTTTCTGTCACACTGTAACAATTGTTTTAAATTTGACAATACCTGTTCCTCGAGACACAGTTCTGATAGAGACTTCTAGCCGCAGAGGCTTCATCTTTTGAATTTTCCCCAGGCGTCAGACTGGATCCAGAAACGAGTCCCTCTGTGCCCGGTAGGTGGCACCGTGCAGCTCCACGCTGATGACGTTCCACTCCGGTGAAGACGTGTGGATCCTATATGAATGCCACCCCCAAGTGCTGACCTTAGTTCCTTTGTTTCCAAGTCGCTAGACACTGATCGGGAGCTTTCTTTTGTCTCTCAAAGACACTTATCGTGATGTTCTTCAAACATTTTCCAGTGTGCAAGGGATGTCAACCCCTAAAACAACAGGTTTTAAGTCCTGTAGGTACTGTCGTAAACAAATGTCTGTGACCGATCCCCATCAGGTGTGTCTATGGTGTCTGGGGTCGAGTCACAACTCCAAGGTCTGCAGTGCCTGCATGTCGAACCCGAAGGCCATCCGGGACCGAGAGGCGAAACTTTACTTAGCCAAGCATAAGAAGACTCCTCGTTGAGACTGTTCTATGGTGCGATCAAACTGCAAGGTTTGGTCTCGGTCCTGCTCCCGGAGTTGCTGAAGCCTCTCCAGGGGCCGGTTTTCATCCTGATCCAAATCGTCTGGTGTGTCCCAAAAAAAAGCACAAGAAATTGAAGAGGGACTCAGCCCCTCTCCCCACTTGCATTTCCCGAGCAGGCATTAGAGAGGCTCTTGATCTCACTCCCAGAGTCGCCTGAATTGGGAGCCGATCCTTCAACTGGTCATGGCACAAGCCGAGTTTCCAGGGCCACCTGCCCCTCCACAACAGATCAATGAGTTCCACGCAGCCATGCTCTGGTTTTTTGGATTTTTACTGACTCTCTCTTGTGTGCCCTTCAGACCCCAAGGAGCCAAGAGGCCTTCCATCTGTAGTACCTCCTACGGGTTCACCCTTGGTCGTTTGACTGCCTTCTCAACAAGAGAGCCAATAAACCTTGCACTCACTTTTCGGCACGGACTCAATTATTGACGAAGCTGATAACTTTGTTCAGCCCTATCCAGATGACAATTGGTATGATGACTTCTAGGAGGCTAGTGGTCCCGATACCTCCCCTGAAATGGGCTTTCTCTCACCCCCTGGACCAGTTACAGCGGAATTTGTTTCGTAGGCCATAGTAATGCATAGGGCTGCTGAAGTCCTTGTCCTCCAGCTTCCCGCCTTGGAGGTCAAGACTAACATATTGACAGAAATGTTTCAGCTGGGGCAGACGTCTTCTGAGCCCCTTTTACCATTTAATGAGGCACTAAAGGATACCTTATTGGGGGCTCGGGCCAAACCTTGTTTTGGCCCTCCAGTCAACAGACAGCCCTGTGTGACCCTGCGTTCCTCTCTCAGCTCCCTCCCCCCGAAGCCCCCGAAGGTTTAGTGGTACAAGTGTCTACGAGCAAGTCCAACCCCACTACTTTTATTACTACTCCTCTGACAGGAAGTTGTTTAAACGGGTAGAGACGGGTAGGAAGCATGTTTTTTCTTCCGCCGTCCTGGCTCTCCGATCAGTAAACACCCACTGCCTCCTGGGAAACTGTCCCCGCGCCCTTTGAGTCTCGGCGGCTCAAGTCCTCCCTGGTGTCCCTGAAGAACTCTGGCTTGTCCTGGCTCAGTCTATCCAAGACATTTGTGATGCAACTAAGTTCACAATTCTTTGTGACTTATACACCACCTATTCCATCGGGTGAGCTATTGGCATCATTGTTGCCATTCACATGACTGTGATCAACTGGGTTCTCAGGTGATGTCCAGTCCTCCCTTATGGACATGTCCTTAGACGGGATTCGCCTGTTTGGGGACAAGGCTGATGCTACTTTAGAACCATTTAAGGAGAGTAGGGCTACTGCCTCGCAAAACACAGCCTTATTGCTGGCCCAGGTCTTGTCTGCCCCCCACCCGGGAGACTGGATGGTGGCGTTGGAGCTGCTGGACGCCTATTTCCATATACCCGTCCTGCCAGCCCATCAGCGCTACCTGTGGTTCGTGGTGGGACAGGAGCTTTTTCAGTTTACTGTGTTCACCCTTTGGTCTCACCAGTGCCCCTCAGGTGTTCATGAAAGTGATGACGGGGTGCCAGTCTTCCTCTATGTCGATGACTGGCTTTTGGAGGTGGGCTCGCCCCAGGCAGTAATCAAACCCCTCCAGACTACTTCGATCCTTTGGGATTCACTAGCAATATGCTGAAGTTACACCTAACTCCTTCTCAGAGGCTCCCCTTCATCGGAGCCATTCTGGATACGGTTAGGTTTTATGCCTTTCCCCTAGGAAAGAGAGTCCAGGACATTTAGGCTATGATGTAGATCTTTCAGCCTTGGTCCTGGTTTCCAGTGAGGTCCACTGTGAGGCTGCTGGGATTGATGGCCTCCTGCATCCTGCTGGTCGACAACTCCAGGTGGCATATGTGGGCTTTGCTGTGGCATCTGATGTCTCAGTGGGCCCAACATCAAGGAAACCTCTCCGACTGCATCCAGAACTCAAAGGAGACTGCAAAAGACCTGCACTGGTGGTTACTGGACCATGTTTGGCTCAACGGCAGACCCCTCTCCCTACCTCACCCAGAGCGGACAGTGGTGATTGATGTGTCACTTCTGGGCTGGGGCGGCCACCTGGGAGAGGTCTTCTGGTCTCAGGGAGATTCCTCACCTACCCTCCCATCCTCCCCAGTCTGTGATTGGAATCTATCCAGTAATAAGATCCCACGTCTAGGAATCTACACACTGGTCACACTCTGCGTCTAGGGGTGCGGTCAGTCTAGAAAGCGACTGACATCAGTGCGCGAGAGTGGCACCTATATACACTCTGCACATCATTTCCGGCGCGGAACGGTGTCAGTGTGTTGCTGCATGGCACCGCCTACTGATGTGCAGTGTTACTGCAGAAATGTTTCCGGATCCAGTCTCACACCTGGGGTATATTCAAAAGGTGAGGAACCTGCGTCTTGATAGAGTGTTACCGAATCCAAGTAACTTGTTCATCACTCCTAATGCAGCCTTCAATGAGAGGGACACAACGCCGCTAGCAACTCGATTCAAAACTTTAAAGGAAAGAATTGCTTTTAGCTGACGATCCTCCAAGTAAAGCGGATTCACCGGTCGAGGTTAGCATAGCAGAGGAGCAGGAGGTCTGTATTGAGAGCTTAGACAGGACTGCGCACGTTTGGGTGTCTAAGATCCTGCACAATCCTAGAGGATCACCTTAGCAACCTGGGTGTCAAGGGACCATTTATAACTCATCATTTAATGCCAGCTTTGAGCTAGAATCTTGATGATGTCAGAGCAGCGTTGACCTCAGCCTACCTAATATAGTTGTCAACAAACAGGGCTTTAATAAATTTGGAAACACTGGCTTTGTAGTGTAAAATTAATTTATTTGGTGGGGGACAGTACTGCCTCTCCTTTACTGACTTTGTTACTATTCTTGCCTCCACTTTACAGTCAAACTTAAGTCTATAATTTTCTCTTCTTATGAGCACATTCGCCGAACTAGTATTCTGACTAAAACTGAAAATAAACTCTTCAGTGGGGAGTCACCTAAGAGAAATTATCTAGACGCTGAAGCGGTAGCTTATTACAGCGTTCTTTTTCTGGAGCATATGGAGTTTGTATTGTTTGGCACATAAAGTACCAAGGCTTGGGCGTAAAGAGTGGGCACTCCGGGACTAAAATAAACCAAGGGCAAAGAACAGTAGGCATTGAAAGTGTCATAGCATGAGCAAGACACAAAAATCAAACCCACCCGCTTCCAACTCCGCTGAATGGCTGTGCGCATAGACAAGCAAAATATATAGCGCTATTTAATTCTGAAAATACTGGAAATAATGACCCTTTGGTTTTTAGCAAAGAAAGTCATCGAAAAAATGTTAATAAAAGCAAAAAGATACACACTGAGCAAAACCCAAAGACTTGTACTGTTATTAATTTGAAACCAAGCCCTAGAACAGAGGGCAACTTGTGTCCTTACATAGATCTGTCGCGGGGCTTGATAATGATGCTCATCACAAGATGAGGTCTGTAGTTATTGGCTGCAATGTGGACCACAGACCATCTCATACATCGCACCACCTTCACCCCAGGTCTGGCACCTTACTTTATATGATAGACCATCTCATACATCTCACCACCTTCACCCCAGGTCTGGCACCTTACTTTATATGATAGACCATCTCATACATCTCACCACCTTTGCCCCAGGTCTGGCACCTTACTACAAATGATAGTCCATCTCATACATCTCACCACCTTCACCCCAGGTCTGGCACCTTACTTTATATGATAGACCATCTCATACATCTCACCACCTTTGCCCCAGGTCTGGCACCTTACTGCAAATAATTGTCCATCTCGTGCATCTGACCACCTTCGCCCAGGTCTGGCACCTTACTACAAATGATAGTCCATCTCATGCATCTGACCACCTTTGCTCTAGGTCTGGCACCTTACTACAAATGATAGACCATCTCATACATCTCACCACCTTCACCCCAGGTCTGGCACCTTACTTTATATGATAGACCATCTCATACATCTCACCACCTTCACCCCAGGTCTGGCACATTACTACAAACAATAGTCGATCTCATGCATTTGACCACCTTCACCCCAGGTCTGGCACCTTACTACAAATGATAGACACTCGTTGATTTTTGACAACAGCAACAAGGGTTTCTGGCTAATATTTTTATTATAGTAAATTCCATCTAGTACTTAGAGCAAGAAAAGAAGTGTAACTTGGAGTATGACTCACACAGCAGCATCAAATAGAAGACGAAATTCTCTTCCAGGGGATCATCATAAATGCAAAACACACAAGATGATGGATGGAATGTTGCACATTGGCAAACATTCACCCCCAGTCACAGATCTGGGTTTAATCCATCGTTATTTTGCTTCACCACGCCACCCCAGTTCAGACATAGCCATATGCAAATCAGTCTTGACCCTGTGCCTCATGGGAACAGTCCAGACCGAACTGCCAAGCCATGTCTTCCCTGGACCGGAATCAAGCATCCTAGGACCGGTTCGGGCTTTCAGCCCTCATCAGCCAGGATAGCTTGACTCCAGTGGCGTAGTGAGCACGGGACCCACGTCTGGGCATACCCTTCCCACTTAGGGCGAAATGCAAAACACACAAGATGACGGAGGGAATGTTGCACATTGGCAAACATTCACCTCCAGTCACAGATCTGGGTTTAATCCATCGTTATTTTGCTTCACTACGCCACCCCAGTTCAGACATAGCCATATGCAAATCAGTCTTGACCCTGTGCCTCATGGGAACACTCCAGACCGAACTGACAAGCCATGTCTTCCCTGGACCGGAATCAAGCATCCTAGGACCGGTTTCGGGCTTTCAGCCCTCATCAGCCAGGATATCTTGACTCCAGTGGCGTAGTGAGCACGGGACCCACGTCTGGGCATACCCTTCCCACTTAGGGCGAAATGCAAAACACACAAGATGATGGACGGAATGTTGCACATTGGCAAACATTCACCCCCAGGCACAGATCTGGGTTTAATCCATCGTTATTTTGCTTCACCACGCCACCCCAGTTCAGACATAGCCATATGCAAATCAGTCTTGACCCTGTGCCTCATGGGAACAGTCCAGACCGAACTGCCAAGCCATGTCTTCCCTGGACCGGAATCAAGCATCCTAGGACCGGTTTCGGGCTTTCAGCCCTCATCAGCCAGGATAGCTTGACTCCAGTGGCGTAGTGAGCACGGGACCCACGTCTGGGCATACCCTTCCCACTTAGGGCGAAATGCAAAACACACAAGATGATGGACGGAATGTTGCACATTGGCAAACATTCACCCCCCAATAACGATGGATTAAACCCAGATCTGTGACTGGGGGTGAATGTTTGTCAATGTGCAGCATTCCGTCCATCATCTTGTGTGTTTTGCATTTCGCCCTATGTGGGAAGGGTATGCCCAGACGTGGGTCCCGTGCTCACTACGCCACTGGAGTCAAGCTATCCTGGCTGATGAAGGCTGATAGCCTGAAACCGGTCCTAGGATGCTTGATTCCGGTCCAGGGAAGACATGGCTTGGCAGTTCGGTCTGGACTGTTCCCATGAGGCACAGGGTCAAGACTGATTTGCATATGGCTATGTCTGAACTGGGGTGGCGTGGTGAAGCAAAATAACGATGGATTAAACCCAGATCTGTGACTTGGGGTGAATGTTTGCCAATGTGCAGCATTCCGTCCATCATCTTGTGTGTTTTGCATTTCGCCCTATGTGGGAAGGGTATGCTCAGACGTGGGTCCCGTGCTCACTACGCCACTGGAGTCAAGCTATCCTGGCTGATGAAGGCTGATAGCCTGAAACCGGTCCTAGGATGCTTGATTCCGGTCCAGGGAAGACATGGCTTGGCAGTTCGGTCTGGACTGTTCCCATGAGGCACAGGGTCAAGACTGATTTGCATATGGCTATGTCTGAACTGGGGTGGCGTGGTGAAGCAAAATAACGATGGATTAAACCCAGATCTGTGACTGGGGGTGAATGTTTGCCAATGTGCAGCATTCCGTCCATCATCTTGTGTGTTTTGCATTTTGCCCTATGTGGGAAGGGTATGCCCAGACGTGGGTCCCGTGCTCACCACGCCACTGGAGTCAAGCTATCCTGGCTGATGAAGGCTGATAGCCTGAAACCGGTCCTAGGATGCTTGATTCCGGTCCAGGGAAGACATGGCTTGGCAGTTCGGTCTGGACTGTTCCCATGAGGCACAGGGTCAAGACTGATTTGCATATGGCTATGTCTGAACTGGGGTGGCGTGATGAAGCAAAATAACGATGGATTAAACCCAGATCTGTGACTGGGGGTGAATGTTTGCCAATGTGCAGCATTCCGTCCATCATCTTGTGTGTTTTGATCATCATAAATGGTCATAAGCACGGAATTGTCCCACCCTCGTGCGGGGACTCTGGAGCACTTCTTAAATATTATATATGTATACATATGTATATATATATCTATATATAGATATATATATAGATATATATATACTGGAAAAACCAAAGGTTACAGGGACGTTATAGTTAGGGTGACAGTTCACTCGAACAAAACCAGAGAAATTCAGCAGTGATAGTTAGCTTAGCTAACTATAACTTATGCCCCCGCAATGCACTGTAACACAAATATTTGCACAGATACCGTGGTCCGTGCTCGTTTGTAGGAAGAATACTGCAGTGCTCGACGGAATCCAAAGTATATATAGATATACAAATACTGGAAAAACCAAAGGTTATAGGGACGTTATAGTTAGGGTGACATTTCACTCGTACAAAACCAGAGAAATTCAGCAGTTATAGTTAGCTTAGCTAACTATAACTTATGCCCCCGCAATGCACTGCTTATGACCTCACATATTGCATCACTCATGACATGGTTAGAGACATCACTAATGGCATCTCAAATAACATCACTGATAACATCTTAAATGACATCACTGATGACATTATCTAGTGATTGGGAGTGTTTTCTAAAAGTTACTGAGTATTAAACATATATACCAAGGTAAATGGCTGTGGGAGTGCCTGTGTGGATGAGGGAATGGGTGAGTATGTGGTGTATAACAGAGTGAGTGGGTATGTGAGAGACTGTATACATGAGTGAGTGGGTGTGTGTTTGCATGGGTAAGGGAATGTGGGTGTGGGTGTATGTGTAAGTTACTGACAAGGAGTATCTGTATGTGGGTGAGTGAGTGGGTGTGAAAGTGGCTGTAATGGTGAATAAGAGGGTGAATGAATGACTGTATGGGTGAGTTTGTGGGTGTGTCAGTGGCTGTAAATGGTGGATGAGAGGGTGCATGAATGCCTGAATGAATGACTAAGCATGTACATAAGTGTCTGTATGGGTGAGTGACTGGGTGTATAAATGGGTGTATGGGTGAGTGTATAGCTGGGTGTATGAGTAGCTGTATGGGTGAGTAAATGGGTGTGTGAGTGGCTGCATGAGTGAGTAAGTGAGTGTGACAGATTATATGGGAAAGTATCTGCTTGTCTCAGCGACAGTATAGGTGAGTGAGTACATGTGTTAGTATATGTAGGAGTAAGTAAGTGGGTGTGTGAGTAACTGTATTGGTGAGTGAGTGACTGTGGGTGTAACAGTCTCTACATAGGTGTAGAGTGGGTGTGAGAGGGCTTGTATGGGTATGGGAGTGGGTGTTAAAATTCTCTATAAAGATGTAAGTGTGGGTGTAAACATTTCTGTATGGATTTGTGAATGGGTGCAACAGTGTCTGCATAGGTGTAACAATGGGTGTGAGAGGGTCTGTATGGGTATGTGAGTGGGTGTGAAAGTCTCTGTATGGAGGTAAGTGTGGGTGTGAGAGTCTCTGTATGGGTTTGTCAATGGGTGTAACAGTGTCTACATAGGTGTAAGATGGGTGTGAGAGGGTCTGTTTGGGTATGTGAGTGGTGTGAAAGTCTCTGTATAGATGTAAGTGTGTGTGTGAAAGACTGTATGGGTTTCTGAATGGGTGTAACAGTGTCTGTACGATATATGAATGGGTATGACAGTGTCTGTATGGGTATGTGAGTGGGTGTGACAGTGTCTCTATGGGTGTAAAACTGGATGTGAGAGTGTCTGTATGGGTATGTGAGTAGGTGTATCAGTATTTGTATGTGTATGTAAGTAGCTGCGAGAGGAAGAGAGAGTATAAATATATATATGTATTTTTTTTTCAGCCCGCTAAATCCGCGGATCCCCGTGGACTTTCATGGGGCCGCGCTGAGCCCCGCAAGGGATCTGCGGATTTCGCGAGTGGCCCAATTTTTTTTTTCTAATTATGACCCCAGGATACATGCTCAGCCCTCTTTTATAACAAGTACAATGGGTCAGGAAACATTTCACCTGACCCCTACATTCAATTTGTAAACACATTTTCAGCCCCGTGGACCGTTTCCTTGACAAACAAAATGGCGGCTGAAACTTTTCTGTGATAGTGCATTCAGCCAATCAGGACTTTGCTGTGGCGCGTGAATCTGCGGATCCGCCGTAGGTGGATCCGTGGCGGGTCCTTGTCCCTATATATACAAATTTGTTTTCCAGTTAATATCTCTAAAACTACTGAATGGATTTACACCAAGTAAGTGAAAATATAATCTGCGTAACCAAATCTACCTTTCTGCTTAATTCGGAGTAATTCCGTCCAGCAGTTTAGGCTGTACGCTTGTTCAAAGGTCCTACAGGAATTAACATGTGGAAAACGTGTTTTGGGACCCCCCCTTTTTCTCGGCCCCCACTTGATGCGCCACCCCGGAACTTTCTAGTCACACGCTGACGTGAGTGTCGAATAATTTTATGAAGATTTGTCAACCGGCGCCAAAGATATAAGCAAATCAGAAACGCTTTTCCTATGGAAACAAGGTCCTACTAACTATAACTACCTACTGACTGACGACTGCCAGTAGGGTAATATATATATATATATATATTTATATATATATATATATATATAACACCAATCCTGCTTCTTGTAGATCCAAAAACAGGCGCTGACACCGTGGAGTATATGCCACTGGGAATTTATTTATTCCACACGAGAGCCCTGACGCGTTTCAGCGGAGAACCGCCTTGCTCACAACATCGGGCACCATTGAAGTGCATCTCTATATACATTCTCACTCAACATGGTTGTCACAGCAACCGTGAGTCACAATAGACATAAAAATGTACGATAGAAAAGGTGCAGTATTCAAAAAATAAAATTCGTTAAATACAGAAAACAAACAGAATATCAAATACATGTCATGTCACGAAATTATAGAAAGACTTTACATCAGTCTACTAATCTGTAAAGGGTAGATTATAATCTGATGTGGGTTGAGTGTTGCTATCGATGCCTTGGAGTTGCACACAGCAGTTGACATAGGGAACAGACTAACAAAGTAACAGTGACGATGTGGTCTGTGAAGAACTCACTTCAAAAAATATCCAAATTAAGTCTCATATTGGAATATAAAGAACATAACTGGGTTTGGGGAGTTGCTGCATTGGTATATAATACAAAAATACAATTACATTTTGAATATATGAACAACTCAATACACGTGATTTATGCGAGGTATCTAGCCCAAAGTGGGCCTATGTCGATGCCTTGTGCACGACAAAGGACCGTATCAATACTGGTCTAAGCATGATTACTGCCTGTATAAAGAGGCACAGGGTGCAGCCCAAGTGGGCTTTACTGAACATCCTCTGTGTGCATACGCAACCTACAAAAAACAGTTGAACCCACAGAGAAATAATCATGTGAAGACACACCTTTAAAAACAAATATAAAAGTGTAAAAATGTAACAAATCAAAACAATCATAAGTGCTAAAATATCTGGAAGCCCGTGGGTGTAAAGAGAGAGAGAAAAAAGAGAGAGAAAAAGCTATAAATGGTCAGATAATGCTTCATCTGAGATATATATATATAACTGCAGTCTACAGAAAAGGAAAACAATGGGCAGATTACATTTACTTTTCCTTTAAACCACATAAATCAATACAATTCATGTTAAAAATGAAAAAACGGACCATAGGAAGCCTTCCACAAACTTTTATTTAAAAGCGAAAGCAGGGAGTATGAGACATTGTTAACCAATAGGCTGTCATTAAAAAGAGTAACCATAAAACTGGCACTGTGCCTTTAGGAATTTCACAGTACCCCCTGCATCCCATCATGCCCCACAGGTGACAGTTAGGTCAGTTCATTTTTCCGGCTCCTACTGTTAGGATCCTGAAGCACTGAGTCTCCCTTTTTGACAAATATTGTCAGAAAAAACTTTCTAAATCTTTTTCAAAATAGTCTCACTTGGTAGTTGCCAGTATCTTCTGTACTGACAACCTTTTTTCTGACAGAAAATATTACTCTTTCTGTCAAATATGCTTTGCTTTTTGTGAAGTGTCCTTCCTGTGGGAAGAAGACTCAGACTAACCCTCATTCAGTCTGCCTGCCATAGTCACACTGTCCTGACACCTGTCCTCACTGCCAGAAGCTGTTCAGGTAGTCCCTCATGGACAGGGTGAAAATCCAGCTTCATGGACTCCATGAGGGAGGATCATTCACAAGAGGCCGTGGAGAAGTCCACTTTTCCTCCAAAGAGCCCTCCTCTCATCTAAAAAACCCCACAGAGGAAGATCTCATGAAAAACACCCAAAAAAGAGGTTCCGGTCAACGTCGAGAGGTATGACATCGAGGAAGATATCTGTATGTTCTCTGTTAATGTTGAAGACACCGTCAAATGTGGGTTCAGCTCATCGCTCAACATCGGAACACACCCAAAGCTCGACTTCGAGAGTCACATCTCCAGCAAGAAGGCACCATCAGTTGACGTCGAGACACTCCTTGGCTCCGAGACATCCTTTGCCGTCAAGGTTGTCATCGACCACCACATCATTGGCATCGAAGACTCGCTGCACGACGTTGAGACACTCAACACTGTCAAGACAACCTGTGCCACCTGCAAAACATTAATTGACGTCAAAGCCATAGTCGACGTCGAGGTCTGTAGGAAAACCCTGCACGATGTCGAAGGAAAATCATGTGTCGATGTCGGCTGAAAGAAATGTTGCGGAAAGGCCTCAATTGACATCACCAGAGGTCCAAATCGTATCAGTGGACTTGGTGGAATCAACACCTAAATTACCTGCTAGGTCTAGGTCACAGTGACCTGTCAGTCTCTCTCCAGGATGACTGAAAAGTTTAAGAAAAAGACCAGTGCCTGCAACATTGGACTCTAAGTATTCAGAAGCATACTCTCCCTCCTGGCCTTGTGCCCATCTCTCAAGAGAACACCTTCTCCAACGTTCTCTGCTGATACGCCATCTGCGTCTTGTACTGTTCCAAGAGCCACACCATGTAGGAGTCCACAACCATTGCCTCAGAGATCAAAAAGTCCTATTCGCCACCTTTCTAGATCACGAACAACATCTAGAACCAGGTCAAGGTCCAGAATACCCAGATCTCGTACTGCTTCATCCAGGCACAGAAGGAGAACACCATCATGGCCCACAACATCCCAGTCCTCGGTGAGAGACTATTCTCCTACGCTCTCTGATACACCCCCAGCAAGAGTGTCACTGGTGGATAATCTCTTCACATTCAACGATGTCTTGATCAGAGGTGCGACAAAACTGAATACAGACATTCAAACGATGATCATGCCCTCCTCTGTGCTCTTTGAAACCCTGCATTACAGAACGGCCTCACGACCACTCTTGCCACTAGTGCCTGTACTTCTAAAGAATGCGATGCAGCTGTTTTGAACACCAGCATCTTTGAGATCAGCTCCATTTCGGATCTTGAAAAAGTACAAAGCTCCTGATCAGGATCCACTATTCATCAGAGCTGACTCCTCCAGATTTGGTCATAGTAGTAGCTGCACGGAAATCTCATGCTGCGGCTTCTTCCTCTTCTTTGGTTCCACCATACAAAGAGAGCAAGCAGATGGATGCCCTGGGGAAAAAGATGTGTGGAACATCTGCATCCTACATGAAGGTAGCTGGTTCCTCGGCTCTGCTTGGATGATACACTAGATCCCTCTGGGATTTGTTGGCCAGGTTCACTGAAAAACTGCCTAAGGAAGATAGGCAGAATTTCCACAAGATACTTAATGAAGGCCGCCTGGTTTCCAATCAGATCATCAGCGCAGCTACGGATGCGTCGCATCTAGTGGTACACAGCATCTGTGCAAGGAGGTCATCCTGGCTGCCCCTTATGCGGTTGAAGCATGAGGCACAACAAATAATAAACCTGCCATTCTCGGATAACACCCTTTTTGGTACCCATGCGGATGAAGAGATGTCCAGAATGAAGACGGAGCTGGACACTCTAAAGGCTGTGGGTCTCGAAAAGAAGAAAGCATTCCGCTGATGATACAGGCCCTATGACAGGAAGTATTTCCTACAGACGGTTCAAAGCCCTCACTGGCAGCAACATCAGCAGCAGGCAAGGTCACACTTCCACCCTCGAAGACCATCCAGAGGAAGAGGAGCACAGCAACAACACCAGCCTGCAGCTGCAGGAAAACCTACTGCAAGGCAATGAATCGTTATTTCCCCCTTCACTGTTACCTGCTCTGGTGGGTGGGGGAAGTATTGTCAATCACTGGGAAGAGTAGCAGTCAATTGCAAGAGACAGAAGGGTCTTAAATATTGTACAGAATGGCTACTCTCTTCGCTTCAAGTCCCCTGCTCCAACTGTTCCGCCGGCCAAAACATCCCGGTACCAGCTAGAACTTGCAGTCGGAAATCAACCCCTTAATGCAAAAAGAGGCCATAGAGGAGGTCCCGTGTTATCAAAGGGAATCAGGAATCTATTCCTGTTACTTTCTAGTAAAAAATAAAGGACCAAAGCAAGAGTTCAGAGCCGTTTTAGACCTCAGAGTACTCAACAAGTACATAAGCCGAGAACAGTTCAGAATGCTGGCTGTGCACCAAATCTACCCACAGTTGTATCCAGGGGATTGGATGTGTGTGATAGACCTTCAAGATGCATATTTCCATATGCTGATTACCGCAAAATGTTGGAAATTTCTATGTTTCAAGGTGAGATACCGGCACTATCAGTACAAAGTACTCCCATTCAGCCTAAAATCAGCCCCACAAACATTTTCAGAATGTATGGCCATGGTTGCAGCATTCTTAAGGAGGCAGAAAATCTTTGTGTATCCTTACCTGGATGACTGGCTGATAAAGAGCTCCTCTCCATCACGGACAAAGGAGCATTTTTGCATCTGTTTCGAGACACTCTCAAGTCTGAGTCTTCGTATCAATTTCCAAAAATCTGCAGGTTATCTAGTGCAAAACATTTGCTACCTGGGGGCCACACTGGATACACAGTCCGCAAGAGTGCATCCTTCGGAGGCGAGACTATCATCCATCACTCTGAAACGTCTCAATCTTGTGCAGGTTCATCATCAGTCTGCGAGGCAGATAGTGTCTCTACTGGGATCAATGACTTCTTGCATCTTTAACCCTTTTGGTGCTCATGACGGAATGGTTCCGTCATGAGCACCAGTGCTCCTGTGCTCATGACAGAACCATTCCGTCATGAGGACAGGGGCACTAAATCCCTCTGCTGTAGACAGCGGAAGGATTTCCTTTTTTGGGGGGGGCCTCGGGAGGTGGGGAAGAGCTTCCCCAACCTCCCACAGCCCTTTGGTGATTTTCAATGTAATGACGATCGCGCGCATGGCGCGCTGCCGTCATTACATTGAAAACGAAACTGAAACTTAGTTTCAGTTTCAATGTTTCAGGGCTCATGGGGCTATCTCAGTTCGGGATGGGGGCTCCCCCGAGTAAAATGATACCTCATTTGTGTGCATGGGCCAAAGGCTTGTGACTGGGAAGAGCCAAAAACATAGGGATTAAAGGTATAGTATTTAAAAAAACTCTAGTTTTCAAAAATGTATAGGTTTGCTAGGTTTCCCTAGGTGCCGGCAGAGCTAGAGTTCAAAATCTACAGCTAGGCACTTTGCAAAAAAAGGGTCAGCTTTCACTGTGAAAATGTGGTGTGTCTATGTTGCGTTTTGGGCCGTTTCCTGTCGCGGGCACTAGGCCTACCCACACAAGTGAGGTACCATTTTTCTCGGAAGACTTTGGGGGTATGCGGTGTGGTAGGAATTTTGTGGATCCACGCAGATTCCAGAACTTTCAACCACAGAAATGTGAGGAAAATTTGTTTTTTTGACAAAGTTTGAGGTTTGCAAGGTATTCTGGGTAACAGAACCTGGTGAGAGCCAGACAATTCCTTCCCACACTGGATTCCTCTGGGTGTCTAGTTTTCAAAAATGTATAGGTTTGCTAGGTTTCCCTAGATGCCGGCAGAGCTAGGGTTCAAAATCTATAGCTAGGCACTTTGCAAAAAAAGGTTCAGTTTTCACTGTGAAAATGTGATGTATCCACATTGCGTTTTGGGCTGTTTCCTGTCGCGGGCACTAGGCCTTCCCACACAAGTGAGGTACCATTTTTCTCGTAAGACTTTGGGGAATACGGGGTTTGTGGAATTTTGTGGATCCATACAGATTCCAGAACTTTCCACCACAGAAATGTGAGGCAAATGTGTTTTTGTTTTACAAAGTTTGAGGTTTGCAAGGGATTCTGGGTAACAGAACCTGGTGAGAGCCAGACAAGTCACCCCATCCTGTATTCCACTGGGTGTCTAGTTTTCAAAAATGTATAGGTTTGATAGGTTTCCCTAGGTGCCGGCAGACCTAGGGTTCAAAATCTACAGCTAGACACTTTGCAAAAAAAGGGTCAGTTTTCACTGTGAAAATGTGGTGTGTCCACATTGCGTTTTTGGCCGTTTCCTGTCGCGGGCACTAGGCCTACCCACACAAGTGAGGTACAATTTTTCTCGGAAGAGTTTGGGGAATGCGGGGTGGGTGGAATTTTGTGGATCCACGCAGATTCCAAAACTTTCCACCAAAGAAATGTGAGGAAAATGTGTTTTTTTTTTTTACAAAGTTTGAGGTTTGTAAGGGTATCTGGGCAACAGAACCTGGTGAGAGCCAGACAAGTCACCCCATCCAGGATTCCTCTGGGTGTCTAGTTTTCAAAAATGTATAGGTTTGGTAGGTTTCCCTAGGTACTGGCAGAGCTAGGGTTCAAAATGTACAGCTAGACACTTTGCAAAAAAAGGGTCAGTTTTCACTGTGAAAATGTGGTGTGTCCACATTGCGTTTTGGGCAGTTTCCTGTCGTGGGCACTAGGCCTACCCACATAAGTGAGGTACCATTTTTCTCGGAAGACTTTGGGGGTATGCGGGGTGGTAGGAATTTTGTGGATCCACGCAGATTCCAGAACTTTCCACCACAGAAATGTGAGGAAAATGTGTTTTTTTTTTACAAAGTTTGAGGTTTGCAAGGGATTCTGGGTAACAGAACCTGGTGAGAGCCAGACAAGTCACCCCATCCTGGATTCCCCTGGGTGTCTAGTTTCCAAAAATGTATAGGTTTGCTAGGTTTCCCTTGATGCCGGCAGAGCTAGGGTTCACAATCTACACCTAGGCACTTTGCAAAAAAACGGTCAGTTTTCACTGTGAAAATGTGGTGTGTCCACATTGCGTTTTGGGCCGTTTCCTGTCGCGGGCACTAGGATTACCGACACAAGTGAGGTACCATTTTTCTCGGAAGACTTTGGGGGTATGCGGGGTGGTAGGAATTTTATGGATCCACGCAGATTCCAGAACTTTGCACCACAGAAATGTGAGGAAAATTTGTTTTTTTGACAAAGTTTGAGGTTTGCAAGGGATTCTGGGTAACATAACCTGGTGAGAGCCAGACAAGTCACCCCATCCTGGATTCCCCTGGGTGACTAGTTTCCAAAAATGTATAGGTTTGCTAGGTTTCCCTTGATGCCGGCAGAGCTAGGGTTCACAATCTACACCTAGGCACTTTGCAAAAAAAGGGTCAGTTTTCACTGTGAAAATGTGGTGTGTCCACGTTGCGTTTTGGGCTGTTTCCTGTCGCGGGCACTAGGCCTTCCCACACAAGTGAGGTACCATTTTTCTCGGAAGACTTTCGGGAATGCGGGGTGGGTGGAATTTTGTGGATCCACGTAGATTCCAAAACTTTCCACCACTGAAATGTGAGGAAAATGTGTTTTTTTTTTTACAAAGTTTGAGGTTTGCAAGGGATTCTGGGTAACAGAACCTGGTGAGAGCCAGACAAGTCGCCCCATCCTGGATTCCCCTGGGTGTCTAGTTTTCAAAAATGTATAGGTTTGCTAGGTTCCCCTAGGTGCCGGTAGAGCTATGGTTCAAAATCTACAGCTAGGCACTTTGCAAAAAAAGGGTCAGTTTTCACTGTGAAAATGTGGTGTGTCCACGTTCCGTTTTGAGCGGTTTCCTGTCGCGGGCACTAGGCCTACCCACACAAGTGAGGTACCATTTTTCTCGGAAGACTTTGGGGAATGCGGGGTGGGTGGAATTTTGTGGATCCGTGCAGATTCCAGAACCTTCCACCACAGAAATGTGAGGAACATGTGTTTTTTTTTTTACAAAGTTTGAGGTTTGCAAGGGATTCTGGGTAACAGAACCTGGTGAGAGAAAGATAAGTCACCCCATCCTGGATTCCCCTGGGTGTCTAGTTTTCAAAAATGTATAGGTTTGCTAGGTTTTCCTTGGTGCCGGCAGAGCTAGGGTTCAAAATCTACAGCTAGGCACTTTGCAAAAAAAGGGTCAGTTTTCACTGTGAAAATGTGGTGTGTCCACGTTGCATTTTGGGCCGTTTCCTGTCGCGGGCACTACACCTTACTGAAGTAATCAGGCAAACACAGGTGAGAGTAGAGACTTCATGTTTATTGACCGTTAGCCTCCACAGCTCCCAGGATACTGACAGGTCATACACATTCAAACAGGAACATTCTGTTGTCATAGCAATGACATCATAGATGCTACTGGGGAGGTGAAGGAGATTACTACAACATCTCTCTTCTTCCCTAAAAACAAAATGAAAGGAGTGAACAAGAAGAGAAAAACAAGGAAAAGAGAATAAAAAGGAACAAACGTGGAAGGATGGAGAAAAAATAAGTAATTAAATGAATAACTGGAGAAGAAGAACAACATAGGAAAGAAAATAAGGTAAAGGATATGCATGAGATACATTAAAATTCACAATGCTTTACGAGATAGAATTACAAATCTATGCGATTAGGCGGAAAAGAAATCCTACCACTTCTGCGTGGCGGAACATATTTCAAAGACGAGTCAGCAGAATCCAGACTCACTTTCTGAGACGGTGTGGGTTGCACTGTGAGACTGTCTGCAACATTTCCAGAACCAAGATCAAGTTGCAAAACCACCTTCTTAGGAAGCTTATAAACCCTAGAAAGATTCCACCAATTCTTCCCATTGACCCGTACAGCACAACGAGACACAGCATCAACTCTGACAGGAGGACCAAACTTTGATAGACCTTTAGGGACATTGTGAGGGGACTTGATTTTGACCCAATCACCCACAGAGACATCTGACTTGAAACCTTTTAACCTTGGCAAAACACTGGGCAAAACAGATTGATCAACTGAACCAGCCCCATCATGTGACATCCCACTCTTGGTACGGGAACCCCATTTTTTCATCCAAGCAGGGCACATGTGAAAGGAAGCTTCTCTGCCCCTGAGGAGTTTGAAAGGGCTGGAACCTGTAATGGAACTGGGAGTCGTGCGATGTGCCCAGAGCATGCTATGAACGGCTTCCTTAATCTCGATTCTCGAAGAGACAGCCCATTGTATACATTCAACAAGAATACGGTTGGTACGCTCAATAAAACCATTAGCTTGTGGGTGATAGAGAGCCACACGCTTGTGAGCAATACCAGACTGGCACAAAAAATCAGACATCTCTTTTGAGGTAAATTGGACCCCGTTGTCGGATACAATTTCTACTTGGGAAACCCTCTCAAACAGACTCTGAAAGAATTTGATGACTTCCTGTGAATTGGGATCAGTCATGAAATGTACTTCCCACCATTTACTGAAATAGTCGGCCACAACTAAAGCAAATTTATACTTTTTAGGAAGAATGTTGAAAGGCCCCACAAAATCAACAGCCAATTTCAACCATGGACCATCAGGAGCAATGACATCTTGCACAGGAGGAGAAACAATTTTTACAACTGTGTCGCTGGAGCAACATGTCAGACAACCTTCCACAACATCATTGATGTGTCGGTCCATGGAGGGCCACCAATAAAAGGCACAAATTCTTT
The DNA here is from genome assembly GCA_963921515.1 of Calotriton arnoldi. Lineage (NCBI taxonomy): Eukaryota > Metazoa > Chordata > Amphibia > Caudata > Salamandridae > Calotriton > Calotriton arnoldi. The sequence continues at coordinate 4,154,098 of CAWUFW010000408.1, forward strand.
TTTTTGTATTAGTTTGCCCAAGATGTCCCTCATGTCCAAAATCAATAATACGGCTTCTCAATGACTCAGGAGGAACAAATTTTTCTCCTCGCATGATCATTTCACCCCCCTCCAAGGTGAGCTCATCTGCAATTTTAGCAAAAGGATGAAAATGACTCTCAAGATGTTTTTCTTTGGGCCATCCTGAGACAATGTACTCTTTAACACTCTTGAGGATGGAATCGGACTCCATTCCCTGAAACCATTCCTGTTCTGTAAAACAACCCAAAGAGCAGGCATCGACCGCAGCTATCAAACACTCCTCATCAACATCATCATCAAGGGCATGTTTGGGAAGGGGAAGAGGAAACCTTGATAGAAAATCAGCCCTGGTATTCTTTCCCCCAGATATATGCGCAACATCAAAATTGTATTGCAGCAATTTTGAACTTAGCCTGGCAATTCTTGGGGTATGGTCTTTTACAATCTTACCTTCAAGAATGGGAACAAGTGGTTTATGGTCAGTGAAAAGATTAAAAGACTTCCCCTACAGAAAACACTTAAACCTCTCCACTGCCCAACAACACGCCAAAAGCTCGCGCTCGATAACAGAGTAGTTCTTTTCACTTGGCCGTAAGGCCCGTGAAGCAAACCCCACTGTGTATTCTTTTCCCTGTTTAACCTGAGAAATCATGCCCCCCAGACCGTATAAGCTAGCGTCCACTGACAGCGTACACTGAAAGTGAGGGTCAAAGGGTGTGAGGATCTTGCAGGATCCTAATTCTTTCTTTATTTGAGAGAATTCGTTTTGACAAACATCATCCCAAACAAAAATGGCTCTCTTCTTCAATAACTCTCTCATGTGTGCAGTCTTTGCCGCAAAATTTGGAATAAACTTAGTGTAGAATTCACACATTCCCAAAAACGAAGACACCAGTTCTTTTGAAGAAGGACAAGGAGCATTAACAATGGCCTCGATGAGGCCTTCCCTAGGGACGATCCCTTCTCCAGAGATGCGGTGCCCCAAATACTCAATAGATTCGACAGCAAAAACACATTTCAGTTTATTTGCCACTATGCCTTTACCCTCTAACTTCTCCAAAACCTGCGTAAGATTTTTATCATGTGATTCTTTGCACTTCCCTGCAACCAATATGTCGTCCTGGAAAACGACCGTGTCAGTGACACCTTCCAACACTTTTTCCATAATGCGTTGAAAAACGGATGCCGCCGAAGCCAGTCCGAACGGCATCCTCCTGAATTGGAATGTTCCTATGGGTGACACAAAAGCAGTTAAGTGTTTGGTTGTGGGGTCTAGTTCAACTTGATGATACGCTGATGCTAAATCGATCTTGGAGAACAATTTCGCACCAGCAAACTTGGACAAAATATCGTCAATACGAGGGAGAGGGTGTGAATCAACCCAGATCTCTCTGTTTAAGCTGCGTAAATCAATTCAAACCCTAAGGCTCCCATTTTTTTCACGCGCTACGACCAGGGGGGACAACCAAAGGGAGGATTCAATGGGTCCTAAGTTCTGCTGAAAGGTCATCCCTGACACTAAAAGGTACATTGCGTAATCTGTGCTTAATAGGCACTGCACCCTCTTTAACTTTGATTAAATGCTTAAAACCACTTATGCATCCTAAACTGTCTCCAAAGACTTTGTGAAACTTTCTGAACCAAGGAATAGATGTATCACCTAGAGCGTGTTCATCCACCACCGAAACTTGCTCCAAAGTACCGGGTCTGAGTGTCATCCCAAACAATCCCTGGTGGTACCACCCAAGAATGTTGAGCCCTTTCTTAGCTACATACACCTTTCCTCGAATGTGTCTGTCCTTAAAAACGAGAAGCGTTTCAAAAAACCCAGATAACTCAATTTTTCTGCCCTCGTAAGAAACTGGACTCCTATCTGGTGGATTAAGGGGTTTGTCAACCCATGTCCTCTCAAAAAGCTCCTCCGTGATCATTGTCATACGTGCCCCTGAATCGACTAATAGGTGAAGAAGCTTACCATCCACCATAATCTCAACGACAGGGTCGATACAGTCTTCAGAATCATCCTTGACGACTACTACTAGGTCGGTTAGGGAGCTAACGACCTCACACACAGCATTAGATTTGTCTTCTTCGTCATACACCACACTCACACTTCCCCTAAAACTACACACTTTTGCAAAATGGCCCTGTTTGCCACATTTGCGACAGGATGCGTTCCTGGCTGGACAAATCCTAGAATTGGGGAAATGAGTTGGATAACCACATTTATTACACACATTCTTTGAGAAACCACCCCTCTTCTCATTTCTGTTAGGAACATACCTAATACCTTTGTACTCAGTTTGTGGTTTATCACTTGAAACCTGCGCTTTGTCATTTTTGTCTCTACTATCTTTGACAGCGCCTACAACATTTTTATCTGTTTTCAACTCTCGCGACGCCTTTTGCGAAAGCTCAATGCTCTTAACTATGGAAATCGTTTCTTGTAACGAGGGATTCTTTAGAGTGAGTAGTTTCTCTTGCACCTTTTTATCATTAGAATGAACAACAATTTGATCACGAATAAGCTGTGACGTAAAATGTTCAAACTCACATTCTGACGCAAGTATGCGAAGAGCTGCCACGTAAGATACAATGTTCTCATCCATGTCTTGCTCCCTTGTGAAAAATTTATGTCTGGCTACAACCAGGCTGCTCTCTACGTCAAACTGTTTCTGTAGCATTCTAACAGCTTGTTCAAATTCGTCTAATTCATCCTCACCCTGAACTACGTCCAGAGGAGGAAGATGCTCTAACACAGCTTGTCCTTCAAACCCTAAATTGTGCTCCAAGATGAAACGTTTCCTCTGTGCGCTAAATCTGCTACCTCCCATAGCGCCTAAATATTTTTCAAAGGCCCTGTACCAGACCTTCCACCTAACTGGTGGGTCACCTGGAAGCTGTAAGAAAGGGGGAGGAGCTTGTACATTTTGCATTTTTCAAATTAACCAGTGATACACACCCTGCAGTAACATACAAAATTTTCACTTTAAAAAAAAATAAAAAAATTATATGGTTAATGTCCACACGCAGAGTGAGCGTCAAAAGACAGTATTGAAAATCCACCTGTAAAGCAATCAGTACATGAACTCCACCTGCAAAACAAAAAAAACAATCCTGATAACGACCTCTTATAGATTCAGGTCTAGCTGAAAAACAAAAGTGACAAGAAATGCCCTCTAATATTGGAATGTCACACACTGCAAAATTATGGTTTCTCCAAAGTTGAAAGGAATAAAGAAGTACACTTTAATAAATATGCTGGGTTGGTGAATTCCTTTTTTTTCTTATTTACGCTTGCTTCCCAGAGCGTGATGATTGTCATAAACTTTTGCTTCACTTTTTCCACTATCGACACGACCCAAGAAAATGCTTTCCTTACTTGTGGGTGAACACTTTTCCGTTTCTTGAACAACCACTCCACTTGAAACGGTCCTTTAACTCGCGCTCCCCTACACCGTTTGCTTGAATGCCACTGCTTGAATGCTGAAGACACAGTGCAGAGCGCATGTGTGACTCTGAAACGCAACGCTCTGATTTGCGCATTAAATCGTGGAACGCACGATGCAAGCACGAACAATGCAATGCGCTACTTCAATCAGCACACTCTTGCGCATGCGTGACTTGAGGCGACCTGATATGACCAGGAAGTCAGTTGCCTAGCACCACTGCCTAACAAGAAAACCCTTCGCTGCTTCACTCTACACGTTCCACCACGTCATCAGAAAGTGGCGGCCGTGAGAGTGAGAGGATCTCTGTGCTCCGAAACGGCGACAGAAGAGACGGAGCGGCAGAAACAAAGTACAGGCACAACCGCAAACCAAACACGCCGCCGGAGACCACAGAGACTAGAGAGTCACAAATGGCGTCCGTAACTCACTGTTCTGTAGATAGGAACTTCCCGCAGGAGAACAGCTGGGAGTGAAGATTGCGGTGCACCCACGCTCTGCTAATTACCCAGAAACAACACCGAGATCCACGATCCCATCGGTGTGAAGGTTAAGGGTAATACTGGATGTCCTGAAGGGTCGGTAGGCTCTTCACGGGAAAAACAGCATCAGGTGCAGCAACTGGAACGCCGGACTGGCAAGGCACTGGAACACCGGCTTGGCAAGGCAGGCAAACACAGCGGGAGACTTCACGCGTGGATGGAGGCACTTAACGGTCAACCAACTCATCGCCAATTTGAAGTAATCAGGCAAACACAGGTGAGAGTAGAGACTTCATGTTTATTGACCGTTAGCCTCCACAGCTCCCAGGATACTGACAGGTCATACACATTCAAACAGGAACATTCTGTTGTCATAGCAATGACATCATAGATGATACTGGGGAGGTGAAGGAGATTACTACACTTACCCACACAAGTGAGGTACCATGTTTATTGGGAGACTTAGGGGAATACAGAATTGTAGAGCAACTGTTATTACCTATTGACTTTCAATGCATTTCTGCCTTTCAAATGTAAGACAATGTGTAAAAAAGAAGTCACTTTGAAAAATGTCCTATAATTCACATGCTGGTATGGGTACCCACAATTTCGGAGATGTGCAAATAGCTACTGTTTCTAAACTCTATATTTTGTTCCCATTTCAGAAATACATAGGTGTCTTTCATACGGATTTTTCCCTGTTTATATTTTCTCAAATGAATTGCTATATACCCGGTACACAATAAAAAACCATTGCAAGACGCTGCTCAGTTATTGGCTCTGGGTTCCTCGGGTTCTTGGTGAACCTACAAGTCCTATACATCCCCACAACCAGAAGGGTCCAGCGGATGTAACGGTATATTGCTTTAAAAAATCTGTCATACTTAGAAGAAGTTACAGGTGAAAACGTTGGCACAAATGGCTGTTTTTTTTAACTCACTTTCAATTTTTCATATTTTCAACTGTTAGTTTCTATAAGAAAACCTTGAAGGATCTACACAAATGACCCTTTGCTGAATTCAGAATTGTTCCTACTTTTCAGAAATGTATAGCTTTCCAGGATCCATCATTGCTTTCATACCCATTTTTACCATTTACTGGAAGGAGGTTGAAAGCACAAAAAATAGCAAAAATAGGCTATGTCCCAGTAAAATGCCAAAATTGTGTGAAAAATGTTGGTTTTCTGACAAAAGTCAGTCAGTCCCTGAAAGCTGGGAAGATGATGATTTCAGCACCACAAACTCTTTGTTGATACCATTTGCAGGGAAAAAAACATACGCTTTCATCTGTAGCCCTTTTTTCCCATTTTTCCAACAAAAAAAACAAAAAATCGCTGTATTTTGGCTAATTTCTGGGTCCCCTCCAGGGTACTCCACAAACCCTGGGTACCTTTAAAATCCCCATGATGTTGGAAAAAAAGGACGCAAATTTGGCGTGGATACCTTATGTGGTCAAAAAGTTCCAAGGGCCTAAGCGCGAACTACCCCAAATAGCCAAAAAAAGACTTAGCACAGGGGGGGAAACGGCCTAGCAGGTAGGTTGCATGAGGCCCTTGCAGCAATGCTTGGAAGACCAGTGGAATCAGCTTTCCAACCACTGGGAGGACAAGCTGACATTATCACAAGCTGCACGCCACTCTCCCATGGTGGTCTCAGCGGGAACAATTTAATGGTGGGGGTACCATTTCTTCAGGACCCACTCAGTCATACACTGATCACAGATGCCTCCCTCCAGTGATAGGGAGCTCACATGGGTTCCGTTCAAACCCCTGGGGTTTGGTCAGACAAGGAAAAGACTTACCACATCAAAATGTTGGAAGTGAGAGCAGTCCACCTTGCTCTCAAGTCTTTCTTTCCAGCAATCACAACCAACTGCATCTGTGTCCGAACTGACAACACGACAACTATGCATTACCTGAACAAACAGGGAGGAACTAATTCTCGCCCTCTGTCTCTTGAGGCCCAGACCATTCTACTAGCCAGAAACCTCACGATAACGGCTATTCATCTGGCATTCAAAACATGCAAGCAGACTCTTTCAGACGAAATTTCCAAGACAATCACGACTGGATTCTCCAGGTGAGGTGTTGCAAGGCATTTTTCATGAATGGGGATATCCCCCAAAATAGACCTGCACGCAGACGCAAACAACTGAAAATGCTAAGACTCTGCGTCCAGATTCGCCCTGCCCGGCTCGAAGGGGAATGCCCTTTTGATAAAGATTGATTGTTTCCTGTATTCAACTCTCATATCAACCAGCTAAAAAGTCTTTACCTGCTAGACCTAGGGCACACTCTATAGGAGAAAAGCTGCTACTGCAGCTCTGTTGGGAAATGTACCTTTTTCTGAAATTTGTAAATCTGCTACCTGTAAATCTGCTCAGACCTTTCCTAGGCATCACTGCCTGGATTCAGGTGCTAAAGCAGAGGCTCAGAAGGGCAGGCTTCTTTGAGAAATCTCTTTGGTTAAAGTTTGGAGCTGTTTTCTGCTTCTAAGTCTGCGCTTTGTGGGATGGGCTTGCTGTTCTATTCAGTGCTTATGACTTTGATGAGGATCCCCTGGAAGAGAAGGATAAATTGCTTACCTGTAATCCTAGTTCTCTTCCAGGGGTATCCTCATCAAAGTCATAAGCCACCCTCCCACCGCCCCGGACGGAAGCCGTTGCATCTCTCAACAGGTTCTGTATGCAGGATTCCTTAGTTTTCCATAAAAATGGCCTGGCCTAGCTGACCTGGCTTTCTGACTGCGCCCTGCTACCCAGTGCCTGGATACCCTCACGGGCGATTAGTAGCGCTATACAAATGCTGTTTGATTGGTTGATTGATTGATCTGTCTTCCCATTGTTGAGAGACCGTATCATTGGACAATGGCTGTCAGATACCGGCTGTAACTTTTTAAATAGGCCTTCTTTGATGAAAGGCGACCGAGTTCGAAACTTTGTTAGAGGGAAAAGAGAGGCCCTATCAATTATCTAACTTTTGATGACTTTTTGGCCTTCAAGCCTAGTATGTTTCCTGCAATGTCATGGATGAGCATCGACCACCTGTCAATCATGGTCTGGCTAACGCGGTTGGCCCAAGACTGGATCTTTGCGACAGCATCCACATAAAAGGGAGTAAAGTACAATGTAGGGGTGAGTGGGTTGCATTTTGGAGAGCTGCTGCCAGAAAGATGCATGACTACAAACCACCCTTGAATGTGGATCCGGTCACATATAAACAATAACAATACCGACTGCTGAACTTCAAGAAAGGAGACAGACTTTGGTTTGATTGGGAGTGTTAGTAAGGTGTGAGGTGTGAGGGGCTGAGAGGGTTGGTATTAGGAAGAAGAGACACCAGAAGAAAGCCCATGTGGGCCCTGGCATTGGAAGACGGCAGTGGATGCCACACATTCAGGGGACTCTCCTACATTCTGGTCGCTTGTTGCATCTATTTGCAGTCACTTGTGCAGTTGTACAGATTTATTCTGGACAATCTTGGGGTAACTATCTGCTCAAGCTCTCAAGCTTCAGCGGTTTATATGTTTAATGTTTCATTCTTTGCATTAGATGACGTCCTTGTAGCTCAGATTACAAATGTATTTGATGTCCAGAATAAGTCCAAACAAATCAGTACTCTGGGTCCTGACACAGTTTTTTTTAACCTGCTCTTTACAATGCATGTAGCCATGGGGCTTTTAGCTGCAGTGTATTCGAGGACTTGTGATGTTACCGAATTTACATTAGTTTCATTCTGATGTGTGTTGTTGACTGTAATATTGCATTTATGGCACCTTGTTAAAACGGGCATTGATTTGTCTAATAAACTATCTTTTACTTAAAATAGAATGATCACCCAAAGGCATCAGACGAGGACGTGCACCGTCCCTACTTTGCATTCATCTTCCTAGGTGAGATAAACCAGATAGCCCGCAGGGTTACCTGCCTCCTGCTGAGGTGATTCTGCAACACGAGGTGACATCAGAGCAAGTGGAAGGCCCTGTGCTTGGAAACAGCTGAGCCCTTGGGGGCCAGAGTGCTGGTCCTTTCAACATTACACAAGTTCACAAATGTCTTCTCTCTTAAACCCTCAGGGACAAGAATCTAGAACTCCTTACCTTCGTCCCTTCGCCTACCACCGGCCTAGTCACCTTCAAAGGGACCTCAAGCTCCTCCTATTGGACAGACACCTGGGTTCACCACCCTCGACCAGACTTGCCTACTCTCCACACCAGGGTACGAACTACCCTTGTTATGAGACCCCAACATCTTAATCGATGCTTGAACTGTGTTCGACCTTTGACCTGCTGCTGCAATCGTCGTGGTGTCCTGGTCGCATCTACTGATGCAAATGTCTGAATGTAATAATTGTGCCTCGCTGTATCCTCGTATCCTTCTACTGTTGTAAAGCGCACTGATGCCTCCGGGCCATGTCCGCGCAATATAAAATTGCAAAATTGAATATAAATAAACATGAGTCGAAGGAGATGGGCTGGCAGCACCGACGCTCCTACCCCCGCCCTAACCCCCGTCACCCATCTTCCATGGTCCTGTGCATTAGGTGTGATACTGTGCCACACTTCGAACCACGAGCCGTGGCTATGACCTGCACGACAAACGGCCATTGCTTCGTGCAGTGGTACTGTGCAGCTGATACTCATGGCCGGGTCAAGGGGAGGGGACCTGGAAAGAGTCATGGTATCAGTGGTACTTTGCAACTGTCAGTCTGAGAGGCTGCAGACCTGCCAACGTACACGGTGCCACCATGCGTCACACAATATCGGCTGCCTTCACACGGTCATCTGGCAAGCAGCCAATATCACAGGTGGCAGGAAACGAGCTGAAAACCACTGCTAGAAGGTTTCCAGATTGTCTTTTGAGGTTTTGGACAGCCAATGTCCATTACCCAGACCAGGACATTGTCACCACTCTCAGCAAGCTTCTTTTGTTTAATGGGTGGGTGTGTGGGGTTTGGTAGTGGGGGCAGGGGGCATTAGTGCCTCTTAAGTTCTTCCTGGCATGAAGCCCCGCCCCCTCCAAGACCCTGCCCTCTCCTCACACTGTATACTTTTTTTAGTTGGCAGGTTTGAGATTGTCCCTTTTTCAAGATGGAGGTTGTGACGTGGTTTGTTACCTGCTCAAATTATGTTGTAGGTTTAGGTGAACAAAAAGCAGTGTTGATTGTCCTGCCAAATTCCATACCTACCACTGCAACGCTGCACCCAGGTCTTTGTAAAGTCTCAGGAACTGCTGACAACTCAGTGCATCCAAGAAAACATACTTTACATCAGCATGAAAACTGAGAAATGTGTAACTCGACAAAGAATCACAGAGCCCATCTGAGCGCCGAGGCAGCCATTGCTGGTCTACCATTCCCTCCTCCCAGCTTCCTGTCTTCACGACCCAACATGCACTCAATGACATGTTCACACCTACCCGCCAGGGAGCGACGACATGATAGAGTGATGACATTGCATGTTTTCCAAACTAAATAGTGTTTAATCCCTTACATGCCCCTCCGGAGGCTTTATGTTGTGGTGGAGGTGAAAGATCTGGGGTTATGAACATGGAGAGGAATGGGGTGAGGACAGTACGGATCAGGTGTGAAGGCATCACAAGATGCTTATTCTGGGAGCTCTTCGATGTTTCTGTTGTTTTCGTGAAGTTTCACAAGGGCATCTGTCCAAACATTGAGCCTGGACACTTCTGTGTCAGGTACCAGGTGCAGCTGCGGATCAAGTGATGTATCATCCTTGCGATGACTGGGCCATGGTGGATCTCCTTGCCTGGAGCAGCAGTACATCTCCTTGACTCAGTCTGAGGATCTGCTGTTTGTGGCTCCTTTTGTCTTGTCTTGATGTGAAAGTCATGTTATCTTAGAACATCCTAAACCGTAGGTCCGCAGGCGGCATTGCAGTTGAACTGTGGGGTGTCAATGTACTCAGAGTTTCAGACACTAAACATAGGTGTGGGGTCAGTCTGCATGTTTTTTTATTCAGGATGTCCGTGAAATCTTGTGGAATGGCCTAGTAGTGTGATCTTGCGTTGACGAAAACCCAGATATAGTCCACAGACCTCGAAGTACCTTCTGTTGAATGGTGGTCTGCTCTTTGATTTGAGAGTCACAGGTATCCCAAAGGTGAAGATGATTTTTTTCAAAGCTGGCATGGCCACCTAAGTGGAGGTGCAGTGACTGCCCGTGACTTCTGGAAATCAGGAGAATTCATCCATGATGACAAGGAGATAATGGCCAGTTGCAAACAAGTCTGAATATATCTATTCCAACCTCCTGCCACGCGTCTTGTGGGAGTTGAGACATCACCAGAACTAAAAGGGAACCTTACTTTCTGTACTACCACAAAAGAATGCACCTGATCTGATACCATGATCAACTTAACGATTAGTAGATCATTAAGGTTTCTGTCTTGTATGATCTGTGACCGGTATGCCTGTTGGGGATGAGAACCCTCATCTACCCGTTGATGACATGCTTCAACTTAGGGTTCCTCCTTACATCATTGGTGATGTCTAATGGCCTAGGCTACTACTTCCTGTGATGGGGAATGAGTCTTTCTAGGATGATTCTGCTAAAAGGAGAACCCGATGTGTCAATTGGTCTGGGAGATGATAAGTATGAAGTACAGCAATGAAAACTACCTCATGGTGGACTAAAAGCACTTTTATTTTATGTCAACATGTTTCTGCCTTGTAAAACAACCACTAGCAAGAGGTACAAGGCATTCATCAGGACCAACGTAAGCAATGAATCTGCTCTAGATTAGTAGGATATTAAAACCCATATGACTCGGTTATAGTACAGTCAGTGGTTCCTTTGAATCATGTGGTTCTCCACCATTGGCTCAACCATCCATGGGTTAAAACTGCTACCTCTACTCAAAAACACTCAGGCAGGGTGACTTAGGGCTATTTACTTTGTAGTCCACTCACGTACAGAAATGCTCTCTCAGTCATACAAGACAGATACCTTAATGGTCCCCTAAATATTACGTTGATAATAGTAACAGACCAGAGGCATTATTTTGTGGTAGTATTATTATTGTGGGTGTAATGCACTGTGGTCTTTAATCAACTTCCTTCCTGACCACTTGTGTTCTTCATTTCAACTTTACTTTCTGTCTCGGTAGTCCCTTGGTGGCCACAAAGCCTCATTTGTTTCCTCGGTGCTTGAAGAATGACTAAGTTCTCCCTAAGGGAGGCACTATCAGTCTGACATGTCGAACGGCTCAATTTCTTGAGGATTTACGGTTGATGAGTGAACTTCTTCTAGTCTACACTGCTGAGTGTGACTCACTTCTGACACAGCTGGAGTTGTTGGTTCTTGTGATGTTTTGATGTTATTTGCCTGGTCCAATTCCAAGGGGTGACACTGTGTTATGATCTAATGTATCCTCCACCAGTGGAAGGTCTGGAGATACAGTTCATCAGCAGCAAATGAGAAAAGAGGTCAGCAAGATTCAGATCTTTGCCAGGCCTATGAACAATTTACATTCACAAACCCCATCTTTAATATGAGGTGGCACCCTCTCTTTGGGACTCCCAAAAACTGACATAAGAGCCAGATGGTAAGTGATACTGTGGGGCTGCTTAAGGATTGGAGTGTGTTGCAAATGGGTTTTGCCCATTTAGTCTACTAGGATTTTTCGCTTTGACCACCAGGTTTTAGGACTTTTACTGTAGGTGAGTCTCAATACTGGAGTTCCACTTACTGTAATTTCATGGAAATTGGACTGAGCGTGTTTACAGCCAGAGTCTACCGTTTAAGATAAGACCCAATATTCCATTAGCTCTGGTTCTTTCAGGATCTTGTCCAGATTTTGAGTTCCAATGCTTCTGTGGATTTTCAGATATTTTTGCTGCTGTTTTCAAATCAAGTTTTTCAGGGGTTTTTGCGGTGCATTTCTGAGTCAGAAGCAATATTGAATAAATTGAGTGTCAGCTGGGGTAGATAGATTAACCATACCAAATTCCAACCTAAGTTGGCACACCAGGGCTTTTGAGTAGCCCAAATATACTGCCCGGATGGTACCTGGGTAGATTGTCTCCAATTCTCCATGCAGCCTAGACCCCCCACATTGGGGGCCCGTATAACAATGCTGCTGCTAATTTTGCCTTGATTATATCTAAGATACTCATTTCAATGGGGCTTATTAAGCTGTGATTAATTTTCTGCGGTTGGCACGGGTATGCATTGCTTTTAGCGGACGTTTACATATTTGTTTAGAGTCCAGCCATACCCGAGATAAAAATAGCATTCCGCAGTGGAGGCCTCTTGATCACTTATCCTCCACATGTACTTGGACTTAGATGCTCCGAACTTCATTATTTTTGTTGTCGCCAAGTTTAATTTCAGTTCATTCTAATCATTATAAAGTTGGAGACTGTTTAGGGACCTTTGAAGGCCAATCGCAGTCTGATCTGATAGAGCAGTATCGTCTACATACTGCACAAGTAGCAAACATTGCTGTAGGAAAGTGGGTTTCTGTTGCAGTAACCCCCGCACTTTTTGCCAGACTACTGATGTACTTTGACTTGATGTACCCTGGGTCCCTGCCAATCAGGTTCCCAGGGCCTGTGTTCTTTCCCCAAAACTAACCCTATTGGCATCTTTGGCCACAGGTCAGCCCCTGGTAAATGGTACCACAGGTACCCAGGGCACTGTGACCAGGTAAGGCCTCTAAGGGCTGCAGTACTTATTGTGCCACCCTTAGAGGTCCTGTACCATTACACTCACACACTGCCTTTGTAGGCTGCGTGTTTTGGTGCAGAACAAAGTGAAGAGTCGACATGGCACACATCCCTGGGTGCCATGCTTACAATCCACTGCCCTGGCATACATCAGTCACCCCTCTAGCTGGGTGCCCTATACCAGTGGTGAGGGTACAGGTGCATGAGCCCTGTACCCCTACAGTGTCTAAGTCCATTCTTAGACATTGTAAGTGCAGTGCTGCCATTAAGAGTATATGGTGCTGGGAGCTTGTCATTACGAACTCCACAGCACCATAATGGCTACACTGAAAAGTGAGAAGTTTGGTATCAAACTTCTCAGCACATTAAACCCACACTGATGCCAGTGTGGGATTTAATGAAAAATGCACACAGAGGGCATCTTAGAGATGCCCCCTGAAAACTAACCCACCACTAGTGTCCAGGCTGAGTGGCTGCTTTCAGCTGCCACCACCAGACATGTTTCTGGACCCCTGGGTCGAGAGCCTGCTGCTCTCTGGGGCCTGAAACAATGTACATCCTGGGACGGGGTGCCAAGCCTCCTTCCCCAGCATGGGCAGGGTTCACGAAGGGGAAGCTTCAAAGCCTTGCCGCCTCTGTGAGCTTCCCCAGGCCACTTGCTGCTCTCAGCAACTGGTCCCCACTGGTTCTGACCCCCCCTTTGGGCGGGAAAAAAAAGTGAGGAAGAGAGGTGTGCCCACCTCTGCCAACTCCACCCCTCAGGTGGGGGAGGCGAGGTGAAGCACAACTTTCAGTCCCCGCCATCTTGCAGATGGGGGGACTCAGCCAACCAGGGACAGGCTCATGCCCCCTCCCACTGGAGGGTGGCATAATAGGGGTGTACCCACCCCAGGGAAGAGACCATTGGTCCCAACCTTTTTACCTACCTGTAACGCCTCTAAATCTAGTATTTAGGGGCACGCCTGAACCTTGCTTCCTCAGACAAGAAGAAACTACAAGGAGAAGAAGAAGAAGGACCGAACAGCCGTGCAGCAGCTAACAAGAGGAAGACGCCCACTGACTTGGCCCCAGCCCTACCGGCCTGTCTCCACCTCAAACCTGCTCCTGCGAAATCCCGGTGTGTCCCGCAGCCAGCAACCTCGAAAACCCCGGAGGACCTGCCTGCCTTCAACTACAAAGACTGTGTCTCCCGTGAACACCGGATTTGTTCATATGCAACCTCTGGTTCTGGCCGTACACCGCGGATCCGCCCCACTCTGCACCCGCCGTCCACGGCCCGAGCTCGAGTGGGCAAACACCACGAGGAAGTCCCCCCGGCAATCCTAACCCAAGATCCGGCGACCCCTGATCTGCCTCAAGCCTCCAGCCGACGTCTGCAGCCTAAATCCGGAAGATCCCCCCAACCGCGACCAGGAGCTGGTAAGAAGATCCGACCCCAAAAGGCACCCCTGCACCCGACGCCCCACGGCCTTGGGTGGCCAAACCGATGGTGCCTAACCAACCCCTAACTTCCCAACTTACCTCTCGAAGTGGTGGTCGCACCCAGAAGACCTTCGTCCCCAAGCCTGCAGTGCCTTTGCAAACCGGAGGTTCCCCATTGAAAACAACAGGGCGCCCGATGTCGAAACAGCACCCTGCACCCGGCCGCCCTAGTGCCGCTGAGGGTGCACCTTTGGTGCTACTTTGTTTCTCCATTTGCCCTGAGCTAAAGTCCCGAAGCATTGCTCCCACACCCAAGTGGCCTGCTCGTCAGCAGCCACCAACCGGAGGCCCCCTATCCCCCATTGGATAACATTGGGCCTCAGCACTCTGCACCCGGCCGCCTTAGTGCCACTGAGGGTGTAACTAGTGTGCATCCTTGACCCTGGGGGACCCCTGAGTCTACCCCCAGAACCTCAACTCCCACTACCAAATACCTCAAAACCGATATCACTATTTTCCTCCATAGGATAACATTGATTGTTTTTCTGTGAAAAGTTTCTAAGTGTGGAGTTTGAAAACCTAAAGAAATTCTTTAAAATTGTACTGTTTAACAAAAACGATTTTACTTACCTGTTTACAGGAAATGTCCCAGTGTAGTATCCAGGTATACTACTCTGAGTAAGAAAAGTAATCCAAAAGTAACTTACCTGTAATCTTACTGAGAATCCCATTCAAAGTATATGTACTGTATTCTGAAAAGCATTGCATTATCAGTATCACTACTGTAATCAAATCAAAGTACATTTACAATTGCAATCCAAACTGTGTTACAATCTGTATATTTACTGCAAAGTACTTATCACTTACCTGTGCCAGGCTTGCTTGGTTCTAGGAAATAAAATAACTAAAAGAATATTTTTATACAAAACACTTGGTCTGAGTTCAGTCTTTGAGTGTGAGAATTCATTTGCTGACTGAGTGTGTACAACAAATGCTTAACACTGTCCTCTGATACTGCCTTACTGCTCGACCACACTACCACAAATAGAGAGTAAGGTTCTATCTAACTTTACCTCTGCCTACCTCTGGGGTCACCTGGACTCTGTGCACACTGTACCTCACTTTGGTATAGTATATACAGAGCCAGCTTCCTACAATTGCGCCCCCACTCTTGGGGGGATGCGTTTTTAGAGGAGCCAGTGCTGGCAATTGGTCTGCTGGACATAAATTAAAACGGACGGATCCCTGTTTCAGGTCCTGTTTAGTTGGAATCTTTTTTGGAGATGGTGGAACCATTACCTAGTTTTTCCCTAACCCAGGTGTCGGTGTGCAGCAATCTGATAGCGGTGAAGAGTTGATGAGATGTTCCATGCCTTCAAGACGTTTTCCACAGTATACCCTGATTGAGCTTATAAAAGGCTTCGCTACAATCTAAAAAGCACACATACAGAGAGGGTTTCTGATCGCTTGCTGTTTTTGTTACTAGATTGATCGCTGTGATGTTATCCAGTGTTTCGCAGCCTTTTCTAAAGCCTGTTTGAGAATTGGGCAGAATATTTAGTAGCGTGTTCCTTTTTAAAGAAAAAGCACTGATTGGACAATAATGTGAGTGTTGTTGCTGCGTATCAGTAAATGGAGGTTAGTAGCCCACACTACCTCCCCCGAGTAGGCCTTGGCCTGCTCTGCTTCGCTATCCTGAGAGAGTCAAGTGCTACAATGGGGCACTTGGTTCCCAGTAAAAAGACAATTGCAGATTTATTACTTACACGGGAATGACATCCTTCACAGGTAATAACTCAATTTCTTACAGGGTGTGTGAGTCTTGGTCTTGAGCGCAGTACGGCCATAGGTGTAGTATAAAAGGTAGTCTATCGGGTAAGACTAGCGGTACACGACTTCACGCAGGAGCGTATAACTATACAAACCCTAATTATCAAAGGGGGACCAGAACCAGCACATTCGGTTCAAAGGGATAGAGGATATCAATAATCATCCCTTTCTGTATAGCGAGGTTATATGTTTGGTCATTTTCAGAACCAGCGATCGGGCCAGCAACCTTGTACGACAACGGGTGTTAGATAGAGTGACGCCCTCACTTAAATCAGCTTTAATCAGAAGAGTCTACCTTCACCTTCCATCATCAGGTTGAAGATTATATAATACCAGCTCTGATTTTTAATCATCCAGCAGGATCTTTTTAGATCCAGTTAACCATCCTTCGGCCGTTTGTATAATTATTCAGAGTATAGAACTGAATTTCCAGTTAAGGAATAGGAAGCTTTGACCCCTTCAACCCGAGAAGCATATGCTCAGGGCTAAATGAGTACTCATCGTTGCCTTATAAAGGTTTTTAATTGATTATATGTGTATCATTTTCATATATATTTTGTTGAGAGTCCACAAAAGTCTTTGTCTTGAAAAAGATGGTGATATAAGAGTCCATCGAAACGCGTCGACGCTTCGCTGAAAAGTACACAATCTGTCAAGTGGCTAGACCAATGAGTATTTTATGAATTGGATAATACCTGGCACTAGCCCTGAAAGTTTTTCCTTACGGATGTGTACGCTACTTATGACATAGGGTTGTGTGTCTTGTGATAAGTACTCTCTTTCTTTTTTATTTTATTATATTGTTTTTTTTTTAAAAAGGTGCAATTAGGTTTGTCTTTATGTTTTGTCACAATTGTATGTTGGATAATGATGATATTATGTATTATTGCCTCTAGGATTATTTGTGTATTTTAACTGTTTCTTAATCAATAAATTGACTTTGTACTTTATTACATCTGATGTTGTCAGGATTATCTATTAGGAATATATGGTCTCCCTTCCAATGAATGCAGGTGGTTTGAGTGATCAAGAATAGGTGGAACAGATTGATTTGACAGGTGATATTCTCTCCAAAGGATAAAACTTTTGTGATACTTTGGTATATAACCCTATTCCTTTGGATGTAAGGGGGTTCCTCTTAACTTTTGAAGAAATTATTAAGCCCATTGGCACCAAAAGTCTAACATCGTTAAAAGTATCCTCAAATATCCCCTTAAATAAAGACAGCACATCAGCCTCATCACGCATCGAAGGTAGTATACAGGATAATAGTATAAATAATCGGGGAACAAAACTGGTACTACATCCTTTGTATGAATCCCGGGATTTCCATGATAGCCTCAATCGGGGATTAATATTGAAAATACTATCAACTATCCCGGATTTAGCATGTATCAATACCTCAGATTTAGTGTCCGTCCAGTTCAAACAAATACAACCACTCACGTCCTGTGAGTCCACTATCACAACTTAGACCACAAATGAAATTGTGAATAAAATTTTAGATTCAAGTTGTTATTTTCTGGAATGTGGTATTAAGATGGAGAAGTGGATTCCTTTAGATTATCCCCCGAAGCTAGAGGTATTGGCCCCCAAGGTAGATAAGGAGAGAATAAAGGTGGAAAGCTATAAGCCAAATCCAGTACTTAGAGGAGCGATAGGCCCATCAGCTACCCAAGCTTGCAGTCCAGGTTTGCTGATTACCAATTTGCAATCGGGGAGCAGAATTTGTGAGTGGTTGCCAAAAAATAATGTTAGAAAAGAAGACTGGTCCTGGTTACCAGCTACCCTTGCGAATGTACATAGAGGAGATGGAAGTTGAAAGTTTTTAGATATTGATGATAATGTTGTGCAATTACGAATATGTTCTTGGAATGTCCATGAATTGACTCATTTATTGTCTGACCCTGAAACATTATCATTTCTAAATACCTTTACAATTTTATTATTACAAGAAACGTGGAGTGAGCAAATGACCCCCTTACTTGGCTTTAATGAGTATAGTCTCCAGGCAGTACGAACAAATAAAATGGGCCGTGCAAAGTGTGGGCTCTCATGCTATATAGCGAGTGATTTAAACATAATAGTGGAAGTGGTCGATCTTGACCAGGACTGGCTACAGTGTCTAGTTTTATACAATACTGAATTTAGCTTAATGATACTCAATGTATATTTAAGTGCTAAGAAAAATAAAATCATGCAGCTGTATGTTCTACGAGATATTCTTGGTTCATTAATTATCAAGCACTCGGAATCTGGCCTTATAGATACTGGCGATTTTAATCTACATCTGATTCCGTTTCAGTTAGTAAAAGGTAAGATTAAGGGAATTGCAAAATGTAATGTCCCAGGCGGGGTTTAGTTTGTTAAAGGAAAAATCTAGGCTCACCCCGTCATTCAAAAATTCAAATCAAGGATCAATAATTGATTATACATTTATCTCAGACAATTTAAAAACAAAAGTGTCTGAATATGCAGTAATTCCCCGGCCTGAAAGTGATCATAATCCTCAGGTAGTGGCCTTTAATTCATTAGTAAAATGTAACACTAGATATATAGAACTTCCCAATGTGGCCCACTCCTCATATATTCTGAAGAGGCTAGTCTGGCACATGGATAAAGCAGAAGAAATTCTGAAGGCCGCTAAAAAATTAATGAAAGAAGTAGATCAGTGTGATCTGGGAGACGTTAATATGATCGACAAATGGAACTTCATAATTACATCTTTGGTGGAGATGTTTGCCGTTAAACAACATAAAAAACAAAATAAGCTACAAAAATCTACAAACCAATGGTTTTCCCCCAAGCTATTTAGGTTAAAAAAGTCCCTTAATAGAGCTGTGCGGGATGTGTATGTCCATAGATTTCACCATTCCTACTCTGTTTATAAAGAAAATATGAAGGAGCTTAGAAAAGTATACAAATGTGAAGTTTGGAAGGCTAAACTTAATTATCAAGCAGAACTTTGGAATAGTCTATTATGCGCCTCCAAACGGAATGATGCAAAAAGTTTCTGGACAATAATTAATAAGCTTGAAAGGGGGGCAATAGGGCATTTTGTGTAAATGTCTCTGAGACTGACTGGGTAACTTTTATCGCAAAATTGTATGGTACGGTGAGTCAAGAGGCAAATCAACAAGATATGTGTAGTGGTTACATTGAAAAGAGTACATCAACAATTAATATGGAGAGTGACATATGCAAGGGGATGACTACTCCTGTTAAAATTAGTGATTCAAGCCTTGATATGAATAATATTCTAGAAAGTGTAAGTAGTAATCAATTAGTTATTCTGTTACGTGGGCTTCGCACAAATGGAGCACCAGGCCCTAATGGGATGCCTAATGCCTTGTTTCGTGCAAATGTTGACATGTGGGCCGACATTCTGTCCAATTTGTTTAAAGATATATTGTGAGAAGTTGGCCTGGTATATGCTGTCCACTAGTTAAAGTGGACACCTTGCACCAGAACAATTCGAATCTTATGGTACGTAGGTTTAAGACAACCTTTATAGAAAGCTATCCTAGTGGTAGCTGTGGAGAGCAGCCTTCAGGCTAAGACTTGGAGGAATGTAAAGCAGCTTGTTTTACCACACAATCTCTTGAATCACCAAATGAAAAGACACCACACAGGTATATATATCAAATATATATGTATTTATTACTAAACAACTCTCTACTAATCTCTTTATGAGATTAGAAGTCAGGAACATATGTACAAATCAATGTTATCAAAAATAAGTTAGCACAATCAAATATCACAGCCCTAGCTTGACTAGACCTGGGCCTAGAGCAGGTAGAATCGAGGGACCCCCAAGAACCACCCCAGGTAGTTGTAGGAGACCCACAGGGGACGGACGCGGTGTTCAGACACCGGTGCGAGTCCTGTACGAGTCTATGCGAAAGGACGCGATTGAGTTCTCAATGTTAAAGATCCCTTGCGTGTTCGAGGCGAACACACCGATCGGTCCCAGTACGAGTCGAAGGACGCGGTTACAGATAGAGTTGCAAGGGAGATGGACGCGGTGTGTCTAACACAGACGCGAACCCTGTACGAGTCAGCGCGATAGTCGCACTTGGGAAATAGGAGTTTTAGGGCACTTCTAGAGTAGCTACAAGCAAGTCACTTACAGGGTAAGTAGTTCTAGGGCCAACACCCACAGGAGCACCGTAGTGCTGAAGTTACCTCACCCAGGGGAGCCGGGTGCATAGGTGTCCTTTGGTGTCGGGTCGCGTCGTCGTTTTCAATGGGAGCCAGTGAAGACTTGCTGCTTGCGACGACAGAAGAAGTGTCCGGTGGAATCCAAGCCTGGATTCGGAGGATGGAAGACCTGAAAGCAGAGGGGACAGTGTTCAAAGTCACTTGGCAGTGACCCGGGGCAAGGAAGATGAATGCCCACCGTCGTCGACAGGATTCAGGTCGTTCACTGGTGTCTTGACTCTTCGACCACGAGGTCCAGGAGGCGTCGAGGATGGCCAGGAGCTGGATTCAGCGTGTCCCACGAAGTTTGCAGCTGACTGCAGTGTCGGCGACCCGATTGGAGCCAACAAGCCTTGGTAGCAGCAAGTCTCGTGGAGGAAAACAAAAAGTCAATGGTGCAGACCAGCAAGGTCTGTGGGACTTACCCAGCGAGGGTAGGTCAGGGCAGGCCTGGAGCAACCAGGGGAGCCCATTGGTGTCATTACAAAGTCTTCTGGGGACCCACAAGCCGGCTGGCAAGGGATCACAAAGACGCCTTGGGAGGATTCACTCAGCAGGGGCCCACGGTCACTCGGGATGGTGTAGGCCTCTGATTTTGGGAGGGATCTCTGCTAGAGGCTGGGACCACACGTGGTCCAAAGTATAAGTTCGTAGAACGTCGTGAAGCGGTTGCACTCGACAATAGTGCATGGTACCCAGGGGCTGCGGTTCCTCGTCGCTCGTGGGGTCCACTTGCCTCAGCTTCACTGGGGACTCACGATGGCCTTGGAGAAGTCAGGAAATCCTCTTCCTGGGCTGCAGGGACTTCGGGCTCCAGCGAGAGCGGCGTAGTTTGCGACCGTCGTTGTAGTTTTTGGTGCCTGCCAAGCAGGGGAGTCACTCCTTGACTCCAAGGGAGATTTCTTCAGTCTTCCAGAGGTAGTGGAATGTTGAAGGTCCGGGATTCTTCTTTAGAGCGTCGTCCAGGGGTATCTAGGTTGCAATGCACAGGTTCCCCCTCTTATACTAAAAAGAAGGGAGGGACTAGCTCTATGACCCCACCTATGGGAGGGTCAGGAGAGTGGGTGGCTACACCCACTTCCCTTTGTCCAGTTTCGCGCCAGAGCAGGGGCAGGTAGCCCCTGAGCCGGTTTGAACTGGGGTATGCACAGAGGAGCCTCTTGCTCCCCCAGTGCAGGACTTCAAAGCACTCTAGGAGTGCACCCACCCAGCCCCAATACACTAAACCCTGTCTGGGAGGTGGTCACACCCCCTTGGGACAGGATATCTATTGTTGGACCTCCTCCACTGCGAGTGTCAGTCATCAGCAGGAGGGCAGCCCAGTGTCTGTGACTGGTGGCATCCATTTTGTGATGCCAGGGCTCTTTAGGATTCTACCGCGTTTCCACAGTAGGTACATGTCTATCCCTCTAGAAGGGTGGGATCATACTCCCACACCAGTTACTGGTGTGGGGGTATGATTCCAAAGTGTTTGACACCAAACACGACATGTTTTGATGCAGCCATTCCATAGTTAGCATTTACCGCGAGGATATAATGCACTTAAGAGTATATGGTTTGGCTGTATTCACAAACAGCCCCAGAGAATAGACTCTGAGAGCTGCAGAGGGATCCTGCTCAGGCAGAGGAACCCTCTCACATAGGAACTAAGCACCCTGCCCTCAGGATTGATAGGGCCTGCCTTAGGGGTGACTGATAAGTTTAAATGTGTGTGCCAGAGAGATATAGGGGACCTATATCTCCGTGAGGGGTGCTAGCACATCCTCACCCAGGCTGCAGTAGCAAGCCTGTGGTGTCAGATTTAGTCTGCTTCCCAGGGGTGGCATAATACATGCTTCAGCCCCTGGTAGGCCTGTGAAGTACCTATGCCCTTGGTACCTAAGGTACCATATACTAGGGACTCATAAGGTACCACAGTATCCAATCACTAGTGCACCTAGAGTGCACTCCAAGTCGTTTAGAGAGAACAGAGAGGCTGGGGCCCTGATTGGCAGGGTCCCAGCCAGACTATAGCCAGAAACCAGTGTAAACATCAGAAAAAAAGTGGGGGCAACATAAGAGGCAGATCCTACTCTCCTACATATATTGACATTGGAAACCGTGCCTGCATCATGGCAGGGCAGTATCTTGCAGCCTATTTATAAAAGTGATACGGTTGACAATCCCGCTAATTATCGTTTAATCTCGTTAACGGATGTTGATGCAAAGGTTTTTGCTTCAAGTATATTAATAGAATTGGAAAAATGGGCTGAGCATGAAAACATCATTCCGTTTAACCAAACTGGATTTCGGAAGGGCCAATCTACCACTACAAACCTATTGGCACTAACTCTACTTGCCGAGAAAGCGGTCTCAAAAAAACGAAATTTATTTATAGCCTTTATCGATTTAAAGGCAGCTTTTGACTCAGTGCCACGAAATCTGTTATGGAAAAAGTTACTAGGCTGGGGAATCCCAGGCAAATTGTTGAGGGCCATTATTCTTTTGTATACGAATACCTGGGTCCAAGTTAAGTTGGGTGATGGTAGATCATTAACAAAGAAAATTAGTACATATAATGGCCCAAAGCAGGGGTGTGTCCTTGCTCCTTGTCTTTTTAACTTATTCTTAGCAGATCTTGCTCGCATTTAGACTCTGTAAATGCCCACGTGCCAAGGTTGGGGGAAGTGCAAATTAGCTACCTCCAATATGCAGATCATACTATCCTTCTGAGCCACACACCTATTGGTCTTCAACGACTTATAAATGCTTTTGATGACTATATAGACTCGAATGGCCTTGAATTAAATGTTAAAAAGACTAAAATCATGAAAATTGGACTTACCAAACAAAAGTTTAATACATTGAGAGCCAGAGCAGGAACAATTGATGTTGTTAAAACATACAGATATTTAGAGGTGGTGTTTGACAACAGAGTTTCTTTTAAATTTCATTTTAAAGATCTAAGGGCAAAAACTGTGGTTTTAATTCATGCTTTTAAAAGTTTAAAAAAATTGTTGAATTGTCAATCTTATGATTATATTCATAAAGTCATGAAAGCTAAGCTAGAACCAACTCTTATATATGGATCTCCCATTACCAGGGGAAAAGATGTAAAACTTTTAGATTTATTGCTGGTCAAGGCTTTTAAATCAACTTTTGGGATCCCGAGATCAGTAGGGCAAGCAGGAATTAGGTTAGAGTTCGGTCTCCAAAGGCAGAGTTTGGTGTCAGCCGGAGTATTTTTGAAATGTATGTACTCTATGTCTTCTGCTCCCCTGCCTCCCTGGGGAATTATTGCTGGATTGATATAAATAAGTCTATCCATACTGTAAAATGGAGATCCCATATTTTAACATGCTTAAGGGATATTGGTCTGCAAGTAGCCCTTCAGGAATTGACACCGTCCAATTATAAGTTACTTATAAAAAAACAAATTTAAATTGAATCTCTTAAGTTGGATAAAACCGCATTAGCAGGGAAAAAGCATGCTTGGTATGTGATTAATTCATATCAGTCGTTACGAATTCAGCCCTATTTGACGGCATATTTCTCTGCTAATTTAAAAAATAGTTTCTTAAATCTACGAATGGGAATAAATCCGACAAAAGAGTGTATGCAGCCCTGGATTGAGCAATGGGCGGATACTAACTGCAGATTATGTGGATGGCCACAAGAATCATTACTCCATATAGTATATGTGTGTGTCCTAAATTGATTACAATTCGGCGTTTTTATTTAAAACATCTATTTTTGAAGATTGGGGTTAGATCAGCGCGTCAGGCACTTGTTAGGTCCTTATCTGGTGAGTCTGTTCCGTTGTTATGTCAGTTAATTAAATTTTTAAATGCAGCTGAAAAGTGTTTGGTATCGCCGGTTTGAGATGTACTAAATCAGACACCTAGTAGTACAAACTGAACCTACTATACCTATTTCGGGACGGATATACTTGCTGCACTTTACTAGTGTCCTGGAATCATGAAATTTTAACCAATGACACGTTGGCACTTAAACAAAAATTAGGTGCTATATCTTGTTATAGTATTTGTGGAATCTTTTTTTTTAAATAACCCTGGGTCTGACATAATTGATGCATTTTATCATTGTTATTGAGCTATGGATTAACCGTTTATGCATTTTGGCACTTTAATATGTAATATGTGCAATATCTTGCTATAATAATCATTGACATTTTTAAAAATTAATTTGTTTCTCTTTGGAATCAGTTCTTATTGTATGACCTGGTTTATTTTTGTTTTATGGGATATTTATGAATGTATTGGTCCAATTATTAATAATATTTGATGTATTGAGTTCTGCTGTTTTTATATATTATGTGATTGTGAAGTGTTTTGATTGCAATGATTTTTATTAATCGCGCAATAAAGAATTTAACTGTTGTATTTCAAGCACAATGATGTATTGAATTGAACATAAGCAAAATGAGATAGTCTCTGATACACGAAAAAAAAAAAAAGAGCAAAGGTACAACATTACAACAACGATTATAAGAAATTTCAAGAGATAACATATAACATAGATAAGCATGGTAAAATGAAAAATTGATATGACTACTGTTGACAAAAAGTAAAACCAAAAGCTAAAAGCAGTAATAAAGAATTATGTACCATAGCAAATAAGCATTTTATATTTTGTAGATACAGAAGGAAAAAAAGAGAGAGAGAAAAAGAAAGAAAGAGAAAACAACAAGAAGTCAACATCCTTACCAAATATAGTAAATAAGAATATCCGATACGGGTACTAAAAAACTTTCAGATTAAAAAAGTGATAATAATATATTACCTTAATACGAACAATATAAGAAGGATACAGCACAATACTGAAGGCGGCTGGAAGACAAAAATACTGTCTTTGTTGCGTATTACAGAAGAGGATAAATAGTTGGTTAGTGGAGACCAGAAGGCATCTTTTCGAAGGAGTTGTTGAGAGGTAGTGGCAGAAGCTCTATACCGCCTGTGATGATAGCAAAGAAGATTCCACCAGCTAGAGAAAGTAACCTTAGTGGAGTCCTTCCAATTAGAGGTAACCTGAAAGGCAATGGCAAGCAACAAATCCACAAACATGCCCATCTTGCGAGCACTAAACCAATTTGCAGAATTACTCCCAAGAATATGGAGTAAATGTCAAACGAAAAATTAATTGGGCAGATGGAGGCGATTGCTTTACATACCTTTGTCCAAAAAGAGGAAATGCTAGGACAAAGTAAAAAGGAATGTAAATATGTGCCTGGGGTGTTTGTGCACGACCAACAATTAGGGGATAGTTCGGAGCTGTATTTGGAGATAGACAATGGGGTTAAATGTAACCTCTGATAAAAGTAATAAAGGGTTTGAGTGGTGCTGGCATTACAGGAGGTGTGTTGTATTCGTGTCCAGATAGAGTTCCATGTGTGTACAGAGAGAGTATGCTGCAAATCTGATTCCCATAAAAGTTCTGTTTTACTCTTGGGGCGATTGGGAAGCGAAAAATGAAGATATTTATAGATATGGGAGGCCCGAACGGAAGGGGAGGTAGATAATGGTTCTAATGGGGAGTCTAATGAGAAAGGAGATCTAGAGAGAAGAGAGAACTGTTGGGTTAAGAGCCTTCTTAAAGAATCATATTTAAGAAGGGAGGAGGCGGGCAGGCAAAATTTGGATTGTACTTCCTGAGGGGATAAAAAATGCCTACCTTGGAGTAAATGTTTGACTTGGATCATCCCTTTGGCCACCCAGTATTTCCAAAAAATAGTACGATTAGAAAGTTTAATAGACTTATTATGCCATATCCGGGAATCTAGGAACAAAGATGAAAGAGATTTGTTAAGGATCGGATTAAAACTCAATATTAATTGTGAGATGGTTGGGGACTTAAATGAGCGAGGAGGATGAGAGAAATTGGCTAGCGAGGGAAAGGGATGAATCAGGGAATCCTCCAATCTATGCCAGACTGATAAGAAGGATGTTTCCGAAGAGGATATGGTAAAACCTGACGAATTAGAAAGGAAGAATGATACTGTCGGAAGTTGGGGAAATTGACACCACCCCGATCTTTAGGTGCAGACAAAGAAAGTAAAGAGATGCGGGATTTCCGGTTATTCCAAAGAAATTTACTTAAGGTACTATTCAGAGTTTTAAAGAACTTTAGCCTCACAGGTAACATGGACAGGTAGAAGTTAATAACAGGAAGCATCATCATTTTGATTGTGTCCAATCTACCCCACCAAGATAAAAATAAGGGAGACCATTTCTCAGCCATACGAGTCACCTTTAATAAAAGATCCCCTAAATTAAGTTGAACTGTATTAGCAATGGAAGAGGAGTATTTGACCCCCAAACACATGATGCAATTGGTATTCCATTTGAAACCCACTCCTTCGAACATATTTTTTAAGTAGTATTTATTTAGTGGAAGCATTTCAGATTTAGAGAAGTTTAACTTATATCCCGACAAGGCGGCGTATGAAGAAAGGATGTCAGTAAAAGCGGTAGAGAGATAATAGGGTCTGAGATATATAACAAAATGTCATCTGCATAAGCAGTGAACTTGACTTCAGTGGATTTATAAGTAAAACCCCGAAATAAGGAAGAATGTCATAAAGACTGAAGAAAAGGTTCAAGAGATAGTATAAAAAGCAAAGGCGAGAGAGGGCAGTCCTGACGAGTGCCCCTCTGAAGGGTAAAATAAGAAGATTGAGAACCATTAACAAAAACCGAAGTGGTCGGGAAAGAATATAGCAAACTTATAAGAGATAAGATAATAGGGCCGAAGCCATGCCATTTGAGTGCCCGCAACATGAAAAGTCAGTGAACACGGTCAAAGGCTTTCTCAGCGTCTAAGGTAATGGCTGCGACAGGGGAGGGACTCTTCAATGCAAGATGAATTATGTTTTAAAATGTTCTTGAATTGTCTGCCAGTGTTCTTCCTTTGACAAATCCCGTCTGTTCAGAGCCGACCAAATCTGGAATTACCTGATTAATACGAAGGGCCGACACTTTAGCAAAAGTTTTGCAATCTAAATTTATTAAAGAAATAGGGCGATAGTTGGCACAAGATGAGAGATCTTTATCCTTCTTTGGGATAAAACAGATCATGGCTTCTAAAAAAGTGCCACAAGCCTCATTATGAGAAATAAAGTATTGAAAGAGCGATAAAAGATACGGGAGAAGAGTCTGAGAGAAGCAGGAATAAAACTCAGCGGTAAAGCCATCAGGACCAGGTGCCTTATCTTTAGGTAACTGAGCTAAGGCTAACTTGATCTCGGAGAGGGACAGGTCTTTATCCAAGAAAGAGCAATCGGGGAAGGGGAGGAGCGAGGAGGCAGTGAATCAAAAAACGAATCCAGAGCAGTGTCAGAGGGAGAAGATTCAGGAGTGTATAGGTTTTTATAGAAAACCGTAAAGCAATTTAATATCTCCTCGTCTTTGAAGTGATTAACGCCGTTATCATCAATTATATTGACTATTTTAGATTTTTGAGATTTGACTTTCAAATTGTTCGCTATCAATTTACCAGCTCTATTGCGTCCGCCGTAGAATTTGGAGTTGATTTTTAATAGCGTCCCGGAGGCGTTCTCCGTTGACTTTCTGTTAAAATTTAATTTAGCTTGGACTAATTGTTTAAGAATAGCATCATCACTAGAAGAGAAATAAGCATGTTCAAGCTTCTTAATAGAAGATAATAGGGAAGTTGATTCCTTAGGAAGTTTTTTCTTCTTAGTAGCCACATAATCTATGATAAATCCTCTGGCTGTCGCTTTAAAAGCGTCCCATGTAGTATGGAAAGGTATGTCCGGATTGGTATTAATGAGAAAAATTCTAATAGGAAATCTTTGAAGCGCCCAATAAAAATAGGGTCTTTAAGTAAATAATTATTAAAGCGCCATCTACTGGGTTTGGAGGGTTCAGAGGGAAGATCTAAATTGATAAAAACAGGAGCGTGGTTGGAAATAAGTACGGATCCAATTTCTGCATGAGTTAGGTTAGTGAGAAGATGAGGACTCAAAAAAATGTAATCAATTCTAGATTTAGAGTTATGCGTAGGAGAGTAAAAGGTAAATTCCAAACTATCTGGATTGTATATCCTCCAGGCATCCACCAAACCTCTTGAGCGAAAAGTGCTCGTAAAGGTTTTTTGCATTTTATTAGGGATATACCTAGAAGAGGATTTCCTGTCAATGAAGGGGTCCATAACCTGACTGCAATCCCCGCCCACCAGGAGGTTGGAATTAGGACAGGAGTGAAGGACATGCGACATGGACTGCCAAAACTGTGAATCGATACCAGTGGGACCATAAATGTTAAGGAGAGAAATAGGTGAACAGTTTATAACAAGGTGAAGAAGAAGCCATCCGCCATCAATATCCCTCTCCTCCTTTTCAATGGTAAGGGAAAGGGATTTATGAAATAATGTCGCCACTCCATTTTTTCTATCTCTAGCTGGGGAACAATAAACATGACCCACCCAGTGCTTTTTGAGAGAGCTAATATCATTTTCTGTAAGGTGAGTTTCTTGTAACATTGCAATTTTACAATGTAATCTAGATAAATGGGTAAGTACCCTGTGTTTCTTGATGGGATTACGCAGACCCTTCACATTCCAGGACACAATACGAACATTGTCAGTCATAATGATAAGGGAGAAACAGTAAGCACAACCATGAGCATTCTAAAATTGGTAAAATTGTGAATTCAACATGCAAAGATTTTAAGCCAACTAGTAATAAAGTATGCAATAAGAATAAATGGAAAAAAGATGTTAAAAGGGTGAAAAACAAGGTAAGAGACATAGATAGAAATGAACTGAGATAGTATTTTAGAGAGAAAAGAAAAGAAAGAAAAACCAGAACACAAATAAAAAAGAATAGTAAAGAAGAAACAAGAATAGAGTAGAAAAAGAAAAGGGAAGAGGATATGAATAATAGGAAAAGAGAAGTCGACAAGAAGCCAAGAGACTTCAGTCAAGATGAGCAAAATACAATTCCAGACTGAAAAGAACAGCATGAGGAAGCGGGGAGCCACGAAAGGAAGACAAACGACAGAGTCGACGAAGTCAAAGAGAAACGACAAAGACCTCTAAATGGGTTAATGAAAAGAAATAAAGTGAGGAGCAGCAGCTAGAAAGATATGGAAGACAGAATTAACTTAGAGATACAAATACTATAGCAGACGACCATAGGGTACGAGCATATTTGGCAAAG
The DNA here is from genome assembly GCA_963921515.1 of Calotriton arnoldi. Lineage (NCBI taxonomy): Eukaryota > Metazoa > Chordata > Amphibia > Caudata > Salamandridae > Calotriton > Calotriton arnoldi. Next base: position 4,183,365 of record CAWUFW010000408.1, read on the forward strand.
GCAGTAACACTTACCAACATGTAGGGAGGAACTATAAACACTAGGAGTGGGACGGGAGGCACAGGAAAGGAGGAATCAGCAAGGGGGGGGGTGTCCGTGCTAGACAAGAGACATCTGTAAAAAGAAACAACATAGTTAATAAGGAATAGCCCCATGAAGGTACAAACATACAACAACCATGAGTTAAACAAACAGATAAGGGAGAAAAAAGGGCGAAAACCATCGGAGTCTATAAATTAGGGAAAGTTAAGCAAAAACTTGGTAGAAAAGTCAGTGTTCATGTTTTCCCAAAGTCCATTTCTTCTCCTTTGTGGCGAATAATAAACTGTTGTAAGTCCTCAGGGCAGTCAAATGAGTGAGTCCTTTCCTTGTAGGTGACTTTAAAAAAACAGGGATGCACAAGACCATATCTGGCCTTCATGGAACGAAGAGCAGGGCGATAGGAAAGGAACTCCTTACGACAAGCAGCGGTGGCACGAGCCACGTCCTGAGAAAGAAAAACTTTTTGGCCAGACCACAGCATCTGCTTCCACTGCTTTGCAGCCTAACAACTCAGTATATTCCAAAAAAAAGACAATTATCCCTCTGGGGCGACTGAGTGACCATGTAGAGGGAGACCCCCCAAGTTTGGGTCCAATACGATGATCTCGTTGCAGGTTAAGTGTGGTACCTTCCTTGAGACCAACTATTTTAGGAATATGAATTTTAAGAAAGGCAAGCATGTCAGGCCCCTCTTCCCCTTCAGGAACACCATGAATTCTAAGGTTGTTGCGCCTGTTGCGGTATTCCAAGTCCTCCGTTTGTTGTTTAAGAAGAGCTATTTCTTTGGACATAGCTTCAACTTTAGGGATCACATCTTGAGCATCACTGATCTTCTGCCCCACCATCGATACCCTTGACTCCAAATTAGACCATTTCTCCTCTAGTCTCTGAAGAGTAGCGTTAGTGTCAATAACAAAGGGTTTCATAAGCTTTATTTCCTCCATGAGATCATCCAACGTTATGGGTAGTGGAGATTTTGTAGGAGAACCAGGGTCTTTCTTTTGTCGTTTAGAAGCGGCAGTGGTGGAATCTTTGCGGAGGGAAGACATGGTTGCAGAGGCGCCCTTCTGGTTGAAGGAGGAAGGAGGCTCCATATATGGGCAAAAGACTATATAACACTGATGCAACGCAGCCTCAAAAGTCACTTGGTTAGCACTTGGTGGCGAAATCAAGAACTTGGGAGCCAAAAATTAGATACTGACCTTTTCCTCTTCCCCCCTCTCTCCCCTAAACAAACAAGAGAGAGGCAGAGGAGAACATACAAAAGCCACCAGGATAAGTCGCTAGTGACCCAGTACAAATAGAGGGCTTTGAATTGTTAAATAGAGGGTTAATTAAGCCAGAGCGTTTCCAGTAAGAAATTAGGACCTACTTTCTGTAGGATTTAATGCATTGCCAGTATCAGAGAATATGTAGAAATAGCAGCCGTTCACCGCCGCCTCCCGCTGTATTCAAAATGGCGGCCGCAATAGAATCCCTGAGGAGAGCGCGACACAGGGGAAACAGGGTCGAAAAACGGCTTGTGAAAGTAAAAAAATAGCAGCTACCTGTGCCCCCGCGTCCGCGCCTCCAGAGCCTTCACCTCATGATGCTCAAAGACGAGTGCTGCCGCTCCAGGGAGAAAAACAGTTCCGGTCGAAGCGCGGAGCTTCTAAGAGTTGCGGCCATCTTGCGGCGGCTCAAGCCACGCCCCCCCCTATGTTCTTGGTAAGCAATGGTAGGCTCCACGGCCCCTATGTTCTTGGTAAGCAATGGTAAACTCCACGCCCCCTGTGTTCTTAGTAAGCAATGGTAGGCTCCACGCACCCTATGTTCTTGGTAAGCAATGGCAGGCTAAACAGCTCCCTGTTCCTTGGTAAGCAATGGTAGGCTCCACGCCCCCCTATGTTCATGATAAGCAATGGTAGGCTTCACGCCCCACTATGTTCTTGGTAAGCAGTGTTAGGCTCCACGCCCCCTATGTCCTTGGTATGCATTGGCAGGCTCCACGCCCCCCTGTATTCTTGGTAAGCAATGGTAGGCTCCACGCCCCGCTATATTTTTGGTAAGCAATAGTAAGATCCACGCCCCCCTATGTTCTTGGTAAGCAATGGAAGGATCCACGCCCTCCTATGTTCTTGGTAAGCAATGGCAGGGTCCACGGCTCCCTGTTTCTTGGTAAGCAATGGTAGGCATCACGCTCCCCTATGTTCTTGGTAAGCAATGGCAGGCTTTACGCCCCCCTATGTTCTTGGTAAGCAATGGTAGGCTCCACGGCCCCATATGTTCTTGGTAAGCAATGGCAGGCTCCACGCCCCCTATGTTCTTGGTAAGCAATGGTAGGCTCCACGCACCCTATGTTCTTGGTAAGCTCACAGTATGTCTTGTCGCAGACATCGTATACACTATGTAGTAGGCTCGACCTAAGAAAGAGTAGTTTAGGCAGCCTTAGCTCAGAGGTCTAAACTGGCTTTCCAAGTTTTCAAGCCAGTTTGGAATAGGTCTGGCGTTGCAAAAAACATGCCCGGTCACTAAAAAGAAAAGTTGCCCTCATTCACAAATCACGATTCCAGGCTTTTTGTGCCCTTTATGGAACATATGTGGCAAGTGCTGCATTTTAAGTTAGATTGGACTATTCGTTTTGTGAAAATCTGGATGGGAATTGATGTCATGTGTGCAGTGATTATTGGAATTAGCCATTGCTCGGATGTGGGGTTGAATCAATGGCACTTTTTGCATTTTAAAACACATCAATGAGATGTTTCAGCCCGCGCGGTGGGGGGCGTGAAGAAGATGGGTATATAGAGTATCTGTGTGCGCGTGCATGTGTGCTCAGTGTCTGCGTGTGTTCTCATATATGTGTGCTGGGAGCAGGCGCTCAACGCCCATAAGGCTCAAAGGGCTTTACCCCCCTCCCCCTCGTATGTGTCATCCCGGCTGAGACAGCTTCCCGGGCATACACACAGCCGCACCCGAGTACTTCACAGGTCTTTAAAAGACCATTTAGTTGTTAAGGAGGCTTTGTTGTTTTTTCACCCCTTCTTAGAGCCCCCCCCCCCGCATCTCCACTCCCCCCCGAAATTTTTATTAGGACCCCCCCCTCAAAATTTGGCTCTAGTTGCGCCTCTGGCTGTGAGTGTGTGTGTTTGTGCACGTGGGTGCCACTTCTCTGCAGCCAGCTAGCCTACATGTCTGGCAGTTATTTCCCAGCAATGGCTCAGCTCTTCTGCTTCAGCTCTTACAGCAGTGCTTAATTTGAGCCAGTGGTTTCTGGTGCTGGCACCGGCACTTAATTGTCAACACCGGCACTTATGACAGTCTGCCACACAGTAGTGCTGTCAGTTGAATTTAATGATGAGCACAACAGCGGTTTATTAATTCAATACACAATAAAAAAAATGACTTCCACCTACCACCCAGCTTTGGGGGCCTGAAATTGTCACACTTCTAAGAGTGTGATGGTTAGTAGTGTGTTTGTGGTGTCATGGCAGCTCTGGCAGGGGCAACAGGTGGTGCAAGCTGCAGTGGCCTCCTGACGAGGGACCTGGTACTTTTTTTTTTTTTTTTTTACAAATTAAGCGCTGTCTAACAGTAGCAAAAACATCCCTTTGGGGCACAAAAGCCGTACACACTGGTCAGCCCTTCTGGCATTGCCCTGGTGCCCGGATGACCCATCCAAGCCTAGTGTCTGAACATGGCGGATGAAAGCCATGGAGGCCTGGGTGAGACTCCTCTGCCTGGGGGTGCTGTGGGCCTTTCTTGCAGGTGGGTGGGCGTGGCTTAGAGCTCTTTTACAGGCCCGCCATGGCCAGGACGCTCTTACTGGGCCTCACAAGGCCTGACCAGGGCTATAAATGCATGCTTGGCCTCTGCTCAGGAATGCGGAAACACCAGGCTGGCAGCGGCCATTGTCCCGCCAACAGGTTCCCAGAGCTGAGGCCTAATGTAGGTCATCACGGCTCAGCCCTTTCCTCTGCAGCGACATGTGAGCTTGGAGGCCTCAATAACGTGCCCTAGATATGAAATCTGAGAACAAAGGGGGCCTGGCGGGCCAACGGGGGCTCCTGGTTTCACGGACATGTGGCCATCACATGAAATGAATGATTCGAGCTCCTCGTTGGCCGAGTTCTGCCACCTGCTTGTGCCACGAGGTGGCACGCGTTCTTAAAGTGTGCCATCTCCCAGAGGCCAACCTTCGCCTGTCAGCGCGGCTGAGTCATGGGGTCACTGGTACTAATGTTTTCAGCCTCAGAATGATGAGAGGCTAAAAGGCCCTCCAGGGATGCAAAGCTATGACCTTCAGGTTAACAACAGCTCTCTACAGTGTGGGCACCTCCCAGCGCTTGGCGAAGGCAGGATTCCTCCCCAAAGGGGTGCTGTGTAAATTCAGGGCGTGAGACTGTTGGAAACATGTCAGTTCTTCTTTTAGGCACGAACCAGCATGAAGCTCTGAAAAAAGACCATTCTTTGTTTTGGAATCTGCTGTTCCTAGGCCGCCAAGTGACCCCAGGCCACGTGTGATGCCCTCAGCTAGTCCTGGCTTATTCTTTTTAACTCAATAAACCAGCACACTGTGCAGCACTTCTAACATAATGCAGTCTGCAGAGACACAATGCATTATTCATTAAGGATGCCACAGCAGTCGCACCACCACTCCCAATCTTGCAGGACTTCTGGGGTCAGCCCTTGGCTTTGCCAATAGCTTTCTCCATTTTTGCACAGTTAGCCATGTCTTTCTGCTAGGCCAATAGTTACAGAGGGAGCAGCAGGCCACTCCCAAACAGGGCAATGTCCCTCTTTGCGATCACAGGACCAGTCCCTACCAGGGCAGCTCCTCCTCTACAATCCTCAGTACACAATGCGGGGCGAGCGGTCCACTGGTTTGCCTATTATTCTGGAAAGAGTGGTAAGTATTACAGTCCGGTACGCAATGCTAATGGGCAGTCCAAATCTACTCGAAACAAGCATTGGCATAGCCAATAGGTCTCGCCTTTGGGGCCTTATAAGTGTTTAGCCAGAGCTATTGACTTTGCCAATGTCTTCAAGCTGTGCTGTAGAGAAGTGTGGCTGCTGTGCGGCATGCTGAAAAGTTATAATAAAAAAGTGTCAGAAGCATTTTTGTTACTTTATATATGACCAAGAAGGCATTATGTAAAACTGAACGACCATATTAAAAAAAGTATTTACAATAAAAAATGTCCTCAGTTTTCTTTTGTTCTTGCAATGCTGGCAATGGTTGTTTGTTAAAGCTTTTTTTTGAGGAGGCATAAACAATCGGAGGGTGAAGGTTGGGAACTAGTACCTGTATTATAACACTAGCAGCGGCCAGACGCTAGGGGAGAATCAACAGATGCCAGATTCCGAGAGCAGGCTGAGGTGGTGCTGAGTGATGCTGAGGTGGTAGTGGTGGTGGTGGTGGTGACTGTTGCGGAGACGATGCTGAGGTGATGCTGAATGATACTCAGGTGTTGCTGAGTGATACTGCTGTGGTGCTGAGTGATGCTGTGGTGGTGCTGAGTGATATTATCTTGGCGCTGAGTGATGCTGTGGCGGCGCTGAGTTTTGCTGTGGCGGCGCTGAGTGATGCTGTGGCGACCCTGAGAGATGCTGTGGTGGCGGTGAGCGATGCAGTGGCGGTGCTGAGCGATGCTGTGGCGGCGCTGAGCGATGCTGTGGTGGCGCTGAGCGATGCTGTGGTGGCGCTGAGCGATGCTGTGGTGGCGCTGAGCGATGCTGTGGTGGCGCTGAGCGATACTGTGGTGGCGCTGAGCGATGCTGTGGTGGCGCTGAGCGATGCTGTGGTGGCGCTGAGTGATGCTGTGGTGACGCTGAGCGATGCTGTGGTGGCGCTGAGCGATGCTGTGATGGCGCTGAGCGATGCTGTGGTGGCGCTGAGCGATGCTGTGGTGGCGCTGAGCGATGCTGTGGTGGCGCTGAGCGATACTGTGGTGGCGCTGAGCGATGCTGTGGTGGCGCTGAGCGATGCTGTGGTGGCGCTGAGTGATGCTGTGGTGACGCTGAGCGATGCTGTGGTGGCGCTGAGCGATGCTGTAGTGGCGCTGAGCGATGCTGTGGTGGCGCTGACCGATGCTGTGGTGGTGCTGAGCGATGCTGTGGTGGTGCTGAGTCATCCTGTGGTGATGCTGAGTGATGCAGTGTTGGCCCTGAGTGATGATGTGGTGTCGCTGAGTAAAGCTATGGTGGTGCTGAGTGATGCTGTGGTGGCGCGGAGTGATGTTGTGGTGGCGCTGAGTGATGCTGTGGTGGCGCTAAGTGATGCGGTGGTTGTGCTGAGTAATGCTGTGGTTGTGCTAAGTGATGCTGTGGTTGCACTGAGTGATGCTGTGGTTGCACTGAGTGATGCTGTGATGGCGTTGAGTGATGCTGTGATGGCGTTGAGAGATGTTGTGTTGGTGCTGAGTGATGCTGTGCTGGCTCTGATTGATGCTGTGCTGGCTCTGATTGATGCTGTGGTTGCGCTGAGTGATGCTGTGGTGTTGCCGAGTGAGAGATAGAGTGAATATATAATGCCCAATTAGAGAGGGTGGTGAGAGAGAAAGAGAGAGAAAGAGTGTACATAGAATAAAGAGTGGAGCGGGATAGAGAGAGAGAAAGAAGGGGAGAGAGAGTGAATGAAGGAGTTTGAAAGAGAAACAGATAAAGGGGTGAGAGAGAATGAAATGCTAAAAAAGATAGAGAGGGGAGAGTTAATTAAGTAGAGAGAGAATTAGAGAGGGAGAGAGAGAGAAGGAGAGAGACAATAAGAGTGGGGGTGTGGAGTTTAAATAGAGTGAAGAAGTGACGCGGAAAAAGTAACCTTAAATATAGCTTTGTGCTTTGCGCGAATAAATATTTTTAAAAAAACAGTGAGAGACAAAAATACTGGTAATTCGGCTGTGACTCCCAATATAAAACAAATAGCGATATAAGGTGAAATCAACCCACCGAAGCAATATTTCTAACTAGACCAAAAAAAGCTTGCATTTCAATGCTAATCGCTGTTGTTTTTCATGTGACTGTAGTCCAGGGCCCTCAGTTGGTAATGTGAGCTGCTGCTGCGATTGAAACATCAGAGTCCAGAGAGTTAATGAGCCATGACGAGGAAATGAGGTAGAGATAGGAAACCCAGATGCCAGCTGCGCGTGCACGTCATCGTGAACTCAAGCTGGTCGCCAGCCGAAAGCCAGTGTTTGCACTTCCCAAAACCCGCTTACTAAAACTCTCGGCCAGACCAGCGCAAGCGCTGGTGCAGGCCGAGACCTAAAAAACAAAAGAAGTGAAAAATCAAGACAGTGCGGGTGCCACAAAAACAGCCTTGTGCCATCCTTTATAGACAGCGGGTGTTAGAAGAAAAACTAGATCTTGTGAAATCCCAAACAAGGGCCTCTTCTAATGAAAATGTCCTTTCCACCTGCGATAGGTTATCTCCAATCACTGCTCAAGCACAAACACGTTTGCAATCATGAGAACATGTTGATGTAAAGGCAAAGTGGCCAGTGCAGTTAAGAGATATAAACACGGATGGGCCCAAGAGAATCACAGGGTGGTACCGAACTGTCTTTCTATCCCAGGTGTCAAAGAAACAGTGTCTGCTGCAGCAGATCGATTAATCGCTGATGGCCGTCGCAGGCAATCAGAAAACTCAACAGAGCGGGCCGTGTTACTATAAAGTCGGAGCCCTGTAGTGCACAAATAATGTTAAAAAAAATACAAGAAAGAAATTGAATAAAACTTAAAAAGAACAAGTGGAATCACCAAGTATCAACACATGAGAAACCTTAAAATGCACACGCGGAAACTATGTGCACAACATGGTTGCTTCCCATTTACACATCCGGCTGGTGTTAAAGCTCGCTGCAACACTTCCTACAGTCGACTCTGAATGCATCTCGAACCGTCTTTAGTGTGAACCTCGCTTCACACAGTGTTTATCACAGATCATCTGAAAGATGGCGCTGAAGACGTCTACCGTCAATTCAAGAGAGGCGGCGAGCGACTCTGCGGGAGGGAGCGTCTTATTGGTGTGTTTTAGTACTTTCTCAAAGGCCAACCAGCCCCGGAGGATGTCAAAGCGCTGTGCAAATATACGTTAAAATATAACAGAATGAACACACGTATTCGATGCAGTTTAACAGCTTGACGTGTCGTCGTTTACGCTAGGGGGAAATTTGAAATGTAAGGTGCTGCTGGCATACGAAACAGAACAAAACAGCCTTCTGCACAGGGCACAAGTCCTAAACGAGCTGGTTCTGCAGTCAGGATAAAATGACAGGTTTAAAATGAACGAGGGCGAGCGAGCGCGGCAGCCTGCTCAGCTGACCAGACACTCGTGCGTCATGGCCTTTTCCCGGCATGTGTTTCCAATTATCACGCCCGCGTCTGGGCACGATAATGGGAAACACATGTCTGCGGCGCGCGTAACCGCCCGAAAAAGGCCACGACGCACGAGCGTCTGGTCAGCTTTTCAAACCCCCTTACATAAAGTCTTCGCCTAGCAGCGCTTGCGCGCTACTCGAGGCTCGACCTAAAAAATGACAGTCAGTAGAGTCAGTGCTTTAAATGGGACGGTACTCACAGGTACTGAGTACCGGCACTTCTTTTTATACCTTTAATTACCGGCCCCGCCCGTCTCCACTGCCAAGAAGAGTACCAGAAGTCATAACTGGTAGGCTGATTTTTAGGTCGAAGCCATCTGATTTGCTAACGACATCTCGGGGACATTCAGAAAGCTTCCCTGGGAATGCATTCCGCCTGTTGCTTGCCATCAGCTTTGTGGTTTGTGACTCACATTTTCTGGCTTTCTGGCTTTATTTGTTTTTGGCTGCCCAGTGTGAGTTCTTCCCTCGCAAGGAGTAAAGCCTTTTCACACTACCTCTGTTATTCTTCCATGAGTGCTCCTCTCTGTAAACAGGCCTGTAAATCTTGTTCTTATCTTGTCACATTTGCTGTGCATTCAAAGATCAAAGACAGAGGTCAAATGTCACGCACTGTCTTCTGAGAGAGCTTGGTGTTTACTCTTTTCTCACTGACTTCGAAGTGAGAGGATTTATATGACAATCTTGCTGGATACAGGGAAAAGGAAAAGTTTTGTCTCTAGCACATAACAACATTTAAATGAACTGTGCAAATATTTCAGAATATATGAGAATTAGGAAAGCACATTTTTTTGTTAATTCTGAAGTGTGTTGGAAACAAATACTTTAATCTGATCAAAACAACTCAATACAGTACCTGATCTCATTTCCACACATTATCGTTTGTGCCCTATATAGTTTTATTGTGCAAATGTAATGGTTATTACAATTGAAAATATGTTGTCCGTAATTGCAATGTGCTACCACACCATGGTTACTCCTCACTGCACCACTCCCACTCTACTCTGCACCACTCCACTGCACTTTACTCTGCACAACTCCATGCACTGAACTCTTCTCCACTTTGCACCACTCTACTCTGTCGCTGCACTCTACACCACTTCACTCTACTCTGCACCACTCTACTTTATGCCAATGCACTCTACTCTAATCTACACTGCTGCACTTTTCCCCACTGCCCTCTACACTACTCCTCTATACTCTGCACAACTCCACTCTACGCCACTCTGCAACACTGCACTCTATGCTACTACACTCTACTCTGCACCACTCAACTCTAAGCCCCTACACTCTACGCCAATTGACTGTATGCCACTGTAATCTACTTTGCACCCCTGCACTCTACACCACTTTACTCTATGCCATTACACTCTATGCCACTCTACGCCACTGCCTCTGCCCTGCACAACTCTCCTCAACGCCACTTTACTGTACTCTGGAACAATCTATTCTACGCCACTGCACTCTACACCACTGCACTCTATGCCACTCTATATTATAAACCACTGCACTCTACGCCAATGCACGCTATGCAACTGCACTCTACGTCTCTGCACTCTAAGTACTCTGCACCAATGCTCTTTACACCACCGCACTCTACCCAATGCACTCTATGCCACTCTACATCACTGCACTTTATGACACTCTACTCTGCACTACTGCACTCTATGCCAGTGCACTCTACACCACTCTACTCTGCATCACTGCATTCTGCACCACTGCATCTACATCACTTCACTCTAATGCACTCTACGCCACTCCACTCTTCACCAGTCTACACCACTGCACTCGTTGCCACTTTACGCCACTCTACTGTACTCTGCACCACTGCAATCTACGCCACTGCACTCTACTCTGCACCACCCTAATCTACTCCACTGCAATCTATAGCCCTGCATTGTACACCGCTGAATTCTAAGCTGCTGCAGTCTATGCCACTATACTCTGCAACACTCTAATGCACTCTACACCAGTCCACTCTATTCTACGCCACTGTACACCTCTCTATGCCACTGTACTTTACGCCACTGCACTCTACTTTGCACCGCTGTACTCATTTCCACTGGCAGTCCACTCAAAGGGGAGTTAAGAAAGCCACCAGAGGTAAGGAGTTAAAACGTGCCCTTTGTCCTCCAGGAGCCTTTTGAAGAGTATCCGTCTGCTTGTGTGAGTGTTTGTGTGTCTGAAAGAGGAAGAGAGAATCCAGCCATTCTCAGAGGTGTTTGGAAATAATGTGTGGTTTGATTTTTGTGCGCATGTCCGCTTTTGCGCACACAAACATATATGAATATTGTGCCCAATGCAAACAAATAACAGCTTGGTATCACGAAGCTGCACATATAACAAAACCAGGAAACTTTATAATAGCATGATCTGTGTGTTGGTATCTTCTGCAACCGACGCAGCCGGTATCTGCTGCAACCGACGCAGCCGGTATCTGCTGCAACCGACGCAGCCGGTATCTGCTGCAACCGACGCAGCCGGTATCTGCTGCAACCGACGCAGCCGGTATCTGCTGCAACTGACGCAGCCGGTATCTGCTGCAACTGACGCAGCCTGTCAAGTTTCCCAGATCCTTCGGTGATTTGCTGCGCCAGTCCAGACCCACAGTCCAGGTTTTTCCTTGAATTCTGAGACTTGCAGATTATTTGTTGCATTATAAAACTGGACTACATGTCCTACAATTCAAAGACAAATCCTGGCCTGGACTAGCACGTCACACACGGACCTGGGAAACGTGGCAGCTCTGCTGAAGTAGAAGTCATTATTATGCTGTTATTCCAAAGTCTCTTTCACCAGATGCCAGGGGCACACTGGCCACTAACCCGATAGTGCTTACAGCGGTGTCGCTAGGTTGGCCGCATTCCTGGTTTAGAGGCTTTCTTAACGAGATAGGTTGCATTTTGTGACCCATTCGGAATCACAGCTATCCCAGGAATGGTGGCCTGCTGAGGTCAGCAGACCACCATGTCTGTGACTGCTTTTTAATAAAGCAATCTTTTTTAAATGCAGCCCGTTTTCCTTAAAGGAAAACAGGATACGTTAAAAAAAAAAAAAATTTACCTTGAAGTTTTATCTTTTAAGAGTAGGTGGTGGTCCGTGGGACTGCTGCCTGCTCTTAAAAATATTTTTATTTGCATTATCCTTCTGCTTTGGGAATGGGTTTCCACCAGTTTCAAACTGGTGGTAAAGTATTACTGTTTTGTGACCCGAATTTGATCACAAAACAGTAATACATACCATACCGATTTGGTATTTGGAAGGGACGCCCTAAATACACCCCTTCCAAATACCGAATCGCAAATGCAAGATGCAGTTTGGTAACAAGTTACTGAATCGCATTTTGTACATTTGAAAAAGTATTTTTCCGGTCGCAAACAGCCTAATTCTGCGAATCGGGCCATTTGTGAGCAGAAAAATGCTTTGTATGTCTGGCCTTAAGTGCTGCTCTTCGTGAGCTCACCCTGATATTTTCATAGTCTGTTCCCTGTGTGGAACAAAGCACTGAGCAAAGATCTGAAATGGTAGAGGCCAGGCCAGACAGGGCTGAGCTGAGACCGCACATCACTGGCACAAGATAGTACATCGATGGTCCAATATCACTCAGTGCTGGCCTAAATCACAGCAGTGGCTCATAATCAGACAAAGATGGCTTAAAATCACACTGTGTTGAGCCAAGTCCACACATTTCTGGCCAAAGACCACACAGCATGGGTCAGGATCACTTTAATACAATGGGCTGCATACATATTTCTGTGAGTCATAGCAACACACTGGCTATTAATTGCTATTTATGTGTTGTGCCGCGTGTGCAGAGGAAATCTGCACATATAGGAAATTTGAGACTACTAACAAGGACACAGCAAGTGCAAAATGAAAACGCGACAGATGGCAGAAGTGTCTTTGTATCCTGTACGACTCCCAGGCCCGTCCCCCTAGCTCAGCCCACTAGCCACACCCCCAACTCAATTTGATGAGTACCTGCACTTAGTTTTTCCTATTTAAAACAGTGAGCTACAGACGTCCACCTAAGGACATTTAAATCCTAATATATAATTATATACAAGAGGCCTGCACCGCCAGAGTGTCACCTTTGTTGATGCTCTCTCAATCATATCTATGAGGCGACGCAGAGCCACCCTGCGTGGCTATTCATGGCCTCATAAACATGGAGTAAAGCAAGGCAGAGCAAAGTACTGCGTTGCCTTACTTTGTGTCAAGGAGGCGTTCCATGGGCGTTGCGGTGGGTTTCCCCACTCAACACCCATGGATTCTGACGCTGCCCCAGATTTACAAAATCACAGAAACCTGGGGCAGCTACTAAATTTTACGCCTCTCCAGGCGAGGCGTAACTAGGACACATGTTTTCATTTCTCCTAGTTGTTTCCTCTTTCCATTGATTGCATTTGTGCAGGAAGGGGCAGCTTCCTGCACAAAAACATCCAGCAAACAATGCAGTCACCCTTGTACCATGATGCAAGGGTGCCTGTGTTGGCGCTAGGCACCAAATTTTGCACTGGCGCTAGGAAAGGACAGGAATGCACCATATCTCATAAATACGGTGCATTCCTGCCCTTTCTAATTGGCGTAGGGCAGCACAGCACAATGACTTTTGGCGCTGCCCTACACCAATTCTTTGAAAACAAGGCCTTTGATTCAGTCCTCAGTTTGGGGCACAGAGCATTCCAGAGCTGAGCTGCCAGTACTTGAGTCAGCCTGAATCCAGGGCTCCTGCCTATAAATCTGGGCTGTGCTTGAGCTCAGGGTTCTGCCATTTCTCTAGTTTACAGTGTTTATTGGCATTTTCTCCCTGGCCCTTGCTTCGGTGACGATGTACAGAGGTTTGAGCTTCATCCTCTGGAGCTAGTTCAGGTCTGTGAGAGCCAGAGTGATCTGGAACAGTTGCTGTGAGTTGAGGCAGAGTCTGGCTGCTTGGGTTTGTAGTCTCTGAAGTTTCAAGGCCTGAGTTTCTGGGGCTCCAGCCTTGACAGTGTTGCAGTAATCTAGCCTTGATTATACTGGCCGTTGAATGCAGTCTGGTCTCTGCAGCAGCAGAAGGACACTTTTCAGCAGCATTATAGAGCTGGTATTCCTACCCACTGCTGTGATGTGTACAGCTTTAGCAGGAGTTGGGGTATCTCATGGTTCTTCTGGCTTGTCGGATGGCGCACTGTCACATGGACGTCTACGACAGAGGGTTTGGAGTCTGCTGCGTCCCGACACGGATGGCGATTTATTCAGTAGTACATGTTTCAGGCAGTCATGTCAGGGAAACCATGTATTTGTTACGTGAAGTGTGTTTGAAGGGCGCGCATAACATCCAGGGGAGTATCCTGGCACTGGTAGACATGCCGGGTCCCGACTGGGACCTAGTTGAAGAGCCAGGTTTTGAGTTTCTTGCGAAAATGAAGGATAGAGGAGCCAGATGCAAGAAGTCTTGTCTGTCGGCTCTAGTTCTGCAGATGCGCGGGGTGTGTGCTAGCGGGAGGCTGGCCAAGGGGAGGGTTCTGCATGTGGAAGCTGATGCAGCTGTTCAGGTAGGTGAGGCCAAGATTGTGTAACGCCTTGTTAGTGTGAGTACGAAGTTTGAAGAGAGGGCATTTGTGAACCGGGAGACAGTGTCGAGTTTTGAGGTGGTTTGTGATGTGAGTATGGGGGTTTGAGTTGGAGTGTAAGTCTGACTGCTGTGTTCTGGATGGCTTAGAGATGTTTGGTGAGGTGGGCATAGATGCCCAGGGAGAGAGCATTCCCGTAGTCTAGTTGGCAGGTCATCAGGGCCCGAGTGACTCTTCTCCAGGTGTTGAGTGGGAGCCACTTGAAGATCATTAAGAGGAGTCTGAGGATGTGGCAGCAGGATGAAGCCACGGTGTTGACTTGGATGGTCATCTAGAGTTGTTTGTCCACCACTATGCCAAGGTTTCTGACTTGACTGGCGCTGTTGAGTGCTTGTCCGAGTTTGGTTGGCACCAGGTCAGAATCCAGAGTTGCGTCCTTTTAAAAAAGTACCACTTATGTTGTGTCGGAGTTGAGCTTGAGGCAGTTGACATTCATCCAGAGGCAACCTTGCACATGCAGGTGGTAAGGGTGGTCTGGGTGTTGGCAGTGCTTAATTTGAGCCAGTGGTTTCTGGTACTCAGCACCAGAATGTAATTGTCAACACTGGCACTTGTAACAGTCTGCAACATGGTGGCTCTGTTCATCTAATACATTTATAGATCAGCACAACAACAGCCGTGAATTAATCCAATATACATTAAAAATGACTAATATCTCTCACTCAAGCCATTCTTATAGCTTTGGGGGCCTGGAATACCCTAAATTGTCACACTTGTAGGTTTATGGTGGTTAGTAGTTGTGCTGTTACTGACACTGCTGGTGGGGGATGGGTGCTGCAAGCTGCAGTGGCCTCCTGACAAGGGACCTGGCCCTTGTTTATTTACAAATTAAGCACTGGTACCAGTGCTTTCCGTCGGGTAAGCTGAGGTGTCCGTTGGATTTCACCTGGCATTTTCACATACACAAGGACAAAAACACACACACGCTCACTCTCCTCTCTGTTTTGAAGGTCTAAAAATATGTTGGTTAGTTTGAAAACTATTGTGTTTTAAGTACTCCTAACACACTGTCCCTTAAACCCCCCTCATGCCCTGCTTATATGATGTCTTTTCACAAGCTGCTCCTCATGCGTGATTGCTGGGAAGTCTGAAGTTTAGCCCCCTCCGCCCCCAACCTTACTGAGCAGGCTTAGCCCCTGAGCATGGGCCCCCCTCTGGTAAGCCAGTGAAATCCTGTGTCTCAGAGTCATTCACTGGCCTTGGGTTGGAAGGATGGCCCCTAAAGGGGGTGGGGACTATGGGCTGGGGCAGGGGCTGGGGGAGGGGGAGGGGGAGAGGGCTTCCATAAAGCCGTGTGTATCAGGGGGACCAGCTTTGGAATGCCGGGGGCCCCTCATTAACACTGAGGACGTCTGAGAGCTGGGGGAGGGTGATGGGGGGGGGGGGTATCCAGGGGAGTGAACGCGGTGTAGCAAGCGTGGCGTGGGCCCTGACGCCAGTAAGGAGCATGGGTCCTTCCAGTGGTTTGGTAGTAAAATAAACTGTAATTCATGGGCCTCGCCCTAACACCACAAGGCCTGGGTGCCACTTCACCTGCTGCACTCTTGATAGGAATGCCACTGAGTGGGGGGGGGGGAGGGGTAGTGGTGGAATCCCAAACAGTTATCTAGTGAAATTTCAAGGCCACAACAATCGCATTCTCTCTCTAATGAAAGAACAACAGTTAAGGCGGATTTACCAGCAGCTGTGCGGGGTGTGTGACATGACTCTGGCGCACAGCAGTGCCTCCCTGGACATCCCGGCTGATGATGGAGGGGGCGGAGGGGGGTGCGGTTTTTAGGATGCCGACTTCGAGGTGTCTTGGAGCCTTGGGGCACAGCGCGCTGTGAGGGGAGGGCTCCTTGTCCACACACAAGAGACCTTTCAATTCAATAATAACATTCCCTCTCCTTGTTTCCCTCCAGTCCTCACAGTCTGTGTTCAGTCCAAAGCCGGGTCTGGTGGCTGCGTGAGCTAATGTGTCTACTGTAGGGGCCTGTGTGCTACTTTCATGGTCACAGGTTCAAATCCTGGCGGGGCCACTCAGCCTTTCATCCTTCTGAGGTCGATAAATGAGTACCTTGGGTAGCAATAAACATCTTCAACTGCGCATACGAGCTCGCCCCGCTACGCAACCCCGACAGACAACGCCCCAGGAAAGCCGCCTGGTTCACCACCGCGCTCCAAGAAGCCAGATGCACCTGCAGACGCCTGGAGAAGAACTGGAGAAACACCAAGACAACCGAAAACCACACCACCTACAAGGACGCCATGACGGACTACCACAACCAGATCAGAGCCACCAAGAGGAACTTCATCCACAACAAAATCCTCGCCAACTCCACCAACTCCAAGGAACTTTTCAGTGTCATTCAGGAATTCACCAACCCACGCCACGAAGCCACAGACATCATCCCGTCTCAAGACCTCTGCGACAAGCTTGGAACCTACTTCCACCTCAAGATCAAAAACCTCTACGACAACTTCGTCGACCATCCACCAGATGCCACAGACGGCTCCCCTCCCCCCAGAGACACCAGCCAGCTCACCATCTCCAACTGGACACCGATCACGGCCGAAGACACCACCTCGACCATGAAAGGCATCCACTCAGGGGCCCCCACCGACCCCTGCCCTCTCACATCTACCACAGAGCCGCGGCCGCCATCGCACCCGAACTACAACGCACCATCAACACCACCTTCAAAACAGGCTCCTTCCCAGATGACTGGAAGCGCGCAGAAGTCAGACCCCTGCTCAAGAAGCCCACAGCTGACCCCACCGACCTCAAGAACTATCGGCCCATCTCGCTCCTCCCCTTCGCAGCCAAAGTTGCAGAGAAAACAGTCAACAGGGAACTGACACGATTCATCGAAGAGAACGCCGTCCTTGACCCGTCCCAATCTGGATTCCGAAGCAACCACAGCACCGATACCGCCCTACTCGCCGCCACAGACGACATCTGCACCCTCCTGGACAAAGGCCACTCTGCAGCCCTCATCCTACTCGACCTATCAGCAGCCTTCGACACCGTCTCCCACCGCACACTAGTCGCCAGACTACACGACGCAGGCATACAAAGAACAGCCCTGGACTGGATCCGATCATTCCTCACCGGAAGAAGCCAAAGGATCAGACTGCCCCCCTTCCTCTCCGCCCCCATGAAAATCACCTACGGAGTCCCACAGGTGTCATCAACGAGCCCGACCCTCTTCAACATCTACATGGCCCCCCTCGCAGCCATCGTCCGACAACACGGCCTCAACATCGTATCCTACGCTGACGACACCCAGCTCATCCTCTCCCTCACCAAAGACCCCACCACCGCCAAACTCAACTTCCAGAAAGGAATGCAAGACGTCGCAGTCGGGATGACCAACAGCTGCCTAAAGCTCAACGTCGATGTTAGATTTGGGGGTCTCTAGTTGGCAGAGGTAGGTACCTTTGTCCAAATAGGGACCCTTGCGTCTAGTCAGGGAAAGTAGGTACACTCCTAAAATAACCCCTGCTCACCCTCTTGGTAGCTTGGCACGAGCAGACAGGCTTATCTCAGAGGCAGTGTGTAAAGCATTTGTGAACACATACAGTAATCAAGTGACAACACTACAAATGGACACCACACAGGTTATATATTTATAAAAATAGGTATACTTTATATAGATTTATCACAAGACCATAAACGACAAAAATAATCCACAATACTGTCAAGAGTGCTTAGTTCTGATCAAAAAGGCTTAATTCAAGGTTCTGTGCGAGTCGGTAGCCTCCTCCGGCTACGGCGATGTCGAGAACAAACAGAGTCTAACAAATCCAGCTGACCGCGTCGAGACGGGCCAACACAGCGTAGACAGACTCGGTCACAGTACCTTTTACTTGAAGCGGCAGGCACGGGCGTGCGAGCCGGATGGCTGTTCGTCGCGGTCGCGATGCAAAAATGGAAGCGTTGCAGGACGCGCTGTCCCTCGATGCGGTGCAGGCAGCGGCTCGTTGACGGCGTCGAGACGGAGTCGGTGAGACCAGGGCCGTGCGTTGCAGGGCGAGACGGTGCTTCGATGCGGTGCTGGCAGGTTGCGGTGCGGCGACGGAGCCGGATTCAGGAGCTGGCGTCGATCAGTCCGGACAGCGGTGCGAGTCGGGCGGTGCGTCGCAAAGCGTGCGAGCGGTGCCCAACTCCGGTGCGGTCACAGGACTCGAACTCAGCAGCAGTGACCGTGTCGGTCGGACCAGTTCGATTCGGCGTAGCGAAGCGTTGCAGGACGCGTTGTCCCTCGATGCGGTGCAGGCAGCGGCTCGTTGACGGAGTCGGTGAGACCAGGGCCGTGCGTTGCAGGGCGAGACGGTGCTTCGATGCGGTGCTTACAGGACACCGAGTCGGTCGTGAGAGTCGGTCACAGCTCCCTACCTCTGTAGCCACTGAAACAGAGTTTCCAGCAGCAATTCACAAAGGGGTGAAGTCCAATGGTCCTGGGACTTCGGTCAGGGGGCAAGCTCTCTTCCAAGCCCTTGGAGATCCTTCACAAGTTGATGAAAGTCACAGCAAAGCAAAAGTTCCTTTCTCCTTTCTTTGGCAGTCAGGCAAACCACTGCAGGCCAATCCCCCAAGCAGCACTTCAGGCTTAGGGATAGTCTCTCCTCAGTTTCTTCTTGGTTCCGCTCCTCAGCAAAGGTTTCTTCTTGTTCCCAAAAGTGATCTAATTTTCCTGGGGTCTGGGTGCCCCTCTTATACCCTGATTCTCTTTGTTCTCTGGAGGCAGAGAGGCCTCTGCCTAGTCCAAAACCAGTTCTGGTCAGTCCTGGAGCACTTTGTTTTTCTGACTCCTTCTTTCCTTTCAGAATGTGGGGCAGAGTGCTCAGCCGCCCGGCAGGAGGTGGAGCCAGCATTGTGGAAGGCAGGCACAGCCCTATTCAGACCCAGGTGCAACTCCTCCCTCCACTCTGGATGCAGATCTTTCTATTCAGCCCTGCGCTGACTCACCCTGTCTCCTGTAGCCACCCCCAGCCCCTGTCACTCAATCTCCAGACAAGGAATACACAACCTAGCAGAGGCAGGCTTGGAAAGTTAGGCAAGAAAATACCCACTTTCTAAAAGTGGTATTTTCAAACACAGAATGTCAAAACCAACTTCACTAAAAGATGTATTTTATCATCCTGAGTTCAGGCATACTAAATTCGTTTTTCTACCATGTTCCCTGGGTCAGTTCTGACTATAAGGTGTAATAGTCAGTCTGCCCATTCTGTCCTATGGGGAGCAGGTAGCCTTGCAATAGTGAAAAACGAAAATGGCTGTAATTCACTATTAGGACATGCCACACACACCAGGGCATGTCCTACCTTATACTTACAATGCACCCTGCCCTAGGGCCTACTTTAGGGTGACCAACATGCAGTAAAGGGAAGGTTTAGGGACTGGTAAGTGGGTGTACTCACCAAGTCGACATGGCAGCCCTAGGCTGCACACAGGCTCTGCGATGGCAGGCCTGAGACACATTTTACAAGCCGCTTCGGTGGGTGGCACAACCAGTGCTGCAAGCCCACCAGCGGCATTGGATTTACAAGCCCTGGGCACACTGAGTGCACTGTACTAGGGACTGACAAGTAAACCAATCATCTAATCATGGAGTCACTAATACATATATCAATTAACGATAGGGAGCACTTGCACTTTGGCACTGATTAGCAGCGGCAAAGTGCCCATGAGCATCTAGTCCAGCAAAAACATATCGGCAACAGTGGAGGCATTACGAAAAAATGGAAGGGAGACCCACGCCAAGGATGCCAGGTCTAACACGTGTCCCCTCCAGCTGAAATGTTGGGAGAACTATCCTACCCCTAGGGAGTTCTCATCGCTAAGGCGGAAAAATCTGGACAGTCCATCAGCATTGGCGTGTTCTGTACCAGGGCGGTGTTCCACCGTAAAGTCCATCCCCTGTAGGGAAATGGACCACCTCAACAGCTTTGGATTCTCACCCTCATCTGCATCAACCATCTGAGGGGCCTGTGGTCTGTCTGAACCCGGAAGTGAGTCCCAAACAGGTATGGTCTCAGCTTCTTCAGTGCCCAGACCACAGCAAATGCCTCACGCTCAATAGCACTCCATCTCTGTTCCCGGGGAAGTAACCTCCTACTGATGAAGGCTACAGGTTGGTCTAGGCCCTCCTCATTGATCTGTGATAGAACAGCCCCTACACCATGCTCTGAAGCGTCGGTTTGAACAATGAACTCATTGGAGAAGTTGGGTGCCTGGAGCACAGGCGCCGTGCACATGGCAGTCTTCAAGGTGTCAAAAGCTTTTGACAGGCGTCAGTCCAAATCACCTTCCTGGGCTGCTTCTTGGAAGTCAGCTCTGTCAAGGGGGCAACAATACTGCCATACCCCTTGACGAATCTCCGGTAATACCCGGTGAGTCCTAGGAAGGCTCTCACCTCTGTCTGGGTCTTGGGGGCTCCCAAGCCAGAATGGTATCAATTTTCGGTTGGAGGGGCGCCACCTGGCCGCTCCCAACCTGGTGTCCCAAGTACACCACAGAACCCTGCCCAATCTGGCACTTACTCGCCTTGATTGTGAGGCCTGCCCTCCGCAGCGCCATCAACACTTCCCAGAGGTGGCGCAGATGTTCTTCCCAACTGGCGCTGAACACTGCGATGTCGTCCAGGTAGGCGGCACTGAAATCCTCCAGTCCAACCAACACCTGGTTGACCAACCTCTGAAAGGTGGCAGGGGCATTCTTCATCCCAAAGGGCATCACCCGGAACTGGTAGTGCCCATCTGGTGTGGAGAATGCTGACCTCTCTTTGCCCCATCAGTCAAGGCGATCTGCCAGTACCCAGACGTTAAGTCAAACGTGCTGAGGTACCGCGCAGCCCCTAACCGATCTATGAGCTCATCAGCTCTGGGGATGGGGTGGGCGTCAGTCCTGGTGACGGAATTGAGTCCCCTGTAGTCCACACAGAACCGGAGTTCTGGTGTGGCACCAGGCGCGGCAGCCTTTGGAACCAAGACCACTGGGCTGGCCCAAGGGCTGTTAGAGGACTCAATTACCCCTAGCGCAAACATCTTGGAGACCTCCTCCTTGATGCAGGCTCTGACCCTGTCAGTCACCCTGTAAGCCTTGTGCTTCACAGGAAGACTGTCCCCAGTGTCCACATCATGGACGCACCAATGAGTGACACTGGGAACCAGGGAGAACAGGTCAGGGAACTGTCCCAACAGTTGGCGACAGTCACCCTGCTGCTCAGGTGTCAGGGAGGTAGAGAGGTTTACTCCTCCACTGATCCATCTTGCTCTCGGGCTGACAGGAGGTCAGGAAGAGGCTCGGTCTCCTCCTCCATTCCATCATCTGTAGCTAAGAGCATGTCCACTTGGGACCTCTCCAAGTGGGGCTTCAGGCGGTTCACATGCAGGACCCGCAAGGGGTTCCTGGGAGACTGCAAGTCCACCAAATAGGTAACTGGACTCTTGCGCTCCACCACCGTAAAAGGGCCAGTCCACCTGTCCTGGAGCGCACAAGGCTCCACAGGGGCCATGACCCACACTTTCTGACCAGGCTGAAGCTCTACCAGAGTGGCATTCTGGTCGTACCACCGCTTCATCTCCTCCTGGCTGGCTTCCAGATTTGCCTCAGCAAGTTCTCTGAAACGCCTAGTCTGGTTCCGGAAGGCCAGCATGTAACTGTATACATCCTGGGAGGTTTCCTGGGAGATTGCTCCCAGCCTTCCTTGACCAAACTCAGAGGTCCTCGCACCGGGTGTCCATAGAGGAGCTCAAAGGGACTGAACCCTAGAGATTTCTGTGGCACCTCCCGGTATGCAAACAACAGGCATGGTAAGAGGACGTCCCATTTACGCCTCATGGGTTCTTCCAGACCCATAATCATGCCCTTGAGGGTCCGGTTGAATCTCTCAACCAGCCCATTTCCTTGAGGGTGGTAAGGAGTGGTGAACTTGTAAGTTACACCGCACTCCTGCCACAGGGACTTCATGTACTTGGACACGAAGTTGGTACCTCTGTCAGACACCACCTCTTGAGGGAATCCCACACGTGAGAAAATTCCCATCAGTGCCCGTCCCACCACGGGGGCCGTCACTGTCCTCAGAGGGATGGCTTCAGGGTACCGGGTGGCATGGTCCACCAAGACCAGGATAAACCTGTTGCCCATGGCTGTCTTGGGGTCCAGTGGCCCCACAATGTCAATACCCACCCGTTCAAAGGGGGTGCTGACCACAGGGAATGGCTGGAGAGGGGCCTGGTGCTTCCTCCCACTCTTTCCACTTGCCTGGCAAGTCTGACATGTTCTGCAGTGAGTGGCGGCACTCCTGCGCATCTGGGGCCAATAGAAATGGGTAACAAGCCTGTCAAAGGTCTTGTCCTGCCCCAGATGTCCTGCTAACGGTACATCATGAGCCAACCCCAGTAGGAAGGCTCTGAAGCGCTGGGGTACCACCAGCACACGGGCTGACCCAGGCTCAGCAACCTTAGGCCCTGAATACAGGAGACCATTCTCCCAGTAAATCCAATGTGATCCAGACTGATCACCTGCTGCCTGGTCTGTGGCCTGTTGCCTCAGACCTACGAGAGAAGGGCATGTGTTCTGCTCCTCGCAGAACTCTTCCCTGGAGGGTCCTCCTTCTTGCTGCCAATGGGTCAGCTCAGGTAGGTCCCCCAGTTCAGCTACCTGTTCCCCTGTAGGCTCCAGGGCATCCCCTCAGGGTCTGCCTCCTCCTGGACCGTGGGAACCTCGGGGGCCGGTTTCCCGCGCCCCTGCCTCCTCTCTCTCCGGCAGGCACCTGGGCCTCCCTCTCAGGCTCCAGGTCCTCTTGAACACCTTTAGCTTCCATTGACCGGGTGGTCACACATGCCCAATCAGGCAAGCCCAACATTTCTAAATGCGCACTCCGCTCCACCTTAGCCCAAGGTGAGCTCTCCAAATCGTTCCCTAACAAACAGTCAACAGGCATGGCTGGCCCCACAGCTACTTGAAGAGTACCCGAGACCCCCCCCCACTCAAAGGGAACCTGAGCCACCTTGCAGTGACTCTCTATGTTGTCAGCGGCAACAACCGGATAGAATGCATCAGGGACAACCTGCTCCTTGGACACCAGGTGACACTTGACAGCTGTCACACTGGCTCCTGTATCTCTCAGAGCCTCCACCCTATGGCCATTGATGGTCACCCACTGCCTGTATTTCTTAGTGTTCTCAGGCAGCGGGGTCCTAGGGACCATCTCAGAGTCTCCTAATGAGACAAGGGAAAACACTGTGGGATCCCCCCCACCTTGGGCTCCCAACTCCTCCCCCAGGGCTACACTAGCCAATTGCCGGGGGACTGCACTAGTGGGTGCTGGTTTTCCATGCAAAGGGCAACGAGGATCGTTTGCCTTGTGGCCAGGGGCGCCACACTTGTAACACACCAGTGGTCCCTGGTGAACAGGGGGCCTGTCAGGGCCACTGGCTTCTTCTCAGGGGGAGGCTGGGAACCTTTCCCTTGGTTCCCTTGGGGTCTACTTTGGGGCCCTTTATGGAACTCCTTCTGTTTACCCTTGTCCCCCCACTCTTCTGCTGGGGACCCTGCCCACTCTTGGCGGAGTCTCCCACGTGACCCTTGTGGACCCGGGTACTCACCCAGCGGTCCGCCTCCTCAGCAAGCTGCCTAGGGTTAGTCAGCTTACTATCAATCAGGTGCTGGCGTAGCTCAGGAAAACAATTATCGGACAAGTGCTCCCAGGCAATCAAATCAAAGAGCGCCTGAAAATCAGTCGCTTTGCTACCCTTTACCCAACCATCCAAGGCTCTGCAAAAGAAGGTCACATATTCAACCCAGGTACTGCTTTCAATCTTACTACAGTTCCTGAACCTTTGCCTATAAAGCTCAGGGGTCAAACCATACCTAGTCATTAAGGCATCCTTCATGTGGCTGTACGAATTATAGACTTCAGAGGGCAAATCTAACAAGGTATCCCGCCCTTCACTGAGGAACCGTCCCCACAACCCCGCTCCCCAATCCTTCTCAGGGACCCGGTGGGAAGACATGGCTACCTCATAGGCTTTGAACCACTGCCCAATGTCATCATTTTTAAAAACTCCTTCACCACATCTTTGGGAATATACACCCTAGCTTCAACAGGCACAGGCGGTACACTGCCACCAGAGGGAGTAATCTCTAAGCTTTTGGCCTTCAATTCCAACTCCCTCAAAACTTTCTCATGTTCAAACTGCATTTTCTTTTCCTCTAGGGCTAATTTCCTATTTGCATTTCGAATTCTAACTGCCCATTCAGCTTGAGCTTGGTCAGCTCCATTTCGTGCATCCTACTCTCTTTCCTGTCCTCCAACTCCTCTGGAGACAGACCTCTGGCAGAAACACTGCTACCTACTGGGGAAGGTGGTCTTCTAGCCCCTAGACCCAATAGCCCCTCCAGCTGCCCTTCTGCATTCTCAGCCCCCTCCACAGGGGCACTCCTTGATTCGACCCAGGCCCTCAGCGCCTTTTGGAGGTCCTCCTTCCTGGAGAGCCCGGTCATGGACACTTTAAACTTTTTGCAGAATTGCCTGAGCTGCTTAAGGGTGTAGCATTCTAGCCTCTCTTCTTCCCAATCACACTCAACAGAGGCTACTGATGCTGGTTTCTCCATAGTGACTGAACTTGGCATTTGAAAAAATAGGAAATCCCAGAAAAAATGCTATAAAAGTATGTGGTTGCGTTTTGGTCTGCACTCACTAAGTAGTGTTCACCAATCACTGTACATGAGTCACAAATGCAAGTCCAGAATCCTCACCGCTGACCACCAATGTTAGATTTGGGGGTCTCTAGTTGGCAGAGGTAGGTACCTTTGTCCAAATAGGGACCCTTGCGTCTTGTCAGGGAAAGTAGGTACACTCCTAAAATAACCCCTGCTCACCCTCTTGGTAGCTTGGCACGAGCAGACAGGCTTATCTCAGAGGCAGTGTGTAAAGCATTTGTGAACACATACAGTAATCAAGTGACATCACTACAAAAGGACACCACACAGGTTATATATTTATAAAAATAGGTATACTTTATATAGATTTATCACAAGACCATAAACGACAAAAATAATCCACAATACTGTCAAGAGTGCTTAGTTCTGATCAAAAAGGCTTAATTCAAGGTTCTGTGCGAGTCGGTAGCCTCCTCCGGCTACGGCGATGTCGAGAACAAAGAGTCTAACAAATCCAGCTGACCGCGTCGAGACGGGCCAACACAGCGTAGACAGACTCGGTCACAGTACCTTTTACTTGAAGCGGCAGGCACGGGCGTGCGAGCCGGATGGCTGTTCGTCGCGGTTGCGATGCAAAAATGGAAGCGTTGCAGGACGCGTTGTCCCTCAATGCGGTGCAGGCAGCGGCTCGTTGACGGCGTCGAGAAGGAGTCGGTGAGACCAGGGCCGTGCGTTGCAGGGCGAGACGGTGCTTCGATGCGGTGCTGGCAGGTTGCGGTGCGGCGACGGAGCCGGATTCAGGAGCTGGCGTCGATCAGTCCGGACAGCGGTGCGAGTCGGGCGGTGCGTCGCAAAGCGTGCGAGCGGTGCCCAACTCCGGTGCGGTCACAGGACTCGAACTCAGCAGCAGTGACCGTGTCGGTCGGACCAGTTCGATTCGGCGTAGCGAAGCATTGCAGGACGCGTTGTCCCTCGATGCGGTGCAGGCAGCGGCTCGTTGACGGAGTCGGTGAGACCAGGGCCGTGCGTTGCAGGGCGAGACGGTGCTTCGATGCGGTGCTTACAGGACACCGAGTCAGTCGTGAGAGTCGGTCACAGCTCCCCACCTCTGTAGCCACTGAAACAGAGTTTCCAGCAGCAATTCACAAAGGGGGTGAAGTCCAATGGTCCTGGGACTTCGGTCAGGGGGCAAGCTCTCTTCCAAGCCCTTGGAGATCCTTCACAAGTTGATGAAAGTCACAGCAAAGCAAAAGTTCCTTTCTCCTTTCTTTGGCAGTCAGGCAAACCACTGCAGGCCAATCCCCAAGCAGCACTTCAGGCTTAGGGATAGTCTCTCCTCAGTTTCTTCTTGGTTCCGCTCCTCAGCAAAGGTTTCTTCTTGTTGCCAAAAGTGATCTAATTTTCCTGGGGTCTGGGTGCCCCTCTTATTCCCTGATTCTCTTTGTTCTCTGGAGGCAGAGAGGCCTCTGCCTAGTCCGAAACCAGTTCTGGTCAGTCCTGGAGCACTTTGTTTTTCTGACTCCTTCTTTCCTTTCAGAATGTGGGGCAGAGTGCTCAGCCGCCCGGCAGGAGGTGGAGCCAGCATTGTGGAAGGCAGGCACAGCCCTATTCAGACCCAGGTGCAACTCCTCCCTCCACTCTGGATGCAGATCTTTCTATTCAGCCCTGCGCTGACTCACCCTGTCTCCTGTAGCCACCCCCAGCCCCTGTCACTCAATCTCCAGACAAGGAATACACAACCTAGCAGAGGCAGGCTTGGAAAGTTAGGCAAGAAAATACCCACTTTCTAAAAGTGGTATTTTCAAACACAGAATGTCAAAACCAACTTCACTAAAAGATGTATTTTATCATCCTGAGTTCAGGCATACTAAATTCGTTTTTCTACCATGTTCCCTGGGTCAGTTCTGACTATAAGGTGTAATAGTCAGTCTGCCCATTCTGGCCTATGGGGAGCAGGTAGCCTTGCAATAGTGAAAACGAAAATGGCTGTAATTCACTATTAGGACATGCCACACACACCAGGGCATGTCCTACCTTATACTTACAATGCACCCTGCCCTAGGGCCTACTTTAGGGGTGACCAACAAGCAGTAAAGGGAAGGTTTAGGGACTGGTAAGTGGGTGTACTCACCAAGTCAACATGGCAGCCCTAGGCTGCACACAGGCTCTGCGATGGCAGGCCTGAGACACATTTTACAAGCCGCTTCTGTGGGTGGCACAACCAGTGCTGCAAGCCCACCAGCGGCATTGGATTTACAAGCCCTGGGCACACTGAGTGCACTGTACTAGGGACTGACAAGTAAACCAATCATCCAATCATGGAGTCACTAATACATATATCAATTAACGATAGGGAGCACTTGCACTTTGGCACTGATTAGCAGCGGCAAAGTGCCCATGAGCATCTAGTCCAGCAAAAACATATCGGCAACAGTGGAGGCATTACGAAAAAATGGAAGGGAGTCCCACGCCAAGGATGCCAGGTCTAACAGTCGAGAAGACAGAATTCCTCGTCCTCGGAACCACCCCTTCAGCATGGGACAACACCTGGTGGCCGACCGTCCTCGGAAGCCCACCCACCCCCTCAGACCACGCCAAAAACCTCGACATTGTGCTCGACTCATCACTCACCATGAACCGACAGGTCAACGCCGTCACCTCCAGCTGCTTCAACACCCTCCGCATCCTCCGCAAGACCTTCAAATGGATCCCCCCATAGTCAAGGAAGACAGTCACCCACGCACTCATCACCAGCAGACTGGACTATGGAAACGCACAATACGCCGGCATCAACAAGTCCCTACTCCGCAAACTCCAGACAATACAGAACACCGCCGCCAGACTCGTCCTCGGCATCCCCCGGCACAAACACATCAGCCAGCACCTGCGAAGACTCCACTGGCTCCCCGTGGAGAAAAGAGTCACCTTCAAAATCCTCACTCAAGCCTACAAATGCCTACACAACAACGGACCCAAATACCTCAACGACAGAATCAACTTCCACGTACCCAAAAGAAACCTCCGATCTTCCAACCTCGCACTGGCCGAAACCCAGCGCATCCACAGAGCCAGAACAGGCAGAAGATCCTTCTCTCACATTGCAGCCGAGACCTGGAACAGGCTACCGGCAGACATCAGATGCGCCCCCTCCCTGAACACCTTCAGAAAGACCCTCAAGACCTGGCTCTTCGTCTAAACAGATCTGCGGACCCCCACCCCCTTAGCGCCTTGAGACCCTCACGGGTGAGTAGCGCGCTTACAATTCCCCTGATTTATTGATTGATTGATATCAGTGGCACACAGCAACAACCAACGCCCCGTGGTACAACCCAGCATTTGCTCACTTCAAGGCATTCTCTATTAACAATCTTTCAAGACTCCTGGACCTGCTGGAGGCCACTTCCTATAAGGGTGACATCATTCAAGTGTCCATAGTTTTTTTTTGCAGAGTTTTATATAGCGCGAACTTGACCCGAATCGGGTATCAGAGCGCTTTACATAGCACCAGTTACGTTACATGAGGACACGCATTCATTTTTTTTTTGGTTAGGCACGGGGAGATGAAGTGATTTGCCCAGAATCACAGGATGTTCAGCGTCATTGCCGAGACTCGAACCCAGTTCCCCAGATTCGAGGTCGACCGCCCTAGCTGTTAGTCCAACTCCTCTCCCCTATACTAAAATGAATCTCCAGTAAATTCTTTCAGATTGCTACTCGGTGCACCTACCATCTCCCTCACATAAAGTGTCTACCCAGACATGCTGCAGTTTGGGCAGATACTAATCTTGCCCCATTTCTATCTGCCATTCGGGATAACGTCCCTGGAAATACAGTTGCCACTGGCTTCATGGAAGGACAACACCCTCTACCATGAGCGACTGTCAGGATTCAGGCCACCGTGCAGCACTGAAAGGAAAACTGTTCAAGAATGCTCTGATGCCCTCCTGTCCAACGACTAGAGCAACCCATGTCTCCTCAAGTTTCTCGACCGCTCAGAAGCCTTCAGTGCCATGGAACATCAAGCCTCACTCAACTCTTTCTTCTCGAGAATTCCATTTCTTGCAGAATATTTCTTGTATATGGTTTATATTTTCATCCCAAAAGTAAACACATTTTGCAGAAATAGAGTGCTGCGTCCTAAAACACCTGTACCAGGCATCCTGCCCAACTTAAGCAAAGACTTACACTTGGGGCCCGATTCCGATGCGGTTAGGAAGGCCTCCTAATGGCATTTGCTCTTTCCGAATCGGATCGGGAATGTGTCTTCCCAACCGAGGGTCAGATTACAATGTGGTTAGGAACATAGGCTCCCATAGAATTCAATGGGAGTCCAACCAAATCGTATCTGGAAGCATCCGGATGCATCATACTCAGTCGGTCGGACTCTCCCGATCCGAGTCGGTCGGAAACCATTTCCAAACCGATTCGATCGGGAAGATTTCCTAACCGCATCAGAATCGGGCCCTAGGTGTGCTTCAATGCCTCCACATTCCAGACCTTTCTGTAAAGGTTCTGTGACTGTGACAATAATTGATGTTATAGCTTTGGAAAGTTATGATTAGCTTTGCTTGGTCTGTTGGCACTAGACCTTTGTTTTAACTGAAACGGGTAACTTAGTTTACAGGATCTATGGAAAACAGCTTTTGATCAGTTTTCTGTTGTTCCTTCAAGACATGTCAAGAGCTGGTTCTGGAAGATGCGACAAACATGATGGCCCCTAAAGAATTGACCAAAGATGGTCCCTTTAGATGCAACAATTAATGGCACATGAAGATGTGAGAAGAGAAGGTCCCTGAAGGTGTGCCAATAAATGATCCATGAAGACATGACAAGAGATGGCCTTTGAAGATGCCACAAGAGATGATCTCTTGAGATGTGACAAAATATGGTCTCTGAAAAGGCGACAAGTGATGGTCCTGGAAGACGTGACAAGAGATGGTCCATGAAGACATGACAAGGGATGGTTTCTGAAGATGCAACAAGAGATGGTCCCTGAAGACGTAATAAGAGATGGTCGCTGAAGACATGGCAAGAGGTGGTCATTTAAGATGTGAGAAGAAGCGATCCATGAAGACGTGACTGGAGATGGTTTCCTGATGACGCGACAAGAGATGGTCCTGAAGACGTGACAAAAGCAGTCCATGAAGATAGGACAAGAGATGGTCCCTGAAGACGCAACAAGAGATGGTTGCTGAAGATGTGACAAGAGATGGTCCCTGAAGATGCGACAAGTGATGGTCCCTGACCCTGAAGAAGATGTGACAAGTGATGGTCCCTGAAGATGTGACAAGTGATGGTCCCTGAAGATGTGACAAGTGATGATCCATAAAGACGAGATGAGAGCTATCTTCCTGCCAGTCATGCTGCCGTTTTAAGAGTGACCTGCCTAGACACCTCAGATGGGCTGATCTTCCCAAATGTTAGCCGTGCCTTTAGTCCAGCTTAAAAGCGACGATGGCTGTTGTTACTCTGCATCTTTCATGGGACACAAAGACTGTTCTTTAACTCATATTTGATCAAAACATGAACCAGTGACATTATTATCTTGTGATTTAAGTGAGAGGAGTTGGACAGGAAGACATAATTTGGTACTAAACACTGGTAAGGACCAATCAAAGGAAACAACGGAGCCTCTGTGCCACTGAATAAGATTCCTGTGTCTTATTGGCTTTCACTGACTCATTCTAATCAGTTTGATATTGTATTTCAGGATTTGGAAATAAATAATATAAATCTGAATAGCCAAACAGTGCCTTCCATTGTTATCAATTAGCTCAAGAACTACTTCTTTTTAAGGGACCTGTTACTTTGTCTACACTCAAACCGGGATGAATGTCTTTCAAAACGTGCTCTTCAGCTGATATAGTCAAAACGCCACCCTCGTCGCCATTGTGGTAAATGAAGATGCAGAATATTCAGTAGCCTAGGTGAAACAGGATCGGTTTATTCAATATGATAAGAGCTTCAGGTTACAGGTAGTAGATGGTATGAAGGAAGCCCAACCGAGAGCAGCATCCTTGCAGCTCAGCCCACGCACTCCAACTGACATTCACTCCAACCAGGCACACATAAGCATTCTTATTACCTCACGCTCACACTGTCTGAGCAGCAGGTGACGTATAACTATGGGAGAATGCTTGGCATAGGCATGAAGATACCACAGTTTATCACCTTCTTTCCAACTGGCTTTGCAAACGCCGGTCTCGCAATGAGATTATTCAATTAAAGATGGTATCAAGTTCTTCATCGATAGGTTTAACACCAGTGACTTTCCCTCCTGCATCAGTGAGGGGACTTAATGTTCGTTTAATTATGTTTCTTTCCACACCGCTCCACGCATGCTAACTGGGCTCACGGGGAAAGTGCATGGTTCAATGACATCCTAGGCAAAGTGTCACTTTTGGGGTGCAATTCAAACGCAAACACAAGGAGATGATGGATGGAGCGCTGAAACTTTTCAGACACTCACCCCCAGTCACAGATCTGGGTTGAATCGATCATCGTTCTTTAGCTCACTTCGCCACCTCAGTTCAGACCCAGCTATATGCAAATCAGTCTTGACCCGATGCTTCATGGGAACAGTCCAGCCCGAACTGCCAAGCCAGGTCTTCCCTGAACCGGAAACAAGCATCCTGGGACAGCCTGGATGACGAGGGGTGTTACCCCGAAACCGGTCCCAGGATGCTTGTTTCCGGTCCAGGGAAGACCTGGCTTGGCAGTTCGGGCTGGACTGTTCCCATGAGGCATAGGGTCAAGACTGATTTGCATATGGCTGGGTCTGAACTAAGGTGGCGAAGTGGGCTAAAGAACGATGATAGATTCAACCCAGATCTGGTGAGTGTCTGAAAAGTTTCAGCACTCCGTCCATCATCTCCTTGTGTTTGCAGCAATACCATCATCTCCTTGTGTTTGCAGCAATTCAAACGCCCATGATGGCGTGTTTACCACTGCCAGAAATATCATGTATCTCCGCAGGAACATGCCACGATTAGATGTGCAGCTCCACGTCTCCTCTTCAGCATGTTTCACTTGCAGGAACAGTAGTATCTCTGGGCTCCCTAGAGGGCACCATTGTCAGTGCAGTGAAATTATGTGTCTTTCAGTTACCATCTATTCTAGAACGACATTTGGCCTCTGGTGGGGTTTAATCCTTGTTAATTGATTGAAACTGGAAACGCTAATTGTACATGAAAAATATATTCCTACTCATCCTACTGAGAGCAGCATCCAATGCAGGGTCTGCCCTAAGTGGAGAGACAAGAATGACTTCTGGGTGAAGGGTCATGGCATAGGGGAAGACCCAAACCTTTTTGCAAATGCAAAGGCCTAGTGTGCTTGTTTGTTTTAAGGACATTACACCTTGTAAGGACTGTGAGGAGGAAGAGAAAAAATGTGATTATGGGGTTTTCTGGTAATGTATTCAATCATACACACTCAAGTTAACCAGAGCATGTCCTTGTTTTTGCAGAGATTCAGGAATATTACCGGCAGAGCCTACTTTACACCGTCCAGCAGAATGAAGTCTTGGGTCCAGAAAGCGAGATCACAGAAAACCACCATGATCCTGTGGAGTGCGTGTCCATGGACTCGAACAACAACCTCACCCGCGACTCTGAGGTATGCGAAGAGTGGAGTGAGTACACAATGCACTGCACATTACTAGAGGGTGGACTTGTAAAAGAGCGTACCCTCCTTTACACACCTACACAGACCTCCACCCCTTCTACCATTCCATTGGCATGGGGTAGACTTCTGGGAAGCATCTTCTCAATTCCAGCAGCCACACTGGCATGTGGTACTGCGTCTTCCCAAGTCCACTCTTCCCTGCCCCGTCACCGTCTGACACTCACCAAAGACCCCCAACTACTGTCTCCACCTCAATACAGCCTCATGCCTCTCCTGCTCTTCTGCGCACCCGGACTCCAGGGTGAGAGGGATCATGGAAAACTTTTCATTGGGTTTTTTCTGGTGGCTGTCTACTTACCCTCATCCGGAAAAAGTGTGAATATTCTTCTCTGATGATTGCTAAAAAGCATAAAATGCACATAAGATTTCCAGTGCTTAGTCAGCAGTACTTGCAAAAAAGAATTGAAAACTGAGAGAATTTCACCACGAGTATGTGTGCCCTTTAGACAGTGTTGGAGTGAGAACATTGAGTACTAGAAGGACCAGAATGATTTCAAATAGAGGGCAAGAACGAACCTTAGGAGAATTGCTCTGCCAAATCCACAGCACACATATGCACCATGTACTCCGGAGCACCTTTGTACCCATGTCCGCATCACATATTCACTTATCAGCTCAGCCCTCACCACTGTGATCAACGCAGCTACCTTCCAGGACAAACGCCTGGAAACACCCCGCAATTCTCTCTCTCAGTGAACCCTAAAACACTAGCCAACTACTGGCCTATCTCCCTGTTACACTTGCTGGTGGAAGTCATGAAGCAGATCATGAACAAACATTTAGCTGTCCACCTCAACAACAACCACCTCCTTGACACCACCTCCTTCAGACCCAATCACAGCACTGAAACCACCCTCATCACCGCCATTGATGACATCTGACTGATCATGGACAGAGGAGATACTGCTGCCCTCACCTTTCTGGGTCTATCCACCCCCTTTGATACCTTCTTGCACCCCATCCGCATTCTATTCCTACTCAATGCCGGCATTCAGGGACTTGCGCTATGCTGGATTTGCTCTTTCCTCACAGGCCGCACGTAGATGGTCAGCCTTATTCATTTCACCTCAGCTGCCGACAAACTCATCTGTAGAGTTCAACAAGGATCCTCACTCAGTCTTACGCTGTTCAATGCCAACATAGCCCCACACACCAGGATCATTCGTACCCGCGAAATCAAGAATTAACGTTATATTCTACGCAGACGACACCCAGCGCGTCCTGTCCAACAAAACACCCAACATCCGAACCAAATTCTCAGACTGCATATATGAAATCGCCAGATAGATTAAAACCAGCTGCCTCAAACTCAACGCAGGCAAGACAGAAGGGGTCATCTTCGGTAAAGACACTTCGCTATGGGACTCCACCTGGTGGCCTGCTGATCTTGGAACCAGACCCAACCACCTACATGAAGAATTTCAGAATAACAGTCGACAACCAGCTCGCTATGACAGGCCACATGAACGCAGTATCTACCTCCTGTTTTCACACTCAAGATTTTCAAGTGGCTTACTGTGAGAGGCTGGCCTTGTATATGATGTCCACTAATGTAAGTGGGCACCCTGCACCAGTCCAGACAACCCTTATGGTGATTTAAGAGGTCTCAGACAACCTTAGGAAGCTATCCAAGTGGTAGCTGTGGAGAGCACCCTTCAGGCTTAGTCCAGAAAGAGTGTAAAGCAGCTTGTTTTTACCAGAATGCAATCTTATATGTATAAATTAAATGAAAAAGAACCACACAAGGTATTTATAAAAATATGTATTTATTATAAAATACTCTCTAACACGTTTAGGTATCTCCTACCCGGAGATAAACACAATGCACACAATACTTTGCATAGAAATCAAGTAAATTGCACAGAATACACAGTGGACCCCAGGGGGGATCAAACCATATACTAAGAAAGTAGTATAAGAACCACGACTTGTGTCAAGACAATGTCCAGAGGACGTAGAAGTGCTGGGGACCCAAGGAACCACCCAAGGTGAGAGACTAGGAGCCCCATGGAGATTGGGTGCAGTGTTGGAATACGACCGCGTTCTCCGTACAAATCAACGTGTAAGTCGCGGTTACAATTTTAAAGATTAAGGACCCTTCCAAGTGGACCCTGAAGAAACCCCTTGGAAGACAGAAGGTTGAAGAGCCACCCCACCCGTGGATACCCAGGTACCCACGTTACCTACACCAGGGAAGCGGGTGCATAGATGTGAAGTGCTGTCGGAAACCCCCGTCGTACCCAATGGAGGACTTCAGGAAAGTGCCGCTGCTGGAGGAGGAGAAAGTGCCATGGAATCCGAAGTTGGATTCTAGTTGAGAGGTACCTGCAAGCAGAGGAGACAAAGTATATGTCACTCAGGAGTGACCCGGAGACCTGGAAGACGAATACCCACCGATGTCAGGTGCTGCAGGAGAGTTGATGGTGACCTTGACTCTGCAGCTGTGAGAACCAGGCGATGCTGAGGAAGACCAGGAGCCGTGCACAAGCTGTCCCACGTTGGATGTCGGGTGCTGAGGGGTCGGTGTCCGTCGGAAGCACCAACAAGCATTGGCAGCTGCACACAACGTGGAAGTCGAAGAAGGTGCAATGTCGGGAACAGCAAGGTCCAGGGAACTCACCACAAGCAGGGGAGTCATGGCAGGCCCGAGCAATCAGGGGAGCCCAAAAGAAACAAAGGTGACTCTCAACAGGACCCACAGGCCGGAGGCACTGGAGTCGCAAGAGGACCTCGAGCAGCTCACCAAAAGATTCAGACCACGGTGCAAGCAATGCGGGGTGGACGAAGATTTTGGTCACTGGAGATGCTTGAAGTTGGGGCTACTTGGAGCCCGAAGATGTTGGTGGAAGGAAGCCAACAAGCCTTTGCAACAGCAAGTTGACGCGGTGCACAGGGGTATGGTTCCTGTGGCTCCCACGAGGGATACTGGCCTCAAACTTGGTGAGAGGGAAGGGCAGGCCTCAAGAGCTGTGAAGAACCACCATCTGTGTTGTTGAACCTTTCGGAGTCCGTAGGAGCTCAGGATCAGCCGACCGGTCAGCTTAGTTGCGGTGCCTGCAGATGCAAGGAAGTGACTCCTTCACTTCGAGGGAGATTCCTTTAAGTGTCTTGGATGCCCACAGGCCTTGGAAGGTTCCTGTATGGTGCACAGGCACAGACGATGCAGCTGACTGAAAGGGGAACGAAGTCGAGCCCAAACGAAGTCCAGCGAAGACCAGAGTGCCCAGACGGTAGAAGTTGAAGTGGTGTCTTAATTTAATCATGTCCCATGACGAATCTAGGGACCCACCCTCAGGTAAGCCCTTAAGTCCCCTTAGGAAAGGGTTGGGACGATTCAGGGGACCCTCCCAGGGTAGGGCTTGGACAGGGGGAGGTTACTCCCATGCCCTTTTTCCAGTTTCACGCCAGAGCGGGAGCCAACGGCTCCCAGAGCTGGTTTGAACTGGACTATGCACGGGGACACCAAATGTGCCCCTCATGCAGACTGAGTTGCGCTGGCAAGTGCACCCACCCAGCCCCAATACACTAAATCCTGTCTGGGAGGTGGTCACATCTCCCTGTGACAGGATACCTATTGTTCTGCCTTTCCCTGTTCATGCTTGGCTCAGCAGCAGGAGGGCAGAATCGTTTCTCTGGTTGGCAGCAGCCATGTTGTGCTGTCCGGGTCTAGAAGACTGGTACCGGGAACACTGAGAGCCTAACGGAGGGCTCTTTCAGTGCTTGGAATCATACCTCCACACTGTTTACGGTGAGGGGGTATGATTCCAACATGTTTGATACCAAACATGATAGGATTTGTTGCAGCCGATTTCGAGATGGTCATCGCGTAATTACGCAGTGCCCCTCTATATAGTATCTGGCTGCCTCACTTACAACCCGTTAAAATGGACTCCGTAGGCTTTAGGGGTGTCCTGCTCATTCAGGGGCACCCTCACACTTAGAACCAAGTACCCTGCCTTCAGGATTGCAAAGGCCTGCTACAGGGGTGACTTATAGGTTTTAAGTGCAGTGACCCTAGATATAGGAAACCTATATCTTTCGTAAGTGGTGCAAGCACCAGCTTACACAGGCTGTAATGGCAGGCCTGTAGTTACAGTTTGAATGGTCTCCCATGGGTGGCATAATACATGCTTCAGCCCATGGTGGACCTCTGAGGTACCTATGCCCTGGGTACCTTAGAACCATATACTAGGAACTGATAAGGGTAACCCAGTATCCAATCTAGGATGTACCTAAGAACTGAAAATAACAATTTAAGGGAGAAAGCAGAGAGACTGGGGTCCTGATTAGCAGGATCCCAGTCAGACTGGTCAAAAACAGCTTAGCAGCCGGCAAAAAGTGGGGGTAACCATAAAAGCAGATCCTACTTTCCTACACAACCCCAGTCAAACGTAAGGAGATGAGACTAACCTTGCCCAGTTGAGACTTCATTTTCTAAGTGCAAATATCTGGAGAGTCCATCTGCATTGGCATGGTTACTCCCATGTTCCACTATATAGTCCATCCCCTGTAGGGAAATGGACCACCTCAAAAGTTTGGGGTTTTCACCCTTCATCTGTTTAAGCGTTAGGAGGGGCTTATGGTCTGTCTGAACAATGAAGCGAGTGCCAAACAACTATGGCCTCAACTTCTTCGAGGGCCCAGACCACAGCAAAGGCCTCCCTCTCAAGAGCTGACCAACGTTTCTCTCTGGGGGTCAACCTTCTGCTGATAAAAGCTACTGGTTGATCCTGGCCCCCTGCATTCAGTTGTGATAACACAGCCCCTACCCCAATTCAGATGCATCTGTCTGGACAATGAAAGTTTTAGGGTAGTCAGGATTTTGCAGAATGGGAGATGTGCACATGGCCTGCTTGAGGTCATCAAATGCCTTTTGATTGCTCACTGTCCACTGAACTTTCTTGGGCATTTTCTTTGATGTCAGATCATTCAGGGGAGTCATTATGGACCCATATCCCTTCACAAATCTTCTGTAATACCCAGTCAGGCCCAAGAAAGCTCTAACCTGAGTCTGGGTAGTTGGAGCAACCCATTCCATTATGGTCTGGATTTTGCTCTGTAGTGGTTGAACCTGGCCTCCACCTACAAGGTGACCCAAGTACAAACCTTGCTCTGCCCTATCCGGAACTTAGTAGCCTTGATAGTGAGGCCTGCTTTCTGCAGGGCCTCCAAAACATTCTTGAGGTGGACCAGGTAATCCTCCCAGGTGGAGCTAAAGACAGCTATATCATCTAGATATGCTGCACTATAGGCTTCCAGGCCTGTAAGGACTTTGTTCACCAACCTCTGGAATGTGGCAGGTGCATTCTTCAAACCAATAGGCATTACAATAAATTGATAGTGCCCACCAGGGGTTGAAAATGCTGTCTTTGGTTTGGCATCTTCAGCTAGTCTGATTTGTCAGTAGCCAGCAGTCAGGTCAAATGTACTCAGAAACGTGGCTGAGGCCAAAGTATCAATAAGTTCATCTGCCCAGGGAATTGGATGAGCATCAGTCCTAGTGACTGCATTGAGACCTCTGTAGTCTACACAAAACCTCATTCCTCTTTTACCACCATTGGTGTGAGGTTTAGGTACTAGGACTATTGGGCTAGCCCAAGGGCTATCTGAGGGTTCAATTACTCCCAACTCCAGCATCTTCTGGACCTCTGTCCTGATGCAATCTCTAACATGGTCAGGCTGCCTGTAGATTTTATTCTTAACAGGTAGACTCTCACCTGTGTCCACTTCATGGGTACACCAGGTGGTTTGACTAGGTGTCAGGGAAAACATATGCCTAAACTGATTGAGGACTTTTCTACAATCAACTTGCTGTTGATCAGTGAGGCTGCCTGCCAAGGCCACTCCATCTACTGATCCATCATCAGGGTTCTGAGAGAGGAGATCAGGGAGAGGGTCACTCTCTTCCTCCTATCCCTCATCAGTTGCCATAAGCAAGCCCATGTCAGCCCTGTCAACAAAAGGTTTTAGCCTGTTCACATGAAGTACCCTATGGGGACTTCTGGGAGTGCCTAGGTCCACCAAGTAGGTGACCTCACCTTTCTTCTCAAGTATAGTGTGGGGTCCCCTCCATTTGTCTTGGAGAGCTGCTGGGGCCACAGGCTCCAACACCCAGACTTTCTTACCTGGCTGGTAAACAGTCAGGACAGCCTTTTGGTCATGCCAAGCTTTTTGAAGTTCTTGGCTGGCCTCCAGGTTTTTGATGGCCTTTTTAATGTACTCAGCCATGCGAGAACACAGGCCAAGTACATAGTCCACTATGTCCTGTTTGGGAGGTTTGAGAGGTAACTCCCATCCCTCCTTCACCAGATACAATGGACCCCTAACTGGATGTCCAAACAGAAGTTCAAAAGGGCTATAGCAAACCCCCTTCTGAGGAACCTCTCTGTAGGCAAAGAGAAGTCAGGGTAGTAGGACATCCCATTTTCGCCTAAGCTTTTCTGGGAGGCACATGATCATACCCTTTAGGGTCTTGTTGAACCTTTTACCAAGCCCATTGCATTGAGGATTATAGAATTTGTGTGGTGAATTTGTAATTCACTCCACACTCTTCCCACATTGCAGTTATGTAACTTGACATGAAGTTTGTACCTCTATCAGTCAAGACCTCCTTAGGCAAGCCCACTCTGGAAAAAATTCCCAAGAGGGCCCTTGCCACCACAGGAGCTGTAGTGGTTCTAAGGGGAATAGCTTCTGGGTACCTAGTGGCATGGTCCACCACCACCAGAATATATCTGTGCCCAGATGCAGTTGGAGGGTTCATGGGACCAACAATGTCAATTCCTACCCTCTCAAAGGGAACCCCAACCACTGGAAGTGGAATTAAGGGGCCTTTTGTGATGCCACCTGACTTACCACTGGCTTGGCAAGTGGCACAGGAGCGACTAAACTCCTTAGTGTCCTCAGACATATGGGGCCAGTGAAAGTGAGAGACAAGCCTGTCCCAAGTCTTGCTTTCCTCTAAGTGTCCTGCCAGAGGAATATCATGTACAAGGGTGAGTAGGAAACCTCTAAACTTCTGGGGTACAACCAACCTCCTGGTGGCACCAGGCTTGGGGTCTTTACCCTCTGAGTAAAAAAGTCCTTCATCCCAGTAGATCCTATGGGACCCACTGATATTCCCTGTAGCCTCAGCAACAGCCTGCTGTCTGAGGGGTTCAAGAGAGGGGCAGGTCTGC
The DNA here is from genome assembly GCA_963921515.1 of Calotriton arnoldi. Lineage (NCBI taxonomy): Eukaryota > Metazoa > Chordata > Amphibia > Caudata > Salamandridae > Calotriton > Calotriton arnoldi. The sequence goes on from CAWUFW010000408.1 coordinate 4,222,894, forward strand.
TGCTCAAAACTCAAATCTGCCCTGGAAGGGCCCCCTGCCCCCAAGACCTCAGCCTGATCAGGCCCAAGTTCCTATGAGGCAGTACCTTCACAGGGACTAAGATCATCTCCCTGAAGAGACTGATCTTCACCCTGAGTCTGTGAGGAGGGCAAAGCCTTATTCTTCCTGCTCCTTCTCGTGGAAGGCACCTGGTCCATTGTTCCAGGATCCAGGGCCTGTTCAGTGGTAAGCTGTTTGGCCTGAGCCCTGGTCACAGCAAACACACTTGCAGAGATGCCCAGCATTTCTGCATGAGCCCTGAACTCTACTTCAGCCCAGGCTGAAGTTTCCAAACCATTGCCCAACAAACAATCTACAGGTAGGTCTGAAGATACCACAACCTACTTAGGTCCAGTTACCACTACCCAGCTGAGATTCACAACTGCCAAGGAATGGTCAGTCCTGACATTGTTAGCATTGGTCACTTGGCACTCTTGTCCAAGTATGATCTGGTTAGGAGACACAAGGTTCTCTGTCACCATAGTGATACTGGCTCCTGTGCCCTTGTAGGCCATTGCCTCTTTTCCATTTATCAAAGGCTGCTGCCTGTACTTGCCCAGGTTAGTGGGACTTACCAGTAAGGTGGCAAGATCTATGCCACCATCACAGACCAAAACAGCCTGAGCTGGAGTCCTGACTAAGTCAGAACCCATCTCAGAACCTAAGGTTAACCCCACTAATCCTGTGTTTCCTGTACCACCACTTGTACTTGTGCTAGGGGGAGCAGTTGCCTTAGGGGCAGTGGTACTAGGAGTAGTCTCCTTGGCTTTTGGACAACCAGCATCCTTTGTCCAATGGGTTTTCACCTTACAAAAGTAACACCAAGGTTTCTTCTTGCCTTTCTTGGATGTTTGTGACTCCCCCCAAATGCAGGTTTTTGGGGCCCTGGGAAGACTCTTTCTTATCATTGCCCTTGTCCCCACCCCTATCTTGAGTTTTAGAAGAATCTTGCTTCTTCTGGTCACCACCATTACCCTGGTTTTTCTGCTTCACCGTGGTGCGAACCCATTTGTCTGTCTTCTTTCCCAATTCTTGGGGAGAGGTCAGATCAGAGTCCACCAGGTACTGGTGCAAAAGCTGGTTCTGACAATTATTAAGGATCGGCTCCCTCATAATCAAATTGTACAATCCTTGGTAGTCATGCACTTTGCTTCCATGTAGCCAGCCTTCCAGAGCCTTAATGGCACTATCCACAAAATCTATGCAGTCCTGGTTTTGTGCTTTCTGGGTGTCTCTGAACTTAATCCTGTACTGTTCAGTGGTTAAGCCAAACCCATCTATGAGAGCACTCTTCAGTACTGAGTAATTGTCAGCATCCTCTTCTCTAACAGTGAGGAACGTATCACTACCTTTGTCAGCAAAGGAGAGCCACAGGATAGCTGCCCACTGCCCTTGAGGGACCTTGTGAACTTTACAGGGCCTTTCCAAGGCAGTTATCCATTTGTGGATGTCATCCCCAACATGGTAGGGAGGGACTATCTTGCTCAGGTTCCTATGGTCATAAGAAGTTTCTCTAACTCTAGGGACACTGTTGCTGCCACCATGGGATTCTGGTCCCAATTTCTTCCTAGCTCTCTGGACTTCTAGTTGTCAAGGGCCAACTGCTCTTGCCCGAGCCTAAGCCTAGCTTTCTCAAGTTCAAGAAGTTGGGATTTCCTATCCAAAGAGTTCTCACTCTTACTAGAGATGAGGTCCCTACTGAATGTCCTAAAGCATTGGATTCTGCATAGGAGGATCTAGACCTCCTTGGTCTACTCTGCACTCTCCCAGGAGGAACAAAGGAGGCCCCCTCTGGGCCATCTGTATTATCCTCTGGGAGATCTGAGTTGTCCAGGTGGGAGTCATTAGGCTCCCCCTGGTCAGGATTAGATTCAAGGTCATAGAGGGGTCCCCCTCCTAGCCCATCTTCACTCCCTGCCCACCCACTCTTTCCTGTTTATCTGACCCTGTCGTTTTCCTAAGGTCATCTAACAGTAACAACTCTAGGAGGCATTGAGTGTTGGCTCCTTTCCCTGTCTTCAGCTTTCTAGAAGCACACAGTGCTTTCAGTTCTTGGAACGAAGGTTCACTGCATCTAGAGGGCAGAGAGCCACTGGCATCTCCTTTGGAAGACAAACTAAGTGTGGTGAGGTGTTGCACCTACTTAACCAAGTGGGAACTAAACTCTCTGAGGTTGGAGAAAGGGTGTGCTAGACCCTTAACTACCCAACCCTAAGTTTAGTAGAACTTACTTATTCTAAGCTTGTATTATATGTGCCTAGTATTAGTCATGGTTTTTCAATCAATCAACACAAAGATTTATCTGGTAAAACAATGCAGGCTTGAATCCCAACCGCTGCACCCCAACGTGAGAGGCTGGCCCGGTATATGATGTCCACTAATGTAAGTGGGCACCCTGCACCAGTCCAGACAACCCTTATGGTGATTTAAGAGGTCTCAGACAACCTTAGAAAGTTCTCTAAGTGGTAGCTGTGGAGAGCAGCCTTCAGGCTTAGTCCAGAAAGAGTGTAAAGCAGCTTGTTTTACCAGAATGCAATCCTATATGTATAGATTAAATGAAAAAGAACCACACAAGGTATTTATAAAAATATGTATTTATTAAATGATACTCTCTAACACGTTTAGGTATCTCCTACCCAGGGATAAACACAATGCACACAATACTTAGCATAGAAATCAAGTAAATAGCACAGAATACACAGTGGACCCCAGGGGGGACCAAACCATATACTAAGAATGTGGTATAAGAGCCACGACTTGTGTCAAGACAATGTCCAGAGGACGTAGAAGTGCTGGGGACCCAAGGAACCACCCAAGGTGAGGGACATTTTAAACCATTGTTGGTGTTGCTGTCAGGCCCTTCCAGAACCTTGCCGTGAGGGGAACGGCTCTTACCTCACAATCTTCGCCGCGAGTGGAGCGGACTCCATTGTCAATTCGCGCCGTGAGGGGAACGGCTGAAACCACATCCCCCAGCAGCCTCGCGCCACCCTGACGCTGCAAGCGTGCCCGGAGGCGCCCGGGGGCAACATAAAAGCCACGCCCACCTCCCGCAGCGCGGGACGCGTCTGCGCCCGTCAGAGCCTGAAGGAGCTGGGCTGGGCCAAGTTATTAACATCTGTGGACTGGTCTTGGACTGACTAAATTCCCCTCCTGCATGTGGGGGGCAAGAGGTACTGTTTTGATTAGATATTTGTTATTTTAATCTGTTATCTCTAGCTTAGTAGATTATGAGTCGGGGTAAGTCAGCGGTGGGTGTCGGGGTGGTAGGGACCCTTGATGCCTTTCTTGTTCGAGCGGAATCCGCTTTGATGCACGAGATTGAGCTCACAGAACGTCGGTTGTCCCTGGAGCCTCATTCCCAGCTAGTCCAGCATCCTGGTATAGCTATTGATTTAGAGAATCCGGCCCTAATTCCCTCTGGTGTAATCCCTAACGACATACAAATTGGTGAAAATATTCCTATAGTGAATCTTACCAATGATCAATCCTCCATAGTGCGTAAGCAAGGTGTAAGCACCAGAGGGCAGAAGGCAAGTTTGGTTAAGGGGCATGACCCTGTCACCAGGAAGAAAAAAGCACCGGCCCAGAAACCAAAACGTACTAGTCGCAAAACTGAAGGATATGTTGGTGCTCCCGGCAGTTGTGACACACCTAGTATCACAGAACAAGGGTCCCACACAATTAGAATGCAGACTTAAAATTTCACAATTTCATAATAAAAATTGGAATAAACAAATGTTTAAGTTACGAGATAGGTATTTAATGCTAGTGTCAATGATACAAGACAGTATTAACACGTGAGAAATAAGGGTGAGCAACCGTGACAAGGCAGAGGGAAATCGGCCGATTTCCTTACCTCAGGCAAGTGACTTAAAATTGTGACTTTTCAGTATGCGTAAATATAAATAAACAAAAGTCACAGTTGAGGTTACATCTCATACTCCACAAACAATATAGATAGTAGTATAGAGTTGGGAATGTATGTGTCGACGACGTTTCAATCCCGCAGAGAATATCGGGATCTCATCAGGACTAATAGATAGAGCAGGTGCCTGAGAAGTTGCCAGTAGTGCGGCAAGTATAGGAGCCGCGATGTGCCGGCATTGACCGCACCTGGTTGTTCCATCCCGGATCGTCCAGCCGTCCTGGTTCCCTTCTTTATCAGCCATCGAGCAGGCGAACGGCTCCTACCCCCGATTTTAGGATCGCGGTGATTAATACCCATTAGTGGCCTGCCGACGTGCACGCCGATTCTTTACTCTAGCCTCCCGGCCGGGAGATGCTTCCCCCGGTTTCCAGGTCGGACACCCGCGCACCCGACGATCTCGCTCATACCTAACGTCCCCTGTCTGCTTCCGGCGGACTCCCATGCCAGCACCTCGTTCTGGCTCTCCACATCGCGGCTCCTATACTTGCCGCACTACTGGCAACTTCTCAGGCACCTGCTCTATCTATTAGTCCTGATGAGATCCCGATATTCTCTGCGGGATTGAAACGTCGTCGACACATACGTAACTTAAACATGTGTTTATTCCAATTTTTATTATGAAATTGTGAAATTTTAAGTCTGCATTCTAATTGTGTGGGACCCTTGTTCTGTAAAACACAACTCCACCCTTGGTCCCCGCTGACTTCCAGGGTTCCTTGTTCTTTTGTTACACCTAGTATCACATCATTGTCTGCAGGCACTACTGCCAATACCAACACGAGCACGTTATGGTCAAGCAAGGACGAGTTTTGTAAAAGACTAGATTTAATGATATCTACCCTACTAGACCCATTACTGCAGAAATTGTGCCAAATAGAAGACAGGCTAAAGAAGCTAGAGCAAACGGGCATTGAAGTTCGACCAGTTATTACCGATTCACGTAATGCCGGCGGTGCTATCACGCGGTCTATGCCTCTGCCGCCGAGGACCTTGAGTAATGCAAGGGATGGCCCAAAAGTTAATGAACCCTGCCCTAATATTCATCCTGTTCTTTCCACTATTACTGATACAGCGCACCCCAGTTCCTTACCTTTAGAAGGGATACCACGTCCCAACTTACATAACCAGTATCCTTCTTCAATAAATCATAGGTTGAGTCTCAGGGAAGAGCCAATGATAAGGAATAATGGGGAGTCATCCATGCAGGGCGAGAAACAAAGGATAGCTAACAATCTCTCTAATAATCTGAATTTGAGTTTAAATCTTCCCCCAGAAGCCACCCGATACTCTGTTGTCCTAGCAAATGTCCCACCTCTAGCTTCTAATGATCCTGAACACTGGGCCACACTACCCAACAAAGCAGTCCATTTAGTGAGCACCAGAACTGGGTTAAAAAACATTCTCTTCTCAGATTTCAAAATGGTCCGTAGGGTATCCTGGATAGGCAGGTCCCGAAAGCGCCTACAAGGTGACTGTGTGATTTTTACTTTCGGGTCCCCCAGACTGGTCCAACTTATCTTCGACAGGGCCGGTAGCTGGCAGGTGGATCCTAATGGTATCAACATCTTACCCTTGGGGTTCTTTTACCAACACGCCACTGTCTTACACTGCGATCAGGGAGGAATGTTACCACTAAGGAATATGCGAAATTCCTATGCTGTACCAACAAATAATCGTTACGAAATCCTTAACTCCCTAGAAGATATCGATTGACTCGCTGTCCCTGAGCTATCTTTAACTGATAACGTCATCCCAGTGTTTCCCACTATTGAAATGCCGAATAGTGTGCCAGAATCAATGAAAGACTGTTTAAGATCCACTATTAAGAAACAGGAAGATCCAAGTGCGACATCGCCAAACATAATACTAAAGCAACCAGTAAATCCCGCTGTTTTCCCCAAAGTAACACCTACCACGTGTAATGGTACAAAAGCCATCACTGAGAAAGTCCTCTGCAACCTGGTGTCCTGGAATATTGCTGGCCTGCGCTCAAAGCTGAGTGAGCTCATTTGGTGTGAGTTCCTACTAAACCATGATCTCCTTTGTCTTCAGGAGACATGGGCTAGTGATGTGATTCACATCAATGGATTCAAAACTTTACACACCAGGGCAATTGAAGGTCACAGAGGAAGACCTAAAGGTGGGCTCTGCACCTATATTTCTAATAGCTTAAATGTTCAGGCCGACCTTTTTTATAGAGGATGTGTATTATCAGTTAATCAGGATCGAACTAGACAGTAAGCAACGTTTAATTTTGGTTAACTTTTATAACAACACCCCAGCGTCTAGTACAGATCATGTTATTAAAAAGTTATGCAGTGATGTACAATCATTATGGGGAAAATCTACCAAGGAAACGGCTGTTATTTTGGGTGGGGATTTTAATTGTGTTTTATGCTCGCATTCTGAAAGTAAAATTTGTGGTCGTGAATCTGATGAAGGGTTTAGCAGCACCCATTTCTGCCACTCGATTCAGGGGGAGATATTTAACGAGATGCTGTGTTCTCTAGATTTAGGCTTTGTAAATGACATGTGCCCAAATCCTGTCACAATGGGCCATACTTTCAATGGTAGGGGCTTGTGTTCTACTATAGATTTCATACTTATGTCAAATAACTATGCCCAGAGAATTCGTTCTTTTCGTATTGACGATATTTCTTTGAGTGACCATTTTCCGCTATGTCAGATATTCACTTTATGGTTGAATCACCCAAACAATAGCAATAAATGTGACCAGATTTTAGATTCCATTGCTCTTGATAAGCTCAATGGGTATACGCTGAAATGGTCCATGGTTGATCCCGACTGTGTTATCAAACAGGTTGTAGTTAAATGTAAAAAGCACTTGAAGTCTGCTTAAATGAGACATCTACTCCCACGAACATTCTGGCTTCTTTTTCATTTATAGCTAGTGCGGTGAGGGAGGCATTGTATGTACAAAAATCAAGTAATGTTCATTCTTCTGGTTGGTTTAATTCGAAGTGCACCAAAGCGTACTCAAATTTAAAAAATGTCCTCCACACTAACCCAAGAGACCAGGATGCTGTAAGATATGCTAGAGGGATGTATAATTCAGCAGTCAAGGAAAGGAAAACTACTTTGAGAGACGAAGCATGGGACTCGCTGCACATGGCAGTTTTAAATAGAGACAGTAGCGCTTTCTGGAAAGCAGTTAGAGCTCCTTTTCTAAAGCAGGAAGGGGGGCCGACAGTAGAGATTGCTATCACAGAGGATCAGTGGATCCAACATTTTACCAAGGTCTTCAACAGGGAATGTAACTCTATTAATGATTTAGATGACACCTGGTCACCTAATAACACTCAATACTCCGAACTCAAATTTACATTGGACGAGGTGATAAGGGCCATTTATGTATCATTAGGAGGAAAAGCTCCAGGTCCTGCCGGTGTCCCAGTGGATCTTTTTAAATCAAATATGGATTTGTGGGGACCAGTGGTTACCCAGGTAGTGAATGCAAGCTGTTCTGTATCTTTTTGCCTACCTGGGTAGAGTCGATAATTGTCCCCATTTTCAAAAAGGGTAACCGTCAGGATCCGGGATGCTATAGACCAATATAGTTGTTTGACTCAATGACCAAGGTCGTGGGCCGTATAATTTTAGCACGACTAAATGATTGGGCACAGGATAACAATGTTCTTTCAGACCTCCAATTTGGGTTCCGAGAAGGTGTGGGAACCACCGAACAGGGCTTAAATTTAGCCCTACTGGTGGGAAAATATATACGAGTGAAAGAAGGAAGATTATTTTTAGCTTTTGTAGACCTCACCGCTGCATTTGATTCAGTTAGACACGCGAAACTCTGGGAGATTTTAGATGAGATAGGCGTAGACCCACATATTATCCACTTTTTGAGACGTTTCTATAGTAATGCCCAGACGAGAGTACGATTTGGCATCAGAGGCGGCTGTACTGCCCCGATCCCAATCCGAAGGGGGGTAAGACAAGGCTGTGTCTTGGCCCCCTTCCTTTTTAATCTTTATATAAATGATTTGGAAGTCGCATTGGTTAAAGAGCAGATCGATTACCCTCGGGTAAACGGGCGTCCAATACCAGCCCTTCTCTACGCCGATGATGCGGTGCTAATGTCACGGACACAAATAGGTTTACAAAAGGTTTTAAATGGTTTTACTAATTTTATGACCAATTTAGGTCTCCTGGTGAATACCTCCAAGACGTTTGTAATGAGATGTGGCAGAGGGAGCCGAAAGTGCCGGGACATGTTCATGGATGGCAAAAAAATAGAATCAACCAAGATATTTTCGTATCTAGGAATATTGTTCCACGAGGACGACTCGTGGACCCAGGCTGTTATATCAAAAAAGCTAGCATTTTTAAGAACGATTACCGCACTTGGCCAGTTCTCGAAAAAACTAGGGAGAAAACCCCCGGTGGAGCTTTTGCGGATTTATCAGGCAAAAAGCATCCCGACGGCCATGTATGGAGCAGGGGTATGGGGCTTGGCCAATACTCAACCACTACAGATTGTGGAAAACAATTTCCTGAGATACATTTTATCCGTGCCTAGAAGTACTTCGTCATTTGTCTGCCATTCCGAACTGGGCTTATCTCACTTATCAGATCTCATAAAACTTGAACCGGTACTTTTATGGCACTGGGTTTGGACCAAGGAGGAGACTAAACTAAATAGGGATATTTTAACTGATATTTTGAAGATGGGAAAGGTTTTAATGATTCCTTGGGTTAAATATGTCCGTGATTTTATGCTGAATTTAGGCCACCCAGAGTATTTTACTGAACCAACTACCATGCGTGAGGTACGTAGGAAAGATTTAAAAAAGGAAGGATTAATGATGCTGGATCTGTCACGGCTGACTACTGAGATCCTGAAGCCCACTGTACAAGAAAATCAACTTATTTTAAGAGTTTTTAGCATGCAACCATACTTAACAATCGTACCGGGAGGGTACGATAGATTTTTATTAACAAGATTTAGGCTGGGAACATTGCATAGAATAGTAAGCTTCCCTACTATTAACGACTGGTCACGAACGATGATTCTGTGCCCTTGTGACACCTCTTCTAGACAATCTACCATCCATGTTGTTTTTTTCTGTAGACTGTATTGTCATATAAGGAAAGTGTGGATTACCCCCGTTTTGAAATCTATGGGGATTAGACAGTGTCGTCCAGCGTTGATTGCTTTACAAACTTTGGATAATGTGCATGTAATGTGGAGAGTAGCAATGTTTTTTTAAAAAGTTGTCAGCCTCAGAAAATCTATTGTTAACTAATTAATTTACGTAGTATCTTCCTGGCAGGTCTTAATTGTGCCCTATGTACCATGATTTTATTCTGTTTTAATCTTATTTTTAATTTTGATTGGCATTGATTACATATTATAAGTACGGTTTCAATGATGAATTAATTCTGTAATGCTTTTGTGATTGCATTGTATATCAATCGAATAAAGCTACTTTTGATTTGATTTGAGAGACTAAGAGCCCCACGGAGATCGGGTGCAGTGTGGGAACATGACTGCGTTCTCCGAACAAATCAATGTGTAAGTCGCGGTTACAATTTTAAAGATTAAGGACCCTGCCCAGTGGACCCTGAAGAAACCCTGTGGAAGACAGAAGGTTGGAGAGCCACGCCACCCATGGATACCCTAGTACCCACGTTACCTACACCAGGGAAGCCGGGTGCAAAGGTGTGAAGTGGTGTCGGAAACCGCCATCGTACCCAATGGACGACTTCAGGAAAGTGCCGCTGCTGGAGGAGGAGAAAGTGTCCGGTGGAATCTGAAGGTGGGTTCTAGTTGAGAGGTACCTGCAAGCAGAGGGGACAGAATCTATGCCACTCAGGAGTGACCCAGAGACCTGGACGATGAATGCCCACCGATGTCGGGTGTTGCAGGAGAGTTGACGGTGACCTTGACTCTGCAGCTGTGAGGACCAGGCTGAGGAAGACCAGGAGCTGTGCATGAGCTGTCCCACGTCGGATGTCGGGTGCTGAGGGGTCGGTGTCCGTCAGAAGCACCAACAAGCCTTGGCAGCTGCAAACAACGTGGAAGTCGAAGAAGGTGCGATGTAGGGAATGCAATTCCAGGGGACTTACCACAAGCAAGGGAGTCAGGGCAGGCCCCGAGCAATAAGCGGAGCCCAAAAGAAACAAAGGTGACCCTCAACAGGACCCACAGGCCAGAGGCACTGGATTGGCAAGAGGACCTCGAGCAGCTCACCAAAAGATGCAGACCACTGTGCAAGCAATGCGATGTGGATGAAGATTCTGGTCACTGGAGATGCTTGCAGTTGGGGCTACTTGGAGCCCGAAGATGTTGGTGGAAGGAAGCCTACAAGCCTTTGCAACAGCAAGTTGATGCGGTGCACAGGGGTCCGGTTCCTGCGGCTCCCACGAGGGATACTGGCCTCAAACTTGGTGAGATGGCAAGGCAGGCCTTGAGAGCTGTGGACAACCACCACCTGTGTTGTTGAACCTTTCGGATTCCGTAGGAGCTCAGGATCAGCAGACCGGTCAGCTTAGTTGTGGTGCCTGCAGATGCAGGAAGTGACTCCTTCACTTCAAGGGAGATTCCTTCAAGTGTCTTGGATTCCCACAGGCCTTGGAAGGTTCCTGTATAGTGCATAGGCACAGACAATGCAGCAGACTGAAAGGAGGACGAAGTCGAGCCCAAACGAAGTCCAGCAAAGTCCAGAGTGCCCAGACGGTAGAAGTTGAAGTGGTGTCTGAATTGAATCGTGTCCCACGACGAATCTCGGGACCCACCCACAGGTAAGCCCTTAAGTACCCTTAGGAAAGGGTTGGGACGATTCAGGGGACCCTCCCAGGGGAGGGCTTGGACAGGGGGGAGGTTACTCCCATGTCCTTTGTCCAGTTTCATGCCAGAGCAGGAGCTAACGGCTCCCAGAGCTGGTTTGAACTGGACTATGCATGGGGACACCAAATGTGCCCCTCTTGCAGACTGAGTGGCACTGGCAAGTGCACCCACCCGGCACCAATACACTAAATCCTGTCTGAAAGGTGGTCACACCTCCCTGTGACAGGATACCTATTGTTCTGCCTTCCCCTGCTCGAGCTTGGCTCAGCAGCTGGAGGGCAGATCGTGTCTCTGTTCGGCAGCAGCCATGTTGTGCTTTCCAGGTCTAGAAGACTGGTACCGGGAACACTGAGAGCCTAATGGAGGGCTCTTCCAGCGCTTGGAATCATACCTTCCACACCATTTACGGTGTGAGAGGTATGATTCCAACATGTTTGATAACAAACATGATAGGATTCTTTGCAGCCGATTTCGAGATGGTCATCCTGTAATTACGCAGTGCCCCTCTATGTGGTATATGGCTGCCTCACAACCCGAGAGGATGGACTCCGTAGGCTGTAGGGGTGTCCTGCTCATGCTGGGGCACCCTCACACTTAGAACCAAGCACCCTGCCTTCAGGATTGCAAAGGCCTGCTATAGGGGTGACTTATAGGTTTTAAGTGCAGTGACCCTAGATATAGGAAACCTATATCTTTCATAAGTGGTGCAAGCACCAGCTTACACAGGTTGTAATGGCAGGCCTGTAGTTACAGTTTGAATGGTCTCCCATGGGTGGCATAATACATGCTTCTGCCAATGGAGGACCTCTGGGGTACCTATGCCCTGGGTACCTTAGTACCATATACTAGGGACTGATAAGGGTACCCCAGTATCAAATCTGGGATATACCTAAGTACTGAACATAACAATTTAAGGGAGCAAGCAGAGAGACTGGGGTCCTGATTAGCAGGATCCTAGTCAGACTAGTTAAAAACACCTTAGCAGCAGGCAAAAAGTGGGGGTAACCATAAAAGCAGATCCTACTTTCCTACACTTCCCTCAACACCCACAGAACCATCACTCAGGCCTTCATCAAGAGCAAGTTGGGCTACTGCACAGCACTCTTATGTAGAAATCAACACGCAGCTGAGCAGAAGACTCCAGACCATGCAGAACTCATCTGCCAGACTCACAGTCAGACTTCCCCCACTCACCCACATCACCCCTCACCTCAAAGACCTCTATTGGCTCCCCATCCACAAACGGGCACTCTTCAGACTTCTTATGCACACATACAAAGCCTTACACAACCTCAACTCCACCTACCTCAGCAATCTCATTAACTTCTACATATCTACCTGATACGTCCGCTCAGCTGGACTCTTACGCGCACACATTCCCCGCACAAGAACTGGCGGCCGGTCCTTCTCCTACCTCGCTCCCAAAGCCTGGAACGACGGCCCCTGCACATCAGAGCCGCCTCCTCAGCTCTTGAATTTCGCAGAAACCTGATGACCAGGCTCTTCACCTAGTCAGGGCCATGGCTTGGCCCACACTGTAACGGTTTTTCAGCACCAGGATACCCTTCCACTTGAGTTGTATGCTCTACAAATACCCACAACATAACAAGACATAACTTCTGCAAAGCTTGAACACAGTGTAATTGTCGGAGGCCTATGCATGTGCACCTTGTTTCTGGGGTCTTGGGTGCAGCAGGGAGTTTGGAGGTATGGTAATGAGCCATGTGTAAATGGTCCAAATAAAAAAAAACGTAGGACCTCATTTACGGAGCCCCTAGCGGCACGTTTGTGCTGCCGGAGTTTCACTTTTTTGATGCTCCGGTGGCGCAATGTGCCACAGCATATATACAAGGCCATGCAAAGCCACTTTGCGTTGCTTTTCATGGCCTTGTAAATATGTGCCCCTTTCACGCAGAACACTGCGTGAAAGAGGCGTTCCATGGGTCTTACTGTAGATGTTCCCACGCAACACCCATGGAATCTGAAGCATTCCCAGATTCACGAGGAATCGTAAGCCTGGGAATGCGTCAGATTCTAACGCCCCCTAGGGGTGGCGTTAGGGAGGCGCAACGAGGAGAAATATCCTTATTTCTCCTCATTTTTCCTCTTTCTATGTCTGCTGCCTTTTGCAGCAGACATAGAAATAGGCAAACACCTCTTGTGATTGTTTTTGTGCAGGAAGGTGTGCCTTCCTGCACAAAAACAATAACCCCTACAACGCAGACACCTTTGCACCATGGCGCAAGGGTGGCTGCGTTGGCACATGTCAGCCCATTGTGCGCCAGCACAGGGGAAAAGGACAGGAATGCGCCATATCTCATAGATATGGCGCACTCCTGCCCGTTTCTTTCGACGCGCGGCAGCGACGCAAGATTCCCTGCGGCGCTGCCCAGTGCCAAACTGTTAGAAATGGGATCTCTAGTTGGCAAGGGCTTGCACCTTTGTCCAAGCAGGGACCCTTCTTCCTAGTCAGGGTAAGGGTGTTACACTCGTGAAGTAACCCCTGCTCACCCTCGTGGTAGCTTGGCACGAGCAGTCAGGCTTAATTCAGAGGCAGTGTGTAAAGCATTTGCACATAACCAACAGTAATACAGTGTAAGCACTACAAACGGACACCACACCAGGTTAGAAAAATAACCAATATTTTATATACTCAAGACAAGACCAATTACGACAAAAATCCACAATACGATACTTTAAAAATGAATGCTTGATAAGGTAACTTCTTCTTTGCAGGAATAGCACAAAAGCAAAGTTCGTACGAGTCGGTAGCTCCGTCCGAGCCTACCGTGAGGCTGAAAACCACAGAGTCTAACAGTTCCAGCCGACCGCGTCGATACGGGCCAGCAGAGTCATGAACAGACTCGGTTACAGTACCTTTCTCGTTGTGGCTGGTACGGAGTGTACGAGCCGGTCGGCGTTCGTCGCGGTTGCGGTGCAAGACGGAGCGATGCAAGGTGCGGTGTCCCTCGATGCGGTGCAGGCAGCGGCTCGATGAGCGTCGTGCAGACGGAGTCGGTGAGTCCAAGGCGTGCGATGCAGGGTGAGACGATGCTCGATGCGGTGCTGGCAGGTTGCGATGCAGGCGACCAAGCCGGAGTGCGGGAGCTGGCGTCGGACAGCGGTGCGAGTCGGAGCGGTGCGTCGCAGACGTGCGAGCGGTGCCCCAAATGCGATGCGGTCACGACTCTTGAGCCAGTTGCAGCGACAGCGTCGGTCTGGTCCGGCTGGCACAGTGAAGCGATGCGATGCGAACTGCGGTGCCCACAGGTCACGGTGCAAGCAGCGGCTCGATGTTGGCGGCGTCGGACGTCGCCACGGTGAGACCAGGGTTGCGATGCGAAGCGGGGCGATGCGGTCTGCGGTGCAAACAGGTCACCGGCCAGGGATGGATTCGGTTGACGGAGTCGGATGCAGTTCCCTTCCTCTGTGGCAACTGAAACAGCGTTCCAGAAGCGGTACCCAGAGGCTTGTGAAGTCTTTGCAGTCCCTGAGACTTCTTAACAGGAGGCCAGCTCGGTTCCAGGCCCTTGGAGATACTCAGCACAAGTTTGTAGAAAGTTCAGTCCAGTCCTTTCACTGCCCAAGGCAGAAGCAGCAGCTGCAGGCCAACCCAACAAAGCAACAACACAGCAAAGGGGCAGTACTCCTCCTGGCAGCTCTTCCAGCTCTTCGTCTTGGCAGGTTCCTTGATTCCAGCGAGATCTAAATTCATGGGGTCAGGGCCCCAATATTTATATCCCAAATTCCTTTGTTCTCTGAAGGCAGAGAGGCCTTTGCCTAGTCCAAACCAGTTCTGGAGCACTTTGTTGACAAGTCTCCGTCCCTTCTTTCAGTGAGTAGGCCAGGGACATCAGACGCACCACAGGAGGTGGAGCCAGCATTGTGGAGGGAAGGCACTGTCCTATTCAGGGCCCAGGTGCGACCCCTCCCACCCATCTACATGTAGATCTTGCTATTCAGCCCTGTGCTGACTCACCCTGTCTCCTGGCATCCCCCAGCCCCTGTCACTCACATTCCAGACAAGGAATACACAACCTCGCAGAGGCAGGCTTGGATGGTTAGACAAGAAAATACCCACTTTCTAAAAGTGGTATTTTCAAACACAGAATGTTAAAACCAACTTCACTAAAAGCTGCATTTTATCATTCTGAGTCCAGGCATACTAAACTCGAATTTCTACCATGTTCCCGGGGTCAGTTAGGATTATAAGCTGTAATAATCAAAACTGCCCGTTCTGGCCTAGGGGAAACAGGTAGCCTTGCAATAGTGAAAAACGAACTAGGCTGTAATTCACTATCAGGACATGCCGCACACACCCGGGCATGTCCTACCTTTCGCATACAACGCACCCTGCCCAAAGGGGTACCTTGGGCCTACCTTAGGGGTGACTAACAGGTAGCAAAGGGAAGGTTTAGGGACTTGCAAGTGTGTGCACTTGCCAAGTCGACATGGCAGCCCCAGGCTGCGCACAGGCTCTGCGATGGCAGGCCCGAGTTACACTTTACGGGCTGTTTGCGTGGGTGGCACAATCCAGTGCTGCAGCCCACCAACAGCATTTGGTCTATAGGCCCTGGCACTCGCAGTGCACTTTACAAGGGACTGACAGATAAACCAAATAGGCCAATCATGGAAACACCAATCCATAACACATTTTATACAGGAGCACTTGCACTTTCCCACTGGACCGCAGTGAGGAAAGTGCGCAGAATCATTACACCAGCAAAAACAGAGTCAAAACCGGGAGGTCAGAAAGCAAAAAGTCAGGGGAAACACGCCAAAAGATCCCAAGTCTAACACAAACCCTCGTAAATGAGGCCCTCAGGGTTAAAGACAGACAGTTTGTTACAGTGCTGTTGCAGCGCATTTGGGAGCTGTGACAGAAATGTTTTTAAAGCTTCTCTGTTGGGCAGTTCCTGGTAAATTTGAAAGTTAGTTTTGTTTCTATTGACGCTTCATTGATACATTAGTGATACACGCACATTTGGCTGTTGTGATGGCCTTGTGGTTGTCCATTGTGTGTATTCTGCATTTTTTAACCTATTTCCGTCATTTTTGTTCCAGTGTTACCAGCTCTAGATTGAACCAGTCTTTAGTGGATTTGTGAATAGGGTTTTGTCTTCCTGGGTTGGATGAAGGCCTGCTTCTCCAGGATGTTAGGTATGCTGTGGTGAAGAGCTCTGAGCAGACCCCCTCGGTTTGGGGGTCTATGTGCTAGTCACACCCTCAGCTTCTCTAGGTAGCTGTAGACTTCAGTTACTGAGCCCTCCCACAGTGGGAGGGCGCTGTAGAGGATGTAACGTGCCACTATAATTCAAAGGTGAGGTTGCATACCTGTACCCGAATCATCTTTGGAGTGTGTAGTATTTAATTTTGCTGTGAGATGAAAGTACATTCTTTTTAACTAAAGATACATATCTGTTTTTAGATTTTTATGTATTAATGTCTTTATGATTGCGCTGCTTGAAACATTTTTTTAAATTTTCATTGTGGTTGTTTTATGTATCTTGATAATGAGATTTTATTTCGAATTATCAATAAATGAAACAGAACTAAATATAAGCTTTGGGTTTGGCAGTACGTTATTGTGCCTGATGCATGATGCGAGGTCCCCGAGCTTGAAGCGCCGCCATACTGCTTCCCTGAGAAGCCTTTGACCCTTCGCCTTCGCTACCCTAAGAGTCAAGTGCAGAAGTTTGCAGAGTCGTAGTTGGACGAACCCCAGGACACAGGTGGCAAACAACCACAACTGCCACGGTGAGGCCCAGCAGCCCCTGTCTGCTCTGTGGCCACCTGAATGGGGTGACAATTGGAGGCAAGCGGTGTAGGGTCTGCAAAGTCCAGGTCCAACTGTCGAGAACAGAACAATACGTTCAGCTTGAACATAGCATCACCTGCACTATAAATGGCAGCTACAAGGTCGGTGGGGATAAACCTTTACATCCTGGCCTTAGATCAGTTAAAGGATCTTTGTTTTGAGAGAGGCCGGGGGGCTCCCAGAAAAAAAGGATAGGGAGATGGTGGGTTTTTATTAAGGACCAGTTTGAGAAACCAGGCAGTAGGGTAGAAACTTTGATGGACTCCTAGGTAGGGGTCATACTGCGATAGAAACACAGGGAGGGAGTGCTGTAATGTCAGGCCTCCTTAGCAGAGGTTTACGCAGAAACCCTTTAGGTGTGTGCTCAAATTGGCTTTCCATTGATTCCCAGAGACAACACCGCCATCCCTATTTCTAGGGTACCACAGTCCTCGACTCCAGGAGTCATTCCCTTCAGTGAGTTAAGTCTGACTGTGACCCTGAACTTGCAGCGGACACTCCAGAAGGCTAAGGTTGAGGAAGAGGAGAAGGCCAGGGAGTTCGAGACGGAGAAGCTGAGATTAGGTCGCCAGGAACAAGAGGAAAGGAGGCAGGAGAAATGGAGGAATTGGCCTAAGAAGAAGGGAGAGAGAAGGGAAAACTAAAGACCAGAAAAAGAAAGACAGAGAATTAGAGACAGAGAGAAAGAGAGAGAGAGGAGATGGCCTTAGGGACATAAAAGCTCAGGATGGCAGTGGGCAGCTTACTCTGGGCAAGCAATTTCCCCTCCAACTTGACAGGAGTTTCTGCTAAGGTTCCAAAAGAGTTTGTGCACATGTGTTTGGAAGGACAAGGTATCTTGGAATGGTTTGGAAGGACAAGGTATCTTGGAATGGTTTGTGAGTTTTGCGATTGCTTGTAGAGCGCAGGCTTTAAATGATGTGTCTAAAGCAGTCACTTTAATGAGTCAGGTACCCATATGAGGTACAGCAGACACTGGGCGCATGCCTGTACCTGATCAAATGAACTTTGAGCAAATGAAGGAAGCTCTGATCAGGCAGTTTGGGCTGGAACCCGCCCAGTACTTTTTCACCGATGGATGATGCTCAGGGATGCTTTCTTCATCACTGGGAGGACAGTAGGACTGGGAGCCAGTTAGTGCTGACGTCATCACAGAAAGGCGTGGTGGCTCACATCTGCTGTCTGCAGGATCAGGCTGATAGGGGGTTCTTATCACGTCCACATAGCAGCTGAGAGGACTAAACAAATCTTCGCAGGATGACCTGACAATCCCACTGGAGGTGGGAAGATATACATCTTCCCCATTTGGCCACACATCCCAAATATGAACTGTTGTGTAGATGTTGCTGGCTTATGACACTTGGGCATCAGCATATCAGTGAAGGGATGGGTCTTGTTGGTAGAGTAATGCTGCTAGTGGCTCCACGTAAAGATTACACAACGTGGGGGTAAGTATTAAGCCTTGAGGGACTCCACATATGATAGAGAGATGGCGTGTGTGGATGAGACCATGTGAACAAACTGTTTTCTGGGATTTTAGCCCCGAATCTAAGATTCTCATGCATAAGTGGATGGTCTCAAACAGTACCAAGTGGGCCATGTTTATGAAGGCCACTCACATGTCAAGAAGCACTAAGCCTCTACAAATAACAAGCATTGAAAATATCACAGTGGACAACTGCGAATTCTTGAGGATAAGATGTCACCCCACTCCAACCCTTACTTATTCCGTTCTCTTAATATATAGACCACCATGCAGCAATGCCAACTTTAAAGATGTCGTACGTGATACAGTAACCAACACCCATCTGGACCACCCAAACCTATACACCCAACATACCCGACAAGAAGAATCTAACCACAGCTACCACAACCAACCTTGAAGTCTTCAACTTAAACCAAATCATTTCTGGCCCAACTCACGGCGCAGGACACATGCTAGATGTCATATTTGCACACTTAGGACAAGCCACAGTTACAGAAAAATCTCCCGTAAGCTCCAGCGATCACAGTATCATCACCTTCAAGATGCACACACCTATCAATAACAACAGTACCGACAACAAATGGAAAAAACAGACATCCAGCAACTCGCCTCCTCACACACAACACTGTGGTGTTCCTCAGGGGTCCATACTATCCCCTCTATTATTCAACATCTACCTACCCCCCTTACCAAATCTCCTGAATTCATACCACTTCACCTGTTACAACTATGCAGAAGACACCCAAATCATTTTAAAAATGGATATCCGCGAAGACCTCTACAATTCAATAAGGTAATGGTCTGATTAACATAAAAGTCCGAAATTACTTTCGGTAGGAATTTTGGATGAGTCCTCATAGCCACCTTACTGGAATGAAAAACGGTGTATGGTTCGTGAGAACATAACGCCTGAATTTTGCAAACCTTTTTTCCTGATGTGATCGATCTGAGGAAAGCTGTTTTCCAAGAGAGATGTTGCAACGAGGATTTGTGAATGGGCTCAAGAGGGGCCTGCATGAGGCATGACAGTGCTCCCAGGGAGCACTCTAAACAAAACTATTAGTCTTTGCCAAACATTCTGAAAGGCAGAACGTAAACATGGAAATGCGCTACAACCCGCTGGAGGCTATCTTTCCTCGAGATGTGGAATGAAGAGAGCCCCTGATTTAGATCCGAAGAGATACCATTGAAACCAAACCATAATCAAAGGGAACCATCATGTAAAACAAGTCTTTTATATTGTATGGAACATGCAAATGTTGTTAATGAATGATGTCAACCTGTGAATACTGTTGGTTTGATCCATGTGAGGTCCTGAGGAAGCAACATTGGTAACTGAACGTGTTCCGAAACACGTGTTGGCCAATGTCAGAGATTCTTTGTATAAAAAAATATATAAGAATCATCTAAGCTCAAATAAAGAATCAAAACTCAAGAAATTAGAAAAACTTGTCTCAAAATCAATATCGCTCGAAGAATTGAAGTGCTTGTGTCTATCTAACTCTGGAGATACTAAGAGGGTGATCTGAAACCATTTGTCCCTTTATATTCTGAGGTGCTTTGTTTGTCTTGGGCATTATTTGTGTTTGGCAAACATTCTGCATGGCATTCTTTGTCATGGCTGAACATTCTAAGGAGTTGTTGGGATGGAAAGGTCCCTTGCATGGTAATGGATCCTTGGTAACAATTTTTCGGTCATGAGTAGATCATGTTGGTGTGCCATGACCTAGTCCTGTCTCAAAAATTTGGTCTTGCTCAGACTAGGAGGGGTGCCTTCACCTGGAGTTAAGTAGTGAGCGTACTGGTGGTAGTATACCGTGTTTACAGTATTACAGTATTAGTGCTCAATAGAGTAAACAAGCAATTTTACCCATGCCACTGGAGTTGTGCCTTCTGGGTCACTCGTGTACATTTCTGCTTCTGTGTGCTTAGCTCACCCTTTAACGTATTGGGTTGTATGCAGCGTCGGACAGAATGCACTAGAGTGTATGTGAGCCTGTGATGTGGTGCAGTACATGACAATCAGTATGCACAGTTGCATGTGCACGATTGAGTGTCTGTGTGCCTATGACAGAGTACAGTACATGAGAGCCCGCGTGTGCAGTTGAGTGTGTGCTGGGGTGTGGAACTCGGACATCCATGGATTACATTTTTGGAGACCAGGGCTTGCTGGAGGAGCTTGTGCAGGTAGAAGAGCCCCCCTAGACGGATTTGTGGATTGCTGCATTCCTGTGAGCTGGGTGGGACACACACACTGGAGGAAGGAGAGCCAGATTCTTCAGCACAGTTCAAAAGGGGCTCTTTGATTCTAAGGAAAGGTCACTGGTCAAAGGGGCCTTGGCACCGCTCAGGAAAGAGATGGGGTTGATAGGGGAATCATAAAGAGTAGGGCTGAGGGCCTTTTTAACCGTTTGATACACATATCACTGAGTGGAGAGGTGTGGTGCATCGGCCAGGGCAGCTGACTTCGGAGCACAGGGTTCACGGTTTGATCCCCGGTTCCGGCGGCAGCTCAGCCCAGCACCATGTGACTCTGGGCAATAGCTCACTTAATTTCCACGACGGCCCCCAGCGCCTTGAGACCCGTAAGGGTGAGTAGCTGCGCTATATAAAAACGGACTTACTATATCACTGAGGCTGACAGTCAGGTTTACTTCTCTAGCCACTACCATGGCCTGTGCTTCAAGCTATCAAGTATGGAGATGTCAGAACCCCTTTCAGAGGGCCACAGGGCACACAGAGGCTACTGGGCCCGACCGTGGTGGGTGAGGCCTTTTACTGCTGATGTCCCGGGGTCCGACCTATTATGGGTTCCGCTTGGCCAAGTACCCCTTCTGCACTTGATTCTCAGGAGTAGCTGTGGTGGAGAAGCCAAGGCTCTCTCGGGGGGTATGTAGATACATGTGAGTGAACACAACTCTTAAGTCAAAATGCAAACAGTACGAACAATAAATCAGTATCCAGCCAAATACTTGGTTTTAAATGAAAAAGTAGTATTTTATTTCTAACTCTAAAAAGAAGTGACATTCAAATGCAACAACACAATCCCCTTGAGGTCGGAGCTCTAATAGTTGTCCTGTGAATCCCTGTCCCACCCTCCTTCGTGTGACATGTTCAGGGTTACTCCCCAATTACTGGTGGATGCATGAGGGAATGCAAACTTTTGGCCGTACTCAAGCGTTCCCTTTTGACTCTTCAGGATTTCAGTCAAAAGTGTCTACGGTGCCACAGCACCTTTAGCAGAGAATTCCCTGGGGCCCCAAAGGCCCTCGTTCAAGTTTTACCTGCTCTTGCTTGTGTTCGACATTACAGCGGGTGACCTTAGTGCGGGCACTCATGCGGTCTGATCCTGCTGGGAGAAGTCAGGCTGCCTGGGGTACACGTGGTAGCGTCAGGTGGGCACAGGCTCATTCTCCCAGGTGGCATGGCTGCTCTCCCCAGCAATCGGAGCAGCTTCCATCTCATAGCGATGCTGTAAATCAAGTTCTCCCTGGCCTGACTGGTTCCTGCAAGGGCACATCATCCTCCTTAACGTCCTCCTGATCCACATGGGTTAGTAATGGCACATCCTTTGGTACGGCTATTCCCACCAGTCTCAGCCTCACTTCAGTAACAGGCGATGGCCCGTAGTCTTTGATGATTTGGTCCCAGCAACCCTCCCCCCCCGGCATACGGGGTTGCAGCGGCACCTTCCGGACACAATGCAGACTCCTCAGGTGCAATCACCTGCGCCATGGTGGCCCCTCCAGGCATATAGGGTCGCCGCTCAGGCGTTCATCAGTCCTGCCATGCTGGTCAACAACTACTTCACCAATGTCCCCCTCTGGCATACGGGGTCACCGCATCAAGGTTGTGTGGGCTCAGCGCCCTCTACACAGTGCTCAGTACTTGCCACAATCTATGGCGGCTCTCTCCTGGCATACGGGGGCCGCTGAAAACAGTCTTGCACAAAGCTGCTGCCTGATCGGTGCACAGCTGAATCCTCACACCTGACACAGGGAGTCCTCATGTTAGGGCCTTCCACTGGATCTCGCTCCTTCCAATGCTCTCCTCTTCCTCACAGGGCACACTGGTCTTGGCAAGGAGGCAGGTGCTGATGCTCCAGGGCAGGTGGTCATGTTTTCCCTGGGTGATGCCCCCTCACCCACAGGGAGACTAGCCAGCCGCTGCTCCCAGTCCTGGTCATAGGCAGAAGGTTTGCAGAGCTTCCCCTTCTCACACAGCCCGTTTGGCTGCTTGGCAGATTACAAATTTTTGGGGACTCAACCTCCCCGTCTTAGAATCCTTTTCCATACACCAAATGTGATTGAGAGTCTGAGTCTTTGAAGTTTTAAGTTGGGGTTCTGCTTCATTTGAAGTGGGCACTTCTCCTTTTCATTTTCCTTCTTTAAGGAGATCTGCCACAGGTGGGACGGCTCCTGAAGCTGATGGTCCGCAACAGAATTCATGGAAGTGACCAGAGTTCACACCTAAAGGTCAATCACAGTGATATCTCTTTATGATTCTCTTATCAACCCCATCTCCCTTCCTGAGATGTGTCCAGGCCCCTTCTTTGTGATCTGTCACTGGATCAAAGAGCAGTCTTTTGAGATGTAAAGGGAGGGTCCCTTCCTCCAGTGTGTGTTCCCACCCAGCTCACAGGAATGCAACAATGTGCAAATCGGCCTAGGGTGTTTCTTCTCCTCCTCGTCTTCACCGGGCAGGCCCGGGCTTCCCAAAATGGAACCCAGGGTCCTCCATACAATGTACTGTTACAGGCACGCTCACTCAGTGTACATTCATATCACACTTTCTGTTCAGCACTAATGCCTCTATGCATTGAACCCTCACATGTACACGTGCATTTAGCACATTCACTCAGTCTGCCCGCACTGCTCAGTACTGTAGCCTTTCTGCATTGTATCATGGTGTGCTATTTGCAAACATACACACTGCCAGCACACACACACTCACTATGTGCGTGCTGCCCAGCTCTTCACCCTTCATTTATTGCACTTCATGCAAGGACCCATACACCCAGCACATGCTATCCCTGAGCACGCACTGCACAACACTACATCGCTCATGTAATGTACTCCTATCAGGCATACATGCGCCCAGTGCATGTACCAACCACACATGCACTGCACAGTAATGCTCCATGCTTGTACTGTACCCTCCCCAGACAGACATACATCCAGCCCAGAGTCACTACTCCTGCGCTATGCAGCACTCCACATCTACTTGATGTAGGCCAGGGGTGAGGTAAGCATACAGCATTGGAACTTTGAAAAGGTGAGTGAGCCTGTAGGCCTCACTCGAGTGACCCAAGGTAAAAAGGTCCTGTTCACTCCTACTGATCACTACACGATATGCTGCGCCACTGCGCTCATGCTGCCTAACTCTTGGTGAAGGCGATAGCCTTCCATCACTATGGGGGTAGATCTTTAGGCGCCCATCCCGGTCCAACAAGACCGCAGTCCATGAGACCGGCCTATGTCATGGCGCACACACATGATCTGTGTTTACAAAAAATCAGCATTAGGGATTCAGACAACAGTACAGTTGGGCACTAAGGGCAGGGGTGCACATCTCTTGCCATGTTGAGGACTTTGTCATCCCAACAGGAGACAATCCTGCTATGATAGACCTCTCTCTGAGGAAAAGAAAAACAGAGGAACGGGCACTTCAAAGTGTGCACCCCCAAAACATAGACTTCAAAGACAGAAATGCTAAATCACATTTGTGTCTGGAAAAGGATTATAAAAAGGACGAGCTTGAGACTCCTGAATTGTGAAACTGAATCTGTACGTCAGCGTGGAGAAGATCAGCAAAACTTCTGCCTGTTGTGATCAGGACTGGGGACTAAGAGTCTCACAACCTCCCATGCTGGGTAAGGGGATATCACCCAGGAGAATCAAGAACACTCGCCCTGGAGCCTGGAGCACCAACTTCTGCCTGACTGAAGACCAGTGGGCCCTGTCAGAAGGAGATCGCCTGGAGGAAGCAAAGTCCAGTGGAGATCCTGTTGAGTGGATCCCGGGAAGCGGACTGTGAGATTCTGGTCTGTCAAAATTAGTGCACCAATCGAGTTGGCCACCAGTGTGTACTTTGACGACCCCCTAAATGCGCAGTGGGGACTGCAGAGAAGATTGGACTACCACGCCGATCGGGGTGGCCCGTCCATCTGTGTACGTTTATTGCGACTCCCGAAATGGCAGGTGGGGGCCACAGTGAAGCTTAAGGGCTTAAAGGCCATCGCCCTGGTGCAGCATTATGGCAAAGAAAGGGCCTTCGCCTTGTGCAGGGTTGTAACTCGAAGAGGGATGTGCATAGAACGTGACCCCCATATGTCTGGTGGAGGCCTCGATGAAGCTTATGAACTGTTGCCCTGGTGTAGTGCTGTGGAGAAAAGAGGGCTGTTGCCCTGTGCTGTGTTGTGACCTGAAGAGGAATGCCACCTTGAGTGCACAGAATGCGACCCACGTATGCCAGGTGAGGGGCTGCAGAGAAAGCAGAGACCCGCTGCCCGACAACAGTGTGCAACTGTGAACTCAGAGCCACTACTTTGTCATCGAACTCAAGTAGAACCCAGGTCGGCCATTGGAGACCAGAGAAACTTCCTGTGACAATGGGGGAGCGCCATGGAGGTGCTTGAGACTACTGCTCATCGTTGGCATGAAGCGACAGTCAGCCACGACCCCGGACCATTGAATGCTCCTGAGCTTTCTGTCTCATCTCCGGCGGGAGCGGGTAAACGGGAACATCGATTCACAGAGACCTTGGGGGCGAACCCGCTCTGACTCAAGCTCCAAAGGCGCTGTGCCGCTTAGATATTGAATAGCCATAGTGGGACATCTAAGACTCATATTCTCTAGTGGGGCCTAGCCTGGATGTTGCCCCACATAATCAGGGAATAACCCCAGTCCATAGCTTGAAGAGCGGGACGCTGGTGCCTTCGTGAACAGTGCCAGAATGCAAACCCCATGAGCGTTTTATGAGTTAGTGTGTATTGTATCTCTCTTTGTGTGTGTTTATAAATACTACTTTTAAAAAAGTGAGTACTGGACATTAATTTATTGAGGTTTCTGAATGTATGTTGTGAGCGTGCGTACTCCTTACATCTAACTCCTCCCCGAGAAGCCTTGGCCTGCTCAACTTTCACTACCACTGAGAGCCAAGTGCTGAAGCGCTACTTGGCCAAGTTGCCCAGAGTCCATAGTAGACGGGGCCCTTGGACATCAGGGGTAACCGGCCTCAACCACCTCGGTTGGATCCATAACTCTGCTAGAAAGAGGTTCTAACAGGAGTGTTGTTCTTATCTTGCCTCGCTTGATGAGGGATATTGTTTTAACTTTTTCTTGTCTTCCTTCCACCCTCCATTCCTTCCTGTCTTCCACCCCTCCTTCCTCTCTCTCTTTTCATGTCTTGTTTTGTACCTGATTTCTGATTTCAGGGCAGCCTGGTTGACTCGGAGCAGGAAATCTTCCATTGGTCGGAGGTGGACGTGGTCTCTGAAGTGGAGCTTGTGACCGTGACTGCGCGGAAGACTGAAGTGGCAGAGACCACATGCACCCTGATACCTCCCCGCTACATCATGATGCCCAAGGTCAGTCCCCCTCGTACATACAAGTTAGAATGTAATATGTTCTGTTAACGGGTCGATGAGACAGCATCAAGTGTCCTCACAGAAAGTTGTCTTCATAGGATGGAAGGTCGGGTCATTGGAGGGATGCCACACTTAGGGGGCAGCCGCAGTACCGATGTTGTTGCAGGTCTACGCGAGCATTTATGGGATTTCTAGTGTGTAAATCTCACTGAGTCATTTCATTATGTTTCTTAGAACAGCAGGGCCATTGGCTACCTACCTATTGGCTACAACCCTTGCCCAGGGGTAGTCCACATTAGCATATTGTTCATTTCTGCCTTTCGAGGAATGATAGGTGTTGGACTTGGCCCTCTGTGCAGGGTCACCCCCAAATGTTTTGCCCTCACGCCTCCTTTCTGAATCCGGTTTTGTTGGCTTTTAGGACTCTGTGCACTTTACCTCTGCTAACCAGCACTCTAACTAGTACTAAAGTGCTTAAAACATGACTTATACCCAGCTGACACATTTAATCTGCTTATAAATCCCTAGTACAGTGGTACTACAGGTACCCAGGGCCTATAAATTAAATGCTGCTAGAGGTACTTATTGTGCCACCCATTTAAGTTGCCTTTAAAACATGTCTCGGTCCTGCCATTGCAGCCTGTAGTGCAGTTTTAAACTGCCAATTCAACCTGGCAAAATAAATCTTTTGCCAGCCCAAACTTCCCTTTTTAAAACATATGTCACCCCTAGGGTAGTCCCTAACAGCCCATAGGGCAGTGTGCATTGTACTTAAAAAGTTGGGCATGTACTTTCAAGTTTTACATGTCCTGTCAGTGAGAAACTCCTTCAATTCATTTTCCACTACTGGAACTCCATACGTTTCTTCCACGTTAAAGCCGGCACCAGCATAAATAGTGGACCCTCAGACTAACTCTTCAGTGCACTCCTGGAGCTGTGGAAGACTAAATAAGGACTGCCTTGTCCTCCAGAGGACTGCCCTGCTGTCTGGGGCTTGCCTTGTTTCTCATAGGACTGCCCTGCTGCTTGAGGCCTGCATTGTCTCTCAGGACTGCCCTGCTGCTACTAGAGGGCTGCACTGCTGCTACTAGAGGGCTGCCCTGCTGCTACTAGAGGGCTGCCCTGCTGCTACTAGAGGGCTGCCCTGCTGCTACTAGAGGGCTGCCCTGCTGCTACTAGAGGGCTGCCCTGCTGCTACTAGAGGGCTGCCCTGCTGCTTGAGGCCTGCATTGTCTGAGGCCTGCATTGTCTCTCAGGACCGCCCTGCCTCTACTAGAGGGCTGCCCTGCTGCTTGAAGCCTCTGGTCTTGTTCTTCAGAGGATTGCCCTGCTGCTTGAATCCTACATTTTTCTTCAGAGGACGGCCTTGATGCAACCAGAGGACTGCCCGCTTCGTGAGGCTTGCCTTGTTCTTCAGAGGACTACCCTTGCTGCTTAAATCCTACATTTTCCTTCAGAGGACGGCCTTGGGGCTACCAGAGTACTGCCCGCTGCTTGAGGCTTGCCTTGTTCATCAGAGGACTACCCTTGCTGCTTAAAATCTACCTTTTCCTTCAGAGGACAGCCTTGCTGCTACCAGAGGACTGCCCGCTTCTTGAGGCTTGCCTTGTTTTTCGGATGACTACCTTTGCTGCTTGAGGCCTGCCCTTTCTTCAGAGGCCTGCTCTGATGCTTGAGGCCTGCTTTGCTGCTTGAAGGAAAAAGGACCACCTTGACCCCAGGAATACCAGAGTGACTCCAAAGGTGAGTTTGCTGACCTACTGTTCTGAACTGCAGGAGCACAACAAGCTCCAGAGGCCTCCCTGCAACTGCCCATCTGACCCACTGCACCTGAACCTGCAACTGGACCTGCCTGAGCCCTGCTGGCCTCTGCCGGAGTGAGTTCCTGATCCCCAGAGGTGCCCCCCTCGGTCATGGACCCTTGGCTGGCATCAGCTGACCCACTGCACCTGAACCTGCCTGGCCCTGCCTGAGCCCCGCTGGCCTCTGCCGGAGTGAGTTCCTGATCCCAAGAGGTGCCCCCCTCGGTCATGGACCCTTGGCTGGCATCAGCTGACCCACTGCACCTGAACCTGCCTGGCCCTGCCTGAGCCCCGCTGGCCTCTGCCGGAGTGAGTTCCTGATCCCAAGAGGTGCCTCCCCAGGTCCTGGACCCTTGGCTGGCATCAGCTGACCCACTGCACCTGAACCTGCCTGGCCCTGCCTGAGCCCCGCTGGCCTCTGCTGGAGTGAGTTCCTGATCCCCAAGAGGTGCCTCCCCAGGTCCTGGGCCGTTGGCTGGCATTAGTTGAGCTCCTCCTGTGAAATCCGGAAGTTTGGAACTCTGCGCGCCAGACTTTGAGAAGGTAACTTTTTCATCAGGACTAACCAGGTCCCTGTATCCAGCCTGCGCTCCAACGAGGTCGGCCTGAACCTGTGTCTTTGTCCCGGTCCAGCTCAACCAGCTGCCCATAGTTACCGCTTTCTGCTTCGCGGCACTATTTTTACTTGAACCGTTGAAATTACATATCTTCCGTTCTACTGATTGGATTTTTGTCAGTTAGATATTATTTTATTTGTTACGTTTTACTCTATTTTTGTAAATTGGTGTGGGGATTTTTCTTGTGTTGTGTGTTCACTTTATTACTCTTTGTGTGCTGCATAAATGCTTAACACAGTGCCTCTAAGTTAAGCCTGGCTGCTTTTGTGCCAAGCTCCCAGAGGGCTAAGCAAAGGTTAATTTAGTGTTTTTTGTGGAACACCCTGACAAGGATTGTGGTTGTTGCTTGAGAAGGGTTAAAACCCACCTCAATCAAAAAAAATATTTCTCACAACAGGTGGATCACTGAGGTGCTTGAGAGAGAACAGCTTGTGGTGACGAGAGGGGAATATTGCAGCACTTTTGTGTGGTTATTATTTTGTCTCATATCATATATTTACTTCTGATTAGACTCAAGAGAAAGCAAAAGAGGCAGTCCCTGGAACAACACAGACATTCACTGTTTATATTTTTAATTCAATGTGTCTATATTTTTCAGCATTTTAGTTGTATTTATTATTTATACCTAGTGTAAAGTGCAGCCATATTTATCTTCCAAACATTAGCCTGCTTCTGTTACGGACTGTGAAGACGACAAATGTTTCGCTCATGTATCTGATGTGGTTTCTCATAACTCTCATATTATATGTGGTGGAAAAAATAGCCAGAGAATTCGCCTGTCAATTCATTGTGGCTTGGGGATTCTTAGAAAAAAAAATGTTTCAAGACTTTATGCCTCTTTGTGAGTATTCGTGACTCATTAAAAGCAGTATTAATGTTATGCCCTGAGGAGGAAGGTACTGTGTGCAGACCTACTAGCATCTCACTGGGAAGAGGGGGGGGGCAGTATGCTCAATCTGAAGAATGTTGGGGTTCAGTAGGCACAGGAGCGAAATATAGGGACGCAACTTGCGTAGGTAAGGAAAATGTTCTGATCGAGGTTCTGGACCAGTTGGGGAAATATTTGGGGCCTATGTGCACAGTTCAGGGAATGTTGGGGTACCATTGTTTAAAGCCAGTTGCATTTTGGGAGATAGCATGGCTATTCAAAGGAATGTTGGAAAACAATGTACACAGCCTCTGGCATGTTGGCGTGCCCTTGGTGCTCAGAAGATGCGTGGGTACAGGGGGACCACCCAGCAGGAGGTTGGCAGTCATTGGCTAAAGCAGTGGAATGCCTGGGTATAGTACCGCTAGCCAGGGGAAGGTAAGTGGGTAAAGGTGGGGGAATTCCGGGGTACAGCGTGATCTGCCTGTAGAATGATGGGCTCGGTGCACAGCCTGGGGAAAGTTGGCAAAGGAGAGGCTGGAAAATACAAGGGGCCTCCTTTACGGGTTTTTTGCCGTGGGGCAGCGCCGCAGGTCTTGCTGCTTTGCTGCCGTATGGCAAAAGAAAAGGGCAGGAATGCACCGTATCTATTAGATACGGCGCATTCCTATCCTTTTCCCCTGCGCCAGCGCACAATGGGCTTCCGTGCGCCAGCGCAGGCACCATTGCACCATGGTACAAGGATGCCAGCGTTGCGGGGATGATTATTTTTGTGCAGAAAGGGAAACCTTCCTGCACAAAAACAATCAGAGAAATAAAGATATTTCTCCTCGTTGTGCCTCCCTTACGCCTCCCCTGGGGAGGCGTAAGTTTTTGGTGCTGCCTCAGACTTACTATTTACCCTAAATCTGGGGCACTGTCAAAAAGCTAAGGATGTTGCTGGGAACGCCTCCAGCAACACCCATGGAAGGACCCTTTCATGCAGTTTTCTGCGTGAAAGGGGCACATATTTATAAGGCCATGAAAAGCAACGTAGCGTGGCTTTACGTGGCCTTATAAATATGCCAGTGGCACACTGTGCCAATGGGACGTCAAAAAAAGTGACGCTCTGGCGGCGCAAAAGTGCCGGTAGGGCCTCATAAATGAGGCCCAAGATTTACAGGCGTTCTTGAGAGTCCAGAGTGAGGCCTAAGGGTTGAGAAATGGAGCCTCAGAGAGTGTCTTGGATTAAGGGACGGATACTTAGAGAAGATAAAACAAGGCATTGTGTGCTGGAAGCAGCGTCGGATTGGTAACGCGGGCACTCGGGCAATGCCCGAGGGGCTGGTATCCTTGTTCGAGCTGTGGGCTGCTTTTTTGAGCAGCCTGGGGGGCTGATTTGGGCGGTGTCTGTGTTGTTCGATGCCGCCAGCGGCCCAGTGGGTGCCAGAGTGGCCTCTCTGGAGGTAAATGGGCATCCATTTACCTCCCTTTTATCAACAGCAGAGGTGTCACTCCCTTTCTCTCGCTGGGCCGGCCCATTAATGTGTGCATATTGAGCGGGGGCAGGGGGCCTGAGCAAAAGTGGCCTCACTTGTTTTCAGGTGTGTTTCACCAGTGTAAACTAATCCGTGCATTTTTTTAAACCCATCCCCCCCTTTTTTATAAAATTTCGCCGAAGCAGTGTTTTGCAGATAGGCAATATGCAAATGTGGGCCACTTTTTTTTTAGCGTGCCCGGGCCGATTTTTAATCCCAATCCAACCCTGGCTGGAAGGGTTGTGTTTATGGGAGCTCAAAGGCATCCTGTCCTGGATGGCATCAAGGCGGCTGGCTTCCGCAGTTTGCTGCACAGCGCGCCACCCCCAAGATGGTGGACGGGGGCCGCGACGGACGAACGAGCAGCTCCCGGCGACACTGAGTGCCCGTCGGCAGATGAGGCCTGAACCCTGTGACTTGCAGCAGGGGCTGTGGCGGTGAATTGAGGAGGCCTTGTCTGCTGTGAGGCGCCAACAGAAGAACGCCGTGGGGCTGAGGTGCCCCTGACAAGGGCCTATTGAGGGCAGATGCCTCACCTTGTCAGATCGCAAATGGCCTGAGGGGAGAAACCAGTGGAGGGCCCCACGTGCAAAGAGGAGGTTAGTGCACTCACCTGAGGGCCACCGTGGGCCTGCGATCACCTCCCAGGTGACCCGTGGGACTGGGCAGAGAGAGGGTGCCCTCCCCCTCATCTGAACTAAGAGAGAGATGAAGTGCCACGGAAACCTCTGGGGGCCGCGGTGGGTACTCCAGCAAGCAATGGGGGCTGGTGGTGGCACCTGACGAACTGAAGGGGCTCCTTTCTCCATGCAGCGTCCCGCTGGGCCTCAGCAAAATCAGCGGTGAGGGCCCACTGGGATATCCTGGGATCCAGCAATGCTGCCTTCGCCCACCACCACCCGGCCTTCTACCCCTACTGCCAGCTCCAGGCCCAAGAATACCACCCGTGAGGGCAACAGGACCCTGAAGGCCTGGCTGAACGAGCACCGCAAGAACCCCAGCAATGGCGAGAAGATCATGCTCTGTAAATATGTAATATATATTTGTCCATCCCTAATCGCTGCAACTCTTCTTAAAATGTGAATTTGCAACTTGTATATGTGTAACTCTAACCACTAGTATCTGTAGTAGACATATGTACTTACTACCATTCTTATGTGAGTTTAGAGTTTATCTGTTTCGTATCTGTTATGTAATTCATGTACTCTGAAGTTCTTATGCAATGTAACTGGTTCTATTGTAAAGCTCTCTTACACCTTCTGGTAAGGTAGGCGCTATATAAAAACGCATAAATAAATAAGGTCGCTTAGCCGGGTGTCCTCAGCACATTGATGTCTGTAGAATGTATGGTTGTTTTACCACTTCAAGTGTGAATGTGGTTGAATGTGATGCGAACTTTCTTCTGTCACAGACCACGATTTTCACGCCTATTGTGATTTGTGTTTCTTTCAACAGGGTTTGACAACAGGGGTTTCCCCTCCCCTCCTTCCATGGGGAAAGTAGTTCTGATATTTAGGGTAAGAAGAGTGGGACTCGCGTTCTCACTTTACTTTCTTCTGGATTCATGTACACAAGTAGAGTGTCACATGTCACACGAGTAGTCACTCACGTTTTCATTGAAACAGTGCATGTATTGTGTTCGGTTCTTTACCACAACGAAGGTTTGTGGGTTCATATGTTTTTTAATATTTCTCTTTTCAGGCTTGAACTTAGAAGCCATCAAGTTGTGGAGAGTGACAATTATCACGCCCACACAGTGGTTTTCTCTTACTACTAGCTGGTAAGAACAGAGCCCTTTATGTTCTAATTAGGTCCTGATGAATGCCCTGGACCCAACTGGGCCAACGCGGCAGAAACATGTTGACCTCACACGCAACGGTTAGGGGACATTAATTCCCCCATATACCGTCATCTGTTTTTAATATCATATAGTTACCTTTCACATTAAAAAACACAACAAGGTTAACTATAATGATTTTTAACTACACTCCCTTTTTTTGGGCCCCCACTTAGTTTAGAAGTGCATCCCTGTCGTCAGGTGTATGCCCGCCCTCTATCAAACCAAGTTTTTAAGGGGCGAGGACTGGTCAATGATGAAGCATGACACCAGGTGGTGTGTGAGACCAGTCCGTTACATTTTATGAGATGTCTTCACTCGTAATGTAACCCACATCTCACAGTAGTTATTAAGTTAGGAGCAGCTTTTTGTGGTTAACATTTATTGTTGGAGGCTGCTAGCTCCTAAAAACCCCTGCGCCTCTTGTTCCCCTCTCCACACAGTGTGGAGCTTATGTGGTTTTCTGTAGACCATCTAGAACATGTTGGATAGGGTCTGGATCCTCTGATTATAGGAACGCGTGTGCTGGTCGATGGTGCTCCAGAGGATGGTGAAATGGAAGAGCTCTATCGTGGTCCCTACATGTGTAAGAGCAGCATGCACCAGTGCACGTCTGCTAGTCGTGCATCCAGAGCACAGCTGGAGTGCGGTGCTAGAAGGACTGTGCTCTCAACAGCATTTTGAGGTGTTGGATAAAGTACGTGCTGCACGTTTCATTTGTCCATCACTATACGAACGACATGCTACAACCAACTATTGTGCAGAGTATATGGCTCCATACTGGTCACATGACCTTGTCATGCACAATATGTGCCTTTATGCTGGCCACATGACCTTGTCAAGCACAACATGTGACTTCATGCTGGTCACATGACCTTGTCATGCACAATATGTGCCTTCATGCTGGCCACATGACCTTGTCATGCACAATGAAGTCACATGACCTTGTCATGCACAATATGTGCCTTCATGTTGGCCACATGACCTTGTCATGCACAATATGTGCCTTCATGCTGGCCACATGACTTTGTCATGCACAACATGTGACTTCATGCTGGGCACATGACCTTGTCATGCACAATGAAGTCACATGACCTTGTCATGCACAATATGGACTTCATGCTGGTCACATGACCTTCTCATGCACAATATGTGCCTTCATGCTGGCCACATGACCTTGTCATGCACAATATGTGACTCCATGCTGGCCACATGACCTTGTCATGCACAATATGTGGCTTCATGCTGGCCACATGACATGCACAATACGTAACTTCATGCTGGTCACATGACCTTGTCATGCACCATATGTGACTCCATGCTGGCCACATGGCCTTGTCATGCACAATATGTGGCTTCATGCTGGCCACATGACATGCACAATACGTGACTTCATGCTGGTCACAGGACCTTGTCATGCACAATATGGACTTCATGCTAGTCACATGACCTTGTCATGCACCATATGTGACTTCATGCTGGCCACATGACCTTGTCATGCACAATATGTGACTTCAGGCTGGTCACATGACCTTGTCATGCACCATATGTGACTTCATGCTGGTCACATGACCTTGTCATGCACAATATGTGACTTCATGCGGGCCACATGACCTTGTCATGCACCATATGTGACTTCATGCTGGTCACATGACCTTGTCATGCACAATATGGACTTTATGCGGGCCACATGACCTTGTCATGCACCATATGTGACTTCATGCTTGCCACATGACCTTGTCATGCACCATATATGACTCTATGCTGGTCACATGACCTTGTCATTGCCTAGCGTACTAGCGAAGGATGTGGCCATCTTTGAACTGGACAGATCACATGTGCTAATGCCAAGGCTGTAGTCAGGGAGGCGCGCTCTCCCTTCTAATAAAGCTTTCCTATAGGATACTTGCTTAAAATGCACAGAAATACAGAAATCGGGCTCTCTCTGGAAAAGATCTGAGTTTGCAACTTTCTGCAAACTCTAATGTGTAGGATAAAATGTGCCTCACTGCCATTTTAGGAAAATGTGGAAAACATTTTGCGGATTTTTAAAATTACTAAACATTTTACGGATGCAGGCAGCTCATGCAATTGTTTGTAATTGAATGTTGTTCTGTGCATGCACTCTGAAGGTATCTGTACTACAATCTGTATCTCTAACCTTAGCAAAGCCGTTTATGCTATGATGTCAGCAGGCTGCAGCATGTAAGACACGTTTTTGTCACCTTCATGGGAACAGTGTCGGTCCCCCAGGAATATTGGTCCGAATAAAAAAAATGCTGTAAAGGTATTCAGCATTGGCAAAGCCAATAGGTCGCGCCTTTTGTCCTGTTGGCTTTGCCAATGGTTTTTGCCACACTGTACAGCATTGCCAATGCTGTGCGGCGTGGATGAAGTTTTAAAAAGCCTTTGACGCAGCCACCTGCATCATTTTTTTATGCACGAGCCTGCAAAACGACGCAGGCGTTCAGGAGGAGGGATGGTGGTGAAGGAGGGGTGGGGGGGGGGCCTCCACGTCGCCTCAGATGAACTCAGACACCCCCCTTTAATACTGCAGTTTCCCAGAGTGTCCTTCTCTGCCCAGCACCAGGTCAAAGGGGACAGAATCTGCGCCGATGCTGACCCCCCTCTGCGAGAGATGTGCTCTGGAACACCATAGATACATCACAGCGAATCGAGTATTTGTTAAGCATGCATTCTCATTGGAGGTGTGTGTGTGTGGGGGGGGGGGAGGGGGGGTCCTGGTGCTATATATTAGACATTTATTGGTACCTTCTCAATGCTAGTCCGTGGAAGGATGAACGGCTGGCTCAGCTTGGATGGACTGCGACCTCGGTGAATGTGGGCAGACACAGACCCCAGCCGTGATTGACAGCTGACACAGCCAGCCACTGACAGCAGCTCCAAGCTCCAGGGGGCCCGCTCAGCACAGCACTCTGGCTGCAGAGCTCCTGATTGAGCCCAGAGGGGGCCCCTCCACGTGTCTTGCAGGGAGGCCCCCTCGAGTTTCGTTACGCCAGTGGGACTGCAGATCAGTCGACGACTTGCGCACATAGGGGTAACAGTGGGCACCCCTAAATAATTTTGCAGGGCGTTGCCGGCTTGTTCTCTCTGGGCTATTTTGGGCCCTCCGGAGGCCGGAATTAGAAAAGGCTTTCACGGAGGTTGCTTGGAAACATCAGACAGCTTGGCAGAGTGAGGCAAGCTCCTCTCATGAGCGGGGTGGTGAGAGGTAGATCAGTGTGGGAGCTCTAGCCAGGCAGTCAGTCTGGCGAGAGAGAGAGGAAGGCCCTTGCATAGCTCGGAAGCCCCCCTGGCCTCCCTCAAGTTCATTATAGCCAGGGCCGCTGGAATGATGTGGCAGGAGAGGGCCACATTATGCGGCAGCGTTGAATAAACTATGCGCCAAGAAAAGGCAAATTATGCAGCATAATGCGGCACATTTTGAAATAGTACTTCATTGTTTCGTAATTTTTTATCTTGGTAACACTACCTGGGCATTGGTTGCACATCAGTTATTAGTACCAGTTTAACATCCTAATGTAGCAATAAGCAACAGATAGGTGACCCGCCCAGTTTTGCAAATGCACTTCCAGTGCGGGGCAACGTGTGTTGCTGTATTTTTAGTAACTTTTGATCCGTTTAAGCTAGAAACAATTTTTTTGTTAAAATCTGCAGGTTATGCGGCAGATGATGGATTATGTGGCAAATGCGGAAAATCTATAATCATGCAAAAATCGCAGCGGCCACACAATCGCATAATTCCAGTGGCCCTGATTATAGTGAGATGGGGATATTGTACCCCCAGCTCAGCACACACACTGGTTGTGCATAGGCGCTGGAGGTATCTGTGGCATAGAATGAGACCGAGAGCAGCGTCTTCCTTCCCAAGTGTGACTGCTGTCAGCATGCCAGGCTACGGAGGACCGACAATATCGTTACTAGCGGCAAGGCATGGGGCAACCGCCTTCTAGCCGCACACCTTTTCAAAGTGCAACCGGCTCCTTCACCCATCCATGTAGGACATGGATGCTACATGTGTGCATCTTTTTTGCATGTATACAGGGTGCGTGTATAGAGCGTGTGTCATGTATGTTGTCATAGCCTCTCTGGCATCCATTTTGTGTTTCCAACATCTAAGTGGTACCTAAGATGGAGGGTGGGAGAAAGCCCAGACAGCAGATGTGACATTCCAGGGATTCTTTGTAGTAGGTCAGAATTTGGGGTCTGTTGGAGAGGAGACAGCAGGACCCTTAAAATTTAGGGAGGACCCCTTGCCCTAGCTCATTGTTCACTGGAATGGGTACCCCCCAACCCGGGCAGGTTAACATGCAGTTAAGTGAGATGCCCTCCCTCTCTTTTATTCCCTTGATCTGCATCTCTGCCATCCCCAGCCCACCTTCCTACTCGCACCTTGTAACAAAGTCTTTGATTGGCCGGTCTGAGTGGAATAAGCAAAAGAGGAGGAACTGCCCAGAAGCAGTCTCAGAGCTGACTGTTGGAGTACACAGCTGTCCTCTGGGACCACCACCCAAGTGGCGACCGAGAAACTCCCGGTTCTGCAACTCTCGATCTTTTATATATTCACATGCTGGTGGGGCATCCCAGCCTGGCGACGGGGAATCATTCAAGCTTGTGAATCTATAAAAATGTTGTTGTGAGCTACAGGGAAGTAACTCATTTCTGCTGCAAGGTTGGGACATTTTCCACTAACTCCCCTTGCCAGGTGCAGGACCAGATTTGGGATTTTCGTCAAGGACTGCCAGGAGGGGCTGCCTGGACCCTGCTTCGAGGGTGGAGCTGACTGACTGCTCAGGAGAAGCACTGGAGGGGCTGCGAAGAAGCAGAGATGGTGTGACCAAAGATGCCCACTGCATCACCAAGGAATGACCTGCGCAGCACTTTGAGGGTGAGACCCCACTGTATGAGTGAGATTGTGTACCCCAACACCAGGGAATGACCTGCGCTGTTCTTTGAGGGTGAGGCCCCGCCGTTTGAGCGAGATTGTGTACACCAACACCAGGGAATGACCTGAGAGGCACTTTGTGGGTGAGGCACCTCCGTTTGAGCGAGATTGTGTACCCCAACACCAGGGAATGACCTGTGCTGCACTTTGAGGGTGAGACCCCACCGTATGAGTGAGATTGTGTACCCCAACACCAGGGAATGACCTGCGCTGTTCTTTGAGGGTGAGGCCCTGCCGTTTGAGCGAGATTGTGTACACCAACACCAGGGAATGACCTGAGAGGCACTTTGAGGGTTGTGCCCCCACCGTATGAGTGAGATTGTGTACCCCAACACCAGGGAATGACCTGTGCGGCACTTTGAGGGTGAGACCCCACTGTATGAGTGAGATTGTGTACCCCAACACCAGGGAATGACCTGTGCTGCACTTTGAGGGTGAGACCGCACCGTATGAGTGAGATTGTGTACCCCAACACCAGGGAATGACCTGTGCTGCACTTTGAGGGTGAGACCGCACCGTATGAGTGAGATTGTGTACCCCAACACCAGGGAATGACCTGCGCTGTTCTTTGAGGGTGAGGCCCCGCCGTTTGAGCGAGATTGTGTACACCAACACCAGGGAATGACCTGAGCGGCACTTTGAGGGTTGTGACCCCACCGTATGAGTGAGATTGTGTACCCCTGGTGGACTGAGGGTCCTGAGGAACTGGCAAGACTTTCCGGCGTAACACAGTGCTGGAGTTAGGAGCTACAGGGCGTACTCATCAGAGCCTTTTCCACGGCGGATGGCGCCGCATTACTCTTGTTTTGCCTAAATGGCGTACTGATTTAAAGGATATATTTGTGGCATCAATAGCCAGTTTCAGCGACAGAAGCCTAATAACATTATCTTCCTACTTAAGATTTACTGAAGCACTTGAATAAGAGAACATACGCATTGAAGTAACTGTTAGGACCCGCTGGGTCGGAAGTATCACCAGCCGGAAGGTCCGAGGACTTGCTATACTCTTATCGAGCCCTGAAGAAGTCAAGGGTTATACACCCAATGACGAAACACGTGTTGGCTGGCCTGTGAAGCGACACACCATTAAATCAACACTCCAAGCAAAGAACACTGTGTTGTCATTTCTAAATAACGTTTACCTTTGGCTGTATTTACTCTTATGTGTGTGCACAGGACCTGTTGTTACAAGTGGTATCATACCAGTGAGGAGCTGAGGAGCTGGAGTCATTAGACAAGTATTTATATAAACACAGAAGTGAAGCATCACCTTTACATTATTTATTAGGGTTCAGCGATCCAACTGACCCTTGCAACCCACTTCTTTCTCCTGGGTACTAGTGGGTACTTAGGGTTCTCCTCACAGTCCACAACAGCAGGTGCAGTCCTTCATCTGTCTTCCACAGGTCCAGTAGTGTTCTGAAGAGGGTGCCCAGGGGTGCTGCATTTATGCCTGGCACTAGCCTTTGTCACTGTAAGGACATTTAACAATACACTTTTACATGTCCTACTTTTAAATATCATGCTCCCTGCCTTATGGACATTTTAGGCCTACTTAGGTGTTACTTATTAATATTTAAAAGGAGGGTTAGGCCTGTCAA
This sequence comes from Calotriton arnoldi, assembly GCA_963921515.1. Lineage (NCBI taxonomy): Eukaryota > Metazoa > Chordata > Amphibia > Caudata > Salamandridae > Calotriton > Calotriton arnoldi. The sequence continues at coordinate 4,261,781 of CAWUFW010000408.1, forward strand.
AAGGGATTATCTTGACAGGCCGAATTTGCAGTTCCAACCAGCTTAGCCAGGTTACTGGTGACCATCCCACAGTCATGCTTTGCAGTGTCACTTCAGTGGTGGCACAATGTGTGCTGCAGTCCACTAGTGACATATAAGTTATAGGGCCTAGGAACATTTTGTACCATATACTAGGGACTTACACAATAAGTTAAATATACCAGTGAGGTGTTTACTGATCCAATATGTTTTTAGGGTTCAGAGCACATGTACTGGACTCACTCCCAGGAGCTTGGAATAAGCAGCTCGTCATTTCTCAGAGAAAATTGCCTGTGGCAACAACTAAACAACATTACAGTCAAGAAATAAATTAAATCAAGAATCCCGATCTAAAACTGCGCATAATGTTATGTTATTTCAAATGCTATACAAATGCATTACTTACATATTACAAATGCATTACTTACATATTACAAATGCATTACTTACATATTACAAATGCATTACTTACATATTACAAATGATTACAACTGTATGACATAAAGTGCACAAATAACCACTGTGGCACATAAGTGAAATAAATCTAATGTGGGGCTCAGGGGTTATAAAATCAAATTGCGATGCTTTTTTGGGTGAAAATACAATCTCTGGATGGAAGCAAAAGTAGACATTAACTGGCGGTTTCCCAAAAGCAACACCAGAGGGCAGCATTGCATTCATTGTTGCCACTAAAACGAAGAAAATAGAACAATTACTTAAAAGAAAATAGTTCAGAAGTGCTTATGTCCTAAAAACAGTTACAGCCAAATGTCCAGCTCTTCAGAAGTCGGTGCTCACAGTAAACAATTGTTCATTTCATACCTTTGTAGTACAGCAGAGGACGCTACAGCTCAGAAATAGAGTTTCTGTGTTAACAGTTAATAAAATAAATAAGCACTGTATCGTGCATGTGTTGCACCGCTTTGTACAGAAGAGGACGCTACAGCTCGGAAAGGGCCTTACTGTGGCAACAGTAAAGTAGCATTGTAATGGGCTTGTGTTGCACCGCCGTGGTACAGCAGAGGGCGCCAGAGCTCTGCTACGGCGCTGCTTTGGCACTACTTAATCACACCACCGAAGTAACAGTGTACTCTCTATTGTGTGCATCGTTCTCCCATCTTTCACCGCACCAGTGCAGTGTCGAACAGAGGATGTGTGCAGCTGGGCACTGGGTGCATGCGTAGACGAATTGTGGGGCATATTTACAAGGGCATTGTGCCACCGGAGAGTCACTTTTTGCGATGCTCCGGGGGCGCTGTGCCCTGCTCCATATTTACAAGGCGACGCTAAGCCTCTTTGCATGGCTTAACGGCGCCTTGTAAATATGGCCCACCTCAACGCAGTTTTCTGCGGCAAAGAGGCGTGCAATTGGTGTTGCAGTGGGCGTTCCCACGCAACACCCATTGCTTTTTGACACTGCCCCAGATTTACAAGGATCTGTAAATCTGAGGCAGCGCCAAAAACGTACGCCTCCCCAGGGCAGGCGTAAGAGTGGCCCAATGAGTAGAAATACTTTTATTTCTCCTCGTTTTTTCCTCTTTCTTAGTGTACTGCATTCTGCAGCACACAGAAGGAGCAAAACGGCTTTGCTGATTGGTTTTGTGCAGGAAGGTGTCCCTTCCTACACAACGATCATCCCTGCAATGCAGGCACCCTGGCACCATGCCAGGGTGCCTGCACTGGAGCTCAGGGGCGGCTCCGGAGGAGCGTCGCCCCACTGCTTTCTCGCACTGCGAGAAGCAGAAACATAAAATGGTTTAAATACCATTTTATGTTTCTGCTTCTCGCACTGCGAGAAAGCAGAAGAAGGGTTTGGTTAGGGGCGGACGGCTGGGCGGTCCTGCTGCAGGGCAGGGGAGGAGTGGCTAGCCCAATGTTGTGGGCGCTGACTGTTTGGTCGGCCCCAGGGCCGACCAAACCAGTCATGCACACTCTCCCTTTTCTCCATGTAGGCTGCATGCAGCCTACATGGAGAAAACGGCCTCCCCATAGACGCCTGTGCAGTCGGCGTCCCAGCCAATCACAACGCTGCCATTGCAGCGTTGTGATTGGCTTAGGGGAGGGGAGGGAGGCTGCCTGCGGCTGCTTCCTGCGAGGACGACGCAACGCCTGACCGGACCGCCGAAGGTACGTTTTAAAAATATTTTTTATTTAAAATTAACACCCCCCCAGCGACCCCCTCCCTGCGCGACTGACGTCCCCCGTGACTCATGCCGGCTGCGACTGCTGGCGCTAGGCTGCTTTTTTTGCTGCGGCGCAGGGGTGAGTAAGAGGGGTGCTGTATTGTTGTAAATAAGGGGCATTCCTGTTCTTAGAAAATGATGCAGCTCGGTGCAGCAAAATTGCTTGCGGTACCGCGCTGCGCCATTTTCTTGTTAATTCCCCTGTGTGTTCACAGCACCTCCAGAGGACTCTGCAGTGCTGTGCTGGGGTATCATAGGAGTAGTCCGTGTGAGTTCAGGAGAGTGTGCTGAAACTCAGAGCGGCTGCATTACTATCTGTGTGATACTGAACAGTGACAGCAGAGTGTGCTGTGCCTCAGTGTGTGCAGGGGGTGACAAGACACAGGCTGCATGGGAGACAATGCAAGGCCAGGGTTGCATTGAGAGCTGCATGTGTGTGCACGGTGTGACACCACACCGGACTGCAGGGGGTACAACGGCCCGGCGCAGGGTTGCATTGAGAGCTGCATGTGTGTGCAGGGTGTGACATGACACAGGCTGCATGGGAGACAATGGCAAGGCCAGGGTTGCATTGAGATAGAAAGTAGTGGTCCCAGCACTATTACATCCAAACAGTGTAAAACCAAAAATATATACAGTTATATTCACAACAATAAATCAAAGATTACAAATCAATAGTGTAAACAGTGTTATTTAATCACACTGAACACAAATGACAGATTTAAAGAAACACATTACAAAACATCATTAATATGCCCAAATGAGTAAAGGAGGGGAAAGGGCAGTGACGTAAGTGAGGCAGTGAGGTAAGTGAAAGACACTAATAGTGAATATCACAATCAAAATGGTAGGCATATTATTCAAAGCCACACATTTCTTTATCGAAAGCGAAATGAATACAATAAGTTACATAGCCATGTAACATAGAAAGTCACAGTGCAACATGCACTGTCGGCGATACTGGCATCAATAATATGTCGACGTTTCGACCCCTGGATGTATGTAGGTGTTCTTAGAAACCTTACTAGCGGGGTCTTCCTCAGGACAAGTGAATAAGTGAAAAGGGGGGAAAATAAGGGCACCTAGAAACATAAATGAAAGAACGAAATGTCAGGCCCAATGGAATTAAAGGACGAGAACATGTAAAAATAAAAATAAATATAAAAGTCACTATATTTACCGCGACTTAATTAGAAAGAAGTCCTCAAAGGCAACAAATGTCGTCTCGGACAAATTAGGGCCCAATGGCTCCAAGGTTCAGAAGAGAGAGAGAGCAGGACACCTACAAAAATAAGGCGTCAGTCAGTAATGCCTCAATTAAATTAGAGGAACTAGAAGTTCGCTATACTTGCAACAACTTACTCCAAAACATGGGTAGTACTCCAAATTGTGAAAGCTACTGAACCTACTATTCAATCACTTTGGAACCTACCACCGGTCAAAGGGCACCACAAATGTGGAAGATGCAAAGCTTGCCATACTACAATTACCACTAAGAACTTTGCCTACAAACAACACACGATTGCTCTACATTCTTTTACTAATTGTAATACTATGAATGTTATTTACGGCATCATTTGCCCGTGTGGTCTACTCTATGTAGGGCAGACACAACAAAAGATTAAGGCCAGAATACTTCAACATCAAAGCAGGATTCGATGCTCGGTCACAGGGGCACCCTTAGTGGATCACTTCGCTTCGATGGGACATAATCCAGACCAAGTGCAGTGGCTGGTGATAGAGAAAGCTGAATTGGGACCAAGAGGAGGCAATATTTCACAGATCTTGAATGTCCGAGAGTCCAAATGGATGTTGCGTCTGGACACTATTGCTAATGGACTGAATGAACAGGACTCCAGTAATGCCCAACTAGCATGCCTCAATATCTCATGAGGCTATTTCCAACGGTCTGTGTGATCTACCCTTTATGTTGCTCATAATTGATTGGTTAGAGATGTTGGTTGACCTATTTTACGGTAGTTCTGGTCCTTTCAACTGCACTGTCTAAATGTTTTTTGCAGTATGATTGTGAAATGCAATTATGTATGATGGTTTAAGTGACTTGTTATTCCATATTCAGTTACACTTAAAATAAGCATTTGATGTTCTATACACATGGGCCAATATTTAAATATTTATTTGTCTAAATGAATGTGTTCTCTTTCAATGTCCATTGCTCGATCATGCTTTTAAATATGAGATGGTATATGATTGGTTTAAATGTATTAGTGATTAACTGTGTTTGCATTGTGCTATATTATGCACTTTGCCGAATGGTTTAAATGTTTTATTCATATTACGATCAATTTGGCTTCCATTATGCACCTTGCTGCTTTATATGCATTTAATTCTTGCCCAGTTTGAGGCGAGTGTATTGTCCATGATTTGTTTCGGATGGCATATTTGGATTTAATACCTTTTCATTAGAGAGTCTATCTTCTCTGTCTGCCTCTCGCATTCATACTAGCATTTAGCTGCTGCATTACACCGGGCGTAACGTAGGCACGATCGGCACGTTGGATACGTGTCTATTTAACTGTGCCTTCTGCCCCGGCGTCGCGTTCCTTCCACTGCATTGGAAGTGAGGTCGACTAACGAGGGTGAGTGTTCCCTAATTTCCTTATTCTACTCTCCCTTTGAAGCTCGGGTCTGCAACTAATCTCTGGCAGTATTGGTTCCCTTTTAGCCGTTCAAACAGTTCTAGGGTAGGTGCGCTGTTGCTTAAATGCGATACCGCGCCTTCTTTATTTCCGGCAATTTTTAAACCTATTTTGCTTCAGACCTATTTAGCTATTTTTGACCTGTCTAAATCGCGCACTTGGTATTTTAATGGGCACGAGGATGATCTCATTGTGTATCATTATGCATATATTGGCTGATTCAGTTTTATTAAACCGTGCTGGGATTCGGCAAGTCCACGTGGGTTTTTGTCCGTTAGACTTAAAATAGTTACCTCTTATTTGGAAATCCATGGTGCATATTTAACTTTACACTGTAGATATTTCCTATCCTTCGATAGGTATGATGATTTCCTCTTGAATTTCTATATCTCATTGTAGAACACCATGCATGTAAAGCGCGATTTAGTTTTCTTATTCACGTTGTTAATTGGTAGATCCATGCGTATGTCTTTGGTATTGTTGAATTGGGCCTACATCAGTCACTCCTCTTTTGAAACTCATGATGCGCAGGGAATTTTGAACTTTCACAGTCTTGATCCCAGATGTCCTTTAATGATATAATAAGGTCTCCTCCTTTGTTTTCATTCTAGTTCATTGGATTCATTCTATGGAAGCAAAGTAGATGGCTTCCACCTGTTGATTGATGGTTTGTCCACGATTTTTATCGCAGCTTTCACAATTTGGAGTACTACCCATGTTTTGGAGTAAGTTGTTGCAAGTATAGCGAACTTCTAGTTCCTCTAATTTAATTGAGGCATTACTGACTGACGCCTTATTTTTGTAGGTGTCCTGCTCTCTCTCTCTTCTGAACCTTGGAGCCATTGGGCCCTAATTTGTCCGAGACGACATTTGTTGCCTTTGAGGACTTCTTTCTAATTAAGTCGCGGTAAATATAGTGACTTTTATATTTATTTTTATTTTTACATGTTCTCGTCCTTTAATTCCATTGGGCCTGACATTTCGTTCTTTCATTTATGTTTCTAGGTGCCCTTATTTTCCCCCCTTTTTCACTTATTCACTTGTCCTGAGGAAGACCCCGCTAGTAAGGTTTCTAAGAACACCTACATACATCCAGGGGTCGAAACGTCGACATATTATTGATGCCAGTATCGCCGACAGTGCATGTTGCACTGTGACTTTCTATGTTACATGGCTATGTAACTTATTGTATTCATTTCGCTTTCGATAAAGAAATGTGTGGCTTTGAATAATATGCCTACCATTTTGATTGTGATATTCACTATTAGTGTCTTTCACTTACCTCACTGCCTCACTTACGTCACTGCCCTTTCCCCTCCTTTACTCATTTGGGCATATTAATGATGTTTTGTAATGTGTTTCTTTAAATCTGTCATTTGTGTTCAGTGTGATTAAATAACACTGTTTACACTATTGATTTGTAATCTTTGATTTATTGTTGTGAATATAACTGTATATATTTTTGGTTTTACACTGTTTGGATGTAATAGTGCTGGGACCACTACTTTCTATATCATCGCACACCCAGGTCCCAGTGATTTTGGGTATACCTTTTTCTTTAATGATTTATGAGCAGGTGCATGCCTGCGAGGTATTCTTTGTGATACTCTTCACGCTTTGAAAATGGTAGAGAGAGAGACTTTGTCATACACAGAGGAGTACATTAATCAGTTGTTAGAGGATCGTGCCAACCAATTTCTTTCTTTTGATACGCCCAATATTGACTTTACACTTAATGACAAAATCGCACGATTAGAACGTCTTGAGAAGAAACTTATCCGCACTCGCCTTCACGGACATTTGCTTACTAAGTATCTGCAGTCCAATATAATACCTATTGGATTACAGATTAAAAAACGAACCAGCGATATTCATCGATATACCAAAATTTAAGGAAGGCTTCAGTTTTGTTGCCAATAAAGCCTCTCGAGATTGGATGGTACTGGGAGTGGAGACTGCAGCAGAGCAAGTCCAAATACTTATTGGGGAGATTGCAACCCTTAAACAGGAAATCACAGGTGACTCAACACTGACCAATGCTAAAGAAGCCTTAGAGAATTTGGGTAAATCGTTGAAGGATTTTGAAACAACAACCCACAATAAGAAACTTGAGAAATTGTCTAAGGATATTCGTTTCTACGATAAGAAAGGCACCTATCCGTACCTTAACGAAGATTACTATAAACAGGATACTCAAGGACGGTTTGTGGGCCGAGGAAGAGGTAACTACAGGGGTAGAAGGAACTATACTACATTCTCAGATTCATCGGTGAGTTCTGACAGTGAGAACGAACAACCAGGACCCAGCTTCGACCAGAGGTATCGGGAGAACTGGTATCCACCACAAGGCTATTTTCCTTTTTTAGGCGAGGGCCAATGGAGACCCCCAGAGGACGGGGAAATTGGCAAAGGGGCCCTCCGAGAGGCCATCAGCCCATCAATGTGAATTGGGAGAGAGGCCGTGGCGGTGTTCCCAAGCAGGTTCGTTTCCAACCGGAGAGTCATGGGGAAATTTCAACACGACGCAAGGTGTACAGATGGTAGGAGTAAACAATAATCCAGTGGCAGAAGAACCAACCGTAAGATCCCGGACCAATACTGATGCGTCACAAGGTGTACAGATGTTAGAAACTAACAATAATCCAGTGGTCAACATTTCATCCTACACTCTGAAGGATGAGGAACAGAAAATACTTTCTAAAGGCTTGTCCTTTGTACCAACTGCCTACCCCAATACTTTTAAGATCAGGACTGAATTGCATAGTTTCTTCCGCAAGATTCGCCTTAGGTATTTCTTCAAAGACTCTATAACATCGCCATCGAAGTCATTGACGGGATTAAGGGTCCCATCCACCTTCGTCCCACCTGCTAATGCCATGACGCATAGAATCTTGGCATATGAAAATATGGTACTATGTGATGTGATGAAAGTACTTTCCACACATAAATATACCCTTCCAAATACCAGCCAGTTGGAGAGAGCGGCCCTCATGAGTCTGAGGAATAACAAGGATATTGTTATTAAATCCGCTGACAAGGGTGGTGCGATTGTGGTACAGGATACAATGGCATATAAAATGGAAATTATGAGACAACTCAAGGATGGTATTAGCTACTCGCTATTAAGATCGGACCCTACAAGGGAGTTGGCGGAGGAAATTCTGTTTATAACATCAGAAGCCCTAGAAGAAGGATTTTTGAGTAAACTCGAGTTTGATTATCTTAATCAGAAACATCCACGGCTGCCCACAATCTACACTTTACCTAAGATTCATAAGGACATGCAGACTCCACCAGGCCGCCCAATTGTTTCGGGGTGTGGTTCACTACTAGAACCCCTATGTAAATACATAGATTTCTTTTTAAAACCAATTGCTGAGAATACTGAAGCATATTTAAGAGATACTATGCAAACAATCACTCTGATAGACCAACTACCTTTTAATCCGAATGATCAACTTCTTGTGACTTGTGATATTGTATCCTTGTACACGAGTATACCACAAGATCCAGCTTTAGAAGCAATGAAGGATGCCTTGGATAAACGACCAGCCCCTATGGCAGTACCCACGGAATTTATCATCTCTTTGCTGACCATAGCAATGAAGAAGAACTACTTCATCTTTCAAGGGTGCTATTACGTACAAACAAAGGGTGTAGCAATGGGAGCGGCTTTTGCCCCGGATCTAGCCATCATTTACATGGATGCTTTTGAGAGATCTTTCATATTTAACAACAACCCTTTTAACCAGCAGGTGAGTTTGTGGAAACGGTATATTGACGATATACTGATCATCTGGAAAGGAGATATAACTGAGCTGGGTCAATTTCATAACTGGCTCAATCAATGTGACCAGGACATAAAATTCACGATACAATCAGATACTAAAGAGATAGCTTTCCTTGACATCAAAATTTGCTGTGAAGAAAATAAGCTCTACACTACATTGTATCGCAAACCGGCGGAACGCAACTCCCTGTTGAGGTACAATAGCCATCACCCACGGGGTTTGCGAGACAACCTCCCGGTGGGCCAATTTCTAAGGATTCGTAGGAATTGTACAAAGAAGACAGACTACATGGTCGAGTCAGAAGATCTCAGTACCCGTTTGATGACGAGGGGATATCCAAGGAGATTAGTGAAGAGAGCTCAGAAAAGGGCTTGGTATAATCCACGGGAAGTCTTGCTAATCCCCAGGCAAAAGAATGATATATCGTCACAAAGGATGATCTGTGTGACAACCTTTTCAACAAGAAGTAATGCCATAAAAAAGGCTATCAATAAACATTGGAACATGGTGTCAGATGACATTGACCAACCTAATCTACCTTTACACTCTTTCAAAAAAGCAATGAGTATTAAAGATCATGTGGTACAGTCTTTTTGGGGAATGCTACTGAACCTACTATTCAATCACTTTGGAACCTACCACCGGTCAAAGGGCACCACAAATGTGGAAGATGCAAAGCTTGCCATACTACAATTACCACTAAGAACTTTGCCTACAAACAACACACGATTGCTCTACATTCTTTTACTAATTGTAATACTATGAATGTTATTTACGGCATCATTTGCCCGTGTGGTCTACTCTATGTAGGGCAGACACAACAAAAGATTAAGGCCAGAATACTTCAACATCAAAGCAGGATTCGATGCTCGGTCACAGGGGCACCCTTAGTGGATCACTTCGCTTCGATGGGACATAATCCAGACCAAGTGCAGTGGCTGGTGATAGAGAAAGCTGAATTGGGACCAAGAGGAGGCAATATTTCACAGATCTTGAATGTCCGAGAGTCCAAATGGATGTTGCGTCTGGACACTATTGCTAATGGACTGAATGAACAGGACTCCAGTAATGCCCAACTAGCATGCCTCAATATCTCATGAGGCTATTTCCAACGGTCTGTGTGATCTACCCTTTATGTTGCTCATAATTGATTGGTTAGAGATGTTGGTTGACCTATTTTACGGTAGTTCTGGTCCTTTCAACTGCACTGTCTAAATGTTTTTTGCAGTATGATTGTGAAATGCAATTATGTATGATGGTTTAAGTGACTTGTTATTCCATATTCAGTTACACTTAAAATAAGCATTTGATGTTCTATACACATGGGCCAATATTTAAATATTTATTTGTCTAAATGAATGTGTTCTCTTTCAATGTCCATTGCTCGATCATGCTTTTAAATATGAGATGGTATATGATTGGTTTAAATGTATTAGTGATTAACTGTGTTTGCATTGTGCTATATTATGCACTTTGCCGAATGGTTTAAATGTTTTATTCATATTACGATCAATTTGGCTTCCATTATGCACCTTGCTGCTTTATATGCATTTAATTCTTGCCCAGTTTGAGGCGAGTGTATTGTCCATGATTTGTTTCGGATGGCATATTTGGATTTAATACCTTTTCATTAGAGAGTCTATCTTCTCTGTCTGCCTCTCGCATTCATACTAGCATTTAGCTGCTGCATTACACCGGGCGTAACGTAGGCACGATCGGCACGTTGGATACGTGTCTATTTAACTGTGCCTTCTGCCCCGGCGTCGCGTTCCTTCCACTGCATTGGAAGTGAGGTCGACTAACGAGGGTGAGTGTTCCCTAATTTCCTTATTCTACTCTCCCTTTGAAGCTCGGGTCTGCAACTAATCTCTGGCAGTATTGGTTCCCTTTTAGCCGTTCAAACAGTTCTAGGGTAGGTGCGCTGTTGCTTAAATGCGATACCGCGCCTTCTTTATTTCCGGCAATTTTTAAACCTATTTTGCTTCAGACCTATTTAGCTATTTTTGACCTGTCTAAATCGCGCACTTGGTATTTTAATGGGCACGAGGATGATCTCATTGTGTATCATTATGCATATATTGGCTGATTCAGTTTTATTAAACCGTGCTGGGATTCGGCAAGTCCACGTGGGTTTTTGTCCGTTAGACTTAAAATAGTTACCTCTTATTTGGAAATCCATGGTGCATATTTAACTTTACACTGTAGATATTTCCTATCCTTCGATAGGTATGATGATTTCCTCTTGAATTTCTATATCTCATTGTAGAACACCATGCATGTAAAGCGCGATTTAGTTTTCTTATTCACGTTGTTAATTGGTAGATCCATGCGTATGTCTTTGGTATTGTTGAATTGGGCCTACATCAGTCACTCCTCTTTTTGAAACTCATGATGCGCAGGGAATTTTGAACTTTCACAGTCTTGATCCCAGATGTCCTTTAATGATATAATAAGGTCTCCTCCTTTGTTTTCATTCTAGTTCATTGGATTCATTCTATGGAAGCAAAGTAGATGGCTTCCACCTGTTGATTGATGGTTTGTCCACGATTTTTATCGCAGCTTTCACAATTTGGAGTACTACCCATGTTTTGGAGTAAGTTGTTGCAAGTATAGCGAACTTCTAGTTCCTCTAATTTAATTGAGGCATTACTGACTGACGCCTTATTTTTGTAGGTGTCCTGCTCTCTCTCTCTTCTGAACCTTGGAGCCATTGGGCCCTAATTTGTCCGAGACGACATTTGTTGCCTTTGAGGACTTCTTTCTAATTAAGTCGCGGTAAATATAGTGACTTTTATATTTATTTTTATTTTTACATGTTCTCGTCCTTTAATTCCATTGGGCCTGACATTTCGTTCTTTCATTTATGTTTCTAGGTGCCCTTATTTTCCCCCCCCTTTTTCACTTATTCACTTGTCCTGAGGAAGACCCCGCTAGTAAGGTTTCTAAGAACACCTACATACATCCAGGGGTCGAAACGTCGACATATTATTAATGCCAGTATCGCCGACAGTGCATGTTGCACTGTGACTTTCTATGTTACATGGCTATGTAACTTATTGTATTCATTTCGCTTTCGATAAAGAAATGTGTGGCTTTGAATAATATGCCTACCATTTTGATTGTGATATTCACTATTAGTGTCTTTCACTTACCTCACTGCCTCACTTACGTCACTGCCCTTTCCCCTCCTTTACTCATTTGGGCATATTAATGATGTTTTGTAATGTGTTTCTTTAAATCTGTCATTTGTGTTCAGTGTGATTAAATAACACTGTTTACACTATTGATTTGTAATCTTTGATTTATTGTTGTGAATATAACTGTATATATTTTTGGTTTTACACTGTTTGGATGTAATAGTGCTGGGACCACTACTTTCTATATCATCGCACACCCAGGTCCCAGTGATTTTGGGTATACCTTTTTCTTTAATGATTTATGAGCAGGTGCATGCCTGCGAGGTATTCTTTGTGATACTCTTCACGCTTTGAAAATGGTAGAGAGAGAGACTTTGTCATACACAGAGGAGTACATTAATCAGTTGTTAGAGGATCGTGCCAACCAATTTCTTTCTTTTGATACGCCCAATATTGACTTTACACTTAATGACAAAATCGCACGATTAGAACGTCTTGAGAAGAAACTTATCCGCACTCGCCTTCACGGACATTTGCTTACTAAGTATCTGCAGTCCAATATAATACCTATTGGATTACAGATTAAAAACGAACCAGCGATATTCATCGATATACCAAAATTTAAGGAAGGCTTCAGTTTTGTTGCCAATAAAGCCTCTCGAGATTGGATGGTACTGGGAGTGGAGACTGCAGCAGAGCAAGTCCAAATACTTATTGGGGAGATTGCAACCCTTAAACAGGAAATCACAGGTGACTCAACACTGACCAATGCTAAAGAAGCCTTAGAGAATTTGGGTAAATCGTTGAAGGATTTTGAAACAACAACCCACAATAAGAAACTTGAGAAATTGTCTAAGGATATTCGTTTCTACGATAAGAAAGGCACCTATCCGTACCTTAACGAAGATTACTATAAACAGGATACTCAAGGACGGTTTGTGGGCCGAGGAAGAGGTAACTACAGGGGTAGAAGGAACTATACTACATTCTCAGATTCATCGGTGAGTTCTGACAGTGAGAACGAACAACCAGGACCCAGCTTCGACCAGAGGTATCGGGAGAACTGGTATCCACCACAAGGCTATTTTCCTTTTTTAGGCGAGGGCCAATGGAGACCCCCAGAGGACGGGGAAATTGGCAAAGGGGCCCTCCGAGAGGCCATCAGCCCATCAATGTGAATTGGGAGAGAGGCCGTGGCGGTGTTCCCAAGCAGGTTCGTTTCCAACCGGAGAGTCATGGGGAAATTTCAACACGACGCAAGGTGTACAGATGGTAGGAGTAAACAATAATCCAGTGGCAGAAGAACCAACCGTAAGATCCCGGACCAATACTGATGCGTCACAAGGTGTACAGATGTTAGAAACTAACAATAATCCAGTGGTCAACATTTCATCCTACACTCTGAAGGATGAGGAACAGAAAATACTTTCTAAAGGCTTGTCCTTTGTACCAACTGCCTACCCCAATACTTTTAAGATCAGGACTGAATTGCATAGTTTCTTCCGCAAGATTCGCCTTAGGTATTTCTTCAAAGACTCTATAACATCGCCATCGAAGTCATTGACGGGATTAAGGGTCCCATCCACCTTCGTCCCACCTGCTAATGCCATGACGCATAGAATCTTGGCATATGAAAATATGGTACTATGTGATGTGATGAAAGTACTTTCCACACATAAATATACCCTTCCAAATACCAGCCAGTTGGAGAGAGCGGCCCTCATGAGTCTGAGGAATAACAAGGATATTGTTATTAAATCCGCTGACAAGGGTGGTGCGATTGTGGTACAGGATACAATGGCATATAAAATGGAAATTATGAGACAACTCCAGGATGGTATTAGCTACTCGCTATTAAGATCGGACCCTACAAGGGAGTTGGCGGAGGAAATTCTGTTTATAACATCAGAAGCCCTAGAAGAAGGATTTTTGAGTAAACTCGAGTTTGATTATCTTAATCAGAAACATCCACGGCTGCCCACAATCTACACTTTACCTAAGATTCATAAGGACATGCAGACTCCACCAGGCCGCCCAATTGTTTCGGGTGTGGTTCACTACTAGAACCCCTATGTAAATACATAGATTTCTTTTTAAAACCAATTGCTGAGAATACTGAAGCATATTTAAGAGATACTATGCAAACAATCACTCTGATAGACCAACTACCTTTTAATCCGAATGATCAACTTCTTGTGACTTGTGATATTGTATCCTTGTACACGAGTATACCACAAGATCCAGCTTTAGAAGCAATGAAGGATGCCTTGGATAAACGACCAGCCCCTATGGCAGTACCCACGGAATTTATCATCTCTTTGCTGACCATAGCAATGAAGAAGAACTACTTCATCTTTCAAGGGTGCTATTACGTACAAACAAAGGGTGTAGCAATGGGAGCGGCTTTTGCCCCGGATCTAGCCATCATTTACATGGATGCTTTTGAGAGATCTTTCATATTTAACAACAACCCTTTTAACCAGCAGGTGAGTTTGTGGAAACGGTATATTGACGATATACTGATCATCTGGAAAGGAGATATAACTGAGCTGGGTCAATTTCATAACTGGCTCAATCAATGTGACCAGGACATAAAATTCACGATACAATCAGATACTAAAGAGATAGCTTTCCTTGACATCAAAATTTGCTGTGAAGAAAATAAGCTCTACACTACATTGTATCGCAAACCGGCGGAACGCAACTCCCTGTTGAGGTACAATAGCCATCACCCACGGGGTTTGCGAGACAACCTCCCGGTGGGCCAATTTCTAAGGATTCGTAGGAATTGTACAAAGAAGACAGACTACATGGTCGAGTCAGAAGATCTCAGTACCCGTTTGATGACGAGGGGATATCCAAGGAGATTAGTGAAGAGAGCTCAGAAAAGGGCTTGGTATAATCCACGGGAAGTCTTGCTAATCCCCAGGCAAAAGAATGATATATCGTCACAAAGGATGATCTGTGTGACAACCTTTTCAACAAGAAGTAATGCCATAAAAAGGCTATCAATAAACATTGGAACATGGTGTCAGATGACATTGACCAACCTAATCTACCTTTACACTCTTTCAAAAAAGCAATGAGTATTAAAGATCATGTGGTACAGTCTTTTTTGGGGAATGCTACTGAACCTACTATTCAATCACTTTGGAACCTACCACCGGTCAAAGGGCACCACAAATGTGGAAGATGCAAAGCTTGCCATACTACAATTACCACTAAGAACTTTGCCTATAAACAACACACGATTGCTCTACATTCTTTTACTAATTGTAATACTATGAATGTTATTTACGGCATCATTTGCCCGTGTGGTCTACTCTATGTAGGGCAGACACAACAAAAGATTAAGGCCAGAATACTTCAACATCAAAGCAGGATTCGATGCTCGGTCACAGGGGCACCCTTAGTGGATCACTTCGCTTCGATGGGACATAATCCAGACCAAGTGCAGTGGCTGGTGATAGAGAAAGCTGAATTGGGACCAAGAGGAGGCAATATTTCACAGATCTTGAATGTCCGAGAGTCCAAATGGATGTTGCGTCTGGACACTATTGCTAATGGACTGAATGAACAGGACTCCAGTAATGCCCAACTAGCATGCCTCAATATCTCATGAGGCTATTTCCAACGGTCTGTGTGATCTACCCTTTATGTTGCTCATAATTGATTGGTTAGAGATGTTGGTTGACCTATTTTACGGTAGTTCTGGTCCTTTCAACTGCACTGTCTAAATGTTTTTTGCAGTATGATTGTGAAATGCAATTATGTATGATGGTTTAAGTGACTTGTTATTCCATATTCAGTTACACTTAAAATAAGCATTTGATGTTCTATACACATGGGCCAATATTTAAATATTTATTTGTCTAAATGAATGTGTTCTCTTTCAATGTCCATTGCTCGATCATGCTTTTAAATATGAGATGGTATATGATTGGTTTAAATGTATTAGTGATTAACTGTGTTTGCATTGTGCTATATTATGCACTTTGCCGAATGGTTTAAATGTTTTATTCATATTACGATCAATTTGGCTTCCATTATGCACCTTGCTGCTTTATATGCATTTAATTCTTGCCCAGTTTGAGGCGAGTGTATTGTCCATGATTTGTTTCGGATGGCATATTTGGATTTAATACCTTTTCATTAGAGAGTCTATCTTCTCTGTCTGCCTCTCGCATTCATACTAGCATTTAGCTGCTGCATTACACCGGGCGTAACGTAGGCACGATCGGCACGTTGGATACGTGTCTATTTAACTGTGCCTTCTGCCCCGGCGTCGCGTTCCTTCCACTGCATTGGAAGTGAGGTCGACTAACGAGGGTGAGTGTTCCCTAATTTCCTTATTCTACTCTCCCTTTGAAGCTCGGGTCTGCAACTAATCTCTGGCAGTATTGGTTCCCTTTTAGCCGTTCAAACAGTTCTAGGGTAGGTGCGCTGTTGCTTAAATGCGATACCGCGCCTTCTTTATTTCCGGCAATTTTTAAACCTATTTTGCTTCAGACCTATTTAGCTATTTTTGACCTGTCTAAATCGCGCACTTGGTATTTTAATGGGCACGAGGATGATCTCATTGTGTATCATTATGCATATATTGGCTGATTCAGTTTTATTAAACCGTGCTGGGATTCGGCAAGTCCACGTGGGTTTTTGTCCGTTAGACTTAAAATAGTTACCTCTTATTTGGAAATCCATGGTGCATATTTAACTTTACACTGTAGATATTTCCTATCCTTCGATAGGTATGATGATTTCCTCTTGAATTTCTATATCTCATTGTAGAACACCATGCATGTAAAGCGCGATTTAGTTTTCTTATTCACGTTGTTAATTGGTAGATCCATGCGTATGTCTTTGGTATTGTTGAATTGGGCCTACATCAGTCACTCCTCTTTTTGAAACTCATGATGCGCAGGGAATTTTGAACTTTCACAGTCTTGATCCCAGATGTCCTTTAATGATATAATAAGGTCTCCTCCTTTGTTTTCATTCTAGTTCATTGGATTCATTCTATGGAAGCAAAGTAGATGGCTTCCACCTGTTGATTGATGGTTTGTCCACGATTTTTATCGCAGCTTTCACAATTTGGAGGACTACCCATGTTTTGGAGTAAGTTGTTGCAAGTATAGCGAACTTCTAGTTCCTCTAATTTAATTGAGGCATTACTGACTGACGTCTTATTTTTGTAGGTGTCCTGCTCTCTCTCTCTTCTGAACCTTGGAGCCATTGGGCCCTAATTTGTCCGAGACGACATTTGTTGCCTTTGAGGACTTCTTTCTAATTAAGTCGCGGTAAATATAGTGACTTTTATATTTATTTTTATTTTTACATGTTCTCGTCCTTTAATTCCATTGGGCCTGACATTTCGTTCTTTCATTTATGTTTCTAGGTGCCCTTATTTTCCCCCCCTTTTCACTTATTCACTTGTCCTGAGGAAGACCCCGCTAGTAAGGTTTCTAAGAACACCTACATACATCCAGGGGTCGAAACGTCGACATATTATTGATGCCAGTATCGCCGACAGTGCATGTTGCACTGTGACTTTCTATGTTACATGGCTATGTAACTTATTGTATTCATTTCGCTTTCGATAAAGAAATGTGTGGCTTTGAATAATATGCCTACCATTTTGATTGTGATATTCACTATTAGTGTCTTTCACTTACCTCACTGCCTCACTTACGTCACTGCCCTTTCCCCTCCTTTACTCATTTGGGCATATTAATGATGTTTTGTAATGTGTTTCTTTAAATCTGTCATTTGTGTTCAGTGTGATTAAATAACACTGTTTACACTATTGATTTGTAATCTTTGATTTATTGTTGTGAATATAACTGTATATATTTTTGGTTTTACACTGTTTGGATGTAATAGTGCTGGGACCACTACTTTCTATATCATCGCACACCCAGGTCCCAGTGATTTTGGGTATACCTTTTTCTTTAATGAGGGTTGCATTGAGAGCTGCATGTGTGTGCAGGGTGTGACATGACACAGGGCTGTATGGGAGACAATGACGAGGCACGGGGTTGCATTGAGAGCTGCGTTTGTGTGCAGGTTGTTACACCACACAGGGCTACAAGGGGTACAACGGCCCGGTGCAGGGTTGCATTGAAAGCTGCATGTGTGTGCAGGGTGTGACATGACACAGGCTGCATGGGAGACAATGGCAAGGCCAGGGTTGCATTGAGAGCTGCATGTGTGTGCAGGGTGTGACATGACACAGGGCTGCATGGGAGAAAATGGCGAGGCGCAGGGTTGCATTGAGAGCTGCATGTGTGTGCAGGGTGTGACATGACACAGGGCTGTATGGGAGACAATGGTGAGGCGCAGAGTTGCATTGAGAGCTGCATGTGTGTGCAGGGTGTGACACCACATCGGGCTGCAGGGGGTACAACGGCCCGGCGCAGGGTTGCATTGAGAGCTGCATGTGTGTGCAAGGTGTGACATGACACAGGCTGCATGGGAGACAATGGCAAGGCGCAGGGTTCCATTGAGAGCTGCATGTGTGTGCAGGGTGTGACACCACATCAGGCTGCAGGGGGTACAACGGCCTGGCACAGGGTTGCATTGAGAGCTGCATGTGTGTGCAGGGTGTGACACCACACAGGGCTGCATGGGAGAGAATGGCAAGGAGCAGGGTTGCATTGAGAGCTGCATGTGTGTGCAAGGTGTGACACGCCACAGGGCTGCATGGGAGACAATGGCGAGGCGCAGGGTTGCATGGAGAGCTGCATGTGTGTGGGTGTAAGATGACACAGGGCTGCATGGGAGACAATGGCGAGGCGCAATTTTGCATTGAGAGCTGCATGTGTGTGCACGGTGTGACACCACACCGGGCTGCAGGGGGTACAACGGCCCGGCGCAGGGTTGCATTGAGAGCTGCATGTGTGTGCAGGGTGTGACATGACACAGGGCTGTATGGGAGACAATGGCGAGGTGCAGGGTTGCATTGAGAGCTGCATGTGTGTGCAGGGTGTGACATAACAGGCTGCAGGGGGTACAACGGCCCGGCGCAGGGTTGTATTTAGAGCTGCATGTGTGTGTAGGGTGTGACACGACACAGGTCTGCATGGTAGACAATGGCGAGGTGCAGGGTTGCATTGAGAGCTGCATATGTGTGCAAGGTGTGACATGACACAGGGCTGCATGGGAGACAATGGTGAGGCACAGGGTTGCATTAAGAGCTGCATGTGTGTGTGGGCTGTGACACCACACCGGGCTGCAGGGGTACAACGGCCCGGCGCAGGGTTGCATTGAGAGCTGCATGTGTGTGCAGGGTGTGACACGACACAGGGCTGCATGGGAGACAATGGCGAGGCGCAGGGTTGCATTGAGAGCTGCATGTGTGTGCAGGGTGTGACATGACAGGCTGCATGGGACACAATGGCGAGGCACAGGGTTGCATTAAGAGCTGCATGTGTGTGCATGGTGTGACACGACACAGGATGCATGGGAGACAATGGCGAGGTGCAGGGTTGCATTGAGAGCTGCATGTGTGTGCAGGGTGTGACATAACACAGGCTGCATGGGAGACAATGGCGAGGCGCAGGGTTGCATTGAGAGCTGCTTGTGTGTGCAGGGTGTGACATGACACAGGGCTGCATGGGAGACAATGGTGAGGCGCAGGGTTGCATTGAGAGCTGCATGTGTGTGCAGGGTGTGACATGACACAGGGCTGCATGGGAGACAATGGTGAGGCGCAGGGTTGCATTAAGAGCTGCATGTGTGTGTGGGCTGTGACACCACACCGGGCTGCAGGGGGTACAACGGCCCGGCGCAGGGTTGCATTGAGAGCTGCATGTGTGTGCAGGGTGTGACACAACACAGGGCTGCATGGGAGACAATGGCGAGGCGCAGGGTTGCATTGAGAGCTGCATGTGTGTGCAGGGTGTGACACGACACAGGGCTGCATGGGAGACAATGGTGAGGCGCAGGGTTGCATTGAGAGCTGCATGTGTGTGCAGGGTGTGACACGACACAGGCTGCATGGGAGACAATGGCGAGGCACAGGGTTGCATTAAGAGCTGCATGTGTGTGCATGGTGTGACACGACACAGGATGCATGGGAGACAATGGTGAGGTGCAGGGTTGCATTGAGAGCTGCATGTGTGTGCAGGGTGTGACATAACACAGGCTGCATGGGAGACAATGGCGAGGCGCAGGGTTGCATTGAGAGCTGCTTGTGTGTGCACGGTGTGACACCACACCGGGCTGCAAGGGGTACAATGGCCCGGCGCAGGGTTGCATTGAGAGCTGCATCTGTGTGCAGGGTGTCACACAACACAGGCTGCATGGGAGACAATGGCGAGGTGCAGGGTTGCATTGAGAGCTGCATGTGTGTGCAGGGTGTGACTCGACACAGGGCTGCATGGGAGACAATGGCGAGGCGCAGGGTTGCATTGAGAGCTGCATGTGTGTGCAGGGTGTGACACAATACAGGGCTGCATGGGAGACAATGGCGAGGCGCAGGGTTGCATTGAGAGTTGCATGTGTGTGCAGGGTGTGACACCACACCGGGCTGCAGGGGGTACAACAGCCCGGTGCAGGGTTGCATTGAGAGCTGCATGTGTGTGCAGTGTGTGACACGACACAGGGCTGCATGGGAGACAGTGGCGAGGCGCAGAGTTGCATTGAGAGCTGCATGTGTGTGCAGGGTGTGACACCACATCGGGCTGCAGGGGGTACAACGGCCTGGTGCAGGGTTGCATTGAGAGCTGCATGTGTGTGCAGGGTGTGACATGACAAACGCTGCATGGGAGACAATGGCAAGGCGCATGGATGCATTGAGAGCTGCATGTGTGTGCAGGGTGTGACATGACAGGGCTGCATGGGAGACAATGGCGAGGCGCAGGGTTGCATTGAGAGCTGCATGGGTGTGCAGGGTGTGACACGACACAGGGCTGCATGGGAGACAATGGCGAGGTACGAGGTTTCATTGAGAGCTGCATGTGTGTGCAGGGTGTGACACCACACCGGGCTGCAGGGGGTACAAAAGCCCTGCGCATGGTTGCATTGAGAGCTGCATTTGTGTGCAGAGTGTGAGACAACACAGGCTGCATGGGATACAATGGCGAGGCGCAGGGTTGCATTGAGAGCTGCATGTGTGTGCAGGGTGTGACTCCACACCGGGCTGCAGGGGGTACAACGGCCCGGCGCAGGGTTGCATTGAGAGCTGCATGTGTGTGCAGGGTGTGACTCGATACAGGGCTGCATGGGAGACAATGGCGAGGCGCAGGTTTGCATTGAGAGCTGCATGTGTGTGCACGGTGTGACACCACACCGGGCTGCAGGGGGTACAATGGCCTGGCGCAGGGTTGCATTGAGAGCTGCATGTGTGTGCAGGGTGTGACTCGACACAGGCTGCATGGGATACAATGGCGACACGCAGGGTTGCATTGAGAGCTGCATGTGTGTGCAGGGTGTGACACCACACCGGGCTGCAGGGGGTACAACGGCCTGGCGCAGGGTTGCATTGAGAGCTGCATGTGTGTGCAGGGTGTGACACGACACAGGGCTGTATGGGAGAAAATGGCGAGGCACAGGGTTGCATTGAGAGCTGCATGTGTGTGCAGGGTGTGACATAACAGGCTGCAGGGGGTACAACGGCCCGGCGCAGGGTTGCATTTAGAGCTGCATGTGTGTGTAGGGTGTGACATGACACAGGTCTGCATGGTAGACAATGGCGAGGTGCAGGGTTGCATTGAGAGCTGCATGTGTGTGCAAGGTGTGACACGACACAGGGCTGCATGGGAGACAATGGCAAGGCGCAGGGTTGCATTGAGAGCTGCACGTGTGTACAGGGTGTGACATGACACAGGGCTGCATGGGAGACAATGGTGAGGCACAGGGTTGCATTAAGAGCTGCATGTGTGTGTGGGCTGTGACACCAGACCGGGCTGCAGGGGGTACAACGTGCAGGGTGTGACATGACACAGGGCTGCATGGGAGACAATGGCGAGGCGCAGGGTTGCATTGAGAGCTGCATGTGTGTGCAGGGTGTGACATGACAGGCTGCATGGGAGACAATGGCGAGGCGCAGGGTTGCATTGAGAGCTGCATGTGTGTGCCTGGTGTGACACGACAGGCTGCATGGGAGACAATGGCGAGGTGCAGGGTTGCAATGAGAGCTGCATGTGTGTGCAGGGTGTGACATAACACAGGCTGCATGGGAGACAATGGCGAGGCGTAGGGTTGCATTGAGAGCGGCTTGTGTGTGCACGGTGTGACACCACACCGGGCTGCAAGGGGTACAATGGCCCGGCGCAGGGTTGCATTGAGAGCTGCATGTGTGTGCTGGGTGTACATGACACAGGGCTGTATGGGAGACAATGACGAGGCACGGGGTTGCATTGAGAGCTGCATGTGTGTGCAGGGTGTGACACGACACAGGGCTGCATGGGAGACAATGGCGAGGGTTGCATTGAGAGCTGCATGTGTGTGCTGGGTGTACATGACACAGGGCTGTATGGGAGACAATGACGAGGCACGGGGTTGCATTGAGAGCTGCATGTGTGTGCAGGGTGTGACACGACACAGGCTGCATGGGCGACAATGACGAGGCGCAGGGTTGCATTGAGAGCTGCATGTGTGTGCAGAGTGTGACAAAATACAGGGCTGCATGGGAGACAATGGCGAGGCGCAGGGTTGCATTGAGAGTTGCATGTGTGTGCAGGGTGTGACAGCACACTTGGCTGCAGGGGGTACAACGGCCCGGCGCAGGGTTGCATTGAGAGCTGCATGTGTGTGCAGGGTGTGACACGACACAGGGCTGCATGGGAGACAGTGGCGAGGCGCAGAGTTGCATTGAGAGCTGCATGTGTGTGCAGGGTGTGACACCACATCGGGCTGCAGGGGGTACAACGGCCCGGCGCAGGGTTGCATTGAGAGCTGCATGTGTGTGCAGGGTGTGACATGACAAAGGCTGCATGGGAGACAATGGCAAGGCGCAGGGTTGCATTGAGAGCTGCATGTGTGTGCAGGGTGTGACATGACAGGGCTGCATGGGAGACAATGGCGAGGCGCAGGGTTGCATGGAGAGCTGCATGTGTGTGCAGGGTGTGACACCACACCAGGCTGCAGGGGGTACAACGGCCCGGCGCAGGGTTGCAATGAGAGCTGCATGTGTGTGCAGGGTGTGACATGACACAGGCTGCATGGGAGACAATGGCGAGGCACAGGGTTGCATTGAGAGCTGCATGTGTGTGCAAGATGTGACACAGCACAGGGCTGCATGGGAGACAATGGCGAGGTGCGGGGTTGCATTGAGAGCTGCATGTGTGTGCAGGGTGTGACACCACACCGGGCTGCATGGGAGAGAATGGCAAGGAGCAGGGTTGCATGGAGAGCTGCATGTGTGTGCAAGGTGTGACACGACATAGGGCTGCATGGGAGACAATGGCGAGGCGCAGGGTTGCATTGAGAGCTGCATGTGTGTGCAGGGTGTGACTCCACACCGGGCTGCTGGGGGTACAACGGCCCGGCGCCGGGTTGCATTGAGAGCTGCATGTGTGTGCAGGGTGTGACTCCACACCGGGCTGCTGGGGGTACAACGGCCCGGCGCCGGGTTGCATTGAGAGCTGCATGTGTGTGCAGGGTGTGACTCGACACAGGGCTGCATGGGAGACAATGGCGAGGTGCAGGGTTGCATTGAGAGCTGCATGTGTGTGCAGGGTGTGACTCGACACAGGGCTGCATGGGAGACAATGGCGAGGTGCAGGGTTGCATTGAGAGCTGCATGTGTGTGCAGGGTGTGACTCCACACCGGGCTGCTGGGGGTACAACGGCCCGGCGCCGGGTTGCATTGAGAGCTGCATGTGTGTGCAGGGTGTGACTCGACACAGGGCTGCATGGGAGACAATGGCGAGGTGCAGGGTTGCATTGAGAGCTGCATGTGTGTGCAGGGTGTGACACGACACAGGCTGCATGGGATACAATGGTGAGGCGCAGGGTTGCATTGAGAGCTGCATGTGTGTGCAGGGTGTGACACCACACCAGGCTGCAGGGGGTACAAAAGCCCTGCGCATGGTTGCATTGAGATCTGTATGTGTGTGCAAGGTGTGAGACAACACAGGCTGCATGGGATACAATGGTGAGGCGCAGGGTTGCATTGAGAGCTGCATGTGTGTGCAGGGTGTGACATGACACAGGGCTGTATGGGAGACAATGGTGAGGCGCAGGGTTGCATTGAGAGCTGCATGTGTGTGCAGGGTGTGACTCCACACCGGGCTGCAGGGGGTACAACGGCCCGGCGCCGGGTTGCATTGAGAGCTGCATGTGTGTGCAGGGTGTGACTCGACACAGGGCTGCATGGGAGACAATGGCAAGGCCAGGGTTGCATTGAGAGATGCATGTGTGTGCAGGGTGTGACTCGACACAGGGCTGCATGGGAGACAATGGCAAGGCGCAGGGTTGCATTGAGAGCAGCATGTGTGTGCAGGGTCTGACACCACACTGGTCTGCAGGGGGTACAACGGCCCGGCGCATGGTTGCATTGAGATCTGCATGTGTGTGCAGGGTGTGATACGACACAGGGCTGCATTGGAGACAATGGCGAGGCGCAGGGTTGCATCTAGAGCTGCATGTGTGTGCAGGGTGTGACTCAACACAGGCTGCATTGGAGACAATGGCGAGGGCGCAGGGTTGCATTGAGAGCTGCATGTGTGGCATAGCACTGGAACAGCAGCATGTAATGTCTGCAGTTGAGAACTGGGCACTCCTGGAAGGGAGAGGGGGCGGGGTGTGTGTGTGTGTGAGAGAGAGACACAACTTTAGGACAGCCCCGGTGTGCTGTGCATCAGCTGATGGTGGGTGCACGTGCACAGAAGGGTCGTGTGTCGTGTAAGTACTAGGCCAGCAGAAGGCGCTGTGCCCCAGCCGTGGCTGCACAGAAAGAGTGTGGTGAGGTAGTACTAGGTAGGGGTGGGCAGAAAACTCCGCTCCGCCAGCGTAGCGGATAAAGCCAGCCACCCCTGCTCCCCGGCCCGGTCCCTGCTTCTGAAAGCAGCCAGGCCGGGGAGTGCCTCCCCGGGCCCCGGTGGACCCCCGACACCAGCGCCCGGACCCTGGGCTGGCTTCCAGGACGGGGGGCTCCCGCAGCCTGGGACCCTGGAATGCAGCACGAGCCCCGGGCCGGTCCCAGCTTCCGAACCCTAGCCAGGC